>OY979685.1:7500-2407500 GCA_963855955.1 Luperina nickerlii
TATATATAATATATAATGAATATATAGAAATATATCAAAACACACGCATTACCAAACACAAACCTCACACGACCACAAAAACAATCAGAAAAGTAAAAGAACCTTAGAATAAGAAATGACAATAAATATATATAATTTGAGTATATATATATATTATTGCCGCAAATCACCCAGTAGGTATGTTAAGTAAAATAGAAAAACATTACATATACAGTACATAAAATACATACAGAGCGAACATTTATATACGGGTATTTAATATATAATTAAAGAACTGAACAGAAAGTCACAGATTAAGTTGGTCCAAAGCATATTATAAATAGATAATAAATATAGTTACTGAAAATTACATTGTGCTTATAATTTTTTATAGAACTTAATAGTAATAACTTCGTATTATATAATTATACAATAAGATTAAAGATATGTTAAACTAAGAATATTAGGAATAAGCCAGATAATTTGTTAGTAACTAAGTAGATAAGATTAAGAAAACATATGTATGAATATAATATATAGAAATAAGAATAATGTCTCCAAAAGATACTAATAACTAATACATTATTAGTTCTTTGTTATTGGAAAGATATAAAATTAGCATTTAGAAATATAATTAGATAAGAAATAGATATAAGAAAATATGTATGTAAACATCCATGCCAATGTAAATAAAAGAAAGTTGTCTGCTTAATACCCCTAATAAAGTTAAATAAAGAAAAAGTTAAATAAAAATTAGAGTAGATAGAATAGCGGGAGTCCCACCCGGCTAAGAATGAAAGGATGAGTGAAAGAAAGACAAAGTATGAAGCATGAAAGTGCGAGAGGAATAAATGCGAGAACTGGTATGAATGAGAAAAATAGTTATACAAGGTCCCGTTGTGCCTATGAACGGGGAAAAGCCCAAAAAAAAAAAAAAAAAAAAAAAAACCTAACCTAACCTAACCTAACCTAACCTAACCTAACCTAACCTAACCTAACCTAACCTAACCTAACCTAACCTAACCTAACCTAACCTAACCTAACCTAACCTAACCTAACCTAACCTAACCTAACCCATAAGTACAACCTCGAGAAGGAGCGCTCTCGACACGCACAAGAACTTGTGCGCGTCGAGAGAGCCCACAATCGTGATATAATGCAAATGAAGGTCGAGCTCTCCCTAATGAGAACGGACGTCTCGGATACGCTCAAAGAGTCGAAAGGGATCAGGGAATGGCTGGGCCACGAAACCCTTGAGGCCTTCAAAGGCATCAAGGAGATTAAGGAAGAGGTCACAGCGGCGAGCCTCAGGAACCTAAAGGAGCACGAGAAGACCAGGCAGGAAGGAGCAAGAGCCCCGGGCGACCCCAAATGGGAATCAATGGGGACAATCCTCTCACGCCTGGACTCAAACGTGATCAGCGCGTCGAACCAGCTTGACGTGCTCCGGAAGGATCTCGAGCGACTCAAGGAAGACCTCAACCGTCCGGTCAAACCGAACCCGGACCTGAGCATTCAGGAGACGGGCCTCCTACTCACCACCTCAAAGTTCGAGGAGGCCTTTGAAGAACTCCGCGGCCTACTGCAGGCACTCACCAACAGACCCGTAGCCTCCCCCCCACCACCACCAACTCCAATAAACTTCACGCATCATCTCAAACCCATTTCCGAAAGGCTGGAGATCGTCTCGGCGGACCTCCGCGCACTGCGCGACAAAGAACCGCCAACCCAGGCACCTCCGGTGATGAACCTGGAAGCGGAACTAGCAGTCGGGGAGGTCAAAAAGACCCTCCAGAACATCCAAAAAGGGGTAGCGGACCTGGGCAGAGCGGATAGACCGCCCCAACAACAACAGGGTCCAAAGACCTTTGCCCAGGTAGCCAGCACACCAAAACCCCCGAAACCAGCCACACAAGCAAACCACACCCTGATCGTCTCATCCACGGACCCACAACACACCGGGGACAACGTGATCGAGAGGATCAGGACAGCCTTGGACCTCAAATCGAGCGGAGCCCGGGTCGACACTGTGCGGAAAGCCCGTAACCAAAAAGTGGTTATGAGGTGCGCCAGCAAGGAGGACTTGAGGAAAGTCAAGGAACAAGTCCAGTCGAGCGCGGGGCTCAAGGTCCAAGAGCCCAAACCGCAAAATCCGCTCGTTTGCATAAGGGGAGTACTGTCGAGTTACAGCGACGGGGAAATCATAGATCTCGTGAAAGCGCAGAATAAGCATCTTCTGCAGAACGTCGCTGTGGAGAGACAGACCCTAAAAGTACGGTATAGGAAGCGTGCGAGGAACCCCCTCGAATGTCACCCTGTTCTGGAGCTCTCCCCAGAGCTCTGGAAAAGTTACACGGCGGTGCAGAAAATACATGTGGGCATTAAACGATGCCCGATCGAGGATCAGTCGCCCCTTGTGCAGTGCACAAAGTGCCTACAATACGGGCACAACAGACAATTGTGCAAAGCCGCAAAAGACATCTGCAGCTTCTGCAGCGGCGCGCACAGTGGAAGGGACTGCCTCATAAGAACGGAGGGCAAAGAACCCACATGTATTAACTGCAAGATCATCCACAAGACGGGCAGAGACCTGGCGCACACAGCGTTCAGCGAAGACTGCCCGGAACGCCAAAAATGGGATGGCATAGCGAGGTCGCGCGTCTCCTATTGCTAAGGGCAACGAGACGGAAACACCAATCACACAAGCGGACACCCCCCAAAATTCAAAGAGACCGATACCAAGATTGAAATTCATCCAAGGCAATCTTCAGCGCTCCAAGCTGGCCACAGAAGAACTTCATATGGCGGCACAAGCAAGGGGAGTTTCAGTAGCACTTGTTCAAGAGCCCTATGTAGGAAGAACAGGTGTGATGAAGCAAAACCCCGGCACGCAAGTCATCCAGTGCAGCCTAAACCGCCAGAAACCAGTAAAAGCGGCGATCGTTGTTTTCGGGAACAACCTGGAGGTCATCCACGACCCCCAGCTTGTGACAGAGAACATCGCCGCCGTTTTACTGAAGGTGGGCCAGCTCAGTCTCGGAGTGCTATCGGTCTATTTGGAGGGTGACCAGGACATTGAACCCTACCTTTCGGAAATAAACAACACTATACAAAAACTACGCACAACAAACATCCTGGTGGGAGGAGACGTAAACGCCTGGAGCCAGTGGTGGGGAAGTGTTTCCGAAAACCATCGCGGGGCAGCGTACAACTCGTTCCTCAACGAGCGGGATCTCCACATCCTAAACACGGGCCAAACACCAACGTTCGAGACTTACAGAGGGGACAGGTGGTGCACAAGCATCGTTGATGTGACCGCATGCAGCCTGTCGCTGTTGGGTAAGGTCGAGGATTGGCGTGTTGAAAGAAGTGTAACAACTTCGGACCACAATGCTATAACCTTCTCGATGCGCTTAGAGAAGGCCTTGGAACCCTTAAGGCCAATCTCGACGCGCATCTATAACACCAAGAAGGCAAGGTGGTCAGACTTCAGCACGCACTTCAAGACCGCCCTGGCAGAAGAAGGCATCACATCAGCCGGAGTCTCGAACGTCTCGAACCCGGAGGATCTGGAGACAATAGTCAAGAAATACACGCATAACATCCACTGCTCATGCGAGGTAGCGATCCCAAAACTGGGGTCGCCTAAACACGAGGAAAAGCCCCCATGGTGGACTCCTTCTCTGGAGCGTCTCAAAAAAGACGCAATGAGGAAGAAGAGAAGGATCCGAAACGCGGCCGAATGCCGGAGACACTTCACCATCCAAGACTACATAATAGCAAAAAACACTTACACCACAGCGGCGACGGAAGCCGCCACGGCCGGCTGGAAGGAGTTCTGCACGAAGCAGGACCGAGAGAGCATGTGGGACGGCATCTACAGGGTACTAAGGAAGACAGCCAGAAGACAGGACGACGCGCTCCTGAGGAACACCGCGGGTGAGACGCTCAGCCCAGAGCAGTCGGCGGATCTTCTGGCAAAGACCTTCTACCCCGATGACTCAACGGATGCCGAACAACCATACCACACGGCTCTGAGGAGGCTAGCGGAGGAGGAAAACCCCCAAGGACTGTCCGCTGATGATCCATCTTTCACGGCCGCGGAGCTGGAAATGGTTCTCCAAAACCAGAATCCGAAAAAAGCCCCCGGCCCCGACGGATTGACAGCGGACATCTGCACGGCGGCAATAAACTGCGATAGGGAGGTGTTCTTGGCGATAGCAAACAGGTGCCTGTCGCTGTCACACTTCCCGAAGCAGTGGAAGGTCGCCCACGTGTGCATTCTCCGCAAGCCAGGAAAGGACGACTATACCAACCCAAAGTCGTACAGGCCAATAGGCCTGCTCTCGGTCCTGGGGAAAATCGTCGAGAAACTCCTTGTAGGCAGACTCCAGTGGCACTTCCTCCCGACTCTAAACACAAATCAGTACGGTTTCATGCCGCAGCGCGGTACCGAGGACGCCCTCTATGCCCTAATGGGACACATACGTGCCGAAATCAAAGCAAAAAAAATCGTGATTTTGATATCATTGGACATAGAGGGGGCCTTCGATAACGCGTGGTGGCCAGCTCTCAAAAGACAGTTGGTAGTTAAGAACTGCCCCACCAACATCTACGCTCTCGTCACCTCATACCTGGAAGACCGGAACATCAGGGTCAACTATGCCAGAGCGACTAGCGAGAAGGGCACCACGAAAGGATGCGTCCAGGGCTCAATTGCCGGACCGACGTTCTGGAACCTTATCCTAGACTCGCTCCTTCACAGAATGGCTAGAATGGGGGTATATTGTCAAGCCTTTGCAGACGATGTTGTCCTGGTTTTCTCGGACTTTACAACTGGTCCCCTGCAGCAATCGGCCAATGACACACTAGACATAGTATCGGAATGGGGCGTCAAAAACAAGCTACGTTTCGCCGCGCATAAGACCAACGCGATGGTGTTAACGAAAAAGCTAAAATACGACGTTCCGATACTCTATATGTCGGGTGTGCGACTCAACCTGGTCGAAGAGGTCAAGCTGTTAGGTCTGACAATAGATTCTAAACTAACTTTCAATGCGCACGTGGCTGCGACCTGTAAAAAGGCCGCGGACATTTACAAGCAGTTGGCATGCGCAGCAAAAGTGACTTGGGGTCTGAACAGAGAGATAATCAGGACAATATACGTGTCGGTGATAGAGCCTATCGTGTTGTATGCAGCGAGTGCGTGGGCCCCCGCAGCTGGGAAATTGATGACAAGGAATCAGTTTGACTCACTGCAGAGGGGATTCGCGCAGAAAATCTGCAAGGCATACCGCACGGTTTCTCTGACATCGGCACTCATCCTGTCAGGCCAACTACCCCTAGATCTCCGGGTAATCGAGGCGGCAACCCTTTTCACGATCAAAAAGGGCCATTCCCGGGAGTTCATACCATCGGACTGCGAACTGGAGTGCAACGTGCACTTCTCCCAACAACCCCATCCAGCACTACTCATTACAACGGAATATGCACGCCTTGAGGACTTGACTCCTGAAACACTGGAAACTCATCAAGTAACCGGTCCCCAAATATACACCGACGGCAGCAAGATAGAGGGGAAAGTCGGAGCTGCCCTTACTTGGTGGGAGAACGGTAAGGAGTCAAAGTCCAGTACTTTCGGCCTGGAGCCTCACAACACAGTCTTCCAATCGGAAATGTACGCCCTCTACAGAGCTGTCAGGATGGCAAGAGAATCTAGGGCGGCCTCTGTAAGCATCTTGAGCGACTCAAGATCGTCACTCGACCTGCTGAAGAGACCGTCCGTAACTCACCACCTGGCACTCCAGATAAAAAGAGACGTCCGAGAGATGAGATTGGAGGACAGGGAAGTGAGGCTTTTCTGGCTCAAGGCACACGTGGGAACGGCCGGGAATGAGAGAGCGGACGAGCTGGCCAAGGAGGCAGCACTTACACACACAACATCTGACTACAGCAAGGTCCCCGTATCGTTCGTGAGGAGGAAGATACGGGAGGAGACTATAAGGAAGTGGCAGACGCGATACGAGTCCTCGAGTACAGGGGCGGTCACGAAAGTATTCTTCCCAGACGTCCTAGCGGCGAAAAGAATGCTCAGAGACACAGCTCTCACACCGGCCCAGGTACAAGTCCTAACAGGACACGGAGGATTCTCAGCGTACCTCCACCGATTCCATCTCAAAGATAGTCCCTCATGCGTCTGTGACCCTAGCTGCGAGGAAACAGTCTGGCACTTGCTCTTTGAGTGCCCAAGATTTGGTCACGACAGAATGGAGCTGGAGGTAAAATTGGAAACCCAGCTAAGCCAGTCCACACTCCACACCATCATGGGGAGACTGGCCACAAGGACACCATTCTTGGCGTTCGTGAGCGGAGTCGCTGCGGTCGCGGCGGGGGCAAACAAAACGGACGCAACCTTGCCTCGTCAGAATCGACAAAGACAAACCAACACGTCAACAGACACCACGCCATCAACAACATCAACAACCACCACGTCAACAACGACCATCACAACAACAACAACTCAACACCGAACACACACACCACAAACACACATACCACTCACCACTAGCATACATACCACCCACAGAAACACCACCCAACAAACAGCAGAAGCGGAAATACCAACAGAACCACAATCGGAAACAGCGGAAGCCAGCCCTCAGCCAGCCCCTAACGCCATGTCATTAACACAGTTCCTGGGATGCGGAGGAGATGGAGCCCCAGGTATCAGACTGCGAGGCGTCGCCCTGTTTATGAATCAGGAGAGGGAAAGGTTGGGAATAAGCTTCTGCATAGGTTCAAGCCGAGCCAGAGCCCGGATACCCATCTCACCAGGCCTTGCCGCCCTGATCAACGGAAGTACCACCAAAGCGAGCATGAAAGGCAGCAAGTATGCTGCACTGCCTCAAGTGGTAGTAGCCTCTCACCGATGCCGTCTAGTGCGATTTAAAGAAAAGACGATCGCATTACTCGAGTGGGGAGAGGAAACTCCATTTGCCCAGGCAAGCTCGCTACTCCAAAAGATCAGGGAGGCAGCAGACTACCTGGCAGTAACAGCCCGTACCATCAGCATCGACGCGATGGTGGTCGAAAGAGAGAGAGGAGACGTCGTCGATCGCTTCGGCTGTTTAAAGGCCTCAGAAAAACACGAGGTGGTCGTCTATGAGGACAGGGGGGAAACCTTGAGTTTCCTAAAGTCCCCCGGACGGCCAACAGCCATCGCGACGACCCCCACAACAGGACCGACCACAATAAGCGGATCAGAGAGGGCCCAGGCAAAGGCAGCGGCCGAAAAATCGGCAAAGGAGCAGAGCGCAAAAACCAGCCCAGAGGACCGGGCGCGGTCGAGGAGTAGCCTCAAAGCCATTGGCACTTTCCTCGGCGCACTGCTCCCAAACACCAGCCGCGTATCGGACCCAACCCGCAAACTGGAGACAGCGGTAACAAAGTTCTTTAAAACTACACCAAAAACACCAACACCCCAGAAGCCCAAACCAACCAGAGCCGACAAAGGGCAAGTCAGCCCGCCGACCCTCGCAGTGACTTCGGGCACCACGGACCATGTTAAGAGCGCATTCCTTGAGTACGTAGCAATCGTGAGAGCGACCAGAGAGGTCAATCTCGCGACATGCAAGAAGATCCTGCAGACCTTCCACAGAGAATCTGAAGGACTGTTAAGGGTACTGCTCAGGGAATCTGAGGCGGCAGTGTACGACAACGTCACTTCCCAGGTCATCATAGGGGAAATGAAGGGGTCGTACATGGCTGCCTACAGCGCGAGTAACGGGTTCGTGACCCTGGATGAAGAGGAAACGGAGCGCTCGGGCAAAATTAGTTTCAACGCGCCAAGCGACGACCCGATAGTGGTTACCGCCAAATGTACCAAGATCATGCCGGACGACAAGATCCTCGAAGTGGCACAAACCATTTTGGGGACCTCAGACACTCCGGCATCGCAGGAAAGCTGGGCGGTACCCAATATCAGGTGGGTAAACGGGGTTCCGGGTTGCGGCAAAACGACTTGGGTGTTGAAACACTTCGATGAGGAGAAGGACGTCATAGTCACCACGACAACCGAAGCAGCCAAAGATCTCCGAGCGAAGCTCGCGCACCGCTTAGGAGACCGAGTAAAGACCAAGGTGCGCACTATGACCTCAATCTTGGCCAACGGGTTCAGACAGAGAGACAAATGTTACCGTCTCACGGTAGACGAAGCTCTAATGAACCATTTTGGGGCCATAGTAATGGCGGCCAAGTTGTCTGGGGCAGGCGAAATTGTCCTTATCGGAGACGTCAATCAGCTACCATTCCTGGACAGACAAAACCTTTTCAAGTTAAGGTATACCCGTCCAGACTTGGTGACTGGCATCACCCTGCAGTTGTTCTGCACACACCGAAATCCCATGGACGTGGCATACGCACTGAGCGATATATACTCCGGTATATATTCCTCCAAGTCCTCGCTGTCGCAGGTCCACTCCCTGAGAGTGATGGGTTATACGAAAGCGCAAATACCAAGCACCGCCCAAAACACCCTGTTCCTGGTTCACACGCAGGAGGAGAAAGCTTCTCTTGTGAGCCAGGGATATGGGTCTGGCGAAGGTTCGCGCACGTTGACCATACACGAAGCCCAGGGGTTGACCTACGACAGCGTCATCATCATAAACACCAAGTCCAGGAGGCTCCAGATCCATGACAGCATCTCCCACGCGGTGGTGGCGGTGTCGAGACATACGGTCAGCTGCGTCTACTACACCGACGACGCCGACGACGCCACAGGCCGCTTCGCAAAGAGAGCGATGGGCGCGCCGACGAAAACGGTCATCGAATACAATATGAAGATGGCCATACAACACCGAGACGCGGACGTCGTGGACTCACTGATCAGGCTAGCGAAGTCCCTGGTCAAAAAGCCTCACCATAACATCTAAACACCACCGAACAAGTCCCAAGTTCCCAACCCAACATCGCATCCAAAACCTAACCAACGTACCTATTGTAACCGTAGTAAATAAATAAGTAAACTAAATTGTAAAACTTCAGAACACTATTAGAAATAAGAAGTATTGTAACCTAACCTAACTCAAATACTAGAAATCGTATCAAATCTGAAACATATTATCATAATAATTTGTAACTGTAATAAATAAAAAATATTGTAAAACTTTAGACCAAATTTAGATTAAGAAGTATTGTAACCAAACCTAATCAGTATACCAGAAATCGCATCCAATCTGTAGAATATGACATAATTTGCAACTGTAATAAATAAATAAATAAACAATAATGTAAAACTTTGGAACTAAAACGTATTAGAATAAGAAATTAATTGTAATGACTGTGTAGTAACTGTAAAAAAAAAAAAAAAAAAAAAAAAAAAAAAAAAAAAAAAAAAAAAAAAAAAAACCAACAAACAAATAACGTCTGCATGAGCATGCATAACAAAAAACTAAATAATAATAATAAAATATAAAAAAAAAAAAAAAAAAAAAAAAAAAAAAAAAAATAAAAATAAAAAAAAAAAAAAAAAAAAAAAATCACATATTTATATACCTAGGATGGACTCACGTAGACTATAAGTTAGAATGTAAGATTATTAACAATAAATGTCCAAAGTAGGAGTTCAGTAACTCTCTCTTAATGATAAAAAAATAATGTAAACAATTAAATACTTTGTAAACAATGGCGCGGACCCCCATGTCCGCGGTAATTTCTTTTTAAAAAAAAAAAAAAAAAAAAACCTAACCTAACCTAACCTAACCTAACCTAACCTAACCTAACCTAACCTAACCTAACCTAACCTAACCTAACCTAACCTAACCTAACCTAACCTAACCTAACCTAACCTAACCTAACCTAACCTAACCTAACCTAACCTAACCTAACCTAACCTAACCTAACCTAACCTAACCTAACCAGTCTGGCTTCAACCGCCGCCCCGAACGCCACGGAAAAACCGCGCTCCGTACGTTAAAAATCCGAAAAATAGCAAAAAGTGTTGAAAAGTATAAGTGTGATACATAAAAACACGCGGAATCGCGACGCGGTCATAGTGGTGGAAAAAGCGTTGTGATCGGTGAAAGCCCGTGAAAGTTATCACCAAAACAGTGAAATTTCGGGAACATTTGACTTTCAAAGTGCAATAACTCAGGATTTAAAGCGACGACCTAGACTTTTTAAAAGGCTAACAGGATCGCCTTTTCAAGACCTACAATCCTGAAAAAAGTCCCGAATTTTTCCGTGCAGGCGCACGGAAATACAAGAAAATCCCTGTTTTCCAGGCGACGAAGTCCCGATCCAGGGCTCACAAGACATCGCTGACTACCTCTGGAGGAAGAGGACGAGAAAAGGACCCAGGAGGTAATTTCAAAAATTAATTTTCCTCAAGGAATACCTCATTTATTCCCACTACCAACTTAATTTGCGGACGTGAAACAGTGCTAAAAGTTTTCCTATCACAAAATAACAAAATCTTCAGTGACGACCTACCCTGAAAATCGCAGGGAGGATAGCTGGGACGTCAACAAACCCGGATACGCAAAAATAAAAATTTTTGGACTTTAATTTTAGGACTTTTGTTGTAATTTGTGCAAGACAGAAAAATTTCCGCCCGCAAATAAATTGTTATTGTTGGCGAAAGAAAAAAGGAAAAAGGTTTCAAAATCTTAGTTTTTAGTGTTTTTTATTATTGGAGCAGTAGCCTTCAGCTATTAGGGTGAGAATTGTAAAATTTTATTTGTGAAATAGTATCTAGTTTGCCAGTTATAGCCTCTCCCAGATCGGGGTAATTTCCCCGATTCCAACTTGTTTACAAGTCGAATGGGGGAGGCTATAACTTCCAAACGGGAAGTCGTAGGGGGACAATAATAAAAAACTATAAGTTTTCTCCTGAGGGACTACCTAAAGAACTATCTCCCATCCCTCTGCGACTTTTCTAAAAATTTTTCGGGGTAAATTCGCGTAATTTTAAAGAATTCTCCCCATTTTTGTCTTGTCCCACGAATTACCCACGTATTGTTTTTGAGAAATTTTTTTTAATTATAATAATAGTTTACTTAAATTTACCACCTAATTAAACCCTACTAAATTTATTTATTTAAAATTTGATTAAAAGATTTTGAAATTTTCACCAACCGGGAATCGAACCAGAGACTCCAAGTAAGACAAAACGCGGATATCTCGGAAACGGAGCCAGTTAGCCTATTTTTACACCAGTCAGCATATCTAATACTGTAACATTGTATTATCCACCCTCTTTAGCCCCCCCCCCCTCTTTTATTTTTTATTTTATTTAATTTCCTCTAAGTAATCTATCAAACCCCCCTCTCTAATTTAATTTCCCTTAAGTAAATTATCAACCCCCCCCCCCTCTAGCATCTTCCGCGGACCATTCAATTCAAATATTATAAGTTTAAGTAAGTATAAGTATTTTAGTATTTAACAAATTCCCAGTCACTCAGACCGGTACCAGTCGTCTTTCTTCCCCTAAAAAACTACACCCCCTATTATCTCGGAAACGGCTGGGAATATCAAAATTTTGACAAAAATTTCCCCCCCCGTTACCCCCTCCCAACTCGTACCTATAATTATATAAGCCCCCTAGACCCCAACTTTTTTGACCCCCGCCTCTGACCCCAAATATCAGAATACCCATTATATATATATATATATACATAGAATTTACACGTCACTCCTTATATAGCCCAACACTCGGGGCCCCCTCTTTCGTGACACCCGTTGTGCCCTGAGACCTTCAAAACTCAAACCCAGTCACTCTGACTGGTACCCGCCGTCTTACTTCCCCCGGAAAACTTCATTCCCTAATATCTCGGGAACGGCTGGGAATTTCAAAATTTGGAAAAAATTTTCCCCCCCCATCACCCCCTCCCAACTTGTACCCATATTAATATAAGCCCCCTAGACCCCCACTTTTTTGACCCCCACCCTTGACCCCAAATATTGAAATAACTATATTTATATATAAGAATTTACATAGCCCCCCTTTATATAACTTAAAACCTCGGGGCCCCCTCTATCGTGACCACCGCTGACCCCCGAGACCCCCAAAAATTTTATAATTTATTTATTTATTTATTTATTTTCTGGCATCCCTTGGCTCTCGCGGTACGGAAAGAGCATACACTAGGCTCACTATAAGGTGAGAGCGTCTCTGACTGGAGTCTCTGGGAACATAAAAGGCTCTCTAGAGAAATAGGTACGGGCGGTTATTCTCAGTACAGCCAGATTAGTTTAAGTAGTTTAAGTGTTGAATAGTTTTAAGGACGACTTAATTCTTTTATGTAACAATTTTGTTTTGTGACTTTTTCTTGACTTTTGGAACTTTTATTGTTTCGGTATTGGACACGTTCATAGAACGAAGCCCAAAAAGATTTTTACGATCTTTTATTTATACATTGACATTTGTTATACAATTTACACTTGACAACTTTCCCCGTTCTCATCGCTGTGCCCTCTACACACAAGCCATATACACGAATCAATAAACACACGGAACCTAACTAGCAGAAAATGCTCCACACCCCAGTGAAAGGGAAAAGGCCGGGAGCTGGCGCCAGTAAGCCGCGAGAGTCCACGTCACCCGACCACCCGGGAAATGAGGGACCCTCAGGACCGCGCGAAGCGCCGAAGGGGATATCCCTGAAGTTCGGCAGCAAAGTCGCTGTCCGAGGAACCCTAGCGGAAACAGCCGAGATACCACCGTCAACGTCGGCCGGGACCTCGCGTACTGTCGCTCACGCCACCACTCCCAGCCCCGCGGGCCCATCTGGACAGGCGCTGGACGCCGCCAGAACTTTTATCCGCAGACCGGAACGGAAGCGAAGATCTATAGATAATATGGAGACTTATAAAAAGCAGACGGACTTTTATGCAGTATCATCAAATGACAAACTTCTCCAGGAGGTCATGAAGACGTTCGAGGATATCCCATCCCGAATCAGCGAGTACCCTCAAATGAGGAGAGACATTAAGGCCTTCCTGGAGACACAGTCAGATAAATGTCTACGAATACTGTTCGAGCTGAGTAGACGAGTAAAGGGCATGGAAACAGCGCCAAAAACAGTTCCGTCCGCAAAGAAGAACACTATGCCCTCATCAGCCGATCTGCCGGATGGAGTTCTGGAAAGGCTCGAGAAAATGGAGACCAACATGAGCACGAGGATAAGTGACCTTGAAGAAAAAGTCTCTAAAGGCCTTCATGACGTGATCAACCTCATCGACGATAGCGGAGCCGACGTCGTCGACAAGGTGATCGATAAGATCCTTGAGGTCAGCGACAAAACAGACACAGCTATAGCGGACATAGGCCACACGACGCAAGGAGTGAAGGCCATTGCTAAGGCTGCCGCTGTCCTCGAGGAGAAGGTCGATCGCGTTGTCGACGAGGTGGCCGCAGGGACTGAGGGAATAAAGGAGGCTTTAAGGGAAGTGGCCTGCGAGCCAAAAGCGGACCCGCCGTCATATGCCAACGTTGCGGCAGCCAAACCCGGGCATCGACCGGCACTTCACTCGATGGCGGTCACCTTTGAAGGCAGCCAGGAGACTGCTGACGAGGTGCTCGCCAGGGTGAAGGAGGCGGTCGATGCCAGGGGAACTGGCCTGAAAATAAACAAAGTCCGCAAGGCCAAAAACCAGACGGTCATTTTGGGATGCGACTCGGAAGCGGAGCTCAAAAGAGTGAAAGAAAGGATTGAGAGCCGAGGCGGAGGCCTAAGAGTAGCGCCCATGAAGAACAAGAATCCACTCGTTGTCCTAAAAGACGTCTTTTTGGACAGCGGGGACGACGACGTGGTAAAGGCGCTCCACTCCCAAAATGAAAATATTTTTAGGGATTTAGAGGAAGAAGAAAAGGAAATAGCTGTCAAATATAAAAAGCGAACCAGAAACCCAAAAACGGCGCACGTCGTTCTTCAGGTCAGACCCACGGTATGGCAGAGGATGACGGAGGCTGGGGCCCTTTACCTTGACCTTCAAAGGGTCAGGGTGGAGGACCAGTCGCCGCTCATCCAGTGTACGAAATGTTTGGCATTCGGACACGGCCGGAAATTTTGTACCGAGAGTGTGGACAGGTGCAGCCACTGCGGAGGACCACATCTCCGTGAGAAATGCGCTGAATTTGTCGCGGGTGATGAGCCGCAGTGCTGCAACTGCTCGCACTCGAAGTTGCAAAGGACTGATCATAACGCGTTCAGCAAGGAGTGCCCGGTCCGCAAAAAATGGGACTACCTGGCTAGGACGACGACTGCTTATGTCTAGACTGTTCCTTGTGGCATACGTAACACACACAACACACACAGACACACACGCAACACATACAGAAATACACCAAGACAGTAACACAAATTGGGAGTACATAACAAAGATAAACAGATACATGGAAACCAAAAAACACAAACAAACACAGATATACAAAACATATAGTAAATATATACGAATATATCTAACACACACACCCCAAACGCCCCCTGCAAAAGTTGAGTATAAAATAAATCCCCAGAATAAGAACTGGCAATAAATATGTATAACATATGTCTATATATATATTATTGACGTAAACTTCAAGAATACAAAAAAGCATCAAGCTAAGGAAAAGTCACACAAGCCCTTAGGACAGATTGAACTGAGTAGCTTTTAAATAGTAGTCTAAATAACTATTAAATAAGTATGCATTGTGTTGGAATTTGAAAAGATAAATTTGAAACATCATGTTAGAAATATATATTAAGTATAGAAAGATAAACAACGTATTATATAAAACATATTTAGAATAAGGAATAAATATAAAACTAATCGTGTAAGAAAATAGTAGATATATAAATTAGGAAATAACGATAAATGTGTTAGACAGTAAGATGATAACTGATAATATTGTTATTAGAAAATAAAAGTTAAATAAATTATTAAGACAAATCTTGTATTGAACAAATATAGAATAAGGAAATAAATGTAAAACTAGTAATAAACAAAATATGCTTGATATCTAAAATAGGAAATAACATTTGTAAAATAAGAAAGGACATGTAACAATATGCACAAGATGTAAACAACAATGCATAAGACTGTAAACAGCTATAGAGGAAAACGAAAAATGTAAATAAAAATCAACGATGTGTTTCTAAATAATCCATAATAAAGAAAATCAAAAGTAAATCAGTAGCTAGAATAGCGGGAGTCCCACCCGGCTAAGAATATAAAGGAAGTATGAAAGAAAGATACAGTATGAAGAATGAAAGTGCGAGAGGAATAAATGCGAGAACTGGAATGAATGAGAAAATTAGATAGCCAAGGTCCCGTTGTACCCATGAACGGGGAAAAGCAAAAAAAAAAAAAAAAAAAAAAAAAAAAAAAAAAAAAAAAAAAAAAAAAACCTAACCTAACCTAACCTAACCTAACCTAACCTAACCTAACCTAACCTAACCTAACCTAACCTAACCTAACCTAACCTAACCTAACCTAACCTAACCTAACCTAACCTAACCTAACCTAACCTAACCTAACCTAACCTAACCTAACCTAACCTAACCTAACCTAACCTAACCTAACCTAACCTAACCTAACCTAACCTAACCTAACCTAACCTAACCTAACCTAACCTAACCTAACCTTTTTTTTTTTTTTTCACGTGGAGAAATGCTCATGCATACTACACTACCACGGGGAGATAGTGCAGTTATGTGGGACTCTAACCCACTAAAACTCCACGGTGTCCTCCTCTGCCGCTTACGGCGGGAACACGGGCACGCGTTAGCACTCATCCGTGAACCCGCCGCGGCCGTCCGTTACCGGACCCTCCTCTGGGGAGTACTCCCCACCACCGGCGCACCAGAACACATAGCACGCCGTGACCACCCCAGGGACCAAACCAGCACATGGGCGCCAGACGACCCCGTGTCTGAACACCCTTGGTCCCCCTGTGACGGGTCAGAACATTGGCCCCGCCGCCTGCCAATTTTCGGCTGCAGAGGATAGGGAGAGCGGCCAACGCAATACCGGTACTCCTCTTCCCCTGCAGCCCCACCGCGTCCGCCATCTAACGGTGGCGACCCCGTCAAGGCCGCGGAAGGTAGGGAGAGCGGCGCACCGTAATACCGGCACTCCTCTCCCGCCGCGGCCTTCAACCCTCAGCCGCGACGCCCCCGTTACGACATCGCGGCCCGCCTCAGTTGCGATGCCGCCCATGCGGCACCGCAACCTACTTTTGGCCGCTACGTCGTCGGCTTGGTAGCAAAAGCCCTGACGAGCGGCCCCTCCTCGGGTTCCTCTTAGCTTCACCGTGGGTGTCCAAGCCACGGCTACTGAGCCCCCCCGCCTCGACAATGCGGGAACCCACCGGGGGGGAACCTAACCTAACCTAACCTAACCTAACCTAACCTTTTTTTTTTTTTGTTGCTGAGAAATGACATTACGCATCTCCGCTCGTCGGGGGACGACACGGAGTATGTGGGACTCCCTGCCAGGGTGGCAGTATACCCACTAAAACTCAGCGGTGTTCCCTCATCGCCTTGATGGGGGGGTCATGGGAATCCGGCTTAGCCTTTGCGTCCACAACCCCCCCGGCGCATGCCCGCCTAACTGGCGGGCCCCGCATGATCCCCCCGGCTGGGGGGCTACGGGAATGACCGGGAACACCTGGCCATTCCCGTCCGGCACTGGTGGAAGCTTGTGCAATACAGGCGAGGGTGCCCCCGCACCCGTCGCCTGCTGGCTTCCACCTGGGAGGAGTCGGAAGTCGCCCGCGAGGGCTATCTCTCCCCACGCGGCGGCCACGTATCCCGGTCCCCTCTCTAATAGCGAGAGGGGAGGGGAGTCTGTGGAGGACCGCGCCGCTAGTGCCACCAAGCCGTCCTCGTCACCCAGCCAACTGCCGGGGATCGAGTAGGGCTCGGCGACCACCGCTACGTTCACCAACCACTCAGCCATGGCCTGCACCAGCAGGTCCTGGGCCGCTCTGCAGTGATTGGTGTTCGCCTGGAGGGTGCGGTGATAGGAAACCATTATTCCGACATCGCACCCCCCTCCTCAGCCACCGCCGCTGGAGCTGGAGTAACAGCGGCGGCGACAGCGGCGGTGGCGGCGACAGGGCGAACCTGCCCTATGGCCGGCACTATGCCCTTCCTCGCGGGAGGCTGGCAACTCCTGCCCCCCATCCTGTGCCCCGCGGGGCGGCCGCTGGCAGCACACGCCGGGCAGTGTGGCGTGGCGACGCTGCAAGTGGCACTCCTGTGTCCCTCCTGTCCGCACTGGAAGCAAGACTCTCCCCAGTCGAACTTGGAGGGACACGTAGATCGGGTGTGGCCCGGCGCGAAGCACTTGAAGCACCGCGCAGGCTTGTCCTCAAGCAGCCGGACCACAGCCGAGCTGAAACCCACGAGCAGCCGTCCCTTGGTCGCCTTAAGGGCGGCCACCGCCGCCGCGACTGGGCACTCGACGCGGATTGCGCCCATGCCGCGGCGGCCGGGCCTGATGGCTCTCCCCTTCACGGCGCTGGCGCTGCAGCCTCCCGCAGCGGCAACGGCCGCCACCACATCCTCTTTGGTGACCGAATCGTCCATATCGATCACCTCCAAGGATGCAGTCTTGACGGGTCTGGCGACCGTCGCCACATCCGCGATGACCTCTTGCAACTTTGTTGCAAAGAGGTCCGCGTTTGCGCTGCGCTGCTCCCCCCCGAACTCAAAAATTCGGGCTCCGGCCTGGGTGCGGCGGCACGTGATGTTACCGATCCCCAGCCGAGAGGGATCCGCGTTAGCACGAGCCCGTCTTAGGACGGACTCATACGTTTCGCCCCGCTCTGCGGCCTCCGGGGTGATGGTCACCACGACCGCTGCAGTTTTGGGAGGAACCAACTTCCTCCCGCCCGCCGGAGCCTTCTGGGCTGCCGGAGCAGTCGCAGCGGGCTTGGACTTTTTGGCCTTTCCCCCCTTGACCACTTTCGTCCACGCCTGGTTGGACGGGGTGGTGGAGGGGAGCATGGCGTCCTCCCGCTGCGTGTTCTGGGGGGCTGCCGGAGTGGCAGACGCTCCCTCCGCGCTTGTGGTGGGGGTTTGAGGGGCCACCGTGCTCCTCTTGCCCTTCCCCTTGCCCTTTCCCTTGCCCTTGGAGGGCTTCGGGGCCTGGGTCTGTGCACCCGGTTTCGGGTCTCCCGCAGGCTGCGCAGGTACAGGCACCGGCTCCGTCGGTGGCGGACTCTCATCCGCCGCTAGCGGCGGGCGGAGCCGCTTTTCCGGCAGGAGCCGGTCCTCAATACCGGCGAGGCAGCTCCTGATGAAGGCCCTCTCCTCCATGACAACCCTGCGGATTATTTCCACGAGGTTGCCAGGGGTAGAGGAGCTCCCCTCCGCCGGACCAGGGGCAGGCGCAGGAGCAGGCGCAGGTTGGGCTTGCCGGGCCGTGGCCTCAGCCAGCTTCTGGTGCAGCTGGCTGACCTCCAGCTGCAGGCGATCCACCCTCGCCTGCAGCTGCCGCGTCTCCTCTGTGGCCGTGCGCTGCACCAGCTCGGTGACAATGCCGTGCAAGCTCACGGCCCGGCATTTGAGGGCCTTCTGGAAGGTCCCCTTCAGGTTTGAAGACTTGGAGGCGACCTCCAGTACCTCCTCCTTGTCCTGGAGTGCCATGCGCTCCAGCTCCGCCAGGGAGTGGTCGGCGTACAGCACATTGGATGTGCCATAGCCAGCCCTCGACCTGGCGGACCGCGCCTGCTGTTCCCTGGCAGCGACCTTCTCCTCGAGGTCCTGCTGCAGCTGCTCCCTCCTTGCCAGGCCTAACTGACGCTCGGCGTCCACCAGACCCACGTCGTGGGTGGGACTCGAAGCAGGAGTCGGAGCAGGAGTCGAGGCCTTTTTTGACTTCGGCCTCTTCCCCGACTTGCCCACAGACCCCGAGGAGCCTCCGGACCCGAGCTTCAGGTAGGCCCGCTTCCGCTGGGCGCGGTCGTTTTCGGCCGCCGACGTGTCCATGGCGGACTCGCCGGAGTCCGAAAACTCCGCCTGCAAACTGGATAAACTGGCCACGGATGGTGCGCGGCCAGCTTCGACGTGGCCCTTAGAAGGGCCGGTGGATTGGCCCTGGGAAGGGCCACTGTGTTGGCCCTGAGAAGGGCCGTTTGTGTCGTCCCCGGAGGAACAATCGGTTAAAAAGCGCCCGGAGGCGTCTCGTCTTTGCTTTTTCGGCATACTTGCAGTCGTCCGCGTGTTGGCTGCAAGTCACAGCGCACTTTAGCCGCCGGTCTGCCACTCCGTTACGGTGGTCAGACACGGCGTTGCCCGGGGATCACGACGAGGACGTATGCGCTGTGGGGGGACCCCCAACCTAACCTAACCTAACCTTTTTTTTTTTTTTTTTTTTTGATCCTGGGTGGAAAATCCTCATGGATGTCCGCCGCCCTGGGGCGGGCGGCGGGGTCTGTCAGACTCTTACTGACTAAAAACCACCCCGGGTGTTCCATCTCACACCTACGCCGGGGGTCGCGGGAACGTACGATCCTTCCGCAACCCCCGGCTGGTGCCGGCCCGCCGCAGCGGGCCCCGTCTGGTCAGGGGGGGGAGTGAGGTGTTTGACTACCCCCGCGACGTCTAAGAGGGGCGCGCGTGGAACACATCGCGCCGCCACCTCGGGTCCTGATGTGTGGGGGGCGACGGACGTCCCCGAGTCCGTCACCCCTGGACCCGTTTAGGGGGGCTGGAAGAGGGCGTTGTCCGCCCTCCGCCGACGCCCGGTGCGCCTGCTGCGGGCAGGGTGAGTGGACGAGATCTCCCTCTCCCTTTCCGCAGCCTCCTTCTGTGAGACGACCGTTTCGCAGAAGGAAACCACCGCGTCCCAGGACTCCTCGCTGTCGACCATGGACTCGACCACGGCCGGCAGCGAGAGGTCACTGCCTACTTCTGAAATGAGGGCACGGCGCGGCTCCTCCCAAGCGGCACACTCTGCCAGCGTATGCCACGCCGTGTCCTCCCGGCAGTCGACGCAGTGGTGACACCGGGCGTCCGGCTCCCTGTTAATGCGACACAGGTACTTCCCGAAGCAACCATGCCCCGAGAGCACCTGCGTCACCCGAAACGACAGGGAGCCGTGCCTCCTCCCGAGCCAGCGCTCGAGTACTGGCCGGACCGCCTCGATGGTACCGAGGCCGGCGGTAGGGCGCGAAAGCCTGTCCCGCCATTCCGCCACCAGGACCTCGCGAAGCTGAGACCGACGCAGCTCCATGTGGCGCTGCGTCAGCCCCTCGCCTCGCGCCCGCGCTTCCTCGCGCCACCGGTACAGTGACGCGAGTACTTTCGCCTCCAGGTCCCAGGGCGGGGATCCAGCCAGTACACAAGCCGCCTCGTAGGAGATCGTGCGATACCCCCGGACGACTCTGACGGCCATCGCTCTCTGCGGCTTTCGCAGTACTGCGATGCTTCCGGCCGTCAGGTCAGTCGCCCAGATCGGGGCCCCATACAGGGCCATGGATCGCACGATCCCCACGAACCTAACCTAACCTAACCTAACCTTTTTTTTTTTTTTTTTTTTTTTTTTTTTTTCACGTGGAGAAATGCTCATGCATACTACACTACCACGGGGAGATAGTGCAGTTATGTGGGACTCTAACCCACTAAAACTCCACGGTGTCCTCCTCTGCCGCTTACGGCGGGAACACGGGCACGCGTTAGCACTCATCCGTGAACCCGCCGCGGCCGTCCGTTACCGGACCCTCCTCTGGGGAGTACTCCCCATCACCGGCGCACCAGAACACATAGCACGCCGTGACCACCCCAGGGACCAAACCAGCACATGGGCGCCAGACGACCCCGTGTCTGGACACCCTTGGTCCCCCTGTGACGGGTCAGAACATTGGCCCCGCCGCCTGCCAATTTTCGGCTGCAGAGGATAGGGAGAGCGGCCAACGCAATACCGGCACTCCTCTTCCCCTGCAGCCCCACCGCGTCCGCCATCTTACGGTGGCGACCCCGTCAAGGCCGCGGAAGGTAGGGAGAGCGGCGCACCGTAATACCGGCACTCCTCTCCCGCCGCGGCCTTCAACCCTCAGCCGCGACGCCCCCGTTACGACATCGCGGCCCGCCTCAGTTGCGATGTCGCCCAAGCGACACCGCAACCAACCTAACCTAACCTTTTTTTTTTTTTTTTTTTTTTTTTTGATCCGGGGTGGAAAATCCTCATGGATGTCCGCCGCCCTGGGGCGGGCGGCGGGGTCTGTCAGACTCTTACTGACTAAAAACCACCCCGGGTGTTCCATCTCACACCTACGCCGGGGGTCGCGGGAACGTACGATACTTCCGCAACCCCCGGCTGGTGCCGGCCCGCCTCAGCGGGCCCCGTCTGGTCGGGGGGGGGGGAGTGAGGTGTTTGACTCCCCCCGCGACGTCTAAGAGGGGCGCGCGTGGAACACATCGCGCCGCCACCTCGGGTCCTGATGTGTGGGGGGCGACGGACGTCCCCGAGTCCGTCGCCCCTGGACCCGTTTAGGGGGGCCGGAAGAGGGCGTTGTCCGCCCTCCGCCGACGCCCGGTGCGCCTGCTGCGGGCAGTGTGAGTGGACGAGATCTCCCTCTCCCTTTCCGCAGCCTCCTTCTGCGAGACGACCGTTTCGCAGAAGGAAACCACCGCGTCCCAGGACTCCTCGCTGTCGACCATGGACTCCACCACGGCCGGCAGCGAGAGGTCACTGCCTACTTCTGAAATGAGGGCACGGCGCGGCTCCTCCCAAGCGGCACACTCTGCCAGCGTATGCCACGCCGTGTCCTCCCGGCAGTCGACGCAGTGGTGACACCGGGCGTCCGGCTCCCTGTTAATGCGACACAGGTACTTCCCGAAGCAACCATGCCCCGAGAGCACCTGTGTCACCCGAAACGACAGGGAGCCGTGCCTCCTCCCGAGCCAGCGCTCGAGTACTGGCCGGACCGCCTCGATGGTACCGAGGCCGGCGGTAGGGCGCGAAAGCCTGTCCCGCCAATCCGCCACCAGGACCTCGCGAAGCTGAGACCGACGCAGCTCCATGTGGCGCTGCGTCAGCCCCTCGCCTCGCGCCCGCGCTTCCTCGCGCCACCGGTACAGTGACGCGAGTACTTTCGCCTCCAGGTCCCAGGGCGGGGATCCAGCCAGTACGCAAGCCGCCTCGTAGGAGATCGTGCGATACCCCCGGACGACCCTGACGGCCATCGCTCTCTGCGGCCTTCGCAGGACTGCGATGCTACCGGCCGTCAGGTCGGTCGCCCAGATCGGGGCCCCATACAGGGCCATGGATCGCACGATCCCCACGTAGAGCCGCCTACAGGCGGCGCTCGGGCCCCCCAGATTGGGAAGCAGCGTTGACAGCGCCCCAGCAGCGCCCAACAACTTGGGCGCCAGCCGCCGGAAGTGGGGGCCGAAATCCCACCGGCTGTCGAGCACCAATCCCAGGTACTTCATGGTGGACTCGACAGCGATCCGAGCCCCCCCGACCACGATGTGTGATCCGGGCGGCGGCGCCCGCCGGGGGCCATGAAACACCATGGCCTCCGACTTGTTGAGGGCCACCTCCAGGCCCAGGCGACGTATGCGGCTCACCACCTGTGACACCGCAGCCGTCGCCAGCAACGCTGCTTCCCTGTGCGAGCTCCCCCGGGCAGTGACCAGCGTGTCGTCAGCATAACACGTAAGGTCCACGCCCGGTTGGAGCTCGCCCCTCAACACCCAGTCGTACCCGATGTTCCACAGGAGCGGGCCCAAGACCGAGCCCTGTGGAACACCGCACGACATGCGGTGCTGGTTTCCACCATCACGTCCCACGTAGGTGACACACCTCTCCGACAGATAAGCCCCAACGATGTGGCGGAGGTAGGGAGGCACCCGATGGTACCGCAGTGCCTCCCGAATACAACTCCAGGGCAGGGTGTTGAAGGCGTTGGAAATGTCCAAGGACACCGCCAACATCACCCCGCCCCGGGCCACCGTTTCCTCCGCCAGGACCCTCACTCGCGACACAGCGTGAATGGTGGAGCGCCCATGCCGAAAGCCGAACTGGCTGCCGTCCAGGTCCGGCCCCTCTCCGCACAAGTGGCCGACGAGGCGGGCAGCGATTATCCGCTCGAACAGCTTACCCACCTCGTCTAGCAGCACTATGGGCCGGTACGCGGACGGCGAGTCCGCAGGGCGCCCCGCCTTCCTGAGCAGGACCAGACGACCAGATTTCCACAAAGTGGGAAACTGGCCCTGCTCAAGGCACGCTGTGTAGAGTCCTCTCAGTTGGGGCTCAAGCTCCTTCAGAGCGAGGGCTAACACGCAGCCGTGGATCCCGTCGGGCCCCGGAGCCACATTCTTGGCCCGGAGCCGCATCACGGCTGCCCCCATCTCTGCCTGTGTCACCTCTGGGACGCTGATGGCGTTCTCTTCGGTGGACTCTGCGGCTGTGGGCAAAGCCATCGGCGGCGGAGTGTGCTCCGCTCTCGCCGGGAAGAGGGCTGCGACCACCTCCTCCAGCAGCTCGGGTTGGAGACTCTCCGTAAGCGGGGGCGCCGCGGCTCGAAGTTTCCCTCGAACCGCGCGATAAGGGCGCCCCCACGGATCCCCGTCTAGAGTCTCCAACATCTCCTCCCTGGCTCGCGACTTCGCCTCGCCGATGGCCAGCCACAGAGTCCTCTTCGCCGCGCAGTACACCTCATACAGCGCGGCTTCTTCGTCAGGGACCCGAAGACGTCTCCTCCGGTATCGGGTGTACTGGCGCCTGACCGCCACGCACGCGACGCGCAACTGCGCGATCTCGGCGGTCCACCAGTACACCTGGCGCCTTGCTGACTGTGTGTGGACCCGGGGCATGGACGCGTCGCTGATTTGCGTCATCGCCCCGCGGAACCACAGCGCCTCCTGCTCGACGTCAACGGGTCCGTTCGTCGCCGACTCCCGGAACCAGGCCTGGACAATAGCGGCCTCCTCGAGAAGCTCCCTGTCGATGCGCTTACGCGCCCAGCGCGGACCGTCCGCACGCGGGGCCGGTAAACCGCGGCCGCCTGCGGTCTGGGCGGAGACGTCGAAACGGATGTATCGATGATCCGACAACGTCTCCACCTCCGCGGCGACACGCCAGTCGCGTACACGGCTCGCGACAGCGGGGCTAGCGAACGAGACGTCCACTATTGAACCGCCCCGCTGCCGCACGCACGTGTGCTCCGTGCCCCGATTTAGGACGGTCAAGCCAGTCGTGACCGCCCACTCCTCCAGCACCTCGCCCCTGGCATCGGTCACTGGAGATCCCCACGCCGCAGATTTGGCGTTGAGATCCCCCAGCAACAGCACCGGGCGAGGGTGGAGTCGGCCCACGACGGCACCCAACTCGACAAGGAACCTCTCGAAGTCGGCGAGACTCTTGTTGGGCGAAAAATACGCCCCAACCGTGCCGATGCCGTCCACGAGGGCGGCCACCCAGCCGTGACCTCGGGACGGGTTGGCAAGAGCCCCGCCAATGATGGCCACCAAACCGTCCAGGTCTCCCACCCAGTTATCCCTGGGGGGGACAAAGTACGGTTCGGCGACCACAGCCACGTGAATCGACCACTCTGCCATGCTCTGGAGCAAGAGATCCTGAGCTCTGGCAGAGTGGTTGATGTTGCCCTGGAGGAAATGGTACAGCGCCATTAGGCACAGTCCATTCCCTCCGCACCATTCCTAGGCCGGGAGTCGGCCGAAGGGGGACCAGGCTGAGGGGGGGGTAAAGAGCCCCCGGCAGCCTTGGCACCCCTTCTCTTCCCCTTTTGGGCAGGCCCGCCACAAGCCTTTCCGCCCGCTCTGTGCCCAGCGGGCCTCCCTGCAGCTGTACAGAGGCTGCAGTTTGGCGCCGCGGAGCACTGGGCCGCCTTGTGGCCGGCCTGACCGCAGCGATAGCACAGCTCGCTGCGGTCTACACACGAGGTGCACCGTGCCCTGACATGCCCAATGTCAAGGCAACGGTAGCACCGCAAAGCCCTGGGTTGCAGCTGCCTCACCCTCGCCGCAACCCACCCCACCAACAGACGCCCAGCGTCGGCGACTTTGTTCGCCGCCGCCACCGGGCACCGCACCCAAATCGCGCCGAGCCCGGAGGCGTCGACGCGAATGTCCCCCGTCCGCACGTCCCCGGGCGGACATCCACCGGCCTTGGCGACGGCCGCCGCGACCTCAGCCGGAGTCGTCGAGTCGTCCAGGCCGTCGACGCGCAGTTCAGCGGTCTTCATCGGCCTGGACACCCGAACGTCCTCCGGGTTCAGGACCTCCCGCAGCTTGGCGGCCAGGACGTCCGCCTTTTCGCCGCTAGAGGCACCCGACACCTCCAGCAGTCGCGCCCCCGTAATCGCCGGCCTCATTCTGAGGCCGGACGGTATGCCCAGGTCGGGGAACGCGACCTTGGCTTTGGCCTCCATAAGGACCGCCTTATATGAGACGCCCCTTTCGACGGCTCCGGGCTGCAGCGTAATCACTACAGCCGCGGAGCGTGGGGCTCTGGCTCTAGGCGGTCCCTTTGCCTTGTTTGGTGCGGGTTCTCCAGCGGGTTCCGGTGGCGTCGTCGCCGTCTTCCTTTTCTTACGGCGGCCCCTCTTGACGACCGTCGTCCAGGTCTCCGTAGTGGACCCGGGTTCGGTCGCCGAGGGTGCGGTCGCCGAGGGTGCGGTCGCAGGAGGTGCGGTCGCTGGTGGTGCGGTCGGCGGGGGTGCAGACTTGCCCCCCACGGGCTTTCCGCGTCCTTCCGCGGGCTTTTGGGCCCCCTTGGGTTTGCCGGCTGTCGGGCCCAGCTTAGCGGGCTCCCCCTCCCTCTGCCCGTCAGCAGCGAGCGGCGGCCGGAGATTCTTCGCCGGGAGGAGCCTCGACTCTAGGCCCTGCAGCCGGGCATTCATCATGCCCCCACACTGCATCATGCAGATGCGAACGATCTTCTCGATCTCCGCATCCGCATGCTGCGTAGGGGCAGGGACCAACGACGGAGCCGACGGTGGCGGGGCACTGACGGGAGCGAAACCGGCAGCCGCAGGACGCCTCTGCTGCCATTCCGTCCTCTGCGCGGCAAGCTCCCGCTTGAGGTCCTCGAGCTCGGATCGGAGACGGCTGTTCTCCTCCCACAGCTTCGCCGTCTCCTCCGAGCTCGTGCGATCAAGGAGGACCCCAGCTGCCTCCCTGATGCCATCAGCCGCCTCCTTCAGGGCGCGCGTGAACGTGCCCTTCAGGCTGCCGGACTTAGTGGCAACCTTCAGGACGACGTCCACGCCGTCCAAAACTTGGCGACTGAGCGCCACCGCCGACAAGCTCTCTCCGGTAGCCGCCAGAGCAGAGCGTCGCTCTCGGGCCAGTCGGGCCATTTCACTGACCTCGTCAGCCGCCACCGCCTTCCGCTGCGCCCGCTTTGCGGCGTTCGCCTCCGCCTTATTGGACCCCAGCGAGATCAGCGAGGAGTCCTCGCTCAGGTCCCCTATCGAGGGCCCGGGGTCACTCTCCACGCCCTCCGCCGCACGCTCTACAGGAGCTGGCGTTGCGGGCCGAGAGATCGGCATGAACCGACCCACTCGGTCACGGCTCGGCAACCGAGCGGTGGCTCCGCTCGCCCGACCCCGCCCTCTCTGTGCCGTTGGCACCTTGGGGGCCGACAGATTCTCCTCGCTAGAAGAGAGCCCTGTCGACCCCAAATCCTCGCTGTGTGGGCGCTTCCTCAAGGGGTTACGCCCACACGTGTCCTGGCCAGACAGTCGGTCCTCGCCAAGACCGGAGCCTCCTCGGCTCTTGTTGCCGTCCACGACGTCCACGACGGCAAGCGGTTCGCTTGCGTCGCACAGGCGCTCCAGGCTAACCCGGAGCACCTTTTCTTGCGAGGCAAGCGCAGGTTGACGCAGGTCGGCAGTAGTCTGCCGGCCCACGAGGCTAGTGTTGCCCCCCCCAGATACGAAGGGGCTGCCTTCCGAAGAAGGGCGGGATTCTCCCTCCTTGGGTAGGAGGGTACCCGCCTGGGGAATAGTTTTACCATTAGCCTTTTTCATTGTTCCTTTTAAAGGGTGAGGTCCCTTGTTCGCGCTAGCTTACCGGATGCCCTCCGGTCATACATCCCTTCGGCACGCTAGACCTTAGGATTGGGGTAATTTTTTATAGAGGTTGTCTTCCTCGCGGCCCGAGCCTCAGTGGCCCGGACCCCCGGTCCTGAAATCAGGATTACGGGTTGGCCGACGATTGGGCAGAACCAACCGCCGCCCCGGCGCGGGCGTCCCCACGCTGCCGCCGGATGCCGGACAGACGCAGCGCGGACAATGGACACCCTCCACCACCCACGCCCTCGCGGGCACAGCGGCGCGAACCGCCCCTTCCCAGTCTACGCCCACTCACGTCCCTCTGTAAGCAGAGGAGGAGTGGACGTACGACCGCCCGTCTGTAGCCCGGTTCCCTTCACCGACAATCAAAGATGATCGGTGATTGGAACCATGACCTTCCCCCGTGTGTTGAAAATTAGCCGCCGGCCCCAATTGTCCACCAAAACCTGGTGGGCAATTGGAGCCGTCGTTGCCCAGGGTGCGCCACGAGGAGGCTTTTCAACGTGCACCCCAACCTAACCTAACCTAACCTTTTTTTTTTTTTTTTTTTTTGATCCTGGGTGGAAAATCCTCATGGATGTCCGCCGCCCTGGGGCGGGCGGCGGGGTCTGTCAGACTCTTACTGACTAAAAACCACCCCGGGTGTTCCATCTCACACCTACGCCGGGGGTCGCGGGAACGTACGATCCTTCCGCAACCCCCGGCTGGTGCCGGCCCGCCGCAGCGGGCCCCGTCTGGTCAGGGGGGGGAGTGAGGTGTTTGACTACCCCCGCGACGTCTAAGAGGGGCGCGCGTGGAACACATCGCGCCGCCACCTCGGGTCCTGATGTGTGGGGGGCGACGGACGTCCCCGAGTCCGTCACCCCTGGACCCGTTTAGGGGGGCTGGAAGAGGGCGTTGTCCGCCCTCCGCCGACGCCCGGTGCGCCTGCTGCGGGCAGGGTGAGTGGACGAGATCTCCCTCTCCCTTTCCGCAGCCTCCTTCTGTGAGACGACCGTTTCGCAGAAGGAAACCACCGCGTCCCAGGACTCCTCGCTGTCGACCATGGACTCGACCACGGCCGGCAGCGAGAGGTCACTGCCTACTTCTGAAATGAGGGCACGGCGCGGCTCCTCCCAAGCGGCACACTCTGCCAGCGTATGCCACGCCGTGTCCTCCCGGCAGTCGACGCAGTGGTGACACCGGGCGTCCGGCTCCCTGTTAATGCGACACAGGTACTTCCCGAAGCAACCATGCCCCGAGAGCACCTGCGTCACCCGAAACGACAGGGAGCCGTGCCTCCTCCCGAGCCAGCGCTCGAGTACTGGCCGGACCGCCTCGATGGTACCGAGGCCGGCGGTAGGGCGCGAAAGCCTGTCCCGCCATTCCGCCACCAGGACCTCGCGAAGCTGAGACCGACGCAGCTCCATGTGGCGCTGCGTCAGCCCCTCGCCTCGCGCCCGCGCTTCCTCGCGCCACCGGTACAGTGACGCGAGTACTTTCGCCTCCAGGTCCCAGGGCGGGGATCCAGCCAGTACACAAGCCGCCTCGTAGGAGATCGTGCGATACCCCCGGACGACTCTGACGGCCATCGCTCTCTGCGGCTTTCGCAGTACTGCGATGCTTCCGGCCGTCAGGTCAGTCGCCCAGATCGGGGCCCCATACAGGGCCATGGATCGCACGATCCCCACGTAGAGCCGCCTACAGGCGGCGCTCGGGCCCCCCAGATTGGGAAGCAACGTTGACAGCGCCCCAGCAGCACCCAACAACTTGGGCGCCAGCCGCCGGAAGTGGGGGCCGAAATCCCACCGGCTGTCGAGCACCAATCCCAGGTACTTCATGGTGGACTCGACAGCGATCCGAGCCCCCCCGACCACGATGTGTGATCCGGGCGGCGGCGCCCGCCGGGGGCCATGAAACACCATGGCCTCCGACTTGTTGAGGGCCACCTCCAGGCCCAGGCGACGTATGCGGCTCACCACCTGTGACACCGCAGCCGTCGCCAGCAACGCTGCTTCCCTGTGCGAGCTCCCCCGGGCAGTGACCAGCGTGTCGTCAGCATAACACGTAAGGTCCACGCCCGGTTGGAGCTCGCCCCTCAACACCCAGTCGTACCCGATGTTCCACAGGAGCGGGCCCAAGACCGAGCCCTGTGGAACACCGCACGACATGCGGTGCTGGTTTCCGCCATCACGTCCCACGTAGGTGACACACCTCTCCGACAGATAAGCCCCAACGATGTGGCGGAGGTAGGGAGGCACCCGATGGTACCGCAGTGCCTCCCGAATACAACTCCAGGGCAGGGTGTTGAAGGCGTTGGAAATGTCCAAGGACACCGCCAACATCACCCCGCCCCGGGCCACCGTTTCCTCCGCCAGGACCCTCACTCGCGACACAGCGTGAATGGTGGAGCGCCCATGCCGAAAGCCGAACTGGCTGCCGTCCAGGTCCGGCCCCTCTCCGCACAAGTGGCCGACGAGGCGGGCAGCGATTATCCGCTCGAACAGCTTACCCACCTCGTCTAGCAGCACTATGGGCCGGTACGCGGACGGCGAGTCCGCAGGGCGCCCCGCCTTCCTGAGCAGGACCAGACGACCAGATTTCCACAAAGTGGGAAACTGGCCCTGCTCAAGGCACGCTGTGTAGAGTCCTCTCAGTTGGGGCTCAAGCTCCTTCAGAGCGAGGGCTAACACGCAGCCGTGGATCCCGTCGGGCCCCGGAGCCACGTTCTTGGCCCGGAGCCGCATCACGGCTGCCCCCATCTCTGCCTGTGTCACCTCTGGGACGCTGATGGCGTTCTCTTCGGTGGACTCTGCGGCTGTGGGCAAAGCCATCGGCGGCGGAGTGTGCTCCGCTCTCGCCGGGAAGAGGGCTGCGACCACCTCCTCCAGCAGCTCGGGTTGGAGACTCTCCGTAAGCGGGGGCGCCGCGGCTCGAAGTTTCCCTCGAACCGCGCGATAAGGGCGCCCCCACGGATCCCCGTCTAGAGTCTCCAACATCTCCTCCCTAACCTAACCTAACCTAACCTAACCTCGGGTCCTGATGTGTGGGGGGCGACGGACGTCCCCGAGTCCGTCGCCCCTGGACCCGTTTAGGGGGGCTGGAAGAGGGCGTTGTCCGCCCTCCGCCGACGCCCGGTGCGCCTGCTGCGGGCAGGGTGAGTGGACGAGATCTCCCTCTCCCTTTCCGCAGCCTCCTTCTGCGAGACGACCGTTTCGCAAAAGGAAACCACCGCGTCCCAGGACTCCTCGCTGTCGACCATGGACTCGACCACGGCCAGCAGCGAGAGGTCACTGCCTACTTCTGAGATGAGGGCACGGCGCGGCTCCTCCCAAGCGGCACACTCTGCCAGCGTATGCCACGCCGTGTCCTCCCGGCAGTCGACGCAGTGGTGACACCGGGCGTCCGGCTCCCTGTTAATGCGACACAGGTACTTCCCGAAGCAACCATGCCCCGAGAGCACCTGCGTCACCCGAAACGACAGGGAGCCGTGCCTCCTCCCGAGCCAGCGCTCGAGTACTGGCCGGACCGCCTCGATGGTACCGAGGCCGGCGGTAGGGCGTGAAAGCCTGTCCCGCCATTCCGCCACCAGGACCTCGCGAAGCTGAGACCGACGCAGCTCCATATGGCGCTGCGTCAGCCCCTCGCCACGCGCCCTAGCTTCCTCGCGCCACCGGTACAGTGACGCGAGTACTTTCGCCTCCAGGTCCCAGGGCGGGGATCCAGCCAGTACACAAGCTGCCTCGTAGGAGATCGTGCGATACCCCCGGACGACCCTGACGGCCATCGCCCTCTGCGGCCTCCGCAGGACTGCGATGCTACCGGCCGTCAGGTCAGTCGCCCAGATCGGGGCCCCATACAGGGCCATGGATCGCACGATCCCCACGTAGAGCCGCCTACAGGCGGCGCTCGGGCCCCCCAGATTGGGAAGCAACGTTGACAGTGCCCCAGCAGCGCCCAACAACTTGGGCGCCAGCCGCCGGAAGTGGGGGCCGAAATCCCACCGGCTGTCGAGCACCAATCCCAGGTACTTCATGGTAGACTCGACAGCGATCCGAGCCCCCCCGACCACGATGTGTGATCCAGGCGGCGGCGCCCGCCGGGGGCCATGAAACACCATGGCCTCCGACTTGTTGAGGGCCACCTCCAGGCCCAGGCGACGTATGCGGCTCACCACCTGTGACACCGCAGCCGTCGCCAGCAACGCTGCCTCCCTGTGCGAGTTCCCCCGGGCAGTGACCAGCGTGTCGTCAGCATAACACGTAAGGTCCACGCCCGGTTGGAGCTCGCCCCTCAACACCCAGTCGTACCCGATGTTCCACAGGAGCGGGCCCAAGACCGAGCCCTGTGGAACACCGCACGACATGCGGTGCTGGTGTCCGCCATCACGTCCCACGTAGGTGACACACCTCTCAACCTAACCTAACCTAACCTTTTTTTTTTTTTTTTTTTCACGTGGAGAAATGCTCATGCATACTACACTACCACGGGGAGATAGTGCAGTTATGTGGGACTCTAACCCACTAAAACTCCACGGTGTCCTCCTCTGCCGCTTACGGCGGGAACACGGGCACGCGTTAACACTCATCCGTGAACCCGCCGCGGCCGTCCGTTACCGGAGCCTCCTCTGGGGAGTACTCCCCATCACCGGCGCACCAGAACACATAGCACGCCGTGACCACCCCAGGGACCAAACCAGCACATGGGCGCCAGACGACCCCGTGTCTGGGCACCCTTGGTCCCCCCTGCGACGGGTCAGGACATTGGCCCCGCCGCCTGCCAATTTTCGGCTGCAGAGGATAGGGAGAGCGGCCAACGCAATACCGACACTCCTCTTCCCCTGCAGCCCCACCGCGTCCGCCATCTAACGGTGGCGACCCCGTCAAGGCCGCGGAAGGTAGGGAGAGCGGCGCACCGTAATACCGACACTCCTCTCCCGCCGCGGCCTCCAACCCTCAACCGCGATGCCTTCGGTACGTACGACATCGCGGCCCGCCTCAGTTGCGATGTCGCCCAAGCGACACCGCAACCTACCTTTGGCCGCTACGTCGTCGGCTTGTCAGCAAAAGCCCTGACGAGCGGCCCCTCCTCGGGTTCCTCTTCGCTTCACCGTGGGTGTCCAAGCCACGGCTACTGAGCCCCCCCGCCTCGACAATGCGGGAACCCACCGGGGGGGAACCTAACCTAACCTTTTTTTTTTTTTTTTTTTTTTTTTTCACGTGGAGAAATGCTCATGCATACTACACTACCACGGGGAGATAGTGCAGTTATGTGGGACTCTAACCCACTAAAACTCCACGGTGTCCTCCTCTGCCGCTTACGGCGGGAACACGGGCACGCGTTAGCACTCATCCGTGAACCCGCCGCGGCCGTCCGTTACCGGACCCTCCTCTGGGGAGTACTCCCCATCACCGGCGCACCAGAACACATAGCACGCCGTGACCACCCCAGGGACCAAACCAGCACATGGGCGCCAGACGACCCCGTGTCTGGGCACCCTTGGTCCCCCCTGCGACGGGTCAGGACATTGGCCCCGCCGCCTGCCAATTTTCGGCTGCAGAGGATAGGGAGAGCGGCCAACGCAATACCGACATTCCTCTTCCCCTGCAGCCCCACCGCGTCCGCCATCGTACGGTGGCGACCCCGTCAAGGCCGCGGAAGGTAGGGAGAGCGGCGCACCGTAATACCGGCACTCCTCTCCCGCCGCGGCCTCCAACCCTCAACCGCGATGCCTCCGGTACGTACGACATCGCGGCCCGCCTCAGTTGCGATGTCACCCAAGCGACACCGCAACCTACCTTTGGCCGCTACGTCGTCGGCTTGTCAGCAGAAGCCCTGACGAGCGGCCCCTCCTCGGGTTCCTCTTCGCTTCACCGTGGGTGTCCAAGCCACGGCTACTGAGCCCCCCCGCCTCGACAATGCGGGAACCCACCGGGGGGGAACCTAACCTTTTTTTTTTTTTTTTTGTCGCTGAGAAATGACATTACGCATCTCCGCTCGTCGGGGGACGACACGGAGTATGTGGGACTCCCTGCCAGGGTGGCAGTATACCCACTAAAACTCAGCGGTGTTCCCTCATCGCCTTGATGGGGGGGTCATGGGAATCCGGCTTAGCCTTTGCGTCCACAACCCCCCCGGCGCATGCCCGCCTAACTGGCGGGCCCCGCATGATCCCCCCGGCTGGGGGGCTACGGGAATGACCGGGAACACCTGGCCATTCCCGTCCGGCACTGGTGGAAGCTTGTGCAATACAGGCGAGGGTGCCCCCGCACCCGTCGCCTGCTGGCTTCCACCTGGGAGGAGTCGGAAGTCGCCCACGAGGGCTATCTCTCCCCACGCGGCGGCCACGTATCCCGGTCCCCTCTCTAATAGCGAGAGGGGAGGGGAGTCTGTGGAGGACCGCGCCGCTAGGGCCACCAAGCCGTCCTCGTCACCCAGCCAACTGCCGGGGATCGAGTAGGGCTCGGCGACCACCGCTACGTTCACCAACCACTCAGCCATGGCCTGCACCAGCAGGTCCTGGGCCGCTCTGCAGTGATTGGTGTTCGCCTGGAGGGTGCGGTGATAGGAAACCATTATTCCGACATCGCACCCCCCTCCTCAGCCACCGCCGCTGGAGCTGGAGTAACAGCGGCGGCGACAGCGGCGGTGGCGGCGACAGGGCGAACCTGCGCCGGCACTATGCCCTTCCTCGCGGGAGGCTGGCAACTCCTGCCCCCCATCCTGTGCCCCGCGGGGCGGCCGCTGGCAGCACACGCCGGGCAGTGTGGCGTGGCGACGCTGCAAGTGGCACTCCTGTGTCCCTCCTGTCCGCACTGGAAGCAAGACTCTCCCCAGTCGAACTTGGAGGGACACGTAGATCGGGTGTGGCCCGGCGCGAAGCACTTGAAGCACCGCGCAGGCTTGTCCTCAAGCAGCCGGACCACAGCCGAGCTGAAGCCCACGAGCAGCCGTCCCTTGGTCGCCTTAAGGGCGGCCACCGCCGCCGCGACTGGGCACTCGACGCGGATTGCGCCCATGCCGCGGCGGCCGGGCCTGATGGCTCTCCCCTTCACGGCGCTGGCGCTGCAGCCTCCCGCAGCGGCAACGGCCGCCACCACATCCTCTTTGGTGACCGAATCGTCCATATCGATCACCTCCAAGGATGCGGTCTTGACGGGTCTGGCGACCGTCGCCACATCCGCGATGACCTCTTGCAACTTTGTTGCAAAGAGGTCCGCGTTTGCGCTGCGCTGCTCCCCCCCGAACTCAAAAATTCGGGCTCCGGCCTGGGTGCGGCGGCACGTGATGTTACCGATCCCCAGCCGAGAGGGATCCGCGTTAGCACGAGCCCGTCTTAGGACGGACTCATACGTTTCGCCCCGCTCTGCGGCCTCCGGGGTGATGGTCACCACGACCGCTGCAGTTTTGGGAGGAACCAACTTCCTCCCGCCCGCCGGAGCCTTCTGGGCTGCCAGAGCAGTCGCAGCGGGCTTGGACTTTTTGGCCTTTCCCCCCTTGACCACTTTCGTCCACGCCTGGTTGGACGGGGTGGTGGAGGGGAGCATGGCGTCCTCCCGCTGCGTGTTCTGGGGGGCTGCCGGAGTGGCAGACGCTCCCTCCGCGCTTGTGGTGGGGGTTTGAGGGGCCACCGTGCTCCTCTTGCCCTTCCCCTTGCCCTTGGAGGGCTTCGGGGCCTGGGCCTGCGCACCCGATTTCGGGTCTCCCGCAGGCTGCGCAGGTACAGGCACCGGCTCCGTCGGTGGCGGACTCTTATCCGCCGCTAACGGCGGGCGGAGCCGCTTTTCCGGCAGGAGCCGGTCCTCAATACCGGCGAAGCAGCCCCTGATGAAGGCCCTCTCCTCCACAACAACCCCGCGGATTATTTCCACGAGGTTGCCAGGGGAGGAGGAGCCTCCCTCTGCCGGACCAGGGGCAGGCGCAGGTTGGGCTTGCCGGGCCGTGGCCTCAGCCAGCTTCTGGTGCAGCTGGCTGACCTCCAGCTGCAGGCGATCCACCCTCGCCTGCAGCTGCCGCGTCTCTTCTGTGGCCGTGCGCTTCACCAGCTCGGTGACAATGCCGTGCATGCTCACGGCCCGACATTTGAGGGCCTTCTGGAAGGTCCCCTTCAGGTTCGAGGACTTGGAGGCGACCTCCAGTACCTCCTCCTTGTCCTGGAGCGCCATGCGCTCCAGCTCCGCCAAGGAGTGGTCGGCGTACAGCACATTGGATGTGCCATAGCCAGCCCTCGACCTGGCGGACCGCGCCTGCTGCTCCCTGACAGCGACCCTCTCTTCTAGGTCCTGCTGCAGCTGCTCCCTCCTTGCTAGGCCTAACTGACGCTCGGCGTCCACCAGACCCACGTCGTGGGTGGGAGTCGAAGCAGGAGTCGGAGCAGGAGTCGAGGCCTTTCTTGACTTCGGCCTCTTCTCCGACTTGCCCACAGACCCCGAGGAGCCCCCGGACCCGAGCCTCAGGTAGGCCCGCTTCCGCTGGAGGCGGTCGTTTTCGGCCGCCGACGTGTCCATAGTGGACTCGCCGGAGTCCGAAAACTCCGCCTGCAGACTGGATAAACTGGCCACAGATGATGCGCGGCCAGCTTCGACGTGGCCCTTAGAAGGGCCGGTGGATTGGCCCTGGTAAGGGCCACTGCGTTGGCCCTGAGAAGGGCCGTTTATATCATCCCCGGAGGGACATTCGGTTAAAAATCGCCCGGAGGCGTCTCGCCTTTGTTTTTTAGGCATCGTTGCAGACGTCCGCCTGTTGCCTGCAAGTCACAGCGCACTTTAGCCGCCGGTCTGCCACTCCGTTACGGTGGTCAGACACGGCGTTGCCCGGGGATCACGACGAGGACGTATGCGCTGTGGGGGGACCCCCAACCTAACCTAACCTAACCTAACCTAACCTAACCTTTTTTTTTTTTTTTTTTTTTCACGTGGAGAAATGCTCATGCATACTACACTACCACGGGGAGATAGTGCAGTTATGTGGGACTCTAACCCACTAAAACTCCACGGTGTCCTCCTCTGCCGCTTACGGCGGGAACACGGGCACGCGTTAGCACTCATCCGTGAACCCGCCGCGGCCGTCCGTTACCGGACCCTCCTCTGGGGAGTACTCCCCATCACCGGCGCACCAGAACACATAGCACGCCGTGACCACCCCAGGGACCAAACCAGCACATGGGCGCCAGACGACCCCGTGTCTGGACACCCTTGGTCCCCCTGTGACGGGTCAGAACATTGGCCCCGCCGCCTGCCAATTTTCGGCTGCAGAGGATAGGGAGAGCGGCCAACGCAATACCGGCACTCCTCTTCCCCTGCAGCCCCACCGCGTCCGCCATCTTACGGTGGCGACCCCGTCAAGGCCGCGGAAGGTAGGGAGAGCGGCGCACCGTAATACCGGCACTCCTCTCCCGCCGCGGCCTTCAACCCTCAGCCGCGACGCCCCCGTTACGACATCGCGGCCCGCCTCAGTTGCGATGCCGCTCAAGCGGCACCGCAACCTACTTTTGGCCGCTACGTCGTCGGCTTGGTAGCAAAAGCCCTGACGAGCGGCCCCTCCTCGGGTTCCTCTCAGCTTCACCGTGGGGCTCAAAACCACGGCTACTGAGCCCCCCCGCCTCGACAATGCGGGAACCCACCGGGGGGGAACCTAACCTAACCTTTTTTTTTTTTTTTTTTTTTTTTGTCGCTGAGAAATGACATTACGCATCTCCGATCGTCGGGGGACGATACGGAGTATGTGGGACTCCCTGCTAAGGTGGCAGTATACCCACTAAAACTCAGCGGTGTTCCCTCGTCGCCTTGATGGAGGGGTCATGGGAATCCGGCTCAGCCTTTGCGTCCACAACCCCCCCCGGCGCATGCCCGCCTAACTGGCGGGCCCCGCATGTCCCCCCGGCTGGGGGGCTACGGGAATGGCCGGGAGCACCTGGCCATTCCCGTCCGGCACTGGTGGAAGCCTGTGCAATACAGGCGAGGGTGCCCCCGCACCCGTCGCCTGCTGGCTTCCACCTGGGAGGAGTCGGAGGTGACTGTCATACTGACGTCGTCTTCGACCCCTCCTCCGCCTTCGGAGCGGCGGCGCGAGAGGGTCTTCCTCCCGCGCGCGCTCCGCCGCCTCCTTCTGGGACATGACGTGTTCGCAGAAGGAGGCGACTGCCGCCCAGGACCCCTCGTCCCCAAGCATGGCATTGACCAAGCCGGGGAGCGAGAGGTCCGTTCCGATCGCCGCGGTGAGACTGCGGCGCGGCTCGGACCACGACGGGCACACCTCAAGAGTGTGCTGCGCCGTGTCCTCCGCCGCGCCACAGCCGTGACACGACGGCGTCTCCTCCCGCCCGATACGGTGCAGGTACGATCCAAAGCAACCGTGCCCGGACAGCACCTGCACCAGACGGAAGGAGACGAACCCGTGCGACCGCTCGAGCCAGTCTCGCAGGACCGGCCCAATCGCGTCTAGAGTACGGCGGCCGAAGGCTGCGGCGGCGAGGTCCCGCGTCCAGTGGACGACAATGGCGTCCTTCGCCTCCCGCCGGACGGCCTCCCGCTCTTCGGGGGCGGGGCGTTCTCCTCTCGCCCTCCGCCCCGCCGTCCATTCATACACTCTGGCGAGCACCCACGCCTCGAGTTCCCAAGGCGGGGTGCCGGCCAGAGCGCATGCCGCCGAGAAGCTTACCGTGCGGTAGGCCCTCGCCACCCGCTGGGCTATGGCCCTTTGGGGGGCCCGCAATGCGGCGGCGTTCTCCCTCCTGCGGAGGGAGTCCTCCCAGATAGGGGCCCCGTAAAGGGCCATACTCCTCAAGATGCCGGCGTAGAGCTGCCGGCATCGCGCGCGGGGCCCCCCCAAGTTGGGGAGCAGCCACGAGAGGGCGCCCGCAGTCTTCAGCAGGCGCGTCGACAGCCCGCTAAAATGCGGGCCGAAACGCCACCTGCTGTCGAGTACAAGGCCCAGATATTTCATCTGGGCCTTCACCTCGATTCGGACGCCCTCCACGAAGATGTGGGCATCTGGTGGTTGGCGCTGCCGAGGCCCGTGGAAGAACACGGCCTCGGTCTTGTGCAGCGCCACCGTCAATCCTAGGCGGCGGATCCTCCCTGCGACCAAGGATCCGCCTGCCGAGGCCAAGTTGGCCGCCTCCCTGAAACTCTCCCCCCGGGCCGTGAGGAGAGTGTCATCCGCGTAGCAGATGACACTCGTGCCTCGGAGGAGAGTTCCCCGCAAGAGCCAATCGTAGCCAACGTTCCAGAGGAGAGGTCCCACTACCGACCCCTGTGGAACGCCGGCCTCGACTGCGTACCGCCGGACTTGGCCAGCCCTGTTCACGAGGACGATCGCCCGATCCTCCAGGTAGCTGGCCAGTAGACGCCGCATGTATAGAGGCACCCCGTGGAATCGGAGTGCCTCTAGGATGGTGCTGTGGGGAACAGAGTTGAAGGCGTTGGCTATGTCGAATGACACCGCCAACAATCCGTCCCCCGCCTCCATCGCATCCTTCACCTGGCCCTTAAGGCGGGCCAGCGCGTCCACTGTGGAACGCTCAGCCCGAAAACCGAACTGAGCGTCCGACAAGTCCGGCCCCACATTCCGCAGGTGGCTCTTTAGGCGGGCAGCGATTATCCCCTCGAACATTTTGCCGACCTCATCGAGCAGGACGATGGGTCGGTATGCCGAGGGCGATTCTGCGGGGCGGCCTTCCTTGCGAAGGAGGCACAGCTGTCCCTCCTTCCACGGTTTCGGGAACCTCCCAGACGCAAGACATGCGCTAAAGAGGTCCCGAAACCGCTCCTCCATTTGAGTGGCGGCAATTGCCACCACTCTCGCCGGGACACAGTCGGGGCCCGGAGCCGTCTTCTTGGCGCGGATATGCACAATCGCCGCGCTGAGTTCCGACTCCGTGACAGGAGGGGCCTCCTCTTCCTCCTCGGCTGGCGGAGCTATCCCCCGCGGAGGGTCCATCACTGGTGGGGTGAAGTTGTCCCTGCACGGGAACAGAGACTGAACCACCCCATCCAGGAATGAGGGCTCCAGGGTCTCGGCCACCGGGGGACCAAAGGGGCGCAGCTTGTTTCGCGCCGCCTTGTATGGCCTCCCGTAGGGATCTCTGTCGAGACCCTCCAGCATCTCCGCTCTCGCCGAGTCCCTGGCGTCGGCGATGGCCCGCTCGAGGACCCGTTTTGCCTCTATGTACACCTCATAGAGGTGGTCCTCGTGGGCGAGGTCTCGTTGACGCCGCCGCCGGCTCCGCGCGTAGGCCCTTCTGGCCACCACGCACCCCGCTCGAAGCCTCTCCAGCTCGGCCGACCACCAGTACACCGCCCTATTGGGCAGCGGTCGGCCGGACCGAGGCATGCTGGAATTGCACACCTCGGTCAGAGACTCCCTCAGGTGTCCCGCCGCGATGTCTACGTCCAAGCCGGCGGAAGGCGGCGAAAGCCAGTCCTGGATAAACGCCGCCTCCGCCGCCGCCTCCCTGTCCAGGCGGGTGAGAGCCCACCGTGGGAACGCTGACCGCCCCGAGAGGGGCCGCGTCCCTCCGGGGCCACCGGTGGAGATGTCGAACCGCACGTAGCGGTGGTCCGACATGGTCTCCACCAAATCCACCCGCCAGTTCAGCACGCGCGCGGCCAGCGCAGGGGTGGCAAAAGTGACGTCCACTATCGAGCCACCCTGTCGCCGCACGCATGTCTGGACGTTCCCTCTGTTGAGGAGGGAGAGCCCAGAGGAGGCTGCCCACTGCTCCACTGCCCGCCCGCGATGGTCGGTGGCCGGGTTGCCCCAGGTCACCGACTTGGCATTCAGGTCTCCCAATACGGAGACCTGACGCGGCGCCGCCCTGCCGACCACGGCGGCCAGGGCTCCGAGATAGTTCTCGAAGTCCCGGAGAGGGCGGTTTGGGGAGAAATAGACGCCCACGAGGGCTATCTCTCCCCACGCGGCGGCCACGTATCCCGGTCCCCTCTCTAATAGCGAGAGGGGAGGGGAGTCTGTGGAGGACCGCGCCGCTAGTGCCACCAAGCCGTCCTCGTCACCCAGCCAACTGCCGGGGATCGAGTAGGGCTCGGCGACCACCGCTACGTTCACCAACCACTCAGCCATGGCCTGCACCAGCAGGTCCTGGGCCGCTCTGCAGTGATTGGTGTTCGCCTGGAGGATGCGGTGATAGGAAACCATTATTCCGACATCGCACCCCCCTCCTCAGCCACCGCCGCTGGAGCTGGTGTAACAGCGGCGGCCGGGGGGGGAACCTAACCTAACCTAACCTAACCTTTTTTTTTTTTTTTTGATCCGGGGTGGAAAATCCTCATGGATGTCCGCCGCCCTGGGGCGGGCGGCGGGGTCTGTCAGACTCTTACTGACTAAAAACCACCCCGGGTGTTCCATCTCACACCTACGCCGGGGGTCGCGGGAACGTACGATACTTCCGCAACCCCCGGCTGGTGCCGGCCCGCCTCAGCGGGCCCCGTCTGGTCGGGGGGGGGAGTGAGGTGTTTGACTCCCCCCGCGACGTCTAAGAGGGGCGCGCGTGGAACACATCGCGCCGCCACCTCGGGTCCTGATGTGTGCGGGGCGACGGACGTCCCCGAGTCCGTCGCCCCTGGACCCGTTTAGGGGGGCTGGAAGAGGGCGTTGTCCGCCCTCCGCCGACGCCCGGTGCGCCTGCTGCGGGCAGGGTGAGTGGACGAGATCTCCCTCTCCCTTTCCGCAGCCTCCTTCTGTGAGACGACAGTTTCGCAGAAGGAAACCACCGCGTCCCAGGACTCCTCGCTGTCGACCATGGACTCGACCACGGCCGGCAGCGAGAGGTCACTGCCTACTTCTGAAATGAGGGCACGGCGCGGCTCCTCCCAAGCGGCACACTCTGCCAGCGTATGCCACGCCAACCTTTTTTTTTTTTTTTTTTTTTGATCCGGGGTGGAAAATCCTCATGGATGTCCGCCGCCCTGGGGCGGGCGGCGGGGTCTGTCAGACTCTTACTGACTAAAAACCACCCCGGGTGTTCCATCTCACACCTACGCCGGGGGTCGCGGGAACGTACGATCCTTCCGCAACCCCCGGCTGGTGCCGGCCCGCCTCAGCGGGCCCCGTCTGGTCGGGGGGGGGAGTGAGGTGTTTGACTCCCCCCGCGACGTCTAAGAGGGGCGCGCGTGGAACACATCGCGCCGCCACCTCGGGTCCTGATGCGTGGGGGGCGACGGACGTCCCCGAGTCCGTCGCCCCTGGACCCGTTTAGGGGGGCTGGAAGAGGGCGTTGTCCGCCCTCCGCCGACGCCCGGTGCGCCTGCTGCGGGCAGGGTGAGTGGACGAGATCTCCCTCTCCCTTTCCGCAGCCTCCTTCTGCGAGATGACCGTTTCGCAGAAGGAAACCACCGCGTCCCAGGACTCCTCGCTGTCGACCATGGACTCGACCACGGCCGGCAGCGAGAGGTCACTGCCTACTTCTGAGATGAGGGCACGGCGCGGCTCCTCCCAAGCGGCACACTCTGCCAGCGTATGCCACGCCGTGTCCTCCCGGCAGTCGACGCAGTGGTGACACCGGGCGTCCGGCTCCCTGTTAATGCGACACAGGTACTTCCCGAAGCAACCATGCCCCGAGAGCACCTGCGTCACTCGAAACGACAGGGAGCCGTGCCTCCTCCCGAGCCAGCGCTCGAGTACTGGCCGGACCGCCTCGATGGTACCGAGGCCGGCGGTAGGGCGCGAAAGCCTGTCCCGCCATTCCGCCACCAGGACCTCGCGAAGCTGAGACCGACGCAGCTCCATGTGGCGCTGCGTCAGTCCCTCGCCTCGCGCCCGCGCTTCCTCGCGCCACCGGTACAGTGACGCGAGTACTTTCGCCTCCAGGTCCCAGGGCGGGGATCCAGCCAGTACACAAGCCGCCTCGTAGGAGATCGTGCGATACCCCCGGACGACTCTGACGGCCATCGCTCTCTGCGGCCTTCGCAGGACTGCGATGCTACCGGCCGTCAGGTCAGTCGCCCAGATCGGGGCCCCATACAGGGCCATGGATCGCACGATCCCCACGTAGAGCCGCCTACAGGCGGCGCTCGGGCCCCCCAGATTGGGAAGCAACGTTGACAGCGCCCCAGCAGCGCCCAACAACTTGGGCGCCAGCCGCCGGAAGTGGGGGCCGAAATCCCACCGGCTGTCGAGCACCAATCCCAGGTACTTCATGGTGGACTCGACAGCGATCCGAGCCCCCCCGACCACGATGTGTGATCCGGGCGGCGGCGCCCGCCGGGGGCCATGAAACACCATGGCCTCCGACTTGTTGAGGGCCACCTCCAGGCCCAGGCGACGTATGCGGCTCACCACCTGTGACACCGCAGCCGTCGCCAGCAACGCTGCTTCCCTGTGCGAGCTCCCCCGGGCAGTGACCAGCGTGTCGTCAGCGTAACACGTAAGGTCTACGCCCGGTTGGAGCTCGCCCCTCAACACCCAGTCGTACCCGATGTTCCACAGGAGCGGGCCCAAGACCGAGCCCTGTGGAACACCGCACGACATGCGGTGCTGGTGTCCGCCATCACGTCCCACGTAAGTGACACACCTCTCCGACAGATAAGCCCCAACGATGTGGCGGAGGTAGGGAGGCACCCGATGGTACCGCAGTGCCTCCCGAATACAACTCCAGGGCAGGGTGTTGAAGGCGTTGGATATGTCCAAGGACACCGCCAACATCACCCCGCCCCGGGCCACTGCTTCCTCCGCCAGGACTCTCACTCGCGACACAGCGTGAATGGTAGAGCGCCCGTGCCGAAAGCCGAACTGGCTGCCGTCCAGATCCGGCCCCTCTCCGCACAAGTGGCCGACGAGGCGGGCAGCGATTATCCGCTCGAACAGCTTACCCACCTCGTCTAGCAGCACTATGGGCCGGTACGCGGACGGCGAGTCCGCAGGGCGCCCCGCCTAACCTAACCTTTTTTTTTTTTTTTTTTTTGATCCGGGGTGGAAAATCCTCATGGATGTCCGCCGCCCTGGGGCGGGCGGCGGGGTCTGTCAGACTCTTACTGACTAAAAACCACCCCGGGTGTTCCATCTCACACCTACGCCGGGGGTCGCGGGAACGTACGATACTTCCGCAACCCCCGGCTGGTGCCGGCCCGCCTCAGCGGGCCCCGTCTGGTCGGGGGGGGGAGTGAGGTGTTTGACTCCCCCCGCGACGTCTAAGAGGGGCGCGCGTGGAACACATCGCGCCGCCACCTCGGGTCCTGATGTGTGGGGGGCGACGGACGTCCCCGAGTCCGTCGCCCCTGGACCCGTTTAGGGGGGCTGGAAGAGGGCGTTGTCCGCCCTCCGCCGACGCCCGGTGCGCCTGCTGCGGGCAGGGTGAGTGGACGAGATCTCCCTCTCCCTTTCCGCAGCCTCCTTCTGCGAGACGACCGTTTCGCAGAAGGAAACCACCGCGTCCCAGGACTCCTCGCTGTCGACCATGGACTCGACCACGGCCGGCAGCGAGAGGTCACTGCCTACTTCTGAAATGAGGGCACGGCGCGGCTCCTCCCAAGCGGCACACTCTGCCAGCGTATGCCACGCCGTGTCCTCCCGGCAGTCGACGCAGTGGTGACACCGGGCGTCCGGCTCCCTGTTAATGCGACACAGGTACTTCCCGAAGCAACCATGCCCCGAGAGCACCTGCGCCACCCGAAACGACAGGGAGCCGTGCCTCCTCCCGAGCCAGCGCTCGAGTACTGGCCGGCGCCTAACCTAACCTAACCTTTTTTTTTTTTTTTTTTTTTTTTTTTTTTTTTTTTTTTTTTTTTTTTTAACGTGGAGAAATGCTGAGATAGTGCAGTTATGTGGGACTCTAACCCACTAAAACTCCACGGTGTCCTCCTCTGCCGCTTACGGCGGGAACACGGGCACGCGTTAGCACTCATCCGTGAACCCGCCGCGGCCGTCCGTTACCGGACCCTCCTCTGGGGAGTACTCCCCATCACCGGCGCACCAGAACACATAGCACGCCGTGACCACCCCAGGGACCAAACCAGCACATGGGCGCCAGACGACCCCGTGTCTGGACACCCTTGGTCCCCCTGTGACGGGTCAGAACATTGGCCCCGCCGCCTGCCAATTTTCGGCTGCAGAGGATAGGGAGAGCGGCCAACGCAATACCGGCACTCCTCTTCCCCTGCAGCCCCACCGCGTCCGCCATCTTACGGTGGCGACCCCGTCAAGGCCGCGGAAGGTAGGGAGAGCGGCGCACCGTAATACCGGCACTCCTCTCCCGCCGCGGCCTCCAACCCTCAACCGCGATGCCTTCGGTACGTACGACATCGCGGCCCACCTCAGTTGCGATGTCGCCCAAGCGACACCGCAACCTACCTTTGGCCGCTACGTCGTCGGCTTGTCAGCAAAAGCCCTGACGAGCGGCCCCTCCTCGGGTTCCTCTTCGCTTCACCGTGGGTGTCCAAGCCACGGCTACTGAGCCCCCCCGCCTCGACAATGCGGGAACCCACCGGGGGGGAACCTAACCTAACCTAACCTAACCTTTTTTTTTTTTTTTTTTTTTTTTTCACGTGGAGAAATGCTCATGCATACTGCACTACCACGGGGAGATAGTGCAGTTATGTGGGACTCTAACCCACTAAAACTCCACGGTGTCCACCTCTGCCGCTTACGGCGGGAACACGGGCACGCGTTAGCACTCATCCGTGAACCCGCCGCGGCTGTCCGTTGCCGGACCCTCCTCTGGGGAGTACTCCCCATCACCGGCGCACTAGAACACATAGCACGCCGTGACCACCCCAGGGACCAAACCAGCACATGGGCGCCAGACGACCCCGTGTCTGGGCACCCTTGGTCCCCCTGCGACGGGTCAGGACATTGGCCCCGCCGCCTGCCAATTTTCGGCTGCAGAGGATAGGGAGAGCGGCCAACGCAATACCGACACTCCTCTTCCCCTGCAGCCCCACCGCGTCCGCCATCTTACGGTGGCGACCCCGTCAAGGCCGCGGAAGGTAGGGAGAGCGGCGCACCGTAATACCGGCACTCCTCTCCCGCCGCGGCCTCCAACCCTCAACCGCGATGCCTTCGGTACGTACGACATCGCGGCCCACCTCAGTTGCGATGTCGCCCAAGCGACACCGCAACCTACCTTTGGCCGCTACGTCGTCGGCTTGTCAGCAAAAGCCCTGACGAGCGGCCCCTCCTCGGGTTCCTCTTCGCTTCACCGTGGGTGTCCAAGCCACGGCTACTGAGCCCCCCCGCCTCGACAATGCGGGAACCCACCGGGGGGGAACCTAACCTAACCTAACCTTTTTTTTTTTTTTTTTTTTTTTCACGTGGAGAAATGCTCATGCATACTACACTACCACGGGGAGATAGTGCAGTTATGTGGGACTCTAACCCACTAAAACTCCACGGTGTCCTCCTCTGCCGCTTACGGCGGGAACACGGGCACGCGTTAGCACTCATCCGTGAACCCGCCGCGGCCGTCCGTTACCGGACCCTCCTCTGGGGAGTACTCCCCATCACCGGCGCACCAGAACACATAGCACGCCGTGACCACCCCAGGGACCAAACCAGCACGTGGGCGCCAGACGACCCCGTGTCTGGGCACCCTTGGTCCCCCCTGCGACGGGTCAGGACATTGGCCCCGCCGCCTGCCAATTTTCGGCTGCAGAGGATAGGGAGAGCGGCCAACGTAATACCGACACTCCTCTTCCCCTGCAGCCCCACCGCGTCCGCCATCTAACGGTGGCGACCCCGTCAAGGCCGCGGAAGGTAGGGAGAGCGGCGCACCGTAATACCGGCACTCCTCTCCCGCCGCGGCCTCCAACCCTCAACCGCGATGCCTCCGGTACGTACGACATCGCGGCCCGCCTCAGTTGCGATGTCGCCCAAGCGACACCGCAACCTACCTTTGGCCGCTACGTCGTCGGCTTGTCAGCAGAAGCCCTGACGAGCGGCCCCTCCTCGGGTTCCTCTTAGCTTCACCGTGGGTGTCCAAGCCACGGCTACTGAGCCCCCCCGCCTCGACAATGCGGGAACCCACCGGGGTTCAGCAGCTCGGGTTGGAGACTCTCCGTAAGTGGGGGCGCCGCGGCTCGAAGTTTCCCTCGAACCGCGCGATAAGGGCGCCCCCACGGATCCCCGTCTAGAGTCTCCAACATCTCCTCCCTGGCTCGCGACTTCGCCTCGCCGATGGCCAGCCACAGAGTCCTCTTCGCCGCGCGGTACACCTCATACAGCGCGGCTTCTTCATCAGGGACCCGAAGACGTCTCCTCCGGTATCGGGTGTACTGGCGCCTGACCGCCACGCACGCGACGCGCAGCTGCGCGATCTCGGCGGTCCACCAGTACACCTGGCGCCTTGCTGACTGTGCGTGGACCCGGGGCATGGACGCGTCGCTGATTTGCGTCATCGCCCCGCGGAACCACAGCGCCTCCTGCTCGACGTCAACGGGTCCGTTCGTCGCCGACTCCCGGAACCAGGCCTGGACAATAGCGGCCTCCTCGAGAAGCTCCCTGTCGATGCGCTTACGCGCCCAGCGCGGACCGTCCGCACGCGGGGCCGGTAAACCGCGGCCGCCCGCGGTCTGGGCGGAGACGTCGAAACGGATGTAGCGGTGATCCGACAACGTCTCCACCTCCACGGCGACACGCCAGTCGCGGACACGGCTCGCGACAACGGGGCTAGCGAACGAGACGTCCACTATTGAGCCGCCCCGCTGCCGCACGCACGTGTACTCCGTGCCCCGATTTAGGACGGTCAAGCCAGTCGTGACCGCCCACTCCTCCAGTACCTCGCCCCTAGCGTCGGTCACTGGAGATCCCCACGCCGCAGATTTGGCGTTGAGATCCCCCAGCAACAGCACCGGGCGAGGGTGGAGTCAGCCCACGACGGCACCCAACTCGACAAGGAACCTCTCGAAGTCGGCGAGACTCTTGTTGGGCGAAAAATACGCCCCAACCGTGCCAATGCCGTCCACGAGGGCGGCCACCCAGCCGTGACCTCGGGACGGGTTGGCAAGAGCCCCGCCAATGATGGCCACCAAACCGTCCAGGTCTCCCACCCAGTTATCCCTGGGGGGGACAAAGTACGGTTCGGCGACCACAGCCACGTGAATCGACCACTCTGCCATGCTCTGGAGCAAGAGATCCTGAGCTCTGGCAGAGTGGTTGATGTTGCCCTGGAGGAAATGGTACAGCGCCATTAGGCACAGTCCATTCCCTCCGCACCATTCCTAGGCCGGGAGTCGGCCGAAGGGAGGCCAGGCTGAGGGGGGGGTAAAGAGCCCCCGGCAGCCTTGGCACCCCTTCTCTTCCCCTTTTGGGCAGGCCCGCCACAAGCCTTTCCGCCCGCTCTGTGCCCAGCGGGCCTCCCTGCAGCTGTACAGAGGCTGCAGTTTGGCGCCGCGGAGCACTGGGCCGCCTTGTGGCCGGCCTGACCGCAGCGATAGCACAGCTCGCTGCGGTCTACGCACGAGGTGCACCGTGCCCTGACATGCCCAATGTCAAGGCAACGGTAGCACCGCAAAGCCCTGGGTTGCAGCTGCCTCACCCTCGCCGCAACCCACCCCACCAACAGACGCCCAGCGTCGGCGACTTTGTTCGCTGCCGCCACCGGGCACCGCACCCAAATCGCGCCGAGCCCGGAGGCTTCGACGCGAATATCCCCCGTCCGCACGTCCCCGGGCGGACATCCACCGGCCTTGGCGACGGCCGCCGCGACCTCAGCCGGAGTCGTCGAGTCATCCAGGCCGTCGACGCGCAGTTCAGCGGTCTTCATCGGCCTGGACACCCGAACGTCCTCCGGGTTCAGTACCTCCCGCAGCTTGGCGGCCAGGACGTCCGCCTTTTCGCCGCTAGAGGCACCCGACACCTCCAGTAGTCGCGCCCCCGTAATCGCCGGCCTCATTCTGAGGCCGGACGGTATGCCCAGGTCGGGGAACGCGACCTTGGCTTTGGCCTCCATAAGGACCGCCTTATATGAGACGCCCCTTTCGACAGCTCCGGGCTGCAGCGTAATGACTACAGCCGCGGAGCGTGGGGCTCTGGCTCTAGGCGGTCCCTTTGCCTTGTTGGGTGTCGGTGCTCCAGCGGGTTCCGGTGGCGGCGGCGCCGTCTTCCTCTTCTTCTTACGGCGGCCCCTCTTGACGACCGTCGGCCAGGTCTCCGTGGTGGACCCGGGTCCGGTCGTCGAGGGTGCGGTCGCCGGGGGTGCGGTCGCCGAGGGTGCGGTCGCAGGGGGTGCGGTCGCTGGTGGTGCGGTCGGCGGGGGTGCGGACGTGCCCCCCGCGGGCTTTCTGCGACCCTCCGCGGGCTTTTTGGCCCCCTTGGGTTTGCCGGCTGTCGGGCCCAGCTTAGCTGGTTCCCCCTCCCTTTGCCCGTCAGCAGCGAGCGGCGGCCGGAGATTCTCCGCCGGGAGGAGCCTCGACTCTAGGCCCTGCAGCCGGGCATTCATCATGCCCCCACACTGCAGCATGCAGATGCGAACGATCTTCTCGATCTCCGCATCCGCATGCTGCGTAGGGGCAGAGACCAATGACGGGGCCGACGGTGGCGGGGCAATGACGGGAGCGACACCGGCAGCCGCAGGACGCCTCTGCTGCCATTCCGTCCTCTGCGTGGCAAGCTCCCGCTTGAGGTCCTCGAGCTCGGATCGGAGACGGCCATTCTCCTCCCACAGCTTCGCCGTCTCCTCCGAGCTCGTGCGATCAAGGAGGACCCCAACTGCCTCCCTGATGCCATCAGCCGCCTCTTTCAGGGCGCGGGTGAATGTGCCCTTCAGGCTGCCAGACTTAGTGGCAACCTTCAGGACGACGTCCACGCCGTCCAAAACTTGGCGGCTGAGCGCCACCGCCGACAGGCTTCCCCCGGCAGCCGCCTGAGCAGAGCGTCGCTCTCGGGCCAGTCGGGCCATTTCACCGACCTCGTCAGCCGCCACCGCCTTCCGCTGCGCCCGCTTTGCGGCGTTCGCCTCCGCCTTATTGGACCCAAGCGAGATCAGCGAGGAGTCCTCGCTCAGGTCCCCTATCGAGGGCCCGGGGTCACTCTCCACGCCCTCCGCCGCACGCTCTACAGGAGCTGGAGTTGCGAGCCGAGAGATCGGCATGAACCGACCCACTCGGTCACGGCTCGGCAACCGAGCGGAGGCTCCGCTCGCCCTACCCCGCCCTCTCTGTGCCGTTGGCACCTTGGGGGCCGACAGATTCTCCTCACTGGAGGAGAGGCCCATCGACCCCGAGTCCCTGCTTCGTGGGCGCTTCCTCCGAGATTTGGAGGTGCACCCCAGCAAGTCTTGGTCCTTTTCAGGACATGAGCCTCCTCGGCTCTTGTTGCCGTCCATAACGGCAAGCGGTTCGCTTGCGTCGCACAGGCGCTCCAGGCTAACCCGGAGCACCTTTTCTTGCGAGGCAAGCGCAGGTTGACGCAGGTCGGCAGTGGTCTGCCGGCCCGCGAGACTAATGTTGCCCCCCCCAGATACGAAGGGGCTGCCTTCCGAGGAAGGGCGGGATTCTCCCTCCTTGGGTAGGAGGGTACCCGCCTGGGGAATAGTTTTGGCACTAGTCTTTTCCATTGTTCCTTTTAAAGGGTGAGGTCCCTTGTTCGCGCTAGCTTACCGGATGCCCTCCGGTCATACATCCCCTCGGCACGCTAGACCTTAGGATTGGGGTAATTTTTTATAGAGGTTGTCTTCCTCGCGGCCCGAACCTCAGTGGCCCGGACCCCCGGTCCTGAACTCAGGATTACGGGGTGGCCGACGATTGGGCAGAACCAATCGCCGCCCCGGCGCGGGCGTCCCCACGCTGCCGCCGGATGCCGGACAGACGCAGCGTGGACAATGGACACCCTCACCACCCACGCCCTCGTGGGTACTGCGGCGCGAAACCGCCCCTTCCCAGTCTACGCCCACTCACATCCCTCTGTAAGCAGAGGAGGAGTGGACGTACGACCGCCCGTCTGTAGCCCGGTTCCCTTCACCGACAATCAAAGATGATCGGTGATTGGAACCATGACCTTCCCCCGTGTGTTGAAAATTAGCCGCCGGCCCCAATTGTCCACCAAAACCTGGTGGGCAATTGGAGCCGTCGTTGCCCAGGGTGCGCCACGAGGAGGCTTTTCAACGTGCACCTAACCTAACCTTTTTTTTTTTTTTTTTTTGATCCGGGGTGGAAAATCCTCATGGATGTCCGCCGCCCTGGGGCGGGCGGCGGGGTCTGTCAGACTCTTACTGACTAAAAACCACCCCGGTGTTCCATCTCACACCTACGCCGGGGGTCGCGGGAACGTACGATCCTTCCGCAACCCCCGGCTGGTGCCGGCCCGCCGCAGCGGGCCCCGTCTGGTCGGGGGGGGGAGTGAGGTGTTTGACTCCCCCCGCGACGTCTAAGAGGGGCGCGCGTGGAACACGTCGCGCCGCCACCTCGGGTCCTGATGTGTGGGGGGCGACGGACGTCCCCGAGTCCGCCGCCCCTGGACCCGTTTAGGGGGGCTGGAAGAGGGCGTTGTCCGCCCTCCGCCGACGCCCGGTGCGCCTGCTGCGGGCAGGGTGAGTGGACGAGATCTCCCTCTCCCTTTCCGCAGCCTCCTTCTGCGAGACGACTGTTTCGCAGAAGGAAACCACCGCGTCCCAGGACTCCTCGCTGTCGACCATGGACTCGACCACGGCCGGCAGCGAGAGGTCACTGCCTACTTCTGAGATGAGGGCACGGCGCGGCTCCTCCCAAGCGGCACACTCTGCCAGCGTATGCCACGCCGTGTCCTCCCGGCAGTCGACGCAGTGGTGACACCGGGCGTCCGGCTCCCTGTTAATGCGACACAGGTACTTCCCGAAGCAACCATGCCCCGAGAGCACCTGCGTCACCCGAAACGACAGAGAGCCGTGCCTCCTCCCGAGCCAGCGCTCGAGTACTGGCCGGACCGCCTCGATGGTACCGAGGCCGGCGGTAGGGCGCGAAAGCCTGTCCCGCCATTCCGCCACCAGGACCTCGCGAAGCTGAGACCGACGCAGCTCCATATGGCGCTGCGTCAGCCCCTCGCCACGCGCCCGCGCTTCCTCGCGCCACCGGTACAGTGACGCGAGTACTTTCGCCTCCAGGTCCGAGGGCGGGGATCCAGCCAGTACGCAAGCCGCCTCGTAGGAGATCGTGCGATACCCCCGGACGACCCTGACGGCCATCGCTCTCTGCGGCCTTCGCAGGACTGCGATGCTACCGGCCGTCAGGTCGGTCGCCCAGATCGGGGCCCCATACAGGGCCATGGATCGCACGATCCCCACGTAGAGCCGCCTACAGGCGGCGCTCGGGCCCCCCAGATTGGGAAGCAGCGTTGACAGCGCCCCAGCAGCGCCCAACAACTTGGGCGCCAGCCGCCGGAAGTGGGGGCCGAAATCCCACCGGCTGTCGAGCACCAATCCCAGGTACTTCATGGTGGACTCGACAGCGATCCGAGCCCCCCCGACCACGATGTGTGATCCGGGCGGCGGCGCCCGCCGGGGGCCATGAAACACCATGGCCTCCGACTTGTTGAGGGCCACCTCCAGGCCCAGGCGACGTATGCGGCTCACCACCTGTGACACCGCAGCCGTCGCCAACAACGCTGCCTCCCTGTGCGAGCTCCCCCGGGCAGTGACCAGCGTGTCGTCAGCATAACACGTAAGGTCTACGCCCGGTTGGAGCTCGCCCCTCAACACCCAGTCGTACCCGATGTTCCACAGGAGCGGGCCCAAGACCGAGCCCTGTGGAACACCGCACGACATGCGGTGCTGGTGTCCGCCATCACGTCCCACGTAGGTGACACACCTCTCCGACAGATAAGCCCCAACGATGTGGCGGAGGTAGGGAGGCACCCGATGGTAACGCAGTGCCTCCCGAATACAACTCCAGGGCAGGGTGTTGAAGGCGTTGGATATGTCCAAGGACACCGCCAACATCACCCCGCCCCGGGCCACTGCTTCCTCCGCCAGGACTCTCACTCGCGACACAGCGTGAATGGTAGAGCGCCCGTGCCGAAAGCCGAACTGGCTGCCGTCCAGATCCGGCCCCTCTTCGCACAAGTGGCCGACGAGGCGGGCAGCGATTATTCGCTCGAACAGCTTACCCACCTCGTCTAGCAGCACTATGGGCCGGTACGCGGACGGCGAGTCCGCAGGGCGCCCCGCCTTCCTGAGCAGGACCAGACGACCAGATTTCCACAAAGTGGGAAACTGGCCCCGCTCAAGGCACGCTGTGTAGAGTCCTCTCAGTTGCGGCTCAAGCTCCTTCAGAGCGAGGGCCAACACGCAGCCGTGGATCCCGTCGGGCCCCGGGGCCACGTTCTTGGCCCGGAGCCTCATCACGGCTGCCCCCATCTCTGCCTGTGTCACCTCTGGGACGCTGATGGCGTTCTCTTCGGTGGACTCTGCGGCCGTGGGCAAAGCCATCGGCGGCGGAGTGTGCTCCGCTCTCGCCGGGAAGAGGGCTGCGACCACCTCCTCCAGCAGCTCGGGTTGGAGACTCTCCGTAAGCGGGGGCGCCGCGGCTCGAAGTTTCCCTCGAACCGCGCGATAAGGGCGCCCCCACGGATCCCCGTCTAGAGTCTCCAACATCTCCTCCCTGGCTCGCGACTTCGCCTCGCCGATGGCCAGCCACAGAGTCCTCTTCGCCGCGCGGTACACCTCATACAGCGCGGCTTCTTCGTCAGGGACCCGACGACGTCTCCTCCGGTATCGGGTGTACTGGCGCCTGACCGCCACGCACGCGACGCGCAACTGCGCGATCTCGGCGGTCCACCAGTACACCTGGCGCCTTGCTGACTGTGTGTGGACCCGGGGCATGGACGCGTCGCTGATTTGCGTCATCGCCCCGCGGAACCACAGCGCCTCCTGCTCGACGTCGACGGGTCCGTTCGTCGCCGACTCCCGGAACCAGGCCTGGACAATAGCGGCCTCCTCGAGAAGCTCCCTGTCGATGCGCTTACGCGCCCAGCGCGGACCGTCCGCACGCGGGGCCGGTAAACCGCGGCCGCCTGCGGTCTGGGCGGAGACGTCGAAACGGATGTATCGATGATCCGACAACGTCTCCACCTCCGCGGCGACACGCCAGTCGCGGACACGGCTCGCGACAGCGGGGCTAGCGAACGAGACGTCCACTATAGATCCACCCCGCTGCCGCACGCACGTGTACTCCGTGCCCCGATTTAGGACGGTCAAGCCAGTCGTGACCGCCCACTCCTCCAGCACCTCGCCCCTGGCATCCGTCACCGGAGACCCCCACGCCGCAGATTTGGCGTTGAGATCCCCCAGCAACAGCACCGGGCGAGGGTGGAGTCGGCCCACGACGGCACCCAACTCGACAAGGAACCTCTCGAAGTCGGCGAGACTCTTGTTGGGCGAAAAATACGCCCCAACCGTGCCAATGCCGTCCACGAGGGCGGCCACCCAGCCGTGACCTCGGGACGGGTTGGTAAGAGCCCCGCCAATGATGGCCACCAAACCGTCCAGGTCTCCCACCCAGTTATCCCTGGGGGGGACAAAGTACGGTTCGGCGACCACAGCCACGTGAATCGACCACTCTGCCATGCTCTGGAGCAAGAGATCCTGAGCTCTGGCAGAGTGGTTGATGTTGCCCTGGAGGAAATGGTACAGCGCCATTAGGCACAGTCCATTCCCTCCGCACCATTCCTAGGCCGGGAGTCGGCCGAAGGGGGACCAGGCTGAGGGGGGGGTAAAGAGCCCCCGGCAGCCTTGGCACCCCCTCTCTTCCCCTTTTGGGCAGGCCCGCCACAAGCCTTTCCGCCCGCTCTGTGCCCAGCGGGCCTCCCTGCAGCTGTACAGAGGCTGCAGTTCGGCGCCGCGGAGCACTGGGCCGCTTTGTGGCCGGCCTGACCGCAGCGGATTGTTTTCTCCCCATAATTTACCCACCTATTTAATTGACTTTGATTCCTGTGCTATTGTTTTATTTTTCATTGTATTTGATTTAATATACCTCATAATAGTAATCTAAATTTCGTGGACCAACTTAATTTTAATATTGTTAAAGAAAAAATGTTTTAAAATATATTTTGTCACCAACGGGGACTCGAACTTGGGACTTGAAATCTATACTGTAACACTTCCTTAACCATCCCCCCTCAAACCCTCTTTTATTTAAATAAATTTTATTTTATATATATCCCCCCCCACCGGCGCCCCTCAATCACCCTCCGTGAAGTACTACGGATTCGCTACCTATATATAACATTATAGGCACGTACGCTCCGCGCTCACTCTTCATAATAAACCCCCCCCCCCCCCGTTGCCCCACCCCGCCACCCGCCACTTTCTTGAACCATAATAATATTCTTTCTTTGCCATATTATTACAATTCTTAACCCAGCCCTAACAATTTTGTATCCCCTCTCATACTTTACCCCAAAAAGTAGCTTTCCCCCCCATTATCTCGGAAACGGCTGGGAATATCGAAATTTTGAGCAAATTTCCCCCCCCCCCTATAACCCTGCTCTCATCCTGAACATAGATTCACATAAGACCCCTAGACCCCCTTTTTGACCCCCCCCCATTATTGACCCCAAAATCTACCTAGTACTTAACTAATAAATTTCAATCATACATTATATTCCTATAGAGCACTTGCAAATTTATCTTACACCTTCCCCCCCCCCCCCTCCATCCGCCTCCAACGAGACCCCCATAACACCCAGTGGCTCCTTGGACCCCCAGAACATTTTCTGATCCCCCCTATTGGTGGCCCCCTGAAACTTCCTAAATCCATAAAATATCTATTTACATTGACCCCCCCACCCTTCAAGTTACCTCACCCCCCCGGCCCTAACTTCTAAACCAGTGGTCGTAGACACACCGAGTTTGGGGTCTTTGAAATCGTATAGAAAAGACCTGTACATTGGCCCCGGTGAAACCAAGGAATAAACCATTAATTCTTGCAAATTTATTTACTTTTTGTTTATTATATACGTATACTCTGGGGAGGCTAAATAGGAAAGGAAATATTTCTCTGACGCGGTATCTCTACTTAGTCGAAAAATTGCGTTTGATAATAGTGTGGTACTGACTCTAACTATAGCGGTTTTTTCTAAAATCGTTTAAATTTATATACACGATTGTCAATTGACAATAATCACCCACCTACTGACAACATAGAACTTGTTATTGCGGTTCTATTTATAATTATAGTCTAGTTTTAACTGTTATAATATTTTATTTTTTATTTTATTTTATTTACTCTATCGTCCCTATTGACGAATTTATTTTTTTATATTGACGTATACTCCCCTCCCCAACATGCTCGGTAGATCACCGATAAAATCGACAAAGGCAGCCGACGGTGAAAAGTCACCGGCTAAACCTGGGGCAACTGCCCTCCTAAATGTTACACGTAGCTTAGGAGAGAGCGAAGCCACAAGCGGCAGCCCTACCCCGTCGACATCGAAACAGACGTCGCAGGCTGGCCCTGCGAAAATGGCGACGAAGCTCGTTTTTACGCAGGTGAGCAAAGATGCGTCGAAGACAAGGAAGTTCCTAGACGCAAGCCCACCGCCAATACCAAGTTACGTGAGCCGATCAGCGGAGGCTAGGGCTTGCCTAATAAAGGCTAAACTGAACTTGGACAGCTCCAGAAACATAAAGACGGAGATTAAGACCGCTGTCACTGAAGCTACGGAACGACTCTACCAATTGGTTAAAGAAGTCGAGACGGAGCTAAAACAGGCCAAACAAAAAATTACGAAGACAGGGCCTGTAGCGACAGAACCTGAACCCAAGGACATGGAAGTGGAAAAAGAAGGAAAAGTGGTCTCCAGCAGTAAGGTAGAGATTGAGTCTCTAAAAAGGGCCCTAGAAGACCACAGCCGAAACCTATTGGAGAATAGCGAGAAGCTTGATAGGCTGAAAGAGGCGCTACAAACTAGCGAAGAACACATGGAGAAGCTCTCCTATGCTAGAGTAGCGGCAAGTCGGCCTATCAAGCCACCTCAAAGGGAAACAGCGCTCCACTCCATTGTGGTCACCTCCACCAAAGAGACCGAGACTGGAGAGGAAATTCTGGACCATATTAGGAAGGCAGTAAATGCGAAGGATGGATGGGTTACAGTGGACAGGGTACGTAAAGCCAGAGACAGAAAAATAGTGATGGGATGCAGAACTGAAGAAGAAAGGGAAAAAATCAAAGAAAGACTGGCAAGTGTGGGGGAGTTATTAAAGGTTGAGGATGTCAAAAACAGGGACCCTTTGGTGATCCTGAAAGATGTCCTGGCCTACAATACGGATGAAGACATCCTGAAGGCGCTTCGTAACCAGAACAGGGACGTGTTTGCGGAGCTAAAGAAAGAGGAAGACCGGGTCGAGGTACTGTTTAAAAAGAAAACGAGAAACCCCCACACGCACCATGTTGTCCTTAGAGTGTCCCCGAAAGTGTGGAATAGACTGCAGGAACGAGAGGCTGTCCACATCGACCTACAGAGGGTCCGTGTGTCCGATCAGAGTCCACTGGTCCAATGCTCCCTGTGCCTGGGTTTTGGGCATGGACGAAGGCTCTGTAAGGAAGGTTCGTGTACAGGTAGTTGTTGGTAAGCACGATTTAGGTCGAGAGTAGTGAAGATTTTCTTGCCGTGGAGTAGGTATGTAAAATCTTTGAGTCGCGGAACTGGATAGCGGTCGGGTTTGGTGACGTCATTGAGTCTACGGTAGTCACCACAGATGCGAATGTCGCCGTTTTTCTTGGGAACGACATGTAGTGGACTGGACCAAGGACTTTTGCTTGGTCGGCAAATTCCTTGCTGCACCATTGACTCGAATTCCTTCTTCACGGACAGGTACCGATGTGGTGGAAGTGGTCTGCTCTTGCTGTATAATGGTGGACCGGTGGTTTCAATATGGTGTTCTACCCGATGTTTTGGAGTATCCTTCATGCATGACGGTCGCAGGATGTCAGGAAACTTGCTGATTAGTTGGTGATATGGCTGATCAACGTCAATACTTCGGACTGTAGGTTCTGCGGAATAGGTAACTGGTGCCTTGACGGTCAGGTTGGTAACTTTGTCGACGAGACATCGGCCGGCTATGTCGACAAGAAGTTGATGACTGATTGTTTATTGTTTATATTTTACTGATGATTTATTGGGTCTTCGAGCCGCCACGCGCACCGACACCAACACAAGTGCCGCGCAACTTACCTACGGCCAAGCGATACGCTTACCCGGTGATTTTATATCACCTACACCAGCCGCAACGAAAATGGACTACGACTACGTCGATCACCTGCACGACGTTATCACGAAGCTCACACCTACATACAAACCACATTCAAACAAGCGATGTATGTTCGTACACAACGACCTACTGACATGCAGCCACGTGTTTGTACGCGATGACACAGTCCGCAAACCTCTGCAGCATCCATACAAAGGTCCATACAAGGTTATCGAACGTAACGAAAAATACTTCACGATTCAACTACCAGGAAGATCTAGCAATATATCAATCGATCGTCTCAAACCGGCGTACTTACACTATCAACATCGCAGAAGATCAAGAACACACGGATAGCGAGACACGCCAATCACCTGAAGCTACCACTGAAGATCAATCCGACCTACTTCCAGCATCGAAAACGACGGAACACCGCACAAGATCAGGCAGGATCGTCAAGACGCCTGTACGCTTCGCTAAGGGGGGAGTACTGTAGCTGCAATACGCTGCAATACATAAACATACATCCGGCCGCCGCCGCTGTGCGCGGGATCCTAGGGCTTCGCCCGCGCGCCACGCTCGCCGCCGCGCCGCGCCGAACAATAACACGACGGCGACCAGCGCGCCACCTAACGATTTATTTAGGAACTATAATGTATATCGAAACCGTATTCCTATTGGTAGATAATGTTAGTAAGTAAGTCACTACTTGTGCCCCTAAGTTTAGATTTTTAAGACATGTACACATTTTGTAGAACACACGCCCGCGACGCAGCTGAGCCTGTAGATTTAAATTCCCGACTCCGACCTCTGAGTTTGTTTCGGCATTTCTTCTCAGAGTAGTCAATTAGGAAATGCCGGCCCCATCGTTCGTTAAATAATCATAATTCGATCCAGCCTGTCCCAACTTGCTGCCCTCCCCCCAGCGACGCCCTAAGCCGAGGTTCGTACCCCACAGGGGGTGCCCTTAGCGTGTAGTCGCTTAGTTTACTTAGTTAGTTTTAAGCCCCTGGCTGGAGGCTTTGAGTTCTCTCAAGGCAGCCGCAGGATTGTCCGGTTAAGTAGTCACGACCTCTCAAGGTCAACTACGAGATGCCATATTATATAAAAAAAAAAAAAAATTGTAGAACACGCACACGCACGCTCTTCCACTGTTCAATATTCCTCGTTTATTTTAAATATACATTCGTCGTACATCTGGAGTATTATTGTCTCTACACCACCTAAGCGCTACAGTGTGTTCCTTATTTTATAGGGTTTTGCAAATCAGGTATGATGACCAAAGTGACTGGTTTATTCTTCTCGTGAAAGGAATTTATTTAGATTTACAAATAAGCACACAGGATAGACTTCAGTTCGTGTTTTGTGGTCGCGGCAGTAAGAGAAGCAAGGGGCTCGCATGGAGCTCGTCGTCAGTTATATATCCGTGGTTCAGCGCCATCTCGTCGTTGTTGGATGAACTACGTGGTTTGCTGCTTGGCTAGTGTCGCGTGCGCAGTGTGTTCAAGATGTTGAATGTTTCGACGCGAGGCCCTCGTAGTTCTTCCCGATGTGCACAGATGGCGCTGTCCTCAACACGTAGGCATTTATTTTAAAATGAAAATCGAGATCAATTGTTGACTCAATTGTCAGATTTACCATGTGCTTCGCAATTATTGATCTATCGTCACCTAAGCCTGTAACGAGACCTCTGACTGGAATTTTCTTTAATCTAAGAAGCTGAACTGTGGCCTCTGTAATAAAACAAGCCTGTGAACCTTGGTCTAGTAATGCTCGAACTGTTTGAAATTCACCCGTCTTGGACTCGGCTTTTATTAATGCTGTGGCTAATAAAACCTGTCTGGGTTTCGAGACCTTGCCCGTAGACAAGCATACAACTATCGGATTAACACTGGTTGAATAACTAGTGTTATCTGTAGCCAGCTTTACGGTAGCCTCTCGGCCTTCATTCTCTCCGTTAGGTTCTCCATTAGGGTGCAACAATGAATGGTGGCGCTTGTTGCAAACTTTACAAACGGTCTGCTTTTTACAGTCGTGTACTCTATGATTGCTACCCAATTAAAACAGATTTTATTTTTTACTACAAATTCGCGTCTATTTTGAAAGAAAGAAAGAAAGAAAATACGTTTATTTGCGGTAAACATGACGCAAAAAAGAACAAAACAAAAAAAAAAAAAACAATATGAAAAGGTTGACATGCGTCACATCCACGCAAAACGGCTATCGCTCAGCATTATGCTGCGACCCTATGCAAGACAGCCCCAGCGCTGGTTTTCAGCGACAGCCGGCGCCGACGTGATGACGTCGCACGGTGCAGCAAACAATGGGGAGACACACTGTGGAACTAATGGCGCTAGCATAGCTGGTCCCCAACATCGTCATTGGTTGAAAATGTGGTAATGTCATTTTATATTTCAAAATATCATAACCTCATTGGTCAGATTGAGACCAGCTATGGTGGCGCCATCTTAGATTATCTTTGCCTGTCTCTCCCCATTATAATTTTGAGAGCCTTCAAAAACTTGACTTTCTGGGTCTGATCCAGGGTCGATGGACCAATGTTTATTACCGAGCAGACGAGCTGGTAATACGTTGGACTACACTTGTGAGAACACTAATAGGGTTGAAAGAAAATAAAACCACAATTGTGTCCTGATCTAAGCTGCTATATTTAATTAAAATTGCGAGACCCTAACCAAATCGCGGTAACGAAACCATAGCGCGATCTATTTCGACGTCAACGCCATCTATCGAGCTTGACCTCAAATCTTTGAACTTTTACAATATTCTTCATGAACACATTGACTAATACTTTGGCGCGTATATATAGTTTATTTTTATATTCTTTAGGTAAGTTTTACTGTAAGTTTGTGTGTTTTTAACCGTCTTCAAAAAAGGAGGAGGTTCTCAATTCGGATGTTTATATACACAGTAAGAAAGATATTACATTTTAATTTAGAATTTGTCATTGTTATACGATTGTTCATTGAGTTTTCTAATTTTGGCGCCAATACATTGTACAATATTTTGAATGGAGTGGGATGATAAAGAGAACCGAATCGCTGTGATTGCATTACACAAAGTTGGTATGGAGCCAAATGCAATTTTTAAAACTCTCCATACGCTTGGTATTAGTCAAATGTTTGTGTACCGGGCTATTAAAAAGGTACAATGAGACCTCCTCTGTTTGTGACAGAAAAAGATCTGGCCGTCCACGTAGTGTTCGTACGAAAAAGGTGGTCAAAGCAGTAAGGGAAAGAATTCGAAGAAATCCTGTCCGAAAGCAAAAGATTTTATCTCGGGAGATGAAGACTAGCACCCAGAACCATGTCGCGTATTTTAAAAGATGACTTAGGACTTGCAGCCTATAAGAGACGCACTGGTCATTTTTAACTGATAAATTAAATAAGAATAGGGTGGTAAAATCGAAACAAGTACTGAAGCGGTACGCAAAGGGAAGTCACAGAAAAATTTTGTTTACGAATGAGAGCAACATTTTAGCAAACAAAATGACCGTATTTATGCTCAAAGCTCTAAGGAAGCTTCCCAATTAGTCGACAGAGTGCAACGTAGGCATTATCCGACTTCAGTGATGGTTTGGTGGGGTGTTAGCTATGAAGGAGTGACAGCCATATTTTTGTGAAAAAGGTATCAAAACATCGGCACAAGTGTATCAAGATACCATTCTTGAGAAGGTCGTTAAGCCCCAACTGAACAGCCCAACATGAAGGTCGTTAACACCAACATTAACATAACCAAGTATGGTCCTTCCAACAAGTAAAATCATTCAAAAATTCAAAACCGTACATGTTGCTTAGACTTTTTTAATGTGTGTATAAAGTGGTCTCAACAAAAATCTGTTGTCTGACCAGCGATGAACAGGCAAACTACAGCGTCTTGTCCACTATGTGCCGCACAAGTGCAACGTTATAACGGCAGCGACACGTCTGAACTGTGTCGCGTGTGGCGTGGAACTGTTAGCGGAACGACTGGCGCTTCATGAAGCAACGCTGAGCAGCTTGTCGGTAGCGCGCGGCAGCACGTCCTCGTCAGGTAGCTCGGCGTCGCTCTCGCAGCCCGCGCCGCTCTCGCAGCCCGCGCCGCTTTCGCAGCCCGCGCCGCTCACGCAGCCCGCGCCGCTGTCGCAGCCCGCGCCGCTGTCGCAGCCCGCGCCGCTGTCGCAGCCCGCGCCGCTGTCGCAGCCCGCGCCGCTGTCGCAGCCCGCGCCGCTGTCGCAGCCCGCGCCGCTGTCGCAGCCCGCGCCGCTGTCGCAGCCCGCGCCGCTGTCGCAGCCCGCGCCGCTGTCGCAGCCCGCGCCGCTGTCGCAGCCCGCGCCGCTGTCGCAGCCCGCGCCGCTGTCGCAGCCCGCGCCGCTGTCGCAGCCCGCGCCGCTGTCGCAGCCCGCGCCGCTGTCGCAGCCCGCGCCGCTGTCGCAGCCCGCGCCGCTGTCGCAGCCCGCGCCGCTGTCGCAGCCCGCGCCGCTGTCGCAGCCCGCGCCGCTGTCGCAGCCCGCGCCGCTGTCGCAGCCCGCGCCGCTGTCGCAGCCCGCGCCGCTGTCGCAGCCCGCGCCGCTGTCGCAGCCCGCGCCGGGCGCCAGCGCCGCCAGCAGCAGCGCCTGCGTGGGCGCCGCGAACACGCCGGGCAGCCGGCACATGCCGCGCGCCGCGCACGACATCGACCAGCCTGCCGACAGTGCCCGCACGGTACTCAGTCTTTATCATTTGTTGGCGACACTTCACACGCATGGCGGGTGTCGATATCATGAAAAACAAAAACAGTTCTTTTTTTAAACTCAATAATGGCAAGCACTTACTACACGGTGAAGGTTCACCTACTACACGGTGAAGGTTCACGGGACGTTCAGAATTTTTGTTTCACCATGACATTGATACCCGTCACATCTAGTTTCGTCAGCATTCATTATTTGAACGTATGCGGGTACAGCACTCACGCGTGTCCAGCGAGCGCGGCAGCGCACACAGCGCCACGAGGCGCGCCTCCGAGCGCGACAGCACGCCGACGCGCGCGTACAGCGCGCACCACGCCGCCGACACCAGCACGCAGCACACCTCTGCGGACACACGCGTGATCAACGAGCAGCCGCGACACGCGGCCACGCGCCAGGCGGACACTCACCGAGCGCGAACGCCACCAGCACGTCACTGAGGTAGAGGACGGCCTCGGCGTCGCACAGCCGCTCGCAGCACTCGGCGTACAGCAGCGCCAGCGCCGCCAGCTGCGCGCCGAGCGCGGGCCCCGCGCGCGCCAGGGGCCGGGCCGCGCCGGGGCCGGGCCGCGCGCGCGCCAGGGGCCGGGCCGCGCCGGCCGCGAAGGGCGCGGCCGCCGTGGCCAGCGCCACCAGCACGGCCGCCGGCGCGGGCAGCGCCGCGCGCCCGCACTGCGCACACACTACACTAGCCGCCGCGACGAGTCAGCAGCTCGCTGGGAACGTGCCGACTCGAGACGATACATCATGTATGTAAGGAAAAATTTACATCTTTTTAGTAAAAGAGGTGAAAGACATAATATTATAGTACCTCAAATAGGGATCTATTAGTTCAACCAGGTTTCAGACTGGCTAAAGTAGATTCATCTTTTATGGGATAATGTTTAAAATGTTATACCTAATAAAATACCTCCCCACATTCTTCAACTAAATGAGACAAAATTCAAGTCTTGTATAAAACGCACACTATGCAGTCAGACATATTATAAGTTAGGGGATTACATCGCTGATAACAATGCCTGGCTCAATGCTGGTCCTGCTCCACAACCACAACTAATTGATTAACACTTGAAAATACTCTTGGAGCTGCTGAAGATTGTAAAACTATTTTTGCATTGTGTAAACTCAATTTCCATTGCATAGCTACCATTTATTTACCGGGTAATAATACCTATGTCTTTCATTGACTTGTATGTGGCAGCTGACAGTATTTCATGCTCACTCAAATGTCTCGCTGACGGTGGCGCGTGTTGGATCATTTAGCTCCCTTCAAAATGGTTGAGCTGAATGGTGCTGATCTATGCGTCATGTTCGTGAACGGGCGCCGTCAGTTGGGGCTGGTCATCACTTAGCTGCCTCGGCTTATTTTTAATTATTTTATTTTTGGATTGTTGTTTTGTTAAGTATGTACTACTAGCCTCTGCCCGCGACTTCGTCCGCGTGAAATTTCTTGCTCCCCAACCCATCGCATCGCATCACCCGCCCGCGCTATCACATCGTTTTCTCTTAGCATTCTTCCTGACCTTTTTCTTTTTGCTCAGCTCCAAAGAGTCCTGGCGTGATTAAGCTTTCCACATGGATTGGACAATCTAATGCAAAAATAATTGATAATTCCAGAGATTAGCGTGTTCAAACAAACAACAGTTTGTTTTTCTGTTCTATTAACTGCTAAAGGTAACTTTATTTAATAATAGCTGTGCCCCGCCGTTTCACCCGCGGTAATTTCAGGAAAAAACCTACTAAAAACTTGTTGACAAAAAAAAACAACCGACTTCCAAAAAAAAACAAAGTGAAAAATAACTTTAATTTCGGAAGTCGGTGTCGTTGGTTCTGTATTTTCATTTTTTGACACCGACTTTCGAAATTAAAGTTATTTTTCACTTTGTAGTATTTTTTTTGGAAGTCGGTTGTTTTTTTATTTTTAAGTTTTTATTTTTCACTTTTTAGTTGTACCTGCCTACCCCAAACAAATTCATATAACACTACTTGGCATGTGAATATCAGTGACAGGAAGCTATTGAACACATCTGCCTACCCCTTTCAAAGGTACAGGCGTAATGTTATGTTGTGTGATTGCGTAAACAATGCATACATATGCTATAGCAGCAATCGCGGTTGATTTGCTGGCATTTATTGAAGAGTTCCGTTGTCTGTCTCCGAAACTCATCATCAGATCTTTATGAAAATTGAGATCGATTGAGATTGATTGATTTTAAGATCTGATGATGAGTTTCGGAGTAAAAATATTTCCGGAATAAAAATATTTCGAACAAAAAAAATTTTTGCAAATCCGTCTGTCTATACATATTATATGAGGGAGTTATGCCCGAATATACATAAAAAATAAAAAATAGAAACATCCGAATTGAGAACCTCCTCCTTTTTTGAAGTCGGTTAAAAATATATTCCATTACTTTAAGATATTACTTAAGATTATTACTTATACATGTAAACTATGCGACTATATTACTTGTAAACTATGCAACTCCTAAGATATTCATTGAAATCAAATGATGTCAAGGGCAATTTTATTCAAAATTAAATACTTGTGATGAATAACGTATTTATTTTGATAAGGATTAATATCATGTTTATAAAAAAAACCTTCGCAAATAATGCATTAGTTTAGAAGAAATTTGATTACCATAAAAAAGGTTATAGTGAGTAAACCTTAAAAGATAGACATATGCTGTCGCGGACTTTTTTTTAGAACTTTTAAAGGGAAACAATTCCGTCATACATGATTTTTGCGTAACTTTAACCGTTTACGCAGCGTACGCAACGAAAGCTCTCAAAAGGAATATTTTTTTCCCGTTTTTGCATCATTTTTCATTGATGCTCCGCTCCTATTGGTCGTAGCGTGATGTTATATAGCCATAGCCTTCCTCGATAAATGGACTATCCAACACAAAAATATTTTTTCAATTTGAACCAGTAGTTCTTGAGATTAGCGCGTTCAAACAAACAAACAAACTCTTCAGCTTTATAATATTAGTATAGAAGTATAGATTTGTTGTACTCTGAACGCTTTTAACGCGTAGGTACATACGTCTTTTTTATTTTTTACATCTTTCTCACATTGCACATTGCTATAATTTTAAATTCAAAAGTAATGATGTAACTAATATTTTTGTAAAATATAATTTAAAAAGAGTGTCCATGGAGTTTCTTGTCCGTTCTTCTCTATACGTACCTACGCTTTGAATGGGCGACTAGCTTCATATTTTCTGTGCTATCTATGAACAGAGATCGTTGTCAAGAGTGCTTCCTATGGACCGAGATAATTATCTATAAACAATGTTTTTTATCAACAATGTTTTCGGCGAAACGTACTGTCTAGGAATAGAGATTTCTATTATTTATTTATTTTATTTATCCATTTATGTCAGGCGGCAAGGCCCATATAAAACACATACAATACAATATTAATACCTATAACTTAAAAATACTATAAATACATACAACATTAAAATATAGCAATTAGCTTTGCTTTCTGTATGTAGTCGTATCGTACTCGTACAAGCGTGTTTCTATCTTAGAATCCACACAGCGAGACGAGAGCTCCAGCTACATTCGGTCGTCACACACAGCGGCGGTCGCCGATAATTCGGCTTCCCGAAGTGTCACGTTGTGACGAATTAGAGTTGGCGAGATAACTAGCCAGCTAGCCACCTACATGCGCCAATATATCATGGCTCAGCCATTTCGACACGAGCAGTACGCGGTAAGTAATAGGTGGTGTATAGCACTAGTCAGATGCTCACGAGTAGCGCGGTGTGCAGCGGTGTGGCGAGCAGCGAGGCGGCGTAAATGAGCGCGCAGCCGCTCGGCGCCGCGCCGTGCGAGCTCAGCGCCAGCGGTAGCCACGCGCAGCCGCCGCCAAGCGACCACATCATCACGCTGCGCACGAAAGATGCGTCACTACACGCTACACTTTACACGACACTCCGCGACAATGGTGCGACACTCAGACACTCACCCCTGCACGATCCGGTAGTCGACGCCGTCAGTGAGAGCGCTGACGAGCGCGGCGGTGAGCGCGGGCGACACGAGGTGTGCGTGCGCGACGCACGCCGCGAGCACGCGCGCCTGCACGCGCACGGCCCCGCACCGCGCTCGCTGCCCCGCGCTGAAGTGCACGTACGACACTAGCGCCCACGACGTATACTCTGCCCGCAGACCTCCTACACACACGCCTGCACGTCAGACTAGACAAGCCACTGTTGGGCGAGGAGACTGCCCGTGAGCCGGTGAACACTGCACGGGAACACAATGTGGAGTCTTTCACCAAACAGTAATATGGCTGCGATGCTAAAGAGCAATATTAAACATATTTGTCCATGGTGAAAACTGTAAAATATGGGACCTCTGGAACTATCGGAAGCACAATAAAAGATAGACTTGTCTTATAGGCGTATATTCGCAGACTGGCGCGCGGCTTGCAATGTACATATAACTTAGGACTAACTACCCACTATTACAAATATATCACACCTCCACCACAATACAACAGTACCTACATCTAAATTAGAACACAATAATAAAACACAATAATGAAACAACAATATCAACTTAAGGTAACTAATACTGTTAAACAATTGTAAACCTGTCTACTGGTTTACGTGTTCGCTTAGAAGAACGCTTCTCCGGCGGCAGTAGTTGTGGTTGTAAGGTAACCAACGAATCTTCAGGAGTATTAATGTCTGGATCTGAACTTTCCCCCTTATACCTAGTAGTCGCCTCTGGTGAGGCTACCTTTACTACCCGTTCTACCCCCTCTGGTGAGGCTACCTTTACAACCCGTTCTACCCCCTCGCTACGTGGCTCGACCACACTCTCTCCCCCATGATCTGTATTGTCCACAGTCTCTGGACAGGTAACATCAGATAAGCGTGACCTTCGGCGCATTTGATCTACATGTCTTTTTAGTGATTGACCATTATCCTTTACCACTGAGTATCTACGGGCACTGTCTACCCGTTCCACAGTACCTTTTACCCACCTATCACTAACACCATATTCACGAGCCCAAACTGAATCACCCTCTCTGAAACTGCGGTCTGTTCCCCCCGCGGATTCCATTTGTCGTCTCTGGGCTTGATGGACTCTGTCTTTGGTGACTGAGTTGGTACGCAGTAAATCAAGCCTGGAGCGTAATGGACGTCTCTGCAACAGCATAGCCGGGGTTTCCCCGGTGGTGCTATGCACGGTGTTTCGGTATGCTAACAGGAACGTTTGTAGTGCGGTGTCGACATCTACACAATCCCTATGCGCTTTCTTAATAGCCCGCTTGCAAAGCTTGACTGCATTTTCCGCTGCCCCGTTTGATGATGGGTGGTAGACTGTTGAAAAATACTGTTTAATGCCGTTGTTTATTAAGAAGGTTTTAAACTCCATACTAGTGAATGGTGGGCCTTGATCAGATACTAATTCCTCCGGCAACCCAAACCTTGCAAACGTTGCTCTTAAAACCTTAATAACATTCGATGCATTAGTTCGTGTCATCTCAAATACTTCTAACCATTTTGAAGAAGAATCAATAATAACTAAGAAGGTTAGACCTTTATATGGCCCTAGGAAATCGATATGAACCCTTGTCCAGGGACGCTCGTGATACTGCCACGGCTGTATCGGGGCCCGCGGTGGCGCGTCCGCCTCCGCTGCACAAGTCTCACATTGTTTACATAACGCTTCCACAGCAGCGTCAATATTAGGCCACCATACATAGCTACGTGCCAAGCTTTTTGTTTTTACGATCCCCATGTGACTGCTATGAAGTTGTTTTAACACGTTATCTTGCAACGAAGTTGGTATAACCATGCGGTAACCCCACATAATACAATCACACTCCGTATATAATTCATTACGTCTCATATGGTATGGTTTGATACTCTCATCTACACAGGTTGATGGCCACCCGGATCGTATGTAAACTAAAATCCTACTTAAAACTTTATCTACAGCCGTCGCTTTCTTAACGTCTCGGCTCGTAATTGGTAAATAATTTTCAACGAAATTAACATAAGTATTTTCGTTTTGTGATATTACCTTTTCTTCACATCCCTTATACGGTAGTCGTGATAAAGCGTCGGCACAATTCTTACTTGAAGAAACATATTCTATGTCATAAGTATACCCAGTCAATAACACCGCCCAACGCTGTAACCTAGACGCGGCCATCACCGGAATGCCGACTTTATCACCAAAAATATAAGTGAGTGGCTTGTGATCGGTTCTTAATATAAATTTACGACCATAAAGGTATTGATGGAATTTACGAACTCCAAACACAATAGCGAGTGCCTCCCGATCTATTTGTGAGTAAGCCCGCTCAGCTTGCGTGAGCGCGCGCGATGCGTACGCCACAGGGCGCTCGCCCCTTGCCGTTGTGTGCGATATCACAGCTCCTATGCCTACACTACTCGCGTCTGTTGTTAAAATTATAGGTAACTCCGGTGTGTAGTGCATTAGCACTTCACTACATGTTAATAAATGTTTTACTTTACTGAACGCATCTTCACATTCTCTATTCCAGCTGTACGTAGTTCCAGCTTTAAGCAACTTATACAAAGGCGCTAGAATTGTACTAACATTTCTTATAAATTTCCCATAGTACATCACCATACCAATGAATGCTCTTAGTTCAGTAATATTCGTGGGAGCTGGAGTTTTAACTATAGCTTTTACCTTGTCTGGGCACGTGTGGACCCCTTCTTTACTAATTGTGTGACCTAGATAGTTAACTGATTCCGCAAAAAATACACATTTTTCTTTTTTTACTCTAAGCCCGTATTTGTTCAAGCGGTCAAATACTTTGTACAAGTTACGCATGTGTGCTTCTTTTGTGGGTCCCGTTATTATAATATCATCCAAAAATACCCCCACATGTGGTAGATCTGCAAACAATTGCTCCAAATGTCTTTGAAAAATGCCCGGACTTGATGCCAACCCGTAAACTAGCCTATTATACATAAATAACCCTTTATGAGTGTTAATCACTGTGTATTTTTTTGTTTCATCTAGCTCGAACTGAGCGTATGCCTGTGAAAGGTCGATTTTACTGAAATGCTGGCCACCCTTCAAACGCAGTAGTACTTCCTCTACTCTGGGTAACGGATAACGGTCAACTTCTATCACTTTGTTTAAAGTTAATTTGTAATCTGCGCAAATTCTAATGTTACCGTCCTTCTTGACGACCGGCACGATGGGTGTTGCCCAGTCAGAACGCTCCACAGGAGAGAGAATGCCGTCACGCTGTAGCTGCTCCAGCGCGCGCTCCACCGGCTCGCGCAGCGCGTACGCCAGCGGGCGCGCGCGCATGAACACCGGCCGCGCCCCCTCGCGCACGCACACGCTCACCGTGCCGCCGGTGAAGCGCCCCAGCCCGTCCGCGAACACTTCACAGTATTTGGAACTGAAAGCAACCACATCAAATACATTATTTTTGTACATCACAACATCATTACTATTACAATCGTAGGTTACTGTAGGTAATTGTATTTTTAGTTCTGCCATCCACTGACGGCCCAACAATAGTGTTTTTCCATTCTCAACAACATATAAATCTAATTGCTTATGCCAATTTTTATATTTCACTAAGGGTTGTATAACTCCAAGGGGTTTTACTAACTCGCCGGTATAATACCTTAATGTTAAATTACTAGGCTTAAGTTTTACATCATTAAACAATCGATTATAGCACTCCCAGCTTATGCATGACACCGCACTGCCGGTGTCACATTCCATTTTAATGTCGATATTGTTTACATTCAGTTCGACATAAATAGGACTACACTGCATCGCTGATAATTTACAAACATCTACAAATATTACCTCATCGCTCTCCGCGCCCTCACTGTCATTGGAGTTCCTTACTTGAAGCACGTCCATGTCCACGTTGTGGTGTTCCGACAAATTGGGACACATACGTCGCAAATGTCCCACTTGGTTACAAACTCGGCAAGCATAACGTCCGAACTTGCACTTGCTTGCGTCGTGACGCGCGCCGCACACTCGACACTGCTGTTGCTGCGCGCGCTCACCCATGGGCGCAGGCGCTGACGATGCGCGCGCGCCGCTCCACCGTCCGCTAGACGCCGTAGTATCGACCGATGTTGCCGCTCCGCGGATGTCACGCGTGGCCACCGCCGCCCGCGCTGTACCCTTCCGCCGCGAGCCCGCCGACATCGCTTGACACGTCACCGACGTCGTGGATGCCCCCTCGCTTCTCGATCCGCTCTGTCCTTCCACGGCTGCGGCGTCTTTTTCTGCTGCCTCCATGCTTACCGCCAACTTATACGCCTTGCCGAAATCCAAATTACTTTCGGCGAATAATCGTTGTCGTATGGTTTCGTTTGTTATGCCACACACTAGCTGATCTCTCAAGCTTTCTTCCAGCCAGGAACCAAATTCACAAGTTTTGGACATTTTCTTCAAGATAGCCGCGTATTCCGATATAGTTTCACCTTCTTTCTGTTTCCTATGTCGAAACTTGTACCGCTCCGCCAACTCACTTGGCTTTGGTTGCAAGTGCTTTTCCATGACGTCAACGATTTGTGCCAACGTTTTGGTTTTAGGTTTTACTGGCGTACACAAATTAACAAGAAGTTCATAACACTCCGCCCCCATCACTGTTATTAACGTTGGCACTTGTAATTCGTTAGGGATCTTGTTAACTAAGAAATATTGTTCTAAACGTTCCACGTACAACCGCCAGTCATCACTGTGGACTTTGAACTCGGCTATTTTACCTATCGACATTTTTAATTATTACGGTGATACTATTGTTCCTGTTTATTTATTATTGAACGAATCACGCGTAGAATCGTCTGTCCTCGTCGCCACTGTAAAATATGGGACCTCTGGAACTATCGGAAGCACAATAAAAGATAGACTTGTCTTATAGGCGTATATTCGCAGACTGGCGCGCGGCTTGCAATGTACATACATATAACTTAGGACTAACTACCCACTATTACAAATATATCACAGATATTGTCTGAATTTAAGGTATTATCCAGTCTACATAAAGTCCTCCAGACCGCATTTCGGCCACCGCGGCCAATCTCAACGGAGAGTAGCCTTCGGCGCGGGAGATCTTATAGTGCACAAGTGATTTTGGATTTTGCTATTGTCTTGGTGAGATTAAGCACGCGATTCTTAACCTTATACTTTCTTTGATATCAAAATCTGTTTCTAGTGTTGTGATTGTTCTGTGTGGTCTGGTTTGGGTATAAGGTTGGTATTTTAAGCTTAGGAAATCAGGGAACCTCCTGATGGGGGTGGAGGCATTCCTCCAGATATTATGGAGGTTGTGGAGTGTTCCCAAAACTCTGATCACGTGAGACCCGATGTTAGAAAGCGCCCCGGAGGTCCTGAGTTCTGTTGTTGACGCGAAAGGAAATAAGCCGCCGTCTGACTCAATTCAGTCAGTGTTTATTAAGCCAGGTTTTGAGAACGACTCCAAATTGCTCTATAGTGATAGTGACAGAGCTCCCTTCACGGTATTTGTCTCTAGGGTGGAAACAGACCAGCTTTTTGCTAGATCTTTTAGATGATCGCAAACTTTGTGTTCTTAATGATGGATCTGCTACCCGTCGGGTTTGTCCTAACCAAAATATTAGTGTACCTGACCTTACTTTTTCTTCCCCATCCTTAGTATCAACTCTTTCCTGGTCTGTTCTACCTAATTCATATGGGAGTGATATTTTCCTATCCTAATTTCTTTTCAAAGTACTTGCCGTCACTTCGTTTGGGGCTCTTACTGTAATGACCCCTCCTCCAGCTTTTTGCTAGATCTTTTAGATGATCGCAAACTTTGTGTTCTTAATGATGGATCTGCTACCCGTCGGGTTTGTCCTAACCAAAATATTTGTGTTCCTGACCTTACTTTTTCTTCCCCATCCTTAGTATCAACTCTTTCCTGGTCTGTTCTACCTAATTCATATGGGAGTGATCATTTTCCTATCCTAATTTCTTTTCAAAGTACTCATCCACGTTCTCCTCCCATCCAACCTCTACAAAAATATCGCCTACCCCAAGCTGACTGGTCTAAGTTCTTGTCCAATTTGGACGCAGAACCAAATAAATTCATTCATCCAATCCAACTCCTTAATTCTATACAGTGATTTTGTTAGTGTCTGTTGAGAGCGGTCAATTCTTCAACCCCATTTAACAACTCTGCCCGTCACCTAATACCTTCTCCACCTTGGTGGGATGCTGAATGCACTGATGGCGTCCGTAAACGTGAAGAAGCCGAAAACACCTTTTCCTCTAGTATAAATATGCCCGACTATTTAAATTTTAAAAAGACTTCTGCAACTACTTGTGGGTTATTGGCATGAAAGAAAAGATGTGGCTGGCTCAAGTTTTGCGAGTCACTGTCCCCCACGCACTCGTTTCCCTTGTATGGAAAAAAAATTAAAATCTACCGCAGAGCTGTGACGGCCACTCTCCCAATGTTTCTACCAATGACCACAGTACCTGGTTGGAAGACTTTATATCCAAATTATCCCCCCCCCTTTGTTCCTAGCTCCGAGTGCCTTCCCATTATAGATCCTCCTCCTTCTACTTCCTCTGATAGATTTGATGACAGGGAAGGATGGATGGAAAGCAGCATATGATGTTATTTTTCGCTCCGTTGGTGTAATTGCTGTATGGCGTACCAGTAAGAGGATAAATAAATAAATTACCTTTTCTCTTATTCAGAACTTATTTGTGCCTTAGATAATCTCCGGGATTCTGCTCCGGGGGTCGATGGAATACCCTACTCCTTTATTTCCAAATCTTCTTCTGACTGTAAACTAATCTTTCTGAACCTAATCAATTCCTTTTTCGTTACTGGCCAAATTCCAGAGTCTTGGAAATCCCAAATAATCATCCCAATTTTGAAACCTGGGAAAGACCCAAAAGATTCTACTTCCTATCGTCCTATCGCCATCTCTTCTGTCTTGGCTAAAATTATGGAGAATCTCATCAAGAATCGACTTGTGTTTACGACTTAGTTATTTGTAAAGCTTCCCGCGTGCTCGATAGATGGCGTTGGCGTTGATTTAGAAGTCGCTATGGTTTCGTTACCGCGGTTAGTATAATTAAACAGTTTTTTTTTTAATAAAATGAGCTATCACGTGAGATCAGTACACAGTGGTTTTATTTTCAATTCTCGCTAGTGTACCTTCAGGTCAACCTCCCCCAAATACCATCAGGTATTTAACATTGGTCCTACGAGCCGTATCATTCGGACAGTTTTTGATAAAAGTGGAGCCACCGTGGGCCCGCTTCTCCGTCGCGTGTACTTGCAGTGGATCGCTGCAGAAAGGTACACGGTCCTCCGCACCAGCGGCGACAGCTTCAGCCAGCATTGGCGGTGAGCTGAGTCAGCATTGGCGGACTAGTTCAAGGAGTGGCTACAGAGGGCGCCACTCTCAGATCAACACTTCACTGGATGACAGCAAGGTGACGCAGGCGCAGCCATCACGCGACGACACAGGTGACGTCACGCGCAGTTCAGATAGCGGCCACAGAGGGCGCCACTTGCAGGTTGAAAACGGTGTTTGTGTGAAGTGCAGTTTTGTGAGTACATTTTATATAATTACATATTAATTATCTTGTCCACGAATAGGACAACAGGTCGAGTCAAACGATTTTGAACTCTATTCCAATGAGAAGTTAAACTTGAAGAAATAGTGAAGAAGTATTGACTTAGAAAATTATTTCGTAATCTTGGACTTAAACATTTTTAAACTTAGAAAACTTTTGTTAGTATATTAAATTATGTGTGCATGTTAGAATTAGGACTTAGAATATTTTATAGAAAACGGGGGAACGGGGAACCTATACCCGATTTCCACCAGATTTTGTGTTACCAAAACACTTGTGAAATTTTAAGTAGTGATTTGGGACTTTGTTATTCATTTGTATATGTACTTACATTGATTTCATCAACTTATACATTTGCTTTTTTCTAAACAATTAATCAAGTTAGAACCAATTTAAACGCATTTTATTTATTTATTAGTACATAAATCAATCATAATGGAAGGATTAATTAACGTTTTAAAAGATCAACAGAATGTTATCACAAAGGGATTGACAAATTTTAAGAAATGCGGTAAAGATAGATTAACGTTGGAATACATAGAAACAAGGCAAGAATTATTAGAAGGGGATTGGGCATTGTTTAAAGAAAATAACACTAAATTATATGAACGTTTTAAAGCGGAAGATATAGTAAAGGAAGTGGTTGATATCTATGATCAGACAGAGGACACTTATGTTATTTATAAAAGTTTAATAAAAACAGCTCTTAATAAAATTCGGTTAGCTAAGGATTCTGTACATCAAACCGATAACGCTTCAACTAGTATAAATAAATCAAGTAGTTCTTTTGTTAAGTTGCCCAAAATATCCATTCCAACATTCTCTGGAAAATATGATGAATGGACAACATTCCATGATCTTTTTACATCATTAGTACACAAAAATGATACTTTAGATAATGTGCAAAGGCTCCATTATTTAAAAGGTCACCTTTCTGGCGAAGCAGAACAATTAATACGTCATACTCCTATAACTGATACCAATTATATTCAGTGCTGGACTCAGTTACAGAAGCGTTATAGCAATAAAAAATACTTAACAAATTGTATTCTTAGGAGGTTGTTCGGCCAAAAACGTATGCAGGTGGAATCAGCTACCGCTTTGAAGGAGTTGCTTGATACCACGTGTGATTGTCTTAACGCGTTGAGTAATTTGGAGATCAACGTGAGTACATGGGATGTCATTATTATACACATTGTTACCTTTAAATTGGACAACGAAACGCGTAAACAATGGGAACTTAGTATTTGCAACAATGACTCCAACAATGGCTTACCAACTTTCAAACAATTTAAAACTTTTATAGAAAATAGGTTTCGCGCGTTAGAGTGTTTAGAGCCTAAAAGGGCACCGGTTCATCAGGGCAACAACAATAATAAAGGTTCATTTGCTCATACTCCAAAGGCAATGTTGGCTACGAGTTCATCAATAAAATGTGAATTCTGCACAGAAGGACACAAACTTTGTTTCTGCAAGAAATTCTCAAAGCAGACAGTTGAAGTTAGACGTGATTTTGTAGCCAAGCATAAAATTTGCTTCAACTGTTTAGGTGGCAATCACGTTGTTTCAGAATGTAGAAAACCTACCACCTGTAAGGTTTGTAAAAGGCGCCATCATTCGCTGTTGCATTTAGGTCAGGAGTCGGACAAAGGGGACCAACCTTCGACATCAGCGACTATCGACAGTGTTAGTTCACCTAATACTAGTCCGATTGTATCGTGCCTGTCGACAGGTAATATTCCCAAGCCCAGACAGGTTTTATTAGCCACAGCGCTAATAAAAGCCGAGTCACGCTCTGGTGAATTTCAGGCTGTCCGAGCATTGCTCGATCAGGGTTCGCAGGCATGTTTTGTAACAGAGGCCGTAGTTCAGCTACTAAACCTGAAAAAAATCCCTATTCAAGGAACTATTTCAGGCCTTGGTGGTAATAGTTCAACCATGGCAACGAACATGGTACATTTGAATATCCAATCTCGGATAGATTCAAATTTTAATCTCAAACTTAATGCTTACGTATTAAGTAAAATTACATCGTACTTACCTGAGCGTAGAGTCGACACTACCTTAGATTGGTTATGCGTTAACACGATGCAGCTTGCAGATCCAGAGTTCAACACTCCCAATAAAATAGATGTTTTACTGGGCGCTGATGCTTACAGCAGCATTATCATGGCAGGAATAGTTAAGAGTCCGTCAGGCACTCTGATTGCTCAAAGCACTACCTTAGGGTGGGTCCTGTCCGGTGCAGTTAGTAGGGACACATCTAAAAGTTCACCTAAAGTTAATGTGTTGCATGCACAAATTAATGAAGACGAAATATTAAGGAAATTTTGGGAAATTGAAGAGCAAAATAGTTCAAAGAAAATACTAACTCCTGAAGAAATGAAGTGTGAAGAGTTTTATACTAAAACTACAGTAAGGGATAGCAGTGGAAGGTACGTAGTGAGACTACCTTTCCGTGAAGAAAATCCGTCTTGTAAAGGTGGAAGCTCTCGTGCCATCGCTGAAAAAAGATTTAAGTCATTAGAAAAAAGGCTAGAAAGAAATACAGACTTAAAGGAAAAGTACAAGCAGGTAATAGAAGAATATTTACAATTAGGACACATGAGGCAGATAGATAAGAATGATAAGAATAAGGAATTGGCTGTATACTTACCTCACCATGCTGTGATCCGGGAAGACAAGATTACCTCGAAGGTACGTGTTGTCTTCAACGCGTCTGAGAAGAATAACAATGGAGTCTCACTCAATGATACGTTGATGGTGGGACCTACATTGCAGTCTGATTTAAGACACACGGTGTTAAGATGGAGACTTCATTCCATAGCACTGGTAGCGGACATAGTCAAAATGTACCGCCAGGTCAAGATTTCGGAAAAGGACGCAATGTTTCAGCGCATATTATGGCGAGACAGTCCTGAAACCGAAATCAAGGACTACGAGCTGGTGACGGTTACCTTTGGTACGGCATCAGCACCATACCAAGCAGTTAGAACCCTACATCAAGTCGCCTATGATGAAGGTAAAGATTACAATTTGGCTGCCGATATGGTTCTGAACTGCTTCTACATGGACGACTTGATGTCCGGATGTAATAGCGTAGAAACAGGCCTGGAAATCTACAGGGAAATGACAGCGTTATTAGGAAAGGGTGGATTCACGCTCCAAAAATGGAACAGTAACAACCAAGAAATAGTAGACAGGATACAGAAAATAGACACAAAAAAAGGACAAATAGATCAAATTAGGACAAAGGACAACATGAAACAGGACAACATGCACAAGGACAACACAAATAAGCACAAAATCATACAGGACATAAAACAAGCAATTGAGTACAACAAACCAAAGATACCAGAACACAAAGAAAAGGAAATAGAAATTAAATTAGATAGTACCATCAAAATTCTAGGACTTACTTGGAACCGCAACGCGGACACTTTTCAGTACACGGTGAATCTACCGCCGCCGACGAACGTACCTGTGACTAAAAGGTCCATAATTTCTGTGATAGCACGACTTTTTGATCCATTAGGGTGGTTAGCCCCTAGTGTGATTTTAGCGAAGGTATTTATCCAGAAATTATGGCTTGCCGGTATTGGTTGGGATGAGGAGATAACCAACGACTTAAAAAATGAATGGAGATTATATCGTGAGGAACTGTTACTACTCACCAAGGTTAGGATTCCTCGTTGGCTTGGCACCAAATCGAACGACCATCTGGAACTTCACGGCTTTAGTGACGCCTCCAAAACAGCGTACTCAGCTGCAATTTACTTGCGGATTGTAGACGCAGATGGCAATGTTCAAGTGTCGTTGCTGGTTGCTAAGACCAGGGTTGCACCAGTAAAGCAGATAAGTATTCCGAGGTTAGAGCTCTGCGGAGCAGTCTTGCTGCCTCAGTTACTGTCTCAAACATCTGAAGTCTTAAGTATCTCCTCAGACAAGGTCAAAGCGTGGACGGATTCTACTGTGGTGTTGGCCTGGATAAATAGCCACCCCAGTAAATGGAAGACGTTTGTGGCCAATAGGACGTCTGAAATATTGACCTCGATGAAAGCGTCGCAATGGTTTCACGTCCCCACGAAAGAAAATCCAGCAGACTGCGCCTCTAGAGGAATACTTCCCAGTTCCCTGCTAGAAAACGATTTATGGTTTTCTGGACCATCGTTTCTTAAATTACAGAACGTAATTTACAATAGGCCAAATAATTATTGCAGTACAGATTTAAAAGAGTCGGCAAAGGCACATATAGCGATCATTCCAAACTGTTCCTTCTTCGATCAATTTTCTCAGTTACGAAGATTGGTTAGGGTTGTTGCATACTGCCGAAGATTTTTAAAGGAGAACAAAATATACAGGAAAGGATTTTTACAAAAACCAGAATTAGACGCTGCACTCGAATGTTGTATTAGGAAAACACAGGAGGAACTATTTACAACAGAATATAATGAACTGAAGGACAAAGGCCACCTACAATCAAAAACAAGTCCATTAAAGTCACTCTGCCCCTACCTTGATGATAAGGACATTATGAGAGTTAGAGGTAGACTGGAGAAATCAGAGCTAAGCGAACAAATGAAACATCCGATAGTCCTGCCTCACTCCAGCCATCTAACTCGGCATAGCTGACGCACACCATAAAACCCTTCACGGGGGTCCTCAGCTCATGATAAATTACTTGAGGACAGCCTACTGGATTATTGGGGTAAGAAATGTGGTCAAACACCATGTCATCAAGTGTGTGACATGTGCCAGGCAAAGAGCCTGTACTAAAAACCAATTCATGGGTTCTCTACCAGCTGTTCGGTGCACCCCAGCTCGACCATTTTTGCATAGCGGGGTTGATTATGCTGGTCCAATTAATGTGAGGACAACGAAAGGTCGTGGCCAACGTTCATACAAAGGCTATATATGCCTATTTGTATGCATGGTCACTCGTGCACTGCATTTAGAAGCAGTGAGCGACATGAGCACTCAAACCTTTTTAGCAGCGTTTAGACGTTTTGTCTCGAGACGAGGTCATTGCGCCAAACTGTGGAGTGACAATGGCACCACGTTTGTAGGTGCCTCCAGGGAGTTGCAGCAGTTGTCTGCTATCCAATCGTCCATAGCCGAGCACCTTGAAGCGAATGGTACGGAGTGGCACTTCATTCCTCCTCACAGTCCCAACTTTGGCGGACTTTGGGAGGCAGGAGTGAAGTCCACAAAGTTCCATTTGAAACGAGTGATCGGTGAAGCGACTCTCACGTTTGAAGAATTGACGACACTCCTCAGTCAGGTAGAAGCCTGTTTAAACTCGCGACCTATGAGTACAATTAAGGTTGATGATCCTGGTGAACCGTTGCCACTAACCCCTGGACATTTTCTAATTGGAGAGCCCTTAGTGAGTGTACCAGATAACAAGTACGAAGATTCGAATATTAATTATTTATCACGCTGGCAATTCATTCAACGAATGCTTCAGTCGTTTTGGAGACGTTGGTCTCATGAATATCTCGTTACTTTGATGAATCGTTACAAATGGTCTTCCCAAGTTGCTGAGCCAAAAATTGGAGACATTGTGCTAGTCAAAGAAGACGACTTGCCGCCAAGTCGTTGGTTGATGGGTAGGATAGTACAAAAACATCCTGGGAATGATAATATCACCCGTGTCGTCACGTTACGCACCAAATCCTCAACAATCAAAAGGCCAACATCCAAAATATGTATTTTACCCGTAGTCGAATAAGAAAGTTGTATTGTATTTATTGTTTACGTATTTTTTTAGCCATGAATTTTACAACAAATTTACATTTTTATCTTGTTAGAATCAATTTATACAACCATTTTAACTCTTGTAATTTTAACCAACTGTGAAAAATCAAATATTACTCATATTTTAAGTTTTTCTTTACACTGTTTACAATGTTTATATACATTTGTTGAAAGTACATCTTATTTTTACAACTTAGAATAATTCATGTTTAGATCTAAGTTATTGTGATATTCTTGTTAGCCATTACGAATTGAGTGTTACAGTGATAAAGGAACCATAGCTTTTAAATTTTAGTTCAAATTATTTACTCATGTAGTACAATGTTTAGTTCGACTTGCTTTCGCAATGTGCCACTTTAGAGCAGTTTAGAAGGACATTCCGTCAGTAACGTCCTTGGTGGGCGGTATGTTTACGACTTAGTCATTTGTAAAGCTTCCCGCGTGCTCGATAGATGGCGTTGGCGTTGATTTAGAAGTCGCTATGGTTTCGTTACCGCGGTTAGTATAATTAAACAGTTTTTTTTTTAATAAAATGAGCTATCACGTGAGATCAGTACACAGTGGTTTTATTTTCAATTCTCGCTAGTGTACCTTCAGGTCAACCTCCCCCAAATACCATCAGGTATTTAACAACTTGAATGGATCTTAGAAACCAAAGGCTTCTTATCCAGTTCTCAATTCGGTTTTCGAAGAGGTATGGGAACTCTAGATAGCCTAAGTGTCTTCGTGTCGAATGTCCGCATTGCCTTTTCCAATAATGAGTGTTCTCGGTGTTTTCTTAGACATAGCTTCAGCCTGATGATAATGTCCAACATCCAATACTCAGGCAAAAGACGCTACAGCTGAGTATCCCTGTGAGGATCGTCAACATCATTGTAGTCTCTGTCCATCAGCAAAACTACCTCTCCCCATCCCGTCTAGTGTGGGTCTACCCCAGGGGTCGGTCTAAGCCCCATCCTTTATAATATACACACACATGATTTGGAATCTTCAGCGAGTTGTTTCTGCAAAATCCTACAATATGCCGAAGACATTGCTCTCTACTTTAATTTAGGTTCCCTTTCAGGTGCCTCATCTCGCTTAAATTCTGCCCTTTACTACTTAAACCAGTGGCTGATCGATCACGGCTTAAGTGTGTCAGTCTCCAAATGCAATGCATTGTCTTTTCTCGCAAGCGTAATAAGCGTAATATTCCCCTTATTAACCTGTATGTTGAAAATGAACCCATTTTGATCCGTGACAAAGTAAAAGTTCTTGTGGGATCAGCTGTGTGGATCCCAAAATACAAAATATATTTTTTTTTCTGTATAGATGCCACTGCTTAGGCATAGATATTGCACTGGTTTGGATCCCCAGCCACTCTGGAATTGCTGATAATGAGAATGCGGATTGGATTGCCAAGCGGCTGCTCGGAATGGGATCGAATCTCATCAGATCTGCGCTGTTTTCTTAAGCCCGAAATGATGGAGGAATGAGCATTGGCAAAAAACTCGATTATTGAAGGGTAGATTTTATGGCTCCAACCATTTATTCCATCTAAATGTTGGTTCAGCAAACTAAAATTTTCTAGTAAAATAGCCACCTCTGTTATAATTAGGCTCCGACTTGGGTTTGTTTGCACTCCAGTTTTTTTTGGCCAAAATCCGCATGAGGGACTCTCCTTTGTGTGAATGCAGTCTGGAGGAGAGTACTCTGGAGCACTGGTTTTTTTCCTGTCCTCATTTAACCACTCCCCTTAACGACATACTCCCTTCTGATGTGCCCAATTAACATTCCTTTCCTATTATCTTTAGTCCATACTCCTGCAGTTAAAATCCTTTATAAATTCATTAGCATTAATAAAGTCCAGTTACAGTTGATATTTCTATTTACTTTGTATTTACTGAATGTTCTAACATTTATTTTGTGATGTTTTCTCGTTCTACTAATCAAAAAATGTTTTGTCCTTTTTTAGCATGGGGATCCATGGATGCCACCGCTACAAACACTGATTAATAGGTGTGTAAAAGTTTACGATCATTATCTTCTCATACCAATTGATATTGGCAAAATCATCAAACATAACCAATGGAGCCAGAACTTCAAAAATATAGAATAGTGCACAAGTGTGCACACAGACACAGGTGCACTTCGTCTTCCCTCACTCTCATAGTCCAATGGGATGGCAATCAGAACCGGAGAGAGATCAGGCGCAGGACCAACGGCTTAACGTGCTTTCTGAGGCACGGGGGTATCACACCGCAGACTTCCAAACTCCGGGTTGTTACTAAGAAACCGTTAAGATTTTTTAATTTATTTATTTAAGGAGGATGATGAATGTCTTTTGTTACTCACTTTCACTGGGAAAAAAAGAATGTTTTAGGTATGTACTTACAGGGTAAATAAACTTCTACTAGAGTGTCTTATATTAATAGTCCAGTCTTTATAGTAAGTTCACCTCTGAATTCGAGATACCCAGCTTAAGTCTGTAAATACTTGTATATTGACACCCTAAAAATTGTTTCAAAACCTACATATGGTAGGGTGTACACCCTACCATATGTAGGTTTTGAGACAATTTGTGACCTTTGACCTTGAAATTTAATAGTTGCGTACGCAACTATTAATTTTCAAGGTCAAAGGTCACAAAAATCGATTTTTTGCGCTTTTTTTGTAAATATCTCATTTCCTATGAGTTTTTTGCTATTTGTATTTATGATCAATATTGTAGAATACAAAATTCTCTACAAATTTTGTTTAGAAAAATTGTTCATACGGTGAACCGTTTTCGAGATAGAGGGCGGAGAGCGCGCGGTCACAGCATCACTTCAGGTCAACCGGTGCCTCCGGTCGAAAACGCGCCATATATAGTTGATGAACTATCGATAAATCAATGATTATAAATATTTGTCAATTTTTATTAACTATTATATTATATTTTATCATTTTCTTCATGCATTAAATCTATATCTATTCAATAATACTGATAACCGTTGACTAAAATTAAAAAAATAATTAAGGGAAAAACTTAAATGATAATATAATTATATTCCCATTTACACTAATGACATTTTAAATAGAAAATAATTAAGTGCATCTTCTTTAAAATCTGTAAAGGTGGTAAAAAGGTGGTAATGGTAACCCCAGGTATGGGGTTGGGCAATGCGAAACAATTTTCTGGAGCCTATCATGACAATTTTGCCACCTGCTCCAGAAGATTTGCTAAATACAATTTTCTGCAACTGCAAGAGTGGTTGTGGTTCGCAATGCGGATGTAGGAAAGCGGGCTTGCAATGCTCTTTAGCTTGTGGCCAATGTAATGGACAAGCTTGTCTCAATGCTCTACCATATCAAAGCGACATTAACGAAGATGGAACCTTTGACCCCGAAATCATGGAAGAACTTGAGACAAATGTCGTTGAAGACGATAATGGGTTTGTTTGAAATTTATCAGCAGCCGGAAGACGACGATCAAGAGGAAGAAGATGATTAAAATTATAAATTGTAGTTTTTGTACGCTTTATTCCATTTTTTTACTTTTAATAAAAATAAATGTATTGAATGATATTTTTTAATAAAAAGATTAATTCATAATTTATTTGTTTTTTTTTCATCATGTAAGAAGTTATTAATACTTATTACTTAATTAGAATAATTAGGTTAAAATTCAAATATAATTCCTATATTTTCATTAACAATTCTGCAATTACATGGGCAGGTAAGTGTTGTTAAATAAATTAATACTGAATAAAAAGTGGATAGGTTAGGATAAAAATGATAAGATATAATATAATAGTTAGTAAAAATTGACAAATATTTATAATCATTGATTTATCGATAGTTCATCAACTATATATGGCGCGTTTTCGACCGGAGGCACCGGTTGACCTGAAGTGATGCTGTGACCGCGCGCTCTCCGCCCTCTATCTCGAAAACGGTTAACCGTATGAAAATTTTTTCTAAACAAAATTTGTAGAGAATTTTGTAGTCTACAATATTGATCATAAATACAAATAGCAAAAAACCCATAGGAAATGAGATATTTACAAAAAAAGCGCAAAAAACCGATTTTTGTGACTTTTGACCTTGAAATTTAATAGTTGCGTACACCCTACCATATGTAGGTTTTGAGACAACTTTTAGGGTGTCAATATACAAGTATTTACAGACTTACAGCTGGGTATCTCGAATTCCGAGATTCTTACCTATTTAAGCTTAAATGACTGGACTATAATGTCTACATTAAGTTTTATCCCAAAGAAATAAAAGATTTAGTAAATGTTGATTTATAAATAATATAATGTTTGAAACTACTGGCTATCAAAATGCATACCTATCCAACTAGTTGGTGCCCATGTAGGAGACAATGTTCCGTGAACCCTCAGTAGTTCAGTACTGCTACCAAGCCATGAACTATCACTATATTTATTTGCTTTATGCAGTGTCATGATTTTAGACTCTGTCCTGAAATGATTGTCAGGTTTCAAGATGCAACTACTGAATAATAAATGCTTACAAAGCTATCCGTTAAAAAAGAATTATAAACTGGTTTTGAAATTTATTTCAGAGTTGGTAAAGAATCTTAGTTCCATGCTTTACTCAGGGGTTAGAACTACTTATTACATTTGTGCATCCTACTAAATATTATTACTGAATCTGTATACTAACATGTATATTTTGTGTGTAGCATTATTATATTAGAGTAACAGCCACAAATCAACTAATATCTCAAATAGGAATTGGTGTATTTATTGTAAACAACTATGCCACTATGTAGATGGCAGCAAGTACAAATAAGAGCCTCACAGCAGGTGTTCTATCATGTGCTTGCACTGGTTGAGCCCTACTACATTATTTGTGTACAATACAATACAATTGAATTAAATGCCTCACACTGTCAACACAATGTAGGATGCACAGTGACCGCTGCCTGCCTGCCAGTGTTCTCGAACGAGAGACGAATAACGTTCACAAAACATAGCGGTTGACGTAGACCTGCTGTAGTAATACAAGCAGACAGCATGTCACAAACAAACCTAAGGAAATAACAAAATGTATGTAATTACATGAGGTGCAATGCGGTGTATGATGTCTAGCTAGTGAGCTCTGAGCATGCGGTAGTTGCCTCCGGACGCGCCCAGCCGCGGCGCCAGCACGGCCGCCAGCACCGCCGCCAGCACGCCGCCCAGCAGCCAGCGCCGCCGCGCGCCGCGCCTGGCACGCGCGCCCGCCGCGCGGCTCCAGGCCCACGCCACTGGCGCCTTTACACTCTTCATTTTTATTCTAGGTCATTTCACATTAAATACTTAATGGACATGATAAGCGGAAAAAGTAGATGCTTATATTTGTAAGTTTCACAAGAAGAATAACCACGGTACGTTTAAATCAGCACCAACACAACACTTCATTGAAAATGTCAAGTGAACGTCAATGATTTGATTTCAAATAAAACGCGAAGCTCTCTGCAAGTCTGCAATGCCGTTTACAAGCAACGTGCCAACCAAAGAGTACCTACAACCTACAATAAATATACGGAAGGTGGGAGGTGCCAACTGTGGTCAACTGCCAACCGTATTGACAATAAATTAGGGTGCGTTCCGAGTTGGGAATGTAATCGACTTGAGCGTGCTTAAACCACAGATTACTTGCTAACAGATAAAGCTCTCCATGCACCTACCGGCGGGCGCGGCCGGGCCGGACGCGGCCCTTTTCTCAATAGGTTGCCACAGAGCATTTAACACTTTGGATTGCCGACAGCCGCGAGCAGCCGCGAGGCGCGTATGTACGCATATAATCCGGTCGACCTGACGTACTTAGTTTCTAATTCTTATGATATGGCTATAGTTCTGGTATATTATGTGCAGTTAATGGGGGTAGATCCAGCAAGAGAAGAGAAAAACTTATCTTTTTTCAGTTTACCTGCTGATTTAATTCAGAATTAAAAAATATTCCCGGTTACAAAGAATCCAGATTTTAAAACTTTTAAAATATCATCATCTTTCTACGGACAGTTGGTTGAAAGTACCCTCAGATTCTTTTTATAATTATGTTAAAGATCTGAATAAATGTGGATTTATTCAAAACTTTGAACAAAATATGAGACAAAATTCCGGTACTACGGTTTTTGAACTTTTAAAAGATATACGTTGCTCTTGTTTCCCGCAGGGGGCCCGGCCGTGGCCCGTGGCAAAAAAATAACAGCCGCACAGGTCGATCGACCAGGTTAAGCTACGCTTGCTGCGGTTGGTCTGTGGATGGGTGACCATCTTTACATACCATGACCCCTCCGTGCCTCGAAATCACGTTAAGCCATTGGGCCCGGCTGTCATTCGTGGATCTTTGGCAGTCGTTACGGGTAGTCAGAAGCCCGAAAGTCTGACAACCAGTCTTACCAAGGTGTATCGTATTACCCAGTATCTAGGTTGTGGAGGTCAGATAGGCAGTCGCTCCATGTAAAATACTGGTATTCAGCTACATCCGTTAAAATTTAACAATCGTGAATTTCGACAAGGGAAAAAAAAATTAATCATAGTATGATTAATATTTTTTTTCCTGCAACAAGTGAGTGTGTGTGTTTATATGTTTGTTACTTGTTCACGCTCAAACGGCTGGACGAATTTTAATAAAATTTTGTATGGAGGTAGCTGACACCTTACATTTTTTATCTCGACTTTCCCACGGGATTGACACTTATGCAGGTGAAACCGCGGGGCGCTGCTAGTCATTATACAGGGTTATTGGTAACACATTAACAACCTCTTAAGAGGTCATTGTACTCATCATTATAAACAACTTTAACTATGGGACCAAACCTGAAATCCCGAAAAAAAAATCAGCTGTTTCCTACATTTTGACGAGTTATACGAACATAAATGTAGGGAACAGCTGATATTTTTTTCGCGCTCGTGTGAACTCGCCCAAACGGAGCATTCGAGACAGTTTGTTTACAGAATGATTATATAAAACGACTTCGAGGCGCGTACAGTTCGCGTCAAATAACTTTGCCGCTCTGAAGTAGGCAACAAATCACTGCGCAGTAGTAGTAGTCTTAGGAATAAATAAGCAGTTCGCATGCGCGGCTAGCGAAAAGCCTAAGATTCAGAGCGGCAAAGTTATTTGACGCCAACTGGTAGGTATGACTCGCGTTCCGACCAAGAAGCTTATAGATAAAAATGGAGGCAACACTCTAAATACCTAAGTGAAGACGACTGTGGTCGGACACTCTCTTTCTAAATACACACATAAGAACGAGACAGTGATACGTGTTTTCTTTGCTATATGTATGTATTTAGAAAGAGAGTGTCCGACCACAGTCGTCTTCACTTAGGTATTTAGAGTGTTGCCTCCACTTTTATCTATAAGCTTCTTGGTTCCGACAGTTTGTATGAAGATAGAATACTGTACAGATAATATTACTGTGTCCTTGTTGTGAATGAACAATCCACCGATTTTTTCATCGCAGTTCCGTCAATTAATTTTCTGCGATATATTTTACAGCTTGATTCTAAAACCGTGTTGCGAAAAATTAATGGTAGTGCGCGTATACAATGACGTACTTAATATAAATAGACGCGTCAATCGTCACGCATGAACATAACGGCACTCGAAAACAGTGTAAATACTGTTACGAGCTTGGGGTTCGTGACAATAAAAACTGCCAATATAAATGACCAAAAATGACACTTTAATAAACAACACTAATAACAACTCAAACACAATTGCACTAGGTACTGATCGCTCTAAGTCGCACTTGAAGATCGCTTTCGATGTGTTCGCTTGTATCGCTTATCCAACAGTGTCCGGCTCGCGGCCCACACCGGCTTTATAATATGTATAGTGCCTCAGAGAGTTCTAGAACCTTTTACTGTAGAAACATCGGAAACATCTAGAATGTTCGAGTACTTACTGGTCCCGACTGACCAGATGTCGATAGTTCTCGAAAGTTTTAGCCTCGAAATTTCTAGAAGGATCTTGGCTACCAGTTCTGCTACCCGACACTAGATGGGTCTAGTGGCAACTAATGTCACCATGCCAGGCATTAATTTTAGCGCGCAAGAATACTATCGGGTATCTAAATGTACGTATATAGCTACTTATACGCACGAAGAAAAGGTAAGAAAATTAAATGTCAACTTGCATGCCGTGTATGCTCATTGGCGCAGTACGAGTACAAAAGGACGAATGTGGGGAAAAATTGACACTCGATTTTCTCGTGTTGATTTATGTAGTAGATTTTCGGGTAAAATAATAAATTATTTTCGATCCTTAAAAAAAGGAATGCAGTATTTTGCAAGAGTAATTGTTGTTAATTAATTAATAAAACTAAATGTAATACCTATTATAATCAAAAAATATTCTTCGTTATGTATAATGTCGCTGGCTAGAAAATGTTCCAAGCAGACCCTAGAGTACCTACTTCTCGCCGTTGAGCCCTTATAACGCTTAAGGCGGATCCTTCGATGGGCTGTCCATACATTTTTCTTGGGAGTTATACGCTAAACATAGACTATAGTCGGTGTTGGCGACTGGCCATGGTGCGGCCTTTTTGTACATAAACGTCATGTTTTTTAAATATAATTCTTTTTATGTTCTTTTTTTTTGTGTTGTTGTCAAGTCTGAGCGGTCGTCAGGTTCCATATTTATAAGCATTGTCTTAATATTTATAATAAATTTATAATATTAGCAATATGGAGCGGTCCGCGTAGCAGACGTCCGTTCCAAGGGCAGCCTCCTGCGCCGACCGCACAGTGTACCGTGTAGAACATGCTAGGTGGACAATATTATTTTATGATATATAAAGATACTTTTATATATAAGTAGTCATATTGAGGCATTATTAATAGTTTTTGGTATGATTTTGTAATAAAAAACAAAAAAAATATATAAAAACAGAAAATATTTATTTAAAAATAATATACAAACAACAAAATTGCATTAAATAAATAAATACCTACTATACAAATTAACCTAACCTAAACCTAAATAGTGACTTAACCTAATCATCATAATCATCAGAATCATCATCAAAATCTTCTGATGCATCGTCATCATTTTGTGGCAATGTGCGACAATATGATGACGTTTCCGGTCTTGATGCTACTATGGTCGTCGGGCTTACAATTAACTTTAATACCTCTGCACATATTTTTTCCGGCTTTTTTTGGGGAATCTCACGAAGGCTATTGATCAAAGGGTCAGATGTTATTATTAACATGGACAGCAAGTCTCTATTCGTGGCAACACGTGAGCACTTGCGGGTGTTGTACTCCCTAAATCTGCGGCAATCTTTGTTACGTGCTTCCTGAGCCTCTTCGGAAAGCTGCCCAATTGGAAGCAATGCCGCTTTGATAACCTCAGTACTGTGTACTAATATTTTATGTACAGTAGCAGGCATATAGTACCACGAATAGAGACTAAGGTAATGTCTTCTAGTTTCAAGACAAAATTTATTAAATTCAACTAAGTTTATCTCGAAAGAAATTGATAATAGTAACATCCAACCCTGTGATCTGAGCACTCATCTCAGCATTCTTAAAAAAGCGACGGGCAGTGTTTCCATCATTGGAAGAACCAAATCCTGGCTTTGGTTTGTCTACAATGAGTCCCATCTCGTTTTTGAATTTCATCTTGATTTCGTCGGAACGAACCTTGATATCTGCTTTGTTTTCGTCGCTTCTAGCCTGCCATTTCTTAATATTCAACTTGTAGCTGATATGTAAAAGGCATTCAAAGCAACGAATCCAAGCATGAAGTGTAGATAAACCAAAGCCAAAATGTTCTTGATTGCTGTTAAAATTCGCGGGGTCATCGTTCATCGTCTTGGGGGTGGCACCACAGATGAAACACTTTTGAGATGAACGAGTTTCCGTTAAGGCGTTACATACCTTTCCGTCTGTCATTGTCAGAAGAAGTTCGTGTTTCACAGAGATTTGAGAATCACCAAAGTTGATAAGTGTTGGAAGAAGAGCATTAATTTCTTCCAACAATCTATTTGTCTCCGCTAACGTGAAGTCGTTCGTTTCCTTAGCAAATATAAATTTGATTGGGCGACAATACATAGTTGACGAAGGCCGAGGATTTTGCCAAATAATTTTGGACCCATCATATAACTTAAGGGGAACGAAAGAAAATACGAAAAGAAATTCGTCCGTATCTTCAGTGTTCTCGAATTTCTGTTTGTATGTGCTGTGCCCAGAACTTCCATCACATCCCCATTTACTAACAAGTGTAAACGTTGAACTTGTTGGGAGGACACTGCTGATAACTTCATTCTGTGCTAATACTAGACGTTCCACCGTTTTATTTAATAAGGCTTGCAAATTTATTTCAGCACGAGTTTCAGTTATAGCAATATGCTCCTCTGCAGGGTAACAGGCCTGTTTGGATTTTACTACACTCAAATATGACGGAAACACATTATGTCCTGCCATTATGGACCACTTCCTAGTTTGTTTGTAAGCATGTGTTGTTGATTTAGAATCTATATAGTATGCTAAGGCTTCGTCACTACTTAACTGCCTAGGATTAACGGAACTGGTATTTTGTGACTTAATAATATTCTCTGGGCTCTCACTAATGTCTCTAATCAAATTGGCAACTTTTCTTTGCCCTACTGAACGCACAGCAATTTCGGCAGCAGTCACTAATTCACTGGCACTTCGAGATTCTACGAGATCCACGACTCGACGTTTCTTCGTCTTAAATGACGATTCCTCGAAATCTTTGCGAGGTCTTCCTGCAGATGTAACAGCCTCACTCGATGTCGAAGGTTGTGGGGCTAAAGAACTCGCAGTAAACAGTATGTCTCCTTCATCCAGCCAATTCTTATTTTTAATTAAAAAACGCTCCTTCGATTTTCCCGAAGCCAACCATTTGGCTCCAATCTTAGTAGACAAGTTGGATATTTTCAACTTTATTTCTTTTTGGCTGCTTTCAGTAATGTCACCAAAGTGAAATTTTGAAGAAAGATAGTCATAAATACGCGAATTTTTATCATTCTTCGTGTATTTCAACCACTCTTCGAAAAAGGCTACCCTTGAAATAGAGTAAATGTGTTCTGAAAAAAAAAAAAAAAAAAATATGTTGTACTGAAGTGTGCTGAACAATATGTGTCTTTTTACAAACTACACAGTTAGACCTACAATATATCTAAAAACTAGCCTGAATAGAGGCGAATAAAGGTATTTCCTGAACGTTCAAAGTTTTCTTTATGAAAAAAATTACGCTAAAATTTATGCATTATGTAAAAAAAATGCTAAAAATTAATTTTAATAGATTCTGATAAAAAAATTATATTAAATAATAGTACATACCCTCAGTATTAATATCCATCACAAAAAACTTTCACAATATCACTATAAACCACTATGAGATGTGCACAAAAGTGTCGCTAAATTGCAACTGATCGACCGGAACGCTTGCATTAAACTCATTACCTGACTTCTCGACTCTATGACTCATCAGTTAAGCATTTGAAAAACAATTTTTTCTCGGAATTTGGAGTTTGGGGGTGTTGTTTGTGTTACGCAATTAAGATTTCCTGGAAATGAAAACATGAATTTTGTCCACCTAGCATGTTCTAGGCGAAATACCGTGGACCGGCCCGAAGACTTGTTTTTATAGAAGCCGCACCCTAGTCAGTCTCCACCGGTTGTTAGTGTTCAACTGGGGCTCCGGTATGTTGGCGACTGGCCATGGTGCGACCTTTTTGTACATAAACGTCATGTTTTTTAAATACCTATAATTCTTTTTATGTTCTTTTTTTTTGTGTTGTGTCAAGTCTGAGCGGTCGTCAGGTTCCATATTTATAAGCATTGTCTTAATATTTATAATAAATTTATAATATTAGCAATATACGTGTTTCTATCATTCCATCTATACAGTCCACTAACACAATCCACTAGTTATCAGTCGGGGTACTTTTGGTAAAAGAAACTCCAACTATTTATGCATGTAAACTGTATTTGTAAAAACGTACCTATGTATAGTAACTGTGACATTTAACTTAAAAATAAATTATCGGTAATGGACGGCTCGCGAGGCGCACGAGTCTGTGAGCGCCGAGCGCGTGCGCAGTTACCGGGCGTTTGTGTTGTGACTTACTGGCGGTGACGCGGGGTGACATTGCTAGGGTTGTGCCGAACCGTAGCTAGTCACGTAACCTGGCCGGTACACGACGAACTCTAGAAGTGCGGAGAGTTGATAGGGGTCGCGCTATAAGACACCCTTTGTTGAAAACGAATCATTTTATCACTTTTCTATAATGAAATGTCCCCGCGATCGACCTTTTTAGGAAACAACTTACATTATTTACTGAGGAAAACGAACCATATAAAATAAAATAACACGCGAGAAATTCCGCGTGCTAATAATATTATTAGCACGCGGAATTTCTCGCGTGTTATTTTATTTTATATGGTTTGTTGTTTCATTGACTCTAATTGCAATATTTCTAGAATGTTATTGCAATTTATTGTAGGTAGGTATACCTAGTGATAATAATTCAAGATACGCAATTTTATTTAAAAATAAAAGTAAGTAGGTAAGCACCTAGAGCTATCTGTCGACGGCGGTTTTAGCCCGCAAAATTCATTTTTTTTTAGGTTTTTTGCAATTTGCTGGTCAGTATTAAGTTGTACGTTGGTAAATATATGATTCGCGGCCATAACAAATATGTATTTACAGAATTATAATCATATTAAAGTCATCGACACAACTCTAAGACCACGTAAGTCCAAAGAATAACTGTTTCATGAAATCATCATTCTTTGGACTTACGTGGTCTTAGAGAGATTTTCATGTCAACTGTTTTATTTATTATTTAAGTACTTTGCCTAAAAAATAGAACCAGTGACAACCCTATTTGAATCGTTTAGTTGGATTGTTCAAAAGTAGTCAAATCCTGACAGCTTCCTAACAAAATTAGTCATATCCTGACAGCTTTTTAACAAAATTAGTCAAATCCACACCTTGGAAACAAAAGAAGTCAAATCCGTTTTTTAATCACAATTTTCTCTGTAAATAGAAGCATTTACTTTATTTATGTTATTGTTTAATAATCCTGAACTCCATAGTAATCAATACTTACCATTCAAAGCGTCACAACAGCGTACATCATGACGGCATACAAAAGTCAATTCAAATCGCGTGCACTCATTATCATTCAATTAATATCATCATCAATAAATTCTATTATCACGTATTCTTGCGTATCACTCAACTATCATCATTAAAAGGTGTAAAGATTCTACAACGTAAGAGTGAAAATGGGATAGGATAAAGGCGCATACAACGTTTTATTATTTATTCAATTACTTATAATAGTACAATTATTATATAGCTAAGCTATCGTATTTATAAGCGGCGTCGGTCGTATAAGCGGCGGCGCTAGTGTGGGCGGTCGGCCTGTGACAGCAGGCGCAAGCCGCGCCGCAGCAGCACGGGCCGCCCGGGCCGCACGGTCGGGCCGGTACGCAGCGACGGGCCCGGGCGGCCGGGTCCGGGCCGCATGCCGCGCGCGCCGCGCGACGCCACAATGACGCGCGTGTAACCGCGCGAGCCTGACGTCACCGTCACGGGACTGGCGGCCGGCTCGTCCAGCGCGGGCTCGTCGTCCGCGAACACGATGGGCAGCCGCATGATGTCCGCGACCTGCAGCGCGGGCGCGAGGGGCGCGGGCTCGGGCGCGGTGGGCGCGGGGGGCGCGGGGGGCGCGGGCTCGGGCGCGCGGCGCCGCGGCGGCAGCAGCGCCAGCGGCGTGGCGCCCGAGCCGCGCGAGACCACGCGCCCCGCGTGCGGCGCCTCCGGGCACGGCGTGGCGCCCGAGCCGCGCGAGACCACGCGCCCCGCGTGCGGCGCCTCCGGGCACGGCGTGGCGCCCGAGCCGCGCGAGACCACGCGCCCCGCGTGCGGCGCCTCCGGGCACGGCGTGGCGCCCGAGCCGCGCGAGACCACGCGCCCCGCGTGCGGCGCCTCCGGGCACGGCGTGGCGCCCGAGCCGCGCGAGACCACGCGCCCCGCGTGCGGCGCCTCCGGGCACGGCGTGGCGCCCGAGCCGCGCGAGACCACGCGCCCCGCGTGCGGCGCCTCCGGGCACGGCGCGGGCCCGCGCCGTCCCGACGGCTCCCCGACCGGTTCCGTCGGCCTTTCAGATCTGGAATCGTGTCATTGATGTGACGAGTTCTAGAGTCTTAAAATGTTGTCAAGCGAAGATTTATAATTAATATGATGGCAGCCTAACCCGGCGGGTCCGGCTCGCGGCGCGTCGGGCGCGGGCCGCGCGGCGCTGGGCAGGTGCGCGTAGTCCTCCTCGTCGTCGGCGCGCTCGCCACGGGCCGCGCGTGTTTCGCGCCTGCGTGCCCGTTCGCGCACAGGGCTCGCGCGGAACTCGTCGGGCGCGCTCGTCGCTGTCTCAATCGCCCAGCGCGCGCACTCCTCCTGCAGCGCGGCGACACTTGAGTGTCGTGCGACGTCGAAGCTTATCGTATTATTAGGCGACTAGCTGCGACCCGCGGTTTAACCCGTATAAGTGTCGATCCAGTGGGAATATCGGGGTAAAAAGTAGCCTATGTGTTAATCCATGGTGTGCTGGACCAATTTTGATAAAATTTTGTACGGAGGTAGCTTTCCATACAAAATTTTATCAAAATTGGTCCAGCCGTTTGAGCGTGAAGAAGTAACAAACATATAAATACACACACTCAAACTTAAACCTTTGTAATATTAATGCGATAGAACTCTATACGGAGCGGACTACGGTCGCGGTATTAAATCTGTTACTAAATGGTCGGCAGACTGGTGTACACGACGCGCAGATTTCGTACGGAGCGAATCATATCTGCCGTCCGGCCCGTATTTAGTTCGACGGTTCGTCTTTCGGAGGCTGCTCACCGCTACGGCCGCGTCCAGAGCGTGCTGCGGCAGGCTGCGCCGGCGCCGGTGCGCGGCCGGCAGGCGCAGCGCGTCGTCCGCGCCGCGCAGCTCCAGCACGCGCCGCGCGCCCGCCTCGCCGCGCGTTGCCTCGCGCGCCGCCTCGCGCGCCGCGCCGCGCCAGCACTGCGCCGCGCCCGCCTCGCCGCGCGCCACCTCGCGCGCCGCGCCGCGCCAGCACTGCGCCGCGCCCGTGCCCGCCACCAGCAGCAGCGGCAGCCGCAGCTCGGCCAGCGCGTCGTCGGGCGAGTCGCGCGCGCCCTCGGCCGTCAGCAGCGGCGGCGCCAGCAGCAGCAGGCCGCGCACGCGCGCCGCGCCGCCCGCGCCCGCCAGTGCCGTCGCCAGCGCCGCGCCCGCGCCGATGCCGCCCAGGATCACCGGCCGCTCCCTGCGAGTGACGCTCACCGGTCACGCAATCGAATCGAAACAAATGTTACAGCAACTTGTTTTCATTCGGTACCGCATCGCCCTCACTCACTCACCCGGCCTCCACCAGCGTGTCGGCCAGCGCGGCGCGCGCGCTGCCCGCCAGTGCCGCGCACCACGCGTCCGGCGCCGCGCCGCCCACGCCCTCGGCGCCGCCCAGCACGCGCGTGTACACCAGCGCGCCTAGGCGCCGCGTCCAGCGCGCATCCAGCTTCGTACGCCCGCAGCTCAGCCACACCAGCCACGGGCTCGAGTCGCAGCCCAGTGCCGGCCCCACCGCCGCCAGCGGGTCGCGGCGCGGCGGCGGCGCGCGCCCGCCCATCGCGCGCTCCGCCAGGCGCGGCGCGACGCGGCGTAGCTCGCTCGCCAGCTCGTCGTACAGGCGCCGCTCCGCGCGCGGCATGTAGGCGTGCAGCGTGGCGTGCAGCCACGCGCCGGGCCGCTGCGCGTGCGCCGCCGGGTGCGCCGCCGCGGCCGCGAGCGCCAGGCGCAGGCGCCGCGCGGCCGAGCGCGCCGCGTCGCCGGCCGCGCCGCGCGGGCCCGCCAGGCGCTCGAGGCGCATGCGGCGCAGCGTGTCGAGCGCGTGCTCGGCGAGGCGCGCGTGCTCGGCGCTGGGCGCGAGCGCCGTGACGCGCGCTTCCCAGTCGTCGTCGTGCTCGTCGTCGGAGAGGTCGCGCTCGGGCGAGCGGTCGACGGGCAGCTCGGGCGGCGGCGGCTCCACGCGCTCCACGTCCACGTCGCTGCGCTCGACGGACAAGCGCGGCCCCAGCAGCACGCGCACATGAGCGGCGGGCCCGTGAGAGGCGCCCCGCGCGCGCGCGTACGAGTGCTCCACCCACACGCCGGAGCGTGGCTCCTGCGGACAGCGGGGATGAGTGTCGGGCGCACTCGGCTGCCCTCGGGCGCAGTCGGGCGCACTCGGCGAATACTCACATGTCCGCCGGCGAGCGCGTGCACGTAGGCGACGAGGCGCTCGTGAAGCACCGTCGCCTCGGCACTCGCGTAGTCTGTCGCCTCGCCCGCCTGCATCGACCACATCTTCTGTTATACATAAAGGGTGATTATCTACCTATCTCATCTCATCTATATCATTTCTTATTCTATCCATTCGTAACACCACCACACATCCCTTTTGGCGTTCTCATCTCAGCTACATGCAATTACCTTTCATTCATCTCTATTGTGGCCCAAAATTCTATCTGATCCATACAAGACAGCAGATCTAATTATGTAGTCCAGTCATTTAAGCTTAAATTAGGTAAGAATCTCGGAATTCGAGATACCCAGCTGTAAGTCTCTAAATACTTGTATATTGACACCCTAATAGTTGTCTCAAAACCTACATATGGTAGGGTGTACGCAACTATTAAATTTCAAGGTCAAAGGTCACAAAAATCGGTTTTTTGCGCTTTTTTTGTAAATATCTCATTTCCTATGGTTTTTTTGCTATCTGTATTTATGATTAATATTGTAGACTACAAAATTCTCTACAAATTTTGTTTAGAAAAAATTTTCATACGGTTAACCGTTTTCGAGATAGAGGGCGGAGAGCGCGCGGTCACAGCATCACTTCAGGTCAACCGGTGCCTCCGGTCGAAAACGCGCCATATATAGTTGATGAACTATCGATAAATCAATGATTATAAATATTTGTCAATTTTTATTAACTATTATATTATATCTTATCATTTTTATCCTAGCCTATCCACTTTTTATTCAGTATTAATTTATTTAACAACACTTACCTGCCTATGTAATTGCAGAATTGTTAATGAAAATATAGGAATTATATTTGAATTTTAACCTAATTAAGTAATAGGTATTAATAACTTCTTACATGATGAAAAAAAACAAATAAATTATGAATTAATCTTTTTATTAAAAAATATAATTCAATACATTTATTTTTATTAAAAGTAAAAAAATGGAATAAAGCGTACAAAACTACAATTTCTAATTTTAATCATCTTCTTCCTCTTGATCGTCGTCTTCCGGCTGCTGATAAATTTCAAACAAACCCATTATCGTCTTCAACGACATTTGTCTCAAGTTCTTCCATGATTTCGGGGTCAAAGGTTCCATCTTCGTTAATGTCGCTTTGATATGGTAGAGCATTGAGACAAGCTTGTCCATTACATTGGCCACAAGCTAAAGAGCATTGCAAGCCCGCTTTCCTACATCCGCATTGCGAACCACAACCACTCTTGCAGTTGCAGAAAATTGTATTTAGCAAATCTTCTGGAGCAGGTGGCAAAATTGTCATGATAGGCTCCAGAAAATTGTTTCGCATTGCCCAACCCCATACCTGGGGTTACCATTACCACCTTTTTACCACCTTTACAGATTTTAAAGAAGATGCACTTAATTATTTTCTATTTAAAATGTCATTAGTGTAAATGGGAATATAATTATATTATCATTTAAGTTTTTCCCTTAATTATTTTTTTAATCTTAGTCAACGGTTATCAGTATTATTGAATAGATATAGATTTAATGCATGAAGAAAATGATAAAATATAATATAATAGTTAATAAAAATTGACAAATATTTATAATCATTGATTTATCGATAGTTCATCAACTATATATGGCGCGTTTTCGACCGGAGGCACCGGTTGACCTGAAGTGATGCTGTGACCGCGCGCTCTCCGCCCTCTATCTCGAAAACGGTTCACCGTATGAACAATTTTTCTAAACAAAATTTGTAGAGAATTTTGTATTCTACATATTGATCATAAATACAAATAGCAAAAAACTCATAGGAAATGAGATATTTACAAAAAAGCGCAAAAAATCGATTTTTGTGACCTTTGACCTTGAAATTTAATAGTTGCGTACACCCTACCATATGTAGGTTTTGAGACAATTTTTAGGGTGTCAATATACAAGTATTTACAGACTTACAGCTGGGTATCTCGAATTCCGAGGTGAACTTACTATAATGACTGGACTAATGGTTTTCAACCATCCAGTGTAAATTCTGTGCTTACCTATCCAAGCAACTTCGGCATCGCTTTGCACGAGTGAACCGAGATACCGAAAGTCGGAGCAGACTGGGAGAAGCGCCCCATTAAGGGCTTTGGCTCCAGAACTGGAGAGACCGTCGAAATCGCAGAACATAATATAACATTCCATTTTGGTTCTGCTGATTTTCAAGGCAACATTCTCTAGTTTCTGTGGCCATTTCTTCAATCTACTCTAGATCTCAGATCCATCTTCACCAACAAGAACATTGTCATCGGTGAACAGCATGCAGGATCCCTCTTCCTGTATGTCCGACATCAGAGCGTCCATAATCAACGGAATTGGTAAGGACTTAAAACCGATCCTTGGTGCAAGCCTACAGCCACACTGAACTCATCGGTATTGCCAGCAGCCAACCGGACGTATGTACGAGATTGATTGTACATAGCACAAATTAACTCTACATACTTCCTGGGCACACCTTTCTCTTTCAAAGTCCACAACAGCACATCCCGAGATACCCTATCATACGCTTTCTCCAGATCAATGAACAGTGTGTGCAAGGTCTTGTGGGAATTATATCTCTCATTTTTCTTTCTCTAGCTTTTGTAATCTGGTAGAGCTCTTTTTGGCATTTTGGGGTATCCAGTGAGTCATAAAGGGTGACCCAACAAGAGCGCCAGATTTACATTTGCTGCCATTTTAAAGTTGGAAGCAGGCGGGACCTATATCATTTTTATTATATTTTCAAATTCAAATGGGTCCCGTCTGCTTCCAACTTTTGGGCTTGTTTTTAGATTTTCAGTTTTTTTTACTGATGTTTTTTACTGCAGTCAGGTTTTTTAGTTTTTTTTAATTGTTTAACAATTTTAACACGTCCCGTTCCACATTGATTTCATGCTAAACGAGAAATTACAATGGGGACCTCACATAATATCTACTATTGCGGGGCGGCTAAGCTCGGCCGCTTATGATGTTAGAAAGATAAGACCGTTAACAGATGTAGAAACCATGCGTTTGGTCTATTTTAATTACTCCCACAGTATTATGTCATATGGCATTTTACTATGGGGTCGGGCTGCTAACATTGAATACATTTTTATTTTACAAAAGAGAGCTGTTAGAGTCATTTATAATATTTATCACCACAAATCTTTTAGGGAACTAATTAAAAAGGTTAATATCATGACGGTACCTTGTCAATTCATTTATGAAAATATTATGTATGTAAGAAAAAATCAACATCTTTTTAATAAAATAAGTGATAGACTTCCATGCTGATCTGGGAGGAATAGAAAAACGTAGAATGTTTCAGCTGCTTATCATCCCGTGCAGGTCGTAAAAGTCGACTAAGGGAAGCGTTTACTCTTACATCTTCTAGTAAACAAAAACCAACTTAGGGCATGCAAACTGCCACAGTTTGCGAATGGCCTGAGTTGGACAATTGGCGTAAGAACAGGACGTCAATTTTAGGGTGGTGACGGTAAATATTAATGTTAACCGCGGCACCCACGAACAGAGTAAGCAGGTTCACTGTTCACCCGTCAACCCGCATTAGACAAGCGTGATGGGTTAAATGTCTAATCCCCTCCACAAACATGATGAAGATGAAGAACAAAAGGCCCCAAATGCCCGGCGGCTCCAGTGGTGTTTCTGCTAATGACGGTCGGCAGCCTCGCCCTGGAGTCAGGGGTGCTAAGAATCCCCGGGTGAGATCGATCCCCCGTTCAACGACCACAGCAAATCAACCGGATACCGATAAACTACTTAACGTTATTACCTACAACATTCGTACTTTGAAATCTGAAGATCGTTTGCTTGAGCTCGAAAATGCACTGACTGAGATCAACTGGGATATTATTGGCTTATCAGAAGTGAGAAGAAGCGGTGAAGATACAATAGAGAGAGAAAACACCATATTCTATTATAATGGACAGAGTGGAGGACTCTACGGGGTAGGTTTTTTAGTTGCAAAAAAAATGGAAAAACAACATTTCGGAATTCATATCTTACTCTGACAGGATTGCAGTCTTAAAATTTCAAGTTTCAAGCACACAAACATTATCAATCGTCCAAGTGTACGCTCCCACGTCAAGCCACCCAGACGACGAAGTAGAAGAATTCTACGATCTACTAAACAAAGCCTGTGACGAACATCGAAGCACTTGGAACATTGTTTTAGGTGACTTTAACGCTAAAATTGGACAAAGGCAAGATCTAGACAACACCAATATCTTGGGTCCACACGGCCTCGGAGCCCGAAATGAACGTGGAACACGCGTTCTCCAATTTACATTTGGACAAAACTTATGTATAAGCAACAGCTTCTTCTACAAAAAACCTCACAGGCGATGGACTTGGGTTTCTCCTAATAATCAAACTAGAAATGAAATAGACTACATTCTTACCTCAAATAAACAAATAATTAAAAACATTCAAATCATAAATCAAATTAAATTTAGTTCTGATCACAGACCTGTACGCGCAATAATTAAACTAGACACCAAAATTAATCGGCAAAAACATATGAAAAATCAGATAAGAAAATTAAATAAACAGTCACTCGTACTAGGAAGTAAACAATTTAATCTAGAATTAAGAAATAGTTTTGATATGCTTGATTCAAAATCTGAAGAAAAAGATGTCCAGCAACAATACGATGAAATAATACAAAGCTTAACTAAAGCCAGCAAATTAGTAACACAAATCACAAACAAAAGCAAAAAACTATCAAACGAAAAAATCAAATGTAAAATTAATAGATCAAAGGCAGTGTTTGTATAGAAGCAGAGATTTACAATATAGACTTAAAGATAAAGAGGTTAAACGTAGTATCAGAAAAGATATTAGAAATTACAACAATAGACTAGTTCAGGATGCTCTAGAAAATAACTGCTCACTGAAAATAGCAAAACAAGGTATTTCTAATCACAAGTCATGGATCACATATTTAAAAGATGGCTCTGGTAAAAAGCAAATGAATAGATCAAAAGTATTAGATATATGTACAACATTTTATAAATCCCTCTACTCATGCGACACTCAACCACTCTCAACACCCGATTATTTCTGCCCTGACAGTGTTCCACCTATAACCGGATAAGAGGTTCATGTCGCCCTCACAAAAATGAAAAACAATCGATCATGTGGCGAAGATGGCATTAGCACAGAAACACTGAAAATAGGCGAACGCATTCTCCTTCCATACATCACCCGGCTCTTTAACAGCATCCTGCATTCAGGTAGCTTTCCTAAAGATTTTTGTCATTCTAATATTATTCTGCTCCACAAAAAGGGTGATAAATCCGATATTAATAATTACAGGCCCATTAGTTTAATATCACATATATACAAAATATTCATAAAAATAATTGAAAATCGCATATCTGAAGAACTAGATAAACACCAACCCCCTGAGCAAGCAGGCTTCCGGCCAGGCCTTTCTACGACAGATCACCTGCATACAGTCAATCAACTAATTGAAAAACACCAGGAATATAAAATCCCGTTATACCTCGCTTTTGTTGATTATTCCAAAGCTTTCGACAGCATTTCACACACATCCATATTTGACGCCTTAAGCAACCAAAACATTGATCCCACATATATAAATCTGTTACGCAATATTTACAAAAATAGTACAGCCGCAATAAACCTTGAAACCACCGGTTCAAAATTTAAAATAGAGAAAGGAGTCAAACAGGGCGACCCGCTATCTCCTAAACTGTTCACTAGTACCCTCGAAGAAATCTTCAAGAAGTTGGCAGCCGAATGGAGGGAGAGAGGCATTGTCCTTGGCGAAGCGAGACTGACAAATCTACGTTTCGCCGACGACATTGTTCTCTTTTCATCCTCAGCCACTGAACTTGAACGGATGCTCCAAGAACTTAGCAATGCAAGCCTTGAGGTTGGACTGAAGATGAATATGTCGAAGACCAAAGTTATGTGCAACGAAACACCTAGAAGCATAAAAGTAGACGGGGAGATAATACAACATGTCCAGGAATACCTCTACTTGGGCCAAGTAGTCTCTTTCCAGGCGAGGCAAGATAAAGAAATCTCAAGAAGAACGGAAAACGCCTGGAAGAGCTACTGGTCCTTGAAAGAACTATTTAAGGGTGAGTTGCCTATGGCACTGAAACGCAGGCTCATGGACATGTGTATTCTTTCCGTCTTAACCTATGGTGCACAAACTTGGTCTTTAACTAACATCCAGAAGTCCAAACTCAAGGTCTGCCAACGAGCAATGGAGCGCAGTATACTAGGCGTTAAATTAACGGATCGTGTTCGAAACACAATACTGCGCTCCAAAACAAAGATAGCTGACGTGGCTCAAAAGGCTGCTCAACTTAAATGGGACTGGGCAGGACATGTCTGCCGCATGCCGGACAAACTATGGGCCCAAATAGCGCAGAATTGGTGCCCTGAGACAGTGAGGCGGGGTCGCGGCAGACCACGTAGGAGATGGCGGGACGAGCTGGATAGGTTCCATCAAAACTGGAAGGAGGACGCGCGGGCTCGCGAAAGATGGAAGGAGTGGAGGGAGGCCTTTGCCCAGGAGTGGGACAGCACAGGCTAAACAAAAAACAAAAAAAAAGTGATAGACATAATTTTAATACTAGAAATAAAGATAAATTAGATCAACCTTTTTTCAGATTATCTAAAGTACAGTCGACCCATCTAATTAGTTTACATTTTATATGTGTGGGTGAAGTCATAGTTATGCACACAAACACTAAATACATAATATGAGCGAGCTCTGTTTTTATTAGTGCGTATGGCATACCAATTACCATATACCAATATATAGTAATCATTCATTTATGTTTCTTAATGAGATATAATATTTCGCATGATATTACTATAGTAACCTTGGCACACTGGCTATAGTCTTTGGTCAGGGAACGAGAAGTCGTAAGTTCAAACCTTGGGTGCAGCGATATATCCTTTTTGTATTCATTATTATGTTAAAAAATTGCTTAAAGTTGAATTTATAACGATTCATCCCGATTATAATGATCCCGTTCATGGACGAGTAATTAAGTTTGCAACGTTGGAGACGACCACGGAACTCTCAGGCTATTTTATTTTGACGGTTTAAAAAAATTGTTTTCAAACACCTTAATTTATAAAAAAATAGCATTCTTAGTTGTCAATCTACGAGTGTTTGCATTACTGAGTTTATTAATTACTACCTACTCATACTTGTGTGCGGATTTATTTGTGTGGATCCAACCATGCAACATTTATCAATTTTGTAAGGAAGGAACATATTGGAAGAAACGAGTGGGATCATTTGCTAGTAAGCGTTAAGCTCGCTCATTCCAACCAATACCAAATAATAATATGTTTACATAATAAAAAATTAAATTAATTTAATGCTTTTATTTAATTTACCTTTCTACTTTTTTGCTTGAGTGATTTTATTGGACACAAAATTAATTTAATAAAAAACAAAAAGTAAAAAACAGCAAAACAAAATTCCTCAGCTGGGATCGGGGGGGGGGTTGGTGTAGGTCTTGGTGGGGCGTGTTCATCTGCCAGGGAACACGCACCTATAAAAAGTGTCAAGAATACCAATAGCGTACGCCTCGCGAGTGCGGAGGCGAGGCTATCAGGCGCACACTGACAAGTTCTTCGTATACGTCCATGCCATCTCTAGACTGACGCCTCGGTCTATTGATGGGCCTACATTTAATTCTGTGTAGGTCGTCCCTCCTGGGCAATGCTGTGGTCCAAAACGAGTCCCCGCACGCTTCCACGTACCTCGGGAACGCAGTAGCTAAATACGTAGGGCGACAGGCGAACCTTCGGCGCCTTAAAACCGAATTATCTGGCCAAAGGGAAGAAAACCCCAACGAACAACAGCAAGGGAAGAAAACCCTGAATACAAATTAAAAAAATCACCCTAAACAAAGGGAAGACAACCCTAACATAAAAAATCACAGCAACTATGGAAGAAGCAAGACTTAAAAATAAACTACACCAGGACGGTACCGGCGGAGAATCCGTCGGAGAATCCCTCTCTGAGCACTGCTCAGGCAGCCCCACGTATTCTGGGGGGGGCAAAGGATTGCTACCCAAGGAAATTACAACGGACAGACCAAAGAAGACGTTGACCCAACAACTATTTCATCCAGGACTATTCAACCGTCATAGATCCTCGTCTCTCAGCGATGTAACTGAGAACAATAGCAAGAATGAATGCAACCCGAATGCACCATACCAACAAATGCCCACACAGAAGCGAAACCGCTCTCCTGATGAAAAAGACACTCGAATGAGTCAAGTGAAAAGAACTCAGAAACGAGATCAAATAATTAATACACATAGGGGGATAAATAACCAAGAACCCAATACTAACTTGGATATCGAGACAAGCAATAGCTTTGCACTGCTTGATGTGGAGGAGACAGATATCCCAGCCAAACGAATACCAAAACCACCACCAATCATACTGTATGGTGTTGATGACCTAAGTAAGCTCACTCAGACGATTGAAGAAGTTGTGGGTAAAGAAGACTTCACCTATAAAATAGTTTCAAAAAACCAACTTATTATATCAACAAACACTGTAGACAAATACAAGACAATGATAGAACACATTCGAAGCAAGGGACTAATAGGGTACCCCTTCACCCGGAAAGACCAAAAATGTATGAGAATTGTTATCAAACACCTCCACTTTAGTACACCTAAAGATGAAATTATAGCAGCAATTGAGAAAACTGGTAACTTTGTACAAGGAGAGATAATAACAGCCCGAAAACCAGGGACTAAGGAACCCCTAAATACATTCTTTGTCAATGTCACACAACATGAAAATAATAAACTAGTAAACGACATAAAGGTCTTATACAACCAAAGAATTACTATAGAAGACCCAAAAAGAAAAAACTCAGTAGTGCAGTGCAAAAGATGCCAACAATATGGGCACAGTAAAAACAACTGCATGCGACCATACAGGTGTGTTAAGTGTGCTGGTGCACACGCAACTACCATGTGTACAGTCGACGCGAATACCCCAGCAATATGCACACTATGCTCAGGAAGCCACCCAGCTAGCTACAAGGGATGTCAAGTATATAGGGAAGTTCTAGCCAGAAAACACTCTACAAACAAGCTTAAAACACGCCAAAAAGAGAGCATAAATGACGTTGAAGAGAGATCAGCACAACCTAAAACTAACAACAACACACCAATGATATGACGACACTGTAAAATACTTGGCTGCCCCAAGTAAAGCTCGAGACCTGACTGCCACTAAATGCCTACAACTCTACAGTGAATCGGTTAAAAATGGAAAACCAAAATACAAACAGTCCAAAAAAGAAAAAGTGATAGACCTAACAGATACCCAAATAGCAGAAAATAACGTTCAAAGATCTCACTTGGGATACAACAATGATAACACATATACTCAGAGAACATACGCAAGAAATTACGGAGACAACATACAGTCCCGGAGTACATATTACAAAAATAACGCTGGTCATGCGCCACAGAGAAAACACATGACTGAAACAGAGACTGAAAATGTCTCACGAGAACACAGACCGAGTCTAGAAGCGCTAATAATAACTCAGACAGAAAGAATTGACCAGCTGATCACACAGCTAAGCACAATGATGAATCTCATCGTCACACTCATCAGTAAATTATCAAAATGACTTCCCTACGAATTGCTACCTGGAATATAAATGGCTTAGCACCCAACAAACAAGAACTAAACATGCTACTAATGGACAACAAAATTGATATAGCATTGATATCTGAAACCCACCTAAATGACAAAAAAAGTTTTAAGATGGATAACTATAGCGTATACTGTACAAATCACCCTGATAGCACCTCCCATGGTGGATCTGCTGTGATCATAAAAAATAACATTAAGCACTACATACACAGTCAATTACAGGAAGACTGGATGCAAGCCACAACAATAACCATAAATGAGAAAATGGGCCCCATTAATGTTAGTGCTATTTACTGACCACCGAAGCATAACCCAAAACAAAACATGTTCGACCGCTACTTTCAGAGTCTAGGAAACCGATTCATAAGTGGCGGAGACTGGAACTGTAAACATACCTATTGGGGCTCAAGACTGACAACTACAAAAGGACGAGAACTGAAAAAGAGCATCGATAACGAACAACTTATAGTACTAGGGACAAACAAGCCAACATATTGGCCAACTGATGTGAACAAAACCCCTGATCTTGTGGATTTCTTCGTTGTAAAAGGTCTTTCACACTTATACTTTGACATAGAATCTTCACTCGATTCTGTTTCTGACCACACACCAATAATAGCAACTTTTAGCGCCACTACGGTAAGAAAAACACCAAAATCAACCCTATACAATCACAAAACTGATTGGGATTCATTCGCAAGTTATTTGGAAAGTGAAATAGATCTAAAAATAAAACTCAAAACAGAAGACGACATAGACGAGGATACTTTTTACATAACTAACCTAATACAGGTCGCTGCGTGGCGCTCTACACCCGCCCTCAGTGACTCTGCTCCAAAAAATAACATACCGCTTAAAATAAGCCTCAAGTTGGCGGAGAAGCGGAAGCTACGAAGGCAATGGCAAACAGGCAGAGACCTAACTGATAGAACAAGATACAACAAAGCTTCAAAAGAGCTAAAAGAACTCATACAGGAAAATGAAACTTTTCAACAGAAATTGCAAACTCTTTCTACCCATAAAAAAGACAACTATGGTCTATGGAAAATAACAAAAGACTTCAAAAGGCCACAAAACCACATTCCACCTATAAGAAAAAACACCGAAGAACCGTGGACCAAAAGCGAAAAAGAGAAAGCAGAATTGTTTGCTGAACACCTAAGTGAAGTGTTTACTCCAAATGAATCATCCATGACGGAATTTGAAGACGAAGTGGACAAGGTACTCATGAGTGATCAGCAACTATCGCTACCTTTAACACTCGTAACTCCCAGGGAACTTAGGAGAACGATCTGCAAGCTAGAAAACAAAAAAGCACCTGGGTTTGATCTGATAACGGGAGAAATCCTTAAGCAACTGCCCAACAAGAAACCTATAGTATTTCTAACAATGTTATTTAACGCGATCCTCAGAGTGCACCACTATCCAAGCTTATGGAAGATTTCTACAATATGCATGATGGCCAAAGGCCATTTTTGATGGCCGGGAAAGCCACCAACTGAACCCAGCTTATACAGGCCTATAAGCCTACTCCCAGTTCTGTCAAAGCTGTTTGAAAAAATCTTGATGTTCAGACTAAAACCAGTACTGGCAGAGCGCAAGATAATCCCAGATCACCAATTTGGATTCCGGGAGAAGCATGCTACAGTTGAGCAAGTGCAAAGAGTAGTGCACAAAATCAGACAGTCTCTTGAGAAAAAAGAGTACTGTTCTGCTGTATTCATAGACATCCAGCAAGCATTCGACAAAGTCTGGCATAAGGGACTGCTATACAAGCTTAAAACTCTCGTTCCCAAACTCACTTTACATGATTCTAAAATCATACCTGAAACAAAGATGGATTCAAGTAAAATACGAAGAAGAATTCTCAAAGCTTCATCAAATTAAAGCCTCTGTGCCACAAGGATCCGTGCTGGGCCCTGTACTTTATTCCATATATACGGCAGACCTGCCTGAGACTGCTGATGTAGTTACAGCGACCTTTGCAGATGATACTGCGTGTCTCGCAAGCGATACAGACCCCGAAAAGGCATCCACTAAACTGCAGGCACAGCTGGATAAGATTGATGTGTGGCTTCGAAACTGGAGAATCAAGCCCAGCGTAACAAAGTCCACGCATGTCACATTCTCACTTAGAAGGGGGGATTGCGCACCTGTTCACATGGAACGAGGAACCTTGCCAACCAGTACCACGGTCAAATACCTAGGGTTACACCTAGATAGACGACTGACATGGGCAAACCACATTAAAGCTAAACACAGAACACAGAACACAGAACACAGAAGCAGAACAACAGAAGCAACAGAAGCACAACACAGAAGAACAGAACAGAAGCTAATATACAGTTTAAAAATTTTTCGTGGCTATTGGGCCGAAAATCACTGCTCTCTCTCAGCAATAAACTGCTCGTCTACAAGGCCATCATAGAGCCAATTTGGACCTATGGAATAGAGCTCTGGGGATTGGCTAGCAATTCCAACCTTGAAATACTCCAGCGCTTCCAAAATATAGCACTAAGAACTATCTCCAGCGCACACTGGTTTGTAAGAAACTCGGAAATACGCGAATACCTGGAAATGCCGACCATTACAGAAAAAGTAAACAACTACAGCAAAAAGTACAAAGACAGACTCAACAACCACAGCAACTCGCTAGCCAGAGATCTACTCCAAGACATAGACCATATAAAACGCCTCAAAAGATGGCACATACTGGAACTCGATCAAAGGAACTGAAGTGTTCCCACATGTAGATTTGAGACTATTCATTGGAATGGCCATCAAAACAATTCCACACTAGTAGACCACATCTAATCATGGCTAAACAGCCAATTGTAGATAAAATGAAAGTTAAAAAAAAAAAAAAGAAGCTGGGATCGAACTCACGTCAACGAGCTTACATCAGTAGCTATCGCAGGCGCTTACACCAACTAGCTAAGGGAACTATGTTATATTAGTCTAAAATGTTGGGTCTAATTCCTTCATTGTGAACGCGTTTATTTTATCTCTAACCATGAATGTATCATACGTATACGCACACAATAATACTTGTTATGTTTGAACCTTGCTGATTGTTTTTATTAGTTGTCATATGTAACATTTTTCTAATGAGGGTAAAGATGAAATAAATGAGTTTGCTTTCTGATCTCGACTTGGTTGTATCTTTTATTGGCGACTGCGGAAAATAAGCTGGATTTCGGTGAAAATGACGGCAAATGTAACGAATATAGTGTTTCCCGGACAGTTTAACCCAAAGACTGATAAGTGGTGTGATTATAAAGAACAATTACTGTGCGCGCTTGATGCGGCGGGTTACGACAAACTTAACCTCAACAAGGGACGATCGCTGTTTCTTTCTCAGTGCGGCAAAGACACTTTCGCGTTAATTGCATCACTTTTAGTTCCAAAACGTCCTACGGAAGTACCTTTAGTGGACATTTTTAATGTTTTGGATAAGTTTTATGAACCGGAGGTTAACGAAATTTTGCAAGCGGGAAAATTTTACAAACGTCAACAAGTGCAAGGTGAAAGCGTGCAAGACTTTGTGGCGGCTATAAGTCTGCTTGGTGCAAAATGCAATTTCATGGACTTGAAACGCCAGTTGAGAGACCGACTAGTGCTGGGGATACGGGACGATCGCGTGCGACGTGACTTATTGAAAAAGAAAGACTTGACATACGAGGTCACGTTATGCGCCTGCCAGACTATGCTCCTTGCGCTGCTCATCGCTATGCTCCTCGCGCTGCCGTGATTTGCCGCGATGTTGCCCTCTCTGCCCACACACTGCTCTACTCGCGCAATTAATCGCGACGCTCCTCACTTGTCATTTGCCTTGGTGAGACAATGGATGTTGAAACGGTGGCAGCGTGCGCGCTATGCACTTTTAGATAACTAATAAATACAACTTTTCTTGTTAGACTAATTCTTGACATAGTGACTTATTATACCTACCGTACTACAAATCAATAAACATTAACACCTTTTCATTTGACCATTCCACGCTTGGCTACGACATAATTTCCAATTTTGCATACGCGTGCGTCTTGCGCGAGCGCTCCATGCAGACTGCGACCGCGCGATTATGTGGCCGGCCACTCGCACTCGTATTGCCGGTCCTTTGACTCGCGCGCAAAAACCGACAAAATAGGGAGCAGTGGGTAGGACGAGGAGCATGACGTGTGGCATGACGAGTATTGTTGCCACACTATGTCTCTGCCTCCTTTCCTCGTTACTTCCCATGCCACTCGTCGAGTGTGTGGCAGGCGCATAACAGATGTGTCTAGACTATCAAGCGACGTTCCCTGATTTGTACCCTGCGTGTGTGACTAGTGAGTCTAAGCAAACTCCGTCCAGTGTCACGGAGACTGAACCTATGGACATTGGCAATGTTAACTCGAATGAGTGTCGACGGTGTGCACGCGCACACAGGTCGGGCGAGCGCTGCCCGTTTGTTAAGGCGAAGTGCTTCTACTGCAAAAAGTTTGGGCACATTGCGGCGGCCTGCGCCAAGAAGCCAGGTCGTGTACACGAGGTCGACGACGCGAGGGAAGCCAACACGAGTGTGGACACTTCAACTGAGAAGATGATGGGCGTATACGTCTGCGTGGATAATTATTCACCACCTATTACCACAGACGTTATGATAGACGGCGTTCATTTATCTATGGAAGTGGACTCGGGTGCATCGCGTACCATTATGTCGGAAGAGACATACAAGATGCTGTGGTTGTCGCCCCCGCCCCTACGAGCTACCAATTTAAAGCTCGTGACATGGACTCAAGACCCTTTAAAAGTATTAGGACTAGCAGACGTGCGTGTTGTGCTAGGTAATAAGGAAGCGCAATGTGAACTGGTCGTGGTGTCGGGGAACGGACCAAATCTGCTGGGCAGGAATTGGTTTCATACACTAGGCCTTCAAGTATCAGGATTGTGCTGGGCTGAAGAGGAGATAGAACAATATAAAAAAGAATTTCCAGAACTATTTAAAGAAGGACTCGGCGAGTACAAAGGTCCTGAGGTGTCACTTCACGTGCGGCCGGATGCTACACCCCGCTTCTTAAAGGCGCGCGCGGTGCCCTACCCTCTTAAGGAAAAAGTAATTAGACAGTTGAACGAGATGGTGGGGGCGGGTGTACTGACACCTGTCCGTTATTCTGAGTGGGGGACACCGGTGACGCCGGTGATGAAAGATGGGACAGTACGAATGTGTGGTGATTATCGTGTCACTGTGAACACCGCTATAAATACAGACATCTATCCGCTGCCGACGTCTGTGGAAGCGTTTGTGAGACTTAGTGGCGGCAGAATATTTAGTAAGCTGGACTTGAAAAACGCGTACACACAACTGAAGGTAGACGACGCGACAGCTAGGTTGCTCACGCTGAACACTCCTATCGGTCTAATGAAAGTAAATCGTCTGCCATTCGGTGTCAGCGCGGCGCCAGCGATTTTTCAGCGTCTGATGTCGACGGCGTTAGCGGGTATGGACGGAGTAGCGTGTCTATTAGATGATATCGCTGTCACTGGAGCCACGAATGAAGAACACAACCGGAGACTTAGAGAAGTACTGAGCAAACTGCAACAGATGGGACTCCGCCTCAACGTAAAGAAATGTGTGTTCGCTGCGGACAGCATCACATTCCTAGGGCACATGATTAATGCAGAGGGACTTCACCCAGCACCTGCGAAAGTCAAAGAGATTCAGGAAAAGTCGGCCCCAACCAATAGAGAGACCTTGCGTGCCTTCCTGGGCTTATATAATTTTTATGAAAAATTCTTGCCTGACAAAAGCACTGTGTTGGAACCACTGTATCGACTTTTAGAATCAAAAAGACCTTGGAGCTGGGGTGAGAAGGAACAGAAAGCGTTTGTGGAGGCGAAGCGATTACTGTCATCAGATCGAACGTTGGTGGGCTACGACTTGCAGAAAGAACTACTTCTCATTTGTGATTCATCAGAATATGGTCTCGGAGCGATTATAGCACACGTCATGGAAGACGGATCAGAGCGACCGGTGATGATGGCCTCACGGACACTACAAGCGCACGAGAGACGGTATGGGCAGATTGATAAGGAGGCCCTGGCTATTATATTTGAATTGACAAAGTTTCACGAATTCTTGGCGGGTCGTAAATTTTGTATTGTGACGGATCATAAGCCGTTGGTCGGTTTATTCAATCCCGCAAAACCAATTCCAGACCAGATATCACCGAGGATGTTGCGCTGGTCATTGAAACTTTCCAGTTATAATTACACGATACAGTACAGGCCTGGTAAATTGATCGGCAACGCGGACGCGTTGAGCAGGTGGACCGCTCCGGACACGTCGAGTGTGCAGGAGGATCTGCTGCGCGACGTGCTGCTGCTGGAGGAGCAGCCGAGCGGATGGGACCTGGATGCAGCTAAGATAGCCGCGGAGACCAACAAAGATGTGGTATTGCAAAAAGTAATGTTCCACGTTTTGCACGGATGGCCACGAAGGAATATAGACCCGAACCTACAAGCTTATTGGACACGGAGAGAGGCTCTTTCACATAATAAAGGTTGTTTATTGTGGAGCAACAGAGTCATAATACCTTCGTCTTTACAGGACAAAGTGTTAAAGTTGTTACATGCCCCTCATGCGGGCATTGTCCAGACAAAAGCGTATGCAAGAGGCTACGTGTGGTGGGTCAACATGGATCGACATATTGAGAGTGTGGTGGCTGCGTGTCAGCAATGTCAGCTAGTGAGAAATAACCCACCAAAGGACCCGCAGGCTTGGATTGTTCCAGAGAAGCCGTGGAGCCGTGTGCATGTGGATTTTGCTGGGCCCTTTCAGGGAAAAACGTTTTTAGTCCTAGTTGACAGCTACAGCAAATGGGTTGAGGCTGAAATCATACCAGCGATAAACAGTGGTACGTGTTGGTGTCGGATAATGGACGTGCGTTCACCTCGGATGAATTTAATAATTTTCTCAAAAAGAATGGAATTAAACATTTGTATTCACCGCCCTACCACCCAGAGACTAACGGGCAGATTGAACGCACGATTCAAACATTTAAGAATAAAATAAAGAAACTAGAGAACCTGGACATGCAATGGCAGGAGAAACTTTGCAAAGTTCTTTACTATTTACGGACTGTGCCTAATAGCTCTACTAACAAGACACCTGCTGAGTTACTGAATGGGCGAAGATACAGGACTGCAGTTTCGAGCTTACACCCCGACTCGGCGCCGAGCCGCGCCGAGCAACAACTGGAGGCGGCGGCGCAGCGAACGCCCGCGCGGACTTTCACGCTGCTGCAGCCAGTGCTCATACGCATGTACGGGCCCGGGAATAGATGGCGTCGGGCCACCGTAGAGACTGTGGAGGGGCCGGCCACTTATGTGGTGAGGACGGAAGACGGAGAGCTGCATCGGCGACACGCAGACCAAATACTGGCCAGACCGCCGGACACTTCTGCTAATGGGTCACCTGTCATTGACAGTCAGCCAGGCAATGATACGAATTCTGAATTATCACAGGATCCGCCGATTGTGATTCCGCCCCCTGAATTATGGCCAGATATTATAGGAATTCCTAATGAATGACTTAAGTGCATACTATGTTAGAAGTAGACATTTTTGTTAAATTGATTTTGTTATCTACTGTTGAATTAATTATTGTATTTTCAAATCATTATGAGAGAAAGGTATGTTATGTTTGAACCTTGCTGATTGTTTTTATTAGTTGTCATATGTAACATTTTTCTAATGAGGGTAAAGATGAAATAAATGAGTTTGCTTTCTGATCTCGACTTGGTTGTATCTTTTAATACTGACAGTTACCGATGTTTGCGTGATGTAAACTAATTAACATTGCCGAGTGTACATACATTTTTTATGGGGTACTGTGTTAAATGCTACAACAAATTACCTTGCGACATTATAAATATGTGAGCACCATGTACATATCTATCACATAATGATTTACCTGTCATTGCTTCATTTTTAATTCTTTTTACTTTTTGTGGTAGACTAATTTTCTTCTAGGTGCATCGTCTTCGCATATAATTATATTATGTATACAAAACCTTGTAAAACATTTTAAAAGAGTAACTGTGGAGTTTCTTGCCCATTCTTCTCCATACGAACACTACCTTTTGGAAGGGGCGACTAGAATTAATTCAATTTTACTGTAAGTTTTGATGTGCAAAAGTGCCATTAATGTGCCTATTTGAAACAAATGATTTGACTTTAATTTAGTAGTTAAGTAGGGTTATGAACATGATATCATAAGCAACGGCTGCGGATCTCACCTCTTGTATCAGCTCGCCACCAGAGAACTGTTGGCACACGGTTCCAGTGGCCATCACCATTTGTACCCCTACTCGGTACTATGCTTTCACACGTTGAAATCAGAACGTGTCCTTGTTCTAGGATTGAATTGATTAAATTTACTAAACTTTTGTTACTAAATTAACTTTTGCAACTTCATCTCGAGTGGCTTTTACGGAAAATTCATTTTATACCTAACTCATCTGTGTTATAACTGTTGTGTCTCTACAATATTTCAAGCTTATTGGCGTCACGTAGGTCCTTTGATTCTATATATTATATGTACTCAGTAACTAGAAAAGCCGATAAATCGAAAATGAAAGTATATTTATTACCTTCTTCGACTCGAGCAACTTCAAGAATCAAATCAAGCCTTATTTTTTTTTTTTTTTTATATAAGTATATTAGTTTTATGGCCTGGTTGCTAAGACCTTTTAGCCACTTCTTTGTTTCATCATTTTTCTTGAGTCTAACATGACATTAGAATATGGGTGTACACATTCTAATGTATTAGGAGTATTTGGCAGCAAATGTATCGAATCAAGTTTCCCGGTAAACTTCGCTGAGGTAGCCAAAACTACAATAAAATTCTCAGCTCCATTTTACCGGGATCGCGTCTGTTTCAATGATTACACATATTGTCCAGTTGCGCAGACACTTGAGATACAAAACTACACCAATTTTACATCACAATATCCACTAGGAATCAATTTGCTAATAATTAAAACAGCCAAATAGACTTCACTCGAAGAAATTAGGGATGTGAAAAAATAATCGATTATGGAAATAATCGATTAAAAATCGATTTTTTTAAAGTAAAAATCGATTTTTATACGTGATTTTATTTTTATGAATAATCGATTATATATTCGATTTTTTTTATAATCAGTCAATCAATTATTAGTGATTTTTCATCTGCAACCCCCCGACATTGGATTTGGTTTTTTGGCCCGGAGCCCAGAACGCGAACTGCCAATGAATACTATCTCCATAATATTCCATTAACGCCATCTGTGATGGCATTCCTTCTGTGCTTTTGAAACAGTTTAGTAGATTTCACTAGATACGAGTCTACGAACTGTACTATTTTACCGACATTTGGTTGATATGTCTTTCATTATTCGTTGGAGAAACTTCATTTTTCAAACGACAATTTCGAAAGATTTTCTTATTTACCATCGATCTTAGTTTTTTTTTTATATTACTTACCGAAGCTGTTATTCCTGAACTTCGTTGCCTACGGATTTCTAGTTTTTGGATAATTTAATTTTTAATTATTTGAATAATAATTTTGTTGAGTTATGAGGAAAACATTTTAATTTGAACCTTTTATAATTTGATTGTTCTAGAACTTTAATTCGTGTTGGTTACATAAGAACTTACAATTTCTGTTGTTTATTTTTAATTCATAAATCTATTGATATAATATTTATGGCGTTTATTATGAAATTAATTGGCAAATTAGGAAAAAAACAAATAATATAACAAAACCGATTATTTTCTGAAGAAAAATCGATTATTTATTAATCGATTATTTTCTTAAGAAAAATCGATTATAGGTTAATCGATTTTTCATTATAAAAAAAAATCCGATTAATTAAAAATCGATTTTTCATGTACAATGTCACATCCCTAGAAGAAATCCCACAAAAAAAAAAAAAAACCTTCAAGCCAGTTTGGTGACAATTTAAGATATGGAATTAGTACATACCAAATAGTGTCATGGAATTAATTAGTTCCATGGATATATCGGAATGGGGATAAAAACTGCCACTTGCTCACTTCAGATGTCGTTTCTAGCTTTTAATATAATATTTCTTTTTGTAAACGTGACTTGGTACACCATGTGACTGAAAACGTGCGCGCTCTCGCCAAATTAGGATTAGCTATCGAGAATTTGGATCCTTTTATGATTCACTTGATTAGTAGCGCATAGCGTTGGGGGTCGGGTTACCACCTTTTTTGGGTTTTTTCTGAACCGATAAAAAATAAACAACATAATAATCAATGATGTATAAAACTATAGATACGTTGTCCGCACTCTAAAATGGCAACATGAAATGAAGCCAATTGGCCACATTGCGCTCAGTCACGCACCAACCTGTCGCGCGACGCTATGTTTGTTTTTAATTTATATCTTATGTGAAAACCTGTACAAAACACAAAGAAAATATGCCGTCTTGTGTTTTCAGAGTATATAAAAATTATACCCCAAAAGTTAAAGACATTGTCATTGTCATGTGTCATTTCACGCGTAAGTTTACAAAACTAGATTATTTTATTTTATTTTGTACGACGCTGCGTCTAATGGCGGCCGGCGCATGAATTTAGTAATCACGTGACGTTAGGGGAGGTTGGGACACTAATACACAAGTTTTTTTTGGTTGTTAGAATTTATAATATTGTTTGAATATAATATTATGCACTTGTTATGTTATGAATATGCATTATTGTTTTCCGTTTCATTTTAGATTGCCTACAGATGGGCTGATAATAGAAAAGTGGCTTAACATAATAAGGGTTCAAAGACGTGAAAACGATTGGCTACCAACTCCCTATACTAAAGTTTGCTCAAAGCATGTCTCAGCTGACGATATTAAATTTATGTGACGAAAAAAAATTATCGAAGAATAAAAAAGACTGCAGTTCCTATAATTATGGTAAAATTATACGTCATTTAAAACACATTATTTAAAAGTATTGGTTTTTGTGAAATAACCGGATTGTTATATATATATATATATATTTTAAACATTTAAAAGATATAATATTGGTATTACTTTATTCGTAAAGTAGGTAACACGGTACAATTATCAATTATTTTATTAACTCTAGAAAATCGAGTGTCCTTTTTTTCCCATAATGCCTCTGATAGCTACGTCACTCATGCGCTCGACCAATGAGCATGTAATTTGACTATTACTTATCCTGTGACGTAACTGAAGATGTTTATTTATCTCCCTCTAGCAACAGACATCCCGCCGTACGGTGTCATATTTTCTTTCCCTTTCTTTACGCGTATAAGTAGTTATCTAGTATTTTCGCCGTTTTTAAGCGCCGAGATGTTGGTTGATAACGTGTCTATAATACGTCATTGATAATAATATATTTTCTTTTTCCTTCGATTAACAAATCAATAACAAAAATATATATATAAAGCTTAAATACTTTAAATTACTAACATTACGATACTATGATCAACTTTCATTATAAAATAATTACACTAAAAAACTAACGAACACGAAGTGTCTGCGTCGTGTTTTGCTGAATATATGGGAGGACATTCAAATCTACCGCCTTGCAACATTATTCAGCTAATGGCAAACCAATCGTCGGTCTAGATGTGACACCTCGCAAGTACGAAATGTAAATTTTTCAGGAGAGACAAAAAACTGTTTTGTTAATTATGTATAATGCATGCTTTTGGTTATTTTTTTTTTCAATATTAAATAAAATACAGTATTTTTTCTTGTATACATAAAAAATCACCTTGACATGCTTGGTGTCTATTAATTCGTAGATACGTAGTATCACTATCGTTTCTGTAAAAATTTACTGGAACTTAAGGCGAAAGCGCCAAGGTAGCCCGCGAAATTCATTTTTTGTTAGGTTTTTTGCAATTTGGTGGTCAGTATTAAGTTGTACCTTGATTAATATATGATTCGTGGCCGTAACAAATATGTATTTACAGAATTCTAATCATTAAAGTCATCAACACAACTCTCTAAGATCACGAAGTCCAAAGAATAACTGTTTCATGAAATCATCATTCCTTGGAGTTACGTGGTCTTAGAGAATTGTGTTGATGACTTTAATGATTATAATTCTGTAAATACATATTTGTTACGGCCGCGAATCACATTTTGATCGACGTACAACTTAATACTGACCAGCAAATTGCAAAAAACGTAAGAAAACCTTAAGAGGTCTCACTACCTTTTTATCAAAAAAATATGTGATTCTTTCTTTTGATAAAAAGTAAATAAAATAAATGTAGTGTTAATGGATGCATAATTATTAATATAAAAGTGAAAATGTTAATAATGTGTTGTTATTAACTCCTTCACGGCAACGGCACGACACCTTATTGGCAGAAGTTCAAAAGAACTAAGTACCCATTTACAGTTTTCTCTGTCAATGATACAGGCACCCCTCTAAATAAGTAGACAACCTTTTGAAATCTGCCGTTGGATGTCAACAGGGTGACCCTCTTGGGTCAGTCATTTTTAGTTTGGCAATAAATTCAATTATTCGACAACTAAATTCTCAATTCAACGTTTGGTATTTGGATGACGGAACGCTAGGAGTTGATGTAGACATAGTCTTAAAAGTTTTAACGTTTTTAAAAGAAAAATTCAGTTCCATTGGCCTAGACCTTAACCTTTCAAAATGCGAAATTTATCTTCCCCAAACGACTGACAGACAGCACGGTAATAATATATACAGTAGGTCGTCTTCATACAAACGGACGAAACGCGGGCTATACCTACGCGCTTCGATCACCGTGTGCGCTCAGGCGGCTCGGAGTCGCGACTGTGCAACAGTGACGAACGGACGGTGTGTTGTTTTTATAACAATAACCGCGCGATTTTTTCACTAAAAATAAGTTCAAGTACATATTTAATATGACGAGTAGGCTATATTGTGCTGTTTTTGGTTGCATGAATTCGTCAATAACGCATCCAGAGATAACTTTTTTTATAGATTACCTGGAAACTCTGAAAGGTAAGACTATAAAATAATTTTACTTACTTGTAGGTAGGTACATAATGTGTGTAAGTATTTTTTTATCACACCTGCTCTGAAAATACATACTAATTATACCAATTAGAGGGAAGAAACGCCTTTATCCCGCCCTTCAAATCCTTTCATCCCAAGGTATGGAAGTTTGTATGAAAATCCTTCCGACCCAAGGGTGGGAAGTATAAATGGCGTGTTGGTCTAGTGGTTAACACTGCGGCTTAGCAATACGTTGGTCGCGAGTTCAAATCCGCGGATGAGAAGATTTTTGGTCAGCGGGATTGTGGTCAGCGGGATTGTCCGAAAGGGTTACCGCTGGCCCGGAACATAAAGGGCGAAGGAAGGAACACGGGTGGGTTTTAGTCAGTAAGAGTCTGACACTCCCTTCCGCTCCACCCAGAGCGGGAGGAGTCATTTGATGATTTCCCATCCTGAAAAAAAAAAAAAAAAAAAAAAAAAAAAAGGGTGGGAAGTATGTATGAAATTCCATTACATACCCGGTTTTTCTTTTTTTTTTTTTAATTTGTCAGCAGTCATACTGCCAAGAGACTTTAACTGTCTACTAATTAAATTTCAAGTAAATTGTTACTGGCCACATACAGTTTTTTTTTTACCAGTTACCAACCTCCTTGGTGCATACAGAAAATTAAAAACGAAATTATTTTTGTATATAAAACGCGCACTTCTTAACAATTCAAAAGTGCCTGTAAATGGTTTAATTGAAAATAAATGGTTTGAGTTTGAGAACAGAAAGGAGGCCTGTGTCTCACCAGTGGGAACATTATAGACTGATTATGTATGATTTTGATACACTTCAACGTGTACCTAAGTATTTTTTGTTACTAAGGCGTCGTGTAAAAAATAGCTGCACTTTTAATAATTGTACTTTTAACTAAATATAAACATTTCTATGCATTTATGTCCATAATTTTCCTCGTAGGTGTATTAAATAGCACTATACATCCCTCAGGATAAAGTACAGTTCCATACCTCAAATGGTTTGCGCTCTCCCGAAAAAAAGATGTCTGGATTAATAAATGAAGTGAATAGAGTAAAGGAAAGTGATAAACACGAGTGAGGTAGGTAGTTATAGGCGGTTCATGAATCATTATACGGTAGGTACGCTTGTGTTAAAACCTCGGGGCGTGTGTGTTTTGTTAGTTTGTATAATTCCAAGTAAAGACGTGGTTTTTATTATTAATAATAGTTGTTTATTGTACTGTGTGTATGAATAATACTAGAAAAAAATTGGTTGTCTGTAAAGTCGATTTACGGACGATAGCCTAACGTGACAACATCATAAACATTAATGCAATGATTGCATACTTTTATGAATAAAATTTAATTATTTTTATTGAATTATTAATATTTTGTATGAATGAAGGAGAAGGAGGAAAGAAGGAGGAAAGAAAGGAGGAAGGAGTGAAATGAAATCTACAATTTAATTGATAAATTTGCTTTTATATGCACTCATTAATTTAAATATGTTTATTACTTCAATGAACAGATTATTTTAATTATAATTTTTATATTATACATGTTTGCTATTTAACTTCTTCCAATCTGTGTTATTCTGTTAAGGATAGGACGATGATAGGAAAGATTAAAAAAACATTAATATTCAAATTTTGAATTTTATTTGTAGTTCTTGAACGTTTGATTTAACTATAATAATAATAATAATTTAACATAATTTGTTTAAAAATACACATGAACAAGTTTTCATAGAAATAAACTGTAATCAGATTAATGTTAAATAAATGGTTAATTCGAAATGAGGAATTATTTTATTATTTATGTACACACAGTAAAATACAATAACAAAACTAAATGGAAACACAAAGTAGGCAAATGTAATTAAAATGCTGGAGGCGGGCAGCCCTATCGCATGTTTACGTACCGCGCGGCTGTAGGCATTTAATTCAAGGTTACGGCCCAGATACAATACTGTATGTCTTTATACTGTGCAGACAGACTACGAGTGCCATAGTGTTGTTTTTTGTCTACGCCAAATAAATTGTTTATCTATCTATCTACCTCCTAGGTTCCCCAATTTTTTGAAGAATCCTTTTCAACGTTCAATATGGACAAGATACAAAATTTCAACAATGTCTCGAAAAGACTTTTTCAAAATGAACAAACCTTTCGCCTGGGCGGTCTCGGCCTCCGCAAAATTTCAAGTAAGTATAAGTTTACAAGCGTCCCTCTCCTCAGTCCACAATACCGATAAATTAACGAGGAGCTTTATCTTCCTCATTGGTAGATTTTGAAGTACCGTGTTTGACCGATGCGTTAAACGCTTAGAAAATGGCTTGTCCCAATACGGTTTCGCCGAACCACCCGTCCTCCCAGAGATGGTTGGACGTGCCGCTCTGGAGTATTATACGGAATACCCTCGTAAACACGTCACGTAATACTGGTGAGCGTGCCCGTCTGCTGGCTGTGGGAGTCAGGCTTGTGGCTTTTAGGCGCGCCCGTCATCCACCATAGGTACTGTTATGGATGACTCATTGTTTCGGCTCGCCAAGTGTCTCCGCTTGGGCGCACCTTGTGTTGCTCCGCATCGCTGTCTGTGCGGTGAAGCTGTCGACAGTCTCGGGCACCATGACCTGCAGGAGCGCAAGTCGCATAGCACGGCACGCCAGCAACAACGATATTATTTATTATTATATATACATTATTCGTCGAGCCCTTGTCACCGCCGCGCGCCGGCGTACCAGCGGTATTAAAATCAAACGGCTTGGTACGTGACGATGGCATAACGTTGTTGCCTTGGAAGGTGGGTAGGCCTCTGGTGTGGGACGCAACCTGTGTCGATTCCCTTGCGCCATATCATGTTCCTAGCACGGCGAGCCGTGCAGGCGTCGCTGCTGCGGCTGCTGAGACCCCTCAAGCGGCGCAAATAGTGTAACCTTGTGGGTAACTATAGCTTTGAGTCGTTTGGGGGCGAAACGCTCGCCGGCCGATCGACACTTCACGTGACCAGAGGGCTGGGTCGTTCTTTGGCCAAAGAATTGGCATTGCCATTCAACGTGGCAATGCTGCCAGTCTCTTCTGGGCACGTTTCCGATTGACAGCGATGCGAACGAGTACTTCGACGCCTAATAATATCCTTTTGGTTTTGTATTTATATATATAGTTAGTTACTCTTTTAATTTAGTACCTAGTGGAAATAGTTAGTGAGATTATGAAAATTAAAGTAGGTACTTATCCAAATCAACAATCAAGTTTTATAACAAGTAGAAAGAGGTCTTGTCTTTTATCTAATAAACAAAAACATAACTCTTATACAGCTAAAACATCTTAATTTTCATTGAAATTTATTAAAAACAGGACTTCCTTGCAAAATACGCTGTTTCCTTGCCTACATTTTGAGTAGGTATTGTATGTGCATACGAGTTTTTATATAATGCATGAACCTCACACGCAGATGCAAGGAATCACAATAGGTAATTTACGAGTTATCACTTTATCACCTTACAATGTGCTTCTAAGTCTTGTTACGAGATGTCACTAAAAGTCAGTTTATAAGTGAAGTAAACCTATACATACATACAAGGTATCACTAGAAAGATGGAAAATTGCGTGATGGACAATTTCGCATCAAAATGACAAATTGACCAATTTTGCAATTACGAGGTGTCACATCTAGACTTATCAACATGTTCTGCTGTGCTGTTCTGTGGTTCTGTGTCGTGACTCGTGAAGTCGTGAGTCCAGAAGAAAAAAAAAAAAAAGTCGCGAGTCGTGACCGGTGACGTTTCTTCCAATTCCAGTTTTCTCCGGTTTTAGTACACGAAAAATAATGTCAATTTATAGTTATCTATTTATCCTCCTCTCGCTACAACACCAAGTATAGATCGTAAAGCTATTTCCTCAGTTAATCGATCTGGTGCCATAAATGTAAAGTTTAGTAGCAACTGACACGGCAATTGTTATTGTTTTGCTTTGTCATTTCATAAAATAGTTTATGCGCGGCTGGTCGGCTGACTGTATAAACACACAAAGGGACACAGTATAACTGGCGAGATAAGAAGACGCGACGGCAGTGGCTCAGAGGGGGCGTCCGGCGACTCACCACTACAGGCTGCGTCCAGACGTGCAACCGCGAACGTGTTAGCAAACAGGAGTATATTGTTCTGTGGCAAGAAGGCATATACTGCCGGCAGTGAGCGTGCGCCGCCAGCACGCAGGTCAACGAACACATTCCAATCTGTAAGTACTATCAGCTTGGCAACATGTTCTTTCACTTGCATTACCCGTTACACTTGATAAATCACTCCTCCGATTAGTATGAGCCTGCTGGTTGAATCTACAGTACTTATATTTAATTAAATATAGAAAAGATTATGAACAATAAGGTTTTGAGTGATAAGGTTGCCCATAAGTAAATAACACTTCATGCTGTGGCCATTCTGTACGGAATAGGTATTTATTGTCAGTGTGACAGCAGTCCAGTATCAGTGTATGACACATGGACTTGACTACTTGCTGGACTTGTGTGATGAAATAAAATGAGCTCAGACATGCGATGGTTACAACAAGACTGCCGTGTGCAGAGTGCAGTCATAGCTGGTGTGAGGCAGTGCCATTAATGGACAAGGAGACTAGACTGATTAGGTATTGTATTGTGTGTACTGTGAGTTGTTCCCTACAAGGTGCGTGTCACGTGCAAGTCACGACGAGGGCGCTGGTGTCCTGTGGCACACAGTACACCTGCAGATGTTGTTTCTGTTTTACTGCATTACCTATTTGTTACTCGTATTTATTTCGATAAGAATATGACCATTAAATGTGAAACTATTGAATCCATAGAACAAAAGTTGTTTTTATTATTGAGTGCCACTAGTTAATATCTTTTGCTTCATTTAATTGTGGTTTACCTTATTATTAATAAGCCTTTATTCAGACATGGTTACAAATATAGGTCATTCATATGCATTTTTTGAAATTGTTCATCACTTTTCCACTTGTTTGGTTTATTTTATTCTCTAGGGTAGTTAGTTAATTTAGATTTATTTATTTTTCTGCCTCAACACCTTGTCTGTCAGTGGCAAAGGCCTCCTTCAATTGCCTCCACAGCTGGCTGCCTCCAGCTGTTGTTGTCCACATGTCACTTGCATAGTTCTCTGCCCATTTGTCTAAAGGTCTTGCTCGTTTGTTTCATGTATACCAGTGCATTAATATTTGGTCCATTTTTACTTTCCTCTGATTGTATGCCAGGCCTATGTTCCCAAACTTGAAAAAAATTGTTTCTGGGAAGTACTTTCTGTCCAATGAAGAAGTTGAGCGGGCCGTAGATGTATAATTTCACAGCCTACCAGATTCTCATTTCCGAAAAGGAATACTGCTGTTGGAGAAGCGCTATACCAAGTGCCTTGAAGTCAAGGGAGATTATGTAGAAAAATAAAATCATTTATTAACTGAAAATCACAGTCATTCATTGTAAGCCCGAGAACTTTCACCTTAAACTCGTATTTTGAAGGCCCTTCTCATGAGATCGCGTAAGATCCCGAGATCAGAATTGTTATATCGTTCGCGTATCTCACTGAGTACAGACTGCTGGCATTGAGCTCTGCGATGAGCTCATTTACGACTAAATTCCACAGCAGAGGTGACAGCACCCCACCCTGTGGGCTGCCTCTACTCACGATACCTCGCGTGATGGTGTTCACGGTAAATTGAATAGCACGGTATTTTAACATGTAATCCATTCTATGAGTGTTCGCGCAACACCGTGTGTAGCAAGTGCCTGTTCGGTGCTGACGAAGTTAGTTTTGTCGAAAGCACCTTATATCAATGAAGGCGCCTAGGGTTGGGTTTTTGGCTTTAACAGTATTTCCTATGCGTGAAACTACGCTATGGAGTGCTGATTCCGTTGATTTGCCTGCACAGTAGGCGTGTTGATTAGGATGTAGAGGTCTTTGTACCGAAATTTGGGATCTAATCTTTCTATCTCCAATCCTCTCCAGTGTCTTCAAGAAGAACGATGAGAGGCTTATAGGTCTAAAAGATTTGGGCTGGGTGTAGTCGCCCCTACCTGGTTTCGGTATAAATATTATTTTTACTTCCCACCATTTCAAGGGAATGTAGCGGTGGGCCAGGCAGCTCGAACCACCTGAAAGAGGTAATCAGCCAGTAAATCTCTGCTCCACCTAAGCAGAGCCGGGAAAATACCGTCCAGTCCTGCTGCCTTGACAGGTAGGAAGGTTTTGATTGCCTCAATAGGGAATATGCATGATTTTTTTTATTTAAAAAATTAATCCTCATTCATGTAATAAACAGTTTAGTAAAACTGTTTTTCGGATAACTATGAAATTAAAAAAGATATGAGCCATCGAAGATTTGTTTCTATCTCTTTCTCGCAAAACGAAATTTAACACGGAGTTTATATGGCCGTAGTGACATGTGACGTCACAGTCTATGTCGGATCTCTCTGTCTAATTGGTGTGTAATCAATAGTTTTAAATGCTCATATCGGCCGTGTTTCTTGGCCGATTTTAATTTTAATTTCACTTTTTGTCATCTCTACTACGGTATTTTCATATTTTGTTAATAAATGCCATGAAAAAAATTCATGCATATTCCCTATTACTTCTGAAGCCACTTCGCAATCAAGGCTGCTCGTGGCCCTCTCCCTATGCGGTTCCCAGCTTTGCTGGGTGGCAATCTGGCATCCTGGGTAGTGGGTGGTTAGGAGTAGTTCGCTTGTCTCAGCGTCGTTTGTTGTGTAGGTGTTATCTGGTTTTTTCAAGCATCCTATTGAGTGGTCTGTCTCTTGAGCAAGACAGATTTTTATCCTCAATACCTGGTTGTTACTTTCAATGTTAGAACAGAAACGCCTCTAACTATACTTTCCTCTGAGGCGTATCAGTTTTTTATATGTTTTACGAGCTATTGTATAGCGGTCCCAGTCTACTGGAGACCGTGTGTTCCTATCTCTGTTGAACAATCTTTTCAGCTTGTGTCAGTGTCTTTCCAGTTTTGGACTCCACAAGAAATGGCGAGCTCCCAGCCTAGGTACCGTGAGGAGACAAGATCGTTCATAGCTAGATAGAAGGATGGATGTGATGTTGTTTACATGTTCGTCTAAATTGGTTACTGGTATTTCAGCCGTTGACCTTGTGAAGGCCGCAGAAACCCGTTGGATGCGAGAAGCACAGAACCGGTCGAAGTGGAGGTGCTTGGGGGAGGCCTATGTCCAGTAGTGACGTCTTTCGGCTGAAATTATGGTTTCAGCCGGAAGGGCGGGTAATCTGCCTAGTTCAGCTTCGACGACTTTAGTAAACTTGACTTGGTCTGTGTTGCGAGGAACCCTTCTTGGCTGTGGTTTGGTTAGGTTGAAGTTAATGGTATAGCGGATCCATCTGTGGTCTGAGCATGATATCTCGGTAGACACATGCCAGTCCTGTATGGAGTTGTATATATCTATGGTTACAGTTAAGTCTATTGTTGTTTGCGATCTCGCGTTTATGAAGGTAGGGTCGGAGCCCTTGTTGAGTAATAAAGCAAGGTTATTACTAAGAATAAAATCAAGCATTTCCTCAACTTTGTTGGTTTTAAAATTACCCCAGAGCGTGTGATGCGCGTTGGAGTCTGTCGCGATGAATAGTTCCAGTTTCTCCTTTCCACAGTACTCAACCATTGAGGCATGCTCTGGCAGAGGCACGTCCTCATCAACTGGCAGGTATGCCGTGGTTAGTACAATGTCTGAGAATTCCTGTTCGGTTCTGAAAAGCCTTACTGCTGTCAGGTCCCTTGAACAGAATTCAAAGAAAAGGTTAATTAATTAAAGGTTAAGGATTGTATTAATTAAATTTAAAAGGTTAGGTACAGACGGCAGCACATCAACTTACTACAATCTGTCAAATTTCTTTGATAGATTTTCAACTTTATCGCTAAAGCATAAGGTTCAAAGTTCATTGGAAAAATTTGACAGTTTCGGGTAGCTTGACGTGCTGGCGTCTGTACATGTTTTGGAATAAAAATGCAAGTGCGCGGGTTACTAGCGGAGGTGTCTAGCAGCAACTTACCCCCGATGTTGCCAAGAGCGCATATTTTGCCACCCCTGATCCACGGCTTTTGGATGAAGGCGATGGTCTTCCCTTGTTGGTTCTCCAGCACTCTGCGCAAGGTGGCCGACGTAAATTAGCTGTGGTGGAGGCTGGTCTCCAGGATCCTAGTCCCGAAAAGGAGAGGAGCAGAGGCTGCTACCCGCGCCCTCACATCTCTCCCCTGGCGGAAAGCAATCATCGACCGAAGTCAGACCGGACGAGGGTGGATCTCTTGTTAAACCCTCTGTTAAAAGAACCTCCAGCGCTGCCATGGAAGTCGTCAACTCCACCGCCTCTCCAACAGTCCCCATCGCGGGAGGCGACGGGGAAAGTTCAGGAAGCTGTGGACCAGGCTCCCTCCCAGGCGCACCCGAGACTATTACTGATGTTGACGCGGCGGCATCCTCCCTGGTACCACCCTCCTCCAGGAAGCGGATGTATATATTACCCATGAGGTAGTATACTCGCCGTTGCTGGTCTTTTATGGTTTTAACAATGGGCTTCGGCACACGAAAGAAGAGACAGGTGCCCGGGGGCTCCTGCCTAACCCTTTGTGTGTGTGTGTGTTTCAGAGTGTGTGTGTGTCAGAGTCCAGATGTTCATTTTGTGGTTCGGGTTCTGCCTCGCCAGCATCCTGAGCAGTTCTGTTGTGTCCTCGCTGTTCTCGGGGACAAACAACATGCACATTACCTTAGGTATGTCAGCTTGAGGCCGAACGGTGAATTTGATCCCCGGTAACGGGGACGATATGTTGTTTATGACCCCTTTGAGCCAGGCCAGTGTGAAGTTGTCCTCACACTATGTCTTAAGGACGCCTTCAGCAAAGTGGACCCGGCCTCTAAAATGGATCGCGGTGCTTTTATTTGTGTCGGTTGGTTCAGGGAGCCTTTAGCAGAGCCCTGAGCTGGTTCTGATGATCCGGACGCAGCTGAATACCAATATTTTACATGGCGCCGCACAGTGGATCGACGCCATACAAGCAAAGGGACATAGGCAACTCAAAAATACATGTCGACGGCGAAGTGCCAATAACACCTAACTGACAAAGTCAGTGATTTACACAAACTGAAAAAAAAAACGTTCAAAAATAGACACTTCGCGTTGGTTTAGTTGGGAGGTACTTCCACATTTTAATTTAATGCTGTTGCAACTAAAAATACACTTAGGAAATTTCACTAAAACATGCGAATAACACGAAAAAAAGTGGTCAAAACGATGAAAAAGTTAATTTCTCGAAAAATGTCAGTTAAGAGGTATTGGCACTTCGCCGTCGATGTGTCAGTTTTTGAAAAACAAATCATTCCATCGCATATGCCTACTTATAAGCTGTAAAAAACCTATGAAGCATTTTCTTATCGGAATCTTATATTGAGAGCTATGGCACCAAACGTGATTTTTTTGTATGGGAAATGGCATAAAAAATAGTATACCTTCTGATTCTGAGTCCCTTCGTGTTTCGACTTGATTTTTTTATATGGTAATAAGATATATATTTGCTACATTTTCACCAAACAAACATGGTGCGCCACTCGCACCCCTTATGAGGTACAAGCGTTGACTGATTTTTCCTTATTATCTACAAATTGGTTTATAAGTTATTATTTCGAAATATTTTATCACCAAATCTCACTTCACTGGTGACCTTACTGATAAATTGGTCAGGTCAAAAATCATCGGTGCACTGATAATAGATTACCAGAAAACGTTTTATTGCACCCAATCTCTGGAAACGATTGTGTTGTTGTCCTGCTACAGTGGTCTATGGACCGAGATATCTACAAACAATGTTTTCTATTAACAAAGTTTTCGGCGGAACCTGCTGTCTAGGACTATTCCATGACAGCACGTTTTGCCGAAAACTTTGCCAAAAGCTAATAGAAATCTCTATAGATTTCTATTAGATTTGCTTTCTGTATGTAGTCGTATCGTACAAGCGTGTTTCTATCTTAGGTTCCACACTCCATTTTTCTACTAAAATGCGTTTCCCCATGTGGCGTAGTGTCTTAGTAGGTGGGGTAATAAATAAACCACAATAGTTTAATACATATATTAGCAACAAGAGCACACAGATTAGTCTCAGGGTCTAAGGTTCTAGGGTCTCGAGGATTTATTCACTGTTCACTGGTGAGGTAGAAAAAGGGTACTGCCCTGGCTTAGGCCACGACGCACGAGGACCGGCGAGGGGCTCCGTAGCAGGAAGGGCGGCACCAGGAGTCCCAGCAGTGGTGGACGCGACCGCGTCTCGGTCGCGGCAGCTGGTAGGAGTTGAGCACGGCAAGTGCCCTACGTGTCAGGCACGTGGCAGGCAAGATGGCCGGTAAGGCGGCCGGCGGCGTGCCGTAGGCACAGCAGGTCCCCAGCAACCCCGCCCTCCACGTGGCAAACGTGGATGGCGACTGAGGTGGGCAGTAACGTGCGGGGGCACGACAGATGAGGCCGTGACGGGAACGTCTCTCCGCGGGTAGGGCGCGGAGGCAGCTATGACGCCCGTCAGCGTTGCCTCTGTAGTTTCCGACTCCTCAAGTAGAACCCTGGAATCATGCACGTGGCATGGTGGGCCCGTAAGCGTGGTACCAGGATCTGTGAGCACCAACGACGCGTGCGTCTCCCAGCCGTAAGCCCAAGCAGCGGTTTCAGGGGAAAGCAAGGAAACTCACCCATCGTGGCGGCTTACAAAGGTTAAACAAGCCAGCACATGCCGCGATCAATATATATTATAGAAGTTTGTCGCCGCGTTGCAGAGCAGGTTAAGCAAATTGCGGCGAGGCCATGCGGCTGAGTGTGAACGAGGCATGCATGGCTTTACAAAGGCAGTATGACTAGTGAGAATTTAGATGACATGGCACTTGTACAACACGGAAGCCATTATAGACAATGGACACAATTACTTTGCAGACGATCACCGCTGAAATCTGTTAAATAAAAAGAGTGCGGTGTATCTGAAGAGAATTAGCAGATTACTCAAAACACTCACCCAAGTCGCTGAGGTTTTAAATTTGAAGGCGGAGCTCGAAATGAAAAGGATGGTTCTCGGCCCGGAGACAGCTTTTATAGTATCCTAGACCGAGTGTCTATGGATGACGCGTAGTGCTGCTGCTCCGTCGAACCATAAATTAGGTATGTGCGTGAATCGATTATAGTTAGTCGATTACCACGTTACACCCACATAAAAAAGGGTCCTGTCTATCACTGCATTCTCTGACTGAAACCTGGGGTTTGCCAGCAGCATGTTCTCAGTGGTAATGACAACTGAATGCAATTGTACATTAGTAAGTATGGTGGTGTGTCCTCCGGCAGGTGCAGCGTGCTAAGCTCTCGGCGATGGGTATAGAGCGCGTGGTGCACGGCGTGCGCGTGGCGGCCGTGAGCGAGGTGAACAGCGCGCAGTACGACGCGCTCGTGCTGGTGACGTCACCCGGCGTGGCGCCGCCGCAGGCGCTCGAGGACTTCGTGGCCGACGCTCGCCAGCTCGACGCCGACCTCGACAAGGTGCGTGTGGTGACCCGCGCAGTTCTTCTGTTACTTCTTCCCTGACTTGAATTGATCCATCAACCTGGCAGTTGAGAGTATGTTATGTTCACGCGAATATCTCTCGCTGATGGTGGCGCATGTGTTAGATCATTGGGTTCCCTTCAAAATGGTTGAGCTGAATGGTGCTGATCCAGGTGTCATGTTCGTCAACGGGCGCCGTCAGTTGGGACTGGGCCTCCGTTAACTACCACGGCTTATTGTATACATTTTTTAGGCCTTGTTTTCTATGGACGCTTTTAACGCGCACGTCTTTTTACATCGGCATCGTTCTCACATGTATAAGTTCAACTTGATTGAATGATGTTCCCAATATTTTGATTTGGTGTGGAATTTCTCGCCCGTTCTTCTCCGTAGGAACCTACTACGATTTGCAAGGGGAAACTAAGCTTCATCTTTCTGATCGACCGACTCCTTGGCATTCAAAAGTACTTCTACTTGGATTGATTGAAATAAATGCTTCGAGATTAGAGTCAGTGTCGTTGCGTGGTGTTGAGAGCGGCGCGTGTTGCAGACGACGTGCGTGCTGCGCTGCCCGCGCGTGTCGGGCGCGCGCCTGGTGCTGGCCGGCACGGGAGCGCTGGGCGCGTACGACGACGTGCGCGCGCTGGGCGAGGCGGCCCGCGCGGGCCTGCAGCGCGCGGCGCGGGCCGGCGCGGCCCGGCCCGTGCTGGTGCTGCAGCCGCACCCGCGCTGGCCCGACGCCGACCGAGTGGCGCTGCTGGCCGCGCTCGAAGTGCTCTATGTCGTGAGTCGCCTGCTCTTATTTATTCCATACTAGCTGACCCGACAGACTTAGTTCTGTCCAAATTTCAATCATTCATACAAAAATCCCATAAAAAGCAGTTTCAGATTTTCAGAATTTTCCAATCTTCCGGACAACTTTTCAAATTTTTCTTTCCTTATAAACCTTATTCGGGCTTAAATGAGGAACAATCAAAATAAAAAAAAGTAAAACAAATCTTTCCTGCTGTTCTCAAGTGATGTGCGCGAACAGCATGTCATAGCCCGGACTGGTAGTGTAGGTACTTACTGCCCCATCTCAAAAATCCAGACTGTATACAACTGATTGTGGACATACTTATTTATACATGGTGTAAGAAGACCCATCACTGAGCCGAGTGGCATATCCCGTCATCGCGATTATTTTTATGTAGTGAACCATATTTATCTAAAACCGACTGCCTACATTAGCAATGGAGATAAATAATAGGTAATACGGGCTGGTGTCCGCAACTCCACATCAATGCGCGTATTTTGCGTAAGCAATGGAATGGAGATATTGAAGGTCGAAGTCTCATTTTTTTTTTCTTTTTACAAAGGGGCCGTCCATTAATCGCGTGATGTTTTTTTTGGTATTTTTAACCCCCCCCTCATATCACGTGTATCTTTAGTACCTACAAAGAATCGGACCTTTTTTTATGTTTATAAAATACAGGTATAATCATCTAATTTTATTCATTCCGCGCGAGCCATCGTTGTGAGCGGACGCTTATCAATAGTTGTCTCAGTTTGAGTGCGTATTTTTTTTTATCTTGTTTACGCGCGGGCCTGCCGGTTTTGTTCCGGTCGGTCCCTGCAGCTGTTGCTTTGTTCACATGTGTGAATCAGATCCAAGTAATGTAAACATCAATTCACTGTCGAGCGCTGACGAATTCGAGCACGGTACAAATATGGAATTAGAGGACAATACACAAATGAATGATTCGATGGGCGGGAAAAGGACAAGGGATGAAAACTCTTCTGAAGAAGGATGGACCGTAATGAATAGAGGACGAAACAAACTGGTATGTTGTAGAGGAGACCAAGGTGAGAAGGAAAAAGAAGAGAGGATACAGGTATGTGTGACTTGTAAAGAACCTTTGCCGAAACAATTCGCTTTAGCACGGTTACTTAAGACGCATAACATTGCCAGTGGCAAGATTTATAGAATTAAATACGTGCATCAAAATAAAATGTTGATTACGTTTGATAACGATATCGGCGCAGATGAGTTTATAAGCTGTTCGGTGTTTACTGACATGGGCTGGTCTTGTCAAAAAACATCCGAAGTAGGTGTGTCGTACGGCCTTATTAAAGCTATGGATTTGGATATATCTGATGAAGACCTTAAATCTAATTTATCAAGCAGTGCTGAAATAACATCTATTAAGAGGTTAAATAAACGGAGCTTGGAGGACCCTGATGGTAACGGTTGGACTCCGAGTGAAACGATCCGGCTAGGATTTAAAGGTTCTTCTCTTCCGCCTTATGTCTATATTTACAGTTTGAGGATTCCAGTGGAGCGGTTTATATTCCCGGTCACACAATGTGCTAACTGTTGGAAATTCGGCCATTTAAAAATAAGATGTCCATTAAAGAAACCCATTTGTCCCAAATGCTCTCAAAAACACGAAAATTGTACAATTACATCATACACTTGCGTGAATTGTTCAGGTCGTCATATGGCGTTTGATAAAATATACATACATATTTTAAGAAGGAAAAAAAGCTGAGGGATTTAATGTCAGAATTTAACTGCACATACAGAAAAGCCCTTACTATGTACGTTCCTCCCTCCCCTAATTATGTTCCACATGTGGTTTCTGAACCAATGCCTGGAGTAGAACAGACTTCTACAGTGACTGCCACAAATATCACTTCGGTATCAACGCAACTTCCGATTGACGAAAATGTCGGAACCTCCCAAGTGGACTGCCCAGGTACATCGACAGCAAATCAACGAGTTAAGCCTATGCCTAAACGTAATTTAAAGAAGCAAAATCGTCGACCAGGGACCCCTACTCCTGCCGAGGACATAATATGGCATCAAGCTTCTGAATCTTCAGATTCTTCAGAAACAGTTAATGCACCTTGTTTAGAGAAAAAAAAACATTCTGATAATAAGTCTTCCCATAATCTAAACTTTTGGCATTTAATTAGGAAAATTAGAAATATTATAAAAAGCAAAGAATCCCTTCATAATAAAATCCAGCAATCAATTTCCATATTTTCAGAGTGGCTGACACATAAAATTGTAAGTAGCTTATCTATTGATTCGTTATTCAATTTATTTATTGGAAATGGCTGATAGTCATAATTGTATGAACTTAAATATTATACAATGGAATTGCCAAAGTATAAGGCCCAAATCTCGTTCCCTTGAATTACACCTAAGTCAGGAAAAAATCCACATCGCTGTGTTGAGCGAAACTTGGTTGGAGCCCGAGAGTTTTTTTAAAATAAGTGATTATAATACATTTAGATTGGACAGAGAAGATGGTTACGGTGGTGTTGCCATTATGACTCATCGCTCTGTAAAATCTGTTCTTTGTAGAACGCAAAGTCGCAATCCTGGTATTGAATTGTTACATATTAGAATTCTGAATTGTCAGCATATTGAGAATATAATTTCTGTTTATTGCCCTTCTACAGTCTACACTACTCAAAGCGATTGGGACGCGATCTTTTCTATAGGAAACAGTAAAACTCTTGTCTTGGGAGACTTTAACGCGCATCATTCTAATTGGTCTCAAAGAACTGATCGGCGTGGCTCCGAAATATTTGACTCCATGTTGGATTACAATTTCATTTACTTGAACGATGGTAGTTTCACTAGAATCAGAATGGTTGATGGAGTTCTCCAGCAATCTAGCCCTGATATTTCGTTTGTTTCTTCAGATCTGTCTTTATTATTTATGTGGAAACCAACAAACGAATCACTCGGAAGTGATCATTTAATTATTAAATTGAACTGTATACTTAATATTAACCGTGCATACCAAAACAGAAGAAATTTTAAAAAATCTGATTGGACTTTATATGCCGCATTTATAGACGATTATCTACAAAATTGCATAACTCCCCACGATCCTCAGGAATTATATGACCTCCTATATAATGTAATGCAAGAAGCTGCGGATAAGTATATTCCCTACATTAAAATCCCTCAAAACATTTGTAACATATTTAAACCAAAACCGTATTGGTCTTCAGAGTTGTCCAGGGCTGTTGCGGAGCGGCGCTTAGCTCTTGCGAATCTGAGAGGTTGCCCCTCTCCAAGGAATTTAGATATTCTCCGGGAAAAAATTAGCACTGCTCAAAGGCTTATTCGCAGGGCTAGATGTAAATCTTTTCAGCAGTTTTGTTCATCTGTGGATGAAACCTCATCCGCATCCGAAATGTGGCGTAAGATGAAGTGGTTAAAAGGTCGGCAAATTCCTAACGCCTGTGTAGATAAAGAAAAAGCCGAGCGTCTGCTTAGCGACCTCACTCCAGATTTTGTTGGTCCCTCGCAGCCTTCTTTTAATTCTAATAATGCAATGCTGGAGTCGCCAATTTCAATGGCAGAATTAGTTAACTGTATTAAAACCACCGACACAGCTCCTGGTTCAGATCAAATTTCCTTTTCTATGATTAAACACCTTCCACCATCCGGTAAACATATGTTACTTTTAATATATAATCAATGTTTTTCTGTCGGTTTTGTTCCCTTACAATGGCGTCAAATCAAAATAGTTCCAATTCCCAAGCATAGTAGTTCATCTTCATCTTTACGTCCTATTTCCCTGATATCTTGTATTTGTAAAATATTTCACGCTATTTTGAGCAAACGTATAGAGTGGTTCTTTGAAAAACAATGTCTTTTTCCTGAGGACATGGTGGGTTTTCGTAAGGCACGATCTTGTCTGGATAACCTTACAAGGTTGGTTTCTGAAATTCAACTAGGATTTTCTAAAAACTTGGTTACAGCGGCGTGTTTTATAGACATCGAAAGCGCTTATAACAATGTTGATATTCCTTGCCTATTACGTGTTTTAGATCAGTTTGGGGTTGGATCAAAGATCTGTACTTATTTGTGGTCCTTTTTATCAAATAGACATCTGCAGATGGCGACGTACGATTGTGAGATTGTTAGAGTTACTGGTCGTGGGTTAGCTCAAGGAGATCCATTGGCTCCACTTTTATTTAATATTTTAACACTACACATATGTAAGAACGTTAGCCAGGTTAATATATCTCAATATGCTGATGACTTTGTGTTATATTCTACAAAAAATAATATAGATTCAGCGTTTGAAGAACTTCGGTCTGCTTTACGATATACCAAACTGTTAATTGATAAGCTGGGTTTAACTATGTCTCCAAATAAAACTAAGATATGTGTTTTTAAAAAAGGTTGCTTTAGGAGGTCTATCGACTTTGTTTTTGATGATGTTTCAATAGAAGTCGTTAATAATGTTAAATATTTGGGTCTGTGGCTGGATAGCTCTTTGAGATGGGGTAAACATATTAATGAAACCTCACAGAAGGTAATGAAGTTCATGAATTTACTTAAAGTTTTATCTGGTCCGGGATGGGGACTCCATCAAAAACACCTAAGACGTTTATACATTTCTTTAATTCGAAGTAGAATTGATTATGCCAGTTTCTTGTTTGACAATTGTTGTAATTCTAACCTAATAAAACTAGATAGGGTCCAAAACCAGGCATTACGTGTGGTCGGCGGATTTATAAGAAGCACCCCCATACATGTTATGGAAAGCGAGTTATGCCTTCCGCCACTTCATATTCGTCGGAGATACTTAGCTAGCAAATTTTTTTTTTAAAATCAAAATCTTTTCGTAACAATAAAACTATAGAATCACTAGAAAATCTTTCACTAGTTACTGGTTCCAACTATTGGCTGAACAAGAAGCTTCCATTACTTATTGACATCTTTTCACATTATAATTCTGTTCCAATACACTCTAGCGTTCAACTTGGAATGTTTTCACTTGATAAGTGGATAAGTAGTATAAATATGTCTCATATAGTCTTTGATAAAATTCCTAGTATTTCTAAAGCTAAACGCCGCTACAGTACTGTACAAATAAAACACTTATGCACTTCATATATTCAAGAACAATATTGAAATGTTCAGCTTGGACGGTCGAGGTTGGTGGTGAACACATGTGGAGTTGTTTTTAATATAGCTTTTTGGCTACCTTAGGGCTTTTTTTGGTAGTTTTTGTGTGTCTTTTACGTGTTTGTGCTTGTTTCGTATTTATTTTTGTGTTTGTTGTATCCTAAGTTGCATTAGGTAAGTTTTTTTTTAATATTTTCCCGCGGCGTATGCCGAGTGATAATGGAGGATGAAGATCGGCCTCCGGGCCGCCCTCCAGATCCCTCGCATACGAACCACCTGCAATCATTGGATTTCTTTGAACACTCACCGGTTTTAACCGCTCCATTGTCTCAATTTGAGACAATGGAAACGGAAGTTGCATCCCAAAAAAGAAAGCGTTCACAACCAAACAGCGACTCAAACGACTCCGCAGGCGTCATGGACGTGAATGCTTCTGCATCCAAACGCGATCGTGTCACAGCCCCATCGTTGATTTCACGATCCAAGTACTCCAATTTAGATAAGGAACCGTATTTAGTTTATGCGTCACTTATCGAGTCTTGTCCAACTTCGGGTACTACCCTCAATCCTATTATTTTTGGTAAATTGATGCAGAGCCTAAATATTAAAAACATAAAACTGGGAGGTATTAAGAGAATAGGTAGAAATAGGGTTTCCCTTGAATTTAAGGGTCCTGAGGATGCCAATGCCTTTATTGACAACTCATCCGTTAAAGACAGGGGGTACTCTACTCTGATCCCCACTTTCAATATCACCAGGATGGGTGTAGTGAAGGGTATCCCAAGTGATTGGACCGATTTAGAGGTCATGGACAACCTGAAGTCCCCACTTGGTAAGATATTGAAGGTGAGGAGACTTAACCGTAGGGTTGTTAGTGAAGGTAAGGCAGAATGGGTCCATACAACCAGTGTTGTTCTCACTTTTGATGGTCAGGTCCTTCCTGAACGAGTTTTTTGCTGCTTTAACTCCCTTCCAGTAGAGACTTATAACTTTCCCACTGTCCAGTGTTATGGGTGTTGTAAATATGGACATACCCGGACTCATTGCCGATCCAAGCCACGATGTTTCCGTTGTGGCGGGGATCACTTTGGGGATGGTTGTTCCATAGAGGAGCCTAAGTGCTTCTATTGTACGGGTGCTCACCCCGCAAATAGCCGACATTGTCCGGAATACATGCGACAGAGGAATATCAAGGCCTCTATGGCAAAGGATAATATTTCGTATTCTGAAGCAGCCAGAATCCACGCTCCCTCCTACCGTTCCTTTGCAGATGTCATGGCATCAGCTTCTCCTCTACAGACCATTCACCAGGCCCTTATACATGAGCCACGCCCTCCACGCCCCCCTCCTCCTAATTACATTTCCCATTCCCAACCTTCCACCTCTACCTCCTATAGAAAAACCACTGTGTCCCGCCCAAAAACTCATGCTCCCCTTCACCCTGGCTATGACCGTAAGGCCCACCAGGACATTATTAATAGTTACTCTTTCCCCCCTTCTCCTAATGGCTGTGCTATAAGTGAACACCCCCCAACTCAGAATGAGTACACACACACCATTCAGTCAATAATCCGTTTACTTTCCTCCTTACTTTCCACCTACCCTTTACCAGACCACGTTGCCGATAACCTAGTCAAATCCATTCAATCCCGTCACATTCCATCTTCTGCAGTGGAACACCAGGAGCTCCCTTCCCAAAAAACATGAAATTGCCCACATTATTAACCGTTACAATCCTGCTCTATTTGCATTATCTGAGACGTGGCTAAAGCCACATCTCAATTTTAACTTTTCTGGTTATAGCACGCTCCGGGATGACCGATCTGACGGTTATGGCGGAGCTGCTGTACTAGTGAATAATGTTCTTTCGTTTTCTCCTCTATCCCTGCCTCCTCACGGAGATGAAATTAATGCTGTAGGCGTAAATATCTGTGGCATTAATTTTATATCTGTTTATATTCCCTCTCCCAATTCCTCATGTTTTCAGTATATTCGTACTCTATGTTCTTCCTTTATACCAGTAATATTTCTTGGCGACTTTAATTGCCATCATCCTCTGTGGGGATCTGACCATTGTGATAATGCAGGGTCTGAACTGGTTGATCTGTTGGACGACTTGGGTTTATGTGTTGTCAACGATGGTTCCTTCACCCGCCTACCTAGACCTGGCCATAATAGAAGCTGTGTGGATCTCACCCTGTGTTCTGCCAGCTTGACCGGCCAGTTGGAGTGGAAACGACTGAACCTCACCTACGGTAGCGACCACTATCCAATTTGTACCACTCTGACTACAAGATCCCTTCCCCATGGAGATAATCCCCCACTCCTAAAGCATAGACTTTCCGGTGCGAATTGGGACTTGTACACTCAAACTGTTGAGGATATAATTCCCACTTTGCCCCAAGTTACCACAGATAACCTGTGCGCCTGTATCTCGCAATTTTCCGATGTCATTTCATCAGCCGCTGATGATAGCATTCCCCTTAAGAATTCAGCTTCTGGCAAAGTGTCATCTCCTCCCTGGTGGGATAGGGAATGCACAGACATTATCAAATCCCGGAATGAAGCTGAACAAAATTATATTCTTGACATGTCCGTTGAAAACCTGGTGCAGTATAACCGGATTGTTGCGAGATCCAGACGTATCTTGAGGAAAAAAAAATATGAAGGTTGGAAGAAATTCTGTTTCTCACTTTCCCCTTTAACCCCTTCTTCCCTTATTTGGCAAAATTTTAAACGGTTCAAACGTGGCTGCTCTGGTCAAAACTCTTCTTCTATACCCAGGGACTTAGCAGAACCTTTTCTTAATAAATTAGCCCCCCCTTTCGCCCCTCTTAGGGGTGAATGCCCTTCTTATCCTGTTGATGAGATAATCTCTGACGACCCTTTAGATGCTCCCTTTTTGATGAGCGAACTGGAGGCAGTTCTCAAGCATGTCCATGACTCTGCTCCTGGTATTGACGGTCATCCTTACTCTTTTTTTAAGAAGCTGGGTGGCAATGGCCGCCGATACTTATTGTCTGTTATGAATACCTGCTTTAAATTTTCACACATCCCCGATAGTTGGAAAACACAATTGGTCATCCCCATATTGAAACCCGGTAAATCCCCGGACTGTGTAGACCACTTTCGGCCGATTGCGCTTTCACCAGTTATAGGTAAATTACTTGAGCATCTTATAAAAAACAGGCTGGAGTGGTTTGTCGAGAGCCGAGGGCTCCTATCTAGGTCTCAGTTTGGCTTCCGAAAGGGAGCCAGTACTATGGACAGCATTAGCATTTTAGTAACTGACACCCGAATTGCCTTTAGCAAAAATGATTCGGTTTTAGCGGTCTTCCTCGACATCTCAGCGGCTTACGATAATGTCCTCCTTTCCGTGCTCAGAAGTAAATTACGCCAGCTGAGTATCCCGGTAAGGATGCTGAACTGCATTTGTAACCTGCTGTCTGGTCGTAGGATCAAGCTTCACACTCCGGGCCAAGGTTCTGACTCCAGAACTGTTTGGCGTGGGCTTCCTCAGGGGTCGGTGCTTAGTCCCATAATTTACAGCTTGTACACCTCGGACCTTCATGACTCCCTCAACTCCGATTGCCGGATTCTGCAGTATGCGGATGACCTGTGTTTATATATTCCTACTTCTTCCATTGTACATGCTAGGGACTCCATGCAGATATCCCTCAATTCCCTCAATCAGTGGTTAATTTCACACGGCCTTAACTTGTCTGCTCCTAAAAGCTCCATTGGTATTTTCTCACGTAAACGTGTTATCCCAAATGTAGACCTTGAAATTGAAGGATTTCCTATCAAAGTTGAAGATAATGTGAAATTTCTTGGTGTCATCTTGGACTCTAAACTATCTGGTGTCCACCATCTCAGTTATATTGTCAACAAATGCGAGAAGAAACTTAATATGCTACGTGCTCTAGCGGGTGTTTGGTGGGGTGCTCACCCCTTCACCCTAAAACTCATATATAATGCCACAATAAGGAGTTTGTTAGATTATGGCTCCTTTCTGCTCGAACCCTGCAGTAAAGTTGCAATAGCTAAACTGGAGACCATCCAATCAAAATCCCTCCGCATTATACTAGGTTGTATGAGGTCCACCCCTAAAAACGCCCTGCAAATTGAGAGTGGTGACCCCCCTCTTCTTCTCCGTAGACAATATTTAGCTGACAAATTCATTTTCAAGTCATATTTCCTCAGTAACCACATGATCCTGCCTAAGCTGTCAACCCTTGATAATTTATGTAGGGAAAGTGAGTATTGGAGACATAAAGACCCCCCTTTAATCCTTAATTCATTTAGAAAAATCCATTCTGTAGAAGAAAATTCTAAAATCTTACAGCAAAATAAATTCCCATTGTATGCAAGTCCATATGAAATTTTAAATTTTGTTCCAAGTGTTGTCCCATATATTGGCTTGCATAAGGACACCATAAATGCTAATGACCATTTTCTCGCCATTGTTAATGACAGGTGGCCTGATCACCATAAATTCTATACAGATGCTTCAAAACTAACCACTGATGGTAAAACTGGTATAGCTGTATATAACTCCAACTCTCAGATATTTCTCCAATTTCAATGCCCTCCTGAGTCATCAGTGTTTACCGGAGAGTGCATTGGGATCCTCGAGGCATGTTTATTTATTTCCTCTCACACTACCATTACAAAAGCAGTCATCTTCACAGACTCCAGAAGCGCCCTGGAGGCTATAGTTAAAAATTCATTTAAAGATAACCTCCGTAGCCCAATTATTATAGAAATCAAATCAGTATTACTTTCTTGCTCTATAAGGAGCGTTGAGGTTGTGTTGGTATGGATTCCTAGCCATGTAGGTATTAGGGGTAATGAGCTTGCGGATGTGGCAGCCAAGGGTGCTATCAGTAGTAGTCTGGCTGACAAAAAACATTACTCCGTCCAAATTTATGACCTTATCCATAAGGCTAAAATAGACCTTTACCAGTCCTGGCAAACAAACTGGTCTGAATCCTCCAAAGTAAAGGGTGGTTTGTTTGCTTCAATCCAACCCTCTATTCCTCCTAAACCCTGGTTTTATAAATTTAAAAAAGCCTCTAAGACTGTCACATCCGTAATATGCAGGATACGTATTGGCCACTGTTGTACCCCAGTTTTCTTGAACAAAATTAGAGTCAGAGATAATTCGCTTTGCGAATGTGGTCTAGACGAAGGTACGCTAGACCATATCTTCCTCAATTGCAGTTTGAACAATGCTTTTACTTTCGACCATGTTATTGCAAAATTAAAAATTCAAAAACCTGTCAATGTCCGCCACCTTCTTTCATTCTTCCCTAACCCTCAAATTATCTGTGCTTTTATTAAATTTATTTCCACTAACAAAATAAAACTTTAACAAGTAGTTAATATTCCTAAAGTCTAAAGTTTATGTAGTATTATATTAAATGTTTAATAATCATATTTATATTATTTTACTAACAATTATTAACATCTCTATGTTTTGTGTTTGTTCCAGACCTCAAAAGTTCACCACAAAAAGTTTTTTTTTTTTTAATAATAAATATATTTAAATTAAATACCCATGAGTAATCACTAAATATGCGTCTTTGGCAGAAATTGCCGTAGTTTTCGGCAAATTGCCATTAAAAAAAAAAAAAAAAAAAAAAAAAAAGAACAATATTCAGGTTATCATACAATTTTTACTGACGGTTCCAAAGATAAACATTTGGGAGGCGCTGCCTTTTTGGATCCCATTCTTCTGAACCACATGAAGTTTAGGATTGATTCAGATATCTCTATTATGCACATTGAATTGATTGCGATATTAGAAGCTTTGTCCTATATTCTATCAATTAATGGCGATAAATTTGTGATTCTGACTGACTCCAAAAGTTCGCTGCAACACCTGGCTCGGCACACTTCTCACATGCGAGGTAATCCGACAGCCTACGTGATATATGAGTTACTCTTAAAGCTTCAGTCTAATTCCAAAACGGTATGTCTTCAATGGATCCCGTCGCATTGTCAGGTAGAAGAAAATGAAAAGGTTGATATGCTCGCCAAACAAGCGTGTATTGATGGAGTTCCCATGAATATTACTCCACTGTACTCGGACTATTTTGGAAAGGTTAAGGGAAAGTGTTTAGATCTTTGGCAGGAGTATTTTGATGAAAGATCAAAAGAGAAAGGGATATGGTATCGAACTATCCAGCCAGAGATCTCTCGGGTTCCGTGGATTGATTGTGACCTCAATAAAAACCTAATTACTGTAGCCTTAAGACTTCGTTCCGGACATATTCCATCAAATAAGTTTTATTACTTAATGAGGAAAGCTTTGTCTCCAAATTGTGATGACTGTGGAGTGGTTGATGATGTCTTTCATGTTCTGATGGAGTGTGCCCGGAATGAAAATACTAGAATTAATGTTTTCGGACGATATAAAAGGTATGATATTGGCTTTTGTAATACCATCCTTGCTTTTCCAGTTTCCGATAAGGCTAAGCAATTGTACAAGTTAGTTATAAGATAGATCGTAATCAATAATTTTGTATTTTCCTGCACTGGGCGATGTGGTCGCTAAGCGACAAAGCCCTTTAATAAAAAAAAAATCTAATTTTATTAGAAAGTTTGCAGGATGTTTTTAAAAAAATAAATACACGTGATATATTACTACACCCCCCCTTCCCCCTTGTGATATTTCGTGATTTTTTATGGACCCCCTCCCCCCCCTTTCGAGCCTTACGTGATTAATGGACAGCCCCAAACCTATGCTTCAAACGCCTACCGTTAAATAAGTCATTGTCAGGCCTACCGTTAAAACCTAAACCTACCGTTAAATAACTCATTGTCAGACTTGGTCGTTTAAATTCGTTTCCCCAGCAATGTTACCTAAAACTTCAATTTCAAATGAAAGGGAGCGCGCCCATGAGCAACTTAGTTGTCAAGCAACATTTTTGTCTGTGTCGCTGTCTCCTCGCCGAGATTCCGACGATGCTCACCCGGGAGCGACAGCAACGCTAATTTTTTTTATGAAATATTCGGTTGAGCGGCAACTGGCTACCCGGTAACTTTTTTGTCCCCGTGCGCGTATTTGCATTTGGGGTTATCCTTGGGTGCACTTGCATAGTGCATACAAGGAAAATCATGTCCGTGACTACCACCGGACCACCAAAGCCAATCGCTTCCATATTTGGTAAATAATTAGTGCTCAATTGGTACTTGGACTACTAATTAGTAAATTAGTAGTCGAACAACAAAATTGGTACCTTAGTAGTTTTCGAGAAAATCGACTTTGAAGGTGATCCGTGGTAGTCACGCTCCCTTCAGCAGGACCACCATGAGCGCCGAAAAGGGGGCACGCTACAGCTATTCTAAGTATACAAATAATTAGTACTTACCCATAAATGTGATTTATTTCGTAAAAAAACAGAACTGTAACATTTGTATTTACCGAGAAATCAACGATGATAACTTTCTCGCAATTGTTCAGCAGGACCACGAATTTGAATGTTGATTCCAAGTTAGAGAAGCTTGTCGCTTTCCTCAAACCTACATAGAAAATTAGTACCCAAAATTCAAAATTAGTACTCCAGTAGTTAAATCTATTAAATGTTAAAACGAACGAAAACATAAATAGAAATTCACTCGTCTTTTTTAATCGAATTAATAAAAATAAAATACCCCCAGAAGGCCTTCTAAAGGACTGGCAATGTCGAAAACGTATATAAGAAATTATATTAAAATAATAATTTTCACCCGTATAATTGTTGTTTATCTCGACAATTCAAAATTTCCATTTTATGTTTAGACAAGATTTTAAAATAACTTGAAATATTACTGTCAGATTATGTTGCCAGTGGGATGTCACATATTTTAGCGATGTGAACAGCATTCATATTTAGAAGAAAACGGCTTGAAACATTATCTGTATTTAAGTCTTTATTTATGCTGCCAAAGTGATCTCAACGAAGTATCACAGTCTTCTGTTTATATCGCAAGACTATAATATGTCCGATGTTAATTAATGAATCGGGAAGTCGGTTATTATTGCAGATCTGTCCATAGTCTTCTGTTTATACCGCAAGACTATGTCCGATATTAATGAATGAATCGGGCAGTCAAATATTATTACAGATCTGTCCATAGTCTTCTGTTTATACCGCAAGACTATAATATGTCCGATATTAATGAATGAATCGAGAAGTCAGATATTATTGCAGATCTGTCCATAGTAGCATATTCAACCTATAATTTTGGGAACATTATAGGCTGCTGGGACACAGACCTCCTCTCTATGAGAGGGAGTGGACCATAATTCTCCAGGATTGGTTTGGTTCTAAGACATCCGTTTTGAGAGCAGTGGTGATGAAATTACATACTTGCTAGGGTTCAAACCCACGATCGTACGTCGGGGCCACCACTGCTTACTGGGCCAATGCCGCTCGTATATAATTCCGTAGTAATTATATGTATTTATACTCGTGACTGTACATAATGCTAAAATTGAATTGATGCTTGAATAAAAGGCATAGTGACTATGAGTGTAAATTGTCGTAAGATACTGAATAGAAGGATAGTTAGATGCACAGAAAGCGTAGACTTCGGCCTGGGAATGGGTGTTGGTACACCTGTAAGTTTGCAGTCCTGTACTATGTAACGCTGCGTGTGCCTGTGACAGCCGTTGCAGATTCGCGAGTCGTTTCCGGAGCAGGCGCATAAGATGACTGCCTTGGGCGTGTACGCCGAGGGACTGCGCGCGTCGCTCGACGACCTGCTGCGCGACGCCGCTGCGCTCGACATCGCCAGGTGACACAAACACTCTCACACACACACACACTCACACTCACCACTACACCCGACCAGCGGGACCAAACTTGCACCAACCCACATTTACAGTACATATAACTACTGTGTTGGTTTTAATCAATTTGCTAAGAAATAGGCATACGAAGAAATGGAATTAGCGGCCTTTTTTTATCGGAACGCAAGTCGCCGCTTATTATCAAGGCGGGGTACCTGCGCGACGTGTTCGCGGGCTCGGCCGTGCAGTGTGTAGTATATGCATGTGTGTGCAGGGGCGTGGCGCGCGACATTGGCGGCGCGGACCCGGAGCGCATGACGCCGCTGCGTACGGCCGCGTACCTGCGCGACGTGTTCGCGGGCTCGGCCGTGCAGTGTGTAGTATATGCATGTGTGTGCAGGGGCGTGGCGCGCGACATTGGCGGCGCGGACCCGGAGCGCATGACGCCGCTGCGTACGGCCGCGTACCTGCGCGACGTGTTCGCGGGCTCGGCCGTGCAGTGTGTAGTATATGCATGTGTGTGCAGGGGCGTGGCGCGCGACATTGGCGGCGCGGACCCGGAGCGCATGACGCCGCTGCGTACGGCCGCGTACCTGCGCGACGTGTTCGCGGGCTCGGCCGTGAGCGTGCGCGTGCTGGACGACCGCGCCGTGCTGGAGCGAGAGTACCCGCTGCTAGCCGCTGTGGATCGAGCAGCCGCCTCTGTCGAGCGGCACCGCGGTAAAATAAACTGCATACGCTTAGCATAAACTCGCATTTCCTCATACAATAATGCTAAACTGGGAAACGGACCCAGCGAAGGCTCTAAAACAGAATTATGTATCTGTCTAACTCATTGGAAACGTAGAAGAATACGAAAAATATTGATATGTAATTAATTAACATACGTGGACGGTCCTGCAATAATATTTGATTTCATGAATCATTGATAAATGATTTTATTTTGTAAGTAGGTTTGCACAAACACTTTTACACGTCAATCATGTTGTTTTAAATCTAGATGAGGTGTTTCCTCGACTACTCTGAGAAGAAAGGCCGAAACCAACTCAGAGGTCACAGTCTCTTTTAAAGTCCAGATATAATCTTGGTCAGGTTATATGAAGACCATGTAGATCGATGTCTGAGATGGTCTTTTGAGGAAAGAAAATTCCATTCAGAAACATCTGTTCTCAAGAAGACAGAAAAATATGTCGTCATCACTATGGTAGCATAAAAATCGGACCGTATAATTTATCGAGATTTTTTAGGGTTCTGTACCTCAAAAGGAAAAAAACGAAACCCTTATAGGATCACTTTGTTATCCGTCTGTCTGTCTGTCTGTCAAGACCCTTTATCTCGGAAACGCATTGTTTCCGAATTGCTTTATTACATCGTGTATGTGTATCCGAGCGGGATTGTTCGGCTCTGGTAATTATTGATTTTATCTATGGCAGCTCGCTACGGCGAGGGAATAGCGATGGACACAAAAATGTACAAGTTAGAATAGTTTATTGAATAAACGAGATTTAAATATTCTAACTAAGTGGTTTCCATACATGGTGTCAGAAGATGGCGGAAGAGTCATTTCAGGAGCTCTTCGAGCAGCAAGCCCACATCTTAGATGCGATGCAAAAGCAGATGGGTCTAATGCAACAACAACTTCAACACGCCGCCATGCCGTCGTATGGGTCATCCGATGTTAAGAGCAGTGTCAGCGTCCCGTGGCCTCAACCCCTGCAAGTGGAGTCTGGAGATCCATTTGAAAACTTTCAGTGTTTCCGTACAAGTTGGGAGAATTACTGCCTCGCTACAGGTACAAATGCTACATGCAGGTGCAGGTGCTACAAATGGGCTTCAGACAAAGAAGAAATCAAGGCCGGGATACTTCTTAACGCGATCGGCAATGCCGCTATGAGAAAATACTTAGATTTCAACCTATCAGTTAGAGAAAAAAAAAAATGAGAATACAATTTTTAAGAAGATTGAATCAGAAATAATTAAGAACGCCAATGTCATTTACTCTCGATATATTTTCAACATAAGGAGTCAGTTGGTTGAGGAGTCTTTTAATGATTACCTTTTAATACTCCGAAAATTGATCAAACCTTGCAATTACCCGGAATCTATATGTGATGAATTGTTACGAGACAGAGTTGTAGTTGGTATTCGAGATAGAAACGTTATGAAGGAACTACTTTGTCAAGAAAGTTTGACACTAGATTCAGCCACAAATTTTTGCAAATCTGCTGAAAGAACATCGATGCATGTTTCAAGTGTGCAAAAGGAAGATGAGGTTAATAAGATCACTGTTAAAAAGGCAAATTCAAAGGAACCTGTTAGGAGATTATGCAAGTTTTGTGCGCAGACACATGTATTTGATAAAAAGCTCTGTCCAGCTTGGGGCAAGATATGTGAAGAATGTGGTGGCAGGAATCATTTCATGAAAGTGTGCAAGAAAAAACAGAAGTCAGTAAAAACAATTGATGTGGAAAACGACTCGGATAGTGACAACGTCATAATATCAGAGATACGCACAAACTCCAGTGGCCACAAGGAAGCACCCCTGCTCTTTAAAACTGATGCAAACAAATGGAATGAGCTTTATTGCACACTTGACACAGGAGCGCAAGTATGTGTCATGGGGGCCAATTTCTATAAAAAATCTGTGGTAAGGATGACTTGAATTCATTGACCCCTGCATATCAGAAGTTGAAATGTTTCAATGGTTCAAACATACCAAATTTAGGGACTGCTCTTTTCGAATGCAGAACCAAAACCAATCAAAAAACATTTTTAAAATAAAATTCCATATTGTGGACATCGATCATGAACCACTCTTGTCAGAAAAAGCATGCGTAGTGTTGGGTTTTATTAAATACTGTGATAAAGTCACTGTATCAAACCAGCTTGACCGCACAGAAGCATTAAATATCATACAAAAATACAGTGACGTGTTTGACGGGCATGGAAGCTTGCCAGGAGAGGTCACTCTAGAAATAGATGAAACAGTTCCAGCACGTATACAGCCAGCACGTCGCATTCCAGTATGTCTAAGAGAGAAGCTACGTGAGGAACTTGATACCTTGGAACGGGATGGAATTATTGCCAAAGAGATACAGCACACAGAATGGATAAGTAATATTCTGATAGTCCGCCGTGATCATAAATTTAGAATATGTTTAGATCCCATTCCCTTGAACAAAGCTCTTAAAAGACCAAAATTTCAATTCACTACACTAGATGAAATGTTACCTGAGCTAAGTAAAGCCAAAGTATTTAGTACTGTGGATGCAAAGAAAGGGTTCTGGCAATGTCGCCTCTCGGAAAGAAGCAGTAAGCTTACTACATTTTGGACACCTTTTGGTCGTTACAGATGGCTGCGTCTCCCGTTCGGGTTAAGTTCTTCTCCAGAGATTTTTCAACAAAGACTCACCAGTCTCATTAAGGACTTAAAAGGAATAGAAGTCATAGCTGATGACATTTTAATATATGGAGTTGGTGATACTATTGAAGAGGCTGTTACAGATCATAATACTAAATTTGAGAAACTACTTCTAAGGCTTCGTGAAGTGAATTGTAAGTTGAATAAAGATAAAGTAAAACTACAAACTGTTTCCAGATAAATTAAAAATGTCAATTGTAAAACCTCTTTTTAAAAAAGGTGAAACTAATGATGTTAACAACTACCGCCCAATAACTTTAATACCAATTTTGTCAAAATCTACGAAAAATGCATGTATAAAAGGCTTATTAATTACTGCGAGACATTTGATATAATAAGGAAAGAACAATTCGGTTTTCAAAAAGATAAATCAACAACATTAGCTACCTTTTCACTCTTGAAAGCAGTACTGACTAATATTAATAATAATCAGTTAACGACGGGCTTATTTCTTGATCTATCTAAGGCGTTCGACCTGGTCTCGCATAACATTCTTTTTCGGAAGTTGGAGTCTATGGGAATTAGAGGACCTCTACTACAATGGTTAGTGTCATACATATCCGGCAGACAGCAGTGCGTTACAATTACTAATATGAATGACAATAAGGATATGGTTACATACCACTCTGAATGTAAAACCACCAAACGAGGCGTTCCCCAGGGCAGTATATTGGGCCCGATTTTGTTCCTCTATGTGAATGATATTGTTGACATGACTAATCATAAATGCTTTCTGTTTGCTGATGACATTTCAATAATAGTTTAATTGATCATGAAACAGATATTAATAATACAATAGAAAATCTTATAAATTGGCTTAATAAAAATAATTTAGTTATTAACCTTAATAAATCAGTATATGTACAATTTAATAAATCTTATAATAATAAATTTAATTTCACAATGAATATATCAAAACTTCAAAAAGTAGCACAAACTAAGTTTTTGGGAACGATCATAGACGAACATCTAGACTGGAAAGATATCGATAGCATATGTAATAAAATCAATAAATTCGTATACGCTCTTAGAGGGATTAAAAATGTTACAAATATTAAAACAGCTATAATGTCCTATCATAATGCGCCCAAACGTCGTGCTTATGTGGAGTCCTCGCTGCGATATGGACTAATTGTATGGGGAAATAGTACCGACCATAATAGAGCATTTATCGCTCAAAAGAAATGCGTTCGAGCTATTCAGGGAATTCCACCGGACGTATCTTGTCGACCATTATTTAAAAAACTCGGTCTGCTACCACTCCCCTTGCTATATGTATATGAAACATGTATGTTTGGACGGAAACACAAATACCTATTCAGAACAGCAGCAGATGTAAGCTCTAAGAATCGGCGTGACAAATTTAGACTTGTTTTAGACGAATTCCCTCGATCAACAAAATATAGTAAAAGCTGTTTAGCTATGGCTGTACGTATATATAATAAATTACCATGTAAACTTAAATTACTAAATGGCAGACTGTTTAAAATTCACTTGTTTAAATGACTAAATGATAATAATTTTTATAGCAATAAAGAATACTTTGAACACAACTTGTATTAACCAATTTGCATGCTTTAGTCTTAAGCAAAACATGTATGATCTTATCCCTAACTCATGTAACACCTCTGTATACCATGTTTTACGCAAATAAATAAATATGAATATATGAAAAAATCAAAGTTCAAGTTCAAGTTATTTATTCATAATAAAAATACATTTGTGTCGAAAAACAACAAACAAACAAACAAAAAAAACTTCTAAGTTAACAAAAAAGATTTATGAAGTTTATGCTGCAAAAAAACATATATTTCGACACTCCCAGGGGAATCAAAATTTAAAGGGTACTTCCCGTTGACCCAGAATCATGAAATTTGGCGAGAAGCAAGGTCATGTAGCAGCACAGGTAAAGGAAAAAAATCCGAAAACCGTAGTTACATTTAAAAAAATCCCGTGATAAACTATTTACAGTACAAAGTACGGAACCCTCGGTGCGTGACTCTTGACCGGTATTTTCTTCTCTAACACACTCAGTGCCGCTCATACACAGGTGTCCCGTAGGTCGACGTCAAGCCGGAATCGGGTAATAGGCCAAGTCATAATAGTTACCAGAGAAATATTTAAAAAATCTTTGGATAAAAAAATAAAATTTGGAATCCTAACTAATATTATAAATATGATAGTAAGTTTATTTGTTACCTTTCACGCCTAAACCATACTGATTGTAATATAGAAGAAAACGGCTCGAAACATTTTATGGTCAGATTTTTACGCTGTCAAAATAATCATGTCCGATATTCATGCATTTTAAGATGTGACATATCTTTTTGAACCCGATGCGGTATCCTATATTATGGCGTCGCTGGCCCCGTCACATAGTTTGTCGTTCTTCGATGTCCCAATAAATAAATGTCGCATTTTTTTGCCGCTACTTGTATATGCCTTCCACAGATGATCACAATGTCTTTTTGAGAATATACATTAATGAATGAATCATGAAATCAGATATTATTGCTAATCTTTTTTTTTTAACTTTGCTCCACACTAGGACTATCCATAGTAATATATTTATGCTCGTGACTGTCCAGACAGGATCACTACTCAGTTTTGCACTTTGTTGCTGAAGTCTTTTATAGCGCTTTAGTGCACAATGTATTTCTGTATTATCTTGATTATATTAAAAACGTCTCTGGTTACACAAGAGTCTGCTCTGATACTGACGTGTTCGTGTCGCAGGTTGCGTGATCTTCCTGGAGTACGTGCCGCAGAACTATGAGCGCACCGTGATGCTGGTCGGAAAGGTGAGTGCCGAGGTGTCGACAGAGGGTGACTGACTAGTTTGCCTTGTGCGAGGTAGTGACGCGAGTGTGTCCGCAGGGCGTGACGTACGACACAGGCGGCTGCGACATCAAGGCGGGCGGCGTGATGGCCGGCATGTCGCGCGACAAATGCGGCGCCGCCGCTGTCGCCGGCTTTCTAAAGGTGAGGCCCTTCACATTTCATTAAAAGTCAAACGGCCCTGGACATCGAAGGAGTGACGTCATAACGGTGTGCCCTCAGGCGTGCGACTTGCTGCGGCCGGCGCTGAAGGTGGTGGCGGCGCTGGGCATGGTGCGCAACTCGGTGGGCGAGGAGGCCTACGTGGCCGACGAGCTGCTGCGGAGCCGGCGCGGCCTGGCCGTGCGCGTGGGCAACACGGACGCCGAGGGCCGCATGGTCATGGGCGACCTGCTGGCCGAGATGTGCGAGCGCGCGGCCGGCGAGCGCAACCCCATGCTGTACACCGTGGCCACGCTCACCGGCCACGCCGTGCGCGCCTACGGCCGCGGCTACACGGCGCTGCTGGACAACCACGCGGCGCGCGCGCAGGGCCACGCCGCCGCCTTCCGCGCCGCCGCCGAGCGCCTGGGCGACATGGTGGAGGTGTCCACGCTGCGGCGCGAGGACCTGGCCGCGCACCGCGGCCGCGCGCCCGGCGAGCACGTGCACCAGGCCGACAGCGCGGCCTCGGCGGCGCTGCCGCGCGGCCACCAGGCGCCGGCCGGCTTCCTGCTGCTGGTGTCGGGGCTGCACGAGGCCGGCGTGCCGTACGCGCACCTGGACGTGGCCGCGTCGGCCGGCGACCTGCCGCTGCCGCCCACGGCCGCGCCGCTGCTGGGGCTGGCCGCGCACTTCGGGCTCGTCGCCAAGCGCTAGAGGACAGTGGCTACGACTTTCATAAAAAAATAAGGATATATTATGTATAATAAGGCGAAGTACATAACTGCATAATTCATTTATTTTTGGATGTTTATCTTTTCTTGTTTGTATCAAAGCATAATAATGCTAGAATATGTACTATTTATATAATTACGTTGTTTTATAAATAAAGGTGTACGTTATTAGCGTATAGTTTGTCTGTAGCGTTGCTACTCGTCGTCCAACACCCTGTCGAGCGAGCGCGCATGCGCAGTGGGCCACAGCGGCTCTGCAACGCGATCAATGAGCAGCATGCTACATAAATAAACATGACAACTAAATACAAGTAAACTTAAAAACTGATCTTACTAATTGTGCGCTCTTCAGATGTTGAAGGGTTCTCTTCTGGAAGAGTGGCTGGGGTTGTAATATTTACAAAAAATTAGTTCACACCACACAACAAAGACAAGAAATAATTCTTCCTGCTCCGGAACTCTACTGAAAACATTTATGCACTGTATCTGTAAGGGCAAGCCCAAACATAATGTTGAATGTTAATAAAATAATATTAATTTCTTCGTTGCGCGTGCAAAAGTCGCTATGTGTTTTTAGTGAACTTATTTGAGCTATATGAATTATAACATTTAGCGTGTTTATACGGAACATGAGAAACTGCACTAAATTAATGTATTATGAACTTGATAAAAATGTTATAAATTGCTAAATGTTGCGCGAGCTCGATATAAAACCGAAGACTGGCGTACTTGCGTACGTGACGATACTACACTTATTATTTAACAATATTCGCAGTATTTTTAACTAGGCCAAAGTACAATGTGCGGTTGCTGACCGTACAGTATCCGATCCGAATTCGACATCCGTGTGCAATAAACGAATTCGGATTGAATGCGCAACCCCTCGTAGTCCTTTCTCGGATCCGGATCGGTTGCATAGTTCGAGCGCTCAACTCGGAGGACTGACCGGCTGTGACAAGGCCTGACAACCCACACCAGGCGCGCATCGTCGCGATACCTAGTCCGAGCAGCAGTGTCCTGTCGAGATGGAAGCCACACCTGACCGCGTGCTGCTGCCGACTGTCACTGCGCTCGTCAAACTCGTACCGTGTTTCTCTAAAAAATAAACGATGATTAATTCATCATACCGTGAGCAGCACTTGTCTGTGTGGTGCCGGACTTATAGAATAGCACCACCCCATACTTCCCGTGGGTGTCGTAAAAGGCGACTAAGGGTCGTACCGGAGGATGGGCAGCAACGTTCTCTATGCATTCCACCACCGCATACCATACTGCGATCGCCAACCCGCCTGTCATGCTTGGCGATTATGGCAAACACCCCCCCCCCCCCCCACTTTGGGTTGGGAGAGGCCTATCTCAAGCAGTGGACGTCTTTCGGCTGAAATGATGAGCAGCACCACCGCAGTTCAAATACAAATGATAACTTTCTAAGTATCACATTAGCAAATGGTTTGAAGCTAACAAACGGCCCGTCGCGTCGCCGAGGGTGCAGCCCTGCACAGCACAACACGTCAGTTCGCGAGTGTCATTGTTACTCAAAGGGAAACATATTTAACTGATCCTCTGAAATATTATTGAACTTCTAATGATGTACGCTTTTTAATTAAAGAACCTCTAAAAACATTTTGATACACACGTTTTTTTTTTATTATTAACCCATTCTCTGTCCCATGAACCACATATGGTTCAGGTTGATTGTTTAATTATTGTGTCTACTTTGTGGACAGTGACAGTTTTAACTTGCTGGCTTTTTCTTACAGTTAGTCGCAGTAACTAAGCTAGGGCACCCCGACCGAAAGTGCGTTTTTTTAGGTTCTAACATGACAATAATAATAAATCGTTTATTTGCATAAAACATGGTATACAATGGTGTTAAAATAAAATTCTAATGGCACAAACATGTTTAGCTAGGATAAAACAGCATGCAAAATTTCAGGGTTTTGGCAAATGTTACAATTTATATCAACATTTTATATCCATAAATAGTCCCTTTATTGGTAAAACCGATTATCTACCGAAAATTAAACTTGTGGCAATAATGATTTAAAAGTTTGACAGAATAATTATGTAACTAAATTACATATATCTTACCTGCAGTCATGTAATTATAATGAAAAAGTTAATAATGTTTGTAAATCATAAAAATAGAAGTTCTTCATTGATAATGCTTGAAAAAATGCCAAACACTATCTTCAGGGAGGTCATTTAGTTGGTTTTTCCTGAATAACGACATATAAGCATATATATCATTAATTAAATCACTTACGAGCTTCACCATAACCTTTCGAAGAAAGTAATAAGGTACCAAAAACAACTGTAAAAATAACACTATTAAACATTCTACAAATTGAAATTTAAAAAAATGATAATTGGTTTTGCTTGAGTAAAATTAAGAATTGTGGTAGACTATCTGCAAAATGTTCATACAACGAATTACAACAAGCCTGGTCTATTTTTATAATTATAAAAATACCAAAAAATCATTACATAAAAGTAAAAACTGAATAAAGTATTAGGAAAATAATAAGAATGATATATTAGGAAATAATCAACTTTATTAGTAACTTTTTATTTTTATCTAAGTATACAAAACAATTTGCGAAAAAATGAATTAATTTAGATTTTCTAAGTACTTATACAAAACAATTTGTGAAACCATGAAATTAATTCATGTTTTCACAAATTGTTTAGTAGGTATACTTCGATAGAAAAACTAAAATAATGTATCTTTCCTTCATCAGCTGATGAGAAACTTGTAATCAGGAAAAATATTAAGATAAAAAGAGAGCTGAAGAAGAAACAAATTTTCTCTCTGCTACTTTCGATTTGCAAGCAATTCTACAATTGCCATGCACTGATATTGGTCTCCTTTATTATACAAGAAAATTAACTTTATACAATTTAACGCTGTACGAAAGTGCGCCTCCTAAGGAAGCTTATTGTTTTGTATGGTCCGAGACAAATGGCAAAAAGAGAAGTTCAGAAATCGGAACTATTTTGTGTCACTATTTAATGAAATCTGTATCAGAGGAAGTCACGAAAGTCAGTTTGTTCTCTGACACATGTGAAGGACAAAATAGGAATCAATTCGTGGCTGCTTTCCTATTGTGGTTAATTGAAAACGGCAACCATTTACAAATCATAGAACACAAGTTCTTAGAGTCAGGTCACAGTTACATGGAAGCTGACCACAGATGACTCAGATTCTGACTCTTCAGAGGCGGCCACATCAGGGACGCGTTCAATGCGATCCCTATCTACAAGCAACCTTCTGTACCATCCATGGTACTCTTCTGGTATAACCCCTTCTCACATAGATTAACGACATCTTTTTCCTTAGCGTCCGTTTTGGAAGAGGTCCATCATATAATTGTTCTAGCGGTGGGAACTGGAGTTCCGAGGTAGTTGGTAGTTCAATTACCTGTTCTGCTGCCAATCGCTTTGCTTTGTTTCTTGTTGCATAGCTGTGGTGTCCACGTGCTGAAGATGTCGATGCTGAATTTATATTAATCTTATTTTGTTTGTCTGAAACAGTTACATCCATTGCCATAAATGAATTTGACATGACATAGTTATAGTATATTTTTTTGTCTCCTTTTATGTACTTCATCCGTTTTATTTTTAACCATTTCACTTACTGTCCATCTGTTTTTGGTTCTATTTAAAATTTAGCCATTTTTTTGTATTAGTCAATTTTTTCAAGTCTTTAAACTCATTGTATTTAAATTCCTTGACTTGATAACAATATTTTTTGTTATAGTCTTTGTGTCTTTCCTGTATTTTTTTTGATCTAGCACGTTTGAAAATTTTAATCCAGTCAGTCATACAAAAAAGATCAACATTTTTCTTGGCAGACTCAATCGCACTGTGCATTGAGTCAGCTTCCATGTAACTGTGACCTGACTCTAAGAACTTGTGTTCTATGATTTGTAAATGATGCTGTTTTGAATTACCCACAATAGGATAGCAGCCACGAATTGATTCTTTTAGTTATTTTTCTGAGATTGATTCCTATTTTGTCCTCCACATGTGTCAGAGAACAAACTGACTTCCGTGACTTCCTCTGATACAGATTTCATTAAATAGTGACACAAAATAGTTCCGATTTCTGAACTCCCTATTTACCATTTTTCTCGGACCATACAAAACAATAAGCTTCGTTAGGAGGCGCACTTTCGTACAGCGTTAAATTATATAAAGTTAATTTTCTTGTATAGTAAAGGAGATCAACATCAATGCATGGAAATTGTAGAATTGCCTGCAAATCGAAAGTAGCAGACAGAAAATTTGTTTCTTCTTCAGCTCTCTTTTTATCTTTATCTTTTTCCTGATTACAAGTTTGCTTCCTATCAATGTGTGTCTGATATTCTCCTTGTATTTTATTTTATTCTTCTGGATTAGCGCGATTGTACAGACGCCAGCACATCAAGCTTCCCCAAAACTGTCAAATTTTCCCAATCAACCTTGAACCTTGTGCTGCATAGCGATAAGGTTGAAAATCTATTAAAGAAATTTGACAGATTGTAGTAGCTTGATGTGCTGGCGTCTGTTTCTAGTGCACAAAAGACATTGGTCTTTTTTCGGCATGAAAAATCCCAAATTAAATTCTGTAGAAAAAATTCTACGATATGTCATCTCCGACACAGGTTATTGTCGTCTTCGCATTTTTTGACGTACAAAGAATACAATTTGCATAATGTAAGGTTTCAAGTTGCTTTTACTTGTATTTAAATCTAAACGATACGATCTCTGATGTTGTGGAAAAACAAATAAAGCTGTTTAATCTCTATTAATTGAATCAAAATCTGCACAAGTGCGAAGGATTATGTTCTGTTAAAAACAAGTAGAACTATTTACTTTCTTTTTAATGTGTAAGATTCTAAGTACTTTCCAATAATTCAGCAAAACCAGAACCATTTAAAGTATTTTAATTTGTATTAGTATAATGCTACAGTATGTTCAGAGTGTAAGCAAATTGCAACTAAAATAAGATATGAAACTAAATGTGGTTTTGATGGCAAGGCTTCAAAAAAATCGTACAGGTATAAGACTTTAGCTGTTATTGAATGCAGATGTTACCTAAAATCTTATATAATAATTGTTTTTTTGCGTATCTATCTCGGAAACTATGCATCGTATCGAAAAATCGGTTTTATCTATAGATAGAGCTCAAAAAGTTGAGTAGCTTGGTGTAAATAACTCATTTTTGAAAAAAAGTATAGATAGTCGGTTTTACCAATAAAGGGACGAAATTCTTCTATAGAAGCTACACTGATTTAACCACTTGTACAACTTTATCTTAAATAATCTAGAATTTAATGTTTTAAATTGGCGTAGTATTTTTGTTTGCGTGCGTATTTACCTATATTTATCTATTACATATTACAAAAAAATATGGGTTATTTTCCAAGCTATTTTAAACAATACAGTGTTATTCCTTATCCAATTAAATACATTAGATACGTTGTGCATTTCATGTAGATCAAAATTGTCCTTTACAGCATATCATTAAAATGAATATCTTAGAAGTTAACAGAGCTTTAAAAAAAGCGGGGGCAGAGCGGCTGGCGGGGCGGTACGAAGTTCGTTCAGATCTTCACTTTATTGAGTGGGACCATCTCGGTTAAATACTCTTTCAAACAAAAAATAGTGTGACATACGGACGGACAGGACGAAATGATAAGTTTCTTTTCTTGGGCCATTATAATATGCTACGGAACCTTAAAACAGAGAAATTGAGGACTTCTTCCTTTTTGAATTCGGTTATAAAGATGCCTCCAAAATCATTGTTTTCCTTCTCATTTAAATTCGGTTTTAAAGAGAACTGAACTTCGAGTGAGATGAGACCTCTTAGAGACTTAGAACGAAATTCAGAACCAAATATTCTAAGAACCAGGTCCTCAGTCCAGAAGCAGAACAGCATCTACATCTCTAGAAAACTACTTTTTTTTCGACAATTTAAAACAACAATTTCAGTTTTATAATGAAAAAATTGTCCATAAATAACTATACGATTAAAGGTCATTCTCCGGAAAATCTTAACAACGCGATTCAAAATATGACGACATTTGCTCAACGACATCTATCAAAGGTCTACGTTTAGATCTGCTCTTAGTTAATCCCTGCAAGCCATAAGCTCTTTAAGTTGTTCTATCAACTATCGCACCCTACGGGGCGGGCCACATCGCGCTTTCAAGACATTCAGGAGTGATGACTGATGACCCCACCGCGACCAACTCCAGCAGTCACACGGTGAGAATGTTCATGTTCCAGTCACAACACTCACTACCTCACACGAGACCTGCTTGTTAGCTATGAAGCGCGCTCGCAACTGGTCACAGAAACAATCCCATATCAAAATATATTTTACAGCTGCTCCTGTTGGGCTACCACATACATTGTGTTTCACTGAATGCCTAACTTGATTTCAGTTCAACTGCCTGTGGTTGTGTGTTGCCTTCTAGTGTTTGATGACTTTCAGATTAAAAATTAATAGCTTTTCTCTTTGACACAATAGCAAAAAAAATGTTTTGTTTTGACTGTCTCGAACTGTCATTCGTAAACTAATCAACACACGCTTTCTATTTTAGGTACCTTGTGACTTGTCCTTCTTGAAGCACACGTACTACATGTGCCATGTAGCCCGGTGGACGACCCGTGTGGCATGCTTCGTCAACTGTCAGCTCGTCAGCTGCGAAGGTTCAGAGCGTGTGATGCGAGAAGAGTGGTAGCCCTAGTTCGCCGAGCCCAGCGAACAACAAATTGATGTTAGTGGTACCTAATAAAACAGCGGCGTATTGTCCAACTTTTTATTTCCTTATTGTTTATTTTATAATATTCTTTTCAATTTGCAATTTTACAGCTCGGCGGGCGACGCGCGCTCGCCGGGTTAGTTCTATACAAATAGTTTATAACTCTCAATTTAAATAGAGTTTATCACTCACATATACAACTCATAAATACAACAAATACAATTAATAATAATAGTAATTTACACCAACAACAACATAATTTGACGCATCCCCTCGAGCCGGGCGGCAAACCGTTCCCTCCATCACAATATACATTATACTTAGCACCTCCAACATATTTTTCATCCGTCAGGATGTTAACTGAACATTTTCATCGAAAGCCGAAAGTGTTTTACATAACAAGTACTAGCTGCAATCGTGGACTGCGATAACAAACAAATCATTTACAAAAACAATGGAAAACAAAGTCGCCGCAGCGCACTCGTCGTTCTGGCGCGCTCGCCGTGCCGCAGCATGACAGCCGCGCCGTGACAGCGACAGCGTGACAGCCGCGCCGTGACAGCGTGACAGCCGCGCCGTGACAGCGACAGCGTGACAGCCGCGCCGTGACAGCGACAGCGTGACAGTCGTGCCGCGGCACGCCGCACGCCGGGGACTAGTGCGAGCGGGCGGCGGCGTGTGCGTATCAAACGTACATAAAAAAATATACAGGACATGTACACACTAAACTAATCTCACTAGAATCGAACAGCATCTCACTGTGTGCGGCCAGCGAGGTGCAACGAAATGTTCAGAGACGGGCTCGCCGCACTAGGACGGCGCGGCCGGCACGTCGGCCGCGGCCAGGCGCAGCGCCGCGCACGCCAGCGGCGGGGCCCCGGGGCCCACGCGCTCCTCCTCGGCGCTGGCCAGCGCGTGCTTGAAGCTCTCGTACGTGAGCCAGCAGATGGCGGCGGCCGGCATCTGGTACAGCACGCGCGCCTGCACGCCCTTGAGGAAGCCGCGCGGGCCCGACGCGCGCAGCACGTGCGCGGCCGCGTCCCACAGCCCCGTGGCGCGCGCGGCCCGCTCCTGCGTGTTGAGCACGGTCTTGCACACGTCCAGCGGCGTGGTGGCGGCCGCGGCCAGGGCCCCGCCCGCGGCCCCCGACAGCGCGTGCGCCAGCGGGTCGTAGGCGCGCAGTGGGTTCAGCTTCTTCTGGCACGCCTCGTACGTCACGAAGTGCAGCGCCTGCGGGGGAGACGAGAGTCATTCAATTCATTGACAGAAACGCACAGGCTACACCGCTGACAAGAGAACAACGCCAACATCAGTCTGCGTCAAAATTACTAAAAAAAAAAAGTATCCAAGGTTCTAAAAAGTTTACCTTTTATAACCGATTTCAAAAAAGGAGGTTCTGTATTCGACCCGTACATGAATGTATGTTTGTATGTCCGCGATTTTCTCAAAATTTAATGAACCAATTTTGATGTTTCTTTCATTAACGTGATCTAAATACTTTCAGGAAGGTTTTTAGTATATAATACAATAGGTAATTATTAACCGACTTCAAAAAAGGAGGTTCTGTATTCGACCCATATGTGTATGCATGCATGTTTGTATGTCCGGGATTTTCTCAAAAAATAATGAACCAATTTTGATGTTTCTTTCATTAACGTGATCTACATACCTTTAGAAAGGTAATACATTAGGTAATTATGCTTATGTACGAAGTTATATGCATAAATTCACTGCATCTCCGGCATTTCTATGCGAATTTTGATGATTTTTCTAGTAGCTGTCTTTAATTCATCAATGCACCTTAGCTTGGCACCGCTTGGCTGCAATTGTATATCTATGTATTGTTTTTAATTGATAAGTTATGCCTCAGGGGTGGTCCCATATAAATTTCATTACCTTTGCTTGGGTAGTTTTTGAGTTAACTTAAAAAATACGATTTTTCTCCACATAGTTTATATTGATGATGTTTTAACTGATATTTACACAGCACGTAGTGTTAGTGGGTAGGTACAACTAAAAAGTGAAAAATTGTAACGTATCGTTACTTTTGCCGTTTTGTACAGCATTCAGGCTCTTTTAAGACGAATTGTTCGTTTATACGGCAGAGTGGTCATTGCCGTACGCTAAAATACGGCAATCATAGCATAGTAGCTAGCGGTATACCTTATACCCAATACTTCCTAGTATTGAGTATACGGTGTACTACTAGCTACTTTATTTACGAAATGCAGTAAGATTTACCTCAAGCGAAGTTAAATAAATTGTAAATGAAATGTAATCAGCGTTTGCGTAAAAATTAACGCAACTCTACATTATTGTAATGTCTTTGGTTTTCGGGGAATTCCCTACTACTAATCGGTATAGGACATTTACTATAAACACAGGATTGCATAGGTGATCACCGGGGTGGTTTTAGTGAGGTAAAAGTCCCACACTACCCGACCTTCAAAAGGCACCCGACCTCCGGGGATCCCATCCCTGGAGGTCGGGTGCCTTTTGAAGGTTTCCCCCCGACAACAAAAAAAAAGGACAGTTACTTTAAAGATGTCTTATTAGGTGATATTGTGGATTTGATGGGAGGAGAGGAGTGATCTATGGTGCCTTTTTCTATCAAATCTATAGGTTAAGTGGCATCTTTTCATTACCAGAAGGTTTTTTATTAGTTTTACTTGTGTTTCATGTCTATATATTTTTCTTTTTCATGTAAATAATAAAATGTAGGGCAATTTTTGTTTCAATACGGTAATTTCACGTCTTGCGGACGGTAACCTTACAAATGACCAGCGGCAACACTGCTTGGCAAGCCCGGCCGTCACGCGTCAGTCCGTGCCGGCTTGCCAGCTGCCACAGCGTCACATGCAGCCTGCGGAGGCTCACGCTCGCGTCGCTCACGCTCGCGTCGCTCACGCTCGCGTCGCTCACGCTCAGCGGCGCGACTTGTCCGTGAGACCTCCACGAAAGCCAGCCACGGTGGGCTCCGATGGCAACGGTTAATCTTATGTTCTAATCGACCAAGTAGAGTAATGAGCAATAAACTTAGTGTAACCCCATATTGGGTAAGTGTTGAACAGTCGTTTTTATATTGTGTGTAACTGTGTACCTACCTACATATCTAGGTTAACTAAGCGTGTACCTATTTGCTCATAACCTCTTTCTTATTGTTTATCTTGTCGTACCTTCCGCATATTAATTCTCATGCAACCTATTTGCCTTCATTTCTGAGCATTTTAATAATGTATTTTCCATACCTTGAGAATGTGCAAGTCATGCCGTGCTTCTCACCTCCATTGGTGAACTCCGTGCTGCCGGTCGATTCTGTTAGAATCTCACCGAGAGAAGTTAGGTGAAGTGAGCAGTCATTCCAGGAATGACAGCTCGCTTCACCCGAGTTATCACGGTGAGATTTTTACAGAATAGCACTACTGATTGTGACAAGCACACACCACCATCATTAGCGCACCAGTGCATCTCATGCTTTGGTGTCACAATCAGCGGAGATGACTACAGGCCATCTTATGACACGCTGGACGTTACTTCCAGGGTCCAAGTTCCGGCTCACCATCGCCAGGGTTCCATCGGTGTTCATCATCAGGGTTCCAGGGAGCTATCGGTGGCATCCGAACGCGGAACCACGAGCCACCACCTTCCGGCAACCCTCACCATCGAGCTCAACGCCGGGTGCATATTTTACTCGCGTGGCCGCGTCGAGCTCAACAGGTCTGGCAAGATCATCCGCCGACCGGCACCTTACCTGGCGTCTGCAGCGTGGCACACCGCTTCGGTCATCGCCTCACCAAGCTGAGCCAGGAGAGTACTGAGTTACTCCCAAGGAAAACTAAGGGAACCTTGTTGTGACCATAGACCTACCCTCACCTTTTCTCTTTTTTTTTTACACAAACAGCCAGACCCGGAACAACTACCTGTAGGTAATACGAATATTTGTTCCGTGCGGGAATCGAACCCGCGACACGCAGCGCAGCAGTCCATCGCTCAGCCACTGCTGCTTGATATTTACTTTTTTAAATATATTCTTTTTTTAACACTTTACGTGGGTATAATTATCTCCCCACGTAAACTTCTCGTCACAAATAAAACTTAAAAAAAAACCGGCCAAGAGCGTGTCGGGCCACGCTCAGTGTAGGGTTCCGTAGTTTCCCGTCCGTCACAATAAGTGTTCCCACTTATAAGTTTAAAAGTGGGTATCCATTATGTTCGCGCTCCTGCAACTGCTTCCGGTAGTGGGTACGTTCGCGAACACGGAGCGTGCATCATTGCACGCTCCGCGGCAGGCGCTCCGACTCGTGACGGTTTTCAGCGCGAACACAAAGGGTATCCCTTTGTGTTCGCGCTGAAAACCGTCACGAGTTCAGGATAATAAAATATGTAAACGAAGTTAAAAAAATGCTTGCATATACGATTATACTACAAACTTAGTCCAGAAATTATTTTGTACAACTTTTTGTCTTTTTTGTACAAAAACTGTTGTTTCCATCAAGTTCAAAATAATTTTCCTAGAAAGTCCTTATAAAGTTCTACTTTGCAGATTTTTTTCATATTTTTTAAACTTATGGTTCAAAAGTTAGAGGGGGGGACACATTGTTTTTTACTTTTGGAGCGATTATTTCCGAAATTATTGACATTATCAAAAAATGATTTTAGTAAACCCCTATTCATTTTTAAATACCTTTCCAACAATATATGACACGTTAGGGTTGAAATTAAAAAAAAATCACTTCCCACTTTACATATACTAATACTACCTACCTACCCTAATAAAACATTTTTTTCCAATTTTTATTTTACCACTTTGTCGGCGTGATTGATATACATATTGGTACCAAATTTCAGCTTTCTAGTGCTAACGGTCACAGAGATTAAGCGAGGACGGACAGACGAACAGACAGACATGGCGAAACTATAAGGGTTCCTAGTTTACTACGGAACCCTAAAAAACAACCACTTCAAAAAAAAAAACGACAAAGTTAAAAATAATTTAGTTTCAGAAATCGGTGTCAAAAAACGCAAATGCGGAACCGAAATTAAAATTATTTTTCACTTTGTTTTTTTTTTGTAAAAAAGTTTTTTTATCTATTTTTAACAGTACGGGTAGTTCCTGTCCTCTAAGGCTGAGGCTACAGTAGGCAGCGATTTGCGATGCGACTGGAAGAGCGAAACGAGAAAAACATGGTATGGCTACATTACAAGCGAAAAAAAAGCTATTTTCTAATAAATTCTCTCCAATTTCGCTCATTGATGTAGCCGATGCCGTGATTTCAGTAATGTTGTTCCTATCGCATAAAGAAATCAAAGATCGCTTGTAATATTTGATGTACGGTGTAGCCATATACGTGAGCATTCATTTACTTGTTTTAATCGCTCATGTGTCGCAGATCGCGTCGCGGCCTAATGTAGCCTCAGCCTAAGTCTCTCTAGGAGCCGAGTGAGCCGACCAACGTTTTGGACTGAGCAGTTTGTTTTCACGTAAGGATGTCACGTTAGGTATGTAGATGCTGACCAAAGACTATATAACAGCTTGACTGCGCATACAGTACCCCGACGCTCGAAAAGTATTGGCTTTTGGTCGCCAATGTATAGGCCGTGGTACTAGTAACCATTTTAGTAGTGTCCAAGTGTTAGACCTCTGTGCACGCTAAATTAATACAATTTTTGATAACTTTTTATGCAATTATAACGCATCAAAATGCCTTCATGCGCGGTGAAGTGGTGTGGGAAACATTCCAAAACATCTAGTAACTAAAGGAAAGGAAGGTAGGGAAGGAAGGAAGGTATAACTTTTCAGCGGTAACTAGTAAACAGTACGAAACATTATTTTTGATTTAATCAGATTATGAGCCACCGCAGGGTCTATCTAAAATGGTCGCTGGGTAAACGAGCACATTTTTTTAGTCCCGCGTTGATGTCTTTTGACAAGTCTCGTTCTTGTATTAGACAATAATTCTAATGTTTCTATCCCTTTCTTTCCCTTTGTATGTTTATCGTAAAAAATAGTGTCTTTTTTAATAGCTGAAAGTTGATATCGAAAATAATAAAATTAATACAATTTTTATTCAATTCACTTACTGTAATAAAATACCCATCTACTTTTAACCGACTTCAAAAAAAGAAAGAGGTTCACAGTTCGTCGTTTTTGATGTGAAACATCTATAGCCGCACGTAAAACAAATTTCTGGCGTAGCGACGCATGCCTTGGCGACGCGTCGCCACGCTATATGATGGTGTATATATACAGTCACAGTCTTGTGTACTGTGTGGCGACGCGTCGCCATGCGCAATCGACTGCGATTCTCTTCCCACTCGATCCGGCGTTAAGCTATCTCTCTCTCTCGCCACACAGTTTTTATATTTAATGAAAATAAATGTTTATTAAATAAACAGTCATCATTTTCTGGAAAAAATCGTAATACTTTATTTTATCATTATGCCATATTTAGTTTATATCGCAATCTGTTCTTTTCAATCATATTACTTTTACAAAATAATGTCGATGTTTCACATCTGCCAGTCGTCCCGTGACGGCTCACTTTTTTTTGATGTGAAACATCTATAGCCGCACGTAAAACAAATTTCTGGCGTGGCGAAGCATGCCGTGGCGACGCGTCGCCACGCTATATGATGGTGTATATATACAGTCACAATCTTGTGTACTGTGTGGCGACGCGTCGCCATGCGCAATCGACTGCGATTCTCTTCCCACTCGATCCGGCGTTAAGCTATCTCTCTCTCGCCACACAGCTCGGATACCTATAGTGTATACTCCATAGTGTTGTTTACTGCGGTACACATAACCTGTGTTTTACTTGAAAACAAATTATTTTTAATAATAAAATATGTCTGACAGTGATAATTTAGAGAGTGACAGTGATCAGCCTCTTGCAAAGAAAGCAAAATCACACTATGACACACTATCAAGTCATCAGTAAGTTAATTATATTTTTATTTTTCAATCATATTACTTTTACAAAATAATGTCGATGTTTCACATCTGCCCGGCGTCCCGTGACGGCTCACTTTTTTTTAATGTATGTTGCGGGTTTTTTTTTTTTGTTCTATCTCTCCCCGACCAGAACCGATCGGTCAATTATTACGAAGCCACAGATAACAACAAATTAGTACAACTTCTACTTAGATTCGCTACAATTTCGTGGAAGGCGGTCATACAAGCATACATCATAGTGAATTTGATAATGTTCTATTTGTTGTTTTGTAAGTATCACTACATAGTATAAAACAAAGTCGCTTTCTCTGTCCCTATGTCCCTTTGTATGCTTAAATCTTTGAAACTACGCAACCGATTTTGATGCGGTTTTTTTTAATAGATAGAGTGATTCAATAGGAAGGTTTATATGTATAATAATAATAATGTTTCCGTGCGAAGCCGGGGCGGGTCGCTAGTAGTAAATATTTTTCACTTTGTAGTTTTTGAGGGCGGTGGTCTTTGATGTAAAAAAGTTTTTTTGACGTTTGTCAGACGTGTTCCTGGAGTGTGTCGCGGCACTTCTATTACCTTAACACTAGGAAATGGTGATTCTCACAGTTATATGATGAATAAGTGATTGTTTACCTGGAATGGCACGTTCATGGCGATCTGCGTACCATAGGAGCGGTAGAAGGCGCGCGCGCCCTCGGCGCGATACACGTGGCGCGCGCACTCCCACACGCCGCGGTACGGTGAGTTCAGCATCTGCATGCGTTGCTTCACCACTGCAATCACAACACGGGACTTACTGCAGTCGGTACACTCACATCCGAAATGTGTTCCACAAGGGCTATTCTTGTCTGCTCATGTTTGTTTTCTATTTTTCACCACAATCTATACTTACTATGTAATAAGAATAACTAAGCTGAGGAGTTTATTAGACCGCGCTTTTCTCTGAAACTACCGGTCGGATTAGAAAACTTATTTTTGCTTTTGATAGCCCAATGCCTGAAGATATAAGGCTATTTAACATTACGCTACGACACCCTTAGGAGCCGAGGAGAAAGAAAAACAATCCGAATGAACGTTAAGCTAAAACGAGGAAATAGCCGTTCCGTATCAAAAACTCCTTAACACAAATGGTTCAAATAGCAAAACGGCTGACAATCAAAACGACACTTTAGCAAAATGTCCCTATTATCAAATCGTCTTAAAAACAAAAGAACGGGTATGGTACAGTTATGCCGCACATAAATATAAGATTTTTAAATCAATTGTTCGTACTCGTTTCGAGTATGTCGCAAAGGAGTCTGCATTACAAAAAGTGGATGTTAGTTAAAGAGCTTTAACTTGACTCATTGAATTTGTAACTTCAGATTACCTGGTTTTACTTCCATTTAATTTATCATGTTTGTAAGAGAGATTTCATCCTTATAATTGACCCTAACGATCGAGGCAATAAAAGTACAGGGTATATTTTTTTCAGATTTTAGCCGGTTCGATTTTCGGGTGTGGGAGAAGAGAATTTTCGAAAATCTTTGAATGCAGTTTGCTTTCTATTCAAAAATAAAGGAATGTTTCCTTTGTGTAAAATTTTCTATCTGCAGTATTAAGAGTACTTTCCCTCCAGGTGGCATTACAAAATTCCACTCTGTATAATAAAGGGTGTCCAGCGGGAATTTTTCTATTTAAAAATTAAAAAACAAACGAATAACTATGGAATTTTTATTTTATTTTTAAAACGTAACTAGGGTCTGCGGATTTCAATTCGTAAAAATCATGTCCTCCAAATGAGGTCCATTCCTCTTTATACTCTTGTAAGCGAACCCTAACATTGGCAAGTACGCGGGAACAAAGCTTTGGGAGGATAGCAGCGATTTCACGCCGGATATTTTCTTGTAGGGCAGTTATGGTACGGGGATTATGGCAGTATACTTTCGACATAAGGTAACCCCACAAGAAAAAATCACACGCCGTCAAATCCGGCGATCGAGGTGGCCAGGGTATGTCTCCGTACTTGCTTATTAATTTTCCAGGGAAAATTTCCCTTATTCTCGACATTGTGATCCTGGCAGTGTGTGGAGTTGCCCCATCTTGCTGAAAGTGTATCCTATTGTTGCGTCCGTAAAACACTTGCAATTGCGGTACCAAAAACTCATCAATCATACGGCAGTAAACCAGAGGCGTCTCTAGCCCTTGTGGCGCCCGTGTGCAACCAGTACCCTGGCGCCCTCTAGTCTAGTAGGAGCGGGGTCAAAATGGAATACTAACAGTTATATTTACAAACGGAAATTCGGATGCAAATGGTGCAATTTTAAATGATGTCGGGAAGCAAAAAGTTTTTTTAGGAAAGTTGTGATTTTTTTATTCTTATTACCCCTTCCGGGTTATAAGAATAAAAAATCACAACTTTCTAGTTCTTTCAAAAACATTGTAATGACCGGGGTTCCAGGCAAACTGATTAAAGAAAGGATGACGAAGGCAGTATCAACAAATTTATTCAACTAATTCCAAGTTTCCAAGTTCCTTTGTAATCTAACACCTTAAATATTAAATAACGGAAAATAAAAGTAAACAACATAAACATAAAGCAAAGTATACAAAAAACAATTAAAAATAGAACAAATTATACCAAAAGAAACGAAATAAAAATAAAACAAAATGTCTTTGATTAACACAAAGAAGATCCCCAGACTGGGATCGAACCCACAGCGGGAAATCTTAAGCGGGCACTATGCCCCGAGACCAACTGGTTTCTTGTATGCCGTGGCGAATATGTCGATCACTGCCTCGCGACGAATCGAAATTAGGCAGCCTTGTCAATTGGGGCTGGGATACTTAAGCCTGAACCATAAGGGCGTTTCTGCAAGCTGAGGACAAGATGAGAACAGTCAGCCTTGCAAAACATCTCCAATTATAAGCTAAGCTACACTTCGTTAAATAGACGCAAACACTTACCCCGTTACTTTCGTTACTCGCACACAAATTCACAATATTGCACCAACTACAATACGTATGTTTATTCCATAATAATGTCCAAATAATGATGTCTTTAATTTACAGAAATTATGCAAATAATTACAGAGCAACGCGTTAGTTTTCTGTCTTTTCACCCATTGACCTCACTCCGATTTTATTATTTTCCCGCTACCGTCACTTGTCCGTTGTCCAATAATGCGTTCTTAAAAGTATTGTGGCGAGCCTAGTAACGCCATCTAGTATTGGACTTGAGAACTGAAGTACCGATCATTACAATATCCCCTCTCCTCTAAAGAATCCAACTGGATTCAAACCAAACGTTTAAGGTCACAAGAATGCCATTTTCCTAAATCTTTGCCTCTGAAACTCTTTAATCTGTAAACGTCGCTTGATATCTTCTCCGCTATGACTGCTTTTTCAAACTTAGGGGCCAATTTAGACATAAAAGCCTTATCAGCATTCGATAGAAGTTTAGTGCGTTTCCAAACCAGATCACCAACTTTATAGTTACATATGCGACGTCTCTTGTTGTACTGTTCGCTGTTAGTCTCATGTGATTGCCGTATCCTTTCACCAACCTCTTCATAAATCTTACTCCTGAAGGCTATATTTCTTTCAAATTTTTCTTTGTCGAAGGTTATCGGTTCGTCTGGTTCAAAGCTATAGGGTTTCATGCCCTGAACCATCGTCTCGCGTCCAAAAAACAAATAGGATGGTGTTTTTTCCGTCACTTCATGAACCGATGTTCTGATTGCATGTCCTATGTGTGGTATATATTTGTCCCATTCTTTGTGATTATCTTCAACGTAGGAAGCTATAGCCGAGCCAATAACTCTGTTTACCCGCTCAGTAGGGTTGGCTTGAGGATGGTAGTAAGGGGTATACCATATTTTTACACCGTACCCTGAAACTAGATCCTTAAATTGGTTAGATACGAATTGCTTTCCGTTGTCACAAACTATTACACTAGGGGTTCCATACATTAAAAATATCTGTTCCTCCAGTATTTGAGCTATAGTTGATGACTTTCCATTTCTGAGTGGATATAGTAAACAGAATTTGCTAAACCAGCATGTTATGACTAGCAGCATAGTATTGCCATGCTTGGATTTCGGAAAAGGTCCCATTAGGTCCATGGATATGATTTGAAAGGGTTCTGTTACCTCTCGTTGCTTTCCCATTAAACCAGATGGCCTACTTTGTGAATGCTTGTATTTTGCACACACTTCACATTTCCGTACGTAGTTTTTCATGTCCTGGATCAATGTCGGCCAAAAATATTGCTGTCTCGCGCGGTTGACCGATTTTTTAACACCAAAGTGACCAGCTGTGGGGTCATCATGACATTCCTTTAGGATTCCTTGACGAAGCTTTTCTGGAATCACAAGTTTCCAACTGTCATTTTCATTGGGAAATTGTTTTAATTTCATGTATTTCCACAGTTGTCCTTGACTGACTTCCCAATCTGGATCATTCTTCCCAGACAGCACCAAGTCCTCTTTTGATTTATACCACTCATCTTTATCTTCTGGTTTTATCTCTATTATGTTAATTTCTTCTTCAATAGCTCTAGATAAAGCATCCGGCACAGTGTTATATTTACCTTTGCGATGGACTATTTCGTAATCAAATTGTTGTAAGCGCATAGCCCACCTTGCCAAACGCCCATGAGGGTCCTTATTACGGTGTAGCCACTGAAGTGCACTATGGTCCGTAATGACCTTAAAATGATTTCCTTCAACATAAGGACGAAACTGTTCTACAGCATGCAGAACACTTAATAGTTCTCGCTCAGACGCTGAGTATTTGCATTCTCTTTCCGTTAGCTTTTTGCTCGTGTAAGCAATGGGAACCTCCAGGCCATCGGCTATTTGAATTAAAACTCCCCCAGTCCCCCTGTTAGAAGCGTCACATTGAATAGAAAAGGGTTTTGTGAAGTCTGGCACTCTTAATACTGGTGTCGAAGTCAGGGCAGTCTTTAGATTTAGGAAAGAATCTTCCGCCTCTTTATTCCATACTATGCGTTTAGTCTTCTTGCCTCCCTTAGTTAGTTCATGTAGTGGGGCTGCGACAATGGCAAAATTTTCCACAAACCGCCTGTACCAACTAGCTAGACCAATAAAACGCTTTAGCTCCGTATAAGTTGCAGGCCTGGGATAGTCGAGTATAGCTTTTACTTTATCCGGGTCTGTACGTAAGCCTTCCTTGTCTACAATATAGCCTAAGTATTTTAAAGATGATCTCGCAAATACGCATTTTTCCAGATTGATCGTTAATCCTGCTTCCTTTAGCTGATTTTTTACATGGGATAATGACGATAAATGACCGTCAAAGCTGTCGTCACAAATGACAATATCATCCAAATAAGTGAACACTCTACTTTCAAATTCCGGCGTGAATAAGCGATCCATCAAACGTTGTTGCGTTTGAGATGCATTACTTAGTCCAAATGGCATGACTTTGAACTGATAAAGTCCTTTTCCAGCGAGTCCGAAAGCAGTCTTTTCCTTGCTTGTTTCTTCGAGTGGAATCTGCCAGAAAGCTGATCGTAGATCAATAGTTGACAGGAACCGAGCATTTTTTAGACTGTCTAAGATGGTGGTAACTCTAGGCAAAGGATAAGAGTCTTTTACTGTAACCATATTTAACTGACGACTGTCTAGACACAATCGATTCTTACCCGAAGATTTCTTCACCAGTAATACAGGAGAACGCCATGAACTGAAGGAGGGTTCTATTACATCATTGTCCAGCATATCCTGGATTTCCTTCTCAAGTTCCGCCATAATTGGAGGGGCTAAGGGGTACTGTCTGTGTTTGATGGGCAAGCTGTCCCCGGTGTCAATTCTATGCTTGATCAACGATGTTCTTCCTAAACCTTTACCAATCTGTGTTGCCATTTCCTCTAACAATTTGTCCAATCGCTCTTTCTGCTGAACAGAAAGTTCATCCCGCGAAATCACTGGTTGCGAGACGTTAATTTCCGTAATGTCCGCAATCGATTTCCCTGCTTCTATTACTAAATTAAATGACTCAAAAAAATTCATACCTAATATAATATCATGTTTTAAGCAGTCCATGATATAAAAATCTACCACATTGTATTTTCCCGTAAACTCAATAGGTAAATGAACAATGGAATCCATTGTATGGTTGGTGCCATCAGCCGTTGAGATATTTTCTTTGTCGACTTTATGTTCTGTAAACCCCAATTTCATAATTTTCGATGCAAATCTCTGCGAAATCACTGAGACAGTAGCTCCAGAATCTAATAATCCCACAAACGACTGATTTAAAATTTTTATTTCAGCATAATACCGATTGTCTTGACTGTGCTTATTAATATTACAGATCTTGCCTGTTTTAAAAAAACTCGAAACTGTAAGTAGCCATTGCTGCCAGTCATCCGAGGTAGAATGACTTAGTTTTTCGGGGTACGATCGGCTGGCATCGACTCCGAATTGTCGTTTCCCTTTTTGGTAGCATTGCATGAACATTTATTTGTCGTTTTACCGAAACGTCCACATTTGTAACAGAAGAGTCTTTGTTTTGGCAATTTACAATCCCTGAAACGATGCCCTGGATTTCTGCAATTCCAACATTTTGTTAGAAGTACTTCCTTGTCATCTATGGCTGCCACCTCAGTTGTGTTTTCATTACGTGATGTCTTCGAGGTATCTCCCTTATATGCTAAATCTCTTTCTAGCGATTGACCACTTTGCGTAGGTTCCTTGAAGTTATCACAGCTCAACTTGGTGCGTTCAATAATTCTTAGAACTGTTGTTAATTCGCTCACTGAATCGAAAGTGTCTCGACATATGGCTTTCTGAAAATAGGGTTGTAAATTCCTTCTAAGTATCATCAATTTTTGTGTTTCAGGAATGGGAGTGGGTAGCCGATTAAAAATGTTTTGCATAATAGCTATATAAACCAAAATGCTTTCCTGGTTGCTTTGGGTTCTCCGTTTAATCTCCTCCAATAGTTCCTCCTGGTAATACGGTTGCTGAAAAGTGTCCAACAGTAGCCTCACTAATTGACCCCAATTTGCTACTGCACCTTTATTGGCCCTAAACCATATTAATGCCTCTTCTTTGAAGAAGTCTATGGCATATCGAAATAAGTCTTCATCAGCAGCATTTCGCGCCTCTTTAAGTTCCTCAATTCTTTCCAAGAACGCGTTCACACTTACGGTACCCTTACCACTAAATTTGACACCCCAATCTTTAATGGGAACCAACTTCCGTTTGTGGAAGCCGTTATCGAATGTGGAAGACCTTTGTAAGCCTGGATGACGTAAGCAAAGACTAGGTCTCTCTAAGGTTGTCCGTGGTATGTCAGCGTTGGCAGCAGTAGACTGTGCGGCACGATTCTGGTGAATTTCTCTGTCACCATCCTTAGGTAAGGAAGTCTTTTCTGATTTTCGGCACTTTTCCAATTGTTCCATTATATGCATAGCTTCTTCGCCCAGAGACTTCTGTAAGATGTCTTTATCATGTTCAGAAATCACATCTTCTTCCTCACCTTCTTCCTGCTCAAGCTGCCTTAGTGAGGACAAGGTATCCTGGATGTTCTTTAGCAATGTCAAATGTTTCTCAATGTCACTAGACTCAGCAGGAATAATAAGTTTAGCACGGTTCGATAAGTGTGTCAAACGAGAGTGTATACGTCTAAAAAACGAATGTTCAGGAGTGTGCGATACTTCCGTTATAAGTGAAATTATTGCCGATAATTTTTTTTCACAAATCAATATTTCATTATTCGGGTTATCAGTGCAGGATTTAGGAACCTTAAAGGAAATAGTCGACTCGCCCGACTGCTCTCGAATTAATATTTCCCGCAAAAACTTCCGCATAGTCGCCACGGTCTTACAATCCGAGATCCCTCGGCAAGCCAATTCAAACTCAAGCTCATCTTTATGCAGTGCATTAACATCCATGATCAGACAAAGCAATATAATTTCAATAAACAATAGCAATTTTAAAATAACACGTTAAATAGGTTTCTATTCCGAATTACAGATATGCAACTAGACTTGTCGAACTTACGAAATAATTTTAACAAAGGTGTGTTAGTTACCAATGTTTTCCCAGAATATCTACCTAACTACACTGAATGACCATAACCGTTATACACCTTGTTTATCTTTAAATCAGTTAACCCGTGGGCGCCAATGTAATGACCGGGGTTCCAGGCAAACTGATTAAAGAAAGGATGACGAAGGCAGTATCAACAAATTTATTCAACTAATTCCAAGTTTCCAAGTTCCTTTGTAATCTAACACCTTAAATATTAAATAACGGAAAATAAAAGTAAACAACATAAACATAAAGCAAAGTATACAAAAAACAATTAAAAATAGAACAAATTATACCAAAAGAAACGAAATAAAAATAAAACAAAATGTCTTTGATTAACACAAAGAAGATCCCCAGACTGGGATCGAACCCACAGCGGGAAATCTTAAGCGGGCACTATGCCCCGAGACCAACTGGTTTCTTGTATGCCGTGGCGAATATGTCGATCACTGCCTCGCGACGAATCGAAATTAGGCAGCCTTGTCAATTGGGGCTGGGATACTTAAGCCTGAACCATAAGGGCGTTTCTGCAAGCTGAGGACAAGATGAGAACAGTCAGCCTTGCAAAACATCTCCAATTATAAGCTAAGCTACACTTCGTTAAATAGACGCAAACACTTACCCCGTTACTTTCGTTACTCGCACACAAATTCACAATATTGCACCAACTACAATACGTATGTTTATTCCATAATAATGTCCAAATAATGATGTCTTTAATTTACAGAAATTATGCAAATAATTACAGAGCAACGCGTTAGTTTTCTGTCTTTTCACCCATTGACCTCACTCCGATTTTATTATTTTCCCGCTACCGTCACTTGTCCGTTGTCCAATAATGCGTTCTTAAAAGTATTGTGGCGAGCCTAGTAACGCCATCTAGTATTGGACTTGAGAACTGAAGTACCGATCATTACAATATTTAATTGAAAAACTATTATAGTTACATAACAAACAGGACACTCGTACACACAAATATATATATATACACACAAATGTATTTACAAAAAAGTTACTTTGCGAGCTTTTGCATTAGCGAAATCTTTAACAATGTCACTATCTTCAATTTTGATTTCATGTTCAATACTTATTGATGATAAATTTGTCAACTTTGCGACAATGTTGATCTAAGGTACTTTTTAATTATTTTTAGTTTAGAAAATGACCTTTCGCTATGTGCGACCGTGACTGGAAGTGTCAGGATATCCTCAGTGCTGTGGACAGATTTGGGAACACTGAAATTAATTTATTCGTAAACAAGTAATTTGAAATATCCAACGGCGTAGTGGAATCATCAATAAACATCGGTAATAATTCGATTTCATTATAGAGCTTGAACTGTTCCACATCTGAAGAGCCAGCATGGCAAAGTTTATTTTCTAAATTAGAGCAATGTGTTTTTTTTTGTATCAGAGTCCAAATCTTTCCAGTGTTTCAATTTTTGAAGAAATGAAAAAAATACATTATTTTCATTCAAAAGCTCGAACTTAGTACCTAATTGCGGTATCTAACAAATAGTAGTAAAAATTTACTTTAAAATGTATTTTCGCGTCTGTTATCGGTTCATCCTCCGCCTCATAATTAAAAAACCTTTTACGAGCGCGAGGGGCGTGCAGGTGTGGGAAATTCTACTATTGCCTCGACTTCTTCCGCTACAGTTTTCGCCCGGTTAAGGAGCTCCTCAAAAGCGGATTCATTACGGAATTCAGACAGCCTTATTTTTGCATTATCAATAATTTTCACCGCTTCTGACAATACAACGTCTGACTTTTGAAGGGCCTTGCTAACTATATTTATCTTGCTTAAAAGGAGAATGACCGCCAATGGGCCCCTAGTTTTGGTACCGTGTCAAGACTATTTACTTTTCAAAAATTAAATCGTATTTTTACATGTTTAAGTTTTTTTTATCAACATTTTTTTTACCCTAGCATTGGAAAACATAATTAATAATTATTTTATTGAATTTATATCAGTTCCGCCATGAAAACTTAACCTGAATGTTGCCAGACGACAGACTATGTCAATTAAATGATAGTAATTGATTGAAAAAATCGATATTTTACTAATCTGCCGACTAAAATGACCGGAGATAGGCTACAATAGCTTTTCTCTCGTCGTAATCTAGCTAAAACTCTCATGTAACTAATTAGGCGCGAAGTAGACTACGGGCGGGCTCAAATAAAGAAAATAAAAGAAGTAAATAAACTAAAAAAAAATATTATCATAATTATGTTTCATGGTATTTCCTACCGTCAGAAATATTAATACCTGATTAGTTTCTATAAAAAACAAAAATTAGTACCACAGACATTATTGTGGTTAGTACTTTAATCAGTACCTCCCATACATACATAAACAGCGTGTATTATCTTTTTAATTATGTAAATAATATTACTTATAACGAATCGATTTAGACAATCGATTATCAATTTAGTAAATCGATTACCAAATTATTTAACATGGTCACACTTAGACAGATCTAAGTGTCAAATCAATGCATCAATCAATTACATTGTTTCGTGCCGTTCGTTTTGCGTCGAGTTGAATTTATTCCTCCGTATTTACTTCCGTTCGTTACAATTTGAAGCTGTCGAGTTGAGCGTTAACGTTACTCCAGTGGATTTGTTTTGAGATCTTGGACTCCTGTTTTAGTGACAAGTGAGCACATTGACTCTATTTAGTTTAAGTGAGCTTTGGACTCTTGTTTTAGTGATAAGTGAGCAAATTGACTCTATTTTAGTTTTTAAGTGAGCCTTGGACTCTTGTTTTACTCCTGAAAAATGTCTACACCCGGTAGAGGTCGTTTAAACCGCCCTCTCTCTCGCCGATGCGTCAATTGCTCCCTACGTTTGGCGCCTAATCTTCGTAGACGTCAAATCGAAGAATTAGATGAACCAATGCTTATCCTTCTGAGATCCTGGGTAACACCTACACCGGTAAGTTTACAATGTGTCATTTACAAGACTTATACGAACGTTTACGATGCCTGTGTTTGGTCAATCAAGGGGTTTTTGTTATCTTTTCAGATATCCTCTGATGACATCCTGTGTGTTGAATGTTTTGTATTATTACAAAACCGGGCATCATCAACCACAACTCTATCCCTTGTATCCCCTGCGCTTGGACACCTCAACATATGTTTTGCATGTGGCATGTCAATTGCAAGTCGCAGAACTCATAGGGTTAGTCAAGACTGTCCTCAAAGGAACGTTATACTAAGATGGACACCAGCTCATCACGTAAGTGTTTTAATCGTGTCATTATAACTATGATCCAACTAATAGAACAAAAATAAATAGCAAATATATAATATTTTCTTATTTTTAGGTCTTGAATTTGGAACGAGTTTGTCGTGCTTGTTGGGAGGCTGCATCGAGAGGAATACAGAGCCAAGCCGTTGGTGGCGTTAACAGACTCACAATGGAGTCTGCGCCAGTGATTGATAACATGGACGATAACATCGTAGATGCTGTGATCCCTGTACCACCTCCACTACCACCGCCGGTTCCACCGTCTCAGGAACAACAAGTACCTCGAACAATGCATTAAGCCAAATGCATTAAGTTTACACTACCCCACGTTAGGCAGGTGAAAACTAATGTGTTGATAAAGGGCGAGGAATTGAATCCTGAAGACAGCACAGTATTCTTGGGCATAACTTTGGATGCTAAGCTTCAGTGGGGTCCCCATATAGATAAACTGTCAAAAAAGCTAAGTTCCGCAGCATACGCCGTTAGAAAAATTCGTAATTTAACTGATATAGAGACTGCCCGTTTAGTGTACTTTAGTTATTTTCATAGTGTAATGTCGTACGGTATTCTATTGTGGGGAAATGCCGCCGATATTCAGACTATCTTTGTTTTGCAGAAGCGTGCTGTTCGATCAATTTATAAATTAAGTCCGAGACACTCTCTCAGAGACAAATTTAAAGAGATTAATGTAATGACTGTGCCTTCTCAGTATATTTATGAAAATCTTTTATATGCCCATAAAAACATAAAATTGTTCAAAAATACAGTGATATCCATAATATAAATACTAGAAACAAACACAAATATGTTGTACCTACAACAAGGCTCAAGAAAATAGGTGGCTCGTTCAGATGCCAATGTATACACTTTTATAATAAACTACCAAGCCACGTTCAAGATCTAAGCCTTAATAAATTTAAATCGTTCATTAAACGTAAATTGTGCCAGAAAGCCTTTTATACCATTAAAGATTATATTGAGGATACAAAGGCTTGGGATTGAGTTGCTTCCAATTTCTGCATTTTGAGTGTTTTTGATGTTTTTTTTTTATATACACATTGACATTAATGTTTTTTTTTTTTAACTGACATTTGCTTACTTTTTAAAGTATTACATTATTTTAATTATTGTGAATGTGAAGACGATGTGGGTCATTTAGTTTAGGCATTTTATATTTATTATTATTCTCTCTATGGTCTGGCAGTTTGAGTAATTCATGTGGCCTACCCAAATGTCCTTTCTTTGGTATTGTTCGTCGAATCGTTGAGCTCCTTAAGTCTTGAGTTGAGCTGCATGATTTCTGACAAATGCGTGCACTGACTGGACAGGTCCTCTCAATCTGTGTGGTTCTTTCCTCAAAAGACCATCTCAGACATCGACCTACATGGTCTTCATATAACTTGACCAAGATTATGTCTGGACTTTAAAAGAGACTATGACCTCTGAGTTTGTTTCGGCCTTTCTTCTCAGAGTAGTCAGATAGAAAACGCCGACCTCATCTAGTTTAAAAAAAATTATGATTGACGTGTAAAAGTGTTTGTGCAAACCTACTTACAGAAATAAAATCATTTATCATTTATCATTTATCATATTCAAAAATTAATTCACTAAAGTATAAACGGGTTTCGGCAAGTTCCCGACATTGCCTTTTCCATGGTTGTGCGAACACTGAACGTCTATTGGTACCAGGCACTATAAAAGAAGTTTTGTTGTTAAATTATAAAGTGTATATTCCCTTCACTGCAAGAATCTGCAGATATCATTTACATAGCAATCATTGGGATGAACTAGAACCCCCATATTCAGATTTTACTGGATTTCAAGTAGATGATATTTTCACAAAACTTGAAAAGCTACTGAAAGACAGTTAGACTTCAATAACATAAACTCCATGGATTCTTATTTATGCCATTATTGGTTAGGACTTACTGCAGAGCAATTTAATGAGCTTCTAAGTTGTAACCCTACGTTATATGATCACTTTCCAAATCCTTCTGTTGCTCTCAGCATATTCTTAGTAAAACTCAGAACAGGTGACAGTAATCAAAGACTGTCAACTCTTTTTAAAATGCCAAGATCTACTTTGGAAAGAAAAATGAATATTGTGAGAAATTGTTTAAATGAACAGTTTGTTTCTCGACATTTAGGAATAAATCACACATCTATCCAAAATGTAGCATCACGGAATAGATTCATACCGGAGGGTTTTTTTGGGGATGCCAACATGGCTTCAAATATTAAACCTGCCATTGTAATATGTGATGGCACATATGTTTATGTGCAAAGCAGCAGCAATTATTTATATCAAAAACAAACGTATAGTCTGCATAAATATGCCAATCTTGTAAAACCGTTTTTATTTGTTTGCTGCGATGGATATATTTTAGAGTGTGTGAAGCCATATGAAGCCACAAAAAATGACTCATCGATTATGAGTACCTTGTTTACTACTGAAAATGGTCCCATGCGCTCATTTTTTAGACCCGGTGATGTATTCATTTTGGACAGAGGCTTTAGAGATGTGATTCCTGAGTTAGAACGTTATAATTATAAAACTCACATGCCTGAGTCATTATCGGAAAACGAACATCAATTAACCACCCACCAGGCTAATAAATCTAGATGTGTAACAATGTGCCGGTGGGTGGTAGAGGTTGTAAATGGAAGAATTAAAAGAGATTTTAAACTATTTCGCCAGGAATATTTTAATAGAGCGTCAAGTCACCTTATGATTGATTTCAAAATAGCTTGTTCCCTTTTGCATAAGTTCCATCCTACAATAGATGATAGACCCGATGCTGTGGAGTACCTTAATATTGCTCTGTCGAGATTAAATACAGTAAATTATTTATCGGAATTTATTCAAAGGGAACATATAAATAGAAGACGTACGATTTTCCAAAGCATAAACAGCAGTGCTCCCCATCTAAATAATTTTCCAAGATTATCATTAGTCGAATTAAGAAGATTTGCTTTAGGATCTTACCAATTAAAACAGGCAAGATCCTATTATGGGGAGCATGTGCGGTCAAATGGTACCTACAATGTAGAAATAAGCAATGAACTAATAGAAGAGGATTTGCCCTTAATATTAGGTCAAAACAATTATCTAGTTAGGGCCAGAATTAAATCGAGACATGTGAGTAGCAGGATTTATTACACATATTTATTGATAAGTAGAGAGCAAGATATGGCAAATTCTTTAGAGAGTATCATTGCTTATTATTGTAGTTGCTTAGTGGGAAATCGTACAGTAGGGTGCTGCGCTCATACTATGACCGTATTGTGGTATTTAAGCTGGGGTCGTTTTAATGATATAAGCGCCCCAGCGCAATTTCTAGACCATATATTCCTTGAAGAATAAATATTTAACCTATTATTTATTGTTGTTTTTTTTTAAGTAAGCAGCCATAGAGCAGCTTAGCTTAACTTGAGATGGATCCGTGCGGTTGTTGTAACTTATCCATGAGCTCCTCTAACTTAAGGGTTTAGTTGTAGGTACGTATTTATTTTTAACAACACTGCCTACTTGTGGTGACGGCACAGCCTACTTAACGCTGACTGCCAGCACGGCACGGCAAGGGATTTTTGTAAACGCAAGTACTTAACCTACATAATATATAGCAAGAGAAGAAGTTATATAGTGTTCTCTAAATTCAGGTATCAATATTAATATTTAAACAATATTATTGTTTTAAAGTCAAATAAAACATATTTGAAATTAAAATAAAACAAAAAAAAAACTTGTTTTATAACCTCAATTTCAGCATCCGAAACAATAAGATTTCTCTTAAACTAGGGTGAAAAATTGAAAATCGATTTCAGGATATGAAAAAGTGATTCTAGGTCTACGAAACCAAGTTAAAACCACCGTGACACGCGAAGTGTTTTAGGGGCCCAAAACTCCTAACAAAATGGGCATTGTCCTTTCAAACCAAATAAGCAGAGAGCAGATGAATTTAAACGACTTAATTTTTGCCAGAAAATATAGCTTCAGAGAAATAGAGCTTCATTGAAATTGATCAAAAATGAGTTCTTGATATAATTAAGTATATAAATTTAGAGTTGGAATGTTTGGACTCATACAATTCCTTTAAGAACAATGAAAAATTGTTATGTGTTGCAAAAAGTACAAAAAATACCTTTTTAAAAGTACAAAATAAATGATTCTCTTTTTTGTACGTCCGTACTCTTTATTTACCTCCTTCAAAATCAGATATACTTTTTTTAGAAGAAATAGAATATATCTGATTTTAAAGGAGGTAAATAAACAGTACGGACTTACAAAAAAGAGTATCATTTATTTTGTACTTTTAAAAAGGTATTTTTTGTACTGTTTGCAGCACATAACATTTTTTCATTGTTCTTAAAGGAATTGTATGAGTCCAAACATTCCAACTCTATATATGTATATCAAGAGCTCATTTTTAATCAATTTCAATGAAGCTCTGTTTCTCTCTTCTCGTCACGTCACATTCATGACCGAAAAGACTCTTTCAGTAAATGCTGAAGTGGTTTGAACAGAGAGTATATAGCTAATATTTTTTTTTAAACAATCAAATTCTCCAAGACATTTTTAAAAATAAATTGCCATTTTTTGCAGTGGATTTTTGCATAAAATCTGTGTTATTAAACAATTTGGGTTGGAGTTCTTTTAAAATTATTACTTCTGAATATAAACTGTCCATGTGTATGTTTAGTCTTTGTAAATTAAGTTTTCCTTCTATAATTTGTTATAAATGACTAAATTAAACAGTAAATAGTAGACTTTTTTATTCTGATTATGGGTTTTTGCATATTATTACAGACTGGCACTAGTTAAGTAAACGTTGTGTAAAAAAGAGTATTTTAGCGTACTCTATTAGTGTTATAGATTATAGAGTACGCCTACATGATATAGAGGACAATACTCCATTTTAGAGTACGGTTGGCAACCCTAGGCGCACACGAGCGCAGGGTCTTTGAGAGCGCCGGCATCGACGCATCTTTGGAGGTGTCGCATTAGAGGGCGCAGGGCAGAGGCGCCCCCTTAGACCCGGCGCCCGTGTGCGCCGCACACCCTGCACCATAAGTAAAGACGCCTCTGAGTAAACCGAAGTAGTGACAGTTTCACTCTCATTAAAAAAATATGGACCAATTATTCCATGAGCAGAAATCGCGCACCATACTGTCGTTTTAGGGCAGTGCAAACTCTTTTAATGCCGTTCACTTAGGTTGCTGGGGTTCCAGTAACGCATATTTTGTTTATTCACATAGCCCCCGATGTGAAAATGAGCTTCGTCACTAAACACTATGTTCCCAAGTGTTCTAGGGGTCCGAAAACGTTCACATCGTTCGGGCGTACGTTTTTCTTAAAACATAATCGCTGTCATTTAGTTTTTGAACGATTTGCATTTTATAAGGATAAAGTTTTAATTTCTTTTTCAAAATCGCATGCACAGTTGACTTCTTGATGCCTATAGAGGCCGCAATCTTTCTCATCGATTTTCTAGGGTTTCTGATAATTTCTTGTCGCACCTGTGCCACACGTTCTGGCGTTGCTGCTGACGTAGACGGTCCTGTTGGCGGCCTATTTACCACTGTCCCTTCTTGTCGGAATCTTTTTACCCACGACCGTATAAGCTGCGTGCTCGGACTGTCGTTTAATCGCCGAATATCGAAGTGGGAACAGAAAGCACGACGCGCTCGAACCAACGATTCACCACACTTTAAATATTGCTCAACCGCAAATGCACGATGCGCTCCCGACCAATGACTCATGGTTGCAAAAAAATCCGCAAAAATGACACAACCAACGCTACCACTCCCGCGCCTCTAGCCCCGTTAATAAATGAATAACGATAATTTAAAATTGAAAAATTTCCACTGGACACCCTTTATATATCCTGAAGAATATCATAATATGTTTTTCTGATTTTGTTTACTGTAGTCGATCATACATATACTTTAATTGTTTTTAAGACTTGAGTTTTTCTGTATAGGTCTTATAAGCCCTTTAAGCTATTACAAAATCGAAGTGCTATATTATGCTGTTTTGGTGATATTGGGCGATCTGGATATCGGTATCTGTAAGACTTGAGAGTTTGCTATTTGGACACATTAAACTTGGACTTATAATCTTTAAATTTGTAGAAGCGAAAACACGATTGGAAAAAAAATCACGATAAAAAAAAATAACGAAAAAACCTCGTTTTGCACTTATTTTGAGTTAGATCTCTGAAACCCTATGGAATTTAATGATGATTTTTAAACTAATAGATAGGTAATAATATTATCTCAAATCGTGCAGAATTATTTTTTTATTTTTCTCTTCGTTCTCCTCGTAATTAGCAATTCGGTGATTTGGCGCTTGCGTCATTTTATTCTAAGCGAGCATACTCTCTTTCTGTCTCTTGTTTTGCACGCGGTAGTAATAGCGCTATCCTTTTCAATTTATTCAATCAGTCTGCTACGGCATGTGATGGAGGACGAACCTATGTTTGGCGACATTACAGAGAGAGGACTATTTTCGACATTTTTATTTTGTTTAGTGGTAAGTATTACCTACTGTAAAAAGGAGTTAAACCAGTTTGGTGTAAACATAATAAATTATTATCATTATTTAGTGTAAATAAAGATGGGCAAAAAGAAAACTCTCGGAAAACACGACACATGGTTGGCGCCACGGAACAGAAAAAACAGTTTGTTCCGTGGTTGCCGCAGTGGCTGAGCGATCGACTGCTGCGCTGCGTGTCGCGGTCGCGGGTTCGATTCCCGACCGGACAAATATTTGTATTGCCTACAGGTAGTTGTTCCGGGTCTGGATGTTTGTGTATGTGAATTTAAATGTTTGTAAACGCACCCACGATACAGGAGTAATTCCTAGTGCGGGACAACGTTTTTTAAAAAAAACAAAAACAAAACAAAACGTTTGAGGGAACAACTCCGTATTCTGAACGAAAGAAAGAAAAAAGTAAGTACAGACGCCAGCATGTCAAGCTACTACAATCTGTCAAATTTCTTTAATAGATTTTCAACTTTATCACTGAAGCATAAGGTTCAAAGTTGAATGGGAAAATTTGACAGTTTCGGGTAGCTTGGTGTGCTGGCGTCTGTACCTAACTACCGATTTATATAACGGTATCAATTCTTTTATTTCCTTAGCTATTTAGGTATTTCGAATGTCTATTGCCTAGGGAAAAAAAGTAAGTAAATTTTTAATCCCCGTTAATATTTTTTTTACCTGGCTCGTTGGTCTAGCGGTCGCAAGCGCTACTGCTGAGCTGTGAGGTCCTGGGTTCGATTCCCGCACCTCTGCCCACCTCATCGGGCAATACAGGCGTGATGCTTTGTATTTATGTATGTAAATTTTAAATCGCATAATGTAACATAATTGAATCTTTCCCGTACAATGAGAGGTCAGCTTATATACTGGAAATGTATAGCTTGATACGTAGCCGTGTGTACCTACCTATCTACCTATATAATAGTCCAGTCAAAATAGACATTTGACTTAGCCAAAATTCGCATAGAGCTGAAAATTGGCAGAGACGTTATATACATCATTATAAATGAAATGTCAAAAATCCCCTTCGATCCCACTTCTGCAAAAAAAAAATTCAAGGTCAAAAGTACAAAATTAAGGTTTTTTCCATTTTTCTCGAAAACAGTAAGTATTATCGTGAAAATAGATCAGACAAAAGTTGTAGATCATACAATTCTCTACAAAAATGGTCCAGTCACCTTTTCTCTTACGACTCACCATTCGTGAGATATCGCGATTTTAATCATTAGAAAATTCATATTTTACATAATATGCACACATTTCCGCACCACCTATGAGGTAATAATGTACTTGGCGCATTTTTATAACGTGGCTTCCCCAGTAGGTATACTCCACGTCCTAGTGTTATAAAGAAAGTTTGATCAGATCGTATCCTATTAATTGCAAGAATAGTAATATTGCTAATGATCAAAGTGGAATAGGTTGTTTTTCTACATGTTATATTGAAAGAAATACAACAGATGAAGATATTTATGATATTAATGAGGAGAAAATTGATGCATCCCTTTTCTTAGAACAGCGAACTTCTGCAAGAAGAAGAAAATAAAGACGAAGAAATAATTGTCGAAGTAGAATTAGACAATTATCTTATATAATGACATGTGTAAAAAAACAATCTATTCCACTTTACTCATTAGCAATATTACTACGAGGATTCTTTCAATTAAAAGGATACGATCTGATCAAACTTTCTTTATTACAATAGATCGTAGAGTATACCTACTGGGGAATGATGATGATGATGGGACTCCCTTTCCCGCATTCGGGCCGTTGTGCGTGGGGATTCTGGCTAACAGAGCCAGTCTAGCTCCGCCCAGAAGCACAGAAGCTTCCTGGGAGCTTCACAGGCTTCGCGGAGCGACCTCATTGTTCCGAGGATTTCTGCACGTTGAGAAGCCACGGCCTCGCAATCCAGGATGACGTGGGCGGCTGATTCCTCGGCATCAAGGCAGCCCCTGCAAAGGGGGCTGTCCGTGGCGCCTATGTTGAAAAGATGTTTGTCCTACTCAGGCTGAGAAGTTTTTTGGTTAATCGCGGGTGTATCATTGGTAAAGCCAATTTTGACTGTCTACAGTTTGTTGCCCGTGACCATCTGTTGTTATGAAGTTCGGTCGATCTTTGGCGAATCCACGCACGAAATTGTGAGAAAGGCAAAGGGAGAAGTGGGTACGGGCCTAGCACCCTCATATCAGAGCCTCTCTTCGCAAGTTCATCTGCAGCATCATTGCCCAGAGATTCACTGTGCCCTTTGATCCACTGGAGAGTAATACGATTAGACGTCGATAAACTCTCCAGAGCTAGATGGCACTCAAAAATTAGCTTATTGTTAGTTTGTTTGCTTCCTAAAGCTTTGAGCACAGATAGGCTGTCGGATAGGAATTTAATGCCATAGTTCCGGATGCCTAAGCGCTTTACTGCTGTTGCAGCTTGTGTTAAGGCAACACATTCGCATTGAAAGATCGAACTATGTGTGCCTAGTGGTATGTGAAAGTTAATATTTAGGTCAAGGGAGTGCACGCCAGCACCTGAACCGTTTTGTGTTTTAGAGCCGTCTGTATAAATGCGCACTTCATTGACTCCTGACTGATCCCTTTCTTCCTGAACTGTTTGTATAATGTAGTTCTTGTTGAACATCGGTTGGTTTGGTGTTCTGTCACACGGGGCAGCGATGAGAGGCTGGTACTCAATCGCCCGGTCCAGGATCTTAGCGTGTGGACTGGTAATGTTTTTGCCCCATATGCCCAGATGCATTAGCCTGATGGCGGCTAGCGCCGCTTCCTGCTGTATGTACAGGTCAAGGGGAGTTAATTGAAGGGCTATCTCCATCACCTACTGGGGAAACCACGTTAGAAAAAATGTACTAAGTACATTACCGCATAGGTGGTGCGGAAATGTGTGCATATTATGTAAAATATGAAATTTCTAATGATTAAAACCGCGATATCTCACGAATGGTGAGTCGTAAGAAAAAAAGTGCCTGGATCATTTTTGTAGAAAATTGTATGATCTATAACTTTTGTCTGATCTATTTTCACGATAATACTTAGTGTTTTCGAGAAAAATGGAAAAAACCTTAATTTTGTACTTTTGACCTTGAATAATTTTTTTTGCAGAAGTAGGATCGAAGGGGATTTTTGACATTTCATTTATAATGATGTATTTAACATCTCTGCCAATTTTCAGCTCTATGCGAATTTTATGACTTATTTTTGTCTATTTTGACTGGATGACTTATTTTTGTCTATTTTGACTGGATTATAATGCGGGTAAAAATACAATAAGTATCAAAATAATATCATCCTAGTTCAATCACTGATATTTTTACTAATCAATATTACTTATTCAAACTGATGAATTTTATTCAAAGAAAAAAAAATTGCCATGATGGCTTTCTCTTTTTTAGGGTTCCGTAGTCAAAAAGGAACCCTTATAGTTTCGCACATGTCCGTCCGCAGTTTAGCTCAGAGGCTCTTGGTACTATTAGAAAACTATAATTTGGCATGGATATAATATGTACAGACGCCAGCACATCAAGTTACTACAATCTGTCAGATTTCTTTAATAGATTTTCAACTTTATCACTAAAGCATAAGGTTCAAAGTCGATTGCGAAAATTTGACAGTTTCGGGTAGGTTGATGTGCTGGCGTCCGTACATTATTAATCACGCCGACAAAGTGGTAAAATAAAATCTTGAAAAAAAATTTTTTTACGCTATCGGTTTTTTTAGGTACACGTAAATTGGGGATGTTTTTGAAGTGAAAACTTCTTTAGCATCGTTGTGATTTGAAATTTTATGTGTTTTTGTGGATCGATGGATGGATGGATCGATGGATCGATGGATCGCCGGATCGCGATGGATCGATGGATTGATGGATCGATGGATTGATGGATGGATGGATGGATGTATCGATGGATCGAAGGATCGAAGCATCGATGTATCGACGGATCGAAGCATCGATGTATCGACTGATCGACGGATCGATGGACCGATGGATCGATAGATGGATGGATCGATGGATGGATGGATCGATGGATCGATGGATCGACGGATCGACGGATCGATGGATTGATGGATTGACGGATCGATGGATCGACGGATCGATGGATCGACAGATCGATGGATCGACAGATCGATGGATCGACAGGTCTATGGATCGACGGATGGATGGATCGACGGATCGATGGATCGATGGATGGATGGATGGATCGATGGATCGACGGATCGACGGATCGGTGGATCGACGGATCGATGGATCGATGGATGGATGGATGGATCGATGGATCGACGGATCGACGGATCGATAGATCGACGGATCGGTGGATCGACGGATCGACGGACCGGTGGATCGAAGGATCGATGGATCGATGGATCGACGGATCGATGGAACGACGGATCGATGGATCGACGGATCGATAGATCGATGGATGGATGGATGGATGGATCGATGGATGTTCTTTAGCATCGTTGTAATTTGAAAGTTTATGAAACGAAAAAGCGACAGTAAAAAGAGACATGTAAATTCATAAGATTTAACGTGGGAGAAAATAAGACAGGAAGCATTATACAGTGTTTTTGAAGGTTTCACCTTCTACCACGTGTAAATTGCACACATGCTGTTTTTTTTTCTCGTCTACCCATGTTACCGTTGGATGGTCCTTTAAAAAATCTTGCGGGTTTGTGAAAACCATTTTTCGATTTAGGGATCAGTTTGTGAAATATACTGGCCTGCAAAACTAAGTAATACACTTTTAAAATTTATATTTTTTCTAAACTATAGAATTTAGAGATTTAAAATAAAAAACGTTTTGTAGCAAATTTTATCGGCTTTCTTTGAAACTAGTAAACTATACATTAGTAATATTTTTAACTTAAAAAATATCTAAAACAATAAAAATAGCCATTTTTAGCTTAGTGTCAAAAATACAGTACAGTGCAGTTACATTTAATTAAATTTTTGCACTTAGGCGGTTTTTTTTACAAGCCTAAAGATACAAATGGGGAGGAATTATATTTTTCAATGCACCCCCTCTTGATGGGTATAATTGAATAGGTCTATTTAAACGAAGGTAATATAAATCAATACATCACTTTTTTTCAGTTATACCGTTTGCGAAATATGGCCCGCCAAATTGCCTGCCTTGCAATGCCAGGGGGCGTTGCAAGGCACTGCAGTGCCCCCCACCCTCCCTGCCATTTCTAACCTAGAACCTTCCACGTTGCTAAAACTTAGTAAAAACTGTTTTAAAATAATTTCGCGAACAATGTGATTATAACTTTTCGAATAATAAAGATAAAACTGTAAAATAGACAATAGACGTCCTAGTTCAAAGGTTTGCCTTTAGAAAAAAAAAATACCATAGCAAACAATACTCTTTTAATAGCCTTCTATTTATCTTTACATCATAAAAAGTATGTTACAGTCGTTTGTAATTACAGCTACGGAACCCTATACATTATGCATGGCCCGACTTGCTTGGTCGATATTTTTATTTACATATGTATAAGGAAACATTATTTTGTTCTAGGTACATGTACCTAGAACAAAAAAAACTAGAACTCTCTCCTAACATAACCATGCATGTATGCATGGTTATGTTATGAGAGAGTTTATTTTTGTTTAGGGAACATTACTTTTTGTTATTACGGTAATACGATAATACCTTCAAACGTTGCACGTCGCGTAATTTTTTGAAACCTCTTTGTCTTTTATTTTTTATGGGATTTTTATTGTTGTTGTAATGGTATTATATATTCTGAATATACATATTAAATTGTTTAATAAATAAACATTGATGAATATTTACATAACATTTTATTTCATACTAACCTTTTAGGTACCTAAGTATATAGATTGAGTACCTACGCGAGGGTAGAATAACGGATCAGTCTATATAGTCTCGAGTCCACAAAAAAAAACACGAGCCTCTAAATTTCGAAACTCGCGTCTCGGGATGGAAGCCCTAGTACCTATTTACCTACTATGTTGGTGGTAGGTATGTCAGTTTGTAGGTCTATGAACGGAGCTTCAAATAATGATGTATGTATTGTATACCGACAATGAGCTCGTTTGTTTAGCTGTGTTATCTTTTACACATCGATCCGTCGTACCGTGGAAATACTTCCGTGAATTTGAACTTTATTTGAATGACATAATTTTTTACGAATACATTTTTATTGCCATACGAATCAAGTTCAAATTCACGGTCCGTCTCCGGCACAGATCGCTGTTGATCAGCTGGGCGGCGGCCGGGGCATCGCGCCGTTCAAACTCGAACTCGACTCACGCAGTCGATCGCGCTTGCTGCGTCGCCGCTCGCCGCCCGCGCCGCGCGCCGCCGCGTATTATAGTAGAGGGGGCGCGGGGTGGCGCGGGCGAGAGGTACGAAATCGCTCGCGTTGGGCAGCAATGGCAAATCGACAGCCAGGGGGGGCACACTTAGCACTGTCATCAATTTCCATAGACGACAGCGACATCTGCAGTTTGGTGGGTTAACAAAACTTGGCAGCCATCTTGCTTTGTTTGTCAAATTGTCAAACAAATGTCATTGTCGCCGGCGCCCATCCGCCATTGTCAACTCCGGCTTTCCCGACGTTGATGCGCTTCCCGAAATCTCGAGTTTATCTCAGCTAATTCCTGTTATATTTGTTACTTGTTCCTGTTATTTGTTTTGTTAAGTTTTGTTTTTAATTCATAATATTGTTATCACTTTGTTTTTCGTTGATCATTTTTGTTGTTTTGTTATCATGAGTGAACTCCGAAGAAGATATTGTATTTTTGGCTGTGATGCTTTAGGTAAGTGTTTATTATATATATTTATGTACCGTAACGTATTACCTTTAATATAAGCAAGAAAAAGTTTTGTTATTTTCCAAAATTTCATTTAATTTATCCATAGTTGGATATTCATGAATTTCGTTCCATTTTCAGTTACATATGGTGTACCTCTTCACCGCTTCCCAAACCCGGACAACCGCCCTGATTTGTTCGCCGCTTGGATAGCGGCTGTTGGCAGCAAGATTACAGAAAGTGACTGTACAAAGGTGTACAAGAACAAAAGAATATGTGATCACCATTTTGATCCCACATTCAAGACAACTGGAGGTCATCTTATTTGTTCAGCAATACCAACAGTTAATTTGAATCGTAAGTAGAATTAAATTAGCTCAATATTTGCGAGAAAACAAAATTTATTCACACATACAAATTAATTCAGATTGGCAATTGATTGGTTGTACTCGTCAGATAAGTAACATAAAAGTACTCTTAAAATTGTGGAATAAACAAAGATTTAGGATCTATTATTTATTTTCGCATTTGAACCAAATCCCTGTAAGACTACTGAGCTGTACAAGTGAGTTGTCAAGTGACGCAGCAAAACTTTAATTGTGACTCCACTCTTACAGACTAGGTTTTTAAAAATTTAATCTAAAGACTATTTTAATGTATGTATGGGAAACCATCCAACCAACTGGTGACAATATTGCAATTTATGTTACAGGTGTTAAGCAAACAATCAGTACCTTTGTGGAGACAGACCATAGCTACTGTCAGCCTAGAAGAGAATCTGTTCATGCTAGACCTATGATGGACATCACCAACCTACCTGGTCCATCCAGATCCAGACCTTCAACTGCTGTTGATTCTACAGAATTCTCAGCGCCATCAGGATCTAGCCATGCTCACACACCATTAATGAAATTTGATGAAGGTACTTTGTTTTTTTTTAACACTATTATTACAAGTGAACTGGTGTGGTGTGTTTAGCCTAGCAAGGTCAGAATGGGCACAAGATAGAGATATTAGAAAGGCAACAAGGGAAGGGAGGCCTTTGCTCAGCACTGGGATATACTTTTGGCTACAAAATAACAACCAACTTTTTATTTATAGATTAACTTACCATCCATTTACACATATTTCATACAATTTAGCAAATATACCAGAGGGCCAATTCTACTAATTTTAACAACGTTCACAGTCTGATCTCAGTCTCAATCTGTCAAAAAATACTTCAAATTTCCCTACATTTTGACAAGTTTTTGACATTTCTTTGTCGCTGAGATGAGACTGCGACTAGATTTTGAACGTTTTAAATTACGAGAATTGTTCTTCTGAACATTTTAAGTATGTAAGTTTTTAAATTTTAAATTTAATCTTTCAGGTAAAACTTTTGAGTATCTGCAGAAAAAGGCTGAAACGCAGTGTGCCAGAAAAGCAAGACAAAAGCAAAATGAAGTAAGGAGATTGCGCCAAAAAGTTAAAACTTTAAAGTTGTGCATTAAACAAGCTAAAATCAAAAGCGCTAACAGGGATTTTGAAAAGTTATCTCGTAACATGTCCGAGTCAGCAAAATTATTTACTCGAATGCAATGCATAGAAGGACGGAAGAAAAAGAAGGGGCATCGATTTACTCAGGAAGAAAAGATTTTATCGCTTTCAATTTTTAAGAAAAGCCCTAAAGCCTATAAGTTAATGTGTAAACATTTTACTTTACCTTCTAAAAAAGTCCTGAAGTCATTGCTTGCTCAAATAAAATTGACTCCAGGCATAAATGAAATTGTTTTTAAAGAGTTAAAAGTCCACAGTGTTGAAAATGTTGCAACAAGATCGTCTGTGTACGTTAGTATTTGATGAAATGTCCATAGCTCCCCAAATCCATTACAATGTATACACAGACGATCTTGTAGGTTTTGAGAACTATGGGAACTGTAAGACGCAAAATTTTGCCAATCATGTTTTGGTGTTCATGGTCAAAGGGGTAAGGAAAAATTACAAACAACCAGTAGCTTACTACTTTACACAAACTTTAAAAACATCAAAACTTAAAGAAATTTTAATAGATGTTATAGCTAACGTACTAGCTACTGGTTTAAAGATAATCGCAACTGTATGCGACCAAAGCTCGGCAAATGTAAGCACTATAAATAGCTTAATCTCTGAAGCCAAAACTGCATATTTGCAAGCAGGAAAAGAATGGCGACAGGACATAATTAATGTTAACAATCATGAAATAATCCCGTTGTTTGATGTTCCCCACTTGTTGAAAGGAATTAGAAACAATTTATTAAATAAAGAAATGCATTATATGCACGAAAATGTGTTAAAAATAGTAAAGTGGGAATACTTTCAGCGGGTTTTTGAAGCCGACAAGTCGCATGGAGAGTTGCGTATGCTGCCCAACTTGACCAATGAACACATGGATCCCGGCAAAATAAAAAAAATGAGGGTGAAAAATGCGGCTCAAGTATTAAGTTACAGTATGGCAGTTGCTACAGACAATGTTATTGTAAGAGGAGATTGTCCCTCAGAATGTCGGGATCTAATACCATTTTTATTATTAATTGATAAATTATTTGACTCATTTAACGCGTCATCTTTTACGCCGCCAAATGGCAAAATATACAGAGCTGCTGTAAAGCGAAATTCTCCTCATCACACGTTATGGCAAGATGCATTAAAAATGTTAAAAACCGCCAAATTTATTGTGAAAAAAAGTGATGAGGAGAAACTTGAAAAATCTGTACCAACTTTAAATAATTTGATTCGAACAATCGAAGGTTTTAAATCGATTTGGCAATTATTATCAAAAAAATATTCCTTTGACGCAATGCTGACACGTAATTTTAACCAAGACCCACTCGAAAATTTCTTTGGAAGTGTTCGAAGTTTAGGTGCTCGAAATGTCATGCCCAACTGTGTGGGATTTGAGGGAGCATTTAAAACTTTATTATTAAATAATTTCAGCACAAATCATTCTATATATTCCAATTGCGAAGAGGATTCTAATGAATGTCTACAATCCCTCTCCTTTTTCCTCAAAAATAAAGAAAAAAGTATTGCTCCCTTACAATCCCAAAGTATTGTAATTGATCAGCCTCTGAACGTTATGCAAAATACAAGAAACATTTCTGATTCAGGGGCTGATCAAAGAACTTATGTCTGCGGGTGGGCCTTGACGAAGTGTCTACAAAAAGTCGTCAAGGGTTGTAAAAATTGTAAAAGCAAGCTACTAGGCAATTCAGACAATGAAATGTACAAGTACACACGTGCCAGAGAATATTGCCAAAATAAGAAGTGGCTTTGCTATCCCTCTGAGTGTCTAGTAGCTTGTTTTCAGGAAATACAAGAAACAACTGTTGCATTTTTAAATAATGATTGCCACAAAAAGAATATCAAAGAAAGAATAAAAACCTTCATTGATATATTCACCGATTTTAGTTTTATAGATTGTGAAATGCATCGAGACAAAGTAAAACAATGTTTTGTTGACACATCCATAAATATAATTATTTATAGTTGGTGCAGGTCTATTAATAGAATATTAGAAGGTAAAATCACCTACGAAGGTGAGGATACTACAAAAAAAGCAGCTCAAACTTATTATAATAAACATAAAACATATAAATATTAATATGTTTGATATTATTAAAAGGACATTATTCTGAACTTTACGTGTTTTTTTTTATTTAGGTTAAAACCCTGATTGTGACCCTAATAACATTCGCTACTCAAGTAAGTATGCATACTTATAGATGGGTGTATATTTATTAGAGCCTTAGTTCACCCACCAAACTCAAGGCGGCAGCACTTTCCATACATGCATATTTTACCACAGAGTTGCTACTCTTTTCCTATATAGTTACTCTACTCTTTGTCGACAGCGCACGGCAGCGGATGCGCACGTGTGCGTCTAATGAGGTACGCTACACACACATGCAAACCACTATGCGTCGGATGCCAGGAACAAACCAACAAAAACCTTTGCTACTTTGTTTTCGAAATAAATTAAATTACTGTTATTATACCTACATAGTTCATGAAATATTATTTGTACCAATGAATGTTACCTAGAACAGCAGTTTATCTATAGAGTTACTATAGGGTCATAAAATTTTACTTGATTTTTTTATACCACTAATGTGGCAAACTAGCATGCGGCCCGCTTGATGGTGTGTAGTTACCGCAACCTATAGAGTCAAAGTCAAATCATTTATTTCAAATAGGCACATTAAAGGCACTTTTGAACGTCAAAACTTACAGTAAAATTGAATTGATTCTTGTCGCCGCCCTTCCAAAAGGTAGTTTTCGTATGGAGAAGAATGGGCAAGAAACTCCACCGTTACTCTTTTAAAATGTTTTACAAGGTTTTGTATACATAATATAATATGTGAAGACGATGCTATTAGACAATGGGATACGGTTGCAGGAAGAAAATATTTATTTGCAGTGCAACAGAAAAATATAATTTTTGAATATAAGTTACTACGGTTGCTAGGACACATAAAGCAGTAGACAAGATGCAGTTTATTTTAAACTTATAGGTTTGCAACCTCTAACACTGCCCCTTAAACTTATCTTGTAAATATATTTCGGTAGCCAAACCTAACTCGTTTACAAAATACTTATGTTTCTCTACCGACAAAGGTTTAGTTAAGACATCCGCCGTCATTTTGGACGTTGGCATGTAATTTATTTTTACTTCACCATTGCTGACTGCCTCCCGGACGAAATGATGACGTATGTCTATATGTTTTGACCTTCCATGAAACATACTTTTAGTCAATTTTAAGGCCGACTGATTATCATTGAAAATAGTTATTTCAATGTTACTACCTATACATTCATGCAAGAAAGTTTTTATAAACAGTGCTTCTTTACAAGCATCGGAGAGCGACATGTACTCCGCCTCAGTACTCGATAACGCAACGGTACGCTGTTTCTTACTTTCCCAACACGTAATAGAATTCCCAATTTTGAAAACATCTCCCGTATAAGAACGTCTATCAATTTCATTAGAAGCCCAGTCTGCATCAGCAAAACCCGTCACAGATAAGCCAGTTTTCTTATAGGTAATGCAGTAATCTACTGTACCTTTAAGATAACGCAACAAAAAGAAGAAAAAAAAGAAAAGAAATAGTACATTACTTCAGAGGGAAGAAAGTGACAGTTCCATACCGAGATTATGGCATTTGCGCCACGAGCTTGCGAGGGGCGCAAACCATTTGAGGTATGGAACTGTACTTTATCCTGAGGGATGTATAGTGCTTTTTATTACACCTACGAGGAAAATTATGGACATAAATGCATAAAAATGTTTATATTTAGTTAAAAGTACAATTATTAAAAGTGCAGCTATTTTTTACACGACGCCTTAGTAACAAAAAATACTTAGGTACACGTTGAAGTGTATCAAAATCATACATAATCAGTCTATAATGTTCCCACTGGTGAGACACAGGCCTCCTTTCTGTTCTCAAACTCAAACCATTTATTTTCAATTAAACCATTTACAGGCACTTTTGAATTGTTAAGAAGTCCGCGTTTTATATACAAAAATAATTTCGTCTTTAATTTTCTGTATGCACCAAGGAGGTTGGTAACTGGTAAAAAAAAAAAACTGTATCTGGCCAGTAACAATTTACTTGAAATTTAATTAGTAGACAGTTAAAGTTTCTTGGCAGTATGACTGCTGACAAATTAAAAAAAAAAGAAAAACCGGGTATGTAATGGAATTTCATACATACTTCCCACCCTTGGGTCGGATGGATTTTCATACAAACTTCCATACCTTGGGATGAAAGGATTTGAAGGGCGGGATAAAGGCGTTTCTTCCCTCTAATTGGTTTAATTAGTATGTATTTTCAGAGCAGGTGTGATAAAAATGTATTTTTGTACCTATACGTTACGTACGTTTTTTTTTGTTTGTTTTTTTTGTTTTTTTTTTGTTTTGATTTTTTTTGTTGTTTTTTTTTTGTTTTTTTTTTGTATTTTTTTTTTGTTGTTTTTGTTTTTTTTTTTGTTTTTTATAGCTCAAATGCCATAATCTCGGTATGGAACTGTCACTTTCTTCCCTCTGAAGTAATGTACTATTATTTAGCACAGACTAAGAGACACACAATACACCAGGTAGTTAGATACTAGTCGTACATCAGATAAAAAATAAGATAAAAATAAAAAGTGCAAAGTCCGATGTAAGAAATTAGCAGGAAAGTGTGCCTCACGGCTGCGCCAAAAAGGCCCAGTTCAGCAAAAATGCCAGACAACTGGTGCCTGACGCTGGTTTTCAACTGGTGTGAGGTGACGGATGTAAATCAGTTTTATACTGCATCGTGATTCGTGATGTGTGTAATGTGTATGCATAATTGAGTAAATAAATAAAAATAAATTAGTGTCACATAAAAACAGTAACGAATAGGTATCTATGTATAAAAAGCGTGATATTGAGTAACATTGCAAAACTAAACAATAAATAAATAAACAATGATAAATAGATAAGTGACATGACCGCATGATAGACCTTCTTATGCAAATAAAGAAATTCTCCGAAACGAACACGCGTTTAGTTGCTTTCCAGTGGACATCGGAAAAAGTTATTGAATTGACTTAATACGCCTACAGCGTGACATATATCAGGGCGCGAACAGACCGCTACATACATAAGACAACCGATCAATTTTCGATACTCCAAACTGTCATCCTTCAGCTTTGTACAATTTTTGGCGCTGCATTGGAGTTTCAACAGATTTGCAGTCTTGCATTTTGTATTTCTCTAATTATAGGCACTTTGATCTAGAGTGATCTTGCCATTCTCTTTCCTGATTCTTAATCCTAGAATTCTTTCTACAGGACCAAGATCTTTCATCACGAATTCTTTGATGATTCTTTGGCTCGGAAGGGAGTGTCAAACTCTTACTGACTAAAACCCACCCGTGTTCCTTCCTTAGCCCTTTATGTTCCGAGCCAGCGGTAACCCTTTCGGACAATCCCGCTGACCCGGCAGGCTTCGGCCCTAGCGGGCCCCTTCTGCTGATGCTGACATCTCTTTGAGGCGCGCGTGGAACACGTACGCGCCGTCCGGCACGGGCCTGGTCCTAATCGGACGGTGAGCTACCAATTACTCACCGCCCGCAGGCCCGCGCCTACGGTGGCCGGGAGTCGCCGCGCGGCTCCCGACGCACGGTGGGCTGGAATCGTCAAGTGGGGACTTAAGGATTCAAATGAGTATTTTTGAATTTAATGTACTAACACAAATATTTTTCGTTATTTGTAATTTTTTTATACCTAGTATTTTTCGAGTTATAGACCCCTAAACTTTGTATGAAATATTAATCGGTTTTTTGTTTAATCTGACATGTTTTAATATTGTATTACAGAAATATAGCAAAAAATCAAATTATTGGTAAACATTCTACACCACCCTTATGACGTCCTTTATTTTTCACGATACTCACACCCACCACCCTTATGACGTCATTTGTTTTTAACAATACTTAATAGCGCGGTGACCCTCATTAGCGCGTCATCCAATGAGCGCAGCAAAATGATGACGTGTCATTACGTGATTGGATGATGAATAGCAGGTAAAAAAATGACACGGTTACATTTGAAAAACAACCATCCTCAGTACGTTGTTACACATCGTAATAAACGCACTATCCTATCTCACATTTTCGGAATACTAAAGTCAAAGTCAAAGTCAAATCATTTATTTCAAATAGGCACATTAAAGGCACTTTTGAACGTCAAAACTTACAGTAAAATTGAATTGATTCTAGTCGCCCCTTCCAAAAGGTAGTTTTCGTATGGAGAAGAATGGGCAAGAAACTCCACCGTTACTCTTTTAAAATGTTTTACAAGGTTTTGTATACATAATATAATTATATGTGAAGACGATGCACCTAGAATAAAAGTCTACCCCAAAAAAATAATAAAAAAGAGTTAAAAATTAAGCAATTATAGGTAAATCAATTATGTGATAGATACAGGCTGCTCACATATTTACAATTTACAAATATTGGAAAAGTAGATGACCTTTCTAGAACTCTAACAAGTGTGTGAGTTACTGTAGTCACAGATTGTAAAAATCAATGTCATAAAATTTAAAAAATATATAAATTAAATTAGGAACCAGTTTGATTTTGTCTAGACACTAGATTGTCCTATGGAGCAGGACCAGCATGTTTCCAAGCATTCTTATCTTTGATATAATCCTCTAATTTGTAATATCCCTGTTTACATAGTGTACTTTTAATATGAGTTTTAAATTTTCTTTCATTTAATTGCAATATATCACAAGGTATTTTGTTGTAGCATTTAACACAGTACCCCATAAAAGATGTACATGTACTTTAGATAATCTGAAAAAAGGTTGATCTAATTTATCTTTATTTCTAGTATTAAAATTATGTCTATCACTTACTTTATTAAAGAGATGTTGATTTTTTCTTACATACATAATATTTTCGTAAATGAATTGGCAAGGTACCGTCATGATATTAACCTTTTTAAATAGTTCCCTAAGAGATTCGCGGCGACGTAGATTATAAATGGCTCTAACAGCTCTCTTTTTTAAAATAAAAATGGATTCAATGTCAGCAGCCCGACCCCACAGTAAAATGCCATATGACATAATACTGTGGAAGTAACTAAAATAGACCAAACGCGCGGTTTCTACATCTGTTAACTGTCTTATCTTTCTAACAGCATAAGCGGCCGAGCTTAGCCGCCCCGCAATAGATGTTATATGAGGTCCCCATTGTAATTTCTCGTCTAGCGTGATTCCTAGGAAAACTGTCTGATTAATAAATTCTAGTTTTTGGCCATTCAATATGAGTTCACATTCACTAATTCTAACATTCGGTAATGTAAACCGAATGCATTTGGTTTTTTTTTCATTAAGTACTAAATTATTTACCGTAAACCAATCTTGGACCTGAAGAATAGAGTTATTCACGACGTCAAGATTTTGTGACCGTCGGTCTATTTTAAAGATCAATGATGTGTCATCTGCAAATAACACCATCTTCGGTTGATTTTGAAGTAATTGGGGTAAATCATTAATGTAAGCTAAAAAGAGGAATGGACCCAATATCGAACCCTGAGGCACGCCCATTGTCATACTATTTATTACGTAAAAATGTTCGATTTGGTGTCAAATATTGATATTGTTGTACTATTAGAGGAAAGTGGAAGTTTTAAAAACAATAGTGTTTTATATAGTGCTATTAAATCTAGATTAGTCCCCACTGTGTTAAGTGATGAAAACGATAAAGCGCTAAAAGCGTTTTGTGCAAAATATTGCTATAATCTGCAAAGGAGATGGCAAAATGCTCATAGCAAAGAGGAATTGTTTAGCAACAATAATAGCGAATGGTTATCATCGGAAATAAACTGGCCTGATTTCATTGTAAGTGCATTGAAAGAAACCAAGACTGTGTTCCTAGTACATCAAGTGAACATGAATCTCCAGCAAAAGTGTCTACTGCCACGTCAACGAATGTAAGTCCAAGAAAACCATTTTGTGAATTAGGACCTAAGCAAAAAAAGAGACGTACAGAACATATTCATACAACTATGACTACAGAGGAAATATCTCATGCATATATTATGAAATTACGAGAGGATGGTACGAGTAATCAAGGAATAGCTGAAATCCTCGAACACCTACTTAAAAATCCACAGGATGTGCAAAAAGCCAAAGATAGTCTTTTAGGTAAAAATGAAAAACCCAAATTTACTCCAGATGAAGCTTTGGGACTTGTTTTGTCCCTTAAATTAACAAAGTGGCAATACAATACTTTAAGAAAAAGTATCAAAGAGAAAAATGTCGACATGTTCCCTTCCTATTACAAGGTGCAAAATGCAAAACAAGAATGCTACCCGCCAAAGGATGATATCACCTTAACAGATACAACTGCTAGAATAAAATTGCAGCCTCTATTAGATATAATCGCCAAAAGGATATTTAAAGCAATCAATATTGATAGCACAAACTGTAAGGAGTTGACAATGATAAGCAAATGGGGAATGGGTGGTGCCTCGAATCAAGCAAACTATAAGCAAAAAATGACAACGGATGACAAAGAGGACAGTGCTTCGACAGATGATTCAAGTATTTTTATGGGTAGTTTAGTACCAATAAAAATTGTTTCCGAGGAACAAATTATCTGGGAAAATGACACCAATTCAGCATATTGGTGTCGTCCAATATTTTTCAAGTTTGAAAAAGAGAATAAATCAACGATTTTAAGAGAGAAAACCGAAATTGAAACGGAGATAAATGAATTGAAGGAAACAGAAATTGGAGAAATAAAAGTCTCACATTCATTATTGCTTACCATGATAGATGGTAAAGCAACATCAATCCTCTGTGAAACTTCAGCTCAATGATTTGATATAATATGTAAAGCTGTTACTGCAGAAATGAATAACTTGTATTTGTTATTGACTAAAAACATTGATACCGACTTGTACAAATATGGTTTATCATCGCTACATATATGGATACGTTTTATGGAATGCATTCTTCACATAGCCTATAGACTGGATTTCAAAACATGGGTTGCAAAAGGTGAAAACAAAGTTTTGATGGAAAATAGAAAAAAAAAACATCCAGGAAGCTTTTAAAAATCAAACAGGCCTTTTAATAGATGTTGTAAAGCAAGGACATGGAACTACTAATGACGGGAATACCGCTCGAAGATTTTTCTCAAATACAGAGATTGCTGCTGCAATTACTGGTGTCGATGAAAACTTAATAAAACGGTTTTCAATAATTTTAGAAACAATATCTTCAGGTCATAAAATTGACACAGTGAAGTTTAAAGAATATACGGAAGCCACCATAAAATGGTCAGCGGGATTGTCCGAAAGGGTTACCGCTGGCCCGGAACATAAAGGGCGAAGGAAGGAACACGGGTGGGTTTTAGTCAGTAAGAGTCTGACATTCCCTTCCGCTCCACCCAGAGCGGGAGGAGTCATATGATGATTTCCCATCCTGAAAAAAAAAAAAAAAAAAAGCCACCATAAAATTATACGTAGATTTATATGAGTGGTATCACATGCCCTCCAGTGTGCATAAAGTTCTTGTTCATGGAGCAGCTATCATTGAAAACTTCGGATTAATTCCGATTGGAAAGTTATCGGAAGAAGCGGCTGAATCTAGAAATAAAGACTTTAGGCGATATCGCCAACACCATTCAAGAAAATTCTGCAGAAGAGCTAATAATGAGGATATTTTGAATAATTTAACAATTAGTTCAGATCCTTATACAGGGTGTCCCAGAACTCAACGTCAAGCCGAAACGGGGTGACAGGATTGATCATAACCATCACGAGAAAAATATAGGTAAAAAAAAATCTATCCCATGCAGTTTGAAAATTATGGGCATTTTAAGAAAAACCTAGAAATTTTATCAAACTGTACCATTTCTCGGTTATTGTGGTTATTCTTTTTTATTTTTGTTCATGTAAACTTTGGAAACGTAATCCTTAATAACATTTCTAGAATCCCAATAAAAAATAATGACACGATTGCCTCAAGTTTCCGAGAATTGAGACTATTCGTTAAACTACGAATTTAAAATTTTCAAGATTCGTCGACTTTGAAAGGCCCTCCTTTAAAAAAAATGTACTAGAGTGCCTTGGCAAGTGGCATTAAAAGTTGGCGCATTTAATCAGAATGAGGTCTTTTCAATAGCATGATTAAAAAAAAAAAGTTTTCAAAAGCTCCCATAGATGGCTCTAGTAAAAAATGATCTGTCAAAATTGGCTGTATAATTTATTAATTTATTTAATAACTTATGTGTATTTACTGACTAAAGCATTCTATGCTCTGTTAGTGGGTCTATGCTGGCATGGCAGGGGCTGTAGTAGCTTTTTCCGCTCACAAAAGTACTTACATACATTTGACGAGCTGAGAGGGATCATGACTTTCTTCCCCTGGATCCGGTCTTGTATTGAAATATTGTGCTTATCACAGTGCTTAAGTACTTATCTACCCAACAATTTACTTACCTAATTTTGTAAAAGAAGTAGGAGTTACAGCAAAATCGGCTGGACGAAAATGAGCAGAGCATATCCGTGAAGTTTTTCGTATAACATGCTTGTATTTAATGGCTTGTATCCATTGGGTCTTTCGCACTTCGTTCTTAGGAAAAAAGTGCGTGCCGATATTTGTACAGTATTGTACACAGCACGGGCTAGCCATGTCAGATCAACGTAGTAGATGTAGGCAGTTAAAAAAAATATATTTAATGTTGCTTGAACTTTTTTCACGGCTGATTGAATTGAAACTCAGATTTGAAAACAACTTCGATATTTTAGTTTTAAGCTATGCCATCTATCGGGGATATAGAAAACTTATTTTTTTTTCTTATGTCAATTTGAAAAGAGCTCATTCTGAAATGGTACAATACTTGTTAGTTCCATACAGTAAAAAAGAGTAAAAAATTAAAACCTCAAGTAACCCGATTTTTGCTATCTCAGTTAAAATGTTTATGATTCGCACAAGCTCTAGGTAGGTTCTTAATTTTAAGGCAAAATGATGAGAGAGATGGATAGTGGGTATGTTTTCCATGAGTGAGCGAGACAGATAGTGACGCCACTTTTATTAAAGTGAAAAAAAGTTAGTAAAACAATGAAAAATCTTGATCTAGTTTAATTTAGGTTTGTTGGAACAAAAGTCAGATATAGAAATAACATTTTTATTACAATAAATGTTCAAATTGTTTACCATCAGCCTCAATACAAGCCCTACATCTTCTTAAAAAAGATCTACTCGAGAGTTGAGCTGCTTGAGAAATGCGTTCACGCAGGTCGGCTACGTTCTCAATGGGCTTATTTATTGTAATAATAGTACATTATGATATAAGTGCGGTAAGTTGAAAATTACAGCCGAGGCGATATTGCTTGCCCGAGCCGTAGGCGAGGGCTAAAAGAAAGCAGAGGCTGTAGTTATCAAAGCGCACGTATGTCATACGACGTTTTATAACATATTTGCGAGGAAATAAATAAAACTCGGACTGAATTTGCATATTTGCTTGTTTTCCATATTATTATGATGAAATTTTGATACGCTTGTAAGTATCTATCGGTCGATTTTTCGGGCAAGAGGCTTAGAGTAGCCTTTTTCGCTGACTCTGGCGGTGTGGAATTAATAAATTCATCATTACTTGACGACATTTTCAAATAAAAAAAAGTACAGCGAAAAGAAAACGCGCGCGGAATAATTTTTACTTCTTAACAGATAAGCGATGCGCGCGCGTTCGCGCTTTTTTTTTCAGGCATAGGCACAAAACAGCCAGTATTATTAATAAAGTAAATTAATATTTTTGTTTTTGTTACAGATATTAATGGTTGTAATTTACTGTCAAAATTAATTGAATTAAAGAATTAAATGTTTATTTATTATATTTTATCTCCCAAAGTTAATTTTATTCATAAAATGTTGACATCTTTTCTGAAATAAAAAATCTTTGCTAAGATTTAAAAAAGTACCGTTCGTTTTGACGGAGCATCTTGATAAACCGTGCGATTTACTTTACATTACCGCACAAGTGCGTAATGAGATACATTACGATATTGAAATTGGTGAAATAAGAGACCCTTTCCGAGCAAATATGTTATAAAAAACGTTATGTCTCTATCTGACTTTTATTCCAACAAACCTAAATTAAACTAGATCAAGATTTTTCATTATTTTACTATTTTTCACTTTTTTCACTTTAATAAAAGTGGCGTCACTATCTGTCTCGCTCACTCATGGTAAACATATCCACTAACCATCTCTCTCATCATTTTGCCTTAAAATTAAGAACCTACCTAGAGCTTGTGCGAATCAAAAACATTTTAACTGGGATAGCAAAAATCGGGTTACTTGAGGTTTTAATTTTTTTACTCTTTTTTATTGTATGGACCTAACAAGTATTGTACCATTTTAGAATTCTGATTAAATGCGCCAACTTTTAATGCCACTTGCCAAGGCACTCTAGTACATTTTTTTTAAAGGAGGGCCTATTAAAGTAGACGAATCTTGAAAATTTTAAATTCGTAGTTTAACGAATAGTCTCAATTCTCGGAAACTTGAGGCAATTGTCATTATTTTTTATTGGGATTCTAGAAATGTTATTTAGGATTACGTTTCCAAAGTTCAAATGAACAAAAATAAAAAAGAATAACCACAATAACCGAAAAATGTTACAGTTTGATCAAATTTCTAGGTTTTTCTTAAAATGCCCATAATTTTCAAACTGCATGGGATAGATTTTTTTTCAGATTTTTCTCGTGATGGTTATGATCAATCCTATCACCCCGTTTCGGCTTGACGTTGAGTTTTGGGACACCCTGTATATCATCAAAACGTCATAAAATGATACGGAAACACAAACAATTTTCAGAAGAAGCGAAAGCCATGCTTCTGTTATCTCCAACATTTGAAGATGATGAGCGGGAAAATATAGAATTTGTAAATGTGGAACATTTAGAGAACGAATCTGAATCGGAATCTGATGAAATTGTCTAAGTGATAATTTTGTGAGTGCGTGTGTGAGTAAGAGTGTGCGTATGAGTGGATTAGGCCTCCTGGGGACAACACTGATAAAAAAAAATGCGCTTAGTTCTCTACCTCAAGGGTGGTGTGGAAAAGGGAATGAAAACCAATTTTCTCCAAAATCGAAGAAAATCGAAGCAAGTGATATATCGGATAATTTGCCTAAAAAATAGCACAATCGAATACCGAAAGCCGTTTTTTGAGAACTCTTGAGAATTAAAAGTTATTCATATAAAATCAAATTTCTCCATACAAAAATAAATTCAAATCGTTATAACTTTAAAAATATTAGCTATATACAAAAATCGCAGAAGAAACATGTCTTGTATTTAGTGGTAGATCGCAAAGCCGTTATTATTTTTTTAAAAATTGCTCATCAATTTTCGTGAATCCCTAAGTCCATGAAAGCTTGATTTCAGTCCACTGTGCGACGCCAGGAGCGTCTCCCGCGGCGGCTGGGACGGGAGGCTCTCTCCCTCAGCCGTCCCGCCGCCTCCTTCGCTAGCATGACTGCTTCGCAGGAGGCGACTGCCCCCACTCCCTCTCGCCCCGGACCATGGCTTGAACCAGGCCCGTATGCGAGAGGTCGCCGCCGCTGCCGATCGCCTCAACGAGGACACGGCGGGTGCTCCGCCCAAGCGGGGCAGACCTCCACCGTAATGTGGTCAATCTCCATGTCGTACTCCACAGCCAAAGCTAATAACATTCTTATGGTTTTGTATCTCACTACAGGTGAAAAATTTTCAAAATAATCCACTCCATACTTTTGTGTTGCCACTAGACGTGCTTTGTATTGTAATAGTTCACCGTTAAGCCCTCTTTTCTTTTTAAACATCCATTTGGTCTTTATTGGCTTTGCACCTTTCGGCAAATCGGTTAAGGTAAAACACTTATTGTCCAAAAAGAAGAATAAAAGAAGTCTAACAAAAAAAAAAGTATTAAAAATGAAGCAATTACAGGTAGGTACATCAATTATGTGATATATACATGGTGCTCACATATTTACAAATATTGGAAAATTAGATGATTTTTCTAGAAGTTTAACAAGTGTGTGAGTTACTGTAGTCACAGATTATAAAAGTCAATGTCATAACAATTTTAAAAATATAAATTAAGTTTTTATTTTGTCTAGACAGTAGTTTGTCCTATGGAGTAGAACCAGCATGTTTCCAAACATTCTTATCTTGGATATAATCCTCTAATTTGTAATATCCTTGTTTACATAGTGTACTTTTAATATGAGTTTTAAATTTTCTTTCATTTAATTGCAATATGTCAGAAGGTATTCTGTTGTAGCATTTAACACAGTACCCCATAAAAGATGTATGCACTTTAGATAATCTGAAAAAAGGTTGATCTAATTTATCTTTATTTCTAGTATTAAAATTATGTCTATCACTTACTTTATTAAAAAGATGTTGATTTTTGAAGTGAAAACTTCTTTAGCATCGTTGTGACTTGAAATTTTATGAAACGAAAAAGTGACAGTAAAAAGAGACATATAAGATTTAACGTGGGAGAAAATGAGATAGGAAGCATTATACGGGCATTTTCATTTTTAAAGACCACCCCCGCATTTTGACTGTCCCTCGTATTAAATTAATTATTATATGATTTCGGTAGGATAATTATCAAAATGATTTTAATCCTGAGGATACCGCTACATCCTTAGCTTAAGATAGTAACATAATATTTTAACACTTAGTCAAGAAAATAATAATAAAATAGATTACTTTTCGAAATTACCCCCTATATTTCACTGTCCACGACCAACTATTGACTAAACTTGTATTTTTTTTCAACATTTTTATTCCACTTGGGGTAATGTTTTTTCACTTAATTAGAAGCATACAATATAAACTAACAATTATGCAAATAAAAAATCTGCTTTTTAAGTAATTTATACTTTTTTTTAAATAAATTGAAACACCCATTTTATCGGCATTCCGACAGTGTCCGTTTAGTTACCGTGTTTTTGCCTTTCCAAATTTTCCGAGTGGTATCGAAATATTTTTTAAATGCAACATTGTTCGTATAATGTCGAATCTGTGTTAGAGTGTCGGCCATTTCGTCCAGACAGCGTCAGTGAGGTTGCATCAGCCGTGTGACAAGAGTGTGTGCTAAAACATGTCCGGGTTAGTTACTACAATTTTACCTTTATAAATCTAAACTTGTAGCTAACAGATCGTTTTAATATTTTCTTAATTAGATTATGAAGTGATTTGCAAAGAAATACATACTATCTAAGAATTAGTTAAATTACAAGAAATAATTTTATTTATGAAAGTAGTTGTCCATCATTTCGGTTTCGTTACTTTGCTTATAGTAACGTACAAGCCGAACATCAAAAGTAACGAAACCGAATCATAAAGCTGTGGTTATAACTAAATATTTTTTGAAGTGAAAACTTCTTTAGCGACGTTGTACACTTTTTTTGTAATGGGTAGAAAATGTTAAACTCGCGTCAGGACACGTGATCCTGATCGAAAATTCGTAAGACAGATGGAGAGTAGACAGCCGGCGCGGCGCGGCGTAGGAAAGGAAGTATCCACACCTCTCTTTCTACGGCGCGGTGAAAATGTATGCCTGCGCCTGCTGTTTCGTTGAGGCGGCGCCGGCGCAGGGAGCTTGCGCGAATGTTCGTGTGTGTTCTTAATTTTAATAATTCATTTATTAATTAATATAATTCTTTAATAATTAATAAAAAAATTATCGATTATCTCATTAAAATAATAAGGTAATGTTTAAAATTTATTGTAATTTAAGAACAAATTCAATTTTTGATAATCTTTAAGGACTTTGTAGACACTGCCTTATGTTTCGGTTTCGTTACTGTCCTCGAAACCACACATATAATAATTTTAATTTTAAAATAATTTCCCAAACGTTCTGTAATTTATAATTTGGTATGCGAAAGTACGCAAGATTTTCTTTTGTATGCATATTTTAGATTTTTGCTATTTGAATTATTTTAATAAAAAATAAGAAAATGAATGTTGGTTTCACACACAATGGTAACGAAATTGGTTGCAAATCTTTTTTGTAATATTATTTTAAGCCTAACATGCCAAATTAAATTGATTTTTAGAAGAATGTTATTTGTTTAATCGGATAAAAATAAGTAAGACAACAAACAAATGTCTTTTAATTTCCTTTTTCACATTTCAATTTGGTAACGAAATGGATATTATTTTATGACTCAAGTTAACGTTTCATATGCTTTTAGTCTGAAATTGCAGGATTTTAATATAACATAACATCTTTTTAGATAACTTGATAGTTGTTTTATTATTATAAAAAATAAAATAATAAGAAAATCACAATTTATTGTTACACTCAATATTAAGAACGGGTGGCACTTAGAAATGAAAATGCCCATACAGTGTTTTTGTTTTTTTTTATTATTAAAAATGACATCACATTTAATCCTATGCTACAGACTAATTTGTGAGGATGATGATGATGATGATCATGGCGATGGCGATAGCGATGGCGATGGTGATGGCGATGGCAATGACGATGGTGATGGTGATGCGATGGTGATGTGATGGTGATGGCGATGGTGATGGTGATGGTGACGGTGATGGATGGATGGATGGACGGATGGATGTTTTTAAAAAAATCGCAGGCAAAAATAGCGGAAAAACCGAAAGGGGGTAAACGGAGCCGGTCGAAACCTAGGAAGGTTTTGAAAAGGCAGGATCCAGAGAAGGACACGTGAGACAAGGATGGTTTCATCAAGGTGGAGAAGAAGAAGAAGCAGCCTCCTTGTCGGAACCAGTGCGGCACCGCGCTGGCAGGACCCAACATGCTGCTGCGTCCAGCAATCCCGACGACGCAGCTGTACGTGTCCAGACTGCACCACTCCACGAAGGTTGAGGAGATCGTGGAGTATATGCGTGGGAAGACCAACTGGACTTTGAGGGTCGAGAAGTTGGAGTCGCGTCACAACACGAACTTAGTCGTTCGTGGTTCGTGTTCCGACACATCATCTCGAAAAGTTTCTCAAGGAAGAGTTCTGGCCGAAAGGTGTTGTGTACCGCCGGTTTCGTGGCCTGCTACATGACACCAGTCAGCGAAACACGATGCCGTCGCTTCGTGTGCATTAGTTTTTAGTTAATGTAATTTTAATGTTGTATGTATTTATAGTATTTTTAAGTTATATTAATATTGTATTGTATGTGTTTTATATGGGCCTTGACGCCTGAAATAAATGGATAAATAAATTTAAAAAAAAATTAGCATCGTTGTGATTTGAAAGTTTATGAAACGAAAAAGCGACAGTAAAAAGAGACATGGAAATTCATAAGATTTAACGTGGGAGAAAATGACATAGGAAGCATTATAGTGTTTTTGAAGGTTTCACTTGTACCACGTGTGAATTGCACACATGCTGTTTTTTCTTACATACATAATATTTTCGTAAATGAATTGGCAAGGTACCGTCATGATATTAACCTTTTTAAATAGTTCCCTAAGAGATTCGCGGCGACGTAGATTATAAATGGCTCTAACAGCTCTCTTTTGTAAAATAAAAATGGATTCAATGTCAGCAGCCCGACCCCATAGTAAAATGTCATATGACATAATACTGTGGATGTAACTAAAATGGACCAAACGCACGGTTTCTACATCTGTTAACTGTCTTATCTTTCTAACAGCTGCAGCATAAGCGGCCGAGCTTAGCCGCCCGGCAATAGATGTTATATGAGGTCCCCATTGTAATTTCTCGTCTAGCGTGATTCCTAGGAAAACTGTCTGATTAATAATGTTGCGCGCCAAAAATAATGCTTGATACATCGCCATGTATCGCCATTAGTTACCACTAGCGCCATCTTGTATCGGGTAGCAGAACTAGTACCTTGGCCTTGGTACTAGGACATTGACCCTTCCTGTAGGTACTAGTAGTTCCGAGAACTATCGACGTCGAGTCAGTCGGGACCGGTATGTACTCGAACGTTCTAGATGTTTATGTACTAGCTCTGCGGCACTATATAAGGCGGGCGCGAGCCGCGAGACACATAGTTTCGATTAAGCGATAAGAGCGATAGCATCGAAGGCGATATTCGAGTGCGACTTAAGAGTGATCAGTAAGTGCAATTGTGTTTCTTATTAGTGTGTTTGAGTTGTAATTAGTGTTGGTGAGTAAAGTGTCATTTTTTTGGTTATTGAATCGGCAGTTTTTATTGTCACGAACCCCAAGCTCGTAACAATAAATTCTAGTTTTTGGCCATTCAATATGAGTTCACATTCGCTACTTCTAACATTCGGTAATGTAAACCGAATGCATTTGTTTTTTTTTTCATTAAATACTAAATTATTTACCGTAAACCAATCTTGGACCTGAAGAATAGAGTTATTCACGACGTCGGGTCGACGGGGTTGACGCGCGCTTGTATGTGTACACTTCATTAGAGCGGGTACACATTGGGCGTTTTGAAACGCGCGCTTTGCTAACGCGCGTTTTAAGAACCCCGAATTCTTTTGAAGTGTACACATGCAAGCGCGCGTCAATCGCGCGTTTACATTTTTTCGTTAGAACGCGCGTTGCTCGGGCGTCAGCTGTGCGCTTTGAGATACATGAGCGGCCATTTTGTTGTACATTTCAACGCGCTCTTTTGTGTATGTAGAGAGGACGCACTTTTCGAAAATGGAGATCGAGCAATTTGATACTGATTTCTTTATAGATGAAATCGACGAGAGACGATAGAGGAGCCACACACAAGCGATCTCTTCGACGTCCATTTTCGAACTGATCCAAAAATATGTTCGCCCTACTAACGCGCGATGAACACCATGCTAAGCGCGGTGCGTGTACGCGACCAACGCGCGCTCAACGCAACGCCGAGCGCCCAGTATGTACTAGCTCAAAATCAAAACTACTACTACCTACTACTACTAGCTCTTTTTTGCAAATAATTAATTGTTGTATGCAATGCTATTTAGCATTGCATACAACAATTAATTATTTGCATGCCGTATTTTAAAAAATACAATATTTTAACTTTTCATGCTTTGTAACATCTTGGAAACTTCTTTGTTTGTAAAAAATAATCCCCACTTATTTAAAAACATGGCCACAGTCAAGAAATTACCCATACGTGCTCAATATATGAACACATTATGCCATGTAAAATGTAAAACTGCACTGATGAAGAAAAGTTTCTTTGGTATTCTCCCCAAGTTTTTTATAAAGTTCCCGATGCAATTAAATGTATGCCATTACAAAAATTCAGAAACACTCTACAGAAGCTGCTACTTACTTGAAAACTGCTATTACACATTAGACCAGTTTCTGAATGACAAATTTAATTAATTATAATTTTGGAATTATTATTATGTTATTATTTAATTTTATTTCATTATAATGCAATTGTAATTTTTGATAATTTTAGTCTCTGCTGACATTGAATTTTTTTTTTTGACATTTAGACTATTTTAATTTAATTCATTTTGACGACTGTAATATTGCTGACATTGTTTTATCTTTCTGTACTATTTTATTAAACTTTCGACAATTCTTAGCTGTTCACATTGTGAGTTTAAGAGATTTTTCACAACTAATGTAATTTTGATCATAGCATCACTATTTTGTATCACTATTTTGCCTGTCGGCGGAACATAGGTTGGACCAAACACTATATATATACATAAGATCATTGTACCCTGTGTTCACAAAATAAATGAATTTTGATTTTTTTTAAATATTATTTTTCTTTAAATTATAGTACCTATTTTTTTTTCAAGCAAGGTGACAAAGTAACCTTCTTTATTAAATACTTTTTATTTGAATTTCTATTAAATATTCATAGATAAAAATATAATTTCGGGCGAAAAATTATCTTTAACTCTGTTTTACGGAATTATTTTTGTTGTATTACTGTATGAAACATAATAAACTGATTTATGCATGAAAAAGTAGAAGATAGAGTTGTACCGTGGACATTTTTATAAATTATTAAACTATTATCTTTGATGTAATCGCGAGATGCCAGAAAGTAAAATTTTATGAAATAGCCTTCGCAGAAACAAGATTATACTGATTTATGAACAAACTGGAATATGTATTTGATGCGCTCCCAAAAGAAGGAATCATACTTTCTCGGACATGTACTTTTTTTACTATTGTGGCTTTAGTTAACCCATAATCACACATCAAAACTCGAGTCAAACGCTCTAAACAGGAAAATATTGTGATAGCCCTCTTAATACACGATAAACAGTAATTTACGTAATTCCCATAAAAAGCAACTGAAACAAAGACGAGATGAGCGTCAGATAATGCGTTATACGGACAAAGCGTTTTCTATGAATGAATACGAATTTAAACCAAATTACAGAATGAGCAAGGATTTTATTCCTCTTTCGTATTACATAACAACATTTTTATCCTATCTCTATAAATTAAAATCTTTCTAGAACATTATCTTACTCAAATCGGACTTCGTACGTTTTTTTCAATCTCTAAAATTCTTTCAATCTCTAAAATCCGTATTACATAATTCAAACTGGAATATTAGTTTTAAACATAATCCTCTCATTTGACACTAAAATCTCGCAAATATTCCTATAAACAAAAAAGCCTCGTTCAAGTTACTTAATTATTTTATCATTTTTCTTCATAACTTCATAAGTATGTACAGACGGCAGCACATCGATGTAAACTCTATACATATCTATAACTACGACGCGCCGTATAGTGTTAGAAAGAAAGTACTCTTGGTTTGATTGGTGGAGTTTTCAACGTTTCTAATATTGCCCAATGGTTGCACATACTAATAATTGGCAGCCAATTATCATGTCTCACTAGGAATAAGCCACACCCACGCTAATGTCACTCATGACATTGACAATTTGACATCGTTCGTTTGACGTTTATTCATTACGTCAGGTGGAGTCGTGTTTGTGATCACTTTGTGTCGGTTCAGTCGGTTGTGATTTAATTATTTTACAAGTTTGTCTTATTATCGAATGCATATGCTTATCGACGCAAATTGAAAGGCATCATAGCCCTTCGATTGAGTGGATGACGAGATTGATATTTGTCGGCAGACGGGCATATCGGTGAGTAATATTTTTTGTAATTATCATTTTATAAAGGTTAGTAAGTATTAAAAAATAGTGTCAATGGTGTTTTTCTATAGAATTTTAAAATTAACAGAAGGGATAGGTAGATAAGTAGGTATCTTCTTTGTGTTCTTTCCTAATGAGTGCCCGCTGTTCCAAGCGTCATCAAAATGTAGGATAAGTAACAGAAAGTTTATATTCAGATTTATACCTACGTAAACAAAATTCGATGATCTATTGTTTTTGATTGCATTGTCATGGGACATTCTAAACAAAAGTTATTCCAGTAGGTAGTGATGGGATTTTAAAGTAAATACTCAATACTTTTATTGCATTCCACATGTAGGCATTCTTAGGTGGTAAACTTATAGTTAGATCATATGGACCCTGTCGGGCACAGCAAAATAAGTGAGTTAGGAGAGAGGAAGCATTTGTTAATTTTATAACATTACATAACAAACTACTATATTATAGGTAATAATGATGTAGGTATTTTTAGAGATAAACTAATAGCTTCTATATAAAATATAAACAATAAATATAAATATTAAGAGATGTAATAATCCATACTAATATTATAAATGCGAAAGTGTGTCTGTCTGTTGGCGCTGCTAGGAATAAATAAATAAAATTTAAAGTATCAAGTTCTTCTTAAGTTCTGACTTAAGTCTATCACTTAGATATTTGTTTACCTAGTAGTAGCTTTTATTCAGCAAGAATTGTCTAAGTTTTTTTAAAAATGTGTTAATTTTCTCTTCTTTTTTTATTAGTGCGGGTAGTTCATTATATAATTTAATGGACATTACATAGGGACTTGTAGAGTGCATTTTTAGTTGAGAACTTGTCTGAATAGATAGCGTGTCTGAATGTCTTCACGTTTTGAATATAACTCTTGATGTTTCCGGTCAAATTTGCATGTTTCTAAAATATACAGGGAAGGGTTCAAATATTATGTTTTTGAAAGAAAGGTTTGCAACTATCTGTTTGCTCAATGTTAACCAGGATTCTATCATCTAAGCATAATAGGTGGTGAGAGCTGTTTGTAAATTGGTGGTCTTTTTTATGTCACGAAGGGCTTAAGAGAATTTAGAAATTTTTGAGTGAGTTTTCTGTATGTGTGATTTCCAGTTTATATGTGTGTCTGTGTGTGTGTGTTTATTGTATTGTATGTGTTTTATATGGGCCTTGACACCTGAAATAAATGGATAACTAGTCCTAGTAGAGTAAATTCGTTAATGGTTTCTAATTTAGAGTCATTGAAAGTAAAATCTAAAGTTATAGGTGTTTTTGGTAAGGGTGGAAAGTTATTAATTTGGTTTTGGAGTAGTTTATCTCGAGGTTATGATTGTTCATACAGTTGCATGTTTTAGTAAGTATGGAATTGAGAGTTTCTCCTATATTTTCATTGTTTTGGGAAGAGACCAATATGGATATATCGTCCGCAAATAAGACACGTGGCCCTTCTATGGTCTTAGGTAGGTCATTAATATAAAGTAAAAATAAGAGGCATCCTATGACACTTCCTTGAGGAATTGAGCCATTAATTGCTTTACTATATGATCGGATTTTTTCGATTTCATTATTTTTATGGTTAAAATATTCTATTTCAACTAATTGTTCCCTGCCTACCTACCCTAAATACCTACGCAATTAAGCACTGTAACGAACACCGGGCGTGCGAATAGTGAATGATTATATAGTATAAAAGTGATAGTATAGGAATATAATACGATAGTTATATAGGACCCTATCCGCGCTCCAGGGCACAAGTTGATACCGACTTTTAACCATCGACTTATTATAAACTACTAGCGTAACTACATATTACCTACTGTTTTACTGTACTCAGTAAAACAGTAGGTAATATGTAGTTACGCTAAAATATTTAAATCGAATTAGAAATTCAAATCTTACTAGATTTGAATTTCTAATTCTTCGATTTAAATATTTTGTATTATTCTAATTAGCTTTCCAACTTGTTTTTATTATTAGTATGTATCTGACAGGAATTTTTGAGAATTTTAATGCGAAGAAAAATTATAGGTAGAATAATTACGTAACTTGAAAACGTGGCTTTTCGTTTATAGAAATGTTTGCGTGATTTTAGTGTCAAATGAGAGGATTATGTTTAAAACTGATATTCCCGTTTGAATTATGTAAATCGGTCCACGGGTTTTAGAGATAGAAAGAATTTTGTATATTGAAAACATGCCAAAGTTTGATTTCAGTTTTTTTTATTTTTTTCAGAAAGTTTTTATTGTATAGAGATAGGATACTTAAATGTTGTTACGTAATACGAAAGAAGATTACATAGATTTGAGAAATTGTAACGAACAGGCATAAAGAAATAAAAAAGGGCTTTAAAGTGTCAATGTGTGTGTGTGTGTGTGTGTGTGAAAATTACATGTAAAAATGGCTTAAAATCAAGGTTCTCTCTGCCTATAGTGATTGAGTAATAATAATGGGCAAATAAACTACAGCTATTTGTTTCGTTCCAGAAAAAAACAGTTTACTTCTGGCTTCGGCGGTGGGAAGAAAGTGGAAGCATAGCTCATCACCGCCGATCCACTCTGCCGATCCTTTTTTAAGCACACGAGTAACCTCAACTTCGTACAGCGTGAGTCCATGTGTAGATTGTAATAATCACACTTACCTGTCACCTTAACTTATTCATCACTAACATAAAACCTAGTTTCCTTTAAAAGTGGATAACAACATTGATTAAAATAATACCTACCTACTAGCTAAGTGTGCGTCCTGAGTAAAGGCTCCTACAAACAGGCGCGACACGCGATATAATCGCGCGCGACACAAAGGCACCGCTCGTTGCGGTTCAGTTCTTTACAACCTACCTCAACAAAGGTGGAAGTTGTCAATTCGGCAGATTGTTTATTTGTGTATGTTTATATTTTGTAGAATATTTTTTTAACCGTCTCATACTAATTTAAAGTTTATTCAAACTTGTTTCAAATTAATATTATTTGAAGTTAAACAAATATCAACCTTATGTTAATGGCAATTAAGTTGATTTCAGAGTGACTAGCACTATTGAAAAAGTTACAGTTTTAGCGTAAACTAAACTTTATTATGTAGGATTTAAAGTTATTTTTCCCTAAAGTCATTTTTTGTTTACGATTTTTGGCAAATAAATCGCGAATGTAGATAAGTTAAGCTCTTAACAAAGAATCCTATGTATGTATTGAAATTGACAAATTTCTTTGTTTTAGATATCAACGGACACAGTCAGAAGGCGCCTGAAAGACGATGTCCCCAGGTTTCAAACTATCTCCATATTTTTCATCACAATTGCCCAGCGGTTTAGCCGCGAAGGCATAACACACAAAGTTCTTTTGCATTTATAATTAGTGTGGATCTTCTAATATAGTGATAAAGATAATTGATAATAATGTTATAAATTGAAATTTTATATTTCTTTTCACACCATTGTTTTTGTTATATTCTTGAGAATTTTTCTTTACTATTGTTGGTGATAATTTGAGTTAGGGCCGTCATTCACTGGCGGCATGGCACGACAAGTGATTTTAGTAAGCGCAAATGATTTGAGATCTTATTTTATCATGGTTAGCGTTCACAATTCGGCATGCCAGAACGTGCCGAAGGATACCAAAGCAGGCATTTCAATGCAATGTGAGTGTTAATAGTGTTAAATTAGATTCGAAATCATCTGTAAGTATTACAAAAATCCCTTGTCGTGCCGTGCCACCAGTGGGTGCTGAACCTTAATATACATCTAGCCCAGTCAAATTATACTAATCTGGTTAAAAGCTTAATTATTTTTGTTAGGCAATCAAATGCTACCGCATTTGATTTTGCTTGGCAGCCATTGTTGGATGTAACTGTATAATTAATCTGTTACAAATAAAAAGAAAAGCTTGTAACAAATAAATATTATCTACTTGTTTTTAATATAGGCTATTAATAATAATAATAATAACGCCTTCCAAAGGTCTCCGAGATGTGTCAAAGACATTTTAAAAATAATAGAAATAATTCTTTATTGACGTAATAGGTTATCGAAACTTTTATGTATGAAGCATGTATACCTATTATAAATTACCTAATGTATTAAAAATATTAAATTGTAGTTTATTCAGAATTAAACTATATAAATGGTTGAATGAACATAATTTCTATAATATTAAGGAGTTTTTTTGAACATAAATTATGTTTATAAATTCAAATGTGTTTATTTGTGAAGTTTGTATGCTTTAATTTTTAAGCAAAACATATAATCTCGTATGCTTTAATAAAACCTGTGTATACCATGTTTTACGCAAACAAATTATCTTTTTGGTTTTATAACGTTTGTTGTAAGCCCATTCATTTATTACGTAAGACGATTTAGGGGGGAGTGGCGTCGACCATGTCTTATTTTTTCTTCCAAGGGGTTGGGAGGGAGTCTTGATAGTTCTTACGTAAGATCACAAAAATGTGCAAATTTAAAATACAATACTTTTGTCTATGCATAGCATGCCTACGATTGGAGGCGCGCGATGGCGTCACGAGGGTCGCGGATCTGAAGACGAAGAGAGGGACAATTCGGCGCGGCTTTAACAACATTAATTGTCCACTCCCTCTTTGAAGTCCACATCAACCCTGGGAGTATGCATGGCATGCTTACAATTGGAGGCGCGCGGTGGCTGAGGGGGCGCGCGGGCTGCGGCATCAGCATCGGGCGACGGCGGCGGCTGAGGCGTTCAGGGAGCTCCCCGCTTGTGAACTAGTTGTCACTTTTTGCGTAAACAATACTCATTAATGATTTTAATATTGTAGATAGTAAAAAATTGTTACTTTGAAAATAAACATTACAATAAACCAAACGTGTATTCATTTTTTCCTTTAGATTCTCACGTATTAAATAGGTATTATAAGTACAGGGGGGGTGGGGGTCAGCCGATTCTTATTTTTTCTTATATATGGGGGTGGGAGTCAAAAACTAGCAAAAATAGTCTTACGTAATAAATGAGTGGCCGCTATATGTATTTTAATTTCAAGTAGGTATTTGTTTTTTATGTTTCCAATTATATTAATGTTTAAGAATAAAAAGATTATTGATTGTTATTGTGCATTTTATTATGATATTTTTCCCGCTGTTTCACACGCGTTCCTGTAGGAACCTATCCTATATCCTTTTCTGATTGGTAGGTGTGCAAAATTCCATGATGATCGGTTGTGTAGTTAATATGGCACCAAAAGCAGGGGGTAGCTCCGCCGTATCTGGGATAATAATAGATTAGAATTTGATTTTAAAATTCATAACTAGCGCAATAATGTTGAACTTCATGTAAAAACAAACTTCGGTAGGTATAAGTAATTTACAAAGTTCAACCTTATCGTTTTAGTAATAAGATCGTGTTGCGACGAAACGTTAATCTTAAACACGGTGGACTGACAAAAGGCTGTTTGTAGGTATAATTAATTGCCTAAACTTCACACACGTGACACGTTCGTGATGGGGTAAGTAGGTATCCATATTTTTTTCAAAATTTCAAGCTAATTGTATTATGGGTTTTTACTTTTTAGCATTTAATTTCGTGAAAATAAAATAAAATAAAAATCGTTTATTTCGGAACAATAACGGATACCTACAATAGGTATTATAAAAATAGTTAATCGATGATAACTACAGAAGTTTATAACAGTGGCGCAACTATCAATAATAGAATAGAAGAGCAAGGAACGCGTTAAAACAGGTGACCTCCAGCCCGTCAGTAAGTAGGTAACAAAAGTCGGAAAAGGTCTATTTAAAAAAAAAAGAAATGTTTTTCTGACATCAGATTATACCTACCTGTCTGTCTACTTAACAATATTCATCGAGAGCGTGAAGTTTCGCTAATTAATTGTGTAATGTGCACCGTACTTACCTACCTGTTTAAATGTTATACTTAGGTAAGTAATTTTCCAATAATACCTACCCATGTAAAAATGAAGGATTAAGTAAAAGATCATTGAAATAAAAAACATCGATTATAAGCTTTCATAGGTATTTTAGGCATTGCGCGGGCCGCCGGCGCCGCTTTTATTACTATGAAATTATTTCGATTCGATTCAAGTGTTCAACCTGCTACGCTACTTTTTATCGCACAGTATTTTATTCTACACAACGAATGACCTTACGCACACACCCTCACGTACGCGCTGCAGCACGAAACATTACAAGTAAGAACAGACAAAAAGCTATATATCTCTTTCGCACGATTCTCGCTGTTGTTGCTCATAACGCGTTCAAGGTCAATGTGTAGTAACCTGATGTGCTGCCGTCTGTACATTAAAATTCTAAAAAATTCTACGTTGAATATTCCTATCAGCCGATCGATTCTGTAAAAATCTTACCGTGAAAACTTGGGTGAAGTGAGTTTGTTTTTGTTAGGAATTGACACTATTGACAGCTCACTCCACGCTCACTTCACCTAAGTTTTCACGGTGAGATGGTTACAGAATCGCACTGCTGATTCTAATACGAAAACGAATAATAAAACAAATTAGAAAGCTAATTAGAATACTACAAACACTTAAACTTCGAATTCACTTCTAAAACCACCTGACGTGACCTGACTTACCTTTTTTTTTTTTGTAGTGTAGGCAACGATCCTACCGCAGCCAGTCATGGTTAATTTTATGATTTTAATAATTTTCTTACGCCCAAATAAATTTAATACTTTATTAAACAACTATTTATGTCATATTTATTTATTAGCCTTGTTATTCAAAGGATAAAGCATTTTAAAGCCCTATTACCGGTTTATCGTAATGAGTTGAACCACACTATTGCAGCCCGTAACATAGCTAACTTCACGTGTAACAAAATAATCGCGGAGCAATGTCAATTTCATTTCAATGTTGACAATATTGTTTTCAAGAGTACCGAATCATGCGATTATAAAATTCATATTGGAATCGTATTGGCATTTCATTGGAATTAAAATTAGTTTGAAGAGTAAGCCCCCTGTTCGGTAAGTTCTTCAGAAGACCAGAGTACAATCAGCCGCCGTATTTGTAGACTACAAGAAAGCCTTCGATTCCATGGAAATTTGGTTAGTTCTGACCTCATACACAACTCGGAAAGACTTGTCAATCATATTGGATTCATGCAGTAGCAACAATCACACTAATATTATAAAGGCGAAAGTTTGTTGTGTGTGTTTATATGTTTGTTACTTCTTCACGCTCAAACGGCTGGACCAATTTTGATAAAAAAAATTATGGAGGTAGCTGACACCCTGGATTAACATATAGGCTACTTTTTATATCCCGATATTCCCTCGGGATCAACATTTACGCGGGTGAACCCGCAGGGCGCTGCTAGTGTTCTAATAATTGTTATTAGCTGTAACCGCAGCATAATGTTAGTTAACATAGTTAAAGTTAATTGGCTTTCGTTCCTGACCGTACTTTGTGCAGTCAGTTGTGAAGTTGCTGATGATCAAGTTCAGAGACATAGCCCGTGCCGACACTGCCGAGCCTGACCGGATGCACACACGACATCTGACGCGAAACAGTGGCCTTTCCGAGCCGATGTAACGGTCGCCGCGACTGCGCTCGTGACACGAGGACGGTTATATTATAGCCATTATAATCGTTGTTTTGACTATAAATATCAATAGGTACTGTACACTGTAGTACATAATACGTTCATTTCGCTGGCACAGATTAGTGCGGGGGATTTTCTTGCACCGCAGCGCTGACTCACGCGCCTCCTTCGCCACATTTTCCTCATTGGAACGTGCCGAGAAATAAGATGACATACCGCAGATTTAACATACTTAAATGAAATACATGATCTGTATTCCCCCTTCCCTCTCCACCACCCTCAGCGAACTGAGACGGAGCAGCAGAAATAAAATATTAGAATGCTTATCACAGTTATCACTCGCAAATGAGATTAAGGAATGGATCATTCAGTTATCTCTGGTCATTCCGAATGATGCTCTGTTGTTTCGTGACCGTCGCCAATTGTGTTAGTGGATCGTTCATTCATAGCTATTACGCCTGAATTACGCTCGGCCTGAGTGAGCAGTACGAGTGCAACAAACAGATCGCGACGCTTCCGAGAACATGCGCTAACAGGAGCACAATTCTCATGGAATTCTTGTTATCATTCATTCATTTAAAACCTTTTTCAATGATAGAGACCGACGTCTGACATAGAGCACCACATGCAATCTGTCAGGTGTTCGTATTTGTGTGGGAGCCACAGTTTTTGTTCCACGTAGCAAGGGTCATGTGTACTGTGAACTTATCATAATTATGAACCAGAAATTCGCAGCGCAACGATGAGCGTAGCAAAACGGCGCTGATGCTAATTAAACGAAGGTCCGATGGACCATTTGCTGACGCAGTAACACCTGAACACGTCGAACGAATAAATGATCAAATATGAGAATCTTTTTATCTTTTTTTTTTTTAAAAACATTGCCCCACACCAGGAATTACTCCTGTATCGTGGGTGCGTTTACAAACATTTAAATAATAATACCACCTAGCACCTGTGCAAATGGCAAGCTTCGCACAATTAACCTCCATGAGAGTGACATGCAGAAAGTATTGATTCCAAGGACAAGCAACTGACAAAACTAACAAAACTAACTCGCCAAGTAACCAACTTACAACACTAGCAGCGCCCCGTGGTTTCACCCGCATACATCTCGATCCGTGAGAATAGCGGAAAATGATTTTGTGTTAATCCTGGTTATAAACTATCTGTGTGCCAAATTTCATCCAAATCCGTTCAGTAGTTTGTGCGTGAAGAAGTAACAAACATACAAACACACACAAACATCGCTAAAACTTATAAATTTCTAAAGATGTCCCCTAAGAATTTCCCCAAAACTTAAAAAAATATTCATAATATCTCCTAAACTAAAATCTCTCAAAAATCGCGGATTTTCGGATACCCCTAGGTATAAGGAATCAATTTTTTTTTATTGACGTCACTATTTTGACGGCGGCGTCACGTTTTGACGGCAGAGAAGCTGCGAGGATCTGACACGAAATGCAAAGCTTCACTGGAAAATCTACTACACGTATGTATGTTATCATGACTGGTTTTTCTGTTTAGCCGCCTGTCAAAGTTGGTCGAGCAGGAAATTCGTCACTTTGTACTTGGACCCTTGACTGGGAGCGGTGTGGAACAAACGCACGCGATGCTGCGCGTGTGGTGCGATGGTATGGCGCTCAGTCCGCTAGTAAGGTGTTTCCGGCTATTGTGGCTGCGGAGCGTGCAAGGTGTAAGCGCACTGCCCTGCCACCACCGTCTGATGTTGCTCCAACACTTCCGGATCGCGCGTACAATCGCCAGGATGTTCGTAGGCTGCGCGCCAACAACGTTACTACTCACAACAGCGCGGCAGCGTCGTCGTCAAGCTTACTGTCAATATTTACATCTGCACTTTCATAGGTTTTCTCCGAGTGAGTTCGAGTCAACTTCTAGTATTTTAGAAGGAACGTGCGTAAGGAAACCAACAATCGTTTGTGAGGGCTTCCAATACCGGGATCCCGGACATTTTTTGTCAATTTCAATACCGATATTGAAATATCAAATACTGGAAACCCGGTATTGGTGAATGGCCCGGTATTGGCTACAGCGACACAATTTCGTTCTATTGCATATTATATTTCCAACCAATTTTTTATCTGTGTTAAGTTTTAAAAACTGCTTATTTTAAATATCTCGTGGTTTATTTAGACAGTTACTTACATTTAGTACTATACTTGCGCAAGAAAGGGATTTAAAAAATAGTAGTCTTTGTACTTTTTTTTTTTTTTTTTTTTTTTTTCAGGATGGGAAATCATCAAATGACTCCTCCCGCTCTGGGTGGAGCGGAAGGGAGTGTCAGACTCTTACTGACTAAAACCCACCCGTGTTCCTTCCTTCGCCCTTTATGTTCCGGGCCAGCGGTAACCCTTTCGGACAATCCCGCTGACCCGGCAGGCTTCGGCCCTTACGGGCCCCTTCTTTTAATGCTGACATCTCTTTGAGGCGCGCGTGGAACACGTACGCGCCGTCCGGCACGGGCCTGGTCCTGATCGGACGGTGAGCTACCCATTACTCTCCGCCCGCAGGCCCGCGCCTACGGTGGCCGGGAGTCGTCGCGCGGCTCCCGACGCCCGGAGCGTCTCCCGCGGCGGCTGGGACGGGAGGCTCTCTCCCTCAGCCGTCCCGCCGCCTCCTTCGCTAGCATGACTGCTTCGCAGAAGGAGGCGACTGCCCCCCACTCCCTCTCGCCCCGGACCATGGCTTGAACCAGGCCCGGACGCGAGAGGTCGCCGCCGCTGCCGATCGCCTCTACGAGGACACGGCGGTGCTCCGCCCAAGCGGGGCAGACCTCCACCGTGTGCTCCACCGTGTCCTCTGGGCGATAGTCTTTGTACTTGCCTCTCGGTCAAGGCAAGAGGTACATAGAACAATAGAAGTACTATCCTGAGATTCCTGAGGTTAGAAGGAAGGTGGGAAACGGCGCGGGGGATTCTTCCCCCGCGCTAAAAGGTGCAACCTACGAAAAACTCACCCAATACTTACGTTTTTAAAGTACACAAAATTTGAGCGCAGCCATAACTCTGTTAGGTCCAATAAAACTCGAGATACATGTTTTGTAATACCTACTTTAAAAATCGTAAGAAGTCGTAAATAAAAAACTGAAAAACGTCCGAAAATTTCGAGGTTTTTGGAGCACCACGTAATTTACACAGGGCATTCAAAACTGCAAACTTAGTTTTACACTATTTGTACCTATCTATCCTAACAACATCCCAAAAAGTCAGTACAGTGGATTTTTTTTGCGACCTAACTCGATTTTTGTGTCTACTGTGCCTGGCCTATAAAGTGATAGTTACTTATATTATAAAAGTAATTTTATATTGAAAAAAAAAAGTATTTTATTGTTTTGTGGTATTGGTTATTTAATTTATTTATAAACAATAGTGGATAAAAATTGATTCTAATAAATTTGAAATTTTCTATGCGGTACTTATTGAAAAAATCCGGTTTTCGAAACCCCTATTTGTGATAGACCAATCGAGGATCAATTTATGAAAGCGCTCAGCTGCGTGTAACATAGTCGGGGAAGTAGGTACCTGCTGATTGTATAATTATTCATACTGATAAATTAGCCGGTAAAAGAGACGCATTAATAAAGAGCTGGAATGCGGAGTGAGGCAGGGGGGGTTGAGCTCGCCCTTGCTTTTTGACCTGTACATAAATGCGCTAATCGAGGAACTCGGTCAAATGCCCATAGGGTGCTGCGTGGATGGTGTCAGTGTGAACAACCTTAGCTATGCCGATGATATGGCGCTGCTGGCTCCCTCGATTTGTGCATTGCGGAAGTTGCTTGCCGTGTGATGATCTTCAAGGCGGGTACAAAGTGCCCAACTGTTGTTCCACCTGTGTTACTCAATGGTATTCCTCTTAATCGAGTAAACCAATTCAAGTATCTTGGGCATGTGGTTACCGAAAACCTTGGAGATGATGTAGACATGGAGAGGGAGCGCAGGGTATTGTCAGTCCGGGCGAACATGCTGGCCCGCAGGTTCGCTCGATGTGCAGACGCGGTCAAAGTGACTTTATTCAAAGCTTATTGTGCGTCTCTGTACTCAGCGAGCCTGTGGTTCAGATATACCCAAAGGGGTTACAATTCTCTGCGTATCCAGTTTAACAACGCCTTCAGGGCGCTGTTACGTCTGCCACGCTTCTGCAGTGCGTCAACAATGTTCGCCGAATCGCGCACAGACGGCTTTGATGCCACCTGGCGCAAAAAGACAGCCTCACTGCTAAGCAGATTGCGTGGGAGCAGTAACAGCATCCTGAGGGTAATAAGCTAGACAGCCCACTGGTGTGGAGCCTCACCCAGAGGACTAAGCCTCTCTTAGTTATTAGGTACTAACATAGTTTTTAAGTTCATACTAACAATAAATGTAATGTAAATGGATCATTGATTGTCTGAATAAATTAAATTAATTATTATTAATTACACTTGTACTGTATTTGCAATATATTCAAAGAACACTTGAGGTAGATTAGCCGCGGAATACTTGTGTAGTCAAGTGGGTCGTACTTGTCGCATTTTCGACAAGTGTGGTAGTTTTACAAGCAACAATTAATTTATTAATGTTTTCAGCTGAATTTGAGGCCAGTTTCGAGGGGCGTTCAATGTATTCTTGGTATCAGGGTGTTTCACTAATGATGTGGGTAATTTGACTAAGTAATTAATTAATTTAATTTGACATTATCTAGGTATAAACTAGGGATGCCTCGATACGCCTTTTTGCCGATACGATACCGATACCGATACTCTTATTAAAATATCGGCGATACCGATACCGATACGCTTACTGAATTGAAAAAGGAAGGTAGATTAAATAAAACCCAATTAATTGTTTTAGTAATCAAAATTAACATTTATAAGATTTTTATTCAATTGTCGAAATTTCAAAGTGATATAGCACTTTTGTGTTTTGAAGTTGATATGACTACTATTTATTTTATTTGACTCAAACGACTAGTTATAAATGACATACAATACACAAACAATTACGATAGGTATGTAATTCTTAATCTTATTTGCATGGAAAAATATTACGCGCAACAACATTCAACTAGAGTTGCCGCGAATACTCGTTATTATTCGGTATTCGGCATTACTCGTCATTTTTTTGATATTCGTCGAATACCGAATAATGGCTAGTATTATTCGGCATTCGGCGAATAGTCGTCGAAAATAAACTTTTAACGAACAAAAGAACTAATTAGTTAAAAATAATCATTTTTTAAATTATTTTCCTTAATAAAACAATACACAATATCTATTATTATCTGTAATATGTGCCTGTGCCTATCATATTCATGAAATTAAATTAGTAAGGCTTTTTAATTAATATTTAAAATCCAACAGAGGCAGATTGTGGTGCAAAAAAACAATTTTTTCTGCACGTTCTGGAGCAAGTCGGTTTCGTTTTTCCTCGTAAATTAAACCTGCCTCGGAAAATAGTCTTTCTGAATAAACAGAGCTTGCTGGTGTGATTAAGTATCGTTTAGCAAGCTTACTTAAAATAGGAAATCTATTCTTATTGGTACTCAAAGCCCACCATTCATATGGGTTTATTTTTCTGTCAGCCTATGCTAATGTGATGTAGTTGGCGATTTCTTCAGCAGTGGCATTCTTGGGTTGCTCTTCAGTAGGTTGCTCTATAGATGATTCTTCAAAACATGCCCAAAATAGTTTATGAGTTTCCGAATCATGCTCACTTTCATTGTCTTTCTTGTAGGGGGGGGGTCTAAAAATGTCGACAAGTAATATGTCTTCGTAAAGCATAGATCATCCAAGTTAAAACGGGCTTCCATATTTTCTATCAACGCCTTTCTAAAATCATCAACGTGTGCAGTTTGTTGAATCAGCGCATCTTTCATTAGGTATCTGATTAATGAAACAGTGCTAGGTATCACATTTGATATGGGTGCATATGTGGAACTCGTGATTTTTGTTATCTCTTCGAAAGGTTTTAAGAGCTTTAACAGATGTTCTATAACCTCCCACTGATCACTGGTCAAATTTTCATTTTATTTTTAAGTAACACTTTAACTAATTAAGTATTCATCAAGTCTTTAATTCAATAGTAATTTTCAAATAAGTATAGAAATAAAAAATAAAAAAACGTCAACCGATGTCGAAAATCAATTAACAAATGCGTGCCGCCTATCCTAAACACAAGCGTATTGATTGAGCGGGAAATCCCCTACAATAATAATCGCTGGGTTATACAAAACGGGGTATTCCCCGTAAACTAAAGAGAAAGACTTGTACAAGAAAAGGGTTGCCAGCATTTAAAAATGGAAAATTAAATTTACTACATATATGTAGGTATGTATAACATGAAACAGATTTCTTTAACTTTGTTGTTTTCTTTTCTCACAACCTTAGAAGAAATTAGAAATATTTTTAATGTGTTTAATGTTTTTTTTATGTCGAATAGTAATGTCGAGTTATTCGACTATTCGCCAAAGTGAATGGCGATTAATCGGTATTCGACTATTCGCTATAAACACTATTCGCGGCAACTCTACATTCAACCTAACGAAATGGGATAGATGTGCGAGTGTCGAGTGCGAGGCCAAAGCGGGCGGGCGAAACAAAACACTGAATAAATCGCGGGGTTTCCCCGAGCAAACTTAGTTCGTGCCTCGTTTGCAACGAAATAGACGGGACAACACGCGCGTTTACATTACATTTTTAAAGCGCGAAATTTGAAAAGTATCGTTGAATCGGCCATAAAAATATCGCCGATACCGATATATCGGCAAACCTGAAGTATCGCCGATATATCGGTATCGGTATCGGTATCGGATGCATCCCTAGTTATTTTTCTCAACAAACAAGGAAAAAGTCAAAAACTATTCACGAAGTGATGGTGGCTGTTTACCATGATTCTGGACCTCCGTTATCTACGGTTCAAAAGTGATCAACTGAACTTAAAAGCCCGAACGAGTGTCGTCGTCAATACTCTCTGACGACGACACTCGTTCGGGCGGCCCGGTTACTGGTTACTGCCTCTACGGAAGAAAACGTTTAAAAAAAAAAGTAATTAAAAAAAACTAAAAAAACCCGACCGCGGTAAAAAACTTAGTAAAAAAAATGAAAGCTAAGAACAAGCTCATTTTAAATTAAATTAAAGTTGGAAGCAGGCCATTTGAGTTTGAAAATATAATAATGGTATGGGTCCCGCCTGCTATTCCAAATGGGCTTCTTTTTAGCTTATAATTTTTTTTTTATACTTATAACTTACTTAAGTTTTTTTTACCGCAGTCGGGTTTTTAGTTTTTTTTTATTTAATTCCTTTTTTTATTTACAGCCTTTTAGTTTACAAATGTGAATTTTTTTTCTATATTTACTTATTTAGAAAAAAAAATATTATAAAATTTCGTGTTTTTTATTACTTTTAACCATGTAAGTTGTACATCGTTATTGTAATTAATTACCTTTTAAAACCCTTCATTTTGATACCCCACTCGATAGGTTTTGAGATTTTTTTTTAAGACAATATGGCGCCAAAAATGGCCAATTTTTTAATTTTGATATACCCAGTGTCACTCTAACAATTACGACGAATCGAACCGCACCTCTCAAGCTGAAATCGATCAAACTGTTTAGGCTACAGAGCGTGCCAAAGAAATATACATAGATACAATCGAAAAATAACCCTCCTTCTGGCGCAGTCGGGTAAAAAGTTGAGAAGCTTATACTGAAGGATGCCCGAATGAAGATCAAAATGATAGTAGAGATGACGCACCTCTATGTTGGTTCCGAGCACACTATTCTTCATGGCCTTCTTTACCTCTCCAAAGTCAGTGCAAGATGTGTGCCGCGATTGCTCACGACGGCGCCTCAAAAGTGCGAATCGAGTGCTATAGAGAGTTTTTATAGAGCTCTGTGGTGAATCGAATTGTTACTGGAGATGAAACATTGGTTCATCATTATGACCCTGAAAGTAAGCAAGAGTCCATGCCGTGGCACAAGAAGGGTACTGCGCCCCCTAAGAAATTCAAAGTCGTTCCGTCTGCCGGAATAATCATGGCCACAGAGTTTTGGGACTCAAAGGGAATTTTGTTGATTGAGTAAGTACCTACACAAAAAAGGTGAAACCACAAACGCAGTATTCTACTCATCCACTTTACGAAATTTACGGGAAGCAATTAAAGAAAATCAAGACGGGGTAAACTGACCACCGCACCGGTGTGTTGCTTCTTCACGACAACGCCCCGTCCTCACGGCGCGTGTTCCCAAGGCTGCTGTGCGATATTGTGATTTCGAAGAAATTAACGAGTGATTATTATTTTGAAAAAAGACCTTCGTGTGAAACGATTTTCCAAAGATGAAGAGCTCAAGGCGGCAATAAATGCGCATTTTTAGAGAAAGAGGAAAGTGATTTTTTACAGGGTATTGAAAAGTTAATTTCGAGATGTAATAAATGCATTGGGGCAATGGGGGACCACATTGAAAAATAAAAATTATTTTAATTGAATTTTCGTCTTTTTTCATGCCGATACCGAGAATACATTGAACGCCCCTCGTATTTGTTTATTTTCGCTATCGATACGTTACGAAGAAGAATGGCATCTGCACTAATTATGCACTGACACCCTGCACATGAAGGCATATCTTGGTATCGGAGGATGCCGATTGGTCACCGAACTGTGAGCGGTTCTGCTGTAATGACTCGTACAGATATACCAGCTGACCAGCCCAGACCAGTGGTACTGCGCAGTAGAGCGCAGACTCCGGAAAAATTCATAGCAACGAACACTAATGTATTTTTTATTGTAAAACGCAACGCTAAATTACAAATATTAATAATATTTTTGTTCAAAAGCCCTCCCCTGCGAACCGAATCTAGTTTGGGTCACAAGAGTCACAAACAACTAACTAGAGTAATGTAACAGCAGTTGATATCGACTACGGGAGGGCTGCCCAGTGCCCACACTGCCACTGCACTGCACACACGAGCCTGCCTGTGACCGCTGTAAGCGCATTCATTGATGATGTTCTCGAGGAAGGGTGTCCCTCATAACATCAAGTCGAAGAAGATTGAGTACTTTAAATAGAGCCTACAGACTAGAATCCTTACACTGCCAATGTATAACATGAACACCCACTGTCACGTGTAATTAATTGCATCTGCATAGCAAATAGTATATTTATTTATTCGTAATTACATGATAGTAACAATTGGTAAATAAAACATATTTTAGGGGCAACGATAGCGTCGCTTCTGGTAAATTGATAACGCTGTTGATGCTATTTGCTTAGTGATTACTTCGTATTTATAGTAGAATCATTGAACTCCGCCACTGCTTCTGCGTTATCTACGGCGAGGGGTGGCCACACTAGACACAGACAGGTCCCTACTGCTGCAGCCCACAGCCACAAACTTTACGAAAATGGGTTCATATCTCAGGGATATAACTACCTATGAGTTCCACTGGGACGTAATGCATAACAATAGACATAATTGATCAAATCGTTGTATGGCGTATCTATGTAGTTGAGCGGCTATTGAGCGCGACAGTGCTACCTGCTACGAGGAGCTCCCGCGACTGTAGCGACACGCTCAGCTCTGCTCAAGAGACAGCGGACGTCTGATAACGAGTACACGTTACAATGTAATGGCGCAGACCAGTCGGGTAGCTGTGAGACTGCACACATTGTACCGTTCGCCATTATCCACGCTGATAAACTACAACAACACTGAGCAACTTGTGTGCATAATTATGTACATGTTGTAAATTTCACGGAACACTGATATAATCGAACACTTGAATACTTAAATTACTTGAAATATTAATGGTTTGAACAATTAATTAAATTGGCGGAATTTAATTTGAATGTTATCTTATCAGTGCTCAGTGTGGGGCGCGCCCATAGCGTCATCATGCATGACGCCATGTTTTCTTAAGACCTCTTCGAGAACCACGGGAGGCATTGTTGCTGTTATGAAGTATTGGACACGAAGCATGTTCAGCGAACGAATATGTTTGATAGTCAACAGTCACAAGTTCACATGCACAAGGGTGGAAGCATATCATAGGCTCATTTGCTACGTGTGTGTAGTTAAGACGGGCAAAGTCAGGTGTTTCGGGTTTGACTGCTTTAACTTAAAACTAAAGTAGAAGTGGCGGTACTCACCCTCAGTTGGATTGGAGACCGCGTCGTGTATGAGCGACGCGATGCAGCCCGACAACCCTGCAACAGTCAGCACACCGGCGTCAGCACAACATCACACTACAGCACTTTTACATTATAAATAGAGAAGTGTGCCGCTCAGGGGAAGCAAGACGTAGACTGGGCTCACCGTGTGTGATGTGGTCGTGCCGGTGCCTGGTGAGCTGTGACAGCGAGTGCTTGCAGTACTCGTAGGTGGCGAAGAAGCAGGCGTGCGCGGGGCCTGCGCCCATCACCACCGCCGACATGCCGCGGACGGGCCTGCGGCGATACAAGAGGGCAACATGTTAACACCAGAGCTGCTACGCACTACGTTCCACGAAAACAGAACGTATTTCATTTGCTGACTACATAGCATGTTCTCGTCATCGTCCTAACAGTGGGCTCCTCAGAAATTGTGGTACCAACAGATACCAAGGATATAAACCATTTAAAAAATGAACGCCCCTCCACTGTTTGTTGCATACACATTTCAAATGTTTGTATAGAAAGTTTAGTGGAGGGGCGTACAGTTTTATAATGGTTTATCTCTATTTATATAATTCAAAAAAATCTATTGTTTGGAAAAAAAAATTAAAACACTAGTATTTTAGTATGGTGATTGTAGAATGCTCTGACAAAAAAATTGTATATAAGTATGGTTTTTATTGTAAAACGAAAGTTTTTAGAGGTATCTTGATGATTTTTTTCTATAGTACCAATTTAGTTGTATTATTCATTTATCTATTTACATAAACCATTACAGGATATAACCCAATGCGGTAAATGCGCTTATCCTAACTTATACATACTAAAATCTATAACTTATTATAAATACAACAACAACACACTATCTACCTAGCATATATCCTGGAGAATATCAATATTTTTCTGATTTTGTTTACTGTAGCCAATCATATACTTTTATTGTTTCTAAAACTTGCGTTTTTTGTGTTTAGGTTGTTGTAGTGCTGACGGAAAGTGTCCGGCAGTATTAATTACTAATTTTTAACAATATTCTCTAAAACATATATTATGTAAAAATCAGCTCTGAGAATTTAAGAATAGTGAGTGCTGTTTTTACCTGTCTTTCGCACTTGGGACCTGTGAATTGGCCGTCTGACCAATCTAGCAGGTATGCATACACTCAATGCGCATATTAACACTACTTCATGCCATACATTTCATTTCTGAGAAAATAAGTATGGTCTGGCGGCCCTGGGATCTTGGACTATAATATTTAAGGTGTGTATTTTAAGTGTGGTGTTTAAGGTTTATATGATTGGTATAATATCAATAGCCTATAATAATATGTGCATATTTATACCTTAGTCCCTATTTGTACTATATTGTTAAATGGGCAAGAGTGTATACAGGGGCATGAGAAATCAAACAGATAACTGCATTATTTTCTTTTTTATTTACTATTAAAAACAATCAATCAAATCAAAAGTCATTTATTCAAAATGACTTTTGATTTGATATTCAGTTCGAAAAACTTGATTCTATACAATAGTAGGTATGCAAAGTAATTAACATTACATGAAACAGGACATTTAATTAAATAATTTAGTATATACAATGAAATCTACTGAAGCAAAACAAAATTAAATAAGTACCTAAATAAAAGCCTGCAGGCATAAAGAGCATGCCCGCTAACAAACAAAAAAGTTATCTAAATATCCATTACCTATAAAGTTAAAACATATTATTGTAAGACTTTTATTTAAAACTTCACCTTTTGTTCTGTATTAGGCTGGTTTTCCATTGGCACATTGTCCCTATACCAAGATGGGCCTGTTCTTCAGGCAGTAATTGGTCAGTGGGTCGTCTTAGGGGTTGCTTAGGACTCCACAAAATTAAATTTGAAAATTATAATTTCCAAGTATACAGTTTTCATATTATGTAATGAAAGTATAGCACTTCTTGGCATGGTAAAATACACAATGTTACATTTGAAAACAAAAAACAAAAAAAAAAACTGAATTATTATTTAATTATTATTTACTCAAAACATTTATACTTGGTCTGGATGGTGTTACGAGTCTTTTAAGCCTGTTACATGATAACGCATTCTTTGCTTTAATTTGTAGGCACCATGGTGGTGTTGCCTTATAAGAATTCACTTTTTGGTTGACTTGGAATCTTGTAGACACTGACTTTTTCTTTTGATGCTGTCAAGTTGACTTTGACATCTCTCACTTTTTCTACCTATAGCTTTGGACAGAATGGCGTAATTTCAGCGCTCCGATATAAATCTTGAAGTATAACTTCAGATGGGCGGCATCTAGTCCCAATAGGGTAGTTGACTAAGAAAATATATTTAGTCCATCAGTTAGATTACTAAAAAATATTGTATACGTATTTTTTCTTTTGTCTGGCAAACAAAAAATTACGAAGATACAGCGCTTGGAAATTTCGTATGACGTCACGCCGTGCTACAAATTTTAGCACGTTATTACGTCAAAGCCCCCCACTCCTGAACTTTGATGTGATATATCTTTGTAATTTTTTATCTAATTGATAAAACAAAAAATACGTGTTCAATATTTTTTAATAATCTTACTGAGTGACTAAATCGAATCGATTTATTTTTACCCAGGCAACATCCCTATTATGCGGTAGCCGATTGCCCTTGGATAGCCCATATTTTTTAAAGGTAAGCGAATTCTTCATGATTTCGGTCCGTTCCGCGTTGGCTATTTTGATAGCAGACGCTAATAGTTTCCGATATTTAATTGTTTCAGGATCTTTTGACTTGATTACTTTCTTATTTGTTTGGATTAATTCATCTACTGATGACAACATTTTGATGTTTTGGAAGAATACAATTAAACTCACCGTGAGTTTAATTGTATTTGGTCATAAGCACTTCGATCGCCATTTTTTATCAACGCTGAATATCAGCTAACGATTATTCATGTTTGTTTTCAGCCACAAGGCGTTTTTTTTTCCACAACTTAAATTCTGAACGCTCGCCCCTACCAAAATATATCTTGGACCGCCTTTGGCATCCCAGCGGAAATACAAATCACCAAGATGAGCGTGGTTTATTCTTTTGGTTGATAATTTATTCGACGGAATTTGGTATGGTTTGTGATACATAACTTAAATTTACAAAAGTGCAATAATGACAACTATTTCATCTTAGTTTTACACCTTTATTTAGAACCATAGCTGTTAATTTTAGAAAGGAATTTTCTTGTGTATTCTTAAAACCAGCAGCCTTCGGGTAATAAAATCGTTCTATAACTTTCATGATCGATTTTTATTGATACCTTCCCGCTTGAAGATTAAGTCTCAAGCTCCCGCAGGTAAGTCTATCCTTGGCATAGTTTTGTGTGTACTCCAGACGCCCGAATTTTCACTTCTACTTATTTTTATTTATTTGGAGTACACCACGCATTTTTAATACCATCCATCATTCTTCTTTTTTTATTATTACAATGGGTTACTGTTAAAACTTAACACCATGCTTGATTTTATATGGTGATGTAGAGACAGAATGTAGAAACTGCTTCAACGGCGAAATCATCTGATTTATCAAACTGACTTTTGTTGGTTAGCTTTACTTCTGAATGTTATACATATTATGTGTACTTGAACTGTTCTATCCAACACTCTTGGTCTTAATTGGGGAACTTCTTCAAAAATCTGCTGAATTGTAAAATAAATGTTTTGTTATTTAAGTGAAAAGTTATAATTATAAACACAAATAGGAGATTACTAGGATCTATTGTACCAACAATGTATGTAATAATACTGAAAATACAGTTAACTTTTTCAATGCTTTATTTTAATAAATGAGTTAATAAAATATATACCCGAACAACCAGATGCAATTTTTTCAGGACTTGATTGTTCTGTAACTTTACTTTTCTCTTTGAATTGTTTTTCACACTCTTCAAGAACCATCATCCTTCGTTTCTTAGCAATATAAGGTCTCTCTGTTGTGTCAGATGTTTGTGTATCCATAACTGGTTGGCAAATAAAATTTTTGGGCATACATCTTGGTTTCATACGTACTTGTAATACTCCATATAATTTTCCATATCATTTGGCAACTTGAACAAGTAAACATTGATAAAAAGAATGATAACCAAAACATAACATAACCTCAATATATTAGTTATTTCATAGCCTCAATATTTCAACTATTTCACGTCAAACGAACATTTTAAGTTTAAAACCTATCAATATATAATAACATACTCTCATCACAATGGTCTTCACAGAAATAAAGTGGCGAATTAGTGATTACGTCGTTCGGGTTTCGCCGTGCGAGCTTTAACCATTGATCTCAATATTTTCTTGTTTGGGACATATATAAACACCTTGTTGGGTGTGGTTATTGATGTGCAATGATGTATAAAACTATAGATACGTTGTCCGCACTCTAAAATGGCAACATGAAATGAAGCCAATTGGCCACATTGCGCTCAGTCACGCACCAACCTCATTTTTTTTTTTTCATTTTTCATTTATTTTGTTTTGTGAACATAGGTGATTACAGGTGTTTTTCAATATAAATGTCAAGTACACAAACCATGTTCCGCCGATAGGCATACAAAATCTGAGTTGAAGTTATAGTAAACTTATTTAAAAAGATTAAAACAAAAAATTCATGCAATTCTAAACGAAATTAACAATGTCAAAAAAACATATTATTAGGCATGTCAAGTTATAAAATAGTCGTAATAATATAAGGAAAATGTCATGAAAATACACAATGTCAATAGATTTAAAACAAAAAAAAACAGATATACATATACATAAAAAAAAAATCTTTAAAATTTGTCATCCATATACTCCTTGACTGAATAATATACTTTGTCATTTAGTAGCTTAAAGAGCTCGCTTTTGAATTCATTATTATTCTGACAATTTCTAATATGACAAGGTAGTTTGTTATACAATTTTGGTGCCATTGCATAGACACTTTTATAAGCAAAAGCAGTTCTCGTGATCATTGTTTTCAACTTATCTGAGCGACGTTGACTTTCTACATGACTAAACAAATGTATATTGGTTTTTACAAACATCAGAACCTCATATATATACAGTGAAGGTACTGTCAGAATACTTAATTCCCTAAAGTGTGGCTTACATGTATCTGTTGTTCTTAATTTGCAGATGGCTCGGATACATCTTTTTTGTGCCAAAAGCACGGAGGATATATTTGAAGCGTTACCCCAGAATATAAGTCCATACCTCAATGTGGAGGCTACATAACCGTGATATGCCGTTAAGAGGGCTGTTTTGTTTGCAATTTTCCCTAGCATATAGGGCATAAGAGAATCGGCAAAGTTTCAAACAAACACTATCAATTTGAGTTTTCCATGACAAATCATTGTCAATGTGCAATCCTAAAAACTTTGTAGTGTTTGTTTCTAGTACTGCGTCATCTTTATACCTAATTTGGTATTGTGTTTGTTTTTTTTGTCGAAGTTTAAAGTCCATTATTTTGGTTTTTGTTAAATTAATTTTAAGGTTGTTAGCATTTAACCATTCTATAATTGACACCAGGTTTGTGTTTATATCTAATTCAATTTGTTTAAAATCATTCTGGTCGAAAACAATAGTGCTGTCGTCTGCAAATAAGCACATCTGATGACTGGTTACTTTGGGAAAATCGTTTATGTAACAGATAAAAAGTAACGGACCTAGGACAGACCCTTGTGGCACCCCATACGAAATTATTCTCGTACTTGAGGAGTATATTGTTTCAGTTTTTGCTTTAATGTTCACTTGGCTGATCTGAGTAAGCTGTTTTCTACCTTCTATATACGATTGTATGAGGTCAAGTAAATTACCTCTAATACCGTAGCTATAGAGCTTTTTTAATAGTATTTTATGGTCAACATAATCAAAAGCGCGGGTCATGTCCATGTACATTGCTACAGCCTGTTTTCTGTTGTCCATGTTGTGGTGTATTTTTTTAAGGAAGTTGTACACTGCCATGTTAATCGTTTTGTCTTGCCTAAAACCCATTTGTTCCTTACAAAAAATGTTGTTGTTTTCAAAATAATTGTTAAGTCTAATATAAATTACTTTCTCGAGAATTTTTGAAAATATAGGAATTAACGCTACAGGTCTATAATTACACATTTTTGCTTTGTCATCTTTTTTGTGTAATGGCTTGACAACTCACAACCTGTCGTGCGACGCTATGTTTGTTTTTAATTTATATCGTATGTGAAAACCTGTGCAAAACATAAAGAAAATATGCCGTCGTGTGTTTACAGAGGATGTAAAAAATTATACCCCAAAAGTTAAAGACAAAAATGTGTCATTTCACGTGTAAGTTTACAAAACTAGATTATTTTATTTTATTTTGTACGACGCTGCGTCTAATGGCGGCCGGCGCATGAAGTTAGTAATCACGTGACGTTAGGGGAGGTTTTTTTTTTTTTTTATTTCTGTTTATTTAAGGAATTTTTATACATAAAGTACATGTCAATTCCATCGTACCCTAACTTAAACTAAAATACATCTACTTACTAAATTATGGCTTACGACTAAATAACAAAAACAGCGCTTTAGCAGCTTCAGACAAAGGAGAGGACAACATCTCGTGGAAAATACCCACATTAGTTCTGCTCAATAGGGGAGGTTGGGACACTAATACACAAGTTTTTTTTGGTTGTTAGAATTTATAATATTGTTTGAATATAATATTATGCACTTGTTATGTTATGAATATACATTATTGTTTTCCGTTTCATTTTAGATTGCCTACAGATGGGCTGATAAAAGAAAAGTGGCTTAACATAATAAGGGTTCAAAGACGTGAAAACGATTGGCTACCAACTCCCTATACTAAAGTTTGCTCAAAGCATTTCTCAGCTGACGATATTTATGTGACGAAAAAAAATTATCGAAGAATAAAAAAGACTGCAGTTCCTATAATTATGGTAAAATTATACGTCATTTAAAACACATTATTTAAAAGTATTGGTTTTTGTGAAATAACCGGATTGTTATATATCGACGGCGAAGTGCCAATAACTCCTAACTGACAAAGTCAAAAATTTACACATACTGGATAAAAACGTTCAAAAATAGACACGTTGTTTTAGTTGGGAGGTAATATGTATTTCCACATTTTAATTTAATGTTGTTGTAATAAAAATACACTTTGCGATTTCACTAAAACATGCGAATAACGCCTTTAAATTCAAAACGAAAAAAAAGTGAATTTCTCAAAAAAAAATCAGTTAGGAGGTATTGGCACTTCGCCGTCGATATATATATATATATATATATATAAACATTTAAAAGATATAATATTGGTATTACTTTATTCGTAAAGTAGGTAATACGGTACAATTATCAATTATTTTATTAACTCTAGAAAATCGAGTGTCCTTTTTTCAATAAATTATATTCTTAATCTTCGTTACGACTTGTTCGTTTTTTCATCATTCTCATTCACACACTCCCACCACTCATTCACTCATCTTACGTTCCATTCTACCAATGAATTTAATTTTTAATATAGCAATGGCTCAGTGTTACTAATTTTGTTGGTAACTTAGTATCCTCATAACCTGAGTATTGACACTTTTATTAGTGCCGTTGCCCGTTGAAGGTAGTTTTTAAATACAAATTCCGACTGCCAAAATTTAGTTTACTACCTTATGTACCTGCATGCGTATTTATTTAATACAGTAACGTAACTCGCGTTTTTTGTCTACATTTTAAGGCGCGGGCCCACCGCGGCGCATGCTGTGCACGGGCACGCGGCGCATTTTAGCTGCGTGTATTAATTTGTTTGACAACGTGGGTCTACGTTTCCACTGGAGTACACGAATATGACCCACGACTATGCATAGCGTGGCACGGCGCACGGAGAGGCTACGCACGTGCCACTGCAATTGACTGAAAACTGCGCTGCGATAAGCGAGCTGTACATAGTCGTGGGTCATATTCGTGTACTCTAGTAGAAACGTAGACCCACGTCGCCAGCGTTGAGCTATGTAACCGCCTATTCGAGCAAGCCACGCGTGTATCAATGACGTCAATTCATGCGCAGCCTCTCCGTGGGTTGCAGTGGATACAATCACATACATTTTCTTCCAAAGCGAAGCTTAAGGCTGCTCTCTCGAAAAAAGCTTGAAAAAAGCATGCAGATGAAGCAAGTTTTTGTCGGCATTTACAGAGAAATTACATCTGAAAAAAATCCTTAGTAATCTTCATGATATAATACGTAATTTGGTTTAGCCATAATTTTTCTACCGGTATCACATAATTAAAAAAAACACTGGCACTCCGGTAGTGCCGACAGAAGTGAAAACTTGAACAATTACGAGCAGGGATTGAAAAGGTTCCTAAAGTACCGGTAAAGTACCGGTATTTAGTGGTTCCGGTTTCTAGAACCCGAACCGGAACCGGAACCTAAATTAGAACCTTTATTTTACCGGTTCTTTAGCGGTACGAGTACGAGACCGAACGAGTTCATACGATGCCGCTCAGCGCAGGACAATAGCGGCAAGATAGGATATTTTGTAAGAGGAGAGAGGGGTACATTGCATTTGTAGATCATTCGCATCATTCGTTGCATGAACAACGCGTGCGCCCTATATTTGTTTCTTTGTTTGATTTATATTATACATTCGTGTACTCGTCTGTTGTACAATGACCTCTTAAGAGGTTGTTGGTGTTTTTCCATTAACCCTGTATATTCAATAAATAAAGGAGATGATAATATCTAAGTGAATACAATACGATTAAACTTACCTTTGTCCATTTTATATTAATTTATTAACAGTAACTGTAGATTATATAAACAACTAATAATAATTACTGTCAATATTTGCTGACACTGTACAGACTACACTGACTGTTTGCTGACTTCTACTCACCAATAATTCGAAGGCTAACTGAAAGAAAAGATACGCTAGCCACGCGTCAAACATTATCCCTTCTTTCTTAGAGAACCTTTAAATCGGATGATACGGAACCGGTATATTGGAACCTTTATTTGGAACCGGTACTATGGAACCAGAACCAAACCGGAACCTGAACCGGAACCGTACCGAAAAGAAGAACCTTTTTAAGAACCGAAATGAAGAACCGGAACCCAAATTCGTACCGGTTTTCTTCAATCCCTGATTACGAGTGTATTTTATGAATCGTCTTATAAACAAAACACGCGTGTTAAGGTGTGTTCCTTATTTTATAGGGTTTTTTGCAAATCAGGTATGATGACCAAAGTGACTGGTTTATTCTTCTCGTGAAAGGAATTTATTCAGATTTGCTCGTCGTCAGTTATATATCCGTGGTTCAGCGCCATCTCTTCGTTGTTGGATGAACTACGTAGTTAGTACGCGAGGCCTACGTAGTTAGTACGCGAGGCCCTCGTAGTTCTTCCCGATGTGCATAGATGGCGCTGTCCTCAACAACGCGCGTCTTAAGTTTTACGTCTGACGTTAGTACGCGAGGCCCTCGTAGTTCTTCCCGATGTGCATAGATGGCGCTGTCCTCAACAACGCGCGTCTTACGTTTTACGTCTGACGTTTTACGTCTTACGAATTTTCGATCAGGGTCACGTGACCTGACGCGAATTTAGAAGTTTTTTCCTATTCCAAAAAAAGTACACAGCGCCGCTAAAGAAGTTTTCACTTCAAAAAAATCACCAAATCACCTCCAAATCATTGAGATGAAACCGTTTTACTCCTTCATTTTTTATCAAAAGAGTGTAAAAAAATATATCTACATCTTTGCAATACAAAGGAGAATAATTTGGTTTTGTTACTTTTTTAAAATATGTATTATTTTTATGATAATAAATTAAAAAGGTCTCTGATAAAGGACTGCGTCTACATCACCCCCGCACTCGTCCATAAATTTAGTGCGGGGCGCATCGTGTTGCTAGGTGGACGTATGTCGCGTTGCGAGAACTCCGCACTACGAAATAAAATCGTAAAATATTACTGTAAAAACAAAAAGTGTACCTACCATAGCGGGGTTTTATGAAACTATGCGCTGTCCATTACTTTGTGTACATAGGTACTGTTTATAAAATACAAGGAGAATAATTTGGTTTTGTTACTTTTTTAAAATATGTATTATTTTTATGATAATAAATTAAAAAGGTCTCTGGTAAAGGACTGCGTCTACATCACCCCCGCACTCGTCCATAAATTTAGTGCGGGGCGCATCGTGTTGCTAGGTGGACGTATGTCGCGTTGCGAGAACTCCGCACTACGAAATAAAATCGTAAAATATTACTGCAAAAACAAAAAGTGTACCTACCATAGCGGGGTTTTATGAAACTATGCGCTGTCCATTACTTTGTGTACATAGGTACTGTTTATAAAATACCTACCTCATTCAAATGAAAGTCGTAAGTACTAGTAGTGAATGATCACAGAAGGTCCACGTCCACGAAATGATTCAGCCAATATTATAAATTTTACTTTTCGGTGCCTAAGTAAAGTCTATTATTCTGATGCGTTGCGATTATTTGTGACATATTGTGACACAAAACTGAAAATGCTCCTAAAGTAGGTATTAATTAGGGATGCATCCGATACCGATACCGATATATCGGCGATACTTCAGGTTTGCCGATATATCGGTATCGGCGATATTTTTATGGCCGATTCAACGATACTTTTCAAATTTCGCGCTTTAAAAATGTAATGTAAACGCGCGTGTTGTCCCGTCTATTTCGTTGCAAACGAGGCACGAACTAACTATGCTCGGGGAAACTCCGCGCTTTATTCAGTGTTTTGTTTCGCCCGCCCGTTTTGGCCTCGCACTCGCACATCTATCCCATTTCGTTAGGTTGAATGTTGTTGCGCGTAGTATTTTTCCATGCAAATAAGATTAAGGTGAATGGGTAGTGGTAGACCGCGAAATTCAAATTTTCTTACGTTTTTTGCAATTTGCAGGTCAGTGTCAGATTGTATCTTGATCAAAATATGATTCGCGACAATAACAGGTACATATTTAAGGAATTATAATCATTAGAATCATTAATAATATCTTTCTAAGTTAGATTTCTACCACCAACCACCAATCTCTTATGGAAAAGTGTTAGTGGTAGAAATCTAACTTAGAAAGATGGATTATTGATTCTAATGATTATACTTCTCTAAATATGTACCTGCTATTGTCGCGAATCATATTTTGATCAAGATACAACCTGACACTGACCTGCAAATTGCAAAAAACGTAAGAAAATTTTAATTTCGCGGTCTCAACTACCCATTCACCTTAAGAATTACATATCGTAATTGTTCGTGTATTGTATGTCATTTATAACTAGTCGTTTGAGTCAAATAAAATAAATAGTAGTCATATCAACTTCAAAATACAAAAGTGCTATATGGAATCACTTTGAAATTTCGACAATTGATAATTCCATAAAATCTTATTAATGTTAATTTTGATTACTAAAACTATTAATTAATTGTGTTTTATTTAATCTACCTTCCTTTTTGAATTCAGTAAGCGTATCGGTATCGGTATCGGTATCGCCGATATTTTTATAAGAGTATCGGTATCGGTATCGTATCGGCAAAAAGGCGTATCGTGGCATCCCTAGTATTAATTATGATTATAGGTTACGTAATTGCTAATAATTCATTTATTTGCATAAAACAGATTCAGTGGATGTTAAAAAAGGTCAAATGGTACACTGTTAATAACCATATAAGGTGTGCAAATATAAAACAAGAATGTTAACTGTTAATTTCACTATTCAATAAAGTACGGACGCCAAGCACATCAACCTACCCGAAACTGTCAAATTTTCGCAATCAACTTTGAACCTTATGCTTTAGTGATAAATTTGAAAATCTATTAAAGAAATCTGACAGATTGTAGTAACGAAATAGCACAGACGCTCCCTCCCTATTTACCCTCCAAAAAAAGCTTAGGTATACGTATAATAACAAATATAGAACCAACAGATAGTTGCAAGCCTTACTTTCAGAAACACAAGATTCTCACCTTAGTTGGTATTTATATCTTAGAATTATGTAAACTAGTCCGTAAATATCCAGATTCTTACAGCACACGGGGAGACTTACAAACAAATTATTCGTTGCGACATCAAAATAGACTAAATTTGCCCCCCTCCCGCCTTAAGCTACATTCATCTAGTCCATATTCAATGTCAATAAAAATATATAATAAATTACCAGAAGACATAAAACAACAAAATAAAACCAGTTTATTTTTAAATAAACTAAAGCAATTCTTAATTAAAAAAAGTTATTACACAGTACAAGAATATCTAACGGATAAATTCAATAACAATAATACATAAAAGATAAAAAAAAAACATTATACTATAATACTTAATATTTATACATATTACATTAATCCATTTCCATCCATTCCATCCATTAATCAATTTTTAAGCAAGTAAAGAAATAAGCAATATTAAATATAATTAAATAAATAATAAATGAATAGATAGACCTGCAGTCCTGCATATAATATATTAAATAATAAGTAAATGAATGGATATATAAATACATAGATAGTAGGATATAAAATAATTCTAATGGATAAATTCAATATTTAATAATAATACATAATTATGAATAACAGATATATTTTAATAAGTAAAACAACAAAAATCAATTATAGCATAATACTTAATAACTATAGGTATTACACTAATAAAAATGAACAAGTTAAATTAAATAAAATAATAGACCTGCATATAAAATCTAATAGAAAAGTGAATGAATGGAAATATAAAAATATAGGTAATAATAAGATATAAAATAATTCTAATTAATTAGCAAGGAAAATTAATAAAGCGCTCTTCCTCTCTCTACTTCCTTAAAAAATTTGCTGTGCCCGACAGGGTCCGTAATTGATTCTAGATTTTTTATTTACCTACCACCTGTAATTACATTATGGATTGCAAATAAACGATTTGAGATTTGATGTGCTGGCGTCTGTACAATGTCATTGAAAATAAAATTATCGTAAATACAGATCAGTCAACAAAATAAGGAATTAAAAATAATAATGTCATACAATAGTAAAAAGTAGTAGAAGTAGTAGTTCAATAGTAAGTATATATGTACGAGTATATACAGGCTGGATTTTTTTAACCTCACCTAGAGGGCAAGTACTCTAAACACTGGAGATAGCAAATTTTACTCAAAGGAAAATCCCTTCATTAAAAAAAAACAAATCTGCATTCAAAGATTTTCGAAAATTCGCTTGCCGCTCTCGGGAATCGAACCGGCTAAAATCCGAAAAAATAATACCCTGTACTTTTATGGCATCAATCGATAGGGTCAATCATAAGGATCAAATCTCTCTATGACAGATCGAAAGTCGAATACTTTTTACTCGACTTCTATCGTCGCGGGTGACATCAATCAATCAATTAAATCAGCCAATCGCAGACCGCGGGTGGCACAGAATACATAAAATTAGAAAAACAAATTGGTAGTCATGTTTTTTATTATAATTATCACTTATCATTACTATCCATGTGGGCTAAAGTGGGTCAATAATATTATTCAACTAATCATAATTTTTTTTAATAAATAAAATAATAAAAAAAAAATTCATTACCTATACGCAGTGAATCAATTAGTTCTACCAGAGAAGTTGAAGGTGATTCTGTTGATTTGGATGTGAATGTATTTTTTTTTACAAATTATGAACCTATATTTTTGTTTTACTTGTAAATACTTATATGTATAACTGCATTCATTTTAGGAACAAGATGATTTGGGCATTCAAAAACTACGGTCTCTATTGGATGACATGGTGACTCACAAGCATCTTGTAAGGTCTGTCGAAGAACTTGAAGATTATTCAGCTGAATTTTAGTTATAATCTATAGTGATAATTATACTACCTATACCTACCTACCCTACCTGCCTACCTATCTACCCTACCTTCCTACCTGCCTTACCCTAACTACCTACCTACCCTACCTACCTACCTACCCTACATACCTACCTACCTATCTACTTACATGCCTACCTACCCTTCTTCTCTTCATAGAAACCTTCCTAAGACTTCAACGAATATTAAAAAAAAACCGAATTGGTCCAGCCATTCTTGAGTTTTGCGCTTAGCAGCACATTTAGCCATTAATTTTAGTTAAAAAGATACATTAAGTTGTTTACCACATGGCAAGCCAGGCTGATTTATATTAAGGGTATAGCTTCTACTCACGGCCTCGAAAGCTTTTAACAATTTTATTCGTAACCATAGACGAAAAGTACATCCATATCAATAGATAATACCTAAATAAAACCAAAACTGGACCATTGTATATATATGTGGTACACATAATTATTCAACTTTCACGATGACTTGACCTTCTGTGATTTCGATACTCTGTGACGAGACTAGGCGAGGCAAACCGTGGTGGCCGCGCAAACCGCGCCGCACATTTTCTGTTGCATGCGGGTAGCGGAGTGGCGCGGAGAAGGGGTCGTTAGCTCCGCCCAAATGCTCAAGGTTATCGGCATTAATACAGGCACGGTAATAATATGCATACAGTACGTCGTCTTCATACAAACGGACGAAACGCGGGCTATACCTACGCGTTTCGATCTTCGTGTGCGCTCAGGCGGCTCGGAGTCGCGACTGTGCCGCAGTGACGAACGGACGGTGTGTTGTTTTTTTAACAATAACCGCGCAATTTTTTCACTAAAAATAAGTTCAAGTACATATTTAATATGACGAGTAGGCTATATTGTGCTGTTTTTGGTTGCCTGAATTCGTCAATAACGCATCCAGAGATAACTTTTTTTAGATTACCTGGAAACTCTGAAAGGTAAGACTATAAAATAATTTTTCACTTCTCATGCTCTGAAAGTGCTTCTTTGTGCAGGGTATAGGCTGCACAAAATCGAATTTTGTGCACAAGGGCATTAACGTATCTACTCATAAATGTATTATATTAAGGCAAAGAAAATGAGCCATACAGCCAAATGCAATAAGAAGTTCATAGATAGAATTTGTTATTATATAATAAATTTACTTTAATTTATTTGCCTTATGTGTTTTTTAAGATATAATAGATATTAAAATTTTAATTCAAGTACGGTAGTAGTTGATTTAAGAAAATTATTATTACAAAATTAATTTAATAGTAGGCTGTATAGGTCTGCAGCCTAATATCAATGTCGTAAGATTTAAAAAAAAAATAATTTCCTTCAGTATTCAAAACTGTTCTAATTTTACTTTGAATTTTAATTAAAGAAATGTTATGTTATACTACTGTTTTATTTCCTCGCAATCGAAGTGAAAAGCAGAGTTTATAACTCGTCCACAAAACCATTTCTATCCTCGACATTACTATCAGCCCTCGCCTTCGGCTCGGGCTGCTAAAAGTCTCGGATAGAAATGGTTTGTTTTGTGCACTTGTTGTAAAATCTACTATTACTTACTTGTAGGTAGGTACATAATGTGTCTTTTTAATGGATAAGTATTTCATTTTATCTCCCGAAAAAAGATGTCTGGATTAATAAATGAAGTGAATAGAGTAAAGGAAAGTGATAAACACGAATGAGGTAGGTAGTTATAGGCGGTTCATGAATCATTAAACGGTAGGTACGCTGGTGTTAAAACCTCGGGGCATGTGTGTTTTGTTAGTTTGTATAATTCCAAGTAAAGACGTGGTTTTTATTATTAATAATAGTTGTTTATTGTACTGTGTGTATGAATAATACTAGAAAAAAATTGGTTGTCTGTAAAGTCGATTTACGGACGATAGTTTAACGTGACAACATCATAACAAAACATTAATGAAATGATTGCATACTTTTATGAATAAAATTTAATTATTTTTGAAGTGAAAACTTCTTTAGCGGCGCTGTGTACTTTTTTTGGAATGGGTAAAAACTTCTAAATTCGCGTCAGGTCACGTGACCCTGATCGAAAATTCGTAAGACGTAAAACGTAAGACGCGCGTTGTTGAGGACAGCGCCATCTATGCACATCGGGAAGAACTACGAGGGCCTCGCGTACTAACGTCAGACGTAAAACTTAAGACGCGCGTTGTTGAGGACAGCGCCATCTATGCACATCGGGAAGAACTACGAGGGCCTCGCGTACTAACTACGTAGGCCTCGCGTACTAACTACGTAGTTCATCCAACAACGACGAGATGGCGCTGAACCACGGATATACAAAGTTGATACGACAGAGGGGCTTTCCTTTAAACTGCCTATACTAGATACCATTTTCAAGCTCTGTACCAAAAATCAATTAAATAGGAGCAGTAGTTTAGTCACAAATGATTTTTTAAGTTTTTGTTACGTTTGAACACGATGTATATTCCTAACAGCTGATTATCTCATACGCATAGGTCATGCACCTTAAAACGATAATCCGAGTATAAAATACATTGTTGCCGCACAAGTACAACCAAATATTTCACGAAGCAATAAATACACACACACTTGCACTTTCACTATGAGAGTGACAATCATAGCAAAACCCCCGCGCCTTTTTGCCGCGCGTAAAAGGAATAGAAATAGGTCAGTGTGTTGCTATTGCATCCTAGATCCTTGCGAATTTGCTAAAAAACTTGTTCTTTCAGTGCGCACGCGTCATCCATCCGGGATGTACGTTACGTAACACGGGAGCCCCGCCGCCGTTATGTTTTGTCGAACTCGCTGACAATAATTGTGATTTTGTTTTGTTATTGTGATAGACACTAAATAAGTTTAAGACAGTATTTCTTTTTTTATTGTGACAGGATACGTAACTTGGGATTATTGTTATTTAGTGTTAGTGTTTTTTTTTTATTGACTGTTTTTATTGTGATAGGATACGTAATTAAACGTTGGTTGTGTGTGTGTGTAATAATTAAAGTGTTCAGCAATGCCTCGTGTAACTTACACGGCGTCAGAATACACTTACATGATTTTAATTTACGGTGAATGCCGTGGAAACGCAGCTTTAGCTCTGCGAACATACCGAGAAAGGTATGGTGACCGGCGCAATTGCCCTAGGAACACCGGCACCATACAATTGGCAGTACAAAGATTACGGGAATTAAAGTGCTTAGCGACGGACAGTGATTTAATTAGAAAAATAAATAACAATATTCTCCGTCGGTATAATTTGTGCATTAATAAGAATGGAGGACACATCGAGAATTTAAAAATTTTGTGTTTTTGTGTGTGCGCGTACTTTACAACCTTACCTAACATAAAATCCAGCGCGAGCGGTCAAAAACGGCCCGCACCCCGCGCCACCCACCCGCCCGCCACGAGATCACACACACGCACACGCGCTCCTTTGTTACCTAGGCATCTAAGGTCAGTCAAATTTATTTATAAAGGGTGGTGCGTTTCACTCTGACTTTTAAGCTATTTAGTTTGTTTGAAAAAAAAAATCTCATTTTTGGCGCTTTCTATTTTTGTACTGTATCGAATTAATACTATGCACGTATAGTATACGTAGTGTAATTTAATGCCCCTCTGTCATATCAACTCTGTATAACTGACGACGAGCAAATCTGAATAAATTCCTTTCACGAGAAGAATAAACCAGTCACTTTGGTCATCATACCTGATTTGCAAAAAACCCTATAAAATAAGGAACACACCTTAACACGCGTGTTTTGTTTATAAGACGATTCACAAAATACACTCGTAATTGTTCAAGTTTTCACTTCTGTCGGCACTACCGGAGTGCCAGTGTTTTTTATTGTATTATTAATATTTTGTATGAATGAAGGAGAAGGAGGAAAGAAAGGAGGAAGGAGTGAAATGAAATCTACAATTTAATTGATAAATTTGCTTTTATTTGCACTCATTAATTTAAATACATATGTTTATTACTTCAATGAACAGATTATTTTAATTATAATTTTTATATTATACATGTTTGCTATTTAACTTCTTCCAATCTGTGTTATTCTGTTAAGGATTGGACGATGATAGGAAAGATTAAAAAAACATTAATATACAAATTTTGAATTTTATTTGTAGTTCTTGAACGTTTGATTTAACTATAATAATAATAATAATTTAACATAATTTGTTTAAAAATATACATGAACAAGTTTTCATAGAAATAAACTGTAATCAGATTAATGTTCAATAAATGGTTAATTCGAAATGACGAATTATTTTATTATTTATGTACACACAGTAAAACACAATAACAAAACTAAATGGAAACACAAAGTAGGCAAATGTAATTAAAATGCTGGAGGCGGGCAGCCCTATCGCATGTTTACGTACCGCGCGGCTGTAGGCATTTAATTCAAGGTTACGGCCGAGATACAATACTGTATGTCTTTATACTGTGATACAGGCCTTAATACACGTGCGTAGCCTCTCCGTGCACCGCGGTGGCACAGTATAAATAAAGACATACAGTACGTCGTCTTCATACAAACGGACGAAACGCGAGCTATACCTACGCGCCTCGACCACGGTATGCGCTCAGCATGCAGACAGTCGCGACTGTGCTGCAGTGACGAACGGACGGTGTGTTGTTTTTTTTAACAATAACCGCGCGATTTTTTCACTAAAAATAAGTTCAAGTACATATTTAATATGACGAGTAGGCTATATTGTGCTGTTTTTGGTTGCATGAATTCGTCAATAACGCATCCAGAGATAACTTTTTTAGATTACCTGGAAACTCTGAAAGGTAAGACTATAAAATAATTTTACTTACTTGTAGGTAGGTACATAATGTGTGTATTTTTAATGGATAAGTATTTCATTTTATCTCCCGAAAAAAAGATGTCTGGATTAATAAATGAAGTGAATAGAGTAAAGGAAAGTAATAAACACGAGTGAGGTAGGTAGTTATAGGCGGTTCATGAATCATTAAACGGTAGGTGCGCTGGTGTTAAAACCTCGGGGCATGTGTGTTTTGTTAGTTTGTATAATTCCAAGTAAAGACGTGGTTTTTATTATTAATAATAGTTGTTTATTGTACTGTGTGTATGAATAATACTAGAAAAAAATTGGTTGTCTGTAAAGTCGATTTACGGACGATAGTTTAACGTGACAACATCATAAACATTAATGCAATGATTGCATACTTTTATGAATAAAATTTAATTATTTTTATTGAATTATTAATATTTTGTATGAATGAATGAGAAGGAGGAAAGAAGGAGGAAAGAAAGGAGGAAGGAGTGAAATGAAATCTACAATTTAATTGATAAATTTGCTTTTATTTGCACTCATTAATTTAAATATGTTTATTACTTCAATGAACAGATTATTTTAATTATAATTTTTATATTATACATGTTTGCTATTTAACTTCTTCCAATCTGTGTTATTCTGTTAAGGATAGGACGATGATAGGAAAGATTAAAAAACATTAATATACAAATTTTGAATTTTATTTGTAGTTCTTGAACGTTTGATTTAACTATAATAATAATAATAATTTATCATAATTTGTTTAAAAATACACATGAACAAGTTTTCATAGAAATAAACTGTAATCAGATTTATGTTAAATAAATGGTTAATTCGAAATGACGAATTATTTTATTATTTATGTACACACAGTAAAATACAATAACAAAACTAAATGGAAACACAAAGTAGGCAAATGTAATTAAAATGCTGGAGGCGGGCAGCCCTATGGCATGTTTACGTACCGCGCGGCTGTAGGCATTTAATTCAAGGTTACGGCCCAGATACAATACTGTATGTCTTTATACTGTGGCGGTGGGCCCGCGCCATTATGCAGTATCATCGTGCCTCAGCGCAGTCAGCGCTCGGCAGCTAATATTCGCAAAGATCGTATAGTTTCGCGTTATACTCATTAAGGTACGAATCGAATGGTACTTGGGTGAGGCTCACAGAAAATGTACCATCACACACGTGAACGTGTAACGCACGATAACACACTGGAAATAGGTAGCACACTGGAAATATTGTTAAGATTAGTTCACACGAGACAAGATTATTTATTATAATGGAATTTAAAATAAAACACTATACCTATAGACAAATGTATTAATATTAAACTCAACAGCTTCGCTAACAAAGTTGCATAGCATTACTTATAATTTCTTAAAGACTAATCATTCAAATATTGAGATCAAGATTTGTACTTAAAAATGCTTAGAAAAAAACTAATTTTATACAATCAAACAATTTTTTTGTTTGTTGCACATAAATATCCTACTCAAAATAAACCTCGTCGCTAGTAGCAGCTAAAATGTATTCTTTTGGCCGTTCAATGTTTTGTGTAAGGCACTTCTTCAGGTTTCGGCTCTTCTTTGCTTTTCTTCTTTCTCTCTCTCCACTGCTTTCTAATATTTTCCAGCATAGAAGAAGAATATTCTGCTATTTTCATTCGATTTCGTTTTGTCCTCTCAGCATTTTTTCTTTTCTGTGTTATGAACTTTTCAGGATTTTTTCTTTTAGCCTTTCTCGATAGAGCTTCTGTCTTTCAGCAGGTGTTAGCGGCATCTGCAAAAAAAGTTATTGCTGGAAGAAAACATGCTATTTAAGCGTAGTGTGGGTTGGCATTCCGCTACGTGAACCGACCACCATATTGGATACCGCTCTGATAATACAATACTGTTGTTCCTCAAAATGCGCCTTTTTCGGAATCGACGAAAAATGTATTATTCACTTGATAAACATTATAACAAAATATTTTATTAGGTTAGGGTTTAGGTTTGTTAATATAATTAACGCAATTGTCATTTACCAATTATTCTAAAAATTACAGGTAAAATATTGTTATCTCGACATATTTTGAGTTAATTACAGCAGTATTGTACTATCAGTGCGATATCGAAGTTGCGGGTAGGCGTTGCATGCAGCTGGCTCAGGACTGCGTGTTATGGGAAAAAAAACTTGGGAGGCCTTTGTCCAGTAGTGTACAGTATCTCACGCTGTTGATGAAAATATTGCAATGTGCACTAAGCTTTACACTTTTCACGTGTGTTACATAACACAAATTCGTAACACACGCAACACACGTGAACAAACACACGTGAGTAATATAACCTAAAAGTCATGTAGAATATCTAAATGCAATGCAAAGTAGTGAAAAACTATATTATTCAATAATATACATATCCCTCTTAATTGTCCTTGCCCTTAAAAAATACTATTTTATTACTTACCATGCAAAATTGCTTCCGAAAAGTCGCTAAAATCTAAGTACGAAAATATCACACACGCGAGTACTGCCTTTTCCATAAAAACCAAGATGTCTGACAGGACACTGACATTTCATATTGAAAGTAGTAATGTTGCCATGACAAAAAAAACGTCACAAGTGTTGCTACTGCCAATTACAAAAAAACTACTACGTAACACATTGTTTGTAACACACGTGAACTATTATAGGCACATTTTGTTTTTGAAGTCATATTTTTATAATTTTTTGCATAATCAATTAAATCTACTATTGGGATAGTAGTTTTATTCCCATATATTTCATATATTACTAAGATGTTACTGTATACAGTATATACACGATGAAATAAAAAATAATAATATTCTATTAGGCGTGGGCACGTTTTAATTTTCTATGAAACAAGATGTAAGCAGTTTGTTATACCGGTTTATTTTTGGTTAAATTCAAATAAATTAACAATTTAAATGACCCGATATGAACAAGTGAATAATATCCAACACAGGAAACAAATCAATTTATTTATTCAGAACTTCCGAAATATTTTATTGTTACTCAAAATTCGGCTCATGAAAAATATGGCTAAAGTACATTTTTTGTGAGCCTTCACCACTTACGTTCGATTTGCAACGCTCGACTTGCAACATTTGCAACGACAGGATCCATAAGGCGGTACGTAGACCTACTTTACTTGTTAAAAGTTGAAACTCATTTTGAGGCATTATTTAATAAAATATATCATCGCGGATTTATAAATTCTTTGGATAGTTACGTATACTTACTCTTATCTATCGCACAACAATAGTTATACTCAATCATTTATTGCATTCCACAATGTATATGTTTAGGTGGTAGGAAACATTTGTTGTAACAATCGTGGACCCTGTCGGGCACAGCAAAACATAAAATTTAAGGAAGAGGACTTATTTATACATGAAAACTAACTTATTCTAAGTACAATTTAAGGTAACATTTTATTAATTTAATCTAATCTAAAAATTTTATTACTAATTTATATTAATATGTCTGTTCTATGGATTTGTCAATTAAATATTCATATATTAACATTTATTTAGTAATATAGTTAATAGTTTATTTAATTATATTTAATATTGCTTATTTCTTTACTTGCTTAAAAATTGTTCATTATTATTAATGAAATATGTATAAATATTAAGTATTATAGTATAATATGTATTTTTTTTTTATATTTTGTGTATTATTGTTATTGAATTTATCCGTTAGATATTCTTGTACTGTGTAATAACTTTTTTTAATTAAGAATTGCTTTAGTTTATTTAAAAATAAACTGGTTTTATTTTGTTGTTTTATGTCTTCTGGTAATTTATTGTATATTTTTATTGACATTGAATATGGACTAGATGAATGTAGCTTAAGGCGGGAGGGGGGCAAATTTAGTCTATTTTGATGTCGCAACGAATAGTTTGTTTGTAAGTCTCCCCGTGTGCTGTAAGAATCTGGATATTTACGGACTAGTTTACATAATTCTAAGATATAAATACCAACTAAGGTGAGAATCTTGTGTTTCTGAAAGTAAGGCTTGCAACTATCTGTTGGTTCTATATTTGTTATTATTCGTATAAGCTTTTTTTGGAGGGTAAATAGGGAGGGAGCGTCTGTGCTATTTCCCCATAAGATGATGCCATAGTTAAACCAAGCGTGGGCATACGCGTAGTATGTGACTAGTGCGGTTGGTATATTATACGTCAGTTATAGAATACGTAGATAAATACCGGTAGAATTATGGTAATATTTATACATTTAGATAAGTTATTAGGTGCCGCTCACTTAACTTATTATTAGTAAGTAGTGATTCAACATAATCCGAATCAACCGTATCATCAGAACATTCGTCTAATAATAGACCACTCGATCAAACTGTTTTAAGTTTATAAAAACCCTTTTTTGCGTCGCGTCGGATAGAACTTATTCAAAGGTTCAGTTTCGTACATTGGTTCGTGATCATTGCGTAACTGTAGCTACTTTTCAAGTAACATGAAGCCAATCAAACACTTCGGAGTTCATACGTCAACCGGCTCATAATTTTATTCCTGTTTTATGAAAAATTTGGCGGACAAAGATGTCGTAGCTCTCGAAAGTATTTACATGATTCACGACTTATGCCCGGTTTCTGAGGTACTTTTGTCAGTGGTTTATCTATCCATTAGCGCTATTGGTTCGACAACTTGTGAAGTGCGTTTCCGAACACCGCAATGTAAGATAAACTCCGTTTAAACTCAAGTTAACTTAACTGACCAATGTTCGCCGTTTATCGGTTCCATAACTATATTTGACGTTGCATTTCATAGAAAACTACATCAAAAACGTGTGTTATGCCCGGTTTCTGAGGTACGAATTTTATGTACGAAGGTATGAAATAAAGGTGAAGGTTAGCATCATTGTCGATCATATAGTCAAATTCATTAGCTACGTCGATAGGAAGCATCATTATTCTTTCAGTAAAATTTTGTTATGCTATGCCATGCTATTTTGCAAAATAATGAATAAAACACTAACCATTGGAAAGACAAACAGACTTTTAATTTAAAATGAAACGGCAAAGCAAAAATAATACTACACAAAAACAATAAACTGCTGAGTTAAGGTTTGTTTAAAAAAAAAAAAACACTGGCACTCCGGTAGTGCCGACAGAAGTGAAAACTTGAACAATTACGAGTGTATTTTGTGAATCGTCTTATAAACAAAACACGCGTGTTAAGGTGTGTTCCTTATTTTATAGGGTTTTTTGCAAATCAGGTATGATGACCAAAGTGACTGGTTTATTCTTCTCGTGAAAGGAATTTATTCAGATTTACAAATAAGCACACAGGATAGACTTCAGTTCGTGGTGTTGGTCGCGGCAGTGGTAAGAGAAGCAAGCCGCTCGCATAGAGCTCGTCGTCAGTTATATATCCGTGGTTCAGCGCCATCTCGTCGTTGTTGGATGAACTACGTAGTTAGTACGCGAGGCCCTCGTAGTTCTTCCCGATGTGCATAGATGGCGCTGTCCTCAACAACGCGCGTCTTACGTTTTACGTCTGACGTTAGTACGCGAGGCCCTCTTAGTTCTTCCCGATGTGCATAGATGGCGCTGTCCTCAACAACGCGCGTCTTACGTTTTACGTCTGACGTTTTACGTCTTACGAATTTTCGATCAGGGTCACGTGACCTGACGCGAATTTAGAAGTTTTTACCCATTCCAAAAAAAGTACACAGCGCCGCTAAAGAAGTTTTCACTTCAAAAATGACAATGATGTCGTTCAAACATCTGCCGTAAACTGCTCATAAATAACATTTTTTTACGCGAACCCGTATACAGACCCCTAGTTATCGGTTTCATAGTTATTGAATGGTTTGTTGCGTGTCCAGAAACGCAGTGACAGTTAACCGACGTTTATCTTATGCATAACTTTATTGAATCCATAGCTAATGAGAGTTTATCTGGGGACTTCAGAAACCGGGCATTAATCACACAAAGAGAAGTTTGGAAATATTGGACCAAGAAGTGAGCCCTGGGGGACGCTCACAAAAACAGTATGTCGCGAAAACATGTCTTACATTTTTAGAAAGCAAGTTTGTACAATAAGTTAGTAGTCAAAAGGGTACAAGCTTTAGCTTCTAAAACCTTGGCAAACGAATTGCTTGATGGTAGGCGGTCGTGGAAGACGCAGTCAAAGGCTTTACTCATGTAATCTTTGACTGCGTCTTCCACGACACGAACAAAGCACGTCTTTAAAAAAATCAATATTGTATTTATATTTGTGGTTTAAAAAGAATGTCACTGAGAACTAGAAAATTGCTAAAAATATGTATGATGTAATGATAATCGTTGCGAAAAGACTAATATTGTACTTGTACAGTTATTAATTGTGTTAGTTTCATTTTGGAATTTTGAGAGTAATAGTAATATGTTTTTGAATAAATATTCGATATCAGCATGTCCAACTGAGTTCATTTTTGTAAGATAAGTTGCTGGTCTCAGGGTTAACAGTGTTAATTACTGTACGGGAATTATTGGTAGCTAAATTTTAACGCAAGCAATTTTTTAGATAAATACTACAATAACAAGCGTATTACCTAGACCTACTTCAAGTAAAACGTGGACCAACAGAGCGCTGCACAGACCGTACAGCATATCATTAGTATCGACTTGCTCGCACACTTACGTAACGCAAACTTCTCTAAGTCCTACAATTACATTTACATAACACGATCTTCTTAAAGGTTGCAGTCGGGTCGCAAACATTTTTTATGTTATTTATCTCATTGTATGGCCCCCACATTTAGTTAAGTGGTACGGTGATGGACTGCCCCGCTTCGCGTACACGTTAAAGCGTTACGTCATCACAGTTCTTATTCGTTTAATCGAACAACAGGAAACTGCGACTACAGCCATGATTGCATTCACATTATCTAGTTTTTATAATATATGGGATGATTCAAAGCCGTGTCTAGTTAAAAACCTGAATAAATGAGCCAAGTTGGCACTGTGGCAACAAGCACAAGTTCGAACCAATCTTTATGAGGGCTGGTCTCCGCATCTTGGTTTTGAGCCTCGCTATTTTATGTAATTCGTCTTTGTGAAATTGGGGGAGAAAAGTATAAATTTTAAAGAACAAATTAATTATTTATCCCCGCGATCTTGTATATCGTCTGTCTACCGATGTTATTAAAATAATGTATTTAGCGGTACACCCCTGGAGTGTACGTTGACGTAACGGTTATTGCGTACTAACAGTAGAGAAAGCGCGCGGAAGCGAGCGTTGCGTGGGGCGGGGCGGGCAGTCGGCCAGGCACGTGGTGGGGCCGCCGAGCGGCGAGTAGGCCCGCGGGGGCCCGGCGCGGCCTTGAGGCTCAAGGTCGCCGCGATTCGCCGGCGGCGACCTCTCCTTGCTTACAGACATACTTGAATCGATTTCGACGCTCAAACTCCATTATCTATTATGTAGAGACGTCTTTATTAGTTAAAATATCAATAATAAATTATGTAAGTATAATATGTAAATAATATGTAAACTGAATATGAATTTTGTTTTTTCTATGATCCATCACCATGACTGCCTCCCATGTAATATTTTAGGTACATCACAGACGGTTCCGCTTTTTAGGGTTCCGTAGTCAACTAGGAACCCTTATAGTTTCGCCATGTCTGTCCGTCCGTCCGTCCGTCCGTCCTCGCTTAATCTCTGTAACCGTTAGCACTAGAAAGCTGAAATTTGGTACCAATATGTATATCAATCACGCCGATAAAGTAGTAAAATAAAAATTGGAAAAAATGTTTTATTAGGGTAGCCCCCCTATATGTATGTAAAGTGGAAAGTGATTTTTTTTAATTTCAACCCTAACGTGTGATATATTGTTGGAAAGGTATTTAAAAATGAATAGGGGTTTACTAAATCATTTTTTGATAATGTCAATAATTTCGGAAATAATCGCTCCAAAAGTAAAAAACAATGTGTGTCCCTCTAACTTTTGAATCATAAGTTTAGAAAATATGAAAAACTCTGAAAAGTAGAACTTTATAAGGACTTTCTAGGAAAATCATTTTGAACTTGATGGAAACAAGTTTTTGTACAAAAAAGACAAAAAGTTGTACAAAATAATTTCTGGACTAAGTTTGTAGTATAATCGTAATAATCGTATATGCAAGCATTTTTTTAACTTCGTTTACATATTTTATTATCCTGAACGTATCTTTTTTCAAACAAAAACAAAAAAAGAATTATTAAAATCGAATCCCAATATTTTAAGATCTATGATCGACTACGATTATTACGCGAACATAATGGATACCCACTTATAAACTCATAAGTTGAAACACTTATTGTGACGGACGGAAAACTACGGAACCCTACACTGAGCGTGGCCCGACACGCTCTTGGCCGGTTTTTTAATGATGAAACGAGACGTAGAACCGACCTGCTTGCCGCGCGGCGGAATCTAATTTTAATTGAATGTCAACCTGCTCGTAGGGGTTGCTACACGACATTAAGTTCTGCGCAACGACAAATCGATACATAGAAAATAGATTGAATATTTTAGTCTGACATAATGTACACGCACGCTCACGTGGAACAATTGAAGAAGGTAAGGTCAAGGGGCATGACGTCCAAGTGGCGAGCTGTTGGTATTGACGTCACGAATCCATTAGAAACAGAAATGGTTCCACGACGTTACACGTGGCAATGAGTGACATTTTAACTTTCAATAGCTTTTGGAGATGATCGACCGATCGATCGGTCGGATCAATATTGCACAAGCACCGGATTGTGTCGGTCGGATAGTGCGCGAAATTCACGTGTGAAAAAAACTGCTCCGACACTTGCGTGCAATTTCTAATGACCGCTATTGCAAAAATCCCTTCGTCCTTCACTATTAACAGTTTCCTTTACGCGTTTCCTTCAATAGGTTGTAATTTATCGACTTTCTGGTGGATTGTGATTTATTTTTACTTAAGTTTAATTGTTACCGTCGTATGTGTGTGTAAGAAAATCAGGGATGATAACTGATGAAGAAACAATAGAATAAGCAAGCTATGACTTGCTAAAGCAGTCATATAGTAGAGATGGCTAGCAGGCGGCTCGGTGGTCGATACCAAGGTCAGCACAGCCGGCGGCGACGACGACGCGACGGCGCCTTCTCAGACGTCAGCGCGACACCGAAGCACACAACGTGAGCGTTGTGTGCAAAATTGCACATCACCATTTGTGTCCACCTCTACGAATCAAATTATGATCTATCCGCAGTCAAATACAAAGACCGTTGACATGTGGTTGAGTGAAGTTGGGTGGCCTATTGTGAGCTGGGCCTACATGACTAGTAGGCGGGGCTGTAGCTGTGGCAGTGGTAACGACATGCGACACCGCAAGTCCGGCACATTGACATAGTTTTATCTCGCATTTCTTCGAGATACGCACGGCTCTACAAATACTGTTTCCTACACAAATACTGTGATTGTACTCGTTGATGTATGATGTTGATTTTCGTTGTATGAGATGTGTACAAAACTCTTGACGGGGTTATGTTACTAATATTAGTCATTAATCATTATTATGTCACGGTATGCACAGCTTCCCCAAATGTCAGTCGCTCGTGCACACCCGAGTAGAACACTGCAGGTCGGGGTGACAGCCGTGACAGGCGAGGCTCTGACGATCAATAAATGCATAGCTAGCAGGATATTGCACGCCTGGCGCCTCCACTGTCGCTTGTGCAGCTATTCAACCAGTGTGAGACGCCTGACTTCAAGGTTGGCAACTCGCCTGCAGCATGCAGGGACAGGAAAGCAATGCCTAGGAGTGAACTGTCAGCAACGGTTAGGTACGGACTGTCATTTTGGCCCACGAATATCTTGAGTTGAACCTGGATGCGAATGGCGCACATGATTACAGGAACGAGGAAGATGTCATATTTCAGGTGAAATACATAAATGGGTAGCTATATGTTGATCCTCTGGAATTCTGGATGATACTGATGGTAATACAGTGTTTGTTACTCCGACAACACTACCAGTCGCCCGATGAGTCGAAAGGAGCCGAAATCATATGCGATTTATTACAACATGATAGTATCGCCGGTTATCAGCCGCGCCTGTGTACTGTGTACTGGGCACCAATCTTGTCTTGTGTCGCGATATCGCGACATTATTCTTTATTTTTATAGTTTTTGCAAGAAGTAGCTAAGTATTTCGTCTTTACACGTCGCGACATCAACCGTTTGCCGGGTAATTGGCGTTTATTTAATTTGTAACTGTTTATAATTATGTTTGCACGAGATTCATGTACCGAGACTGATAACTGGCTGCTACTATGTAATTAATAGCGAGCGCAATGAATGAGTATGCGAACTAATCAATGCGTTGCATTGGTGGGTACCTATGTCCCAGTGCGTGACGCCCCGCGCACGGCGCAGGCGCGGCGTGTCGTCGGCGTCGAAATTGTGTTATGTCAAATGTATAATTGAATCGTTTATATGTAGTTCGTATTACAACAGTTGATCTGTAATTTTCCTTCTACAAGGACTCTTAGAGAAAACACTCAATAATCTTGACCTGGAAACTTAACGATACGATAGTGATGTGCCTGTACTTGCCAGATTCCACACAGCTACTTCCCATTATTGCAAATATGTCACACCCTGGTGTGTGGGACGTTGTTGGCCACTGCGACACGTACGCTGGTAGGTCAGAGACAGTTCGTCGCGAGCGGTTCGGTAACGATAGCAGACTTACTGCTGATAACGAGCAGATACCTCTACAGTGGATGGAGAGGGGCATGATGTGGAGCTGTGGAGAGTACCGGCACGGCGCGGTCTGAGAATCGAGCTCCATACTCATAGAAACTTAAAGTCAGGAATAAAAAAAAAACAATGTTATGTCTCTAATACCTCCCTAATGTGATATTAACGTATGGATGGTAGTAGCAGCTCTACGCGTGAGAAAAAAAGATTTGTGTCTTTTTTTATGGGTTTCTCCCATAAAAAAACACAAAACTTTTTTTCTTACGCTTACACTTACAAGTACATTTTTTTAAATTGAATGGAACTGAAGGGCTGGTGCTCACACGAGTGATTATACCATACACACGATGATCTAGATGACATCCAATTCATGCACCTTTGGTTGCCGCTTTGCGCGTAGTAAATAAACTATTTCTCTATTTAAATGTCGATTGAAAGAGCATTACCTTTCTTCAATACTGTGAGTATTTATATACATATATATTTATATATTTTAGCATTATGTATTTATTTAAGTATATTTATGTTAATTATTTTTTGCATTATATGTGAAGGTTTATTTAATATTCTAGTTTTAGACTTCACACATTCATATTTTTCTCTTCTTGTTCTCACACACTATTGTCTACATTTCTTTTTTACTTCTCCTTTCGCAGGTCTGCTGGAAGAAATTTCTTAAGAAATAAGCAGTATCTTTGTACTCAAATTATAATCATGTCATATCCCTATGTATTTTACTGTGTGTACATAAATTATAAAATAAATAAAAAAATAAATAAATTAGTATTGAAATTTTGAATTGTCGACATGTTATTTTTCAAATATTTGACGTGTTTCAATGAAGTTGCCGATCGATTTACTTATAATATCGTTAGTTTATATCGTACTAATGATTTATGATGAGAATAATTAAAAAATAATATTGATTAAATACTTTTTTTTTACAAAAGTGCATTAAAAGAACTAAGTAACTCATTTGTTAATCACCGTTGAGATATAATTAGATACTAATGACATGAGAATTAACCAGTTAAGCTCTAGTGGGGCCAAATAGGGCCCTAGTCACAAAAAAATTAATTGTCTGTAATATAGGTAGATACCTAATTAGAGAATAGCGAACGTTAATGAGGATAGTTGTATAAAAATAGGACGTTTGAGCTTAATTTTATTAGTAGCTCTCGGCACTTGTGCGCGCCAACTTTTTACGTTCTATTTGTTATTGTTTTATGATGGAAGGTTTTGGTAACAATTTGGACATTTTCATGTTTGTGGCCAACAAAGTTGTTTTTCACAGCCTAGTGTATTATTTGAAGTTTTTGAAAATACTGTTGATTTGTCAGAAAATGAAAAGGAATTGAAATAATTCTGTCAGACATGTGAGTTCGTTGATTAACAAATGGATCTCGTGTAATCGCACCAGACGTACATTCATAAAAAAGTTTTGAGACATGGCTGCAACAGAACATAAAATGGCCTGAGGTCGTGAGGGAAAAGATGACCGCTTCTTTAGTGTCAGTAGAGCAGCAACCATGTTCCAGTTCTGACTTTGGTGTAAATGAGGATGCATCAACATCGTACAGACCGGAGACGTGCAGTGTTGGAACATCAGCTGTGAGTCCGACAAAACCATTCAAGGTGCTAAGCCCGCTACAGAAGAGAAGGAGAGTGGAAGAGCTCCTAACGCATAGCACTGAAAGCCTGCTCATGCAACTGGTTTAAAAGCACAAAGCAAGAATGTAGCAGATATAATTAAACCGGTCTCGGCGCATCCCGAAGAGGCTACAAAGATAAAGAAATTGTTAAAGCCAAAGAAAGCTGTACCTATATATTCCGCTGATAAAGCTTTAGGTATTTTGACCGCATTTAAGCTTTCGAAGTGGCAGTATATAACGTTAAGATCTTGTGCAAAAGAAGAAGGAATACCACTGTATCCTTCCTATACTGCCATCCTTGAGACGAAGAAGAACTGTTACCTCCCAAAAAATACCATAGACATCACGGAAAGAGAGGTAAAAGTAAAGCTCCAAGCAATTTTGGACAAAACTGTGGCTAGGCTTGGAAAATTCCTACGTGTGGAATTTCCCTTGGATGGCAAAGAGTTGACACTTATAAGCAAGTGGGGCTTTGATGGTGCTTCAGGGTAAAGTTTGTATAAGCAAACTATGGCAGGCGAAGATGATTCTAGTATTTTTATGTGTTTTTTGTGCCTCTGCGCTTAGTTTGTGGCGTAGAAAAGGTATGGGAGAACCCAGCCATGTTCCACAATGTTCTGCAGACCAATCTATTTAAAGTTTTCAAACGAAAACAAGTTGAACATCGTGGAAGAAGAGGCTCTGATTAAAACTGAGATTGCAGCACTGCAGCCTTCTGCCATGGGAAGCCATGCTGTTAAACACTAGACGCTTATGACCATGATAGATGGCAAAATCACTTCACACCTATCAAATACCTCATCGCAGACTTGTGATATCTGTAAAGCTACTTTTTTTTCTTTTTTTTATTTGAAATGGGTTTGCTCTTGACTCTAGTCTAGGTCAGAGATGACAGAGACAAAGTCTACGATGGAGTGAGCTCACCTAGAAGAAGCCTGTTCACTCTTACTTTGAAGAGATTCGGGTTGTATGCACTCGGAAATACAAACGCAGGTAGAGAGTTCCACTCTTTTGCTGTGCGCATTATAAAGGACATTTGAAAACGAAAAAATCCAGAAATTAATAAGTTGGAGAAGATCACAGAGCGAGTTTTCAATAATTTTATAAATTAATGTCACTGTACTGCAATATAATTCTTTTGATTAATTTAATCACTTTCTTTCCAGAAAACCGGTTTCAACAGAATATCAGTATGGTTGGTCTACTCTTCATGCTTGAATCAGGTGTATGAAGTGCCTATTCCATATTTCATATAGACTTGAAATTAAAACATGGCAAGTCAGAGATGGAAGCAGGAGTCATTGAAGAATAGAAAACATACAGCAGAAGTTCCGTGATGAAATTCGCCTCCTAGTAGACATCGTCAAACATGGTGAGACAAAATAACAGAGTTTTAAATCTACATTTTTTCAAGTAAAATTATTCATTTTCCTTTCTGCACAAAGTCAAAAAGTATTTTTGTTTTGTTTCAGGTTCGGAAACTACAAATGACGGGAATACAGCTAGGAATGTTTTAGTGATCCTGCAAAAAACTGCAGCTATCACAGGATTGGATTCCCGTTACATCCAAAGATTTTCAACACTTTTGGATGTTGTAGTCAGTGGGGAGCTTATAAATATTGACGGGTATGCAGATTTTGCGCGCCTTACCGCAGAAATGTACGTGGAGCTCTATGGCTGGTATTACATGCCTTCGAGTGTCCACAAACTTCTACTACATGGTGCTGAAGTTAGTTAGGTAATAGGTAATACGGGCTGTTGTCCGCAACTCCACGTCAATGCGCGTATTTTGCTGAAGTTAGTTATCAAACACTTCAATATTATGCCCATTGGCAAATTATCTGAAGAGGCAACGGAAGCCAGAAACAAAGACTTCAAAAAAACCCGAGAACACCATTCACGCAAATTTTGTCGTAAAGCAACAAACGAAGACATTTTCAATGGTCTCCTTGTATCATCCCTACCTTTCCAGCATAAGACCTGTACTGAGAAAATCTATAAAAACAGCTGTCACTGATGATATGAGACCTCTTCTCATTAGTGACGATTCAGGTGTAGACAAAGTAAACGTTGAATTTGTCGATGTTAGTGCGTCAATGATGGATTCGGATTTAGAGGACTCTGATGAGGGCGAAGATACTCTCTGTTAGCAGTAGTTTTTATTTGTACTATACAGGTTAATGCTCATGTCATTAGTATCTAATTATAACTCAACCATAATCACGGTACTTAACAAATGAGTTACTTACTTCTCGAAAAGAAATTTAGTAAATAAAAAAGTATTTAATCAATATCGTCTGTAATTATTCTCATCATAAGTCATTAGCAGGCTATTAACTAACTATAGTATATGTAAATCGATCTGCAACTTCATTTAACCACGTCAAAATTTTAAAAAATCACAAATGCCGAAAATTCAAAATTTTAAAAAATTGCTACACTCAAAGCGGCACCCAAAGGTGCATACATTGGATGTCATCTTGATCGCCTTGTATGGTATAATAAGTCGTGTGAGCACAAGCCTTCAGTTCCGTTCAATTTAAAAAAAAATGTAGTTAAGTGTTTTCTCCCATACAAAAAAAACACAAACCTTTTTTGTTTTTCTCACGCGTGGAGCTGCTAGTACAATTGATACGTTAATATCACATATAGGGAGGTATACCAGAGAAATTACATTTTTTTTATTCCTGACTAGGTTTCTAAGAGTATGGAGCTCGATTTTCAGGCCACTATGCGCCTGCGGCGGCGCGCGGCGGGCACACAACCTGACACGCTGAGATAACAGATGCTTTAACACTACTTTCCAGGCTTATCTTAATGAAGAAGAAAATTCGAAAGGTTGATTCGAACTCGGAAACATTTCCACTTCCACACACAGCCCATGCGAGACTCGCATTACGAATATACCTATAACTTGCTCATGTGTGAGGTTGGCGATGTGTGACGATATTTGTGTAATTGTCAACCATAAACGGACCAGCATTATTTTATTTATTAAGTTACAAATCTATACAAATATTGTATTATAACAGGTATATACTTGCGAGGTTTTGAGAAAAGTGTGATGTCATTGAAGTTATTTAATCAACGTTAATTGGTTCGAGTCGATCACAACAATCGCGACACTTCGTAATCTGCGACCTCTGAGTCTGAATTTCTACATAAAAATAAAATTAACTAATTGCCATCTGATAGTAGATACAGTAATCTGAGCAGACGACGATAAGAGATGCGCGCACTTGGAGTTGGTTTATATTTCAGACTGTTACTGAACCTTGTGCAAGAGCTAGACAACATGCTAGGTAAGTTCAACATGACACACGTTTGATTCGCAACTAGGCTCAATCTGCGCAATTTTGCACGTATAGATATTACGGATGACATGATGGACCAGATTCTCATTCTATTAAAAGTATCATTAGAATGGGCGTAACTCGCATCGGAGACGCAGCGACGCTCGATCATTGATCAGAGCGCGGCACTTTTACTGTCCGTAGCGACGCACGTGACGTGATATGTTTGATTATAAGATCAGCGAATGCTAGACGAAGGCGGCTGCCAATCACGCTCGAGATAACGCACTATGTTACGTGTGTGACCTAATAGCCTGCACGACGTTATCGCGCGCCTGCTCGCGGGGGGTGCCGCTAACGTCACCGACCTCACCGCTACGCGCTTGTGTTCAAGGAATAATGTGAATCAGCGTCCAAACTAACGGTGCAATCCGTGCAGCCATCAGACGTGGCGACTCTCTTAGGAACTGGTTTAACATGGACGACTCTCTACCCGCCTACATCATTTCGTCCCTCGCATGACTAAAAGTATCTCATTTTTTAGCTGATTTGAGTCAGGACAACTACACTCTTCCAAAATCTTCCATTCGTAATTCGTTACATTTTGTTGCCTTTCAATATGGTTATATTTTAAGATCCAAATAACATAGAGGTGACGGTTAGTGAAAAGTGTAAAGAATCACAAATAGAAAAATGTAGCTGTCCCAACCCAAATCAGCCAGAAAATGAGAAAAAAGAGATACGACTTTTAGTCATGCGAGCGACGATTTGTACTTTACGAGGGACTAGGCTAGCATGACTTGGAATATGTTAGCGCTAAGTTGGTATAGCGACCGAGATGCAGTCATCTGGACTACCATTCCCAGTCTGCAGCAGACGCGCTCAGCTACAGTTTATTCAGAGTGCCTCGGACAGCACGTTAAGCCGTTGGTCCCGGCTGTCATTCGTGGATCTTTGAGAGCCGTTACGGGTAGCCAGAAGCCCGAAAGTCTGACAACCAGTCTTACCAAGGGGTATCATATTACCCAGTAACTGGGTTGTGGAAGTCAGATAGGCAGTCGCTCCATGTAAAATACTGGCATTCTGCTGCATCCGGTTAGACTGGAAGCCGACCCCAACATAAGGCTAGACAGATGATGAGTTTACTAGATACTGGGCAAAATCTCTCAGGCCACATATCACCACTAAAGACATTAATTCAGTCGTATCGTCATTTGTCCATAATTCGTTTAAAAATATACTGTAATTGTACTACACTTACGCGCGCTAACGCGCGATATGGCCGCTTCGCAAGCGAAGGGATAGTAACCATTACAGAATATTTTTTAAATAAATTATGGGCAAAATAAACATTTTAAAATTCCAATGACACAACATTGTCGCATACTGGAAATGCCAAAATTGTTTGCGTTGAGTATTAAGTTCCAATAGAATTTAACACGATTTTCATGATTAGATAGTATTAGTTATACCTCATTTGTGTAGACTTGAAGAATTTGTAACCTTCTTTAGGCAACATTCAGAAACAAACGCAGAATCTCAGGATGACGAACATTACCTACACTACGAAGTGACCACACAAACACATGTCTGCCTTCGCGTCGCTTTGCTTCGTGTTGTGATTTTTCTGTTTGTTTTTTCCTTTTTCTGTAAGATTTGAACCATCATGTGTAAGGGTCATAGAAGATGTGAAGTTTGCGATATCAAGGAGGCCTGGCATACTGGAAGTAAGTTTACTTTTTTCCAAGTTTCCACTAAGTCCAAACCGGTGAGTTTTACCTACATAATGTTAATGTGATCTTGTGCTCACATAGCACTACCTCATTGTAAATTAATAGCATCATTTAAATTCTGTAATACGACCTTCAAGCCATCAATCAAGATTAGCTGAAACTCTAATGAAGAAATGTTTTAAAACATTTGTGCCTACAGTAATACTTACCTATTTGTCTAATCTAATTTAGTCTAAGTAGGTTGACTGCTAAAGAAATGGGTCAGATAGTCTACTAAGACATTATCTATCTGTGACACCATTATGTGTAAGTACCTAAATATGAAATAAATCTAGAATTTCTATTCCAAGTACAATAATCTATTCCATTTAGTTGCGCTGATAGTGTAAATTAGGTGTTTTCTTAACTTTAAATCATACTAAATAAATTCACAGTCAAACATAGTTAGAAGTAACCTTTTATATTTGTTCCTTCCAGATGTCGAGAGTGGCTAAAAACAGTTGGTAATGAAGAACTGGTGTATCTATCAATAGAAAAATTGCATGAGCAGCAACGGCTGGAGCGATTTTGATAAAATTTTCAGGCAATCATCAGATTAGCCCAGCGGGTGATCCTGTGAAGTTTGGTGGGTAGAGATCAGGCTACCCGTGCGAAGTCGGGGTGGAAGTAATTTATATAAATTAATAAATGCAGAAATAATATAAATCATTGTTTTATTTTACCTATTTTTATAATAAAATAAATTAGTTTTGGAGCCTCACTATTATCTAAGTAGTATGCATTTCATCGATATCGATAAACTCTAAATATCGATAAGTTTATTGATTTCTATACGATGCGTTGCGCATCCCTATCTATGACAGTTCTTCCCGTCAACGTCATGATTGTCATTGTCACTTTGTCAGTGCTACTTAGAATTTTCATGAAGTAGTCCGGGAGGTAGCGTTGCAGTTTTTCTAAGAATTTTATACCGAATAAATTTTATTTCAAACAGTTGTTTAATGGTCAGAAATCGGTAAAGTGAGCGTCAGTTGTCGCACTAATAGTCCAAGATCCCAGGGCCACCAGACCATACTTATTTTCTCAGAAATGAAATGTATGACATGAAGTAGTGTTAATATGCGCATTGAGTGTATGCACTCCTGCTAGCTTGGTCAGACGGCCAATTCACAGGTCCCAGGTGCGAAAGACAGGTAAAAACAGCACTCACTATTCTTAAATTCTCAGAGCTGATTTTTACATATGTTTTAGAGAATATTGTTAAAAATTAGTGATTAATACTGCCGGACACTTTCCGTCGGCACTAAGTTTTACCGGACGCTTCAAAGTTCCCGAAAAAATAATGTAACTTAACTTATAGTCTCAATCTTAATTTTTATATATTATACTCAGGGAACTATTTCAATATTTTTTGTAAGCAGCCAGACCAATCTGAAGGGCCAAACATCCCCCCGGACACACGGAAGTGTCCCTATGCGTATGAGCGCGAACGTGACATGATAATATGAATACATTTGAACTCGTAATGAAAATTACGAACAAACCGTTGTTGATTTATAAATAATGTTTTTTATTGTATATGTTCAGGAAATTTATGATTTTCAACAGCAATCAATCTAATAAAATAGTTATTTATTGGCGTCTCATAATAAGCAAAAAAAAACAAGGAAATTTATAAAAACAAATTTCATAATTATTTATTAAAATATTGACACTATTTTGAAAAGATATAATAAAACTAATAACTTGCTAGTTTGTTCAGATTTTGATTTTCTAAGAACTTTCAGTGCCACCCTCGTATCAGCTAGTTAAGTGAGAGCACCAGTCACAATCGTATGATTCTACTTAGCTTATGTCAGTCAACAGTTGCTTTGTGTTTCCGAGACAAGAGTAGGGAGAGGTCCTTGCAAGAACTTCAATATTTAGGTCAATTGCATGCCTGGAGTACCTTATGGTTGTCACGTGCAGCCAACGCCCGCTTGTCCGATACACTCGCTCTGGGTAAGCATCGTGGTTGGGACGGTAAAATAAAATGTTTTATGTGTAATTGTTATTTATATTATAATTCTGTATGTAGATACAGAATTATAATATAAACAACAGGAGCTTATAAACTACGAGTATGTTAGTAGTAACATACTCGTAGTTTATAAGCTCCTGTTGTTACTAACCATAATGGATCATATTATCTGATTAATAAATAAATAAATTAAACAGTGAAGAAAAACATCGTGAGGAAACCCGTATGTCTTAGAGAAGCAAAATATTCAAAGAAATGTCACATCCATCAATCAACCCGCACTGGTCCCGCGTGGTGTATTTCGATCCACTCTCTCCTACAAAGAGGAGGCCTGTGTCACAGTCACAGTGGAACACTTATTTTATAGGTTGATTATGCTATGCTAAATGTAAATACATATATCAAATGAAAGAACCTCGTTCCGAAACAGTTCCTCTAACAACACCGACCTATTATCATGTCTTGCACAAAAGCTAATATTTTTTGCGACACCAGCAGTCGGGCACTTAGAAACGACTATCAATATATTTATGGCATAACACGCCAGAGATAGCGACTACAATGCTAAGGGCACACAGCAGAAGGTGCGCGGCGGCGCGGCGGCGCAGACTCACGTACGCTGATAGATACCGGCACCGATAGCGAGTGTCGTGTGATAGTGTAGGCGCCACGTTGAGCAGGGCTTGGCTGTGATTGCGCTGCAGCGGACTCTGCCACAGGTGCAAGGTAACACACGAGACGTTGATAACGACCGACGATCACGCAGAATACGACGCGTATTGCAACTGCTACGCGGGCACTTCTCAGCGGCGGCCCTAGAATTTTTATTTAGGTGGTGCAAAATCTTAACGTGGCGCCCCCCTATGTACCATGTTCCTATGATATATGCATGCAGTTGCTAGCTTGCTTGTGGACGATCGGGTTTATAATAAGTTACTATCATATGACTGGTGCCTGATGGACTGTCCACCAGGCACCAATCATTGATGATAATAACTTATTATAAAGCCGATCGTCGAGGCGCTGAAATTAACCGAAATGCGATCACAAGTCGTGCTCGCATTTCGGTTGATTTCAGCCTCTCCCATGACGGCGCCCGGTGCCGTCGCACCGCTCGCACCGCCCTAGGGCCGCTACCGTCTAGATACGACATACGTTGACATATTTATCACAGTGCGCATCAGATTCAAACGTTTCATAAGATTCCTCCTCTCTGTTACTCCTTTGATTCGGTCATACTAGTCTAGGATCACCTTATCTTGTGCTGATTCATCACACTAATATTATAAAGGCGAAAGTTTGTATGTTTGTTACTTCTTCACGCACAAACGGCTGAAAGGACTTGGATGACATTTGGCACACCGATAGTTTATAACCAGGACTAGCTTCCGCCCGCGGCTTCGCCCGCGAGGTATGTCGATAATAACTATCCTATGTCCTTCCCCGGGATGCAATCTATCTCTCTGCCAAATTTTATCGAAATCCGTTCAGTGGTTTAGTTCAGCATTAACCCAAATGTACACCTCGCGTGTGTAGTGACGTTGTCAAACACACTTATAACGCGCGGCTCCTCAATAGATAATGGCAGAGAATTAGCTTTAAACTGTCTCGGTGCAGTACCTTAACTGCTTAGTGCTTATAGATGCAATCTCAATACATACAATACGAATGCAGGCTGCAAATCCGCAGCCCAGTTGGCAACCGAATGGGAGGCCGCAGCGTCCTGAGTCCTGACTGAGCGCACTGCGTACATCAGTTCGATGCCAAGCGTGGTGGACGTGGAGGTTATAATATATCTGACGCTTCGGCTTCCCAACTGGGCTGTGCTATACTTACATACGTTTCCCTTTCGTTTATACTACTGTTCCAAACGGTCAAGTAAAACAAACGGTAATTGGTTGAACGAAGCGAGCATAATACTGGGCAAGTGGGCAGTGGGCAACTTACGAGTTTCTACTATTCCTTAACCTTTTAAGCATCCTCTAAGCAACTTGCCCAATCATTGAATTAAGTAAATGGGAATTTAGCCATATCAGGGGTTGCGAGGTGCCAAATTCGCTACTATTCATGTCTGTTTGTAGACAATTATTTATTGTCCGATGTCAAACTGCCTCTATTAACGTAAGCTAAGTGTTCATGTATGCTTTTGCCCGCGGCTTCGCCCGCGCGTATGTTGGAAAATATCCCACGAGAATGTACTACCGTGACCGGGAAAAGTACCCTAACGTGTTAATCCAGGTTATAAACCATATAATGCGTGCCGTTGCCAAATCGAAAAAGACTCGTAGGTAAGTACCTACTCACACCTCGCAGCATTCTTTTTTTTTTAATTTTCAATGCTCAGTTTTGACTTGGTTTCCATTTTTTTTTTTTTGTATAAGTAGATTCTCTGGAAATAACTAGGTCACTCTATCCTCTGTATATTATGTATTTGAAATCTCTTTACATGTATTTGCCATAAAAATGTGTGTATTTGTGTTGTGTCCCTAGCAATGCAATAGTTTGGTGTGGCGCCAACATATTGGTGGTGGTGCAAGCGTGTTACCTGAGCAGCCCCTCCTTCTTCACCATGTGCCGGAACGTCTCGGAGATGGAGCTGTTGTTGGCACTCCGCAGAGACTGCATCCGAGTCTGCAACAACGTACCAACAGTTACTCAACGAATTGTACGAGAACCCGGGACTTGTTCCCGACTACCATTTACAAATGTGAACGAATGTTGCGTCGGTACGCGTCAGGTCGCACGGCCCCGAGTCATGTGGTCTTCACACTATTTATTTATTTAAACCTCATGGACCGTAGTGGTACTATGTCGGACTTAAAAGCATTTACGGCGTACGGCATTTCATACAAACTTTCAAGCGTATACGGTCTTAAGTAATGCCACAAGTACCAGTCACTGTCCGCAGTCCTCCATTATTATGTGTTTAACACAAGTGACACCTCAAAATTCTGTTTTACTGACAAACCTACAATTGTTAGATTCAACATTAAAAAAAATAAACTATGCAGCCTATAATTCTCTCTTTAGCGAGTCTGTAATTTTTTCCAATGATTCTACACATCGATGAAAAATTACAGTTTCCTACACAGCAGTACACTTAACGAACAAACAATATTTTTTAATCACGGGATATTAGAGGAGCGTGTAATTTAGGCATCACTCGGTCCATGTGACCACAGACCAGCTTGACATTGAGCCACTAGTTATATAAAGTGCTGCCAGCGGGGTTGGCTCATTTGTGTCCGCATTTCTTTACGACAATGAGTTTCCGGGCGCTGATTCTAGTAGCGGCGACGCTGGCGACGGCGCAGGCGGTGGCGATGGACGAGGACATGGCGGAGCTGGCGCGCATGGTGCGCGAGAGCTGTGCGGATGAGACGGGCGCCGACGTGGCGCTGGTGGAGGCGGTGAACGGCGGCGCAGACCTCATGGAAGACGCCAAGCTCAAGTGCTACATAAAGTGCACCATGGAGACGGCCGGCATGATGTCGGACGGCGAGGTGGACATCGAGGCCGTGCTGGCGCTGCTGCCGCCCGAGCTGGCGGCGCACAACGCGCCGGCGCTGCGCGCGTGCGGCACACAGCGCGGCGCCGACGACTGCGACACGGCCTGGAAGACGCAGGTGTGCTGGCAGAACGCGAACAAGGCCGAGTACTTCCTCATATAGTGCATCACGCTCATTCTAAATACTATCCCTTTGTTAATTTTTTTATAGAACATATTGTTATACATAGATAATTTATTATTTTTGTGACCAGACTATAGTCCAGATAAATTACTTTTATTATTAATGTTTATTTATAACAATAAATATGCCTATTCAATACACTGAATGGTTTCATTTTAATTACAATGATAGACATTGGACTGCAAACACATTTCCTCAAAGGAAAAAACATGAGATTAACTTGTGGTACCTTTAAAGCCCGATAACTAAGTTCATTACACAATGTGACCACTTATTACCTACATCTATAAATAAAACATTATTTTAATGTTATTCTTTTGTGTGATCCTGTTGTGATAGACAGCTATTCTTTTTCTTATTTTTTTAAGTAGGAGTAAACAATTGATATGTAGGTAAAGTAATTTCATTAGTTTTTTAGATTTGTGTATTTTGTTTTCTCTTCTACTTTTACACACATTGTCTACATGTCTTTTTATCTACTCTCATATTGCAGGTATGCTGGAAGAAATTTCTTTAGGATTACCTTTATACCTAAATATTTTTCTGTTCCATTTATTAAATATGTGTGTCAAAGTCAAAGCATTTATTTCAAATAGGCACATAAAAGGCACTTTTGAATGTCAAAATTACAATAAAATAGAATTGATTCTAGTCACCCCATCCAAAAGGTAGTTTTCGTATGGAAGAAACTGCATCATTAGTCTTTTAAAATGTTTTACAATATTTTGCATACATAAATTATACAGGGTGTCCCAGAACTCAACGTCAAGCCGAAACGGGGTGACAGGATTGATCATAACCATCACGAGAAAAATATTAAAAAAATCTATCCCATACAGTTTGAAAATTATGGGCATTTTAAAAAAACCTAGAAAATTGATCAAACTGTACCATTTCTCGATTATTGTGGTTATTCTTTTTTATTTTTGTTCATGTAAACTTTGGAAACGTAATTGGAAATTGGAAATTGTTTACCATCAGCCTCAATACAAGCCCTACATCTTCTTAAAAAAGATCTACTTATTAGTCGGGCATATCTTCGAGAGTTGATCTCCTCAGCTGCTTGAGAAATGCTTTCATGCAGGTCGGCTACGTTCTAGGCTGATGGTAAACAATTTGAACATTTATTGTAATAAAAATGTTATTTCTCTATCTGACTTTTATTCCAACAAACCTAAATTAAACTAGATCAAGATTTTTCATTATTTAACTAACTTTTTTTCACCTTTTTCACTTTAATAAAAGTGGCGTCACTATCTGTCTCGCTCACTCATGGCAAACATACCCACTATCCATCTCTCTCATCATTTTGCCTTAAAATTAAGAATCTACCTAGAGCTTGTGCGAATCAAAAACATTTTAACTGAGATAGCAAAAATCGGGTTACTTGAGGTTTTAATTTTTTTACTCTTTTTTATTGTATGGAACTAACAAGTATTGTACCATTTTAGAATTCTGATTAAATGCGCCAACTTTTAATGCCACTTGCCAAGGCACTCTAGTACATTTTTTTTAAAGGAGGGCCTATCAAAGTCGACGAATCTTGAAAATTTTAAATTCGTAGTTTAACGAATAGTCTCAATTCTCGGAAACTTGAGGCAATTGTGTCATTGTTTTTTATTGGGATTCTAGAAATGTTATTTAGGATTACGTTTCCAAAGTTCAAATGAACAAAAATAAAAAAGAATAACCACAATAACCGAAAACTGTTACAGTTTGATCAAATTTCTAGGTTTTTCTTAAAATGCCCATAATTTTCAAACTGCATGGGATAGATTTTTTTTCAGATTTTTCTCGTGATGGTTATGAGCAATCCTGTCACCCCGTTTCGGCTTGACGTTGAGTTTTGGGACACCCTGTATAATAATAATATGTGAAGACGATGCACCTAAAAAAATAAAATTACTATACCACAATATGTAAAAGAATTAAAAAAAACCATGACATATAACCACCACCAACACCACTGATAGAGACATGGTGCTCACATATATACAAGCTTGGTAAAAGTAACAAATTTACATTAAAAAAAAAATTTACAAGTAAGTAAGTCAGGGCGGGGTTGAATTAAAGTACATAATTACAAAATGTAAATCAGTGTCAAAAAGAATAAATTTTACAATTAAATGTGTACATAAATGGTTAAATAAATGAATTGAAAAAATAAAGTAATATTTGGCATGACTATGTCAGCTGCAGATATTGTCAGTGAACCGCAAACTATTATCATTACTTGCAAGTTTGGTAATTTTCAGATGGTATTGGAAGAGTTGACGGGCTATACTAGCTTTAGTATTATTGCTTGGCTCATTCTGTGCCATCATGGATACATTCTACACAAAATACATAGCAAGCACAATGAAATAAATTAACAATGTTTCAATACTGCAAAAAAAAGTAAGTGTTCTGAAGGTCAAAAATTATACATTTTTGGTGTAGCTCTCATTCGCCAACTATCAAAATAAAAAATCAACATATTTTATTGCACATAAACCTACATGGGCACTTATGAAACTTCAGAAGCTAGGTGCACGGTTCCAATTAGTCGTTTCCTATGGAGAAGAGCCGGCAAAAAACTCCACGATTGCTCTTTTTTAAAACAATTGGCTTTTACAATGTTTCCAAATTACAGTAGGTATGCGAGGACAGCGTAGGCCTGTCAAAAAGTACCGGGTACTTGATAAAATAAAAAATGGTCTACAGATCTAAAGTCTACAAGGCCTACATAGTCCTCACATTTACAAGATAAGAATCCATCAAAAGGATAAATAAAACATGAAAACCTACTAAAACCAAGTGATATGATTGCCATTACAACCACTAATAAAGAGGTGAAAAATAAGAATTGTCTGTATATAATGTCAAATAATTAAAAGATTATGTTAAAGAAGTATTTAAAAAATAAATAAAAATAAACATCATAATTTGAGAACAGTTAATAGACATTTACATAGCTATGCCGTTAATGAGGTGCCTGGGAAGTCACATGTGCAGAAGGAATTATTGCCAAACTACCTTGTACCAACTATAATGTGCGATAAGGAACTTTGTTCCAAAACAGCACAAACTTAACAAAACTACACCTGTATTCCACAAAGACAGGGGTGTATTGTACTCACAACAACAATCAAACTAACCAATAAAAACACTAAGTACAGTCATTTCTTAAGGAATGTTGTGTTTGTGGTTTTCATTACGTCTCAGTGTCTCATATTACAAATAATTTAATATGAACTTGGGGAATATTAAGTTCACATAAAACTGGGCCTACTTGCCATCAGCTGAGATACTGATACTGAGAGAAATTAAACTGGTATAAAGTTGCCACACAAGCTTCCACTATAGAAAAGCTTCATACATTTTGTGATTAATGAAGTGTTGTGTTCTCTCACTATGACAGATTATAGATTGTACATTGGATTGAAACTGGGAGGTACCAACACTAGAGGAAAACAACTATGTTATTGCTAATGTAAGTTAATGACAGAGTATACCGGGCAGTTACTCTATAAATGTACTAACTCAATGCGCAGAACGACATCCTTTCTTCCTATTTGTACAAAGCACAGTTTCCCTTTATTACTACATTAATTCTTTAATGTACAATGCTAAATGTGGTACAAAAACAACAAATTGTGACAACTTATAACAGTCACTACTGAATGGTTTCCCACAGATTTTGACTACTTGTGCATTAAGAACAACATTGAGACAGGCTCACCGCTCACTATACACCAGACTAAGGTGACTGCTATCTCATTGTAAATAACAAGCAAACATGTATCAAGGTCATGTTTGTCTCTACAAACATGTGTTAAACTACCGACTTTTGGTGGTATTTCCTGAATTCTTATGACATTGCAATTATGTTAGTTAATTGGAATCATGTACAGGCATGTCCATCTATGTACCTTCAGATGTACAATTATGACTAGTAAGGGACTGACAATATTGAATTAGAGTGGTTACTATGAGGTTTAAGATGGATAATAATGTGTTTAGACACTGTATATTAAATGTTGTCAGTAAAAACCAGTTTAATGGCCATGTAGTAGCAATGTTTGAAATAACAATATGATGAAAATTGCAATAAAATTAGGGGCTTAGGGGTTAACAAACAACGTGTAAAGGTCAAAATATTGGGCTCGTCGGAACTTTTGTGACTGTGACAGTCGGCGAATAGGTAAATGACTTGTTTTTACATAACGAGAAATCGCAAATTGGTGGCGTAACAGGCCAACCTAAAGAACTGTCACACTGATTAGGTTAGTTTGAAAGGCAGCCAGCAGCAGCCCCTGCTGCCCCGCCGGCTGGTGCCCATGCTTACCTTTACGGAGTCGAGCGGGTACATTATACAATGCTCCATCACCCCCGCTATTGCTCCAGCAGTCATGTGTGTGACGGAGTTTTGGGTCGGAAGGGTTTCATAGTCCTCAAAGTTCATAATACTCACTGAATACCGACACTCAGCACAAAAAAAAACACAGCAAGAGGAAAATTTATAGGGGGCTACGATTTAGATTTACCGAATTAGAAGTATCATTTTCACTAACTATTTTTATCACAAGTCATACGAAATTTAGAACAATCAAAATTGATTCCATAAATGCGACTCTCAAGCACGCGCGACTTTTGCGGTATCACAGAGTAATAAGAATTTTCATGTCATTTGGTCTTTTATCATCTGTGAGACAGTGATGTCCATTCTTACATAAACAAAAATCGACTACAATGAACAAATATAATTGATTTGAGTATATGTTATAGAATTATGACGACATAACTAATAAATATACATAGCTTGGTTATCTTACACGTAAATGGATGATATATACTTACGTTTTTTGCAATTTGCTGGTCAGTATTAAATCAACAACAAAACTCTCTAATATCAAGTAATCTTACTAAATGACAATTTCATGACATCTTGACATTTTAGGATTATACTAACTTAACAAGTTGTATTACTGATTCTAATTATGTAAATACATATTTGTTACGGTCGCGAATCATATTTTAATCAACTTACAACTTAATACTGACCAGCAAATTGCTAATAACGTAAAAAAAAATAATTTCGCGAGCTACCCTGGACTCAAGTACAACGCTACAAGGTTATTTCAACGCGTGGCCAAAATCAGAACTAACGCCCCCATCGTGTTTTGTCAATATACATCGATAGTGACATTTCATATAAATGTTTACCAATAATCTCCAAAAGGTCCTCCGTATTTTATTGGATGGGGGCAAGGGAAGGGATGTGTTACTCATACTGTCTATAATCCGCGCGGAACTAGTTGGCCGCGCCTTAGGTATGTGAGCGGTGGGACGGAGGCGTCGCTGTCATTAATCTCATGTGCGTTGCGAACACTAGGCAACCCACCGCCTCACCCCTTTCCTCACCTAAGGCGCGGTCAACTACCTCCGCGCGGACCAATGAATACCACGCAATCTTCCTACAAACTACCTCTGCCCGGAGGGCTGGATCGCTGCAGCGCTCGCGCAGTCATCATCACTCCCACCAGATAAGTAGAGTCGACCTCGTAATTGCTCTTTCGCTTTTTACAAAAATAACAAAAACTCTCAATACCTAAATACCCAACCAACATTTTGACGCTAATTTCCACCTCTGTTATCGTTTGTATTGGTTTAACGGGTGTATAAAAGCGCCCAGTAAAACTTTTGTTTATTCAATGGTCATGACTATAACTAAATAACTCATCAAGATGAGTAACGGTAACAAGAAGACATAATATGACTAAGGTAGGTATAAAAGATAAAAGCTGAACCACAGTAACACTAGGTGTAGTAACTTCAAGTAACAATAAGTACCTAAGGTAATAGTTGGATTTCTAATAAGTCTCACTATTTTCAAGTGTTCTTAAAGAGTGCTACACTATTTGCGCTGTAGCATGGTGCGGGTGACAGTTGCCCGTAGGGATGCCCAATACGATGCGATATATCGAAATATCGATACAGCGCTATACGATATATCGATATTTAATACGATATTTTGGCCAAACGATGCGCCTCGATATATCGTATTCCAAAAAAATATCGCAATAACATATCGTATCAAACTATAACTTTGTTTAAAATTTATTTCATTTTTGTTTATATTAAACCTACCTACCTTTAGACATAATATTGTTATTTGTAATAAGCAGAGGTCGGGATTATTTAGAGTTATTTATGTACTACACCAACCTTTCATACATATAAATACTTTTCTTCGATAACATACAATATGTTGTAAAAATTAAAGAAAGGTATGTCTTTCTTTAATGTTTACGATATATTTAGGGTTGTAATAATATTTTACCTACGAAATAACCTACCCAATTGATATACCTATTATATACCTATTACCTATTAAACAATTTAAAAGAGCCTATGACCATAATAATGGACAACGCACCCTACCATTCGGTGCAAGTTAATAAACCCCCAAACCAATCCAACCGCAAAAGCGAGTTGGTGAAGTGGCTGAGTGAAAACGGAGTTACAGCAGATATAAAAATGTTAAAGACGGAGCTTATTGCCTTAGTCCGACGCCATAAGCCACCAACTCCTACCTATGCTCTGGACGAGATGGCAAAAGAAAAAGGCCACCAGGTCCTTCGACTACCACCCTACCATTGCCAGTATAACGCTATTGAGCTGATTTGGGCCCAAATAAAAGGTATGCTTTTAATTTCAATTCCCATTTTGAAGCTTTATAAAAAAATCAGCTTTCCGATCGTAGCATGTACCTAGTTTAAAAACATTACCAGATACTAGATTAGGCTGATTGATGATTATTTGAATACTTTTTTTTATAAGTTCGTTTATTTTTAGGTTACGCCGCAAGAAATAATACTTCGCCGCCATTTACGGCAAATAAGATGTTGGCCCTATTACAAGAGGCCATCAACAATGTTCAACCTGAAGACTGGTCGAAGGTCGTGAATAAAACAAAAAGGGACATTATGTCTGATTGGGATCGTGACATACATATTGACAACATAATTGAGTCATCGTTAATAATATCCGTCACAGATTCAGATGATGAATTGAGTGACAATTCAGATGTTCCTGACTCTGATATGAGTTTAGACGAATAACATGTATTTTTTTTTAGCAACCTTTTAAGCAACCTTACCCTATAAATGTTCTGTTGTATAATTAGACCTTTTAAAAATAAAAATTGACCTACGCACAATATACGTTTTTTATTATAAAAAATATCGACTATCCATCGTAGCAGTACATCCCATCACTAAATACGTCTATGGCGTTACGTTATACGCATAACACTTTGCTTAATTTTTCATTCAATTTGATTTTATTTCTTGATTAGAACATTCTGGTTGGGTTTAATTTAATTTACTACAGTTTTTAATTATTTAATATATTACGAATGTGGTACAACTGAAATATTAAGTCATAAATTGTAAATCGCGGCAACTTTCAAGAGTGAAACGAAATGTTACTGAAACTGTCACCCGCACCATGCTACAGCGCAAATAGTGTAAGTAAATGTTTTATACCACCTATCTTGCCTAGGAAACGTATTATTACTTAAGGAGGTATAAACGGTACAGTCGCAACCATCATAGTACCTGCTTTTATAAATTCAAGTAACAGAAATTACTAATAGTAATATTATAGTTGTTTATAACTCTTTCTACCGACAAGAGCTCTTGAAAATAGTTAGCAAAATATTTTTACCACCTACGTTGCTATAAAAGTATTAATTGCAACTTATTTACAGCTACTTAATTCAGTAATCAAAAACCCCTATTTATGATAGCAATTGGTATTATGGAGTTATTTTTAGAGCCCTAATCGTTACAGTGGGGTTCAAATTTACTTTTATGTTATTCTAAGCCATATTAACACGGAATTTAAACATTTAAAACCCTATTCTGGTATAACAAGTGCTACAATAGTTCTAACTACAGCCCATCCAGTACTTCTTGTTCATTAATAGTAATAATATTAACCTAGGATAATAAGGAGTAGACACCATTTTAAATCAAACATAACCTAAAAATAAATCAGAAAAAAAACTAGTTTAAAACTCATATTTTGTTTAATTTTCTCATTTTAAAACTCAAAATATTTACTAAAATACACAATGAATGTAAAAGACACAGCTAATATCCTGTTTTTATCTAAATTTAGATTGAGTGTATGCCCCGCATGATAAAATGCAATTTATTTTTACTTTAAATATCACCTATTTTTAAGGCCCTGCAAAATTGAGACGCAAAACATATATTATTTTCTCAATAAAGTAACCCTCGCAATAAATTTTAGCCATGTGATAAAGAAATCAAACTTCACTCATCGAGATATTGACAATCCGTAACTTGAAATTCACTTAATTTCAACTCCTTAGTTTGCCATCATTTTTGAGAAATAAAGTAACACTTTTGGAACTAATGTATATGCATAACAATAGAAAAAGAAAACACGCTACAGCCCTGAGTTGCTAATCAACACTGATCAAGATACATAAAGCAAATCCAAGAAAAAAATGGACCTAAAAAAGAACTAATATGTTACTATAAAATTTATACCAGTAGACTTCAGAACTTGTGTACCACCTATAGTTTTTATTATAACCATAATACAGACTTTAAAGTGCTTGAGGTAGCTAGATTTATATTATACCACCATTATAGATACAAGAAATTGTTTGCCACTAACGCCACCCTATAACTATTATGTAACTCTCAGTGTTAAAAGAGTGAGCATTAAAATTATTATATTACTTATAGCGCTATAAGACGTGGGCCCAATCGAGAGTTTGTAAGGGGTTAGAGCGTGCTCTAACACCAATTGCTAAAACCATTGTATCACTCTTGCTTGCCAAATTCACTTTTAAATAACTCTTTTATCACCAATTCTTATTACCAAAATGCTAGTTGGGTAGTAACTATACTTGTCACATTGGCCCTAAAGCAAAAATAGCAATGAACTGGTAAAGCAATTACGACGTAGACTACACTCGTTGACTCAACGAACGCAGGAAGAGGGTAAGTATAAAATAACCACAAAATTAATCAGAAATGCAAGTTTATTACTTTAAAAGCATATATAGTCTTCACGTTAAAAATCACTTAAATTCCTTTCATACATATCTCAAATTCCGCATGAATATAATGTACGAAGTGATAGTTGTGTCATCGTGTGCGATCTAGTATAGCTCGCGTGAAGACGGCGCGTCCCGCCCGCGCCGCGCCGGCCGCCACGCGCGACACACGTGTTGCAAGTGTCGCACGCGCGCGACACGCGTGTTGCAAGTGTCGCACGCGCGCGACACGCGTGTTGCAAGTGTCGCACGCGCGCCACACCCGTGCTACAAGTATGACACGCGCGCCAGACGCGTGACACGCGTACTATAAGTGGAACTCGCGCGCCAGACGCGTGACACGCGTGCTACAAGTGGGACACGCGCGCCAGACGCGTGACACGCGTGCCACAAGTGCAACACGCACGCCAGACGCGTGACACGCGTGCTACAAGTGCAACACGCCCACCACACGTGCTACTAGTGTGACACGCGCACGTGGTGGCCGGCGCCACACTCATTGTATAAAAAGCGGAACATATTTTCTCTAACCAGTTCGGGAGCGTACACCGGTAAACATACATATCGCATTATTACAAAATAAACTCTATATATACATCTAGATACAATTCAATATAAATAATTTAACTCGTTCTCTCATTCGCATACATTACATTAAAAGCTGACATTACTTATCATTTATTCAATAGTGGTAGTTTCGTGAAGATATAATATTTCAAATGGTAATCGATGAAAGCGTCCGCCTGGGACATTGTTTGCTGCCTAGATATTAGCTCAGTGATAGACACTTACATACCTATGGAAGTAATAAATACATAAATTAAGAGACTTGGTAAGATAAGTTCAGGACCGACTAAGTTAATAGTCGCACGCACATTACTTACATTCATGTAAAACGTTTGCAATTGACAATAATAAAGAGCTGTCACTGCTGCCACGTCACGCCACGTGTCAGGGGCACTCGCGCCTATGTACTTACATACGATGTTGGCATTACTTCCATACTCATAACGACAAAATGAAACAGTTACATGTACCGTAACTTGATAGCTATTAACATAAGGCTAATTGAACAGCTCATATGTTTTACAAACGATTACATATTAATAAGTACATATTTAGTTTAAATAATCTGAGCACTATTTAATTCAAACTTGATTGAGTAGATTTTTCTAAGAATTACTCACGGTTGAATTAACCCGCATTGCACAAATTAAGACGATAAAAATAATGATCGTTTTTTCGATGTCGAATGTCGTAGAGAGGATTGAGATACGATATTTGTGAAGATAATGATAATGTTCGTAATAAAGCGACGCAGTTATGCAGTGTTAGCTGATTGTAATAATATATACCAAGCGTCCATCACAGCGGCACCTCACTTCATGTTCAAGTGAACGTTGTGATGCAGGACTGCGACGGTCGGCGGCAAGTGCGCGCGGCAGTGCACTCGTCTCGTAATGGTAACAAATTAGGCATACCTATCAATTGTATGTAAGCTATTTACTCGTACGCATACCTTATCATGTACATGTTACCTGGTAAGCTATCGAATGCCGAATGAAAAACAAGAATACAATACTTTGAATATAATTTCGTCTATATTGCAACCAAAAATAATATCTGCCTAGAATAAAATTAAAAACAACGACGTAATTATAAGATAGTGCGGCGCGGCGTCGCGTGACGTCACGCGCGCGCCGCCCCACACGCACACACACACGCACCCATACACACACACGGCAACAGGCCGTGACGTCACGCGAGCACGCGCACGCCGCTCCTGGGTGCTTACTCTTCAATTTAATTCCGATTGATCGACATTGGAATTGTGACGTTTCGTACTCTCGAGTTCGATGCTAGCGCCAAATGATTTTTAGATTGGGTGTCCATTTTGGAGAACTAAGTGGAATTGGGTTCGGGCTTGGCGTGCGGTGATTGTTGACAATATTGTTTCAAGAGTACCGAATTACGTGACTGTAAAATTAACATTGGAATCATATTGGCATCTCATTGGAATTAAAATTAGTTTGGAGAGTAAGCCCCCTGTGACGATCAGTATCATGTAGCTGCTCTCATCAGACTTGGCGTGCGTCTGATCGCGCGTCGTTGGCGCTGCACATATCAATATGACATTTTATTTGTGTTCTGATTTCTAATCTAACATTATATCGATAGAATCACGTTACGTTCCCGGCACTCACCTCGGTGAAATAAAATAATCGTCCACTATCCACAAAAGCTACACTTATAGCTACCGATACATAGTCCCAACTTAAAGGCTAAATCAAAATATTTATCTTACATATCGTAATATATTTGGTTCTCACTAAAGTAAAATAAATTCCACGCGCCCACACAACATCACAATATACAAGGTGAATTTTTCAAGTGGGCGTGGATGGCCAAATCCGAAACTATGAGGAATAGCGAGAAGTACTCAAAGGAGTCTCAGGCACGATTTTGTTGAAACTAAAACTGCATCATTGGATTTTTGAAAAATCAATATTTCTAGCCAGGAATCGAACCTGTTTATTTTGAAAAAAAAAACATATTGTATTATTACATCATGTCGCTAATAAGGATCGAATTCTGGGAAGTAATGACATACGGCAAACTAAAGAAAAGAGCTCATTTTTAACAAAATATTTTTTTTGACGTGACAACGTCTAATAAATCGATGAAGCTGGTTGCACTCCCGAAAAAACATGACTCATGTAGCGTTACCTCGCGGCCTCGCTCTGTAGCGTTCCATGGCGGCTTGAAGTGCAAGCGAATATTAACAAATGCAATGCAACTATTCCATCAGTATTTTCTTATGACGTTGTCACGTTCAACTATCGTCAGTAAACCGACTTTACAGACAACCGATTTTAATTTTCCTTGTGACCTACCTATTAAACATTAACTGACTAAATTGTTCAAAATTATGACCATTGTTTTCAATACATAGCTGGATTCGACGTCTCAAGGATTGTACTGCATTCAGCATTAAAATATTATTGATGCCATTAAAATATTTTCCTAAGATCGTAATAAAAATTTGAATTTAGAACATAATGTTGTGAAGGTGACTGCGCTGCGGGTTTGTGTTAATAAAAATATTGAGCATCACTTCGAACAAGGTACAGGTAATGTAGTAGGTATTAATACTTTAAAATAAGAAGCAGTTTGTTAAAATCCAACATTTTCCTTAAGTTTGCCGTATGCCTTGCTTCCCAGAAATTGATCCTTATTAGGGACACTATCGAATAGTGTAATAATACAGTGTTTTTTTTTTTAATCAAAATCAACGGGTTCGATCCCTGGCTAGAAATATTGATGTTTCAAAAATCCAATGATGCAGTTTTAGTTTTCATCAAAATCGAGCCCGAGACTCCTTTGAATACTTTTCGCTATTCCTTATAGTTTCGAATTTGGCCATCCACGCCCATTTGAAAAATTCACCCTGTATAACATATAGGTATCCGTATATATCTCATTTATAAACAAGGCATCGTCGGGCGAGCGAGGGCTCCATGAGCTCCCGCCGCCCGCTACGCTACGCTACGTAAATATATTATTATGTGAACGCTATAATATCATCGCTAGCCGTACAGTAACATCGATATCGTAGTAATCGTGAGGAGAGCCCCAACACAGACGTCGTATAAATAATAACAACAAAGTAATCGCGCGGCACACGCGGCTGGCCCGCCTGATGCACGCGCGGCTATGTAGTGAGCGACCCATCGACGGTTCATTCGTTTGCAAAATTGTAATTTCAAATGAACTCGGAGCATTTAATAATAACTACGGCGTTTGCTGTAGTCGGGCGCGCGTGCAGCAGCGGGCTCGCGCGTCGAGTGCGCCTAGACCAGGCGCGCGCGTCGAGTGCACCTAGAAAAGTCGCGCACGTCGAGTGCGCCTAGAAAAATCGCGCGCGTCGAGTGTGCCTAGACCAGGCGCGCGCGTCGAGTTCGCCTAGAACAGGCGCGCGCGGCGCTTGAGCTCGTTGCGGCGCCACTGCGGCAGGCGATAGAAGTCCTGGCGCCCGATCTGCAGGATCGCCTCGAACTCCGCGTCCGACAGGTGCCGCTGGGAACAAACACACGTCTTATTAAATGAACACTAAGGTGCAGCGCAGACGACAGACTATCCGTGACGCACTTTTTAGTCTGTGAAAATAGAACCTATGCAATTATAAGCAGTAACGCACACGACGCGCAAAAAATACGTGTAATCCGGGCAGACCGCACCGCGCCGCGCCGCGCCGCTCGGCACAAAAAGTGTGTGAAAAAAATTGAACGTTTGCTTCAACGCGCGCTAACGGTAACGCAGACGGCGCACACTTTAGTCGGCAATCTGCATTTGCTAGGGGTGGACGTAACGCACGCGATCTATTATCATGGCGCCAGAGGTCGATGTAACGATGTTAATTCAAAAAATACAAAACAGACCAGCAATTTATGATACTTCTAAGGCAGGTTTTAAAATAAATAGCAACTCATCAAAATGTAGTAACAGACATTTTATAAAATTTGAAAAAAAATCCGTATGTTGTTTCGTATGGAAAGTTTAGTATGGAACTGTCCCTTCAGTAATCATTCCGAAAGTATAGGATGTACCCAAAATGCTCTATTTCTTCTTCTTTTTCTGTACTTCATGTACAAAATAATACTTCGCGATCTCTGCACGATTTCCATAGCGTCTACGTCCCTACAGCTCTGCCGACAGAATGATCGAAGATCTGCGTCCTGTGCGTTGAGTCTTTAGTGTTGGGCAGAGTGAAGAGAGGTACTTGTAAATAATAACTTCTCAGACTGGAACTGAAACTTGAATTGTTTTATTTTCAAAAATGCGCTACTTATATATACATTAACAATAGTACACTTAGGTCTAGCATTTCACTGTTGACATTCATTTTGACCAATGGCGACGCGCCGTAGAGCGAGCCGCGCGCGGGGCGCGGGGCGCTGTTTTTGCACACGGCACTATTCGCCGCGAAGGCATAAATAGGAGTCGCGCGCCGAGCGCGGTCCTCCCCCCCTCTGCTACATCACCCACCTCTGCCACCGCCCCCGGCGCTGCTGCTACTTCCAAGCAGAAGCCGGGGAAGAAGCTGCGCTACCCGCCGCTGGTAGCGGAGAGACTGCCGAACTGGGCGACGCATTTCCGGGCCCTCAGTGCCAAGCTGGGCCGGCCCCCTAACGCTCGTCTGTACGGGACCGGGGTACGTTTTACCCCGGACACCGAAGACGAGTACCGGCTAGTCCAGCGGTACTTGACGGGCCTGGAGAAGGACAGCGGCGTCTCCTGGTTCGCGTACTCGCTGCCGGCGGACAAGAGCCTAAAGGTGGCAATAAGAGGACTCCCGGCGGACACAGACCCGAAGGAGATAGAGGAGGAGCTCCGGACGTTGGGATACCAACCGGAGTACGTCCGCCACATTAAGGGGGCGGCAGGAAGACCCGGTTGCGCATTCCACGCAATACTAAAGAAGACGCCAGACGTCCGGGCCATCTACGACACCACCGTATTTATGTATATGCGTGGTGTCAAGATTGAGGCTTGGCGTGGAAAAGGCGGGCCCGCTCAGTGCCACAGGTGCCAGCGATTCAGACACAGCTCGCACCTGTGTCACCGCCCGCTCGCTTGCGTGAGATGCGGGGGCGAGCACACAGCACGCGACTGCCCGCGCCCGCGGGAGGAGCCGGCCACCTGCGCGAACTGCGGTGGCCCGCACCCCGCGTGCAATATAAAGTGCCCCGTATTCCAGAGGGAGATAAGGAATAAGCGAGCGGGGACCGCCGCCATCACGGCCACAGTACGCCAGCCCCAAAGGGCGACCGAAAGGCAAGAGGCGCCTACTGAAGAGGCCCAAGGCTCGACGCTGATGGCGGCGGTCAACGGGCCCTCAGAGAGAACCCAAGCCACCTCCTCCGGGCGGAGAAAGAAGAGGCGCGGGGGGAAGAGGAAGCAGAAGAAGCCCAACCCCCCCCACAGCGACCCAGGAAGCTACCCTTACGGCCGCCGTCCCTGCCGAGCGCGGGGCGCAGGCTGTAAAACAAACAATAACAAAAGTCGCCGAGGAACCCACCACTAGCGCCGGCACTGCGCAGCGGGAAAAAAGGGAACCTTCCAAGACAAACAAGAAAGCTGCGAGTGCCGGCGCTGGTGCCACCAGCGCAGCAAGCGATACAAAAAAGGAATTTACAGCCTGCGCCATTAAGTTATTAATGGAGCTCATTACAGCGATAAGGCAGGGACAAGACGTGGAGACGGTCATCCTTGACGGTCTAGCCACGCTATTGACACTTTACCATGGATAGACCGTTAAGGGTGATCCATTGGAATGCTCGCGGCCTTAAGGGTAAGGTCGCCCCCCTCCGCCACCTCCTTCGGGAACAAGACGTGGACGTGGCGCTGATAAGCGAGACACTACTGGGGCCTGCGGACAAGATCAGGTTCCCGGGATACCTCGCTTATCGGAAGGATGAACGGTCGGCTCACATGGCGTACCGTGGTCTGGCGGTACTGGTGAGGCGAAGAGTCGTCCATCAAGAACTCCCCTTGCCGTCGCTCAGCACGTTTTACGCGCTGGGTGTGCAGCTACACGTAGCCGGCGAGGACATCAACATCTACGCGTGCTACAAGCCGCCCGCGGCTCACCTTGGCCATTCCGAGCTGCGGGCCCTGCTTTGTAGCACCACACGCGCCACCATCCTCGCCGGCGACTTCAACTGCAAGCACCCGGCGTGGAATTCGTGCAACACGAATACCGAGGGGAGACGACTCTTCGCGGACGCGGAAGCCTTCGGCTACACGGTGTCCGGCCCGGAGACGCCGACCCATTACCCGGACGCCAGGCAAAACATGCCGGACGTGCTGGACATCGTAGTCCACCGAGGGCTACACCGTCAGATCACGCAGCAAGTGATAGACGACGAGTTACAGTCGGACCACCAACCTGTACTCGTCGTCTTATCGGGGATGCCGACCCGACTGAAGCCCATAGCGCCACGTCGACGCACGGATTGGAAAAAGTTCGTAGAGGAAGTTGAGACCACTACGCCGACTCGGCCTATCGTCACCTCCGCGGACGTAGACGAGAGAGCGGATGACGTCACTGTTTGCATCCAGAGCGCCTTTCAAGCGGCGACGAGCACGCAGCCGGAGGGGAGAGGGCTACTGCCGCCCCTGCCGGCTCGCATAAGTGCGATGATCGCCGAGAAGAGGCGCCTTCGCAAACAGTGGCAACAGCTCAGATGTCCGACACTGCGTACGCAGCTAAACCGTCTCGCGGAGAAGATAAAGGCCCAGCTCAAGGCGCAGACCGCCGAGAGCTGGGAGGAAAGAATAGATGAGGCCACGGACAGTTAGCCGTCTCTACACAAGTTGTGCGGCCAACTCACGAGTACCCCAGCTCCGGTGCGTCCACTGCAAGATAGCGACGGGGCGCTTAAATATGTAGCGGAGGACCGGGCGGAGGTCTTCGCCGAGCACCTGGAGCGTCAGTTCCGCCCCAACCCGACCAGCGACACCGGCCATGTCGCAGCAGTCGAGCAGCACCTTGGAGAGTACATCGCCACGCCGATAGCTCCCGAGGAGGACCCAGTATTTTTCTCGCCGGGCGCAGTCAGACGCGCCATCCTTAGGACGAGGCCTAGGAAGGCCCCCGGTGCTGACGGCATCACCAATACAGTGCTGCGCCACTTGCCGTACCGCATGGTAGCGGCACTGGCGCGCCTGTTCACGGCGATGCTGCGCACGGGGGCCTTTCCCGCCTCGTGGAAGGAGGGGCGCGTCATCATGCTGCCCAAGGCGGGGAAAAACATACTGAAGCCGGAGAGCTATCGGCCGATCACGTTGCTGCCGACCATCTCCAAGGTGTTCGAAGTACTCCTGCTGCGACACCTACAGCCGCATATCGCACCGCGGCCGGAGCAGTTTGGGTTCCGGGCGGAACATAGCACGACGCTCCAGCTGTCGAGGGTACTGCACCACCTCGCAGCCGCGCTAAACAAGAAGGAATACTCGGTGGCAGTATTCCTCGACATGGAGAAGGCCTTCGACCGTGTGTGGCACGACGGCCTTATTTTCAAGCTGGCCACAACGGACGCGCCCCGTCGCGTTGTCAAAGTGGTCTCTTCCTTCCTTTCGAACAGGACTTTCAGGGTGGTGGTCGACGGAGCGCTGTCTAGCGCCCGCCCGGTGCTCGCGGGTGTACCGCAGGGCAGCTGCATATCGCCGGCGTGTTACTCGCGTTACACCGACGACATCCCCGCCAGTCGGGACACACTGCTCGCGCTGTACGCCGACGATGCCGCGTACATTACTACATCGCTTAATGCGAAGTACGCGGCCGTCAAGATGCAGCGCGCGCTTGACCAACTTCCCGAGTGGCTGTCTAAATGGCGGCTGTCGGTGAACGTGGGTAAGACGCAGGCGATGATCACCGGGTTCGCGCCCCTCCCATCACCCTTGAAGCTACAAGTAGCCGACGTCGCGTGGTCGCCCCGAGTCAAGTACCTGGGGGTGACTATCGATCGACGGCTCACGATGGGGCCACACGTCCGCTCGGTCGCCGCACGGGGTAAGGTCGCCCGCACCTTGCTCAAACCGGTGCTCTCGTCCCGCATCCCGGCGCGCGTCAAGTTGGGTGTGTACAAGACGTACATACGCCCAATCTTGACGTACGCCGCTCCGGCATGGTTCGCCCTCATGAGCGAGTCGCGCCGAAAGACACTCCGCGCGCAACAGTCTCGCGCTGCGGACCATAGTAGGCGCGCCTCGTTTCGTGAGAAACGATGTCATCCGGAGGGATCTCGGGATAGAGAGCCTGGATGAGTTTGTGCGGCGCCTCGCGAAGGGAATGTTCGCGCGTGCCGACGCATCCGCCTGGCCCCATGTCCAGGACATTGCGCCCTGGCACGCGCGCCCCCCAACGCGAGACCCTTGCCCCGCGACCTGGTAGCGGACGATGACCCCATCGCACCGGACTGACGCCTCAGGTGAGCCGCACCCAGGTTACACGCGGCTCACCTGACTCAATTGAACTCCACACTCATAACATACATTCGTCGCGTGGCGCGTGCTAGGTTAATATAGGCGCGTTGCGCGGCGAACTCAGACACCCACTACTATACAGACACCCAAACAACACGTGTACGCGTACGCGGGCCGCGATACACGTAGACACTGAGCGGTGTTACTGTACAACACAATGCCGCTCACACACACGGGTAAGTAATAGATGATATAACAACAAAATCTCTAATATTTACAATATATAACAACGGAACCTATAATTTTATTTAATATAGCGATTAGTTAATATAATGAACGATTGATATAATTTTAAAATAACTAATTTTCATAAGCATAACATACATTAAATATAAAATCGTTTGACATACCACTCAAAAGATATAAAACTTATTTGGTCTAATAAAACAATAACTTTGTATTTTGTTTAAGAAATGTTTAAAAGTATTTTTTCTTTGTTTTATTCATTGTAAGTTCTATCGTAGTTATAGGTAATAGTCACCTAAGTAGATATTAAACATAACTAGTAACTAATTACCACCTGCGTTAAGTTAGGTCGACGGAGCCCCGCTTCGCGGGGCTCCTATTTCTGGGTGGTTTAAAAAAAAATAACCACGAAGGCTAAGGCGGGAGCTCCGCTCCGCTTCGCTCCCGCCTTAGCCTTCTAACCTAACCTATCCGAGTCGGGGTACTCTGAGTCGGGGTGTTAACCATAATGACGTTTTTATATACATATATTAAACGTTAGACCTAATGGTTTTCGATTAAATAAACAATATACATATTAAATGTTAGACCAAATGATTTTCGATTACATAAACGTTATATCAAACAACGTTATACTAATTAAGTTTTAGAATAAATAAATGTTATACAGAGTTGATATGACAGAGGGGCATTAAATTACACTACGTATACTATACGTGCATAGTATTAATTCGATACAGTACAAAAATAGAAAGCGCCAAAAATGAGATTTTTTTTTTTTCAAACAAACTAAATAGCTTAAAAGTCAGAGTGAAACGCACCACCCTTTATAAATAAATTTGACTGACCTTAGATACCTAGGTAACAAAGGAGCGCGTGTGCGTGTGTGTGATCTCGTGGCGGGCGGGTGGGTGGCGCGGGGTGCGGGCCGTTTTTGACCGCTCGCGCTGGATTTTATGTTAGGTAAGGTTGTAAAGTACGCGCACACACAAAAACACAAAATTTTTAAATTCTCGATGTGTCCTCCATTCTTATTAATGCACAAATTATACCGACGGAGAATATTGTTACTTATTTTTCTAATTAAATCACTGTCCGTCGCTAAGCACTTTAATTCCCGTAATCTTTGTACTGCCAATTGTATGGTGCCGGTGTTCCTAGGGCAATTGCGCCGGTCACCATACCTTTCTCGGTATGTTCGCAGAGCTAAAGCTGCGTTTCCACGGCATTCACCGTAAATTAAAATCATGTAAGTGTATTCTGACGCCGTGTAAGTTACACGAGGCATTGCTGAACACTTTAATTATTACACACACACACAACCAACGTTTAATTACGTATCCTATCACAATAAAAACAGTCAATAAAAAAAAAACACTAACACTAAATAATAATAATCCCAAGTTACGTATCCTGTCACAATAAAAAAAGAAATACTGTCTTAAACTTATTTAGTGTCTATCACAATAACAAAACAAAATCACAATTATTGTCAGCGAGTTCGACAAAACATAACGGCGGCGGGGCTCCCGTGTTACGTAACGTACATCCCGGATGGATGACGCGTGCGCACTGAAAGAACAAGTTTTTTAGCAAATTCGCAAGGATCTAGGATGCAATAGCAACACACTGACCTATTTCTATTCCTTTTACGCGCGGCAAAAAGGCGCGGGGGTTTTGCTATGATTGTCACTCTCATAGTGAAAGTGCAAGTGTGTGTGTATTTATTGCTTCGTGAAATATTTGGTTGTACTTGTGCGGCAACAATGTATTTTATACTCGGATTATCGTTTTAAGGTGCATGACCTATGCGTATGAGATAATCAGCTGTTAGGAATATACATCGTGTTCAAACGTAACAAAAACTTAAAAAATCATTTGTGACTAAACTACTGCTCCTATTTAATTGATTTTTGGTACAGAGCTTGAAAATGGTATCTAGTATAGGCAGTTTAAAGGAAAGCCCCTCTGTCGTATCAACTTTGTATGTAAAGAAATTATATCAACAGTTGGTATATCTCACGTTGATTATATCTTATGAACGATAATAAAATGAAATTAGACCAAATGAGTTTATACGTTATGAGACGCACCCCACACACACACGACTGCTCCTTAGCCCGGACCGTAACCGGCTAGCTCTGGGAGCGGGGCGGGCGGGAGCAATACACCCACTCTGTAGGAGTGTCGAGTCGGCACCTCGTCATGCTGGTCGGCTCTCGCTGGGCCTCCCCCAGGTAACTGGGGGTCTCACCTGGTGGGGACCGACCGCCGAGATGTCGTGAAGAAAGCGGCGCTGTGGGAAGAACAGCGTCGTGGCGCGCCTACAGATACACAACATGCAATCACTCACAGGGGCGCGCGTCTTCAACGCGGCCTCAGGATTTTGTAAGGCCATTGTCGCCGACAAGATGAGGGACCCGTGGTTACGGGCCACCGTATGGCATTTCGCGGCCGGGGGGCCAGGCCCCGGTACCGCTCGCCACGCCCCCTTACGAGGGCGTCGCGATCTCAGTGAATGCGCGGTCCTTTCGTCCGGGCGCCGTCGTCGAGTGAAGACCGAGAAGATTGCCTGCCGATCCGCGGGACGTGTGTGCCTATCTGCGAGGTCCCGAAGCGAACAGTGAAGACACGGAGACTGCTGGTGCTTCTGCTTGCTCTGCTTGCACTTACAAACCGCTTCTTTCGAAGCGAACCGGCGAACGTGTGCGGCGCGACGTTGTGATGACGCTCGTGCCGCATAGGTGTTTGCAACCTTGTTTCTTTATCGAGTGTGCTTACTCGTCTTTTTCAAGACGATTGCTTCACTATTTCTTGCAGACTGTCAAAAACGTGGTAAGGTAACTGTTCTGATGGTATGTGGTAACTGACTCGGTAGTATGTGGTAACTGGTTCGATGGTATGTGGTAACTGGTTCGATGGTATGTGGTAACCGATGGCTGTGACAGGTACTGTGTCACTACAAGTCTGTAAAAAATCCGCGACCGACTTTTTGCGCGCCATGCAGACGTTTTGTGCGCCGCAGACTCGATCGCACAAAAAGTGTGCCGTCTGCGCTGCACCTTACTCGAACTCGATAAATAGCTTACTTAAAAAAAACTATCACCATGAAAAAAAAATATCACCAAATTATTATAGAAGTTCCCCGTCGTCGTTCAGTGTTTTATCTTTATTGGAACGAAATTCCATAGCGCACATATACTCTGCACCCTTGGCGAATGAGAACTAGACCGACAAAAGCTCTCATCCGCAAAGTGTGCAAAAGCGAAAGGAACTTCGTTCCCACCGATCATCGGCCACCGGCCACCGGGTGTGACATAATTTAAGAGTCTATATTATGCTGTTTTGGTGATATTGGGCGATCTGGATATCGGTATCTGTAAGACTTGAGAGTTTGCTATTTGGACACATTAAACTTGGACTTATAATCTTTAAATTTGTAGAAGCGAAAACACGATTGGATAAAAAAATCTCGATAAAAAAAAATAACGAAAAAACCTCGTTTTGCACTTATTTTGAGTTAGATCTCTGAAACCCTATGGAATTTAATGATGATTTTTAAACTAATAGATAGGTAATAATATTATCTCAAATCGTGCAGAATTATTTTTTTATTTTTCTCTTCGTTCTCCTCGTAATTAGCAATTCGGTGATTTGGCGCTTGCGTCATTTTATTCTAAGCGAGCATACTCTCTTTCTGTCTCTTGTTTTGCACGCGGTAGTAATAGCGCTATCCTTTTCAATTTATTCAATCAGTCTGCTACGGCATGTGATGGAGGACGAACCTATGTTTGGCGACATTACAGAGAGAGGACTATTTTCGACATTTTTATTTTGTTTAGTGGTAAGTATTACCTACTGTAAAAAGGAGTTAAACCCGTTTGGTGTAAACATAATAAATTATTATCATTATTTAGTGTAAATAAAGATGGGCAAAAAGAAAACTCACGGAAAACACGACACATGGTTGGCGCCACGGAACAGAAAAAACAGTTTGTTCCGTGGTTGGCGCAGTGGCTGAGCGATCGACTGCTGCGCTGGGTGTCGCGGGTTCGATTCCCGACCGGACAAATATTTGTATTGCCTACAGGTAGTTGTTCCGGGTCTGGATGTTTGTGTATGTGAATTTAAATGTTTGTAAACGCACCCACGATACAGGAGTAATTCCTAGTGCGGGACAACGTTTTTTAAAAAAAACAAAAACAAAACAAAACGTTTGAGGGAACAACTCCGTATTCTCAACGAAAGAAAGAAAAAAGTAAGTACAGACGCCAGCATGTCAAGCTACTACAATCTGTCAAATTTCTTTAATAGATTTTCAACTTTATCACTGAAGCATAAGGTTCAAAGTTGAATGGGAAAATTTGACAGTTTCGGGTAGCTTGGCGTGCTGGCGTCTGTACCTAACTACCGATTTATATAACGGTATCAATTCTTTTATTTCCTTAGCTATTTAGGTATTTCGAATGTCTATTGCCTAGGGAAAAAAGGAAGTAAATTTTTAATCCCCGTTAATATTTTTTTTACCTGGCTCGTTGGTCTAGCGGTCGCAAGCGCTACTGCTGAGCTGTGAGGTCCTGGGTTCGATTCCCGCACCTCTGCCCACCTCATCGGGCAATACAGGCGTGATGCTTTGTATTTATGTATGTAAATTTTAAATCGCATAATGTAACATAATTGAATCTTTCCCGTACAATGAGAGGTCAGCTTATATACTGGAAATGTATAGCTTGATACGTAGCCGTGTGTACCTACCTATCTACCTATATAATGCGGGTAAAAATACAATAAGTATCAAAATAATATCATCTTAGTTCAATCACTGATATTTTTACTAATCAATATTACTTATTCAAACTGATGAATTTTATTCAATGAAAAAAAAATTGCCATGATGGCTTTCTCTTTTTTAGGGTTCCGTAGTCAAAAAGGAACCCTTATAGTTTCGCCATGTCCGTCCGCAGTTTAGCTCAGAGGCTCTTAGTACTATTAGAAAACTATAATTTGGCATGGATATAATATGTACAGACGCCAGCACATCAAGTTACTACAATCTGTCAGATTTCTTTAATAGATTTTCAACTTTATCACTAAAGCATAAGGTTCAAAGTTGATTGCGAAAATTTGACAGTTTCGGATAGGTTGATGTGCTGGCGTCCGTACATTATTAATCACGCCGACAAAGTGGTAAAATAAAATCTTGAAAAAAAATTTTTTTACGCTATCGGTTTTTTTAGGTACACGTAAATTGGGGATGTTTTTGAAGTGAAAACTTCTTTAGCATCGTTGTGATTTGAAATTTTATGTGTTTTTGTGGATCGATGGATGGATGGATCGATGGATCGATGGATCGCCGGATCGCGATGGATCGATGGATTGATGGATCGATGGATTGATGGATGGATGGATGGATGTATCGATGGATCGAAGGATCGAAGCATCGATGGATCGAAAGGCATCGATGTATCGACGGATCGAAGCATCGATGTATCGACTGATCGACGGATCGATGGACCGATGGATCGATAGATGGATGGACCGATGGATCGATAGATGGATGGATCGATGGATGGATTGATCGATGGATCGATGGATCGACGGATCGACGGATCGATGGATTGATGGATCGATGGATTGACGGATCGATGGATCGACGGATCGATGGATCGACAGATCGATGGATCGACGGATCGACGGATCGATGGATCGATGGATCGACAGGTCTATGGATCGACGGATGGATGGATCGACGGATCGATGGATCGATGGATGGATGGATGGATCGATGGACCGACGGATCGACGGATCGGTGGATCGACGGTTCGACGGATCGATGGATTGACAGGTCGATGGATCGATGGATCCATGGATCAACGGATGGATGGATGGATGGATGGATCGACGGATCGATGGATCGATGGATGGATGGATGGATCGATGGATCGACGGATCGATAGATCGACGGATCGGTGGATCGACGGACCGGTGGATCGAAGGATCGATGGATCGATGGATCGACGGATCGATGGAACGACGGATCGATGGATCGACGAATCGATGGATCGACGAATCGATAGATCGATGGATGGATGGATGGATGGATCGATGGATGTTCTTTAGCATCGTTGTAATTTGAAAGTTTATGAAACGAAAAAGCGACAGTAAAAAGAGACATGTAAATTCATAAGATTTAACGTGGGAGAAAATAAGACAGGAAGCATTATACAGTGTTTTTGAAGGTTTCACCTTCTACCACGTGTAAATTGCACACATGCTGTTTTTTTTTTTCTCGTCTACCCATGTTACCGTTGGATGGTCCTTTAAAAAATCTTGCGGGTTTGTGAAAACCATTTTTCGATTTAGGGATCAGTTTGTGAAATATACTGGCCTGCAAAACTAAGTAATACACTTTTAAAATTTGTATTTTTTCTAAACTATAGAATTTAGAGATTTAAAATAAAAAACGTTTTGTAGCAAATTTTATCGGCTTTCTTTGAAACTAGTAAACTATACATTAGTAATATTTTTAACTTAAAAAATATCTAAAACAATAAAAAATAGCCATTTTTAGCTTAGTGTCAAAAATACAGTACAGTGCAGTAGATATGAGCGCCGATGGCCAATGCCACGGCGGCGGCGTGGCCTTAAAATTTCCACGGCGGCGGCGGCGTCGCGGCGGCGCGACGTAGCCGGCCGTGGGCCTTAGAATTTTTTTTATCAGGGAAAGATTTCTTAAAAAAAACTTAAAGAAAACCGTATTAAAAAGCTTTACCTATATTTTTTAATAATTGTTAATATAATTTTACAGTCTTTTAAATAAAATTGGAGATCACGTTTACTTACTGAATAATAATCATTTCAATGTTTTCTAGTGACCGACCGAAAGTTCGGTTTCGATTTCGGCCAGTTTCGGCCAAATCAACTAGTTTCGGCCTAAGTTTCGGTTTCGGCCAGTTTCGGCCAAATCAACTAGTTTCGGCCTAAGTTTCGGTTTCGGCCAGGAAATGGCCGAAACTTTCGGCCGCGCCGAAACTTGAGTGTTCATGAATTATCGTCCATCGTTCGGCGAACTTCGCGGCTAGCTCATGCTCGCTCGTGGCGTCGCCCGCGCCGGCCCAGTTCGCCGCCGTCCATCGTTAATCGCATGGAGTTGAGGTTGTGTTTTGCACATACGAGGGCGGTCCCATAATGAATTGGCCTAACTATGAATTAATGAAGGAAATGAAACGAAACCAATTTTATTTTTCAATATAATCACCATGAATACTACTAACACACTTCTGACATCTGTGAATCAACATCTCTTAACCTTTATAAAAATAATAACAATTTTTAGCCTCAAAATGACCGAAGACGGCCGCTTGCAACTCTTCATCGCTTGAAACTTTTCTTCCTCTTAAGTCTCGCTTTAAATTTGGAAATAAATAATAGTCAGACGGGGCCATGTCTGGACTGTGAGGTGGATGTTCAACTTCTGTGAACCCGCATTGACGAACTGCATCCTTCGAAACACCAGCGGTATGAACAGGGGTGTTGTCATGGAGCAACAGGACACCTTTAGACAGCTTGCCTCTTCGTTTTTCCTTTATCTTGTCTCGTAATTTATATATTAAAGAAGCATAATATTAGCCGTTCACGACTGTATTACGTTCTTTAAAATCCACCATCAAAATGCCTTGAAAATCCCAAAAGATTGTGCACATCAGTTTTTTAGCCGATTGTTGCACCTTTGCCTTTCTAGGGGGCTTTTCACCCTTATAACGCCATCCCATTGATTCGCGCTTGCTTTGTGGGTCATAATACAAGATCATAGTTTCACCACCAGTCACTAGCCGCTCGATCACAGTCTTTGAATTTTCGCCACAAAGATCCAAAAACTCCGAAGCGCAGCGCACTCTTTCCTGTCTCTGTACCGCTGAAAGAAGTTTCGGTACCCATCTTGCATTCACTTTTTTCATGTGAAGATGTTCATGGATCGCACGATGACGTACTTTTAGAGAGCCCAAGCCTAGCTGCAATTTCTCTAATCTTCAAACGGCGGTCACTCAGAACCTCCTGTTCGATAAGAGCAATCGTTTCGGGAGTGAGCACTTCCACAGGTCGACCGTCGTGGCAAATGTCTTCGACGGTTTCTCTTCCGAGCCGAAACTCTTTCACCCAATTTTTCACTGTGCTATAGGAGGGGGCAGACTCCTTATACACGTCATCCAATCGTTCTTTTATTTGGGCAGGGTATAAACCTTCTTTAAACAAAAACTTTATGACACTTCGATACTCAGTTGTCGACATTTTGAAAAAATACGCGACTCTCGTTATGCTAATGCCTGCTAAACTAAGACTAAGCATTTCATGTCGATGCGTGTTTCTTATATTAAGTGCACGATAAACGTACTATTTAATGCAACACAACATGTAGCGACATGTCGCGTAGAACTATATCAGGCCAGTTCATTATGGGACCGACCTCGTAAATGATTAGGTAAGTATTCAACTGTCTGTACCTATGTATAATATACATTGTATATTCAAATAAATGTGTAAAAAACACACCAGATTTCTGTATACGATAGAAATTTTAAATATGTTTAAGTAAGTTTCGGTTTCGGTTTCGGCCGAAACTAAGAGCAAGGCCGAAAGTTCGGTTTCGGTTTCGGCTGAAAAACCTGTTTCGGTCGGACACTATTTTTTTTTTATGAGAAACAGCCTTTTTAAGTTAATACACGTTCACTCGGTGAAATATTCGACTCGACTGAGTGTGAGCGACGAGCGAGCGTAGCGTCGCGAGGTGACTAGGCGAACTAATACGGCCGGGCCGCGCGTGCGAGCGGGAGAGCAAGTTGCGACTCGTCGCGACGGCGCGCCGCGTGTTTCACTCGGCGACGACGCGTCGACGTGAACTCACGGCGACGGCGGCGCGCCGGCGCGGCGCTCATATCTACAGTGCAGTTACATTTAATTAAATTTTTAATAACTGGTATTGCCTCCTCGGGCTCTGACTACAGATTCGAGCCGGTTTGGCATACTGAACACGAGGTTTCAGAGCTGATGTTGGGGAATATTCTCCCATTCTTCAATCAGGGCCTGTTTTAGTGCCCTGAGGGTGGTAGGTGGTGGTCTACAGCTTCTGACTAGCCTCCCTAGCTCATCCCAGGCATGCTCAATCGGGTTTAAATCAGGACTTCTTGATGGCGAAGCCATCACGCTGATACCTACCTCCTGAATATACTCTTGCACAACCTGAGTCGTGTGAAGCCGGGCATTATCATGCATCAGCATCGATCCGTCACCCATATTTGCTAAATACGGCCCTGCATACGCGTTGAGAATCTCTTGGGGATAACTTTCCCCAGTCAGAGTGCCATTTGCTATGTCCACTAACTCTGTGCGACCTTCTGAAGATATGCCAACCCATACATGTACACTGCCTCCACCGTACTGGACTCTTCCTGAGAAGCAGTCTTGAAGGTATCGCTCACCAGGCCGCCTGTAGACACTTCGCCTTCCATCGAAAGTGTAAAGTGACAATCGAGACACATCTGTGAACAAAATTCTTGACCACTCTTCTTCATCCCACTGTATGTGTTCACGGGCGTATCGCAGTCTCGCTACTCGATGCTCTCTCTCGAGTTTGGGGCCACTCGCTGGTCTTCGGGGTTTCAGATTTGCTTCAGCAAGTCGTCTTCTCACTGTACTGTCACTAATGTAGTCCCTTCGGGTCTGAAGAAGCTGTTGCTGGACTTCAACTGCATTAAGGTGGCGATTTCTCAACACAGTGGAAACAATATAACGGTCTTCTTGGGCACTAGTACACCTGGGTCGGTCATTACAAGGTCTCCTCAGATGGTTTCCAATCTCTTCGTACCTTCGTTTCACCTTCTGGACCGTTCGTAACGTCACACCCACCATTCTTGCAGTACAACGCATACTGATGCCTAGTTCCAGAAAAGTCATGATCCTAGCACATTCTTCAGGTGAAAGAAGCACGATAAATAAAATGTTTGTGCTGTTGTCTAACTTAGCTTTTGTAACAAGACTCATCGATCAAGGAAAAGTTTGAAACCAAAAACAGAAACAAAAAATTATTGGTAAAATTGTAATTCGAAAAGGATTATTTTTCTTTTTAAAGCTCTTTTCAGCCATTTCTTAAAAGACTTAACTCTTTTTCGAGTCCTTTTTATTTCGAAAGTTCTTCTTTCGAAAATCTTCTGCACTTAAAAAGTTATTCCAATTTCAAAAGTGTGATACTTAGTTTTGCAGGCCAGTGTAATAAGCTTTAAAGTGCTGATTTTTGTTAAAATCAAGTCCTTCTAAGGCTAAATGATTGTTTTTCGATATGTGAAAAAATTCACGCTAGTAGTATAACGATGTTAAAAGGAAAACTATCACAGCTACGTAGGCTTTACAAGTTTACGAGTGAGAACATGATTTTCAACTACAATGTTAAGTTTGTTCTTGGCATAAATTCATTCCAACTACGGAATCATTCATTGTGCGTATCTATTCCATTTCATTCTGTATAAGTCTCGATATTCCCGGGAATTTCCGAGACAGTGTGTGAGTCTTGAAAATCTAGTCTCAGAGCTTGGGACTGGAAGCGCAATACTAAGGTTACTTTTTATTCAGGTACCACGTGAGCAAAGCCGGGCCCAAATGCTACTATTCAAAAAGTCCAAAAAGTTTAAAATCTTATTGTTTCAACAAATCCAAAACGACGACGTGGACGAAGTGAACGACGATGATGAGCTCGAATACTTGGTTTATGAGAATCAAAGATAGGTAATAGAAATGAATGCATCGATAATATTGCAGTTCTCGCATTTTTACCGACTTCAAAAAGGAGAATATTCTTTATTTGACGGTTTTTAGGGTTCCGTACAAGTTCTGTCAAGTGGTATATTATATGAAAGGGCTTTGGCCATGGGAAAGTATCGGAGCTATTCAAAAATATACTACTATTTCAGAACATTCATGCATTGCTATTATTGTCTGCTTTATATTTATGTAATAAAATGCATTAATCTTGTAGGTTTCCAGACGAAGAGGACAGGTCAGATAGAAATCAATGAAGAATCAGACGAAAGAAGAATGATAGACTTAAATTTTTTTTAAATAATTACAAACCTTTTCTATTCCCTCAACAGCCTTTGGTTGCGGTATAAATAATTTGGAGTTGATAGGGGAGAAAAGGTTATAATAGGCTTCTTGGGATAAACTCATTCCCAACTACGGAACCCTTCATTGTGCGTGGTTCGACACGCACTTGGGCGGTTTTTTTTACAAGCCTAAAGATACAAATGGGGAGGAATTATATTTTTCAATGCACCCCCTCTTGATGGGTATAATTGAATAGGTCTATTTAAACGAAGGTAATATAAATTAATACATCACTTTTTTTCAGTTATACCGTTTGCGAAATATGGCCCGCCAAATTGCCTGCCTTGCAATGCCAGGGGGCGTTGCAAGGCACTGCAGTGCCCCCCACCCTCCCTGCCATTTCTAACCTAGAACCTTCCACGTTGCTAAAACTTAGTAAAAACTGTTTTAAAATAATTTCGCGAACAATGTGATTATAACTTTTCGAATAATAAAGATAAAACTGTAAAATAGACAATAGACGTCCTAGTTCAAAGGTTTGCCTTTAGAAAAAAAAATACCATAGCAAACAATACTCTTTTAATAGCCTTCTATTTATCTTTACATCATAAAAAGTATGTTACAGTCGTTTGTAATTACAGCTACGGAACCCTATACATTATGCATGGCCCGACTTGCTTGGTCGATATTTTTATTTATAAGGAAACATTATTTTGTTCTAGGTACATGTACCTAGAACAAAAAAAACTAGAACTCTCTCATAACATAACCATGCATGTATGCATGGTTATGTTATGAGAGAGTTTATTTTTGTTTAGGGAACATTACTTTTTGTTATTACGGTAATACGATATTTGTAATAAGTACATACCTTCAAACGTTGCACGTCGCGTAATTTTTTGAAACCTCTTTGTCTTTTATTTTTTATGGGATTTTTATTGTTGTTGTAATGGTATTATATATTCTGAATATACATATTAAATTGTTTAATAAATAAACATTGATGAATATTTACATAACATTTTATTTCATACTAACCTTTTAGGTACCTAAGTATATAGATTGAGTACCTACGCGAGGGTAGAATAACGGATCAGTCTATATAGTCTCGAGTCCACAAAAAAAAAACACGAGCCTCTAAATTTCGAAACTCGCGTCTCGGGATGGAAGCCCTAGTACCTATTTACCTACTATGTTGGTGGTAGGTATGTCAGTTTGTAGGTCTATGAACGGAGCTTCAAATAATGATGTATGTATTGTATACCGACAATGAGCTCGTTTGTTTAGCTGTGTTATCTTTTACACATCGATCCGTCGTACCGTGGAAATACTTCCGTGAATTTGAACTTTATTTGAATGACATAATTTTTTACGAATACATTTTTATTGCCATACGAATCAAGTTCAAATTCACGGTCCGTCTCCGGCACAGATCGCTGTTGATCAGCTGGGCGGCGGCCGGGGCATCGCGCCGTTCAAACTCGAACTCGACTCACGCAGTCGATCGCGCTTGCTGCGTCGCCGCTCGCCGCCCGCGCCGCGCGCCGCCGCGTATTATAGTAGAGGGGGCGCGGGGTGGCGCGGGCGAGAGGTACGAAATCGCTCGCGTTGGGCAGCAATGGCACGCTCTTAAGTATAGGTTCTGTGTACTAGCAGGAGTATAACAATAGAAACATTGCAGAAAGGAGTAAAAAAAAAATGTTTCGATCGTAAAGCACTCTCTAATGCTTCGCATTATGAGTCGTATAATAGACCAATAGTTACGTGAAAAAGAAAAGAAAAATTCGAGAGGCGTCGTGGGGCACCCGTCATATATACCAATGCATTGTATAGATAATTTAATGGAAATTAATTATTTAATTTTCAAAAATTGATTATAGCATTTGAAACAAAACAAAACATCAAAATATTAAAAAAAAAATCCCGTCTATTAACCTAAAAACATTGTAGCTTGCGAATAAGTCAATTAAGGGAGTAAATTTTTTTAAAGTAGATTCTTTCCATCCATTGTAGGGATCCTATTGAAAATGGCTCATTTATTCAAAGTAGTTTAATTATAATTCATAAAAAACTATGTAATATAATATCTATATCTATGGTTTTTTATACGATTAAATGTGCACTATTGAGTTTTCAGAATAAAAAAAAAATTACCTCGAGGTTGAGGCGGTCGACGTCGGGCGGCAGGCGGTAGTTGGTGATGAGCAGCAGGTGGTAGGGGTAGAGCTTGGCGGGCTCGTGCAGCAGGTGCGACGTGGCCATGTTGGGCAGCGAGCGCCGCACGCCCGTGCCGCCCACGCCCACGCCCACGATGCCCGAGCTGTGGCGCCCGCCCACGCCCACGCCCACGCCCACCGCGCCGCACGCCGCGCTGCTGCCGCGGATTATTACGCCACCGTCCGTTGTCTGGGCACATGAGCGTGTTTAACATTTTAATGACACGTAGCTAATACTCTCGTGAGTTTCACACGTTTTATGGGTATTCACATCGTGTAAGATAGCACTAATTTAAGCAATTCTGGGTGATCGCCACAGGATAAAAGGAAGTTAATTGAACTTTTGGTTCAAGCTAAGTAAAAAGGTTGTCAACTCACCACAGCACTTCGATCCACATCAGTTATGGAGCCGGCAGATACTGAAATTATATTCATTATAACATTATAGTTATTATGATACGGTTGTTGCCAGGCGACCATACGATACGTACCTACGCGTAGGCAATGAATGTGTGTACGATTACATCGCACATTATTTAGCACGCTCGCGCTAGCATAAGCATTTTTATACCATTTAAATCCACATAGCAATTAATATTGTTGAGTACACTAACGACCGTTTTATTGTAAACACCTGTGTTACAATTAATAAATAACTTATCAAGAAGTCAGTAAGAAAAGTTTTTCTTCCATCTCAACCTATCACACGTACCAGCTAACAAGTGCTCGTACATATGGTCCTTCGAGCTATGTGTTGGTGATAAAACTTTTCTTGCTGACTTCTTGATAAGTTATTTATTAATTGTAACACAGGTGTTTACAATAAAACGGTCGATAGTGTACTCAACAATATTAATTGCTATGTGGATTTAAATGGTATAAAAATGCTTATGCTAGCGTGCTAAATAATGTGCGATGTAATCGTACAATGTGTTTGGCCAGACTGGGGCGCGGGGGCGGGGCGGCGAACTCAAACATATGAACTTCCTTTGAGTGTCCATTAATAGTGGACATGCGGGCGCGGTGAGCGGCGCGGGCTGCTCGGCGCGGGGAGCGCGCGGGCAACTCACGCCATAGCTCGTTCATACAAGTGGCCGCAGTGGGGGCGCGGCGCGAGCGCGGGCGGCCCGTGCAGGGACCTGAGTTCTCAAACTAGTTGTAGTTTTTTTTCTAGTAAAAATAAGTCTTCTTCATTCATATTATATTTTGACAAACACTGAACACGACAACACGCAGAACGCAGCCGCGTTCCAGTGCGGACAGGCAGCCCGTGCGCGTTCCCGCACCCGCGCCCGCGCCCCAGTCTGGCCAAACACTTAGGCCCGTATTAATAAACGTTACTCAGCCCAAGAGCTCGCATTTGATATCGATCTTGAGGTCATGATCGTATTAATAAACGTAATAATTTACGTTCTCAAGTTACGGTTTGGGCTTACGATATCAGCCGAGTCGTGGCCGAATGATGGACTGATTAATAAACGAACTACACTTAAGTGTACAATAGGTGCGTGTACTCAAGATGCTTTAACCTAAGTGTAGGCGGTCCGTGACTTGAGGTCGTGATTAGTACCGCGAAACACGAAGTTTGAAAATATTTTGGATGAAATTAATTATTACGATGAAATAGAGTTCTGTTTATTTCGATTCAAAACTTGCATACAGCCTAATCGATACTCGCAATAACAAAAAAATTTAAAAATTGTTGAAACAGAATAAAACTCTTTTAACTAACAAAAAGTTTTTGCAGAATACTCAATTTATAGACTTAATTTATCAGCATTCTCAAACAAAATTTTGCTAAGCCTACCTAAAAATGTATAATGTATACATTCACAATAAATAATTGTCCAAAAAATTAAAATAATTTTAAACAGCGAGCTCATTCCGAATAAAAATTCAGAAACATTTTGGCGCTAAATTCAATAAATGTGGTGGGTAATAATGGCCTGTCTGTTACTGATTCGGTTTCAATATAATGTCCAAAAATCAATTGAAATGACATTAGAAAAGCATAAATCATTATTACATGTATTTTATTTTTTATGCTGGCTAGATAACGGTATCGGTATGCCGACATCGGGACGTATTTTTGATGGAATGCGTGAAGGATATTTAAGTCTCGGTTGAAGTGGTGTCAAGATCACGAGACTCAAATTAAAATGGATATTCTGGCTTCACAGCATTCAAAGAACGATTTCCGATCGTTTTGGAAACATACAAATAGACTGAAGGGCAAGCCTAGCCTCCCTGTTTGCGTTGACGGCGTGAGTGATGCTAGACAAATAGCTGCCCTTTTTGTGGACCATTTTAGTGTGCAGTCACCGTTAGGCCCATCTAAGTCGACGCTCAATGTTGAGCCACGGAAAGACCTAGGAGTTCAAATTACTGCTAAAATGCTCTTGAACAAAATTAACGCGATGCGTCGAGGAAAATCTCCTGGTCATGATGGTCTCAGCATTGAGCATCTCCGATTTGCTGGTCTACATTTGCCAAGAGTGTTGGCTATGCTTTTTACATTTTGTCTGGGTCATGCTTATATGGCGAGTGACATGATTAAAACAACAGTGGTGCCTATCGTCAAAAATAAGACTGGTGACATGGGCGGTAAGAACAATTACAGGCCAATATCTCTTGCCACAGTCATGTCGAAAGTGTTTGACGGTGTGCTCAACGCTCAACTTAGTAGTCATATACGTGTTCACGATAACTAATTCGGTTTCAGGTCTGGATTATCCACTGACAGCGCTATATTGAGTGTGAAGCACACAGTGAAGTACTACACGGATCGCCACACTCCAGTTTACGCATGTTTCCTTGATTTGAGCAAGGCTTTTGACCTGGTTTCCTACGACATTTTATGGAGAAAGATGGAAGAGGTTAATTTGCCACCAACGGTGACGAATACTCTAAAATACTGGTATGGATATCAAGTCAATAGTGTGAGGTGGGCTGGTGCCCTGTCTAGGCCGTATGGGTTGGAGTGCGGGGTGAGGCAGGGGGGGTTACGCTATTCAACCTATACGTGAATGATCTGGTTGGCGCGCTTAGCAGCATGCGTGTCGGGTGTCATATTGATGGCGTGTGTTGTAATAACATTAGCTACGCGGACGACATGGTGCTGCTGAGCGCGTCAATCTGCGGGCTTAGGGCGCTCGTAGCCACTTGCGAGCAATATGCCAGACTACATGGTTTGGCATATAATGTTAAGAAGAGTGTGGTCATGGTCTTTGGGGCCAGGGGTAAATACCCGGAAGCAGTACCTTCAGTTAAGCTGAACGGTATACCCCTTGTGAGGGTAGACCGATTTAAATATCTGGGTCACTTATTGACCACTGGCCTTAAAGACGATGAGGATATTGACAGGGAGCGGAGGGCGCTGTGTGTGAGAGCTAACATGATTGCCCGCAGATTCAGGCGTGCCTCTAAAGAGGTCAAGCGCACTATATTTAGTGCTTACTGTACGTCTTTTTATACTTGCAGTCTGTGGGTTCATTATGCTCAAAAATCATACGGCGCCCTTCGCATCCAATACAATAATGCATTCAGGGTGTTGATGGGGTTGCCCCGGTACTGCAGTGCATCAGGGATGTTTGCTGAAGCTCACGTGGACTGTTTTTATGCCGTGATGCGGAAGCGGTGCGCATCCTTGGTCCGTAGGGTGAGGGGCAGCGCCAACAGCATCCTGTCTATGATAGCGAGCACGCTTGATTGTGCGTTTGTGAACCACTGCTGCAGGGTTTCGGCTGGGCCTGTCGCCGTGCAGCAGTGATGTCACAATCTGTTTTCTTTTTTGGTTTTGTTTTGTAAGTGTATTACTAACATAGTTTGCAAGTATGTATATTGTTACTAACACTATGAGTCTTGCTGCTCGAAATAAAATTATTATTATATTATTATTATAAACAATGCTTAATATATTTATTGCTTAAAATAATTATTTTATTTTATTTCCAATTATCGATTACATTTGTCATAATTAATTACTTGTCAATCGAAATTTAAAAACATTATCGTTTGGAATAATCGCTTTCGTAGGTACAGACGCCAGCACATCAAGTTACTACAATCTGTCAAATTTCTTTAATAGATTTTCAACTTTATAGCTAAAGCATAAGGTTCAAAGTTGATTGGGAAAATTTGACAGTTTCGGGTAGCTTGATGTGCTGGCGTCTGTACATAGTACATAGTGTATAAGTATACATCATTGCAATAAAAAATACATAACAATGGTCGGCGATTTTGAACACAAAATGAGTAGTTAGTGGTAATCAGCCCCGGATCTAAGGAGGGGCAAACCGGGGCACTTGCCCCGGGCGGCAGTTTCATGGGGGCGCCAAATCCTTGAGACAAGAATTCGAAATATCGAACAAATGAAGCCTCTTTTCCTACAATTTCATAGATTTTTATCAATTAATCGAATCTTAATATGATATGTTTGTAAAACAAACTTTTCTATTTCCATACGCCCAGTTAGTTTTTGAACACATACTAAGTGATTTATGAACGCATCTTCACAGATCAAGCAAATTTTTGAACGCGTGCGTAGTGTCCGTGATCTTTCTGCCAAGGGGAATCCCCGTCACATATCTATGTACATATACGAGCCGAGCCGAACAAATTCAAACAGTTGAACGTCAAGTGACAACACTGTTTGTTTATGTGGTTGATTGTGTTTGTGAGTAATCAGCGTGAATAAAATAAGTAATTTATTAGTGAAATCATATATTATCGTAGTGGAAATCAACAATTTGCAAGTTTTTCTCAAACACTGAAGGGAGGGGGCGCCACTATCAAGGTTTTGCCCCGGTTCGATAAAATCGTAGATCCGGGGCTGGTGGTAATGATTAATACGTGTTATTGGACTAAACCTGTGTTTGAATATACGTTAAAACCTGGGCATTTTCGTGTTGTTTATAATGTTTTCAAGACTTAATATTTGTCACATTTTGAATCTTATCTACATTTGTTTGTATGAAATCAGTGAAGAGTTAAAATGTAAACACACAAAACTAGATATCAAAAAACTTGATTACCATTACTTACCTTGTTTACCTAAATTATTTTTTCTTTTATATTAATTTTTTCTTTTATATTAATTCGTCAAATAATTAAATTATGTATTATTCACAGCCCCTGTGATGAAGTTAGAATGTTTGAAAACCCCAATTTTTATGTTTTTAGCCTCGATCACCGCTGTCATCAAAATGGCGATTATTGAACCTATGTATGTTGAATTTATTCAAGGTAAATTAATAAACTTGTGCGCTAAATATGAAAGATAATTGTGTCAACATATGAGGTTTTTATCCAACTCTCCTAATTAACGCACATTCATAAGATTTGATGGGTAGCATAATAAATATCATATTTTCTGACTGACCGACTTTTTGACAATTCAAAAGTGCCTGTAAATGGTTTAATTGAAATAAATGCTTTGAGTTTGAATATTTACGTAACCAAATGGGTATGTCGTAATTCTTGGGTACGATGGGACCCGGTACCGAGCCGGTGGAGGTTTGTGTGCTCGGGGCGCTTCCGAACTATATGGTTAAGGCTTTCTTGAGTAGAAAACATCTTTATAACGTGATACAGCGCTATTCATTAAAATTTTAATAAAATACAAGTATGTATTTCAATAAATCTTACGACATAGCAAGAACGAAATGTGATGAATGATATGCCCTCAAGTACAGCGTCTTGAGGAGCTGAGCTTGGCAACTGAAGAGATACTGTTTTCATGTGTTTATTCAGCAATGATCTTGAGATGCTGTTATCGTAATAATGGCGTATCAAATAATAACGCACTTGAGTACGTCGTTGAGGAACGTTTTTCAATACGGGCCTTAGTGTTGGTAATAAACGGCCTAAGTTATTTGAAGCTAAGCGCTCATGCGGGCCACGAGTGTGATGAAGACGATCTACATGATACGAGTAGTTCGACAGAGAAGAATGTGTTAGCGTGGAGCTGATGACTGAGCCATGGTGGAGTACAGATGTGCGACTGGTGATGGCGACACTGAGCTACGATGTGGCGACGCGACGAGCGCGGCCGTGCGGTGTTACATGAAGATATACTAAACTTATGTGCTGAGAACAACATGTTGCGGAAGTCGACACATGAAGTTGTACAACTCTGTATAGTCGACGCGGTGCTTCACTACTGTTACAAATGCACAACATTATCTGCACTTGTATTGCAAAGAAGCAGTACAGTACCCGGCGATAAACATTGCACATCGACCTATTCGACCCTATCGATTGTATACAAAGAATAAAAATAATTTATCAAAAGAAGCAAATCATAATTGTTTTAACAGCTCCTAATAGATACCGGAAAAAATTTTTTGCTGCCTAGAATAGTTTATAGAAATAAGTATAAGTGTATGTCTGTCGAGTAACCGATTTTCGATTTTGTGAATATGTAAAAAAAAAAGAAAGAGAATCAAGGAGAAAATAAGTACAAAATGGCTCTGATCATGTCAGAGGGTCACTGAGCAAGGGCAGGAGTGTGGTCTTAGCCGGTAAGAGTCCGGCACTACCCAGGCTGCCTCGCGACTGAGACAGTCTCGGTGTCCATGAGGATTTCCCACTCCTGCCAAAACAAAAAAAAAATTGATTCCGGACTGTTTGTATTTCGTGCGACAGAGATAACTCTCTGCGAAGCCGAAATTAGCCGATTGTCTCTTTCCAAAGGTCGATGTGCAATATTTATCGCCGGGTACTGTAACTAAAGAGAAAATAAACCTAATATTTGCTTTAAACATTTTTGAAGGGGGAATTTCTACTGTGGATGCACGAAACCGTTATTTACAAGTTCTAGTATTGTCTCTGCCTTGTTTTATTATGATCTCGGCCATTATTGAATGTGTTTCATCCCATTTTTCACAGCTAATCGACAGGAATTTGATTTTTCGGAACTGTCATTGTTTTGAGAATCGCAATTTAATAAATACTGTCAAACACCTTATTCTATGTCACTTCAAGTGTCGCTTTAGATATGCAGAATAAAATATATACATTTCAGATGAATGATGAAGGACAAATAAACATGAATAAGGTGTGATGTGGCTAGGCTGTATGAGTCGTGAGGCGCAAGCGGGCGGCGCTACTTACTGCACAGCTCCGTCCGCACTGCGCGCAACACACAACACACGTCAGTACATCACACAGTAGCCGAGCACACGCCGACGAGCGGCCAATCATACACGGCGCGACACACGGCAATCATTGCATACAGAGTTGTCCGTAACAGTCTGCAGCGCTACGGTGGGTTGTAATTACAGCTCAGAGCAACGGGACCAGGGCGACTGTTCTGTTCGATACAGTCGTCTCTGAGAGTGTGTAAAATGTGTGATCTCGAGCAATCTCTGTTTTTAGAACGGGGAGCTGAAAGGAATGTTGTGACAAAGAACTCTCCACTGCTATGGACACAAGTCCATTACCCTTGAACCATTATACTACATATATTTAGGAGCATCGGATCATGGGCCGGTGCCGACCAACAGACAGAACACACAACTCATAGTATTGATGCACGCTGGGCCACAGGCCCCGCCGGTCAGGGTCACAGTGAACATAGTACATACATATAAATAATAAGAATGAAACGTACTTATATAACAGCCGGTCGATTCTGTAAAAATCTCACCGTGAAAACTTAGGTGAAGTGAGTTTGCTTTTTCTAGGAATTGACACTATTGACAGCTCACTCCACGTTCACATCACCTAAGTTTTCACGGTGAGATGGTTACAGAATCGCACTGCTGGTATAGTAGTGACAGTCGACTAAACTGATATTAGTCTAATGTGGTGATCGCCGTGGCTATTAGTCCCTTATACTGAAAGTGACGCAGTACTTAAATCTCATTGAGTGCGGGCGACGCGCCAGGCGTGAGGCGCGAGGCGCGTGGCGTGAGGCGCAAGGCGCGTGGCGTGAGGCGCGAGGCGCGTGGCGCGAGGCGCAAGGCGCGTGGCGTGAGGCGCGAGGCGCGTGGCGCGAGGCGCAAGGCGCGTGGCGTGAGGCGCGAGGCGCGTGGCGCGAGGCGCAAGGCGCGTGGCGTGAGGCGCGAGGCGCGTGGCGCGAGGCGCAAGGCGCGTGGCGTGAGGCGCGAGGCGCGTGGCGCGAGGCGCAAGGCGCGTGGCGTGAGGCGCGAGGCGCGTGGCGCGAGGCGCAAGGCGCGTGGCGTGAGGCGCGAGGCGCGTGGCGCGAGGCGCAAGGCGCGTGGCGTGAGGCGCGAGGCGCGTGGCGCGAGGCGCAAGGCGCGTGGCGTGAGGCGCGAGGCGCGTGGCGCGAGGCGCAAGGCGCGTGGCGTGAGGCGCGAGGCGCGTGGCGCGAGGCGCAAGGCGCGTGGCGTGAGGCGCGAGGCGCGTGGCGCGAGGCGCAAGGCGCGTGGCGTGAGGCGCGAGGCGCGTGGTGCGAGGCGCCAGGCGCGAGGCGCGTGGCCGGCGAGCCCGCCACCGACGTGTCCACCACTCGTGTGTGACACTGACGATACAGTCGGGGGATACTTACTATCTGACTTGCCGCTGCTGAAGTCGGTGCTATGCGTCTTGTCTCCCATTCCGCTGAATGTGAAGTCGCCCTACAATACACACATACGCACTGGTCAGTCAATGTAAATGGAACAAACAGTTGTGCAACATACCACTAAAAACGATACACAACACTCATACATAGGAAGTTGAGCCCCACAGGTGTTCTCTTCACTAGAACCTGACAGCATGCGGCACTACAGTACAGACGTAGTGCCGTGCAGGGTGTGCGCGAGGCGCCTCAGACACTCGCTCACATACGAAGCTACTACGACTATTGCAATCCAAGTGGAGTGTCATACAGTATACAGGGCTTTCGTTGGCGACATTTCACATATGTGACGAGTGCGATATCTAGTCATAGTAAAGCACGAAAAGTGTATTCATTTTTAGAAATTCTAGATGATCTGCAGACGTTGTTGGCTTTTAAATTGACATGGGGACTAACTTGAAATGGGGATTATCCAAAATTTCTAACCATTACATTTTATTAAAGTTTTTGAAAATTTAGAGCATATTGAGAAACTAATTTGAATATTTCGATGATTGGCTCAATAGTTATTTATAAAAATATATTTAATTATTTTAAGTTTTTAAGGTAGGTGACGTCATCAGTGGCATAAAAGATTAAGTGCCGTTGCCTCACTAATACATAATTAAAAATTTAAATCTGTCAACGTCATCAATCTCACATCTGTCGAAGTGTCAATAGGCCGAATAGACGTATTAAATTCGAATCCTATCTTAGCGTATTTATTTACAAATGGTTTTTTTTTATGAGTAAGTGTCCTCCAAGGAATATACTACTCTCTGTCGTCACTAGAACAATCGACGCGGCGACTTAGAAATAGAATAATAACGTACGCGGCGACATTATTACTATTATTGCTGCAAGTTGGAACAAAGCACTTCCTGTATTCCATAACTCTTCCTATTGGAAGACATACCAACCCCCCCCCCTTCCTACATTACATACGTACATTATTTCAACACTCTATATTTAGAGTGTTGAAGTAATGTACATAAGTACGTATGTAATGTAATGAGATAATACAAGACTTTATATTTTTGACATTTATATTTAAGTATAATAATTTGACATTTGACAGATTGTAGACAATACTTGCCTCTTAATTTTTATTTTCTGAGGTAAATATACAAAACTGTACGGCCAAAGCCGACGTAATTTGAAGGGCAAAGAAGGTCAATCGTATTTTATCAAAAATATCAATAAAATATGAATATTTTTCATAATTAATTAGTCCGTAATGATCAGTAACGCTATTACTCGAAATGGTTTTTCAATTACAACATTTAAAAAAATATGAACAATGCCCATTCCGAGTTTAGATTGTTTTCTTTTATCATTATGAGATATCGATACCCGTCACGTCTGTGAAGCTTCGCTAACTGATCCAATGTAACTCTGTGGAACATAAATGTTTCAGCTCCTGGTAAGGAGAAGACCCCGAGGGTTGGTTACTCGACCAGTGAACAAGAGACTGTAATATGTGTACATGTGGGAAATGCAAACCATATTCGTAAGCTGTAGTCTCATTATATCAACACAAATTAATAACCATGTTCATTAATGAAGAGAAAATAAATAACAACAAATTATGATGATAATATATACATTTTAATTGAATTAAACAAACCCTTTCCAAGTGGACAAAACACTGTATTATTATTAAAACTGGAGTAGTAACATGTTTAGAATTAACTGATATTTGCTAACAGTTAATCGACATAGATACTTTCGCTTTCAGATAAAAAGAGAAACAAAGCATTTAAGATTTAAAAAATTTTGGACTTAATATTCCTTAAGAATATAGATTATTAAATGAGTGTCTTTACAGTATGTATACATATAACAGGTGTGATAGAAAAGGTATATGCTGTCGCCGCCGGCTTCACCGACGCGTAACGGGACACTTTACATAAGGTGCAACTAGACCGCGGGCGTCATCTGACCGGTGTGGTACATGGCAGCCGGGTTACGATCAGCGATGGACTTTTTGGGCGATCAATATCGACAGATCGACAGCAATCTAGTTGCACCATTTAGTCACAAGACAATGCAGGAGATTAAAATCACATGTAAACGGTTCAGTGGCTAAGAGTTACATTTATTGGTGCGAAACAAAAATCTTTTGATTATAGTGCGGCGTGCGGAGCTTGAGAAACTAGTGTCGACTACCATCTCGTGTATTGTCCTGCTGTGTGTAGTGTGTGTACTCACGGCGGTGGAGGAGGAGAAGGTGTGCGAGCGAGGCGCGAGGCCGTAGCCGGGCCGCGGCGCCGCGCGCAGAGACGACACCACTGCAAGCAGCCACTGTACTGTGCCTGCCCTAGCCCCGAGCGACCCTAGCGCCCTAGCGCCCTAGCGCCCTAGCGCCCTAGCGCCCTAGCGCCCTGGCGCCCTATCGCAACCCTAGCCTAATGCGACACCAGCCGGACACTGATCGCCGCCCAGTGTCACTTAACTATTATTTAAAACGCGTCATCTCAGGTACGCACGAACAATTTTTTAACGAGACGATTTTTTGTCGCACTATTGATTTTCGAGTCGATTGTCGTGTTCAAAAATGGTCCGCGCGTACTTGGGCTCAGTGTGTTCGACCGCCGCTCGACGTGTTCGCCGGAGTGCTCATAGTGTGGGTTGTGTGTCGGTACTCACGCGGTCGCGGCGGGAGAGCGCGGCAGGCAGCGTGCTGGAGCGCAGGCCGTAGCCGGGCCGCGGCGCGCCGTGCAGCGCTACACACACACACAGTACGCAACGCTAGCACCACACGCACCACACGCACCGCGTGCCGACTGCTGGCCCGAGCGCACGCACAACTACTCTGTTTACTGCCAGTTCTAGTGAGCTTTGCTTTATACAGGATGAAATTGAATGGTGCGCCATATTAAAACATCTAATTCAACGTGTTATAACGAAAATGTATAGCATCTCATTAAGGAAAGGGATGCTCATACGTGCGCGAGGGCAAAACATTTTAGTCTAAGATACGTATAGGAAACGACCTTCACCGATCGAGTAACCGGACGAAATGTGTTTTTTACGGAATAAAATATGTTAACGAAAGTAACGGTGATGGGTTGCCTAATGAAATCCTGTCAAGGATATTTTTAATTAATTATGTAACAGGTATTTTTTTTTCGATACCTTCACCGATAGCGTAACCAAAAAAATTTAACGCTAATCGAAAGTAAAAAACAAAAAGTAGGGTTGCCTACCTTTTTCTTGTCAAGGCTATAGGGACTAGGGTTGCTTAGTTTAAATAGATGATTCGAAAATGGTACCTTCACCGATCGAATACCTAACCAAATAAATATATATCAAAATGAAGATTATTTTTTTTCGAATACGATGGTACAAGGTTGCCTATGAAAAACCTGTCAAAAATCAGGGTTGTAAAGCGTTGAAATTTGAAAATTGAAACGTATGAAAGTGTGCAAGAAAGAGAGACTCCCCATTATATCCAGTGCGATAGAAGAGGAAGCAGCATTGCAGCTGTTTGCGCCACATCAGATCCTTGAAATAGTGCGAGAGAGAGAGCATATACGTAGTATCAAATGCGGTAGAGGAAGACGCACCATAGCGACGGGCTCCGCCCCTTCTGGCCTATGAAAGAGAGTGCGCATGCTCTGTACGGTTGACAGATCTGTGTATGAATGTCAAGCGTTGTTTTGGAGCAACTTCCCGCCCATTCTTATAGAAGTAATAGCATGCTACGGAATATAAAATCGTGCTGTTTATTATTTTTTTTAAATTGAATTCTTTAGTGAATTTTATTTACAAATTAAAAATGTCGAAAACGTGCTTTTTATGTGGCTTGAAAGAGTCCGTAATTGACTTTGATGATGAAACGCTAAAAAACTGCAAAAGTAAACAGCTGCAAAGCTGCTTCCTTTTCTATCTCACTGGATATAATAGGAATCTCTCTTTCTTGCACGCTTTCATACGTTTCAATTTTCAAATTTCAACGCCTTACAACCCTGATTTTTGACAGGTTTTTCATAGGCAACCTTGTACCATCGTATTCGCAAAAAAATAATCTTCCTTTTGATATATAATTTATTTGGTTACTCGATCGGTGAAGGTACCATTTTCGAATCACCTGTTTAAACTAAGCAACCCTATAGCCTTGACAAGAAAAAGGTAGGCAACCCTATGTTTGCATATTCTATAGACTTCATACTTTCGATTAGCATTAAATTTTTTTGGTTAGGGGGCGTCCATAAATTACGTGAGATGTTTAAGGGGGGGAGGGGGTCGAGTCAAATATCATCTAATCTTACGTTGGAGACAGGGGGGTCTCGGCAAATATCACGCAATTTATTTTCTGATAGAAAAAAAATAATTATACTATTTTGGTCCATTTAATCCAGATTGTACATGCTTAAGATTTAATCTAAAGCGTATATCGTAATACGACTAAAATCATTCACTAATTCGTTGGAAAGAAAATAATTTCATTCATACTTCGACCTTATACATCTACTGACTGTCAAACCACCATATTTGTTTTATACCAAATAGCTTAATTTAATCTGAATTTACGATACAGTGTCTTTGTTTTCGCGTCACACTGTCAGCAAACGCGTGACTCGATGAACGAGAGCGTACGAGCTGAGTGGGCACGAAGCAAAATTTTTTTTTCTGTTTACAATAACAATCCAACGCGTTTACGTAAGAAACCCACATTTTGAAAAATCTCACGTGAGATTGGGGGATGGGGGAGGGGGTTGAATAAAATCTCACGACATCTCACCAGGGGGGTAGGGTGGGACAGAAAACTTAAAAAAACACCTCAATTAATTAAAGTAATTTATGGACGCCCCCTTACGCTATCGGTGAAGGTATCGAAAAAAAATTACCTGTTACATAATTAATTAAAAATATCCTTGACAGGATTTCATTAGGCAACCCATCACCGTTACTTTCGTTAACATTTTATTCCGTAAAAAACACATTTTGTCCGGTTACTCGATCGGTGAAGGTCGTTTCCTATACGGATCCTGTACTATTTGGCAACGTCGTCACCCGCCTTGTTTTCGTAGGAACGGTCAAACATATGTAAATGACGCTAGTTCAACACGTAGCCAACTTGCTTCATGTTGTAAACTTTGCGATGAAAGGATTGGTTATCGGGCGCGCGCTAAAATTGATACGTACTTGAATTATGTATCTTATTTGTTTTGATAGAAAGCCGATAATTCGTGCTTACTAAAGGCAATAACTTAGTTTGCACTATCTAAGACGATAATTACACGATTTTTATCAAGAATTTAGATTTGGGAAATGAAAATTTGCAAATGATTAACAGTTACTGAACCTCCTATTTCGATTTGGCGCAAGTTTTCAATTTCATCCTGTCTTATATTTCCAGAAACATTGAAACAGGTTTTTAGACAAAAATGTCAGATTTGGTATGATCTAAATCGACAACAGGAATTAACAGTTTTACTCTGTCTTCTGCTGGATAAAGAATAACGAAAAATTTAAAGAATTTCTTCCACAGTAATAAATTGAGCAGTTTAATAATGTTTATTATTCGACTGAGTGCGTGTGCGTCGGCTCAACTCACATAGATCAAAACAACTTGTAACAACATTGACATGGACGATGTGCATTCAAACTTGCCTCATAACACGAGTCAGATCATAATATAATACAACTGTTTTATTAATGAAATGAAAGACTCACTTGACTGCACATCGTCTACGATACGATGCACTCGCACAGTTTCTATTTAGAACAAAATTTTGTAAATATTTAGTGAAAACGTGCCGAAATACTGTCATCAAATATAACTTTATGAGAATTGTAAGGTGACGTGAAACTGTGCGCGTGCTCCGACATGCACCATGCAGCACTGAGGCGCAACATAACGGAAACATTGACAACATCGCGTCACCGTCAGTGACAACACTGGACAAACTTTATCATACTTATATACGTATGTACTTAAATAATCATATGAAGTTTATCAATAAATATAGATAAAAGCGATAATATACATAAGTAGTAGTACATAGCATAGTAATACATAGCGATATATTTAATCGTAACGAGGTCACTCAAAATATTGATGATCTCTGAGGCAGTCGTGGTAATATAGAGGCAGTCGTGGGAACATAGAGCCAGCCCGTGGAGCATGCACCGAGTTAGTAAGTTTAGCGGCTGTGGACAGAACTCGCTACCAAACGTGAGCTTTGACTTTGAACTCGAGGTTTGAATGCTTTCGCAGTTATGGTAAACCAGTCGCAGTGTGGCTGGTAGGAACAAAAACACTGTTGCTAGCAACATTTGATGCTACGGAAGACGATGTTTAGTCAGTGTTGCAACTTTAGTAAGGCAGTTTATAAAGCTCATGTTCCGTTGCACGGACTGCGCGGTGTAACATAATAATATAGTAGGAAGTAATGAACAAGAAGCGCAACACATAGTGTAGGTATGCAACAAGCTGCAGCAACACCCTCTAACTACGTTGCAACGACGCCGACGCGAACATGTGCATAACTCCAGCTTCCTCATATGTGATAGAAAGAACAATTCTACCTATGCCAATATTTAAGGCATAATAGCTGCAATCAAAGTTCTCAGTCTTAATTTAGCTGCCACAAAAACTTCGATAATATGAGTCGTTTAGTGTGTGTTAGCTGGAGTGACGTCACTCCAGCTTCCTCATTCAATACAGGCAAACTAGTGAGGTTAGGATTTTGGAATATAGTCAGAAAAATAAGGCATAATAGCTGCACAAGGAAAGAAAGAATTGAATGATAATACATAAAAACTGTTGAAACTACGATCAAAAAACGTGTGTGTAAGCTGGAGTGACGTCACTCCAGCTGCTCATGTCATATCTTCCAAACAAAAGAAGATATGAATATGTATTATAGCTCAAAAATTAAGGCATAATAGCTGCCATTGGCAGCAAAATTTTCAAATCTCTGGTCAAAATACTCTATGAGTTATTAAACCGATAAATATGTGTAAGCTGGAGTGACGGGGGCCAGTGGGATTGTCCGAAAGGGTTACCGCTGGCTCGGAACATAAAGGGCTAAGGAAGGAACACGGGTGGGTTTTAGTCAGTAAGAGTCTGACACTCCCTTCCGCTCCACCCAGAGCGGGAGGAGTCATTTGATGATTCCCGATCCTCAAAAAAAAAAAAACTGCAACCAAGTTTGCACTTAGCAGGCATTCTATTAGAAGTCATTTTAATTTGCGCTCAAAATAATTTTAATTTTGTATATTGAAGATATAGACCGAGAGCCGACTGAACTTTAATGGAACTATGAATGTAATAAAGTAGATTCATATCAAGTTTGGACGACGAGAGAACTAGATACTATTATTGATTTTTTTTTGTCTTTTTCTTTCTTTTATTAATTAAAATAGAATTGGTCTATTGAATGCTTATCTAGCGATTGAATGATTTTTCATGAAATCGTGGCATTTGAGAACAATTCTATACATAAAGCAAAAATAAGTAACATCGATTCAGAACAAATGCCATTAAAAAAACCGAGAGACGGACTCGCGCACCGAAGGTTCCGTTAAAATTTGCAGGAATGCAAATAGTTTTAAAAATCTCCCACTTCCCGACCTCCCCCCCCCCCCCCCCCGGAGGTCGGGTGCATTTTGCTGGTTGGTAAATAAGTAATCGTAAAAATATATCTTTTAACGTGGGTTCTCTCAGTTCTTACACTTGATATGCTGATCGAGCACATCGAGTGTGAAACCTGAAATTATGCCAAAAATGTGATTTATGATAAAAATATACGAAATTGTTACACTTAGATTTTTACATTTTCTTTCGTCCTATGTTTAAAACACAATATGGCTATAAATAACCTCTATACTTACATAGTACGATTAAAGCGTGTAGTCGGCTCCCAGAGTTCAAACTACTTCAAACTGATAATGTAACGCACGGAACGGCAACGCCGCTCAATACCTCCTCCGAAGCAATAATTGATGTTTTTGGCGCGGAAACTGGTTTTTGCTTATTACGTGGAAATTACAAGGCCTAGAGATTTGACAATTTTGCTGCCTACGGCAGCTATTATGCACTAATTTTTGAGCTATAATACATAATCGTATTTTCTTTCGTTTGGAAGATATGACAAGAGCAGCTGGGGTGACGTCACTCCAGCTTACACACACTAAACGATTCATATTAACGAAGTTTTTGTGGCAGCTAAATTAAGACTGGGAACTTTGATTGTAGCTATTATGCCTTAAATATTGGCATAGGTAGAATAATTGTTCTATCACATGTAAGGAAGCTGGAGTTATGCACATGACGCGAACAAACTGCTGTCTGGGAAGTTTTAGCTTGATATTATAGAATCATTGGGAATCTAGTCTTCACGGCAACAGCTGGTCCGTTTTGTGCGGTTGGATAAGTCAGTAAAGACAAAATACTAGAATAAGTGATCCAAGATATATTAGATGTTTAATGGCAAGCTTAAACTAAACTACACGCCTTCCGATGAATGAATGCGTTCCGGACACGTGACAGTTATATTGTAGCACCTACAAGTTATTTTACATATAGCAACGACAATAAAGATCACTGTGACGAAAAATTAAGGGAAAAAATTGTGAAAAGACCGCAAACATGGAGTCTTACGTGGGACACTCAGAAAGTTTTGCGAAATGTTCTATAGGTAAATATTTTTTTATTAAATCTTTTCAAAGTACTCTCCACTAGCCTCTATACATGTTTTATACATGTTTCATGCATCTGAACCAGCTTTCGAAACACTTTTTCCAGTCCGCCGCAGACACCTCGTTTACAGCCTGCTCGAACGCTGACATCGCATCTTATGGCGACGAAAATTGTATCCCTTTGAGCAGATTTTTTATTTTTGGGAATAAATAGTAGTCACACGGTGCTAGGTCAGGGCTGTAAGGAGGATGACCCAGGAATTTGACCGGCGTGCTGTCCAGGAAGTCCCTCGTTTTGAGCGCGGTGTGCGAAGGCGCGTTGTCGTGGTGGAGCAGTAGCCCGCGGAGCCCTATGTTTCTAAAATCTGTGTTTTTTAAATCCAAGACTCATCACCTGTAATGATGTCGTAAACACGCCAAGACGAGCCTTATCACATTACTGCACCATTCCACCCGGGCCTATGTACCCTATAGCTACCGTTTACCGGGTAATAATATGTCTTTCATTGACTCGAATGTGCCCTGGCAGCTGATAGTATGTCATGCTCACTCAAATGTCTCGCTAACGGTGGCGTGTGTGTTGGATCATTTAGCTCCCTTCAAAATGGTTGAGCTGAATGGTGCTGATCTATGCGTCATGTTCTTGAACGGGCGCCGTCAGATGGGGCTGCTCATCACTTAGTAGCCTCGGCTTATTTTTAATTAATTTATTTTTGGATTGTAGTTAAGTACTATTTGTTGTACTCTGGACGTAACACGTACGTCTTTCTTAATTTTTTACATCGTTATCACATTATATAATTTTAAAATCAAACGTAATGATGTAACTAATATTTTTGTAAAATATCATTTAAAAAGAGTGTCCATGGAGTTTCTTGCCCGTTCTTCTCCATAGGTACCTACGCTTTGGAATGGGCAATTAGCTTCATATTTTCTGACTGACCGACTTCTTGACTGCCTGTAAATGGTTTAATTGAAATAAATGCTTTGAGTTTGAGTTTGAGCCTGCTTCTGAGCATCGGTGAGGTTGTGCGGCACCCAGCGTGAAACTATCCTCCTCACGCAAAGATGCACGTGTAGAATTTCGTGAAGACTTCCCGATCCAACCTGCAGTATGTGCAGAATATCTTGATACGTAACTCGTCTATTGTCTTGGATTAAATTTTTCACTGCTAGCACGTTTTCTTCCGTAACAGCCGTCAAAGTTAGTCGACCGCGCTTGAATTTGTTATATCAACAATAGGATTACTAGCATGTCGTCAGAAACGCATTTCGCCAGAAAACTCATGTTGACAGAAACGCATCTCGTCAGATTTGCACCACGTCAAAGACGCTGCTCGACACGCACGGATTACACGGTTGTCTCAGAAGGGCCTTCATCCATGAACGCCATTTGAAGTCTATCGTACGATTCGTCCGGTTTCAAGCGACACTTGAAATCGTAAAAAATCATAGCGCGAAAATGTTCCCGGCGCAGATCCATTTTTTAATAAGACACGATAATTTAAATTAGATCGCAAACAATGTGAAGGCAAATTTATAAATTGGAATGACCTATTTTAACTTACAAAAATAACTGGCCAGTCTCTCATACATAAAAACTTTTTTGGCATTACTTTCTGAGTGGCGGTAGTTCCTAATCATGTTCAAATGACAGGGGTCAGGAATGCATTCTCTCGGTGGCCGGAATCTAATAAGATATTTTGCCAACCGTAAAGTCAGTGACTGATACCCAGATCACAAACCAAATCAATTTTTATTTAGGAAAACTGCAAGAAATCGCAAAAGAATGTCTCTACCCAGCAGCAACATGTTCAGGCGTCGCGTAGCACAAGCACGCGCTCGCCAGCGACCCGTGCGGTGTCGTGCCTCACCTGTCGCCGCGCCCTCGCCGCCCGACGCTCGCACGTCAGCACTGTCGCACTGTCGCACTGTCGCACTGTCGCACTGTGCTCGTGTGGTCTGTCCGCTCAAATAGTGGCGGTACCGTGCATCCAAGCGGCGTACAGGAATATAATCCAATAGAAATATGTAATGGTAAGTTAGCCTTTCACTGTGATGCATCCATATGAGATGAGAATATACACGCTGAAATTTTAATGGTTGTTTTCTCGAAACGAAATGATTTTGTCTTGGTAGTCAAATCGATTGAAACAATCGATTTGTAAAAAAAAGCCAGTCAAGAGCGAGTCGGACTCGCGCACCGAGGGTTCCGTATTGTGAAACGTGAAATGTTTTTAAATTTTCATCGGCGAGGCCTCTAATCGTCAGTCAATTTTAAGACTAGAAAATTAGACTAGAATATTTTTAGTTTTAGGTCAGCGCCATCTTTTGACCGATAGTGGAGCTAATATAATTTTTGTTGATTTCTGAAAAAGTGTGCTATTTAGAGACATCGTTTTGTTTTTCCTGTAATTTTTACATAAACTCCTATCACATAGAATAATTTCGGATTTTTCTCTATGCAAACTTAAGAGATAAGGGGGGTGGAACGGTACTTTTTTTAAATTTTTCATCAAGTCAAAAACTACGCGGCCTAAAAAAAAATGAAAAAATGTTTGAGAATGTGCAAACAGCGCTCTTTCATATTATTATGATACCCCATATGCCCTAGTAGCCCCACTTTGAATTTTAAGACCAACTTTCAGTCCCTATAGCAAAAAATATTCCTTTCTTATTTATAAAATAGTTGGGCAAACGTTATTTAAAACTATTCTAAATTTCAAATTGATAGCATTAGCAGTTCTTGAGATATCCAGCTGTGACAAACGGACAGACAGACAGACCGAGTCTCACCATAAGGGTTCCTTTTTACCATTTTGGTACGGAACCCTAATAAAAGGATAAATAAAAAGGGCATATTTACAACACTGTGAAAACAAAACTCGAAAGCAACCTCGACCGACGCTCACCGCGTGCATGCGGGCTCGGCACGAGAGCATGCCGTATCACTCGCGACAGCTTCTTTTAGTTTGAACATTTACGAATCGCTCTTGTCGGCAGCGCGCGGCGGCGCATGCGGCTCGAGTAGTACCTACGTTAGTTTCGAGTTATGCATATTTGAAATAAAAACATTTTAATTTTTTAAGTTTAACTTTATGATTCGATAGTACTACTGAGGCGAAATCGTTCTGCCGTGGGAAAACAACCATTACAATTTCAGCGAGTATTTTGCGGATGAAGTCGGCGGTGTATGTCCTACAACACGCGCCTCGCGGTACTTGTGAAGTCGGCGGTGTATGTCCTACGACACGCGCCTCGCGGTACTTGTGAAGTCGGTGGTGTATGTCCTACGACACGTGCCTCGCGGTACTTGTGAAGTCGGCGGTGTATGTCCTACAACACGCGCCTCGCGGTACTTGTGAAGTCGGCGGTGTATGTCCTACGACACGCGCCTCGCGGTACTTGTGAAGTCGGCGGTGTATGTCCTACGACACGCGCCTCGCGGTACTTGTGAAGTCGGTGGTGTATGTCCTACGACACGTGCCTCGCGGTACTTGTGAAGTCGGCGGTGTATGTCCTACAACACGCGCCTCGCGGTACTTGTGAAGTCGGCGGTGTATGTCCTACGACACGCGCCTCGCGGTACTTGTGAAGTCGGCGGTGTATGTCCTACAACACGCGCCTCGCGGTACTTGTGAAGTCGGCGGTGTATGTCCTACGACACGCGCCTCGCGGTACTTGTGAAGTCGGTGGTGTATGTCCTACGACACGCGCCTCGCGGTACTTGTGAAGTCGGCGGTGTATGTCCTACGACACGCGCCTCGCGGTACTTGTGAAGTCGGTGGTGTATGTCCTACGACACGCGCCTCGCGGTACTTGTGAAGTCGGTGGTGTATGTCCTACGACACGCGCCTCGCGGTACTTGTGAAGTCGGTGGTGTATGTCCTACGACACGCGCCTCGCGGTACTTGTGAAGTCGGTGGTGTATGTCCTACGACACGCGCCTCGCGGTACTTGTGAAGTCGGTGGTGTATGTCCTACGACACGCGCCTCGCGGTACTTGTGAAGTCGGTGGTGTATGTCCTACGACACGCGCCTCGCGGTACTTGTGAAGTCGGTGGTGTATGTCCTACGACACGCGCCTCGCGGTACTTGTGAAGTCGGTGGTGTATGTCCTACGACACGCGCCTCGCGGTACTTGTGAAGTCGGTGGTGTATGTCGTACGACACGTGCCTCGCTGTCTTGTGAAAGTGCTGCACTATTTGAGCGGATAGACTTTACCGTATCTTACCTTCATGACAGCGAACAATGCCGACGTTCGAGCTAGTGTCTTCAGAGATTGTAAATAAATTGTTATCATATGAAAATGATATGTAATGAAAGACAAAGCGCTGCTGTGTTACCAAGAGCATTACTGCATATAATACAAGGTGTTCCGTAATGGATGGAACTCTTAAGGGGTCATTTACTTATCATTATGAACAACTTTTACTACGGGACCAAACATGAAACCGCGAAAAAAAACAGCTGTTTCCAAGATATAATTATGTTCGCTTAACTCGTCAAAATGTAGAAAACGGCTGATTCTTTTTCGCGATTTCAGGTTTGGTCCCATAGTAATAGTTGTTCACAATAATAAGGACAATGACCCCTTAAGAGGTTATCCATTAATTACGGGACACCCTGTATATGGCGCGATAAATAAACGCGCATACAAGCTAACGGCTTGTCAAAGGCTCAAACTACGAAATGTGTGCGTTACTCTTGAAACTGTGTCCGTTGGGTTATGAACTCTATTCCCATAGACATAGAGTATGCATTAGCAGTGAAAAGCGTCGAGAGTAAAGCACTGTGTAAAGTAGCGACTCACCGTCGTCTGTGTAGTACGTGTACGTGTGTACTGCAACAGACTGAATGTTAGCATCGTGCGAGCGAGACAGCAATATCCATCGCTTTGTCCTTCACACACATACAGACAAACACACTAATTCATAGAGTACTATTTTAATCGAAACTGCAGAGAAACAAAATTGAGACAAACCAGTGCAGATTTCTCAAGAAAGTTTGCAGTCCAAGAATTGATGTGTTTGATTAGAGAAACAGCGCGGCATCGATTAGTATGAGCACCTGTAGTTAGTTAGAACATGAGATACCGCGCTGTGACAGTTCGTGGCACAAGTTAGTGTGTGTTAGCTAGCGAACACGACGGATCAGGAACCGATGAACGAGAGGAGTCGTTAGTAGCCGGCGGTGATGACGTAATACATGTTATGTTCTATGCGTATGTCCCTCAGTTATGAATAACACGATGCGATCACGCCGCCAGTCTGTAGTACTATGGAAAATGTTCACTTTTTTATTTTATTTTAAGAAATACATATCCTAGACGCTAAGTCGTACCTCGGCAGGCTGACTGGCGACGTGCGCGAGAGTAGCGCGCGAGAGGAGCGCGCGAGACTAGCGCGCGATACTAGCGCGCGAGAGTAGCGCGCGAGACTAGCGCGCGAGACTAGCGCGCGAGACTAGCGCGCGAGACTAGCGCGCGAGAGTAGGGCTCGGGGCGGGCGAGCATACGTGCAGGACGTCCGGTCGCGGCGCGGCACTCTCTCACACGTGAAGTAGCTCTCTTATGTATATCATATGTTAAATACAAGTTTCAATATTTAATCAGTTATTGCATTCCACAATGTTTACTTTGTTGGTAACATGAAATTGAACGAAATCATTATGGACCCTGTCGGGCACAACAAAATAGTAGAACATATTATTATGTCTTGGAACACTGTGAGAGAGTTAGTTACCGCGCGACGAGATGTGAACATCCTGTACGTAATACAGCATGTTTTATTTTATTAACAGAGTATGAATTAGGTACACATAATAGCAGGAAAACATTTTTCTAGGCGTAAGTACTTTGTTTAATGAAAGATATTCTGTATTTTGCACGACTCATAATGCGAAGCATTAGAGAGTGATTTATGATCGAAATGTTTTTGCCTCCTTTCTGACACACAGAAAGAACCTATTTCATTTATATACCATTGTATAGAATAATTTAATGATGATTAAATATTTACTTTCAAAAATTGATTTAATACAGTACAAACGAAAAAAACATCAAAATATTGCGAAAAAATCAATTAATCGAGTCAAATTTTTTTAATAGATTCTTTTCACCCATAGTAAGCTATAAAACTAACTAATATAATATCTATATCTATGGTTTTTTATACGATCAAATGAGCATTATGAGTCGTGCAGTTTTGGATTTTTCCTTTCATTGTATGCGACAGATTCAGGTGATCATTACAATTTATTAAGTTATCGTCACACTGCGATCTGTCACACAAATTGAAAGTTTTGTTAGATTCAAAAGCGATTTCCTCGTAGAATATCAATTCAAATGTTGAAATATGTTCGCTAAAAGATAAGAGTTCGAAATGTCGAGAATCGCTTCGTCCGGCCTTGCCTTACCGTTGTAGCTGGGCACGTGCGCGTGCTCGAGCTCGTAGAAGGCGGCGTCGGTGTGCGCGCGCAGCTCGCGCTCGCGCGACGGCGACGCGCCCACGGGCGACGAGTAGCGCAGGCGCGGCAGCGGCTCGCGCGACGCGCTGGCCGTGCTGCGGGGGCGGGCTGAGCTGTGCTGTGGCATGCGTAAGGACGCCGCAACGTCCTTAAGCATACCGAAGCGTTCCGAGGGATGCCGAAGCGTTCCGAAGGCCGACACGGCATGCCTAAGCATACCGCGGTATTATTTTTGTACTTTCGACCGTTAACATTGAAATTTCAACTTTATTTCCATACCATTAAGGACGCATTTACGAAATGACGCGCTGCAATTTTAGGTATTGAGTCTTACTACTACACGTGCACGGCTCACACACACAGCGACTAGCGAGAAGCGGAGAAATTATGAGTGAACTAACACGGCTTGATACTTGAGTCTACTATTATTTATTTTATTGTCGTGTAGTTTTTTTAAACTTACGGTGATATGTTTTTATAAAGTTTGTAACGTGAAATAGTCATAAAAGTAGCTACTATTGGACAGTGATTGGTTGGTAAGCAAGTAGGTACTGGCGAAAGTACGCACGATGACCAATCAAGCTATGCCAAACCAGTATAAGCGCATCCCTCATTATATGGTAATTCTATACAAAGCGACCATGTTATACTGGAAAATGGAAATGTATATATAACTTGAAATGTCACGTGTGCACCTATGTAAATACATACAATTTAGGCCACAAGTTTTTTGAAAACAAATAATTAAAGACATTTTTTTTTGTTTTGCTAATTCTTACAATAAATTTGCTATCAAATACTTGCACTTGGGGTCCTCGAAAACTAGATAAAAAGAAATAAGAAAGAAAATGTGTTTATTTCGCACACACAATATACTTAATTGCTTCATAAACGTTTATATTTCGTTTGCACGACAGCAAAAACAACTCAGTGGATATTGTTGAAATTTCAAACTGAAATCGATTGATACTCTAGGTATAGAATAGAAATATATAGTGTATAGTAATAGTATAGTGTATCACTACGCAAAATGCCGTACAAAGCGGGCCAGAAGCAAGATAATGATAAAATGAATAAAACTAATAAAAAAAATAAGCTAAACTAAGCCTATTTAATTAATTAATGAAAATCTTAATCAATTCTTAGTTTTCATTACATTATTATAACAATGTGAAGAATGTTCTCGTAGTTCCATATTTCTTTTGAATCTTGGATCGATCAATTCTGGAAGGAGGTAGTTCTTATAAAATCGAATTAAATGTGTTTCCATATTCTCCTTCCAGAATTTTGATCGTCTTTGGCTATAAATTCATATTTTATTTTTCCAGGGCCCGTCCAAACAGCAAAAACACAAGTCTTTTCCCCTGTAATTCTTAGTTGACCTTGAATTTGGAAATACCATTTATGTTTTGTGTTTACTACTAATTGGTTCGAATTCGAAGCGTATTTCCAAAAGTCAATTTATTTTTCTCTTATCGCTTCTTCTGGGTCCATTTCATATGCCGATGACGGGCATTTGATTTCTACTATACCGTGTTCATACTTTCCATCAGGACTTGCACCGAGAACAGAAATCTTTTTATCGATTGACAACCCACACTGCAAAATTTTCGTGTTTAACACTTTTTCAAGGTCGCGTAGTGCGGTGTACTCATTATTTTTACCATGTTCGATGGATGGTACATTACTTAAATCTCGACCATACAAAATTTGTTTTACCAATGGTGCACAATTGGTGTGTGGGCGCCGTTTACAGACTGTAGAAAGCCCAAACTCGGCACACCTAGCTCAGCTCGTCTATTAGTTCCAGTACCAGTCTTCGAAGTACACCTGCAGGTCACTCCATCCAGTCCGGAGGTAAGATCTCAACATAACTAACAAAACAAGCCCAAACTCGGCATACCTAGCTCAGCTCGTCTATTAGTTCCAGTACCAGTCTTCGAAGTACACCTGCAGGTCACTCCATCCAGTCCGGAGGTAAGATCTCAACATAACTAATAAAACAAGCCCAAACTCGGCATACCTAGCTCAGCTCGTCTATTAGTTCCAGTACCAGTCTTCGAAGTACACCTGCAGGTCACTCCATCCAGTCCGGAGGTAAGATCTCAACATAACTAATAAAACAAGCCCAAACTCGACATACCTAGCTCAGCTCGTCTATTAGTTCCAGTACCAGTCTTCGAAGTACACCTGCAGGTCACTCCATCAAGTCCGAAACGAAATATGAATTTAAAATCCCTACTTACTTCTAGAAAAAATATAAGACTGTGAATAAAATCTTTCCTTGGGTAGTAGGTACATACAGAATGCGTGAAGTATCAAGTTTGGTATGTCAAATATTTTGTATCCGTACAGCGATCTTTTCAGCACAAGCTGCTGCTTACAAGCGACACAGAGTCCACTCACGACGGCGGCCGAGCGCAGACTAGTTACTATACTCTTTGGCGCAGACTAATATTTCATTACAAATTTTCGTACAATAAACCAAGACAGTGACCAGTAAAATAACCCTTATTTCAATCCAATAAGATTCAGGCATTACTGCTAAATATGTGAAAAAATTTACTCCGTTTTTTATTTTTTTCTGAGCCTATTTGTAATATTTTTATAGTTCTTTTTGCCACCTTTTTGAGTTGAACATGTCTGCTTACGTAAAATATTTTTAAATAAATAAATTTATGTTATTAAATAGAAGAAAAATGTTCCTAAAGTCAGCACGATATCGCCGATTTTGTGTGAAGAGACAACGGAAATTCTTTTTTACTATATTATAAACCAAAATTTTCGAATAAAAAATTGCTACCATTTAAAGATGAAAGAGTAATCTATCTGTGGTAATTATAAGTTACATTTGGTTTCGTCTCATTTTGCCGCAAAATGTACCGAAAAACTGCTTATTTTTGTCAGATTCGTAAACGCGTCCTTAAGTTATATTTTTATTCGTCGCCTAAAAATACTTTGCCATGCCGTGCCGCCAATGGGCGCCGGGCCTAACGGAGTTACGAGTGAACGTAAGTTATTACGGATAAGGTATGCAAAAAATACTTTTGCTATGTGGACATTATTGGCTCATACACAGCTGTAATGTGCAACAACTGTCGTCTCTTGCTAAAAAAGGAGTCAGTTGAGTGTTTTTAGGGTTCCGTACCTCAACAGGAAAAACAGAACCCTTATATAATAGGATCACTTCGTTGTCAGTCCGTCTGTCTATCAAGATTCTATTTCGCAAGAACGCGTGGAGGTATCAAGTTGAAATTAATATCAAATACGTAGGTCTACAGACCCATAAGAGCTCTAAAAAACCAAATTTAAAAAAATACAATCCTTAATGCGACATATTTTGATACTCGCAAATAAATTAAAACCTAAAGAATATGTTGACCACTGACTCACAGTCACCACACAACTAAAGAAAAAAGTCCAAAAAAACTTTAATTTTGTAGTTAAATATAATTCTATCACATAAAACATATTAAAAACGCGATTACAAACTTACATTTGCAGTTAGAGAATAGACCGTGACGTATATCGATGTATGAGGCAATATTCATAGACTATACAGTGAAGTTGTGCCGGGGCCGCGGGGTAAACTGATCCCAACTAGGGACATCGTAGTATCGGCACAGTCTACACGAATAGTCGAAATGACAAACTATATCTCACCGGCTTGCATTTCTAGGATCCAGATTCTGTTTCTTCCACTGCTGAAGTTTTTCACGCTCTTTTACTTCTTTTAGGAACACCTGAAACATGAAACAATATCTTCAGAATCCACTACATCTGCTCATTTACCCCCTTGGGTAACGTTACTATAGATAGGGGGTGGGAGCGTGGAGACACGTGGGTGGGAGCGTGGAGCCACGAGGGTGGGAGCGTGGAGCCACGAGGGTGGGAGCGTGGAGCCACGTGGGTGGACAGACAGTTGAGGCGACAGGGTGTCGTGGCGTAGCCTCGCAGGCCTGTGTACGAGTGGATGCGAGGCCACAGACGCCCGTACCTGCGCGATGCCGGTCTCGATCTTGGCCAGCTCGCGCTCCTCGCGGCGCAGCTTGGGGTCGACGCCGTTGCCGTTGACGTTGCCGTTGAGCTTCCCGTCGGCCTCGTCGTCGCTGTCGGGCACGCCCTTGTACGTGTCGGACCAGCGGCGCCGGCGCTCTGGAACGTTACGAACGCGTCGTTCACCACATAATCTTAACAAAAGGTACAGCATTCCAATCAAAAGTATGACTACCTTCGAAAAAAAAACGCGCGATCATAAGGTCTAATATAGAGCTGTTAGAACCGAGGCAGTACTTGCCTATTTCGTATTACCTTGTTTACAAAATTATAAACTCAAACTCAAAGCATTTATTTCAATTAAATCATTTACAGGCACTTTTGAATTGTCAAAAAGTCGGTCAGTCAGAAAATATGAAGCTAGTTGCCCATTCCAAAGCGTAGGTACTTATGGAGAAGAACGGGCAAGAAACTCCATAGACACTCTTTTAAATTAAGTACATATGTATTTTTACAAAAATATTAGTTACATCATTAATGTAAATTTATATGTGAGAACGATGTAAACAAAATGTCCGCGTTAAAAGCGTCCAGAATACAGCAAATGGTAAGAAAACAACAATTCAAAATTAAAATAATTAAAAATAAGCCGAAGCAGCCTGGCAGCTAAGTGATGACCAGCCCCAACTGACGGCAGATGAAATAATCTATGCTATTCTAAAAAGGCTGTTGTATAAATTACTATACGAAATCAATTATTCTCATTTTTAAAGGTAAAGTTTGACTTGGCATCATGAATCACGTTAAATAACAAGCAATAATCAACCTGGGTCCGTGTAGGGGTAGGGCGGCGCGGGGAAGTCGTCGCGCTCGATCTTGGGCTGCGTGCCGGGCGGCGGCTTGTAGGCGGCCGGGTAGTGCGACAGCTCGATCGGCTCCTGCGGGCCAGCTCACACTTACTGCCAGGGAAAGGCATTACAACGTACAACGCCCAACGTTATTTGGGCGCGTGGTGACACTGACAATTTCACAATGTTTAATAACAGACGCCACCCTATCATGTTATTCACTTGCACTCGAGCTTTCTTAATACTAACCCGGCAGTTCTTAGTCATCACAATACGAATCAGGTTCCGTAGCTTCTGCGTACTGTGCCGGTCTTCTTTACTGGCGACACAAACGCCGGAAGAGTCTCCGAACACAATCGATCGGACATGGATCATGTTTGGGGACTGTTCAACCATGAACATACCATCATTGCACGCGCCAACAACAGCATCACAGCGTCAGCGACATACATACGTTCTACGCGCCGGCAACACCAGCACACCGTCAGCACTAAGAGGTGGCCTACTGAGATCTTCGCTTCATCGGCTCGATACACACACGACACACATGTAAATAGGTATCAATGTGTATTGACCACAAAAATTGTATATAATTAAGTTTAGTATTGTAATTAAACTAGTCATCAAGCTGGAGTCGAGTGTGATTTATCTCCTATACCTCCTCTTACTGTGGCCAAGACACCTTTAGCCATCATCGGTCCTATGAGTCTTTGGGATCGGCAGTAAGAAAACCATTTTCTGTGTACATTGCACGACGTACACAAAACCCTCTTCCTACCCAAATTCCGTCTGTTACCGTAGGTCTCCTTGTGACAGACTTCCCTCTCACATAACCAACGTAACCTACGTTGGTGTGGTTTGTATGGTTAGGTTAGGGCGTTAGGGTAACTTTTACTAGGGTGCTAGGTAGGTAATTATTATAGGGCTAGGATAAATAGGGTGATAGGTAGTTACTGTAGGGCTAGGTTGGCGTCAATTGGGCTTTAGGCACTGGTTCAGGCTCAATTGTCTCAACCGTAGTCACATCGTACGCACTTGGAATAACGGTCGTACATTTTACATACGTGATATATCTAACAATGATAGAACAAACACGCCTGTAATCCCGGAAGCTTTCGACAGAGGTGGAGGTGCAAGCACATTCACATCTCGGTAGCGATTCGTTTAGAAGTATGTGCAAGCCGACCTCGTTGTTCATGTGCGGCGACTTGGGGCGCGGCGTCTCGCTGCGCATGGAGTCGACGAGCGCGCGCATGGCGGGGCGGGCCGCCGACGCCGACGCCTTGCTGGGCGGCCGCGGCGACGCGCGCGTGCTCGCCGACGCTGCAACACACGCGCACGCTCTTACTACACGTTGCCATGTGACTGCCGATGTCGTTCACTTGTGCATTTTCTTAGCAAACTAACAACTAATGGAATCGGAAACGATTAAAGTATGTGTGAACATTTTTAATTCTAAGATTTGAATTATTTTAGCTATTATTTCCGTAATAAATATTGTTAGTATTGGTCAATCCATTTACCTCCTAAAATATGGTCCATGCTGAAAAACACCTTGTATTTTTAAATAAAACAAATAAACTTATAATGCATGGTAACCGCATTAACAAGGTTATTTTTCAGTATAAAGTTGAGTGTATGCATTATGCAATATACAGTCTGGATCGGAGAGGAACGAAACGGAAGGAGTATCGAAACGGAGTCCTTATGGTGAGACTCAGTCAGTCTGTCACAGCTGGATATCTCAAGAACTACTAATTCTATCAACTTGAAATTTAGAATAGTTTTAGATGACGTTTGCCCAACTATTTTGCAAATATAAATATATGTATATTTTTTGCAACAGGGACTGAAAGAGGGTCTGAAAAATTCGAAGTGGGGCTACTAGGGCATGTGGGGTATCATATGAAAGAGCGCAGTTTGCACATTCTCAAAAAATTTTTCCTTTTTTTAGACCGCATAGTTTTCAACTTTTGATGAATAATGTAAAAAAAACCTTATCTCCTACCCTTATCTCCGAAGTTTGCAAAGAGATAAATCTGAAATTATTCTGTGAAAGAAATTTATGTAAAGATTACAGGAAAAATAAAACGAAGTCTCTAAATAGCACACTTTTTAGAAATCGTCAACAAGTTACATTAGTTCCACTATCGGTCAAGAGATGGCGCTGACATAAAATTGCAATATTCTACAACGCAGCGCAGTGTTAAAAATAGTTAAAATTTTCTGACGAATATAGGCCTCGCCGATGAAAAATTAAAAACATGATGGCACAGAAACCTCGGTGCGCGAGTCCGACTCGCTCTTGACCGGTTTTTTTATTTAATGTATTTCGGTATTGTTGTATAAAGTTTCGTGTATACGTACAGGGCGGGCGGTGGAAGTGCGGCGAGGTGGGCGGGCGGTCGTAGGGCTGCAGCGGGCGGCGCAGGTAGGCCGGCTCGCTCGTGAGGTAGGAGTACGTGGTGATGCGGTGCGGCGACACCGCGCCCGCGTCGCGGTACTCGCGCAGCAGCAGCCCCGGCGACGCGGCGCGGTAGCCGTACTGCGGGCGGACGCACGTCAAGGGGGCGGCTCCACTACGACGCGTACGAACGGCGACCTCAGCCGAATGCCAGGTGCGAGTATTACCATTTCGAAATTTGAAAAGTCCTGACAAAACCCTGACAATTGCTAGAAAATTTGCACATTTATCTACAAAAGCTTCCTTTTTTCGGTAGTCATTGAACTTTTTAAATTTTCTCAAAAATACTTTATGTCGTAAATAAAGTACGAACTAATGTCTCTGTGTGTGATTCGCACGTTTCGTTGTATGGAACCGGCCTTCTGTACTGATTGACTTAGTAACCCAAGCAGATAACAATCGGAGTTAGTAATGCAATTTACGGTTTTGGACTTTATATTAGTATTGATAACGCCTGCGGGATTCCGGGATTCATTGTCTCTTTTTTCCGGCATATTTTCCATCAGTTCCCGTTTTTGTTGCGCCGAAACAAAACCATTTTGTAAAAAAAGAAATGTCAACCCCAAATAATATCGTCAAGTTAAACATTGTAAGAATGTTTTATTTAAATACGAATTGTTACTATTTCAAACTATTACTATCGACTGTAGGCTATTGGTAATCCAAGATTATTAATGAGTACTTTTATGGCAAGTCAATACCAAGATATCGTCATCAAATCTCGGGTAAATTGCACTACCTACTCCAATCACTGTAAATAACTCAACAAGCTCCAAAAGAATCCTCTATATCTAAAAGAATATACATACTTAAAAGCTCATAGTAAGTATGTTTTTACTGAAACTTACTATAAAAAAAAACAAGACAAAAATAAAAGGTTTAAAGCCGTTTTTTTTTGCTTCATTTGTAACTTCCTAAAATCGGTGTTTTCAACAATATAATAATTCATTTATATTGTATTTTATGTGTATATTGGACCTCCAGGCGTCTTGAGGGCAATCACACATAGCATTCTGTAAGTTTGGAGGCTACGGTCGAAGCACAGCATGAGCTACGCTGTAGCATCCTGTAGCTATGTTTATTACGAACTACGATAGTGCTGTTATTTGTTCACAATGATTTGCTATAATTATCATGTTCTACAATTAGTCTGAAGGTTCAAGATACATGTAGAACGTATAACCCACAGTTAGTCGACACATCCACATGCTCGAGCGTCGCGCGCGGCACGGAGTTAGACAACATTGATAACAACATAAAATAAACAACAACAACCATAAATAAAAGAACATTAACTGAAACGTGTAAATGTGTCAACTGAAAATAATAAAAACCGTGTGCCCTTGAAGTGAAACAATGGAACATGTTCAATGAGAGAGGATAGTTTCCCGCCTGGCTCATAGTTGTGTGAGCAGAGCAGGCCCACAGGGCAGAGAACTTCATGATCAATTTACTCGGTGCGATTTAATTACATACTATAAGTTGAAGCAACAATAAAAGGTTTAGACGATGCAAGTCATTTGTTGCTCCAATTGTAATAGTATGCCACAGGCAAGAAATTTGTATCGTGGGGCTTTATGATCGCGTTCCGGATGCGATTCTTTATATATATTTAAAAAACTAAACAATGATAATTCTCCAAGAGCACACGCAAATAATTAAAATTAATAAAAAGAAAAAATAAAAGTGTGTTTGACGGACCTTCCTGGTCAAGCTACTGTAGGGGCTGCAGTAGGAGCCGTTGACGCTGGGCGTGCGCGAGCGCAGCGAGAACTGAAGACAACAAGCGACGTCACGCGCGGTCCGCGGCGCGGGCGCAGTCGCAGTGTGCGGCGCGGGCATAACGAAACGTGCGCTCACGGACAAATCTTAAGCCTCGTGTTCATAGTTAACAAAAGTTTAGAAACCATTGCTAATAATACTGTTTCTAGCAACATCAAATGTTGCAGAAAACAAAATTGCGCAACTTGTCACATTTATATGTTGCTGCAACACAAAAAAATGTTGCTGAAACAATGTTGTGCAAATTTTATTACCAATGAATACAGGGCTTTTACGTATTGTATCTCTTTAGAGGAGCCATAGTGCATAGAAATATCTCAGTGATTGTACACGTTACGTTACACCGTAGGAAGTCACAGTGCTGCGTGTGCCGCGGGCGACCGCACGTGACAACGGGCCGCCCTCACGAGTAAACCAGTGTGGAGCTAGTTGACTCGTGATAGTCGGCCCTGTTGCAAATAAACATTCAAAATTATAAATCATTGCACGTTTGTACAGGTATGCTTGTAGTTTTAGAAATGTGTCTTTATAAGTAGTAAGTACACAAAATCTAAACGGAAAGACGACCAACATACATGAACAAACGTAGTCTTGCTTGTGATCATAATCAGTCTTGCTAATATTGCCAGAATTATGATTTACTTAAGGCTACACCGAACGCCTAGTGGCGCCATCATCGTTTTTTTGGTTATTTCTTTTATTTTAGAATGAAAATGCAGAAAATAAGCACGTTGTGATCCACAAGATTATATGTTAATATTATTATAAACGGTAGTTTTACATTGTTTAGTTTTATTTATAATCACTAAAACGGAAAATAGTCGCCACTATTATCCAAACAAACGATGAGGGCGCCACTGCGCGGTCGGCGATTAGTCAGCGCCCTCTTAATAAAAACAAAACGTTTTTAATTACAATTCGAAATACACAAGCAAGACGCACAGAGTATAAATGATTTTAGTAAGTGAACACAAATATTCAATTAACTGATTGAAGAAATTGTGCTGTTTTCTGTAACGCTGACTGTTCACAACGAGCACTGCAGTCAGTTACACTCTGTAAACACGAGTAGTAAACAGTGAGGGTGCAACACATTCACAGCTACTCGTGTGTCGCTGCTTGGGTGGCAGGTGCATTACGCCGATAAATAATCTTTGTTTAAAATACATATGTCACAAAATGTCTAAAAACAAAACACAACGGTACTGAAAGAACAACAGCAAAATAAATAAATATTTGATTTGCGCCTCTACATGTACGTGCAGCACACAACAGTTAGATGTGACCCACGGGACTGTACCACATCTCACACATCTCATACAGCACGGCAAAATATTTACAACTTGTGTCTACTGTGCAGGTGGTATACTAACATCCTTATAATATCGAAAATATATAGGCAACAGATTCGTCAGCATTTAAACAGTAGGTAATTGTCAGAAAACTGTCGCTTAGTTGAGTTATAATCACAATTTACACGGTACTTTAAAAAATGTGGCAATAATATAATAAAACAAAAGAAATAGTTTTTCCATTTTGTCCTATCATAAATAGCACCAGTTCCGACAACTATTGTCCTCTTGTATCAGAACACTCTGTATATTGCGCGTAGTGGATGTGTATGTGTGTGTCACCTGCAGCTCGGCGGAGGCGCGGTCGTGCGCGGCCTGGTCGCTGGCGTCCAGGTCGCCGGGGTCGAGCGGCGCAGGCCCGCAGCGCGGGTGTGTATGTATGTGTGTGTCACCTGCAGCTCGGCGGAGGCGCGGTCGTGCGCGGCCTGGTCGCTGGCGTCCAGGTCGCCGGGGTCGAGCGGCGCAGGCCCGCAGCGCGGGTGTGTATGTATGTGTGTGTCACCTGCAGCTCGGCGGAGGCGCGGTCGTGCGCGGCCTGGTCGCTGGCGTCCAGGTCGCCGGGGTCGAGCGGCGCAGGCCCGCAGCGCGGGTGTGTATGTATGTGTGTGTCACCTGCAGCTCGGCGGAGGCGCGGTCGTGCGCGGCCTGGTCGCTGGCGTCCAGGTCGCCGGGGTCGAGCGGCGCAGGCCCGCAGCGCGGGTGTGTATGTATGTGTGTGTCACCTGCAGCTCGGCGGAGGCGCGGTCGTGCGCGGCCTGGTCGCTGGCGTCCAGGTCGCCGGGGTCGAGCGGCGCAGGCCCGCAGCGCGGGTGTGTATGTATGTGTGTGTCACCTGCAGCTCGGCGGAGGCGCGGTCGTGCGCGGCCTGGTCGCTGGCGTCCAGGTCGCCGGGGTCGAGCGGCGCAGGCCCGCAGCGCGGGTGTGTATGTATGTGTGTGTCACCTGCAGCTCGGCGGAGGCGCGGTCGTGCGCGGCCTGGTCGCTGGCGTCCAGGTCGCCGGGGTCGAGCGGCGCAGGCCCGCAGCGCGGGTGTGTATGTATGTGTGTGTCACCTGCAGCTCGGCGGAGGCGCGGTCGTGCGCGGCCTGGTCGCTGGCGTCCAGGTCGCCGGGGTCGAGCGGCGCAGGCCCGCAGCGCGGGTGTGTATGTATGTGTGTGTCACCTGCAGCTCGGCGGAGGCGCGGTCGTGCGCGGCCTGGTCGCTGGCGTCCAGGTCGCCGGGGTCGAGCGGCGCAGGCCCGCAGCGCGGGTGTGTATGTATGTGTGTGTCACCTGCAGCTCGGCGGAGGCGCGGTCGTGCGCGGCCTGGTCGCTGGCGTCCAGGTCGCCGGGGTCGAGCGGCGCAGGCCCGCAGCGCGGGTGCCAGATGGCCGCGCCCTGGAGGAACATCTCCTCGCCGTCGCCGAAGGGGTCGCCGCACTTGCTGCAGCGCGCGCACGTCGGGTGGAAGTGGTGGTTGTCACCGGCCTGCACGCATACCACATGCTTACTGCACACAGATATCCCGACAAAAGTATGCACTTCGAGATTCATCGTCTATCTTCAGAAATACGAACGCGCGATGAAAAGATCTACAAAGATAATGTCTATTTTGTATTAGGTACCATGATTAAAAACTTTTCAAAGCTTTTGAGTGGCAGATGACGATCTGCGAACGGAGTAGGTAACCGGACCGCGCTATGATAGGTGCCCTACTGCGCGTCAGCACAAAACTAAAAGCTTTGTCTCTGTGGGGGGTTACTCTGTGGTGCGACGTTCGTGGTAACTCGGAAACATGAACATTAGTTGGTTTGACTGTAGGTACATCTATATACTATATGCCCACAAGCAGACTTCGGTAAACAATTTTTTTTGTCGATATCCTTTATGAAAATTCTAGCTTCTGCCCGCGACTTTGTCCGCGTGAAATTTCACCCTCACCCCATTCACCCTCTTAGGGGTGGAATTTCGAAAAACCCTTTCTTAGACATACCTACTCTTCACAAAGAAAAGAACACACCCTCTGAATTTCATGTCTCATGAAATATCATTTGCGGTTTAGGCTGTGCGTTGATATACCAGTCAGTCAGGACTTCGAATTTTATATATTATACGATAGATGTAGGTATTATTATCGCTATTTTCCTTCGTCATACGTAGCAACACTCGCAACGCAACAAATTCTAGAACCAAAATCATGATGATCGTTCCGTGATGCAACGGATGCATAAACTGGGGACTGACATGTAGGTAATAGGGCCAAGCTATTTATGTAACAATACGAACAGCGGAACAATGAGTGACGTCACAGCTGTGATGTGACGCGCCACACGTCACGACGCCCACTACGCAACGATGCTATTGTTCTTAGCATTGGGGGTTATGTAACGGAATTAATCAATGATTCCTAAAGGAAACACGGAAATATAGGGATAAATATCGATAAGTAACCAGATACGAGGGAACAGGGAAAGAAGAACTTTTGAAATGCAAACCAAAGGTTATCGTATTATCCTATCAAGTCAAGTGTTTAAAATCAACATGAAAGAGTCACTGCACCTACTAAATAACTTGTATTAGGATTATCGTTTGTCATTCACCCTGTCGTTATTATAGCGGAGTTCAAATGAAATATATACTTTTCAGTCGTTTTAAAAGCAAGATATCCGTCGTGTCGGTAAACCACGTCGATAGCGATCGGCGATAAAGTACACAAACAGCCGCGCATGACTCACGTTATGCGTACGCGCATGTAACTACTGCACAGATTGCTCTGTGGTACCAACCAAGATGCGGACTTTGAAAATAACGATTCTATCTACGAGAGAATATGATTTTATTGTATTGACGCTGAGTAGGGACATAGTATTGTGAAGAAAACAATCGCAGTCTACTCCTATGACACTGCCAAACACTTTAAATGCTAAAAGGTCCAAGAATAGAGCCTTGTGAAACACCACATGTTACTTCGGTAATATTTGACACATCCGTGGATCACGAGTTTTTAGCAGTGGATTCAGAAATACAAATACCAGTGTTATAAGCTTCTTGAAATTATTTTAGGTGCGAATTTAACAAGCAACAATTCATGATCCACATTGTCAAAAGCCTAGTAAAAAATCTTTGTAAGTTGCGTCCACTCGCAGGTACCTGTAACGTATCAAAGCCTGAAAAAAAAAGTTAGATTTGTGGTGGTGCTGTTGCTAGTATTATGTGTGAGGGAGTACCTGCAGAACTTTGCCGGAGATGTACCGCTGGCAGTAGGCGCAGCGCACGCCGTACATGCGCTGGTAGTCGCGCTCGCAGTACGGCACCCCCTCGCGCCCCATGTACTCGCCCTGCAGCACCGCACCGCACTCGCCGCACGCGAAGCACCACGTGTGCCATTGTCTGCACAACACAACACGCACGTCAACCAAACATTCCTCAATCTTATAAGAATAACAGAAGAGGCAACAACAGAACGGCTACTAACTAAACTGTTAAACGATTTATAAACACAAGTTTGTTAATAGTAAAAATACCTATGTATAGGTTAAGGTATTCATCTAAGCGCCTGTGTCGCCTGAAATAAATGGATTATAATTAACAGGATTACAAAAAATACCATCGACATAAGTCACCGGGTGGGTCAACCTAAAATAGGTTAAGATTTAAGATTGTACTAAAGGTCTGCCTCTCTCAAAAAACTCCCCGTGTACTCTCGCCAAACTATTTCTGATGAAGCGGCGTTACGTGCCCCTATTTCGGGACGCCAGGAACTCATTATTATATTACGAGGTTGTCCGTCAGGTCACGTTGCATAAAGTCCTGTAGCAAAAATAAATGAGTCCAATTAGGCACAGAGACGGCGCGAGCGCGACTTTTAGCCCACGTGTCCTGTCGCCGCCCTCATTCATGAACCACAGCTCGCCGCCCCGACAGGATTGTGATATACCCATGACATATAGCCCGGGTTACCGGTAATAATGTTAAAATAACTCATAATAACTATAGGTGAGTACTATGAGTTATTTTAACATTATTTTATAAAAGATAAACGGTGCATCACCTCACCTGTCTAATGCTACGAGAGCCTGTCCTTCTGATAATTCTTGTCTACATCCCGCACATTCTGAAATAAATACAAAGCATTACAAACTAACAATTTGCATATGAAAAACTACACCAAAGTGGCCCTCATGTCATATGTTGTTTTTGTTAGTAATTATTTGCACGTGGTAGATAATATAGAAGATCACACATTTATCTTGCGCGAGCGTAAGTAATACCTGCGTTAATTTGTTCCGTCTAAATAATTTGAAAACCCGGAAAATAGTGAGTGCTTTGTAATAGCATCAAGTAAGTAGGTATAATACATGTGAAACGTTACTAATACTTTGTGATAAATACTCATAATAATTAAGTATGTAAATATTTATTATGCTACCCATCAAATCTTATGAATGTGCGTTAATTAGGAGAGTTGGATAAAAACCTCATAATATGTTCATATTTAGCGCACATGTTTATCTGGGGGCAAGGCAGTGACCCCACTAAGTCGAGCAAAAAGCGGCACGGCCGTACCATCCATTTCTCGAAACAGTTCAGGCCATATTCGACCCCCTATAACTTTGTTGTGGATAAAACCCGATAAAGCCTGAATTTTCAGTATCTAAGCAGGTATTGTACAAACAAGATATATTTTAAATTTAATTCAATTTGAACCAGTAATTTAAGAATTATAACTAGTCAAAGTTTCCTAATTTTGTCAACGATTATTTTTTTAAATTTCGATTGATAATAATATGACGTATGTAATCGATACTTGGAAATAAAATATAATTATTTTAAGCAGTAAATACATTATGCGTTGTTTATAATAATGATGTATGCTTTTCTAATGTCATTTCAATCGTTTTTTGGACATTATATTGAAACAGAGTCAATAACAGACAGGCCATAGAGGTACCTCATTTATAGAATTTCGCGCCGAGTTTTTTGGCGGGATTTCTTCGAGTGAAGTCTAGTTGGCTGTTTTAATTATTCGCAAATTGATTCCTAGTGGATATTGTGATGTAAAATTGGTGTAGTTTTGTATCTCAAGTGTCTGCGCAACTGGACAATATGTGTAATCATTGAAACAGACGCGATCCCGGTAAAATGGAGCTGAGAATTTTTTGTAGTTTTGGCTACCTCAGCGAAGTTTACCGGGAAACTTGATTCGATACATTTGCTGCCAAATACTCCTAATACATTAGAATGTGTACACCCATATTCTAATGTCATGTTAGACTCAAGATATAAATAAAATGAAACAAAGACGTGGCTAAAAGGTCTTAGCAACCAGGCCATAAAACTAATATTAAAAAAAAAAAAAAGAATTTCGCGCCGAAATGTTTCTATATTTGAATTTATATTCGGAATGCGCTCGCTGTTTAAAATTATTTTAATTTATTGGACAATTATGATTTATTGTGGATTGTATTTTTGATACTTTCTAATAGTTTTCTACAGAATTCCTAGAATAATTTTTTTAGGTAGGCTTAGTAAAATTTTGTTTGAGAATGATGACAAATTAATTCTATAAATTGGGTATTCTGCAAACACTTTCAATACTTTTTGTTACGAGTAGTAAGAGTTTTTATTCGGTTTCTAATTTTTTTTATTTATTTTTGTTTATTGCAAGTATTGATTAGGCTGTATGCAACGCCCGGGGGATCCAGAATCAAGTAGTGAATGGTATGTAACAGGTTGCGCGTCAATGTCCCTGCCAGCCTATATATCAATGAGTTTTATATTTATGACATGTATGCTCAATCAGGGAGCTCTAATGACTTTTATTTCCAACTAGCTGCGCCCCGCGGTTTCACCCGCAGAAGTTTCGAACCCGTGGGAATATCGGGATAAAAAGTAGCCTATATGTTAATCCAGGGCGTCAGCTACCTCCACACCAATTTTTTTTTATTTAAAAGTTACATTAACGACTTACCTATCCACTAGAAATATTGACATAATAGTAAATAACATATGCATTGTGTTATGGTGAATTAGTCGGGTCCATATTGGCTTACCTAAAGTTCTTTACCCGAAATTGTTCTTCCTAACGATTTGTAATCCGAATGATCACTCTTCCTAAAATTTTTCATCCTAAAGTTTTCATTCATACTATTTGTAGTGCTACCGGCGATGTTCATAACACTCATGTTTCCGAAAATTGTAATTAATAATATCATTACTGTAAATATATTTAAAGTCCTACTGTTTTTTATCATAACGCGTTTATCCCTAAACATAATTACCATAATATTTTCACTCATACTCAGAAAGAAACATTTACCAAGTGATTTTTGTCTTAAATGAATGAAATTCAGGTCAGAGTGTCGTCTTGGGGGCACTATGAAAAAAAATACTTAGAAAAATTTCGCGACCAATTTCGAGGTAGCGCTCGCCGGCCGCTGCCGCGGCACCGCTCTCGCTTCGCTCGCTCGGCTCGCGCGTAGTTTGTCACAGTTCTAACCTAACCTAACCTATGGATCCCTTCCACATCGTTTTTACGACAAACGGTTAGTCTGAGACAAAAAACACCAAGACACTTTTAGCCTTAGATATAATACTGATTATTATGAATAAAAAGAAATCTAAACAAAAAAGATATGACTTTGAATATAGTATAAAAGATGGTTATGTTGAGAAAATATAGGAAAACAAATAAAAATATAATAGATGTTTATTGCTACTGACATTATAAAGTTGAATGCTTCGGAATTATGAACATTAGAGACAGAGTAGTTAGGAATTGTGATTGTTAGGATGAAAAATGTTAGGAAGAACATTTTCGGATTTCCAATTATCGGAGTTTAAAATTTAGGTGAACTTTGGCGCACCCGAATTAGTCACTTACAGGCCGTGTACACAGCACTTACATAAAAAATAGCTGCGTAAATATATATTTTTAACAAGATTTTTTACTCGTAGTGAGAATAGAAAAAATATTAGGTGTACAAATAAGTTTCCGCCGTTTAACGAAAGATATCCTCACTAAGAGGTTACGTAAAAATTGTCAGATGTAACATGTGATATCGTGAGTTTGGACATCTAGTAACAACATACACTTAGAGTATTAGTGACTTTTTATCCATATTACATATTTCTTTTTGTGCAAAAATGTCAAGTTTTGTACCGAATAAGCGTCATTTGCGGGAACTGGTATTACTTCTTTAATTTGAAGAAAACTGCAGCCGAGGCCCATCGATTACTTGTAGAGGCTTATGGTGAAGCTGCTTTGAGCGAGAGAAGTTGTCGTGAGTGGTTTCAAAAGTTTAAAAACTGTGATTTTGATGTGGAAGACAAAGGAATGAAAAATGGAAGATTCGCGCCAAACGCAAGAAGAACTCGCACCTACATTACAAGTAATAAAAAATAATAAAATACCTTTGAATAAAACATAATGTACTGTGCTTTCAGAATAAACCTCAATTTTTTTGTAAAAAACGGCGGAAACTTACTTGTACACCTATTAATTAGAAACAAAGAACAAATCATTAAGTAAAAACAAAATGATAATCGATATTAGAATAATAATTAAAATCAAAATTATCATTACAATCATAATTAAAATTAAAACATTAAGATTAAAATAAAAAAAATAAACAGTACAATTAATATTCAAAATTAAAAACAGCAGAACGCGATAACGATAACGATTTATCAAAATTGGTCCAGCCGTTTGAGCGTGAAGAAGTAACAAACATACTTATAAAAACACACACACTCACACAAACTTTTGCCTTTATTGTATTAGTGTGATATACACATAGTCAGAAAGTCTTACCGTTCTGGTCGTGTGGCGTGGCGGAGCCGGGCCGGGCGGGGTTCGCGGCGTGCGGCTCGCGCACGGGCGACGCGGCCGCGAGTTGCGCGGGCGCTGCGCGCGCCGTCTGCCTCTGCGGCGCCGCCACGCAGCCCGAGCACACCACCTCCGCGCCTGTGTACGTCACCTTCTCGCCGGACGGGAATGCGCGTCTGTGGGCAACGCGGACATTGCATCGTCAATAATTATTGAACAAAAACCGATCACATTGGCATTCCAATACGGTCAGGATCATCCTCTTACACACACAATAGTTAGGAACAAAAAATTGTTGCAATTCAATGAAAGAAAATTTAAAACTCATTAAAAGTACACTTTGTAAACAAGGAAAAGTATTACAAATTAGAGGATTACATATATCCAAGATAAGAATGCTTGGAAATATGCTGGTCCTGCTCCATAGGACAATCTAGAGCAGTCTTTCTCAAAGTGCGCGATAACGCGCCCTTGTGGGCGCTGGAGGCCTAGTGGGGGGCGATCAGGAACCCAGAAAAAAACGGAGGGTGTTGAAGTGGTTTAGGGGCCGAGCTGGTAAGGTATTGTGAAGACACCAACCTGGACCTGGTCATCTGCACGGACTCAAACGCCCACCACCCGCTTTGGGGTTGCAACAAAGCCAACACTAGAGGTGAGGTACTATGCACATATTTGTTCTCAACAAACCTTAACATCGCAAACCGCGGCTCGGAACCCACTTGGGTCACATCGCGCGGACAAACAATTATTGACCTAACGCTGGCTTCGGAAAGCGCGGCAAAACTTATCTCTAACTGGCACGTATCCAACGAGCCTTCTTGCTCTGACCATAGAAGGATTCGCTTCTCACTAATAGCTAACATAAAAAACCCGAACCTAGACGCAACCCACGCCGTACCAATGTACCCGGCTATAAACGGCTGTTGGCCTCCCTACTAACGCAGCACCAAACTCCCCAAATTCTAATAGACCACAAACAACTTGAAGACACCGTAACAAAACTCTCGGAATTTATAATTGAAGCCTACCATGCCTGCTGCAAACTAAAAGACCCAGACACCAGGAGCAAGGGTAACTCCTGGTGGAATGCGGAACTTAGTAAGCTCAGGCAAAACATGCGCAAACAATTCAACAGAGCCAAAAACTCCAGACTACCAGAAGACTGGGACTCATACAAGAAAACACAATACACCTTCAAAAAACAAGTCAGGAATGCCAGCAGGGCAGCCTGGCGGAAATTCTGCGAAGAAATCGAATCGAACAGCGAAGCCGCGCGTGTGAGAAAGATCCTATCTACAGATCAAGATCGCACCCTCGGGTCGTTAAAAACCCCAGACAACACATACACCAAGTCGGACCACGAAACAAGTAAAGTCCTTTTGGAAACCCACTTCCCAGACTGCAGTCTCTCCGAGGACAGAACCTGGGCAAGTGAGCCAACGCACACACCAAATGACCAAGACTGGGCCAGAGCCCGCACCATAGTAACCACAGAGAAAATAAAATGGGCAATAAAGACTTTTAAACCTTATAAATCCGCAGGCTTAGACGAAATTTTCCCCGCCCTGCTACAATGGGGAGTAGACGACCTAACGCCGTGGCTGACCGTCATCTACCAAGCCTGCATAGCACAGAAATACATACCACTTGCATGGCGAGAGGTGAAAGTCATCTTCATACCTAAACCAGGCAAACCAGATTACACACAACCCAAGGCGTACAGACCAATAAGCCTAACATCTTTCTTGCTGAAAACCCTCGAGAGACTCTGTGATCGACATATTCGGGACGGACCTCTTCGGGAGCGACCTCTTCATAAACAGCAACACGCGTATTCCACAGGAAAATCAACAGAATCTGCGCTGCATAGTGTGATCTCCAAGATCGAATGTGCAGTGGACCACAAATGCTCCTCACTAGCTGTCTTCATCGACATAGAAGGCGCTTTTGACAAAACTATCTTCCATAGCATCAACGCAGCCCTCGAGGAACACGGTGTGGACTCGACCCTGCGAGGATGGATCACAAATATGCTCCGATTAAGAGCCGTACAAGTTACGGTAAACGACACCACCAGAGCCATAGTGGCGAAGGGCTGCCCCCAAGGTGGAGTCCTCTCGCCACTACTATGGAACCTTGTAGTAGACAGCCTCATCAAACGTCTAAATAGCAGAGGCTACTACACGGTGGGCTATGCTGATGATTTGACCATAATAATAAACGGCACACACGAAAACACACTATGCAACCTTATGCGCCAAGCTCTAAGAATAGTAGAAGACTGGTGCAAGGAATACAAACTAGCAGTAAACCCCACCAAAACCGAACTCGTCCTCTTCACAAAGAAAAGAAAGCTGACAACTTTACAATTGCCAAGCTTCTTTGGGACAACCCTAAGCTTATCGACTGAAACCAAATACCTGGGTATCTTTTTGGACAAACAGCTGAACTGGGCAAAACACACTGATCACATTATCACAAAAGCCAGTATAGCCCTATGGCAATGTAAGAGACTCCTCGGGAGAAATTGGGGCATAAGCCCCAAAATCACCTACTGGCTATACACCACAGTTATCCGACCAATTATCACATACGGTTCTTTAGTTTGGTGGCCCAGGACCAACCTAAGTACAACCCAAAAGGATCTCGAGAAACTGCAAAGATTTGCCTGCGTAGCAATCACCGGCAGCATGAGGACTTCCCCCACTGCTGCCTTACAGGTGATGCTGGGGCTACCTCCCCTACACCTCGTCGTAAGAGAGGAGGCGGCCATAGCGACTTTCAGACTCGAAGTATCCGGCTCCCTAAGCAATGATTCTAGGATCAAACACACACGCATCAGAGAAGATGCAATCAAAGAACAACCGATGATGACATCACCCATCGACATAACCCTGAAGACCCACTGCTTCCAAAAACACTACAACATAGAGCTCATAGAGGAGTTGTGTGACTACTCAGGTACAACAGAGCTAAGAATTTACACTGATGGATCAAAGACCGACGAAGGGACGGGCGTCGGGGTGTTCTCCAACGACCTAAACATTAAGATATCCAAACGACTTGGAATGCTCAACTCCGTTTACCAAGCAGAGTGTGTAGGTATTATCCAAGCGGCACACGCTATAGAGGCCAGGAGGGTTACGGATACCAATATCCGAATACTCTCCGACAGTGCCTCAGTTCTTCAATCCCTAAAGAGTAATCAGATCACGTCGAGACTAACACTAGAATGCCACAAGGCCCTAGAACGAATCACGGTACTAAATCGCAACACGATAACGCTACAATGGATTAGAGGTCACAGTGGATCACTTGGAAACGATGCGGCTGACGAACTTGCCAGAAGAGGATCCAGCACAAGACCCTACGGACCTGAACCCATTGTGCCCATTCCTTTCAAGCAGCTAAGAAGCTGGTTAAAGGATCACACTCGAATACAAGCGGAAAAATGGTGGACCTCGACACCAGGTTGTAGGCAATCCAAGGAAGCTATGCCATCCCTGGATACAAAGCTGACCAGGCGCCTTCTGCGCCTGGACAGAGACAGCCTGCGCCTGGTGGCGGGGACCATCACTGGACACTGTTCACTAAATAAACACTTCCATACCCTGGGAATCACTGACAGTCCCCTGTGCAGAGCATGCATGGAGGCGGAGGAAACGGTGGCGCATGTGCTTCTTGAGTGCACAGGCGTTACCAAGATTCGCGAGGAGACCCTGGGAACACCAACATCCCTTGCGGATGCCCTGAGGAGACCGGGAAGTCTAATCTGCTTCTGGAGGGAGGTGGGCTGGTTGGAGTAATCGGCCACCATGGCTCACGCACAATGGTCCACTTCAAGGACTAAGTGCGGAAACCTAAACCCCATGATAGATAGATAGTGGTTTAGGGGGGCGATGGCTGATTTGTAATTTCATCTACTTAATATTTTTAAATTTAGTGACATTAAAATCTACCTACTACCTACACAACATCGATTATTTAGTTCATATTTCTGCCCTGTTTGATTGTATAATAACTAAAAATATATAGCTTTCGTAGGATAGTCCGTGAGCAATCAAGTTTGAACAAGTTTTTGTTAAATAACGCGATTTATGCAATCCTGTATCAATCGGCTGGTTCCGATGCCGATTGCCTATGAATCCATAATTTAAAGAGCTGTTTCGGATTTTATTCACTGCTTTGATGACATGTTGCAGTGATTGAAACAGACTTTCACATAAGTTTCTTGCAACCAAATGTCGATGAACGACGCAATGTACTGCGAGCACATCTGGAATTTTGTTTTTAAGTACAATCTGTTTGACTCTGTGATATAGTTCTTGGAAAACAAAGACACAGAATTGCTTGACAACCTCATCACATCAATGAAAGATATCGCGTACACGACAGACCTGTATAAATTATGTAATGATATAAATCTCCAACTTCAAGGTGATGACTTGAACAAAAAATGTCGTTGCTGTTTTCGTAGCCAAACTGCTGTTACCAAAGAAGAATATCAGCAGACGTGAGTTCCATAATTTTCCCAATTTATCAGTATCCTGCAACAACGATGACTTGGTTGCCTACTGCTAACATTTGGAAAACCTCCACAGTGATTTCATAGATCGATTTCAGGACATTTTCAAATTGGAAATAGTAGACTGGGTGGTGGATCCTTTTTCAAATGTCAACACAGCAATATCATCCCAGCAGCAGACAATGAACGAGGAAATAAAAATCAAAAAATGGCTACCAAGAATTTTAGCTACAAAAGCCAATCCCGCAATTGTACCCTGGATTGTGGTCGATCGTTCAACGATTTTTGATAGCATTCCCATCGTCATATTTGTGTGAACGTGGATTTAGTGCTGTGGCAACGCTGCTTATTAAATGAATGTCATAGTGGTTTTTAAGATGTGGTAAAGTAAAAATAAATTGGGGTGCCATGAAAAATAATTGATTTTCAAAGTGGGCGGTAGATGAAATAAGTTTGGAAACCTCTGATCTAGAAGTCTCGACAAAATCAAACTGGTTGCTAATTTAATTAATATTTTTTTAAATTTCTCATTCTGTGACTACTGTAACACATACTTGTTAAAATTCTAGGAAAATCATCTACTTTTACAATATTTGTAAATATGTGAGCACCAGTTATCTATCACTTGATTGATTTACCTGTTATTGCTTTATTTTTAATTTTTTTACCATTTGTGGTAGACTAATTTTATTCTAGGTGCAACGTCTTCACATAATATAATTATATAATGAATGTAGACAAAAACATGTAAACCATTTTAAAAATAACGGTGGCGTTTCTTGCCCATTCTTCTCCATACGAACACTATCTTTTGGAAGGAGCGACTAGAAACGATTCTATTTTATCGTAATTTTGACGTTCAAAAGTGCCTTTTATGTGGCTATTTGAAATAAATTATTTGATTTTGACATAGAATAAAAATAATTTATTAGTTTATAATGTAGGTATACAGATAATATGGAACTTTTATAAATACCAGGGACTTGAAAACGAATTAATTTCGTTCCGTTACCACTAATGTTATCGTATAACGTTCCAAAATTTGTAACGATACTAAAACCTAAAAATATCAATAACGTTCCAAAACAAAACGTTATAGAATATCATTTCCGTAGAACAATATTATAAGCAACGTTATAGGTATCAGTAACATAAGCTTATCCGCTTGTACTTTTATAAATACCAGGGACTTGAAAACGAATTAATTTCGTTCCGTTACCACTAATGTTATCGTATAACGTTCCAAAATTTGTAACGATACTAAAACCTAAAAATATCAATAACGTTCCAAAACAAAACGTTATAGAATATCATTTCCGTAGAACAATATTATAAGCAACGTTATAGGTATCAGTAACATAAGCTTATCCGCTTGTAATAACGTTACAGATTTATTTGTAACGTTATTCTTCATACTTTTTCGTCATCTTATAAGTCATGAAGCTGGCAACGTTGAGTATCGAAATGAATAACGTTATTATATCGTTATACTAATAACGATATATTGATAATATTGTTAGTGAACAGTTTAAGATTTCGTTCCGTTTGCCAGTATCGTTATAGCTAAGGAATTATTTATACTTTTTTTTTTCGAACGGTACAAATTATCGGTACCGGAACTACACGTAACGTTATTTTGAGTAACTTTTCAAGTCCCTGATAAATACAATATAAACTCACGCCTTCTTCCCACGGGGCAGGCAGAAACTACAGAACGCCACCTACTACGATCCTTACATACTCCTTTTGCCTCGTGTACGCTCTTACATCAGAAGGCCAATTCCCGTAATGTGAAACGTTCAAAATCTAGTCGCAGTCTCATCTCGGCGACAAACAAATGTCAAAAACTTGTTAAAATGTAGGGAAATCAGAAGTATATTTTGTGAACGTTTTTTAAAATTATGAGAATTGTCCCTCTGATTATACACAATATACAGGCACGCCGGGGTTTTATAAATACATAGTACTGTAATCGATTCACCAATTTATGAATTCTAAATAATTCACACATGCTATGCTCAAATGAGCCTTCTCATGGAACGCAATTGGTGAGATGAAATGGTCCAAAAGTTTCAAGTTTCAATAAAACTTTTCAGTTTTCGTATCAATAAATAGTCTTTATGACTCAAAATCTTTTCACTGCGGCCAGCTGTGGGTATAAAAATAAACGTATCGATGTGTTCCAGCTAGGGGAGCACTGACTAGTGAGACGAAGTTCTTGTCACCGTGTATGGAAACAGCTCCAAATGGTCACAGACTTGTATATTTACTTATCTATAATCAGTTGCCTATTCAGCTGTGCGTATAATCATCCGGACAACAAGCCTCTTGTACAGGTACAGAGATAAACGCGTAGGCAAGGTAATACAATATACAACTGTAACTCTGTAACTGAAGACTCCAAGAGTATAAGTTCGAAACTTGTTCACGCTTCAAGTCTTTGATAGCAAGTTAAAAATGTTGATATGGATTTTGAGGCCATAACACACGATGCGGATTTTGGTCAGATCAGAGGAAAATAAAGGTAGAACCATAGAAATGTAATTCATTTATCTATGGGTCGCACTGAATATATCTACATGGTAATATTGAATCACTTGATCAACACGCGGCTGTGAGTACACACGGGTTGTCCAGCGGGCGGGTAGCCGTGCGTAGTGTGTGCTTACAGAGGGAGACGCCTGATACTCACTTGCATCTCGCGCAGGTGAAGCACTTCTGATGGTAGGTGTTGCCGAGCGCGGAGACCACCTCGCCCTCCACGTACTGGTTGCAGGCGGCACAGCGCGTGCCGAACGCGCGCTGGTAATCCTGCGGGCAGTAGTAGTGGCCGTCCTTGCAGAAGAAGCCGCCGCGCGCCAGCGACGCGGCACACGTGCGGCACGTGAAGCACGCCGTGTGGAAGTACTTGTCCGACACGCGCAGCACCTCGCCGCTGCACTTGCCGCCGCACGACGCGCACACCACTTTGCCTGCAGAACAAAAATAAACATTTAATTATAATATAGGTACTCGTATCTCGTAATTAACGCCCAGGTCGCGGTCGAAGTCACCTCATTTGGATCATTCATCATATTGCGTTTCATTCCGAATCTAAAATCATCATTGTCATCATCCGCAGCCCGACTTCAGCCACTGTTGGCCATAGGCCTCTCTTTTCTTGTGCCTATCCCCACGCTGCTGTGGCAGCCGCAGTCTCATTCAGGTTCTGCCCGCGATGGCAACAATGTACTCCACTAAAATACTGTCAAAATAATATTAGAACCGCCCTCAGCGCTGTAACAGGGCTGCAGGCTTCCCCAATTTGCATGAGAAAGAAGTTAACTGTGGTGCAATTAATTAACCTTAGCCGTAACGTGTCGACATTACCATAATGACTGAGCCGACGCACTTCGATCGAGTCATTCAAGTTAAATAGGAGCATAAAATTAGAGTTGCCGGAGTATAATAACCCGATTGATCGATGGGATCGCATAAGAGGTACATACAGAAGGGTCGTTGTCAAGTATGCGCCATGCGCTCACATCCACATGAAGCGATGAACGAACGAGCATCAACAAGACGTTTCTCCTCACGAAGTTATGAAAGTAGCCCTTCTGTGATTCTGTCGCTTCCCATTGGATATAAGGGTCCCCATTATCTAAACGCGGTCAATAAAAAAAAGCGATTGTAATAAATAAGCAGCAATGGTGTGGGGTCAATTGGTTGACTCGAAGCAGGCAGAACGCAGAGAGATGCAGCAAGAGATGACGCCCACGGATGCACACGCACACTTGCATACATTTTTACAGAGCTGTTCGTGCGATGCGACCACCGACATCGATCAGACGGCTCAATGCGGGCGACCGACGTGAAGAGATTAAAATCGACTTTGTGGAAGACTTTTTTCTGCGTTTTTTCAGACAGAATGCATTTAGAACTCCCCCACTCCCCACTCTCCCTCTTTGTAATTTCTATTTGCTGTTACTTTTTACAAGCTTTTATTTAGCTTGCACTGTTCGTATAGTAAGTTGTTCGTCAAAATTTGCAAACCATTTTTCGACCATTTGTTGATATCCGATTGAGCTGAAATTTTGCATACATTTTTGGTTCGGACCTGGTAACAATACAATGTGCAGTAATAATTTCAATATGGCCGCCGCTCCAAGATGGCGGATTACATATTTTTTCTCAACCACCTTAATATGGGTATCAAATGAAAGGGCTTGAAGAGTAGAAAACGATAAAGTTAATAACATCACACTAAATTCAATATGGCCGCCGCTCCAAGATGGCGGATTATAAATTTTTTTCAATTCCTCTAATATGGGTATCAAATGAAAGGGATTGAAGAATAGAAAACGATAAAGTTAGTAAAATTACACTAAATTCAATATGGCCGCCGCTCCAAGATGGCGGATTACATATTTTTTTCTCAACCCCCTTAATATGGCTATGAAATGAAAGGGCTTGAAGAGTAGAAAACGATAAAGTAAATAACATCACACTAAATTCAATATGGCCACCGCTCCAAGATGGCGGATTACATTTTTTTTTCAATCCCCTTAATATGGGTCATCACATCAACTCATCAAAATATAGGGAACAGCTATTTTTTTTTTTTGCGATTACAGCTTTTGTACCTTGGTAAAAGTTGTTCATAATGATGAAAACAATCTCCCATTACGGTTTTTCCCATGTTTTCAATTTCAACCTCTTTAAATAGGAACTAAATAACATCAGTGGTATAAATAATGTAAATGGTGTAAGTCAATAAAATAGTGTAAATAAATAATAGTAAAAAAAAATGTTTATAATAAATCTTTAAGACTAGAAAGTAAAAAATAAAATGAAAATAAAAAAATGTTTTTAAAAACAAGCTTTTATTTAAATAAAATCGTAACCTAAAAAAGAAAGAATAACGCGAACTAAAAAGAAAAAAATAAAGGACATGTTATGAAATGGGCTTAAAATAATAATATTTTTGAACAGCTGTCATGTATGGTTTTTCTGATAGGGAAACTTATTCAGGATGGCCTGACAAAAACAGAAAAAATATTAAAAGCACCATTATTGAATAAATACATTTTTAAATCTAGATATTTTTGGTGTCGTAATATTATTTTTACACATTGAAACAAAGAAAAAATGGTTAAATATCATTTTTTAAAGCAAATTATACACCTTATTGTTATTTAAAATATCTAAAATAATATTAGATGGCTTAAAATAAAACAAACTCCATGATTTGTATGTATGGCATTAATTCCTTTGCCTCCTAATGGAATCTATGAAAATATTACCTGTGCCAGTAAGGTTGTCATACTTGTCAGCTGTCAGTACACAGGTCAAAATTGAATTGAATTTGACACAAAGTCAAAGTCAAAGTCAAAAGCCCAGCCTCCATACAAAAACCTAACATGTCCTTTAATAAGTGACACTGGCATTTTAAAATATATAATATAAATTTTAAAAGCTTGAGGCACTGATGTACGGTATTCGTTATACAGGTGTGTACTGTTGTACGTAGCTATTGAGCTACGCGTGTGTTCCGTTATAATTGAAAAAATACTTTTACTTGGATAAATATATATTTACGACTTTACAACAACACCTCAGTTCAAGCACTGCTACTACTACTAAACAAAAAAACCATAATAAAAATATTTGACAATTTCTTGAACGTTCGAATGGAACACACCGGCAATTATAACCAGCCTGCATTTACTTCTAAAGGTAGAGCTATACAGTCTCTACATGAGCTACGCCCACCTTTGAATAAAAGTATTGGCATAGCTCCATTACCAAATCAAACTTTTATTCACACCATTCGAACATCCAAGCCCTTCCTGCCTATCCTATCAGAAACATTACCTAACACCAGACTTTAAGCTTACAAGGTGAGGTCCAACCCTTGCAAGAGAAAGCTTAAGTCAGGACGAACGAACCGCGTATCCGACACTTCGCTAAGTGCCAGGTAAGTTAACATTTATAAGTGCCCACCTGCACTAACACAAACTAACGTCGTCATGCTTAAACTTCGTCGCGCCAAAACTGGTGAAAAAGATGCGACGTGGCCTCCTAATAAAAACAATTGACGTGAAAGTTCACATCAGCCTGGAAGAGGCTTTAAAAAATAAATGATCTTAACTTCAAACTCTTTTACCCCATCGGACGGTATATGCCAGAGGGAGGGAAAAGCGTAAGAGGCCAGGGTTCATGGACGATATCTATCATAATTATGCCCATACTCCAGAGGAAAAATTCAAAAACTACTCCGTTCTCAAAAATACTAACTCCATGAAATATCAGTCAATACTGATTAAACTGTGGGTGCTCAATCACAAGCTGAATTGTGTCAACTCAACACACTTTGCAAAGGCTATGCCCCGTTAGCAAAGTTGGTTTCAACTTAAGTTGAGTGTCTGTAATCCTTGAGGCGCCTCCGCCAAAATGTGAGGCGTAGCTATTGAACTACGCGTGTGTTGCGTTATAATTGAAAAAATACTTTTACTTGGATAAATATATATTTACGACTTTACAACAACACCTCAGTTCAAGCACTGCTACTACTACTAAACAAAAAAACCATAATAAAAATATTTGACAATTTCTTGAACGTTCGAATGGAACACACCGGCAATTATAACCAGCCTGCATTTACTTCTAAAGGTAGAGCTATACAGTCTCTACAGTACCTACTACACAATAACAGTGCCTCAAGCGTTTAAAATTTATATATATTTTAAAATTACAGTGTCACTTAAATTTATTTTTTTCTTTTTAGTTCGCGTTATTCTTTCTTTTTTAGGTTACGATTTTATTTAAATAAAAGCTTGTTTATAAAAACTTTTTTTTATTTTCATTTTATTAACAAAGTACCTACTGAAACTGTTTTAAGGGCTGGCGCTTATCTGGCGAAGCGCAATGCAGCGCGGTTGTCACTGCCAAACAAGTATTGACCTTGCTAGAGTTGAAATAAAGTTGAGATTAAATAAACTTCCATCGAGAGCTATCTAAGCGGAAAAAGGTGCACGTCTCAGGTTATTTGTTTTCGACTTTCTTTTAAGACTCGCAATGTTGATTTTTGTTTGACACTGATATCCGCGCTGCGCTGCGTCTCACCAGATTGTGTTTCGGGCCTAATTCTCTAAATTATGGTTGATGATTTTGGTGCACGGTAAAGCTCCAATGAGTTTATGTTGGCACCAACTTAAACGTATGTACTACTGAATAAATGAATACATAATAAAAAACATAATTGAATAGCTGGTTCTACAAAACTTTAATGTGATGCTGATGAGTTCTTTCATCTCTGGTACGAAGATTAAAAGATAGAACTGCTGTTCTCATCGAATAACTAGAAGTATATTCATATAATGATAACAAGTGATCTTTATGGAGCATCTGATTGTGTAAATTCTGAAAATTCTACACTAGGTAAACGTGCGCTCAGTTTAGTGAAATCTTAATTCCAACTACAGAAAGCGGCAAGTAAAATTTAATTATGTCAATTCACTGGGGTTAAAAGTACAAACAGGGTTACAAAAAAAGGTACAATAAGCTGCCCGTACTTAAATTATATTTGGAACTGGCTCTTCCACAAGGAAAGGACCTCATGCTCAGCAGTAGCGTTTACGACCACTGGACCATAACATAGGCACACGATGGCTGATGGTGGCCTAATTTCATATTTGAATGTAAAGAAGTACTCAAATTTTACAGCAGGTGCTCTTACCACAATCGTGCCAGCAGAAAATAGCTATAATCCTAACGCACGAAACGATGTTGACTTATAGAGCTATACATACGAGACCATCTAACTAATCACATTCTGTAGTGTATTGAGAGGTATAGCTTGGTGAATAGTGGTAGTGTAACAGTTGACTGTGGGAGTCACTAGCATCACACATCGAACAAATAAATCTCTTATACTATAATGTCACGCTTATAATCCGCTAGGGGTGAGCACTGTGAGCAGAGGGTGTATTTGTACTTTGTACCCTATTGTCGGGCAATAACAATGCAGCATACGATGGGGACGAGCTTATTGCTATTTATTGGACGCCGAACTAATCCTGTTTATGGCTCATGATTATTCGACAATATCATGTTACTCTTATGCTAGTCTCTCATGTTAGTCTTTATAATATGTACTTTATATTATTGAATAAATGTTATTATTATTTATTTTATTTTACTGATTCGCTATATGGAGAGTAGGCTAACGTTATCTAATCTTTCCAAACGAATGTTCTCATAATGCTAATAGATCTACGTGATTCGTTCTTATCATTGAAGTTTAATTTAGAACAGTAAGTTCAAATACGACTACACATCTCATTAATAAAATTGATATCTGTCTTTTTCAGTAGTCGCTTCTCTAACCCATATAGGACATATAGCAACACCTCGCTAACCTACTTCTAGTAATTGATTTGTGAATAGCTTATAAAAGAACGTCGTGTTTTCGTTCTAAACTTCGACATCAATCAATAAAAGAAAACACTTTATTAAAGCGACGTTCAACTCAACTCTCGGAATTCAATTGGAAACACAAATAGAATGTATGAATGGAGTTGTGTATGTAATGCAAAAGGTTGCCTGCAGTTATTTGCTCAAAGGTATCACGTAATTGGGTCGGTGGGGCACGCTGCCAGCGGGCGGTCGTGTGGCGGTGTGGCCCCGCTCGCTGCTGCATTGCACTCGACATTAACATCCACATTAATTCAACAGCACGCAGGGGACCGCCATGTTACACATACATCACACTCATCAACGGTTCGTGCAATATTCGCAAGTTTAGAGCGAGGCTCCCCAGAGTCGTAGAGAATCAGAACCTGACACAACTCAAATCAAGAGCTTATATCAACGACACAAGAATGCTTGTGTAGTAGAGAATTCAGAACCTGACACAACTCAAATCAAGAGCTTATATCAACGACATAAGAATGCTTGTGAAGTCCCACTTTGAGCTGGTGGCCTACCATGATCTAATTAAAAACGATTCAAAAGCAAGACATTTCAGTTTAGGTGCCTAAACTGCATCGCATCAAAGTCGTACCATGACGTCCAATACGCTCAGCGGCATTTGCATCGTTAAAAGTGAATGAAAGATCGCAATTTGTGGCTGAACCGTGTTTGAAACGTTTTTGGTGAAAAAGAGACAACGATATTATTATCAAATAAGTTTGTTTTGCGCACATTTTAGTGACAGACACGTTCAGAAGCAAGTAACATTTTATTTGTTCTTTACTCAGTATCATTATTTTAAAGTAAAAAAGACACTCAACAAATGTTTTTAAGATTCCACGTTAATACGGTAACTATTGTTAAAATAATTCTTAGTCAAAGTAGATATTTATTTAGATACCTTTTGCTATTTATTATACGAAAACATTTTTTATTTCGACGTAATAAAACAAATTATGTTTATGTTTCGAACGTACCAAGAAAAATAAATGCGGTTAAAAAGGCACATAAAATAGATATTTTAGACTTTAAAAGAAAGATTAAGTACACTTCATTGATTTTTGTAAAATTCCACTAAAATAACACTAAAACACTTTATTTTCGTCAATAATTCACCAAACGTTTCAGTTTATGTTAGAGAAATAGTAACTTTTATTGAATCGCTTATATTGACAGTTGAGCGTTTCAGTTGAGCTGCTCTATGAACGTCATGGTACCAAACAAGTACAGAAATTGAATGAATGAAACCAAAACTTGCGACTCAGTTTGGGACAATCGCTGTCAGATGACATAGCCTAAATTGAATCGTTAAACTGACGTCATGGTACGAAATAGAAGAACAGTTCAGTTTAGGTCCTAAAATGGATCGCGTTAAGAGCTCGTGGTAGGCCTCCTGGAACATAATACTAACCCAAGTATAGATAGATACATACCACCAAAGACATTTTTATGTAAAATGTGTCCAAGACGAGCACTTTCAAAAAGTTGTCAGATCTCATGTACAGCCAAGCTTCTAATTCTACACGCCCTAACTCTACAAGCTTTAACTTCACAAACTAGACACCTTAGTCAAAGTTCCAAGTTTCAGAATTGTTTTGTTGTTTGTGTACTAATACTCTGCCGCCTTAAGTAAAAAGGACGCATCTGAGGAAAGGGAATAGAGGAAAATGAGCCTTAATGGAACAAAAAGGCACCATCCATTAAGGCTCATTTTCCTCTATTCCCTTTCTTCAGATGCGCCCTTTTTACTTAAGGCGGCAGCACTAGCTTACATACCAAATTTCAGCTTTCTAGGACTTCAGGAAGTACCCTAAGAGTTTTGATGATCATCAGTCAGTCAGTGACGAAATCGGGGTTTTCTAGATATCAATCAAATCTATAGTATTAAGAGCTATGCAATTGAAACTTTATATTTTTAATAAGTCCACTATTGACATCATATCCCGAGAATTTTGTTTATCTGGTATAATCCAAACCCAAGTTATGATGGTTCAAAAAAACTACGAAGCGCTTCGAGAAAAGGTAGGTAGTGCCCTTGCGCTTCGCTTGGCTTGTCTTGGCAGGGACACTCCCGTGCCCCCAGATTCTACGTTTCGTAGCAAGCTCGTAGACGGTATGGATTACAGTATAATTTGGAAGGGACCAACGACTGAGTTCGTATATTACATGCTAAACAAAGCTTTTATAGTGAAAAATAATAAAGAGTGCAATGAACTGCGGTTGTTATAAATTGTAGTACATGGTCACGGGACGTCGGGTCGCGGCGGCGGCGGCGGGCTTCTCCCGAGACATGCGCCGTGGGGGACACGGCTCCTAGACATAAGCGATGCAGTGAGACAAGAAGTAACGTCGCTTGCACTGCCTCGTTATTATATAGACGAAAAGGCACAAGTAAGCACAATAAGGAGCATACACACCAGAGAGCGCTTATAAATACATAGTTTCTATCTACCTACTTATTCCACTCACATTGATAAGTTGGCTGCATGAGATCTTGCAAAGGTCTTACTTAGGCCGGATATCATGTTTTTGAGGAACAACCCAAAACCAAGTCCGAAAAATGGGGTGCGTCTCATAACGTATAAACTCATTTGGTCTAATTTCATTTTATTATCGTTCATAAGATATAATCAACGTGAGATATATCAACTGTTGATATAACTTCTTTACATATAACATTTATTTATTCTAAAACTTAATTAGTATAACGATGTTTGATATAACGTTTATGTAATCGAAAATCATTTGGTCTAACGTTTAATATGTATATTGTTTATTTAATCGAAAATCATTAGGTCTAACGTTTAATAAATGTATATAAAAACGTCATTATGGTTAACACCCCGACTCGAGCGAAGCGGAGCGGAGCTCCCGCCCTAGCCTTCGTGGTTATTTTTTTTTAAACCACCCAGAAATAGGAGCCCCGCCAAGCTGGGCTCCGTCGACCTATCTTAGCGCTGGTGGTAATTAGTTATACTAGTTATGTTTAATATCTACTTAGGTGACTATTACCTATTTACCTATAACTACGATAGAACTTACAAATAATAAAACAAAGAAAAATACTTTTAAATATTTCTTAAACAAAATACAAAGTTATTGTTTTATTAGACCAAATAAGTTTTATATCTTTTGAGTGGTATGTCAATCGATTTTATATTTAATGTATGTTATGCTTATGAAAATTAGTTATTTTAAAATTATATCAATCGTTCATTATATTAACTAATCGCTATATTAATAGTAGATTTTACAACAAGTGCACAAAACAAACCATTTTTATCCGAGACTTTTAGCAGCCCGAGCCGAAGGCGAGGGCTGATAGTAATGTCGAGGATAGAAATGGTTTTGTGGACGAGTTATAAACTCTGCTTTTCACTTCGATTGCGAGGAAATAAAACAGTAGTATAACATAACATTTATTTAATTAAAATTCAAAGTAAAATTAGAACAGTTTTGATTACTGAAGGAAATTATTTTTTTTTAAATCTTACGACATTGATATTAGGCTGCAGACCTATACAGCCTACTATTAAATTAATTTTGTAAAAATAATTTTCTTAAATCAACTAACCTACCGTACTTGAATTAAAATTTTAATATCTATTATATCTTAAAAAACACATAAGGCAAATAAATTAAAGTAAATATTATATAATTGCATAGCACATATGTGAGTTCTATGTATATTATACCCTATGTACCATTTATCGGGTAATGTGTCTTTCATTGTCCTGAATGTGCCCTGGCGGCTGATAGTATGTCATGCTCACACAAATGTCTCGCTGACGGTGCGGTGGCGTGTGTGTTGGATCTTTTAGCTCCCTTCAAAATGGTTGAGCTAAATGGTGCTGATCTATGCGTCATGTTCGTGAACGGGCGCCGTCAGTTGGGGCTGGTCATCTCTTAGCTGCCTCGGCTTATTTTTAATTATTTTAATTTTGAATTGTTGTTTTGTTCTATTTGCTGTACTCTGGACTCTTTTAACGCGTACGTCTTTTTTTACATCGTTCTCACATATAATTATAAATTCACATTGATGATGTAACTAATATTTTTGTAAAAATATGATTTAAAAGAGTGTCCATGGAGTTTCTTGCCCGTTCTTCTCCATAGGTACCTACGCTTTGGAATGGGCAACTAGCTTCATATTTTCTGACTGACCGACTTTTTGACAATTCAAAAGTGCCTGTAAATGGTTTAATTGAAATAAATGCTTTGAGTTTGAGTTATATAATAACAAATTCTATCTATGAACTTCTTATTGCATTTGGCTGTATGGCTCATTTTCTTTGCCTTAATATAATACATTTATGAGTAGATACGTTAATGCCCTTGTGCACAAAATTCGATTTTGTGCAGCCTATACCCTGCACAAAGAAGCACTTTCAGAGCATGAGAAGTGAAAATAAAATTATAGGTTCCGTTGTTATATATTGTAAATATTAGAGATTTTGTTGTTATATCATCTATTACTTACCCCGAAAAATGGCCACACTTCTACAACTGCTGCTGAAGTCTCAGCATTTGAACACAGAAACATCTTCTATGTCGATTGTATCTGAGATTTGAATGACCATCTGTTTTTGAGATTCATCTTTTGTACGCATATCCAACATATTGTGTTGTGTATGAGGTGTGCGCTCACCGGTCGCAGTGAATTGGACGTGGGTCGCCGCCTCTATGCTCTGACGTCACGGGCCCCCACACTATGTGGCACAAGGATCTATTCATCACGCTCATCAAACTACCTGATCGTAGCCATTTACATATTATTTTATAATGTGACCCAAAAAGAACAATGAAAACAATTGCTGCATACAGTCATCTATCTATGGTAATTCATGCTATGCCTGACAACTTGCAAGAGAAAAATATAAATGGAGGTGATTAAACTTTAACAATATTTACCTAAACATGGGCTTTATGGACAGCTTAAATCGTTTTAGAGATACATAATTTATTGATGTTACCATAAGAACGAAAGTTTCGGCAAGCAAGGCGGCGGCGGCGGCTACTATAATGATGTAACCCACTAGAGATACAAATCAACTTGTGTAGGCAAGGGCACGCAGGACATGTGACTATGTGGCGCGTAAGGCACGAGCTGCTTGCATCTGTGTCGCATTAGGGTCGCTCGTGTGCGCGCGCAGCGGTGCACACTCCCTGCCCCACATGGCCAGCACTGCTGCAGCGACGTGCACGGATAAAGTACCAATATCAGTAATCAAACGCATTGCTTGCTGTTTGAGGGATGCACATTCTGCTCAAGCTCAAACTGAATACCTACAGGTTGATGAACAGTTCTATGAAATGTGCCACAAAGGACGAATGGGGAAACATAATATTTAGACAATTTAGAAAAAACCTGGGTGACGCGCAGGATCAATACCTGTTCGAATTTCAAAATTTATGGCTGTGTTTAATATGTGGAGACTCAATCAATTAAAAGAAATAAAACATAACTATAAATCAAAGGAATAGTACATTACTTCAGAGGGAAGAAAGTGACAGTTCCATACCGAGATTATGGCATTTGCGCCACGAGCTTGCGAGGGGCGCAAACCATTTGAGGTATGGAACTGTACTTTATCCTGAGGGATGTATAGTGCTTTTTATTACACCTACGAGGAAAATTATGGACATAAATGCATAGAAATGTTTATATTTAGTTAAAAGTACAATTATTAAAAGTGCAGCTATTTTTTACACGACGCCTTAGTAACAAAACATACTTAGGTACACGTTGAAGTGTATCAAAATCATACATAATCAGTCTATAATGTTCCCACTGGTGAGACACAGGCTCCTTTCTGTTCTCAAACTCAAACCATTTATTTTCAATTAAACCATTTACAGGCACTTTTGAATTGTTAAGAAGTCCGCGTTTTATATACAAAAATAATTTCGTTTTTAATTTTCTGTATGCACCAAGGAGGTTGGTAATTGGTAAAAAAAAAACTGTATGTGGCCAGTAACAATTTACTTGAAATTTAATTAGTAGGCAGTTAAAGTCTCTTGGCAGTATGACTGCTGACAAATTAAAAAAAAAAAGAAAAACCGGGTATGTAATGGAATTTCATACATACTTCCCACCCTTGGGTCGGAAGGATTTTCATACAAACTTCCATACCTTGGGATGAAAGGATTTGAAGGGCGGGATAAAGGCGTTTCTTCCCTCTAATTGGTATAATTAGTATTAGACCGGGAGATGATGACACATTTTGGTAAGTCATTTCTTACAGTATGGCGCTTTCAGGGGGGTTCATATACGTAATAAGTGAGAGGAAAATGATGTTCTTACCGGTGGTGCGCGGGACGCAATTGCAGAATAATTAATTGAAATTGCTCGAAAATCCGGAGGTGTCAAACAATTTCTTTCACAAAATTTCTTCAATTTATCGGTATTTCAACAAAACAAACCCGGCGGTCGCTATGTGCCATACTTCTCCGGTGGGTGTTTAGACCCGCCATACTTTTTTGAAAATGTTTTTTTTTGTTTTTTTTTTTAAGTCATTTCTTACAGGCTGATTTTTTTTTAAACAATTGTTTTTTATTAATCTTGTACGAAAATCACCATGCCATACCATTCCGACGGTCCAAAATACCCGCCATACCCCCTCAAACATGTCATTTTTTTAAATTCGTCATACCAATTCTTTCACCTTAAAATTTGGTCTAGTAGTTGTTTTTATGGTTAGAAACGTAATTGATATAATGCCATACCTGTAGAGTGGGTGATATTCGTACAATGTTATTGAATAATTGTAAAATTTTATGCAACATTTGAACAATTTCTTACAGTATGGCACAATTTTTTTTTTAAAGTTGGATGTGTGAGGAACGTAAATACGAAATTTCAAAGTTGTATGTAGGGACAATCTTGTTTAATTAAATAATGTGTTATGTCGTACAATATTCTACGCTCGAACGTCTTCGAATTATCAGGAAGATACAAATTCTAACGCAAGTATACAGCAGCTGCTGGTCAGGCGTACTGTAGCTGAAATACGTCGCTGAAAATCGGTTTTCCGGGTATGGCATCACTTTTGGACTTCATGATGAGTATGGGATAATTTTCCTGAATCATACTTTTTATAAACTTTCCAAAAATTAAAATGCCATACTGTAAGAAATCGTTTCATTTTTTTATTTTTTTTTACACCGCAGCGTGCGTATGACGGTCTTTCGTACGATGGTCACAGTATGGCATATTTTTTTCAACTCATAATAGTATGGGAACAATCTGATTTCATTTATGCCATACTGTAAAAAATAATTTCACGGCTTCTATAGGCGTGTTTTAAAAATGGTTAAAAAATACAATTTTTCAAGTATGGCACCACTTTTATACTGCACTAAAAGTATGGCGAATATAATTTTGTCTCACTGTACCATAAACTGACCACGATTTAAGTGCCATACTGAAAGAAATGGTTTCTCGAATTTAAAAAAATGACATGTTTGAGGGGGTATGGCGGGTATTTTGGACCGTCGGAATGGTATGGCATGGTGATTTTCGTACAAGATTAATAAAAAACAATTGTTTAAAAAAAAAATCAGCCTGTAAGAAATGACTTAAAAAAAATTAAAAAAAAAACATTTTCAAAAAAGTATGGCGGGTCGAAACACCCACCGGAGAAGTATGGCACATAGCGACCGCCGGGTTTGTTTTGTTGAAATACCGATAAATTGAAGAAATTTTGTGAAAGAAATTGTTTGACACCTCCGGATTTTCGAGCAATTTCAATTAATTATTCTGCAATTGCGTCCCGCGCACCACCGGTAAGAACATCATTTTCCTCTCACTTATTACGTATATGAACCCCCCTGAAAGCGCCATACTGTAAGAAATGACTTACCAAAATGTGTCATCATCTCCCGGTCTATATGTATTTTCAGAGCAGGTGTGATAAAAAATTATTTTTGTGTCCGTTATAATGAATCCCAGCTGTTGCTACGGCTCACCTACGAATGCGAAAGATAAGAAACATGAAAGAGTAAAAAACGAAAGCGGAACAAGGCAACATGGCGCAGATCTGGAGTCACATTAGCCGACTGAACGTTACAGCCACATACAATGTGGGGCAGGACGATTGACATTCCTTTAAACCACGTAAAGAGTGGCATCCACTTTACCCGTATACAAAAAATCAATCAAATCCAATGAATACTTTAGCCACAGGAAATTATTTTTCATTTTCTTATTTTTCAACATGATGTAGAACTGAGTCCGTAATAATAGGTAAACATTGTAAGGTCAAGAACCTGTCCAAAACCGTACGATTCTATTCTCTACTTCGCAATAGATAGATGCTTGAAAGACAGAGAAAAGTGTCATACGATCCCTATCTGACACGCCCCGCCCACTCCCGCAAAATACTACAATTAGAAAGAAAAAGAAATATTACTTACGCAAATAATGCATTAGTGGTGCATAGAAAATTGCGAGTGTGTGTGTGAGCGGAATTTTTCGGCAAAAAGTCCTTGACTCGGTAACTATGTCAGTCAGTGCATAGCGGCGCCCTTTGAGGTTAGCACACGCCGACTTTTTTTATCACAAGACGAGCCGCGCGCGCATTGTCGTTATTTTATGAAAAGTTTTAGTTGTTATTGTGATTAAAGACGATTTATGATAGTTGGATTAGTGCATAGTGTGTGTAGTTTAGTGTGACTTATTGTTAAGTGATAGTGTAATATTAGTACTTAAGTTATTTAGGCATTTATTAGGTAGCTAGTTTTGTGATTTAGGTTAGGTTTGTAAGTTTTTTAGTTTAATTATGCCTCAAATAAGCTGAGGAGTACACCGACATGGTACTTACGTACGGAGAATGTCACCAAAATGCGGCTTTAGCATTGCGTACATATCGGGAGAGATATGGTAACACAAAAAACGTGCCCTACCAATAGCCGTGTTTTTACCCTGGCCGTTCAGAGGTTACGAGAGCATCAGCCTTTGGTTCCTCAAGGAGAGGGCGTGTCTTCAAATTCAAGTATCGAGGACCAGATATTACAACATTTTGAAAACAACCCGATTCATAGAATTTTGAAACGGCATGCACGGCGACCTTACAAGTTCAGAAAAGTTCAACAACTTTTATCCAGAGATCTGCCATGGACGATTTAAAAATTAAAATAATTAATGCCTTCGACAAACTTAAAAGAATGGCAGATGGGGACCTTGTTAAGACGAGTCCGTGAAAATTTAATAAGACGATGTCGCTTGTGCATAATGAACAACGGGGGACACTTTGAAAATTTGACTATTGATGATTTAAAGATTGTGATGTGATATTATGTGATTAATTATTCAATCAGTGATCTTTTACTAATTAACAACTCGCAACTTAGTGAATTTATGCCGCTGATTTGTTGAAAGTACCTCCGCCCAACACCGCGCCGCGGTCGCCCGCGCCGCCCGCTGCACCCCGCATCACGCCGCGCAATAGGTCAGTGACTTTTCGTAGATAAAGCGTGTTTACTTTTTATGCAGTTGATTCTGCCATTTATTTTGTTTGAAAATTGAAATTTTTAAATTTTCCATATCCTACTAATCTTCATGTTTTAAAATGTTTTGATGGACTAGTACTGTGCTCGTTTTAATTTAATGTCGTAATTCCTGTTCCACATTGTATAGTCAAAAGCGTTTAGCCGGCATTCCGTGTAGTTTGGGCGCGGTAAATATAGGCGCGGGTTGGCGCGGCGCCAGCGGCTGGAATACCATACGTAGGGCGCTCTATTGAGATAGGTTATCTGTTGCGGCTCCGCGCTAATTTGCGACCAGGAATGCGGCACACGGCGCGACAGCGCCGCTTGCTGCCGAAGACTCAACTTGACTCAAGGGACACTGCCAAAAGCAACAATAGGCTTATTCCTAACCATTAAGGTAACAAATTCGCAGAAAAAAGTCTTGAGGAATATGGATAAGTACCTACTGAAACTTACTATCTACCCAGAGCATTGGATAACGCGCAAAATTTAATCAACAGCAGATCACTGCATCTGATCAAAGAGTGATTTTCTGAAATTCATCTACCGTTCCTTTTGAAGTGTAGGTTTAAAGCAACGGAAGTAGCCCTCACATCAGTGACCCGTCATGTTGCCGGTCCAGGAAATTAACCTAGCCTTCTTAGTCCACTTAACAAAGCAGTTGTAGAGTGCGTGAGCTAGGCCCGAAGCGATTTCTTCAGAAGGTTGTTCAGGGAGTAAATATACTAAAAGTCCCCGCGTCTAGGAGGTGAGCCGGAGTGGGGGAGGGGGGATAAAATTTCCCACTTTTGAGTTTTTCGCTAATATCTTTAAAACGGTGCGTCCGCGTCGTAGAGAACAAATATCTTTTACGTAATGAAAGCTAATACAATTTTCTACAACATTTCGCTCCCCCCACCGAATAATATGGTAATCGATAAATCAAAATTTTACAGGAAAAATAAAAAACTGTTTTATGCGTATATCTCGGCACGGGTAGATCGTAAAGTAGACATTTAAACGTCAAAACAAAGCTAATTTTTTTACAATCTAATTTATATTATGATTTTTTTGTAATACTTTAATAAAATTAAGTTATTCACAAAAATAATTTTACTGAAATTAAATGGTAAAAGTATAGTATGCAACGCATCATTACCATATTATTCGCGTGTAAACGCAACAATATCGTAGTCAATATTAATGCATTATAGTATTATTCGTTGTAATACAGTGTCAAAAAATCTAACGGCAATATGATATTACGATATTATTCGTGTGAAATCCAAGCGATAGTGTGTAATGTAATATTACATTACAGTAATATTCGTCGATGTGTGGTGTCAAAAGATTAACAGTAATGTAATGTTGCAAATACATGTTTTATTAAATAATCCAGTACTTATTATTTGATTTGGCAGAAAAATAACAATAATAGAGGAAGTTGATATTAATACTGGATAATTTATAATAGCGTTTTATTAAAATTTATGAAATAAAACAAAGGTTTTATTATTTATCATAATCAGTCCTTTTATTTATTAACTAGCTGTGCCCGCGACTTCGTCAGCGTGGAATAGTGATTTTTCGGGCAGCATATTTTGAATTACATATACCGACGTTTGGGTAGCTAAAAATTTACTTTACAGTAATGCTTCTCTGTATACGATATTTGACGTATGGCCATCGGGGATGAAAGCATACAGGCTCCTAGGATTGCTAACCCGTGACAGAGCTACATACAACTGAGCATGCGAGAAACAGCTGATACTTAGATCTACACCTACAACTTTCAGCGTCTGACCTTGGGCTTTATTAATTGTCATCGCAAAACATAGGCTGACTGGAAACTGGACTCGTTTAAAACTAAATGGAAAATTGTTTGGAATGAGAGGAATCCGAGGAATGAAAACACTTTTAACCTTTTCCACACCTTGTTAAAATCTCTGCTTCTATCAGATTTCTTTGTAAATTGGTCACTTTTAACCTGGTGCCATTGCTAAGTTTTGGGGGGCTTAAATTTCTAAGAAGCATTATCGGTACGCCTACTTTTAATTTTATTTTATGGTGCTGGTAGTCCAGGAGCATTGAGGGATTTTAAAATTTCTACTGGGTAGCTTGTAGATTTTCCTTCTTCCATGACTCTGTTAATGGAGATATACTCAACATAATCCCCCGGAACATAGCTCAAATTTCAGCGTTTATTGTTGCTGCTTGGTCGTTTCGTGGCGTCAAAATAGCTCTTTTGCAAAGCCAGAAATTTACGCAAGTTGGTATTTGCGATGCGTTTCCATACACAGATGATATGAGGTCTTGCATTGATGAAACTATGTTGCATAGGTTTTCATTAAGAAAAACTTTTCCTTGTTCCTGCGGTAACACACCGTTACCAATCTCAAGTAGCAAATCTGAAAATGCTTGAGCATTTTCGTTGCCTCTAATTTGCGCACGCATATTTAATGTCAAATGCAAAGGTATAATGTAATGCCACAGTCGAGAACTCTTTAGGCAGGCTCTAACTTCAACAGCCCTTGTTCCACGTGGTATTACAGGGAGAGTCTGACGAAAATCGCCACAAAAAGCATAGTAATGCCATCCATGGGGTGATCACTTTGCTTGACATCACGCAACGTTCTGTCTACTGCTTCTACTGTTTTTCGATTGGCCATTGTGGACTCATCCCATATAATAAGGCTACAATCACGAAGAACCTTAGCTTTATCACTGTTTCTTGAAATATTACAAACAGGGCTTTCTGTGCGGTCTAAATCGATCGGAATTTTGAACATTGTATGAGCAGTTTTTCCACCTGGCAACAATGTGGCTGCTATGCCTGATGAAGCGACAGCAAGCGTGATTTTACCTTGGCTTCGTACCTTCGCCAAAATAACTTTCGTAAGAAATGTTTTACCCGTTCCACCGGGTGCATCTACAAATAGCATTTCTTCCAAAGTACTATCAACGCTCACCAGATCAAATATCAAACGCTGTTCATCAGTTAGCCTCGAGAGTGCGCGTCCATGTACGTACTCTGATAGTATACCTTAAAAATGTCCGCCGTGATTCTTTAAATTGACATAACTTTTTTATTTATGAACCGATTGACATGAAATAAACACTAAATGTTAAGTGAAGCTTACTACAATATATTAGTGAAACCGCATCTAAATCGAATAAGCCGTTTCTATTATATTGTAAACAAAAATAATACACAAATATAATTGTTTTATACTTTACGTGGAAAAAGGCATGCATTTCTTACGCGAATATAATGGTAATCATCACTTACCGAAAAAGTTAACGATTGCATGATCTGTAATAACATGTTATGGTATTATTCGTGCAAAAAGTGTGTTTAGATTTTAAGGGAATAATGTTGTTATGTTCATTACGGTACCACTGAAATTATTGTACTTTTATAAATATACATAGAAAAAATACAAAAAAAATTACAAGATGAGAATTAATGCTTTAGACACCGAATATGCAATAAAACGAAAACTGTCGTAGTACCACATTACCATGTTATTCGGTGGGGGGAGCGATTTATCCTACACACTTTCGAATTCCATACCCATTTTTGAACTACACGTTCCGGAAAAGTGAATTTTCGGAAAAAAAAACTATTTTTATCAAACAATAGCTGTTGCCTGCTACTTCAGCGTTATTTCGGGATAAAAAAGTAGTCTATAGATATGTTAATCCAGGTCATGATGTATCTACCTACCAAATTTCATCCAAATCCGTTCACTAGCCGTTGAGTTATCGAAACTTTTATCTATCATAATATACTCGTACTTTTAGTATGTTTACTCCCTAAGCACCCTGAACAACTTTCTGGAGAAATCGCTTAGGGCCCAGCTCACGCACTCTACACCTCCTTTTGGCTCATTCGTTGAGTGGACTATCTTATCTTAGAAAATAAAGACGTTTTAATGTGTACAGCCCTCTCCAAATCATATCGTTAATTATATTTGTATGGAGTGGTTCTTCAGTTGATATATTATCTGTCCAGTGTCAGGTCGGACTCGGAAGCAGGCCGCGGTAGTGACTCGCCGACCGGTTATGTGCCGATTAACCTTAATGTACCTCGTGATTGTCATGTCATGAACCACTGTTTCCATTTCATCTAGTCCGCCGTGAACTACTACTTCATTATTGAACATTCCGGCGTTTACCGGCGCACGATGGTTAATTGACAGTGACAGAGAGGCCCGATAATTCCGTAACCTGAACAAACTTGACAAATTCAAGGTCCGTAACTCGGAAATAATCTGTAAAATGTGGGGAATTCGGTGTTTAGTAAGTACATACCTACCAGACGGTCTATTTACAGTGTCTTCTCTTTTTGCAAAAGTATTTGGATGAAAGTAGCCTTTAGATACATCTACTCCGCACACTCGAAATATTCTATACAATTCTACAATATGTTCTGTTTGTTAAATTCCCAGTAGCCGAGGCTAACGAGAACTTACTGTCATACAAAAGTCCCCAGGCGAATATTGTCCAATGAAAAAGTAAATGACTCAATTGGCATCGTCCGAATGAGTTTAATTAAAAATATTGGAGTTTTATTTGTCGATTTCAATAGGTTAATTGAATTAGATGGCAACGCCGATAGCACGGATAGCCTGGCGGGCGGGCGCCGCGAAGGCGGCCGTCAGACAAGGCTATTATGACGAGCACGTACTCAGGTATGTATGAAACGAATGACGAATAAATAAAGTTCACTAGGCTAGTATAAATGCTTCGGAACTGGCACCAAGTGAAATAAAACTTAAATTAGTTTTTCGTTTTGAGAAATAAAAAACTTTTTTACTTCCGAAAAAAATTTACGTTACACGTCTGTATTTGGGTAACAGAGATTTATATATGTACCAAATTTTGAAAAGCGCTATCATGTTTTTGAAAAGCGCTATCATATTTTTCGCACAATGTTCACTCAGGTCGCGTCCAGAGAATGTATAGTAATAGTACATTATGATATAAGTGCGGTAAGTTGAAAATTACAGCCGAGGCGATATTGCTTGCCCGAGCCGTAGGCGAGGGCTAAAAGAAAGCAGAGGCTGTAATTTTCAAAGCGCACGTATGTCATACGACGTTTTATAACATATTTGCGAGGAAATAAACAAAACTCGGACTGAACTTGCATATTTGCTTGTTTTCCATATGATGAAATTTTGATACGCTTGTAAGTATCTATCGGTCGATTTTTCGGGCAAGAGGCTTAGAGTAGCCTTTTTCGCTGCCTCTGAGACTTCTGGCGGTGTGATATTAATAAATTCATCATTACCTACTTGACGACATTTTCAAATAAAAAAAGTACAGCGAAAAGAAAAAGCGCGCGGAATAATTTTTGCGCGCGCGTTCACGCTTTTTTTTCAGGCATAGGCACAAAACAGCCAGTATTATTAATAAAGTAAATTAATATTTTTGTTTTTGTTACAGATATTAATGGTTGTAATTTATTGTCAAAATTAATTAAATTAAAGAATTAAATGTTTATTTATTATATTTTATCTCCCAAAGTTAATTTTATTCATAAAATGTTGACTACTTTTCTGAAATAAAAACTCTTTGCTAAGATTTAAAAAAGTACCATTCGTTTTGACGGAGAATCTTGATAAACCGTGCGATTTACATTACATTACCGCACAAGTGCGTAATGAGATACATTACGATATTGAAATTGGTGAATTAAGAGGCCCTTTACGAGCAAATATGTTATAAATAGTAATACCTAGTTACCAGAGTTAAAGACTACACAATAACACATGGTTTAATTTAAAATAACAGTGAACTGGTTAAAGAAATTCGAACATGCAATACATAACATATACACTATTATTTTGCTCTAGTTACTTTATGATGTAAAACTCACAAAAACGGTCTCTCGACCATAGGCACGTCACACGGGTGAGTCACCGAGTATCTCCGAGTACGGAGCGCGGCATGGCACGTGGCGCGGGCGGTACAAGAACCCCGAGCATGTCCAGCCAGGTGGGCGCCGTCATTAGTGGTGTGGAATCATATCAGTGGCAGCTTTGATGTTGCTGCTCTCTCTCTGAATGACCGATATATTGATTAATAACAAAAGCATGGAGGATGATCCGAGTCTGATCGGATTTGAATATGGCCAATATCTTCGACTTACATCACTTGCATTTGTATTGAAGACTTCAACTACAAAGTCGTCAAAGTACACGAAACAAATTCCTATTCCATGAGAACAACTCTCAGTCATACATCTTGAGCACACGCAAACGAATGCTGATCCAGGCGACTGAGTCAGACATCTAAATCAGATGGCGGTGGCGCGTACATCACGACCACAGTATAAATAAAGACATACAGTACGTCGTCTTCATACAAACGGACGAAACGCGAGCTATACCTACGCGCCTCGACCACGGTATGCGCTCAGCATGCAGACAGTCGCGACTGTGCTGCAGTGACGAACGGACGGTGTGTTGTTTTTTTTAACAATAACCGCGCGATTTGTTCACTAAAAATAAGTTCAAGTACATATTTAATATGACGAGTAGGCTATATTGTGCTGTTTTTGGTTGCATGAATTCGTCAATAACGCATCCAGAGATAACTTTTTTTAGATTACCTGGAAACTCTGAAAGGTAAGACTATAAAATAATTTTACTTACTTGTAGGTAGGTACATAATGTGTGTATTTTTAATGGATAAGTATTTCATTTTATCTCCCGAAAAAAAGATGTCTGTATTAATAAATGAAGTGAATAAAGGAAAGTGATAAACACGAGTGAGGTAGGTAGTTATAGGCGGTTCATGAATCATTAAACGGTAGGTACGCTTGTGTTAAAACCTCGGGGCATGTGTGTTTTGTTAGTTTGTATAATTCAAAGTAAAGACGTGGTTTTTATTATTAATAATAGTTGTTTATTGTACTGTGTGTATGAATAATACTAGAAAAAAATTGGTTGTCTGTAAAGTCGATTTACGGACGATAGTTTAACGTGACAACATCATAACAAAACATTAATGAAATGATTGCATACTTTTATGAATAAAATTAATTATTTTTATTAATTTATTAATATTTTGTATGAATACAAAGAAGGAGTGAAATGAAATCTACAATTTAATTGATAAATTTACTTTTATTGGCACTCATTAATTTAAATATGTTTATTACTTCAATGAACAGATTATTTTAACTATAACTTTTATACATGTTTGCTATTTAACTTCTTCCAATCTGTGTTATTCTGTTAAGGATAAGACGATGATAGGAAAGATTAAAAAAACATTAATATATAATTTTGAATTTTATTTGTGGTTCTTGAACGTTTGGTTTAACTATAATAATAATAATAATTTACGTAATTTAATTAATAATTAATTTAATTAGTATTAATTTACGTCCCGTGGTACTAAGGAGCTACTCCTCATTGATATGGCCATTAGCCAGCAGGTTCGCCGTTCCCGAAAGGATCTGTCGACATGTTGGATAGACTATAAGAAGGCCTATGATTCGGTGCCACATACATGGCTCATGAGGGTGCTAGAGTTGTATAAAATTGATGCAACCCTGCGCACCTTCCTGATGTCGTGTATGGGGCAATGGAGGACAGTCCTTCGCTATCCAGGATGTCGGCAAATCCAGAGGAATAGTGAGCCGATAAGGATAGAGCGTGGTATATTTCAGGGCGACAGTTTGAGTCCACTTTGGTTCTGCTTAGCCTTGAATCCTCTTAGCACGCTGTTGGAGGATTCAGGTCTAGGCTATCGGTTGAAGAGAGGTGGTCAGGTTATATCTCACCTCCTTTACATGGATGACCTGAAACTCTTTGCCCCCAACGGTTTGCAACTGATGGAGCTATTGAAGGTCACTGAAACTTTCAGTAGCGCCATAAGGATGGAATTTGGTGTGGACAAATGTGCGGTCATGCATGTAAAGCGAGGGAGGATTGTGGAATCTGTGGGAACCCAGCTCACAGATTCTATAAATCTTAGATCCCTCTCAGCAACCGAAAGCTATAAGTATTTGGGTATGTCGGAAGCACTGGGCATCAACGTGACCGACATGAAACAATCGCTGAAGGAGCGCTTCTTGGGCCGCCTGAGAAAAGTACTTAACAGTCTTTTATCAGGCGGAAATAAAGTGCGTGCCTTCAACGGTTGGGTCATGCCAGTTTTGATGTACTCTTTCGGCATACTCAAATGGACTCAAACAGAGCTAGACGCCCTGGATAGACAGGTTCGTACATTGTTGACGGCATATCGAGTGCATCACCCACGTTCTTCGGTTATGAGACTGTATATCCCACGGAAGTGTGGAGGTCGAGGCTTTTTAAATGCTAAGACTCTTCACAATCGTGAGATATGCAGTCTTAGGGAATATTTCCTAGAAGCCGACGTGGGGATGCATCGAGATGTTGTAGCAGTGGACAAGGGCCTTACCGCGCTCTCCTTGGCTAAAGAGAACTGGCGCAAACCTGTAGTGCTTGACACTAACGACCGCATGGAGGTATGGCAGAGTAAGGAGCTTCACGGACGCTTTTTCCGGGCCCTACATGGGCCCGATGTAGACTTCCTAGCGTCCGTAGCCTGGCTACGTTCCGGGGAACTCTTCGGAGAAACCGAAGGGTTTGTCTGTGCAATTATGGACGAAGTTGTGATGACGAATAACTACCGGAGATTTATTGTGAAGGATGGTACGGTTGACATATGTCGGGCATGTCACCGTCCGGGCGAATCAATCCGTCACATTATTTCCGGGTGTTCTCGTCTTGCTAACGGAGAATATTTGCATAGACACAACCTTGTAGCCAGGATTATCCATCAGCAACTTGCTCTGCAGTACAACCTTGTGGAATCGGAGGTGCCGTACTACAGGTATGCACCCGACCCAGTTCTCGAAAATGGCCATATCACACTGTACTGGGATCAATCCATCATCACTGACAGGACTATTATAGCTAATAAGCCTGATATAGTGGTGGTGGATCGATCAGAGCGGCGCGCAATGATCGTTGACATAACCGTCCCGCATGACGAGAACCTCGTGAAAGCCGAGAAAGATAAGCAAATCAAGTATCTTGACTTGGCTCGCGAGGTTGTCGACATGTGGGATGTGGACTCAGCGATCATTGTGCCGATAGTCGTGACAGCCAATGGCTTAATAGCCAAGAGCCTCGACCAACACCTAAGGAGGCTCTCGTTGGGCAGCTGGATCAAGGGCTTGATTCAGAAAGCGGTACTTTTGGACACGGCCCGCATTGTTAGGAGGTTCCTCTCTCTGGAGCCCTGACCGCCGGTAGCTTGGACCCTGTTCCTGATACCGGTGGGCTACTATTTTTTATATTTTTAAATGTTTTTATATTTTTTTTATACTAATATTTAAAAATATAATTTATGTGTATCTAGTTAAATAAAGGAATAATAATTTAACATAATTTGTTTAAAAATACACATGAACAAGTTTTCATAGAAATAAACTGTAATCAGATTAATGTTAAATAAATGGTTAATTGGACGAATTATTTTATTATTTATGTACACACAGTAAAATACAATAACAAAACTAAATGGAAACACAAAGTAGGCAAATGTAATTAAAATGCTGGAGGCGGGCAGCCCTATCGCATGTTTACGTACCGCGCGGCTGTAGGCATTTAATTCAAGGTTACGGCCCAGATACAATACTGTATGTCTTTATACTGTGTCACGACGTTATTGACGAGATGCTTCACTCTCGGCCGCGGCGGCGGCGTCGCGCCGTCGATGGTTCAGCGCCGTGTTACGAAATTACGCGAAGTGATCTCGCGCAATCCGTGCTACTGTACCGTTTCGTCACCGGCCAACCGTGTCAGTACGTCAGTGACATAACTACAATCTGGCGCGCTATTTTCTATTTACCAGCTGCCACTTGTTGTATATGGTATATCGTTTATTTATTTACAATTGGCAGAAGAAATGTTACAAAACGCATGCTCTATGCTCACATAAGCTTATATCTGCATTTCAACGCTCTCTTTTTCACACAACTTCCAATCGTCTTCTACGATTATCTCTTACAGAGCTTAAGGTGTATAGATGGCTCACTGACCTTGTGCATGTGGGTGGAGCTAAACGCCCTACTCCCGAATACGTAAAATGCGTGCGGTGGCGCGCTACACTAAAATGACGATCAAAGAATATGCAGAGGCGCAGACATGCCGCACGTAGGTCGCCATTTTTGCCTACGATTTCAGAAGGGAATGGCGGATGCAAGACTGATATATTTTGTACTAGCTGTTACCCGCGACTTCGTCCGCGTGGAATTTAACAAAAAAAGTTATTGTTGAGTTCGCAGAGTTTACGATAACTTATTAAGGCGCTGTACTTAGTCAAAATAGGCTTCGCAAAACAATATTTTAGCCAAATGTATACATTTTAGAACAGCAAAAAAAGAATGTTAATCTTGATAATATTTATGAGACCATTGTGTTCAAAACACGTTTTCGGTAAATTTTCTCGATAGAAAAAAATCATAAAATAACCATTAAAATTGAAATCGTTGCAATTGTAACTGTGTTATTTATAAACAAATCTTTATAAAATTAATAACAGTGATGTAATATACAGTGATGTAATATACTTGATAAAATTAATAACAGTGATGTATAATAATAAAGGGAACTGTTGTTTTTATTTATCGATTGAAATAAGATATTTGTAAGGATTAATTGTATTTAATGATAAATAACTCGAACGAGTGGAACGAAACGTCGCGCCATCGCGGCGTCTTTTTAGCTTCTCTTTCATTTCTACGCGGAGCGACAGTGAGTCAGTGACACATAGAGTATAAGTAACTAAAAAGTAAAAAGCAGTGACTAGACATGGGTCGTACTTGCAAAATCGCGTACCAGGGCTTACAAGTACGACTTCTTTAAGAAACCACGTCCTAAAACTAGGTCTCGGGATACTTTCAAGTATTTTCTATATGCATAGGAAATTGAACCTTAATTGTATACAAATAAGGAGCAAAATCGCTTTTACAAATAAATACGTACTTATAGAGTATAGACGATTAAAGTTTCTACTACTATTCCAACCAAGAGCCCTGTTGGAAGAAAAAAACTTGCATAGGAAATTGAACTCTGAATTCTTACTTATGGAAGTTATGGAGCACAATCGCGTTTAGGCATGGGTCGTACTTGCCAAATCGAGTACCAGAGCTACAAAGTACGTCCACCTTAAAAAACCATAGCTCGAGATACTTTCAAGTATTTTCTATCTGCATCGAAAATTGATCCATGACTTCAAACAAATAAGAAATACAATCGCGTATTCAAAAGCCCTGTTGGAAGTAAAAATACTTGCATAGGAAATTGACCCGTTACCTTCTATGAATAAGGAGCATAATCGCGTTTACAATTAAGTAATATTTTCACAAACCATTAAAGTAAAAATACTTGCATACGAAATTGTTCCGTAGAGTCTAATTGATAAGGAGCATGATCGTATTTGCGAAAACTGACGCGGTTGGGCACCTATGTAGTTGAGCGAGTAGCCGTATAAAATACTTTAAAGTCTTGCAAGTATTTCGGGTCGGTACCTAGTAGGGCTTTCAATACCGGTATTCCGGGATCCCGTAATACCGTGATCACGGATTTTATTTTGGCCTTTTACAATACCGGTATTGACGCCCCAATACCGTGATTACGGTATTACAAACATTAGATCTGAAAATTATGTGATCTTATTCTCACACTTGTTTTCTTCAGCGCAAGCGTCCCGCTGTTATCGTAAGCTCACCCTCCCGCACCCCGGCTGAGACAATGCCCGAAATCGAGCTGTATTTATGTGTCGTTTTTGCCACTATTGTCAGTCAGTTTTGCAAAGGCGACAGGATAACGCGTCTATAATTGCTTTTACATTTTTTTACTATTTTTCAGAAATCGTTATTAACGCTTGATTTATTTTGTAACTTGTTTAGTTTTAGAATTTGATTGTTTTTTTATTACATAATTATTAATAATGTTACTAAAATGATTACGAAATGATTGCTACTAGCTAGTTAAGGTATACTTTACTTACTTACATTTCTACAAATAATGATACCTATATTGATTTTTACATGAGACAAGATTACATTTAGGTAATAATAAGAAATATATATATTTTTTTTATATTGTGCAAACAAAGTCTATGTGAAATGCCTTCCTGCAAAAAGAGTAGATTCAGTTTAAGTTTTCATTATGTTCCTAATTCCTAATCCTACCTAAATAATCAACCAATACCAAATTATTATAAAAGAATTAAGAAAGCTATGTATAACGTATTTATTTTAGTATGTTCAATAAAATAATAAGAACAATACTGATTTGAACATACAAAAGGCGTATTTTATTGGTTTTATTAATGTCCTAATTGAACTTGCGTTCAATACCGGACAACCGGTATTGATACCGGGATCACGGTATTGACTTTTCCAATACCGGTATTGATACCGGTATTGAAAAAATCCGGTATTTGAAAGCCCTAGTACCTAGTGTACGTACTTGGAAGCAAATACCTGGTGCAAAAACCTGGTCGCGTAAATACGTACCTATCTTCCTTAGCAGTGACCGCTGAGGCACGCTGCTTGATGGATTTATATCATTTTGTTCCGCTCGCTGCTCAGAAAATAATTATTTACTTACGTATCTGTTTGTTGATGAAAGCTGTTTATTATATTTTATTTTATGATTAGTTTTTTCTAAGTTATGTTGTTGGTGTAAATGTTTGTACTGTTTCGGTTCTACTCATAAGTTGTATAAATAAACAGTGTATAAAAAATGGCCAACAAGAAACGGAGGGCAATAAAGAGATCTAATTTGACGACACAAAAACACATGATGGAAGTTGTAAAGTAAGTACCTACCTACTTTTTTGTACACACCTTTATTTTGTTTGTATAGATTATCTATAGATGCGTAATTTCGACTTACCTACATTTCAACAGATCGGTTGGTCTAGTGGTCTCGTGCATCGCTAAAGTTCTAAACGCCCGAGTTCAGATCCCAACTCTCCCATATTCTTTTTGTTGTTTTTCTTATTTGATATGAATGTTTTTTAAATTATTATTTTACTTTTTGCCAATTTTCTTGTTTGAAAATTTTCAGTAATTATTACTTTTGTTTATTTTCTTATTTTTGTAACAATTATAATGCAATTTTATTGTTTTTTCTTTATAGTAAAAAGAAACGGTTGTCGAGCAATCCGTCAGCAGATAAACCATCGGAGAAAACTTTTCATGAGTAAGCTTATACATGGTGTTACAAAATATTGTAGTAACTAGTAATGCGATAGGAGGTTATTGAACTCATGCTTATGAACAACTTTTGAAAAAGAAAAGGTCATTCACCCGCGACAAAAAGACGATGACGATAATGATGAATACAATGACCTCCTTAGGTATTATTGCTTACACTCTTTTGTAACACACTGTAGGTATATTATTTTTCTTCCGAATCAAGCTTGGTGGACGTTTTTATTTTATTTTTATTATATTACTCTAGATTCTGAAGAAAAATAACTATAGAAATAAAAATGATTGTTTTTATTAAAATAACAATTACTTATTGAATTATTTTAAAAATAAGAAAATAAAAATATGCACATAATAATTAAAAAATAACAAAACAAAAGATATGCACATTATAATTAAAAAAATAACAAAACAAAACATATGCGTCCACTGAGATTCGAACCTGGTGATTACGCAGTGAGAATCCGGACAGTAGAGCACGGAGCCAATCGTGCATCTTATTCGAGTCGCGAAATTACGCTTTTAAATATAATGGAAGTCGCGCATCGACGAAATTGGAATCTATACTAATATTATAAAGCTGAAGAGTTTGTTTGTTTGTTTTTTTGTTTGTTTGAACGCGCTAATCTCAGGAACTACTGGTTCGAATTGAAAAAATATTTTTGTCGATACTAATATTATAAAGCTGAAGAGTTTGTTTGTTTGTTTTTTTGTTTGTTTGAACGCGCTAATCTCAGGAACTACTGGTTCGAATTGAAAAAATATTTTTGTGTTGGATAGTCCATTTATCGAGGAAGGCTATAGGCTATATAACATCACGCTACGACCAATAGGAGCGGAGCATCAATGAAAAATGATGCAAAAACGGGAAAAAAATATTCCTTTTGAGAGCTTTCGTTGCGTACGCTGCGTAAACGGTTAAAGTTACGCAAAAATCATGTATGACGGAATTGTTTCCCTTTAAAAGTTCTAAAAAAAAGTCCGCGACAGCATATGTCTATCTTTTAAGGTTTACTCACTATAACCTTTTTTATGGTAATCAAATTTCTTCTAAACTAATGCATTATTTGCGAAGGTTTTTTTTTATAAACATGATATTAATCCTTATCAAAATAAATACGCTATTCATCACAAGTATTTAATTTTGAATAAAATTGCCCTTGACATCATTTGATTTCAATGAATATCTTAGGAGTTGCATAGTTTACAAGTAATATAGTCGCATAGTTTACATGTATAAGTAATAATCTTAAGTAATATCTTAAAGTAATGGAATATATTTTTAACCGACTTCAAAAAAGGAGGAGGTTCTCAATTCGGATGTTTCTATTTTTTATTTTTTATGTATATTCGGGCATAACTCCCTCATATAATATGTATAGACAGACGGATTTGCAAAAATTTTTTTTGTTCGAAATATTTTTATTCCGGAAATATTTCGGAGACAGACAACGGAACTCTTCAATAAATGCCAGCAAATCAACCGCGATTGCTGCTATAGCATATGTATGCATTGTTTACGCAATCACACAACATAACATTACGCCTGTACCTTTGAAAGGGGTAGGCAGATGTGTTCAATAGCTTCCTGTCACTGATATTCACATACCAAGTAGTGTTATATGAATTTGTTTGGGGTAGGCAGGTACAACTAAAAAGTGAAAAATAAAAACTTAAAAATAAAAAAACAACCGACTTCCAAAAAAAATACTACAAAGTGAAAAATAACTTTAATTTCGAAAGTCGGTGTCAAAAAATTTAAATACAGAACCAACGACACCGACTTCCGAAATTAAAGTTATTTTTCACTTTGTATTTTTTTGGAAGTCGGTTGTTTTTTTTTGTCAACAAGTTTTTAGTAGGTTTTTTCCTGAAATTACAGCGGGTGAAACGGCGGGGCACAGCTATTATTAAATAAAGTTACCTTTAGCAGTTAATAGAACAGAAAAACAAACTGTTGTTTGTTTGTTTGAACACGCTAATCTCTGGAATTATCAATTATTTTTGCATTAGATTGTCCAATCCATGTGGAAAGCTTAATCACGCCAGGACTCTTTGGAGCTGAGCAAAAAGAAAAAGGTCAGGAAGAATGCTAAGAGAAAACGATGTGATAGCGCGGGCGGGTGATGCGATGGGTTGGGGGAGCAAGAAATTTCACGCGGACGAAGTCGCGGGCAGAGGCTAGTATAAGATAAGAGATATAAGGTGTTTGAAAACATTTTTTTGAAGTGAAAACTTCTTTAGCGGCGCTGTGTACTTTTTTTGGAATGGGTAAAAACTTCTAAATTCGCGTCAGGTCACGTGACCCTGATCGAAAATTCGTAAGACGTAAAACGTCAGACGTAAAACGTAAGACGCGCGTTGTTGAGGACAGCGCCATCTATGCACATCGGGAAGAACTACGAGGGCCTCGCGTACTAACGTCAGACGTAAAACTTAAGACGCGCGTTGTTGAGGACAGCGCCATCTATGCACATCGGGAAGAACTACGAGGGCCTCGCGTACTAACTACGTAGTTCATCCAACAACGACGAGATGGCGTTGTAAATCTGAATAAATTCCTTTCACGAGAAGAATAAACCAGTCACTTTGGTCATCATACCTGATTTGCAAAAAACCCTATAAAATAAGGAACACACCTTAACACGCGTGTTTTGTTTATAAGACGATTCACAAAATACACTCGTAATTGTTCAAGTTTTCACTTCTGTCGGCACTACCGGAGTGCCAGTGTTTTTTGAAGTGAAAACTTCTTTAGCGGCGCTGTGTACTTTTTTTGGAATGGGTAAAAACTTCTAAATTCGCGTCAGGTCACGTGACCCTGATCGAAAATTCGTAAGACGTAAAACGTCAGACGTAAAACGTAAGACGCGCGTTGTTGAGGACAGCGCCATCTATGCACATCGGGAAGAACTACGAGGGCCTCGCGTACTAACGTCAGACGTAAAACTTAAGACGCGCGTTGTTGAGGACAGCGCCATCTATGCACATCGGGAAGAACTACGAGGGCCTCGCGTACTAACTACGTAGGCCTCGCGTACTAACTACGTAGTTCATCCAACAACGACGAGATGGCGCTGAACCACGGATATATAACTGACGACGAGCAAATCTGAATAAATTCCTTTCACGAGAAGAATAAACCAGTCACTTTGGTCATCATACCTGATTTGCAAAAAACCCTATAAAATAAGGAACACACCTTAACACGCGTGTTTTGTTTATAAGACGATTCACAAAATACACTCGTAATTGTTCAAGTTTTCACTTCTGTCGGCACTACCGGAGTGCCAGTGTTTTTTTTTTTTTACTGTGGGTACAGGGTAAGTAGTTATTTTCTAAACAGTCAAAATAAAATGGCCTCAAGCGGTTGTTTTAATATTACAAACAGACATTCCAATTTTATTTATTTGTATAGATAGATACTTATTAGTCCACTCAACGAATAACCCAAAAAGAGGTGTAGAGTGCGTGAGCTGGGCCCTGAGCGATTTCTTCAGAAAGTTGCTCAGAGTGCTTAGGGAGTAAACATACTAAAAGTCCCCGCGTCTAGGAGGTGAGCCGGAGTGGGGGATATAAAAATTCCCACTTTTGAGTTTTTCGCTAATATCTATAAAACGGAGCGTCGTCGTAGAGAAAAAGTATTTTTCTTGACTTGCTTTGCTTTGGCATTTTTATTATAAACAAAAACAGTATTTAGAAATGGCATGGCACCACTAATAAAGCGTCCACGCGGCCAATAGAAATGGGCCCTCTGCAGCGAGCTAGTCTATAAACGCATACTGATGCAATTCGTTCATAAATATTTGCACTAACACAGTCAAACGCGCGTAGTCGATCGAAAGCCGGGCGGAGCAGCGAGCGACACAGCCACCCCGTCTCAGTGCTAACGCACGACTGCCGCCCGCGCCCGCGCAGAGCACCTCTGAGCCTCTATCTCAAAATGGGGCATTGTCTTTGCAACTGTCGATTGATTTAAAAACGCTATTTCAAATATGTAGTACTTCTAACCATCAATTTTTCAGTGTAAAAATATTTCCAAACATCAAAGCCGTTTAGAAGTTATAAGGAAATATTAGCCAAAATAGCGTTTTGGTAAATATTTTTTTAAGACAAAAGTATTAGCCTCATGAAAAAACCCTGTTTCAAAAATGCTGTAGTGTACATGAATCTATAGCAAACATATATTTTTTACAGACCTTCTAACCAAACCGTTAATGAGTTATAAGCTTCATGAAGTGACCGTGTTACGGTACTAAACGAGAGTAAGGCCAGAAATGTTGTAAGTTACATTGTAATATTGTATAATAAAGTAGGTAAAATTTCGTGCGTCTACTTAGTACTACATTATAATTATGGACAGTTTGCATGGAGTCTTAGCTGTGTTCACTGCCAAGCACGACAACAGCACGCGTCCCGTGGGTGTGATCGTCAGGCCGTGTTGGCGGCGCGGCGCAACCCACCGAGGACCACAACAGTGCATGCCGCAGGGAATACAGTACAACGCAAAATAGCACGAGGACTGCAGTGGACTTATGAAACATAACATGGACTTCAGGTAGTTGCAAGCTAGAGCAGTGTGATATTTTACTAAACGCAAAATTTTGAGGCAATCAGATACTGAGCTACTTTCAGAGGATTTCATTGCCATTCTATCAGGACAATGGGGGTTTTCGTGAAAATTTACGACACCAGTTGGCAACACTTTGACAAGAGGTCTTCCATTTTGACAATGAATATAAAACATATGATGACGTTCATTATTCGATTCATTCATTCGTTTATCATGACTAAAGAAAATATAGGCTCTTTGACAGATGCTTGGACCTGACGTGTCAGTGCTGCCACCTAGCGAACGTCATTTCAGAAAACCCTCATTTAAATTTCAGATGCAATTTAACATAATATCTTATTGATAATCTAATCGATCCGACAACTGCGAGAAATCAGAAGAACGGCACATTGTGTATCAGATAAGCTGACGATATGCCATGAACAAAGATCTGTAGTAGAGATCAGAAGATACCGGCTCTGCTGCATCGCAATCTGTTCCGCATCTACTGGGCGAGGCGATGGCGCGCGCCGACGAGGGCAGACCTGCTGGCGATCTGATAACGATACCAACCAGTCGACCACTGTGTCCTGTTATTTGTTGGATCGTTCGGAGAACAACCGACACCGTCACGCAACACAGATGATACATTTCAATTGCCAATAAAGAAGATCGCTCCGAGAAATAAAACAGATTATAACTGAAGTTTCGAAATATACCACTAGTCGTTCATCTGCTACGATTACTATCCGACGAATCAGGAAACTAACACCAAATCTGCACGAGTCACATTGTGGAGGCGGTAGAATTTTTGAAATTCAGCTCTGCAAAAGGATAACAGAAATTTAGACAACTCCTTGCAATCTTGCATGATGTCATTTAGAATGAAACAAGCCATATTGTTTCGTTTGGAAGCACAATAAAGATTGGATCGTTTAAAATGTTCAATGTTATGGCCACGGAATCGTTTTGAATGATATTGAATCAGTTTTAAGGGGCCGGCGAACTACGTATGCTAATGCATAGTTCATACAAACGTAATAATAAAATAATTTGTAAATCAAACATATTCTTAGGGTAGTGTGTATTTATTCCGATCCCACCAAAAACATATATGTGAAAAAGGAGAGCCAAGTTCAATACAAAAATTATGCTTGGCTGTGGGCTTCGTCACAAAAAGAATGGAGGTCTAAATGAGTGCCAAGTTCTATGCAAAATCGAAATATGTATTATAGGAACAAAATAACATTATGAACAAGTATTAAACTCTATTTCTTTGCTTTATTGGATACCTATAACAATTGCTGTTATTTAAAAATGTGAGATCTTAAAGTAGGTTAGATTTGACTTGGCCAGTTTTTATCAGAATTAAAATGTTGAATAACTTTATAAAATGACTGATGTAATGAAAACTGGCCAAGTCAAATCTAACCTACTTTAAGATCTCACATTTTTAAATAACAGCAATTGTTATAGGTATCCAATAAAGCAAAGAAATAGAATTTAATACTTGTTCATAATGTTATTTTGCTCCTATAAATACATTTTTCGATTTTGCATAGAACTTGGCACTCATTTAGATCTCCATTCTTTTTGCGGCGAAGCCCACAGCCAAGCATAATTTTTGTATTGAACTTGGCTCTCCTTTTTCACATTTATGTTTTTGGTGGGATATCATTACTTTTTGTAAAGAAAACTAGGCAGGTATTGAGATTTAATGTTTTTTCATGCGTTTCCGCTGCGTGGTTTTCTTTTTTATGTTATTGTCTACATTCTCTTGAATGTTAGAGATATTAGTGCGCATTGCCCATTCATTATCTGCTACCTTTTTAATAAGCTTCCTGTTTATGCTTAAATTAGCCAAGTCCGGGTAATATAACGATCTCAGGCGGTTATATTCTACTATAGAACTATCTTGTGCCTTAATTTGACTAGGGTCTAGATTAATAAGGTGTACTCCGTCTAGTGTTTTAACTCTGGAGAGCGCAACGTAGGCCTGTCCTCGGCTAAATATCGAAGTGCCTATGTCGAGAAGAGCGCTGTCCAGACTAAGTCCTTGTGATTTGTGGATGGTAATAGCGTAAGCCAAGCAAATAAGGAACTGTTCCCGGTGAAGATATACATTATTTAATATCTGAAACTTAGTCTTGACACGTTCTAGTTCATGAGTTAAATTATTAAATTTGATATTAATTTTACGTGCACTATTGTTTCTATCGACATCCCAGTTTATTTTCTCTATGGCTCCAATAGAGCCGTTCACAAGCCCTTATTCCTACGCAACATAACTCGCGCAGTCAATTTGATCGTGATAACGTTTTCTAATCCAGCGGTTAATGTATGTTTATGTGTTGCTCGGGAGCGCTTTTATGTATATTTACTTCGGTTCTGTCATTCTGTGTATAATTATGTGGTGCCGCGCGCCGCCGACGACACGCCGTTGGCCGGTTGTTTAGCGCATATTACAAGATTTTTGTATGGGGACACCACTTATTTTTCGACTTTTTTTTATTTTTTCCTACGCTTCCACACAATTACCGAGCTAATTCCAAATTTCATCCTTCTAGGTCATCTGGAAGTAGGTTAGATTTAGGTACTATATGTCACTCAGTCAGTCAGTGCTAAAATTTACGACTTTTTGACCTTCATATCTTTAAAACTGTTTGAGCTAGCTTCATGAAATTTGGGCTTCTACGTGTCCTTATGGATATAATTAAACACATGTAGTTTTATGTGTTTACGTTAAAGAGGTTTTGAGTTATAGAAGGGTCAAAAGTGGCACCAAGTGGTTCGTGTAATATTACACTCGGCGCTGACTAGCCAGTTCCTTTGCTTGAACTTGGCTTTGTATTACAGAATATCTAGGTTCCCAAAAATATATATTTTGAAAGGACTCTGATATAAAGACGAGATGTGAGGAATTCCAAATTTCTATAGTATAGAAAACTTATTTTTCTCATAACTCGTCTTTAAATCAGTGTCCATTCAAAATATATGTATATTTGGGAACCTAGATATTTTGTAATCCAATCGGAATCACTCCCTCACTAATTTAAGAATATGTTTGATTTACAAATTATTTTGGTATTACGTTTGTATGAACTACGCATGCTTCGCCGGCCCCGAAAGTTGGGAAACTTACGTAGACAGAGACAGATAAGAAACCGCGTTGGTCGGTCAGGCTCATCAGCGAGCGAATTACTTCTAATGATAGGTAATAGCGCGGAGTCGGACGAGCTTTTTGTTCCAGCACATTACTGCCATGCAAATAACGTTGTTACAGCAATTCCTAGCATTACTCACAATTACATTTCGGATGTGCTTAGTTGAATGTTACAACGAACAATAGTAGATAATAGTTGTTTGCCAAGGGATCAAACAATTCAAAGTACGTCACTCGAGCTTAAAATAGTGTTGCTCCCGAGGTGGACACTATACGTTTTATCACCCTCTATGAAAAAATAAGTAACTGCAACTTATGAATAGTACTTGAGGAAGACACTATTTTTTTATAAAACTAAGTAAAATCCTAATTTGAGTAAACAATTATAAACGAAAGCAGAATGCTTTTCGCGAGTTTTTTTTATTTTTTTCACAATTATTTTTTTAATTTGGCTCGCGCGTTTTTCTTTTTCATACAGCCTGTTACTTGTAATACAATGTTCGTGATTGATCTCTTTGGTGATTGGAACTTTTACTAAGAATATCTAAATTCAAATTACTTTTAGTCCCTAGGTATTAAAGAGTTATTTTAGTCCCTGTTTACGAAGAATACACAAGCTCTTTTTGAATAGATGTGATAAAAAGTCATTTATAATGAGTCTGCTCAATTGACCATCCCAAAAAATCTAAGACCCATCCTACTTCCTACTAATATTATAAATGTGAAAGTTTGTGAAGATGTTTGGATGTTTGTTACTCAATCACGCGTATACCGTTGAATCCCGATATTCCCCCGGGATCGACACTTACGCGGGTGAAACCGCGGGCTGCTGCTAGTATTATAATAATAATAATTATCGAATGCTCTTTTCAAACAACAACACCGATTACATCGAAAATTACGTTGTACCTAAGACTTATCGAAGCTTGCACAAAGGAAGATTTTCATTGAAAGGTACTATTTTCATAAATAATGGTTTCTTGAAAGTAGGTACACGTTGTTGCACACGTCACATCTGCGTGTTCTATCAGTTTATTTATTTTGCACCGGCTAGCGGCTCTGACGCTCAAGATAGTCTCGAATCCATTCAATATCCACATTTGCTAAAATAAACAAAGTAAATCATCATCAAATTATGAGCTAATTTCAAGTGAAGTGACTCATTGTTAAATAACTTTAATCTGAAATATATACAATTTATAAGCGAACAGTTTACACTATTCAGACATCAAAGACTATACAGGGTTATTGGAAAAACACGAACAACCTCTTAAGGGGTCATTGTACTCATAATGATGAACAACTTTTACTATGAGACCAAACCTGTAATCGCGACAAAAAAATCAGCTGTTCCCTACATTTATGTTCGTTTATCTCATCAATAACCCTGTTGACTGCGCATACAGTGCCCCGAAACTCGAAAACGCTTAGTATTTTGTCGCCTACGGTACTAGTAACCATTTTAGTTGTGTCCAACTGTTAGACATGTCTGCACGCTAAATTAATAATTTTTTTATCTTCTTATGCAATTATAACGTATCAAAATAAATGCCTTCATGCGCGGTGAAGTGGTGTGGAAAACATTCCAAGACATCTAGTTACAAAAAGGATGACATAACTTTTCATCGGTAAATAAACAGTACTTACGAAAAATTATTTTTGATTTAATCAGATTATGAGCCACCCACCCCGCAGGGGTCTATTTAAAATGGTGGCTAGGTATACGAGCACACTATTGAGTCGCGCGTTCATGTTTGGACTTTTGGAAAAGTTTCGTTCTGGTATTAGACAATTATTGCATCCATCCCTTTCTTTCCCTTTGTATGTTAATCGTAAAAATTTGTGCCCTTACCTTAATTTGCTGAAAGTTGATATAGAAAATAATAAAATTAAAATTAATAAAATTTTTATTCAATTCATATACTTACTGTAATAAAATACCTATCTACTTTTAACCGACTTCAATAAAAAGGAGAAGGTTCTCAGTTCGGCGGTATTTTTTTTATGTATGTTCCGGGATTTTTTTGTTCTCTCTGTCCCCGACTGGGACCGATCGGTTTAGGATAATTTTTATGTCGTCAGGCACCACTGAGACCGATCTGTTCGGATTCAACTTAAAACTTTAATTCGAAAAACATACATACTTATATCAAATTAATTCATTTTAAAAACCAATAATAACAGGATACATGTTTTTTTTGTAATTGATTGATTTTGATTAAATATTATTATTCGTCTATTTTCGCTTAATGAAGTAGAGTAGCCCTAACGATTGGCAGACCTACAAGAACTGACCAATTGCCCCGGCCCGCGGTAGTGAGGCGTGTGCTTCAAAGAAATCGGCCTATAGCTCTCCAGTAGTTATATTCTCTATGACAGACATCTATAGAAAGTATATGGTGCACGAGAACTATTCATCAATTTCAGGATCGATCGAAGAGCATCAGATATTAGCTCGGCATGAGCCGCCACGCCTGTCAGAAGCGCGTCGGAAACCGAAGAGGTCGTGAGATGAGGATCATCATCATTTGCGAAGCTACACAATTACCGTCACTTACTTCTTTTGTTATTCACATTAGTATCGTGCTGTACCGGGGCTTTCTCTCAGCACGTCAGATAATCTACAGCATCTTGACTTCGGCTCTTTGTATCAACACGACAAACACGAGTTAGTTTCGTAATTTTAATTATTTTAACAATAGCATTACGAAGAAGTGTGTCTCTAGGTTCTACGCAAAACAATGTTATTCATTCCGTTCATGTATTTGCAGTTTTGGACTGAACTCGACCCTGGCCGTCGGCCATTTCGTGACTTGGCCTATAAAGTTATAAAAAGCTTTGTCTTGAACTAGCAAAAAGACAGCCGCAGTGCGTGAACAAATTGAAAGACATATTTTATGAATCCTCTTTGTAAATAAATGCAGTGAAACTCCAGTGCTGCATAATGGGTGCAATTTGTTGTAAAACGACGCACATCCGACGACAGGTCGCGGGCTCCGGGACTCTGCGGCCACGCCGATCATTCATCAAACCGCCTTGTCGGATGCACGAGAGCTCGCACAAATCGTCGTGTCAATCTAACTGCTTTCTGGCGACCTCTATATACAAATTGAAGCGGTTTTTGTGTTGACATTGCAAGATGTGTATTTTTGCAATGTCAACACAAAAACACATTGGCCTCTGCAAGCGTGGCTAGCCATACTAATATTATAAATTCGAAAGTAACTCTTGTCTGTCTGTCTGTATGTTACCTTTTCACGCCTAAATCACTGAACGGATTTCGATTAAATTTGGCAGAGAGATAGATTGCATCCCGGGGAAAGGCATAGGATAGTTTTTATCGACATACCTCGCGGGCGAAGCCGTGGGCGGAAGCTAGTATGAAATAAAATATGAAAACATGATCTGTACGAATTACATAAATGTCCGTCCACAATTCTTTTGGAGAATCTATAAAGGCTCGTACACACTGGCGCGACGCGACACGCGACACAAAGGCACCGCAAGTCGCGCGACGAGCGGTGCCTTTGTGTCGCGCGCAATTCGCGTCGCGCGTCGCGCCTTTGTGTAGGAGCCGTAATCCTATGAATTCGTGACGGTTATTTGTAAAGTAGGTAGGTACTGCACGACTTTGTGGTAAGAAATAACGTCAGAGTATATTTCAGTAAGATCAGTCATGATTGTAATTGCGTCCTACACGACGCTCCTAATTCTGGGAACTAGGACGAGCCGCGGCGGACAGATGGCGGACCACTAACACAACCACATGGATCATTATCAGTTAAGGCGGGCCAATTGGAACTAAACATAATTATGACTAATTTATTCGTCTGTTGCCAAGCTTCATTCTAATCGTATTTTTTGTCTAAAATAATACGCAGATCTGTTTTCAGTCTCAATATTATGTTTAAAGGTCATCATTATTTGAGCAATGCTTTTACGTCGCTAGTAGCTCACCCGTCTGTAAACATTGGAGCATAATTATGTTTACGCGACCTTCACATTCTTCGCCTGATGATCAACATGACTTGACGGAATTCTCCGCAAAATTACCAGTATTAGCTTACCGGCGTTCCTGTCTCTGTACTCTGTACACAGCACCGAAAAGTTGACCGGGAACATTTTAGCCCCGTCCCTGGTTTACTCTGAAATGCCGTGCTTGACCAACGCGGTGAACGCCAGCATAATGGCTTGCCCATACAGATCGGCCCGCGAACCCATCTTCCCAGAGGCAGTGGGATGAGCCGCTCTGCAGGTTGGTACGGAATAAAGTCAAAGTCAAAGCATTTATTTCAAATAGGCACATAAAAGGCACTTTTGAACGTCAAAAATTACAACAAATAAAATAATCTTATTAATACGTCCACCAATACTGATGAGCGTGCCCGCCTACTGGCTGTGGGTGAGTGGGAGTCGGACCTCTGGCTCCAGGCGCTACCGTCACCCAACATAGGCACTTTGCTGGGTGACTCCACCTTCCGGCTCGCTACTTGTCTGCGTCTGGGCGCCCCTTGCGTGGCTCCGCATCGCTGCCAATGCGGTGAGGTGTCGACTGCCTCGGACACCATTTTTTTTTTTGATCCGTGGTGGAAAATCCTCATGGATGCCGGGGGTCGCGGGAACGTGCTATCGTTCCGCAACCCCCGGCTGGTGCCGGCCCGCCTCTGCGGGCCCCGTCTGGTCGGGGGGGGGGGGAGTGAGGTGTTTGACTCCCCCCGCGACGTCTTAGAGGGGCGCGCGTGGAACACATCGCGCCGCCACCTCGGGTCCTGATGTGTGGGGGGCGACGGACGTCCCCGAGTCCGTCGCCCCTGGACCCGTTTAGGGGGGCTGGAAGAGGGCGTTGTCCGCCCTCCGCCGACGACCGGTGCGCCTGCTGCGGGCAGGGTGAGTGGACGAGATCTCCCTCTCCCTTTCCGCAGCCTCCTTCTGCGAGACGACCGTTTCGCAGAAGGAAACCACCGCGTCCCAGGACTCCTCGCTGTCGACCATGGACTCGACCACGGCCGGCAGCGAGAGGTCACTGCCGACTTCTGAGATGAGGGCACGGCGGATGAGGCCTCGGACACCATGGCTTATCCTGCAGTAAAAGTGCGGGCCGGAAAGCACGGCATGCCACCATCAATGACATCATCCGTCGTGCTCTTGTCACCTCCGGGGTGCCAGCTGTTTTAGAACCCACTGGCACTTGAAGTAAAATAAACAATTATTTAAAGATAAGAGCGGCACGCGTCCTGAGCCACCACAGATCAATCAAGAAGTGTCAAGAACAAGTTGATGTATCTAAACTGAGCTGTGTGTAACTAGTGGACTGACAAGATAACAGTTCGGACTGACACCGACAAAGGATTGCAACAAACACTCTCCTTTCAAAAGTAAATAAAAGTGGAATTTGACAAAAACGTCTGAACTGCGAGCCCAATATTTTCCGCTTTATTGACTATGCTCAACCTCATAGATTAGCGCAAATTAGAATAAGATTTTTAACTATTTCTTAATTAAATTGTAACATTATCGTCCGTTCTTCTAAATGTCATACTTAAAGAGAAAATAGATTTTCAACTTTTTATAAGAGAAAAATTTGTATGGTGACCATAATGTTCATAGTAAGTACCTGTACATTTTGTAAAGCGCAGTCGAAAAGTCATAATATTTGCAGCTAGAAGTATTATATACCTAATATTTATAATCTGTATAATGTCATATTCTACAGATTTGGGAATTTCTTAAAATATTTAAGAAATTCCTAACTAAATTCTTAGTAAAAATTATTAACCCAGAGATAGTACTTACTGAGATTTAGGCTTTTTTATGCCACTTTATGCACGCGTCTGGATTGAGGGCCCAAGTTATTTAATCATAAGAGATTTAATTCACGTTTAAGAAATTCATGGCCCTTTGCTTTAAGTTTTTACTATTTTTTACTAGCTTCCCTATAAGTCTTATTTCGCTTAGCAAGCATTGAGTTATAATGTACTACTATAATGTACTACTACTACTACTAATGTAGTATAACTCAATGTTCGCAAGGGTTCAAAAAATGGGCCCTCAATCCAGCAGCACATACGACAAACTGTACGACGGCGATGTACGTAACAAGAGAGCCAACAGAAAGTTGTACTATTTGTACGTATTGTCGCACGCCACAATTAATGCCTGGTGACACTAGTTACCACTAGCGCCATCTAATATCGAGTAGCAGAACTAGTAGAGTCAAGATCCTTCTAGAAATTTCGATGCTAGAACTTTCTAGAAATATCGACATCTGGTCAGTCAAAGCCGGTAAGTACTCGAAAATTCTAGACGTTTCTACAGTAGAAGGTTCTAGAACTATCTGAGGCGCTATATAAGGCCGGTATGAGCCACGACCCGAGGAGTGCCAGATAAGCGATACAAGCGAATACATCCGAAGCGATCTTCAAGTGCGACTTAGAGCGATCAGTAGTGCAATTGTGTTTTATAATTAGTGTGTTAGAGTTGTTATTAGTGTTGTTTAATTAAAGTGTCATTTTTTGATTATTAAATTGGCAGTTTTTATTGTCACGAACCCCGAGCTTGTAGCAGTATCATAAGCACCGCTGTTTCCTCGATGTAATCGCCGCCGCTATATATGTATAGCTGAGCAGCAAGCTCGCTGCTGCCACTGTAGGAAGTCCAGAACAAACTTGTTCAAACAATCAACTATTTGTAGGGCAAGTGGCAACGCTCATTTCACTATGTTACCAAACGCCATAACATTTGTTATATATAACTACGCGGAACGTTTACTCTCGGTAGTCGGTAGGACCACACGCATTTTCAATTACATATTATAAAATGGCGAAGCCAGCATAAAGCAATAAGTGAGACGAGGTCGTTTCTCACACGCCTTATCAATCACTGCACAGTGCAGGGATGAGGAAACTTTCCATAACTGAGATTCGTTTGTTGATTATTTGCTGGCGAGGAAATGACATTCCGTCAAATAGCAATTAAGTGGTTAGGTAGTTAGTCATTATTGCGGCGCGGCTCGTCATTAGTGCGGTCGCCATTACTTCTGAAATTAGAGTGTGAGGCTTTCACCGCGATTCAATGCGAGCCTGCAACCACGATGCCGGGAATTAGGGAGAAAGCTGGACTTATACATCGGGAAAGAACGAACGTAGTCTTAAATTTATTTTCAGCATCATCTTGTTGGACCTGATTTAGACCGTCCAATAGACATTCTAGGATCAAAGGAGGATCAATTCAATTTTACTGTAAGTTTTGACGTTCAAAAGTGCCTTTAATGTGCCTATTTAAAATAAATGATTTGACTTTGACTTTGATTTTGACTTTGAGGAAGAATTTATATAGAGCATATTGCAGTGTATTATTGTAGAAACTGTTTTTCCATGGAGAGTGTAGTTTCTATCCACATTAAAGATTTGACTTTCATAGTATCATTTTCTGAGTGAAATGCTCAAAATGCAATGTGATACAAGTTGATCTTGCATCAACTTGTATCACATTGCAAAATAATAATCACAAAATAATCCGAAAAACGAGTTTCGTACAATCGTAAGGTATTCGTGTCAATGTCAGTGATTACATGTCCTTACACATCATTTGGATTAAGTACGAATTTTGTTCAAAGTGCAATGAAATAGCTAGTAATTTTAGGAACACTGATACTAGATTAAAAAAAAATGTTTACTTCAATAACTTACTATACGTTTACATAATTCTTTCTAATGTGTATACGTATATATGTCCGTTTATCGATAGTAGCTTATACATATGTAATATGAATAGCTTAAATGATGATACATGGAGAAGTCTCAAAAGATATTTAACCAGAGAAGTTAGTATTTATAAACTTATCGTTTGGACTATATTCTCAATCTCATCATAAGTTAGTTAGTACGCTACTAGTACTGACTGTGCCAGTGACGCGTGTAACAGAAGGTTTTTATGTCCAGATAAGTTTCCTTATTCTTTTCATTATTAATTCGGTGTGTACGTGCCAAGACAAACGTAGGTCGATTATTATACCTAAATATTTCGTATGTTGAACTTTGTTAACTTCTATGCAAGGGCAAGTAAATTTAAAGTTAGAGGGGGTCTGACAATTGTGAATTTTGAATTTAAAATCAGCCGAGGGTTGGGAAATGTTATACTTAGAGAAGCAAATGAAGGTGGTTTTAGAGATGTTTGGGGTCAGTAGGTTATAGTTGAGCCAAGATGCGATCCTGGACAGGCTAGTCTCGGCTGACTTTGTTCCATGTTGAGTCGCTAAAAACTATGGCAGTATCATCAGCATATGAGTAGATGTGAGCACCGTCAATATTCATGTTAGAGACTGTTTATATAGACTAAAAATAAAGTGGGGCCGCGGACAGTTCCTTTACCGACGCCAAAGGTAATTGTCTCTTCAAGGCTAACAGTGTCGCACAGTGTATTTTTCGGACCTAAAAATGGACACCTCTTTTTTATTTAACTAATCGTTTGTGTTCGTCATTTAGAACATCAGAGTAAAACTCCCGCGAGTCAGTTCTTCTTAGTTTCGGAGAAAATAAATATTAAAGTTAGTTTTTTTTTAATGTGATTTTTTATAAAACCGTTAATTTCTCAATAACAGTTAGACTATATCGATTGAAACTTTAGTATGTTATGTAGCAATAAACAACACACTTAATTGCGAAGAAAATATTTCCTAATTCAACAGGAACAACGTGAATTATTTTTTTTCTGTTTTTAGGTTTTTATTTTTTTTTGCGAGGATGTATTGGTATTCGGATTTATTTTAAATAGGAAATAATTATTTATACTAATGTGCATCATACTGTTTTTTTTCACAACCGAATTCTAATATATCTAAGAGTTACTGGAGTTCAAATTTTTTTCAGATTTTTCTGTTAATTTGGTGTTGTCAACTTTTTACAACACAAAAATATAATTAAAATTCAAAATACAAGAAAAGGTAATTAATATGTTATTTATATGTTATATTTTAAAATTATAATTCTTCTGTGACAACCCTATCAAAATAATTTAAATTTCTTTTTTTTCAGAGATATATCAAGATTCGGATTTGAAATTATTAGGGATAATGCCTAACAATAAAAGGCACATTTTTGGTCAAAAAACTAATCCGAATAATGGTACATTTCGGAGGAAAAAAATAAAGTATGAAATTAAAAATAAAAGCTGTAACTTTACTTTCGTACAACCTTTTAGGGTGAATCTTTTTTTAAATTATACCTTATGTACATAGGAATAATATCCCCAAGAATCATTAAAATCACATACCTTTTTCATTGTAAAAGTAGGTTTCTGTGGTTTTTTTGAAGTTTCAGAGTTCGATTTTTAAAAATTTATCTCTCTGAAACTAAGAAGAACTGACTCGCGGGAGTTTTACTCTGATGTTCTAAATGACGAACACAAACGATTAGTTAAATAAAAAAGAGGTGTCCATTTTTAGGTCCGAAAAATACACTGTGTGTCGCCAATTTTGACTTCTTTTCCGACTGCAAAAATAATCCCTGAATAAAGTTACTGGCCTATAATTATACCTATACTTTCTAACCTGTCCAGAATATTGGAGACAGAGACAGTATCAAACGCTTTCTTGAGGTCAAGTAAAACAGCAAGGCACCAGGCTCCGCTGTCTACATTACTAGTTACAGTGGAGGTAAGAGCCAAGGCTGCATCTTCCGTTGACATTCCCTGCCGGAAGCCAAACTGATTGGGTGACAGAATTTGTTGTTATTGAGATAACTTATTAAACGTGACTTTATTAGTATTTCTAAGATTTTGGACATAGACGGTAATACTGATATGGGTCTATAGTTCGATGGGTCTGTCTTGTCGCCAAATTTTATACACTGGTGTTATTAAAGCTAGTTTCAGAGCAGTTGGAAAAGTTGCGTGTTCAAAGCATAGATTCGTCAAATGAAGAAAAAGTGGTACAATGAGTGCATGAGCAGCCTTTAGGAAGCTAACCAGGATACCATCCCATCCTGGGGCACATCATTAGAATGTTATAGACCTCTTTATGGTCAGCTGGCAAAATTACGAATGAAGATGAAGGGGCGTTATTATATGTACCAGGGTGAGAGACGTGTGTTCTGGAGGTGTTCGAGATGATTTCATTGGCAAGAATATTGCCTATGTTAGAGAAGTATTTATTTACTGCATTTACCTAGTCTAGTGCGTTTGGTTCCCGTTGTAGTAGCTCTGTGTTAGGTGTTTTTTTATGTTTTCGTTGAGTTATAGTGTTATATGAGTCCCACAGTTTTTTAGGATTTTTCTGCACTCTAGCTAGTTGTTCTGTATCGTAAATTCGCTTTTATTTTTTTTAATAATATAGTTACAATAGATACGATATCTTTTATAAATGTTATCCTTAATATTTCGTTATACTGATTACTCTTGAACCTTTTTTGCATATCATTCCTATTCCGGATGCAGCGGAGTAAACCGATTGTCATCCATAGTTTAAAATTTAAACTATGGATGACAATACTAGATCAAATGTAAAATCCATTGTAAGCTATCGTAGAGCCGAAGACCAGAATAAGGTCGGCGGTTCTGCATATTTTTAAAAATAACCGCCCAGTCTCAAATTCGGCAAACATATATTAAATTAATATTTATATCACCAGGAATTATTATATTTTTACATTTGCTACAGTAGTAATGTGATGATTAAGGGAGTAAATAAACTCATCGGCATTTGACGCAGAGGGTGGCCGGTAAATTGCCAAAATTATAAGATCAGGGTTCATGTTTATTTGCAAGCATGATGCAAATAAATGTTTATTTGCAAGCATGATGCAAATAAATGTTTATTTGCAAGCATGATGCAAATAAATGTTTATTTGCAAGCATGATGCATGCGTAAGTATCACTTCGTGTATTTTCACATTGCGTGTATTTTTGATGTATGCGACCACTCAGTCTGCTTTATTTAAGTGGTTAGTCGTTTGATAGAATGAGTAATTATTTATTTCTGGTATTCGTTTGTTAGGGTTTAATCTACACTCGCCTAGTGTTACAACGTCAACTTCAATTTTTAGATTTACTAAGTTCAAGGTACTACTTGATAGAAGCCGCTGACCGAATCCAGCTTAGCTACTAAGCGAAGTGTTATGAATATGCTACGCATGTTGTAACCACATCGGCATTGAATCGCTGGACACAATACAATCATCTCAATGGGCAGCAGGCTGCGCGCGCGTTGCACTCCCTACGAATTGTCACATGTGCGCGTATTTACACACGCGTTACAGCGAGCTGTATCAAGGACGAGTATTATTTCTCTTACAATGAACATCATTACAAATAAACTAACTGAAAATCCATGTGTAACCCCGCCTGGAACCCCTTAAAAAGGTTAAGGTTGTGCTATGTGCAACTTATTCGAGTACACGACGTGGGCCCGGCTTATATTATTAAAGAACCAAATTCTTTGCGAATTTTAAATTGAGCTCTACCAGTCTACCTGTAATTACAGTGACGTGCGTCAAGTTTATTTTTATAGCAATTATTATAAGATTTCGTGTCAGTCTGTCTGTGTCCATTGTGTGTATAATGAAGCTGAAGGCAATCAATAACGCGCACACTCCCGAACATGACAACAAAGTCATTACATTACGTACAGAGCTTTCTAAAGCTGCCCTGGTCGCCGTCCACTGCGCGCTGCACTCCGTTGCGACCGCTGATACAGTGGACACAAAACAAAGGGCGATGGATATGAAATAGTAGAAAGCGAAATACAAGCACGTGTAAGACGCAATTAAAGTTGAGAACTTACATTAGTTTGGTGTTGCCTTTCTCTGCACTTGTTCTAATAATGATAAATTGTGTTTTTTGCTCAAAGCTTCCCTGTGGGGGGCGACGCTATTTCGTAAGGAATCATTCGTCTTCTTATGCTTTATAAAACAGGAGCATGTCCTTTCTTATGCCGAAACTTTCATTTTCAACAGTGCGCCACACTACTGGATAATAATATATGCTCATCGTGACAGAAAAACTGCAACCGTGGGTCATGAGCATGGGTTAAACCTATTATGGGCCCATATAAGAAGATAAATTACCATAATTTAAAAAATAAGACTATAACGGTCAGTTTATGTCGCTATCTTGTGCTTTGAAGATTAAGATATTTATTTATTTTATTTTAGTACCTACATGGAGGACTTACAGCTAATAAAAACAAACACAAAAGGAAACTTTAGTCGCCCGAAAGCCAATTACAAATCCTCACGTATAGACTTATAATAATAATTTATGGTGTGAGCACAAAAACAAAGAACACATCACCTAAATTAAAGTAAGAAGCAATATAAATACTTAGGTTGCAATTATATGCCTAAAATAATAGAGAAAATAATAAAATAACAAAAACAAATAATATAACCTACCGCAACTTGAAAAATTTGAGGCTTAAACATCTTCTGGCCGAATTCACACTAATTGTGAATGAATCAAAATCATATTCCTTGCAATATGTCATTGAAATTTTTGCAAGCGCGCACAATGTAACTGTTCTGCCTATAATTCGAAAATGTATGAGGTACACGTATGTGTGGAATGTGGATTAAAACGAAGTGCTTTACTTGGCACATTAAAATAAAATTTTGACAATAACTCAGGGTTATCAACATTGTTATTGAGGATTTTCAACAAGAATAGTCTGCAATTTTACGTCGATCTACCAGTAGTAGCATACGATACTTCTTACAAAGTCCAAGATAATCGGTTAACTGATATGGAAACTTTTGATGATAGCAAAGATATTTTATGAACCGCCTTTGGATGTTTTCCATGCGGTCACTGTATCTATACTAATATAATAAAGCTGAAGAGTTTGTTTGTTTGTTTGAACGCGCTAATCTCAGGAACTACTGGTTCGAATTGAAAAAATATTTTTGTGTTGGATAGTCCATTTATCGAGGAAGGCTATAGGCTATATAACATCACGCTACGACCAATAGGAGCGGAGCATCAATGAAAAATGATGCAAAAACGGGAAAAAAATATTCCTTTTGAGAGCTTTCGTTGCGTACGCTGCGTAAACGGTTAAAGTTACGCAAAAATCATGTATGACGGAATTGTTTCCCTTTAAAAGTTCTAAAAAAAAGTCCGCGACAGCATATGTCTATCTTTTAAGGTTTACTCACTATAACCTTTTTTATGGTAATCAAATTTCTTCTAAACTAATGCATTATTTGCGAAGGTTTTCTTTATAAACATGATATTAATCCTTATCAAAATAAATACGTTATTCATCACAAGTATTTAATGTTGAATAAAATTGCCCTTGACATCATTTGATTTCAATGAATATCTTAGGAGTTGCATAGTTTACAAGTAATATAGTCGCATAGTTTACATGTATAAGTAATAATCTTAAGTAATATCTTAAAGTAATGGAATATATTTTTTGGAATATATTTTTAACCGACTTCAAAAAAGGAGGAGGTTCTTAATTCGGATGTTTCTATTTTTTATTTTTTATGTATATTCGGGCATAACTCCCTCATATAATACACTCAGCGGCACAATTAACCGCCCACTTTATTTTTCTTGTTTATTGCAAAAGCAGTTATTTAATCAATAAATGTTATTTAATATTTGTTTTTCGGGATGTTTCTGTGATTCAAACAAATGTTTAATTTTGTTAAATTTCTTTTTAATTGTTAGATAACAAAAAATAATCAAATTTTGATTTTTTTCAGGAAAAATTGGAATTTAGAAATCAAAGAAAAAAACACTTAAAGTTAAAACGAATCTTTTTTTAGTAATGGGTGTTGCCCCCTCTGGCCCTGATGACTTCTTGCAGCCTGTTTGGGAGTCCGTCCATGATGTCCTGAATATCTGATTAGGGGATATTGTTCCACTCCTCAATCGCTGCCGTTTTGAGCTCCCTGATGGTAGTGGGGGGCGATGTTCGTGCCCGAATACGCCTTTTCAAGTTGTCCCAGACGTGTTCTATAGGGTTGAGGTCTGGGCTGCGAGCTGGCCACGGTAATGTTTCGATATCGACTTCTCTTAGGTATTGAGTAACAATGCGGGCGACATGGGCTCTAGCATTGTCATGCATTAGAAGGAAATCTTCTCCAATAAATGGAGCAAATGGTACCACATGTTCTTCCAGGACCTCTTCCACGTATCGGGCTGCAGTTAAACTGCCTCTTTCAATAATGACGAGGGCCGTGCGAGCCTCGTAAGAAATACCGCCCCAAACCATTATTGAGCCACCTTGGTAGCCAACAGTTTTAACAATGGCACAGCGAGCAAACCTCTCGTTTTGGCGTCGGTAAACACGCTGACGTCCATCTGGTCCTCTCAAAGCAATTCTGCTCTCGTCAGAGAACAAAACATTTTTCCACTGATCAACAGTCCATCTTGCATATTCACGTGCAAAGCGGAGCCTTGCTGTTTTGTGCTGTGGGAGAAGTTCAGGGACGCGGGCTGGTCGATATGCCCGCAGGTTTTGTTCCGCCAACCTTCTTCTCACTGTCCTTTCACTAACACTAACGTTTCTCACTTCAAAGAGTCGGTTACGGGCCTCAGTAGCTGTGCAGGAGCGATTTCTTAAAACATTGGTGACAATGAAACGGTCGTCCCGAGCTGAAGTGCAGCGATGCCGTCCTTGACCTGGTCGCCGGGTATACGACCCAGTCTCTCTGAAGCGTCTGATGGCGTCTCGTACAGTTGTACGAGGTACTCCCAGTGTACGAGCGATGCGACGTTGGCTGTACCCAGCGTCAGCTAAAGCCACAGCCGTAGCGGCTCCAACTGCATCTAACGGCATTTTTTTTTTCTTTAAATTAATGAGCACTTGTTTATGAACTCAATAACACTGTTTGAAATGTTCAGAAACGCGAAAAACAGTACAAAGAATCACGGAAATCCGATCTCTACCAAAGCTGTATTTCGACTAAATCACTGAATAGACGTCAAAACCAAATTTAATAAAAACAATAAGACAAGGGTAAAAGTGTTTAATTTATTGTAAACATGCCCACTTAACAAATAACATTTAATACTGTAAGCATTCCATAACGTAAACAAACGGTATGCCACTTGAGAAGGGTGGGCGGTTAATTGTGCCGCTGAGTGTATGTATAGACAGACGGATTTGCAAAAATTTTTTTGTTCGAAATATTTTTATTCCGGAAATATTTTTACTCCGAAACTCATCATCAGATCTTTATGAAATTTAAATAGGACCAATTTAAATTTCATAAAGATCTGATGATGAGTTTCGGAGACAGACGACGGAACTCTTCAATAAATGCCAGCAAATCAACCGCGATTGCTGGTATAGCATATGTATGCATTGTTTACGCAATCACACAACATAACATTACGCCTGTACCTTTGAAAGGGGTAGGCAGATGTGTTCAATAGCTTCCTGTCACTGATATTCACATACCAAGTAGTGTTATATGAATTTGTTTGGGGTAGGCAGGTACAACTAAAAAGTGAAAAATAAAAACTTAAAAATAAAAAAAAACAACCGACTTCCAAAAAAATACTACAAAGTGAAAAATAACTTTAATTTCGAAAGTCGGTGTCAAAAAATGAAAATACAGAACCAACGACACCGACTTCCGAAATTAAAGTTATTTTTCACTTTGTATTCTTTTGGAAGTCAGTTGTTTTTTTTTTGTCAACAAGTTTTTAGTAGGTTTTTTCCTGAAATTACCGCGGGTGAAACGGCGGGGCACAGCTATTATTAAATAAAGTTACCTTTAGCAGTTAATAGAACAGAAAAACAAACTGTTGTTTGTTTGTTTGAACACGCTAATCTCTGGAATTATCAATTATTTTTGCATTAGATTGTCCAATCCATGTGGAAAGCTTAATCACGCCAGGACTCTTTGGAGCTGAGCAATAAGAAAAAGGTCAGGAAGAATGCTAAGAGAAAACGATGTGATAGCGCGGGCGGGTGATGCGATGCGATGGGTTGGGGGAGCAAGAAATTTCACGCGGACGAAGTCGCGGGCAGAGGCTAGTTTCTGATAACGTGAATTCCAAATCTGAGACGCGTACTCAAGCTGACTTCTTACAAAAGTGCAATACAATATTTTTTGTGTTTTAGCATCAGTAAAACACTTAGAGAGACGTATTATAAACCCATGCAGTTTGGAAGCTTTTTTAACAATTGCGTCAATGTGTGTGTTAAAAAGTAAACTGTCTTGATGGACGCCCAAATCACGAATAGTATTGCACCTTGGCAAAATCTGGCCCGCCAAAGTATATGTAGTGGCTAGGACTGCACGTGTTCTAGTGTAAGTGATCACCGAACACTTGGATGGGTTGAGATCAAGTTATAGCCCGACAATACTCTTCAAGCCGATACAAGTCAGCCTGTAGTGCTACTCTATCTTCGAGCGTTGAAATAGTGGCACAAATTTTCATGTCATCGGCAAAGCATAATAGTTTGGATGAACGGAGAAACTGATTAAAGGCACTTGCAGGCGAAGAGTCCATTACCAGCCATAATGCAGCAACGCACAAAAACAGCAACGAGAACGCACGCGGATGTTTTAGAAAGTACTACAAGATGATATTACATAAAGACTACCTGCATGCCCAGTAATGGTCACGATGCGTCTTCATCGCTTGATGTTCCGGCTGATGCACTGATGTAATGTAGCGCATACACTGAGACAGTTGAAATGACTGAGCTTGTAATAATGCACTTATGAAGGTCTATTGTAGGGTCGGCCATAAATCCATCTTCCATACGATGTTCAGGCAGAACAGCAGTGAGCAGTCACAGGACAGCATCACTGTGCGACCCGCGACTTTGGCCAATCTTGGGAACGGTTCTGACCAATTCAGTGAACAAAAACCTATACGAAATCAGTACAAATGTGTTCATCAGACAATGTACGGACACCTGCACAGTGATTCATGTTCAGAATAGGACACAGCTGTATATTACCAAATTCTGGAACGAACGATCTTTGAATCGAACCATTTGTCTGTTTTGACGGTATGTATTACTACATAGATGCTTAATCAGATTGTTGATGATACCAAATGATTTGAGACGAGCGCTAATCCTGCCGACAACTGTCACATAGTTTGGCAGGTTTAGGAAATGTGTAATACAAGGCTTTGGTCCAAAATAAGTTATATATTATTTATAAGAATTTCCTGTCTGGAAAGTACATACTACCATTTCGTGCAGCATGAGCATACAATCTAATACACGTTTCTCGTTTCAATGTGGCTAGAAGACAATAATTGTCTTCGTTGTTTTTACCTTACACCTTGAACATATGCAAAATACGTTCACCTTGACATGACGTCTTACCTGAAAATAAACAAATAGTTTTATAAATACAAATATAATTTCAGTAGGCCTTTCAGGCCTTAGTTTCATGTTTGAGGATAATAATGGTTCGAACGAAAGCAGGAACTCTCTAAGATGATCTTCCTTAAATCTATCATTACAAGATTTTTTAACTCGAACTCAAAGCATTTATTTCAATTAAACCATTTACAGGCACTTTTGAATTGTCAAAAGTCGGTCAGTCAGAAAATATGAAGCTAGTTGCCCATTCCAAAGCGTAGGTACCTATCGAGAAGAACGGGCAAGAAACTCCATGGACACTCTTTTAAATTATATTTTTACAAAAATATTAGTTACATCATTAATGTGAATTTATAATTATATGTGAGAACGATGTAAAAAATTTGTACGCGTTAAAAGCGTCCAGAGTACAGCAAATAGTAAGAAAACAACAATTCAAAATTAAAAATAAGCCGAGGCAGCTATGTGATGACCAGCCCCAACTGACGGCGCCCGTTCACGAACATGACGCATAAATCAGCACCATTTAGCTCAACCATTTTGAAGGGAGCTAAATGATCCAACACACACGCCACCGTCAGCGAGACATTTGTGTGAGCATGACATACTATCAGCCGCCAGGGCACATTCAAGTCAATGAAAGACATTACCCGGTAAATGGTACATAGTGTATAGTATATACGTAGAACTCACATCTGTGCTATGCAATTATACAATACAAAGGAAATTGAGTTTATACAATGCAAAGATAGTCTACAATCTTCAGCAGCTCCAACAGTATTTTCATGTGTTAATCAATTAGTTGTGGTTGTGGAGCAGGACCAGCATTGAGCCAGGCATTGTTATCAGCGATGTAATCCCCTAGCTTATAATATGCCTGACTGCATAGTGTGCGTTTTATGCAAGACTTGAATATTGTCTCATTCAGTTGAAGAATGTGGGGAGGTATTTGAACTAATAGGTCCCTATTTCTAGTACCTACTATAATTATTTCTTTCACCTCTTTTACTAAAAAGATGTAAGTTGTTTCTTACATACATGATGTTTTCGTAGATATATTGACAAGGCACCGTCATGATGTTAATTTCCTTAAACAGTTCCCTTAGAGAATCGCGCCTGCGGAGAATATACATAAATGGCTCTGATGGCTCTTTTCTGCAGAATAAAAATAGAATCGACGTCTGCAGCCCGTCCCCAAAGTAAAACCGTAAGACATGATACCGCATGCCATTTTCCCTTTAAAACGTAAAGAAAGCAAATAAAAACACTGGCACTCCGGTAGTGCCGACAGAAGTGAAAACTTGAACAATTACGAGTGTATTTTGTGAATCGTCTTATAAACAAAACACGCGTGTTAAGGTGTGTTCCTTATTTTATAGGGTTTTTTGCAAATCAGGTATGATGACCAAAGTGACTGGTTTATTCTTCTCGTGAAAGGAATTTATTCAGATTTGCTCGTCGTCAGTTATATATCCGTGGTTCAGCGCCATCTCGTCGTTGTTGGATGAACTACGTAGTTAGTACGCGAGGCCCTCGTAGTTCTTCCCGATGTGCATAGATGGCGCTGTCCTCAACAACGCGCTCGTCGTTGTTGGATGAACTACGTAGTTAGTACGCGAGGCCCTCGTAGTTCTTCCCGATGTGCATAGATGGCGCTGTCTTACGTTTTACGTCTTACGAATTTTCGATCAGGGTCACGTGACCTGACGCGAATTTAGAAGTTTTTACCCATTCCAAAAAAAGTACACAGCGCCGCTAAAGAAGTTTTCACTTCAAAAAAAAACGTTCAGTCAGATTTTCGCCGAATTTGCCATATAGCCGCATTTCCAGCTCGACGGCCCCCCACCACCGGGCCGCGGAAGCTTCCTTTTTTAAAATCAATTTTTTTCACTTTTTCGCTAGGTGTAATGGTACGGCATTGCAGGATGTTGTAGAGCAACTCTCGATTAACAAAATCACGTTTGAAAAATTGGTCAACGGCCACTTTTCGGAAGAGCCTATCTTGCTGAAATTTTGTATGCATATTGAAGCTTATAAAACACATATTCTATCAAATCAAAGTTTCAAGTCTTCATATTTAATAGAACGGAATTTCGAAAAAATGGCCCAAAAAAGCGGTTTTTTGCAATTTACAAAAAATTACTGGACCGATCGGAGCTCAAAAAAACTCATTCGATTCGTCTTTTTATTGCGCATTTTTTATTTCATTACACTTTATTTGTCAAATGCATAGCTTTCCCGTAAATGGCCAAAAGTGATTTGGACGATCTTTGCCATTTTTTTAACCATTGTGCGGTGCTCCGATTGGCCTTCAAACTTAATATGTTACTTGTATTCGTATTATCTAACAAAAAAAAAAAATTAAAATCGACGTTCGCAATTGCATGTTTTTTATTTTAGGACACGAATCAGCTAATTCTACCCGACTATTGATATTGTTTACGCTGCAGCACCGAAGCAACTGCATGGATACCAATACCATCAGTGGACGAGTTTGTTTGGAGTTGATACGCTATACCAAGCCACGTTCAAGATATAAGCCTTAATAAATTAAAATTATTAATTAAACGTAAGTTGTGCAAGAAAGCCTTTTATACTGTTAAAGATTATTATATTATAAAGATTATATTATTGAGGATAAAAAGGCTTGGGATTGAGCTGCTTCCAATTTCTGCATTTTGAGTGTTTTTGTTGTTTTTTTTTTTATATAATATACACATTGACATTAATAATTTTTTAAAAAAAACAATGATATTTGCTTACTTTGTAAAGTATGTATTACATTATTTTAATTACAAAACGATGTGGGTCATTTATTTTATTCTTTTTATATTTTTTTCAAATTCTCTCCATGGTCTGGCAGTTTCAGTAATTTATGTGGCCTACCCAAATGTCGTGTACGTTACCCCAGCAAGAAAGTGTCTCCTAGAGTTATAGGAGTAGAAAGTATATTTGGTGCCTTATCTGCTGTAAATGTGCCCCCACATAAAAAATGTGTCCCCTGTCGTTTTGGAAAAAAACAGAAAAAACGATTCCTGCTGGGGAAACGTTTTTCTAGCAGGAAAATTCTAAACGAATGATCGGAGAGAGAAAAATTGTGCATGGCCAGAGAGCTTATAATGTGTGCCAAAATGTGCCCCCAAAAATAAAATCTGTGCCCCTTCAGGTTTTCGAGATATTGCATTTCCTGCTGGAGTAACGTTTTCATGAATCGTATATCTCTACAACCATTGCATGTGCCCCTGTAGAATAAACATACACGAGTAGCTCTTAATGTGTGCCCCTTAGTGCCCCAATTAGATTTAAGAAAATATTTATAGTTTTCAAGTTATAGCAGTTTTATGAAAACCCGAAAAAACTTCGCAGCGCCTAAATTAGACAAGAAACAAGTTCGCTGAAAACTGTATTCGGTCCTTCTTGACGCTAATAATAACCATACAAAGTTTCAAAACTGTTCATGCATGCGTTTTTGCCAAAAGTCAAAACGATGGTGTCCTAACTTTGACGGCAAAATACAAGGAACCGGCTCAATCCGAGATGTGTAGGTGTAAACCAAAATCATGTGCCTTTATTCAAAAATATATGGTGAAAATATTCAGCTTGGAATGTTTCGCATTAAGTAAATATAAAAAAAAACCAAAATATGTAAACAACGGCTGGTTATCCAACCAAATTCCAATGACTACTAAAAAGCGACTGATTCATACATATCGATGACCTTCTTTATTGGACGTATTATACCTAAGCTGTCCGTACAGTCGCGTTCAAAAGTTTTGGGGGCTAATTAAAAAATATGTTAAATGCACCTTGTGACTATAATAAATTAAACAGCTTGTTGATGTGGAAATTATTATTTTTATTCCCTTAATTTTAATTCTTAATGTAATTATTGCATCAAATCACAGATCAAAGTTCCTACCTATAAATATTAGAAATTATTTGCACGTTGTGTAGTAATTATTATTTAAATCACAGATCAGTTTTTCATCTAAGTCTAACATATTGTTACGAGCTTGGGGTTCGTGACAATAAAAACTGCCGATTTAATAACCAAAAAATGACACTTTAATCACAACACTAATTATAATTCAAACACACTAATAAGAAACACAATTGCACTTACTGATCACTCTTAAGTCGCACTCGAATATCGCCTTCGATGTTATCGCTCTTATCGCTTAATCGAAACTATGTGTGTCTCGCGGCCCACCCGGCCTTATATAGTGCCGCAGAGCTAGTACATAAACATCTAGAACGTTCGAGTACATACCGGTCCCGACTGACTCGACGTCGATAGTTCTCGGAATTACTAGTACTTACAAAAAGGTCAAGTAGGGTCAAGGTCCTAGTACCGAGGTACTAGTTCTGCTACCCGATACTAGATGGCGCTAGTGGTAACTAATGTCGCCATGTATCAAACATTATTTGCGGCGCGCAACACTGCCCCCTCCTTAGACATGCTCGTCCCGAGCATTATTGGCCCCATAATAACGCGCCAGTCGATCCACATGGACGATCTTAGGAGTACCTCTTGCACCTTTCTGTATCCGGTAGGTTACATCATTGATCTTTGTCACAATCCGGTACGGTCCGTCCCATTTAGCTTGAAGCTTAGGAGATTTCCCTTTGCTGCGGACTGGATTGTGCAACCACACCAGTGAACCTTCGTCGAATCCTTTATTGTTCATTTTGCGGTCATAACGGGTTTTCATCTTTTCAGACATTTGCTGGCCCGATTGTCTGACGTGCTCATAAATGTCATTCATTTTGTTCCGCAAATCATTCGCATAATCAGTTACACTGCGTGGGGCATCAGGTGGTATTCCGGTGATCAGGTCTGCAGGTAGCCGTAGTTCTCTTCCGAAGTTTGCGAAAGCTGGTGTCACCGCTGTACTTTCGTGGACAGCACTTCGATATGACAACAAAAACGGTTGTATGTGCTTGTCCCAATCTCGTTGCCGATTTTCCACAACTTTCGCTAGGTACCTCTCCAGTGTCTGATTAAATCGTTCCACCATTCCATCGGATTGTGGGTGGTAAGAAGTCGTCCTTGTTTTATGAGTACCCATAACTCGACAAGTTTCCTGGAATATTTGGGACTCAAAATTCCTTCCTTGATCACTGTGAATCTCCAAAGGTACTCCAAAACGACAGAAGACTTCATGAACTAATTTATCTGCAACTGTCGAAGCTTCTTGATTTGGAATGGCGAAGACTTCCGGCCACTTAGTGAAATAATCCATCACAACCATGAAATACTTGTTGCCACTTTCACTTTCCGGAAACGGCCCCGCAACGTCAAGGGCTATCCTCTCCCATGGTGCACCAACATTATACAATTTTAATGCACCCCTACTACGAGTCTGAGGTCCCTTTACAGCTGCACAACTTGTACATTTGCGACACCAATCCTCGACATCGTCCCGACAGTGGACCCAGTAAAACCGTTCTCGTATCTTCAGTAGAGTCCGTTTTACTCCCAGATGACCTCGCCCTTGATGATTAGGCTATTCCCATCATGGGTTTGTGTGATCGAAATCCTTGGGGCTCCTTGAACATCAGCCAGCACCCGCCCCGCAGTCCTGGCTATTACTCGTTTCCCTGCTGCTGGTGTTGGGCGGTGCTGTTAGCCGCACTGCCTTCTGGAGATCGGCCGTCTTCTCTTTCTGCAGTTCGCTTAGGGCAACTGGACCGAAGGTGGCCCCTTTCCCCACAGCCGTAGCACCTAGGGCTGTATCCTTTACTGCGCTCGCGAACTGTAGCCGCTGCAACCTCCCTGACGCGATGGGAACGATGATCTTGCCGCACAGCTTCCACCTCCAGTGCATGGGCCAAGGCGTCCTTCAGCGTCCCGTGGTGACCGAGCCTCACAGCAACTCTAACTTCAAGGTCGCGGATGCCGTCGATGAATGCCTGCACCAGGTTCCCATCAATAAGTGCAGGTACGGACTGGTAAGCTTTGCGAACCAGCTTCTCCACTTCCAGGGCCCACTGCTGCAGGTTTTCATTGCTGCGTTGCACGCGATCCTTGAGCTGCGCACGAAACACGTGTTCAAGGTGAGCGTCGCCATACCGAGCCTCCAATGCCTCAAGGAGCTGCTCGTAAGTCACTTCCTTACCGAGAGCTTCCAGAACAGTTAAGGCCTGGTCGCGCAAGCCCAGGGTGAGGGCAGTCATGGCCTGACTTTTATTCCACCCGTTCGCCTTCATGACAGCCTCAAACTGGATTTTGTAGGCCGACCAGGAAGAAGTTCCGTCGAACGGTGGCACTTTGAATCCACGTAGCGAAGGTGTTGTAGCTACGGGAGCTGCGATTCCATCACCCAGTTTCAGGTAATCCAGCGTTTTCTTCACGTCAGCCATCACGGTTTCCTTCAGGTCAGCCATCACGGTTTCCTTTACGTCAGCCATCACGTTGTCAACCCGATTATTCACTTGGTCGATTCGGGTTTCGGCTTCCGACAGACGGTTGTCATGTTGAGCAACCTTTTCCTTCACCTCCTTCATGTCTTTCCCGAAGGTAGCGTGAAGGTCCTTTATAAGGAGCATCTGCTCTTCCTGGTGGCGCGCCTGCTCCTCTTTATCCCGCTGGAGCTGTTCCTCCAACCGACGAGCCTGTTCCTCCTGTCGGCGGACCTGCTCCTCCTGTCGGCGGGCCTGCTCCTCCTTGTCCCGCTGGAGCTGTTCCTCCAACCGACGAGCCTGTTCCTCCTGTCGACGAGCCTGTTCCTCCTGTCGGCGGGCCTGCTCCTCCTTGTCCCGCTGGAGCTGTTCCTCCAACCGACGAGCCTGTTCCTCCTGTCGACGAGCCTGTTCCTCCTGTCGACGAGCCTGTTCCTCCCTGTCACGCAGCAGCTGTTCTTCCAACCGACGGGCCTGTTCCTCCTTGTCCCGCTGGAGCTGTTCCTCCAACCGACGAGCCTGTTCCTCCTGTCGGCGAGCCTGCTCCTGCAGCATCATCATCAGAGCAGCAAAATCTGGTGCTGATGATGCTGGAGCAGCTGTGGACGGGCCGGCCTCCGTGGTCGGTAGCTGGCCTTCCGACCCCTGTGGCATTGCTCCACCAAATCGCCTCTGATCTGTCTCTTGCTGGCGTTGACTCCGGGTACGGATACCCTCCATGTCGTCTTTGGGTAAAATCGGCATTTTAAACCTCGCTTCTGACACCAATTGTTACGAGCTTGGGGTTCGTGACAATAAAAACTGCCGATTTAATAACCAAAAAATGACACTTTAATCACAACACTAATTATAATTCAAACACACTAATAAGAAACACAATTGCACTTACTGATCACTCTTAAGTCGCACTCGAATATCGCCTTCGATGTTATCGCTCTTATCGCTTAATCGAAACTATGTGTGTCTCGCGGCCCACCCGGCCTTATATAGTGCCGCAGAGCTAGTACATAAACATCTAGAACGTTCGAGTACATACCGGTCCCGACTGACTCGACGTCGATAGTTCTCGGAATTACTAGTACTTACAAAAAGGTCAAGTAGGGTCAAGGTCCTAGTACCGAGGTACTAGTTCTGCTACCCGATACTAGATGGCGCTAGTGGTAACTAATGTCGCCATGTATCAAACATTATTTGCGGCGCGCAACAATATGTATAATCAGTAAATTCGCATCACAAAAATCACAGAATCAAATATCAAATAATATTCTCATCAAAATAATATTCTAATCATCATACAACCTAGCACTGGCTTGCAAATTGCAAAAAACGTAAGAAAATTTGTATTTCGCGGGCTACCCTGGAGCATTCATCATAACCCTGTACAATTTTGTCTATTCTACCAACGATTATATTAAAGCTGATTATGTAGTGTCACATAATTTTGATTTGATGGCGTTTTAGATATATTAGTGTCATTCCACAGTCAGGTGATAATGTTGTTACGTATATGGGATAAATATGTTTATTTATAGCCAAATACCATCAGATAATTTGTGCAAATTCGACGTTTACAGTTATATCTTTATGCGGTTTACTATACTAACACACTTTATCTGAATCTATGTATAAGCAAATTACTTGTAAGAAAATTATTTATCTGTCATTTAAAATTTAATATTTTTTTTACACAAATTATTATACTTATACTTAATACTGATCTGTGATTTTTTGTGATGCGAATTTACTAATTATATGTTAGACTTAGATGAAAAACTGATCTGTGATTTAAATAATAATGACTACACAACGTGCAAATAATTTCTAATATTTATAGGTAGGAACTTTGATCTGTGATTTGATGCAATAATTACTTTAAGAATTAAAATTAAAGGAATAAAAATAATAATTTCCACATCAACAAGCTGTTTCATTCATTATAGTCACAAGGTGCATTTAATATATGTTTAATTAGCCCCCAAAACTTTTGAACGCGACTGTACGGACAACAGCTTAGGTATACTACGTCCAATAAAGAAGGTCATCGATATGTATGAATCAGTCGCTTTTTAGTAGTCATTGGAATTTGGTCGGATAACCAGCCGTTGTTTACATATTTTGGTTTTTTGTTTATACAGTATGTTAACTAACAGAGGGCGTTCCCGTTAACCCGCAATAGTATAGCATCCATACATGCTAAAAAAAATATTACCATTCGAAAATAAAATGTTTTATATTTTTTTATATTAAAATATTCACTAAAAATCGTAAATTGATACGTTAAAGAAACACTCTGTACACGCGTACTTGAAGGACAGCAATGTCGGAATTTATTTATGAATGACGGGCGCGGGTGCGGGCGGGGCGGGGCGGCCGTCTCACTCCGCTTCGTGAACTCTCGGAAACGCTCGGCCAGCAACGTGCGTATTGCGTTTGGGCATTACTACTACGAATACTATTCCGCGCTACTATTTTGATTTTAAACAGGAGGTTTCGAATTTATTGACAATTAATTATTTTTTTTAATTCGGATTATTTTATGCTTATATTTCTATGCTGATATTTTTATTTTAATCTATTAATGATATAGATTAACGAGTTTAAGGGAACGCCCTCTGTTATTTAACATACTGTAATTTACTTAATGCGAAACATTCCAAGCTGAATATTTTCACCATATATTTTTGACTAAAGGCACATGATTTTGGTTTACACCTACACATCTCGGATTGAGCCGGTTCCTTGTATTTTGCCGTCAAAGTTATGACACCATCGTTTTGACTTTTAGCAAAAACGCATGCATGAACAGTTTTGAAATTTTGTATGGTTATTATTAGCGTCAAGAAGGACCGAATACAGTTTTCAGCGAACTTGTTTCTTGTCTAATTTAGGCGCTGCGATGTTTTTTCGGGTTTTCATAAAACCGCTATAACTTGAAAACTATAAATATTTTCTTAAATCTAATTGGGGCACTAAGGGGCACACATTAAGAGCTACTCGTGTATGTTTATTCTACAGGGGCACATGCAATGGTTGTAGAGATATACGATTCATCAAAACGTTACTCCAGCAGGAAATGCAATATATCGAAAACCTGAAGGGGCACACATTTTATTTTTGGGGGCACATTTTGTCACACATATAAGCTCTCTGGCCATGCACAATTTTTCTCTCTCCGATCATTCGTTTAGAATTTTCCTGCTAGAAAAACGTTACCCCAGCAGGAATCGTTTTTTCCGTTTTTTTCCAAAACGACAGGGGGCACACATTTTTTATGTGGGGGCACATTTACAGCAGATAAGGCACCAATTATACGTTCTACTCCTATAACTCTAGGAGACACTTTCTTGCTGGGGTAACGTACACCCAAATGTCCTTTCTTTGGTATTGTTCGTCGAAACGTTCAGCTCCTTAAGTCGAGTTGAGCTGCACGATTTCTGACAAATGCGTGCACTGACTGGACAGGTCCTCTCAATCTGTGTGGTTCTTTCCTCAAAAGACCATCTCAGACATCGACCTACATAGTCTTCATATAACCTGACCCAGATTATGTCTGGACTTTAAAAGACACTATGACCTCTGAGTTTGTGTCGGCCTTTCTTCTCAGAGTAGTCAGATAGGAAACGCCGACCTCATCTAGTTTACAAAAATTATGATTGACGTGTAAAAAAAAGTGTTTGTGCAAACCTACTTACAAAAATGAAAATCATTTATCATTGATTATTGCTGCAATATGTTATTATTAGATACATTTAGGAATTTCGAAAACATGTTAGTAAACGCTAATATCAATTAATAGAAATTCCTGATGGATTAGTCGTTGGCATTTTATTCTAGGTATTGTTTCCCGGCATCTACACGACATCATAGTCTATCAGCCAGTTAATGTCACCGATTACTACTGAATTTGAACGATGCTTCAAGTCGATACTGTGTACGTTTGGCACGGGTTGAGTGTCATGATTGCTTGTTACTATATGTTCGCCCGGTGCGCGGTGGGGTATTTCCCCAATGCGACTGTGAATACGTCAGCCGCAGCCCACATTAACTAATCGGAAGTCATAGCCGTTTCATTCAGACGAACACTGCGTGCACGCACAAAATGTCGCAGCGGAGCGGCGCGCGGCGCTATCTCAGATCTGCACCGGATAGTGGACACGGCATTATGTTGCGCAACCAACACCTCCTCTAATTAAATAATGTAAGTGGAGCATGACGACTGTGTCAATAAAATTAATCAAAGGGCTAAAAAACACGAAAATGAAATCAAACCAAATGGAAAATGAAATTAAATATATTGGATCAGTCAGTCAGGTAGTCTTTCAGGATTGGTCAGGATGTAGTATATCACACTAATGTCATACAGGCGAAATTTTGTGAGTGTGTGTGTTTATATGTTTGTTACTTCTTCACGCTCTCTGCACCAATTTTGATAGAATTTTGTATGGAGGTAGCTGACACCCTAGATTTACATATAGGCTACTTTTTATCCCGAAATTCCTACGGGATCGACACTTGTGCGGTGAAACCGTGGGGCGCAGCTAGTCTTAAATAAATCTTATAATAACAGGAGAAGAACAGCAGCTTATGCATTGGAATGTATCTCACATATCATCGTCTGCCTGCCTTTTCCCAACTATTTTGGGATCGTCTTCAATCTAACCGGATGCAGCTGAATAACAATATTTTACATGGAGCTAGGGTTGCCAGGTCTTAAAACCAAAAAAAGCCGGACAGACCAGCCAGTTTAGCCGGACATTAAGGTAAAAAGGCCGGACACCCTTAATTTTTTAGTCTTAGTATAACACGGACAACTTAAAAAAAAGGAAAAACGGCTTTTTTATCGTTTACCATAAAATCATCTCATATTTTAATGAAACAACAATAAAATTGAATGAATCAGTCTTCAGTGGGGTGGTGATGAAGAGTGGCGAAGCGGCGCGGCGCGGGGCGCGCCGCCGCCGCGCGCGCTTCTTTCAAATTTAAAAAGCCGCACAGGCCGGACACCGTCTGATTTGGCTGGACACGCAACCAAAAGGTCTGACTGTGCCCGGCTTTATCCGGACGCCTGGCAAACCTACATAGAGCAACTGCCTATCTGACCTCCACAAACCAGTTACTGGGTAATACGATACCCCTTGGTAAGACTGGTTGTCAGACTTTCGGGCTTCTGACTACCCGTAACGACTGTCAAAGATCTACGAATGACAGTCGGGACCAACGGCATAACGTGCTTTCCGAGACACGGAGGGGCCTCGGGTATGTAAAAATGATCACCCATCCACAGACCTACCGCGGCAAGTGTAGCTTAACCTGATCAATCGACCTGTGCGGCTGTTATTATTTAGCCACGGCTATATATCCCTAATAATAAATGATAGTTTCACATTAACTACGAATGCCCATAAAATCTAACACATTTTGTAGAAATCTCTAGTTTTCTACGAAATGGCGATGGGTTTTTATACCTATAAACCATCTCTTCGATAGTAAAATCCCCGTAAAACATCCATGACTAGTGTTCGTAGAACAGTAAGCGTTATGCTCCAGCGCATGCTTCATTATGATACATTGATGACAACAATGTGTTGTGTGCGGTGACGTCATACGCTTTTGTTGCCAAACACCGTGTGTGGCGATGTTGCACAACAGTCGGCACACTTATTTCATTCATTACTACACTCCGCTAGAATTAGCAGCACGATGAGCGGCGCAGTGTATAATTATGTAAACAATGGTCCTGTCGCGATTGTGATACGTTGGCAAAGCATTACCTCACGAGTCACGACCTTGTTGACTCGCTAAGGTCGAGGTTAACAGTCTCGTACCTCAAGACAAATGGCAGAACATGAACTAACAAACACACGAGTTATTGCTAAAAAACAAAACAAATGTCTCGCTGTGCAGAAAACGATGTCAGAACCGAACAACCGGCAACAGGATAATGACGAGGACGAATAAATTATGGAAATATAGCTAGGTACGCAATACTCAAGGAAAACCACAAAATGATTATACATTTTAATTTGAATGCTGCAAGTAAGATAACTCACAGGTAAAACATAACCACTTTAAAAGTTGAATACTTACTTCGATCTTACTGCCAAGGTCTGAAAGATTTCCAGCACCTAATTTAGCTCGGCACGGAGCCCCGGGGGTTTTCCAAGATTTCAGTTCAATATTATTTTCGTAACCATTAGAGCAAAATTTGTTTTTTTTTTTCAATGTAAACTAAAAGTTCAGCGTGTTTTCGTCTCTATCGACCCTTTCGGGTCCAAAAGCAATTTCCATGCGGTGTCTAGAGCTCGGGTCGCTGCCTGGCTCCGCTGAACTTGGAGGTAGTACAGCGAGCACGTCGCTGCGTGTAATTCGCGGCAGCGCGCGGCGCGGTGCGGCGCCGACAAAAGAAGCCACGGGCCATTGATCGCCGTCCCGCACAATGGGAACATTAAACAGGCCGATCACACCGATTCACGACAACATACGATAACATTGCCCGTTAAATGCCTTTCAATGTTCGGAATATTGTCATAATGTTCAATCAGATTCATAGCAGTTACTCAAGTTTTAAACTTCTAAGTCCCCTTCGATGGTGAAACATACGGAGTCACCTTACCTAATCTTGTCGCAAATCCGGTCGCAGATTCAACCATTTAGAATATGCTAATATGTAAGCTTAAGCAAGATCCAACCCGGAGAAATCAGCAATATCGCTTTTTCACATCTGGATTAATGAGTTATAACATCTAGAATAGACAAAATAAATGTCGGACACTTTATTATCGTATCCTGAATCTCAGATCTCATTTTTGTTGGTTCTGAGAACTCAAAACAAGACCTGAGATTGGACAACACGATAAACTAATGTGTTTTGCGAAGGAGCATAGAACCCGAATCTCTTCAAAGTAAGAGTGAACAGGCTTCTTCTGGGTAAGCTCACTCCATCGTAGTCTTTGTCCCTGTCATCTCTGACCTAGACTAGAGTCAAGAGCAAACCCATTTCAAATAAAACAAAAAGCGGTTAAGCGCGGGAGAAACTTAGGTCGGCGCAGGTTAGATTTTCAGTGAAATAAACACCTGCCATGATACTTTATAAAACTCGTCACTCAACATGATCCTTGCCATTCGCAACAGTTCAACGCATATTCAGCAGAACATCAGTATTCGTTCCCTTCATCAGATCAAGTGATTGCTGTGTGACATGCACTTTCCGCCAGTTCTCGTCAATTTAGTTTAGACGTTCAGATGCAGAAAGTTTCTACATCTGAACTTCTGAACTAAATTGAGGTGCCAATTTTTTCAAGTTTAACAATGCCTGTGACGCTTTTAATGATTCACTAAAAATAAACACCGTAGACATAGAGTCTAAGTGAAAAGTTGGTTGTGAAAAGTAAATAATAAGTTGGTTGTCAATAGCGCTGCGGTGGAACACGCTCTCGCGTAACGGTGATCGGAAATAGACTCCGCGGTGGAAAAGTAACAGCAAGTGATCAAAGCGAACCATTTAGCAGTTCACACGAAACACCATTATATTATTATGTATCAGCTGCACGGCTCGTGCAAAAATTCAATCCAGTTTCATTCAAGGTATTCGCTATTTGTGTGCGAAGATTGAAGTGCGCCATCACGACTCACGATCAGTTACTGTGTCGTGGTGATTGGATGACAGTCATAAAAATACTATTGTTGCGGACGACCGTTGACACGTCCAGTATCTAACGGCCGTACCTGGGACAGTCTCCCACGTTTTTGACGTATGTTCCCTACTACTATGCTGGTGACACACGTCACCACGTACCCCTGAATGCGTACGTAGTGGTGGGTGCAAACTACTAGGAGGACCTCGGAGAGATGGGCGGCAAAATAAAATGCAGGATTTTCTTGAATTCTTGCTTGCAGATTTCGGCTTGTTGTAGTAGTTGTTGCCTCTTCGACGGCTGAGCTGTGTCTGAATTTTGCTGCCTTTTTTTTATAAATGTCATCTCGTAGTTGACCTTGAGAGGTCGTGACTACTTAACCGGACAATGAAAATGGCGCTTAATTTATATAGGTATTATCCCGTGAGGCCGGCCTACGTTACCTTATTGAGAACCGCGTATTTTGGGTCTCTTTCGATTGTTAATTTTCTCTAAGCCGAAATCTTTAAGCCTTTATTTTATAAACTTTCCATGATATTTCTTTAGTTGGTTGTTGTCTATCCTTTCTTATGTAATCCTTACGCTAATTAAAAATTAATTTATAACTTAACTATAAACAATAAAAATATCGTAGAACAATAACTACAAAAATTTTGAGTTGACGTATTTTCATTATACAAAATCCCTTATAATTCCTAAACTGTCCGATTTTCATAATTCAAACGGTATAAATGGTTTTATGACTAAAACTATCCTTTACAACAAAAATAATTAAATTCTGTCCACAAACAAAAAAGTAAGTAAGTATTGAAGTTAGGTACGTAAATCTGCTTGAACAAAATTATTCTTATAAGAATCCTTTCAAAAACAGTCTTATTAGTTTAAAATACAAACACTAATAACGTAATAACAAATCTAAATTAGATAACTAACTAGAGACACGAAATAAATCACTTTTAAAGTTCTGAACTAATAACATAATAATGTATGTATTTTCATATTTCGTTTTGCGTTGCGGCTTGCGGTCCCCCCACTACTTGCGCCCTGGTGCTCGGATAGGGTCTCGTCGCCGACCGACAACTTATATTAATATTATATACATACTTGTGTACAGACGCCAGCACATCAAGCTACCCGAAATTGTCAAATTTTCCCAATCAACTTTGAACCTTATGCTCTTGCGATAAAGTTAAAAATCTATTAAAGAAATTTGACAGATTGTAGTAGCTTGATGTGCTGGCGTCTGTACCTGATTATAATATAAATGCTTATGTTGTAGCGGAATCGCTTTGGTGTAAGACGTTATTATGTTATACGGAGTCAATATATTATTTACTTGCGGCGCCCCGCGGTTTCACCCGCGTAAGTTTCGATCCTGTGAGAGTATCAGGATAAAAGTATCCTATATGTTAATTCAGGTGCCAATTTTCATTCAAATCGGTTCAATGGTTTACGCGTGATTGAGTAACAAACATCCAAACATATTCACAAACTTTCACATTTATAATATTAAGTAGGATATTAGTAGGACTTATTTTGCTTAACATATAAATAGGAAGAGACTTCTTGCCCAGTAGGCCGGTAGGTAATGGACCTTCAGAAGAGTGTGGAGAATTTGGGTCCTCGATACCGTCCTTCTTCTCATCATTCTCATTATATTACATACTACCTTTGTAGATACTTAAAAACTGGTCAGCGCGCGAAGTAGCTGATGTAGCGTGCGATGCTAATTATAGCCGGTGCGAGCGCGACCTTTGACTGCGTGACGTGCAGTAACGTGCATGGACTTTTACTAGTCTCACTGTGCTACCCACTGGCCGGTGGCCGCACAATATCGGACGTTTCGAAACCACTGCAGGTGCCTTGAGCTACTGTTTACCGTCTATTTACACAGATCTTATCTATGCAGAAAGTAAATGTACGGTCACAGATTTTAATCTCATGGTAATAAAATATACGGTCATGCAAAGAGACAAGGTCTGCCTCGAAATATAATAGGTAGGTATGTATTTAATTGAAATGTAAAATCACTGCATTTGTTTGCAGTGATTTTACATTTCTGATATTATGACGAATTCACGATCTCATATTATCAAAATCATGTATCTAGGTATTTAGCAGGTACTTAGCAGCCTATCAGAAGGCCCATTCTCGTAATTTAGAACGTTCAAAATCTAGTCGCAGTCTCATCTCGGCGACAAGAAAATGTCAAAAACTTGTCAAAATGTAGGGAAATTAGAAGTATTTTTTGACATATTGAGACTGAGATCAGACTGAACGTTGTTAAAATTATAGACCGGGAGATGATGACACATTTTGGTAAGTCATTTCTTACAGTATGGCGCTTTCAGGGGGGTTCATATACGTAATAAGTGACAGGAAAATGATGTTCTTACCGGTGGTGCGCGGGACGCAATTGCAGAATAATTAATTGAAATTGCTCGAAAATCCGGAGGTGTCAAACAATTTCTTTCACAAAATTTCTTCAATTTATCGGTATTTCAACAAAAAAAACCCGGCGGTCGCTATGTGCCATACTTCTCCGGTGGGTGTGTAGACCCGCCATACTTTTTTGAAAATGTTTTTTTTTTATTTTTTTTTTATTTATTTCTTACAGGCTGATTTTTTTTTAACAATTGCTTTTTATTAATCTTGTACGAAAATCACCATGCCATACCATTCCGACGGTCCAAAATACCCGCCATACCCCCTCAAACATGTCATTTTTTTAAATTCGAGAAACCATTTCTTTCAGTATGGCACTTAAGTCGTGGTCAGTTTATGGTACAGTGAGACAAAATTATATTCGCCATACTTCTAGTGCAGTATGAAAGTGGTGCCATACTTGAAAAATTGTATTTTTTAACCATTTTTAAAACACGCCTATAGAAGCCGTGAAATTATTTTTTACAGTATGGCATAAATGAAATCAGATTGTTCCCATACTATTATGAGTTGAAAAAAATATGCCATACTGTGACCATGGTACGAAAGACCGTCATACGCACGCTGCGGTGTAAAAAAAATAAAAAAAATGAAAGGATTTCTTACAGTATGGCATTTTAATTTTTGGAAAGTTTATAAAAAGTAAGATTCAGGAAAATTATCCCATACTCATCATGAAGTCCAAAAGTGATGCCATACCCGGAAAACCGATTTTCAGCGACGTATTTCAGCTACAGTACGCCTGACCAGCAGCTGCTGTATACCTGCGTTGGAATTTGTATTGAGGAAGATAGTTCGAAGACGTTCGAGCGTAGAATATTATACGACATAACACATTATTTAATTAAACAAGATTGTCCCTACATACAACTTTCAAATTTCGTATTTACGTTCCTCACATAACCAACTTTAAAAAAAAAATGGTGCCATACTGTAAGAAATTGTTCAAATGTTGCATAAAATTTTACAATTATTTAATAACATTATACGTATATCACCCACTCTACAGGTATGGCATTATAACAATTACGTTTCTAATCATAAAAACAACTACTAGACCAAATTTTAAGGTGAAAGAAATGGTTTCTCGAATTTAAAAAAATGACATGTTTGAGGGGGTATGGCGGGTATTTTGGACCGTCGGAATGGTATGGCATGGTGATTTTCGTACAAGATTAATAAAAAGCAATTGTTAAAAAAAAATCAGCCTGTAAGAAATAAATAAAAAAAAAATAAAAATAAAACATTTTCAAAAAAGTATGGCGGGTCTAAACACCCACCGGAGAAGTATGGCACATAGCGACCGCCGGGTTTTTTTTGTTGAAATACCGATAAATTGAAGAAATTTTGTGAAAGAAATTGTTTGACACCTCCGGATTTTCGAGCAATTTCAATTAATTATTCTGCAATTGCGTCCCGCGCACCACCGGTAAGAACATCATTTTCCTCTCACTTATTACGTATATGAACCCCCCTGAAAGCGCCATACTGTAAGAAATGACTTACCAAAATGTGTCATCATCTCCCGGTCTATTAGTAGAATTGCCCCTCTGATAAGGTGCTACTTGTCTCTGCAGAGTCAAACGAGTATAACGTGTACGTGTGTGTGTGTGTGTGTGTGTGTATAACGTGGGTATAACTTTGCGATATTCACTTAGGGGAGCATAGTTAGAGTTACCTGCACAGTTAATTAGATTTTGAATTAATTCCTTTAAGGTGCAGCGCAGACGACAGACTATCCGTGACGGACTTTTTAGTCTGTGAAAATAGAACCTATGCAATTATATGCAGTAACGCACACGACGCGCAAAAAGTCCGGCGCACAAAAAATTCGTGTAATTCGGGCAGACCGCACCGCGCCGGGCCGCTCCGCTCCGCACAAAAAGTCTGTGAAAAAAATAGAACGTTTGCTTCAACGCGCGCTAACGCAGACGGCGCACACTTTAGTCGGCAATCTGCATTTGCTAGGGGTGGACGTAACGCACGCGATCTATTATCATGGCGCCAGAGGTCGAGGTAACGATGTTAATTCAAGAAGAGAAGACCAATACACCTCCTCATTGTTGTTTCTGAATGAGTGTCTTAAAATAAATAGCAACTCATCAAATGTAGTAACAGACATTTTATAAAATTTAAAAAAAATTCCGGATGTTTTTTCAGAATTGAATGTTTAGTATGGAACTGTCCCTTCAGTAATCTTTCCAAAAGTATAGGATGTACCCAAAATTGTCTATTTCTTCTTCTTTTTCTGTACTTCATGTACAAAATAATACTTCTCGATCTCTGCACGATTTCCATAGCGTCTACGTCCCTACAGATCTGCCGACAGAATGATCCAAGATGTGCGTCGTGTGCGTTGAGTCTGTGAAAAATCCGGCACAGACTTTTTGCGCGCCATGCAGACTTTTTGTGTGCCGCAGACTCGATCGCACAAAAAGTCTGTCGTCTGCGCTGCACCTAAAGTTAAGGTTCGCGAGCACATTCGCAAGAAGCTGGCAGTATCAGCACAACGGTAATATTTTCTCATTGTTTGTCTTATTTATTTTTATCCGACTTCAAAAAAAAAACCGGCCAAGAGCGTGCCGGGCCACGCTCAGTGTAGGGTTCCGTAGTTTCCCGTCCGTCACGATAAGTGTTCCCACTTATGAGTTTAAAAGTGGGTATCCATTATGTTCGCGCTCCAGCAGCGCTCCGCGCTCCTGCAACTTTACATATAGGGGGGCTACCCTAATAAAACATTTTTCCAATTTTTATTTTACCACTGTCGGCGTGATTGATATACATATTGGTACCAAATTTCAGCTTTCTAGTGGTCACAGAGATTAAGCGAGGACGGACAGACGGACAGACAGACATGGTGAAACTATAAAGGTTCCTAGTTGACTACGGAACCCTAAAAAGGAGGTTATCAATTCGACACGTATGTATGCAATATTATTGGAACTGCATTATATTCACATATGACAATCTATTAGGGCTTTCAAACAAATATAAGTACAAAATTTTATAGATGTATATGTATATGTTTGTCCACGCATTTCTCCGCAATTATTAATCGGATCGTGACCATTTTTTATTGGCTTACACTTACTCCAACTTAGGGAACAGTGCAAGTTTCATCAAAATCGATTCAGTAATTTTTAAGATATGGACTAATTTACGTGTAAGTGTGACAGCCTGGCTTATTGATACGAGCTACAGGTGTAGTGACAAAGGATATCTCAAAACCTTGGTCCAATTCTAGTGCAATATTTAGGTTGTACAACAAAATTATTACACACAAATATTCCAGTGTTTACTTAAAACTAAAAATTACGAAATAAAAAAGTACTCCAAATAAAAGATTAAATCGACTTCAAAAAAAAAATTAACTCAAAATTATGAAATAAAATAACTTAAATAACTTTAATTTCGGAAGTCGGTGGCATAAAACTAAACTATAGATCCCAAGACACCGACTTCCGAAATTAAAGTTATTTCATAAATTTGAGTTAATTTCTTTTTGAAGTCGATTTAATTTTTTAAATTACTTTTTTTGTAATTATATTCATGCATTTATGTATATTTATTTGAGCTTATATTTATATGTAATTAGGTATACAATATCTGTTATATTCATAGTTTTAATAGATTTATGCGTATCTTTATACATTATTTAAAATAATTTATTCCTCAATTTTCATGATTGCGCACCTACCGTGTTTGTCTCTGCATCACCCAAAGGTTGACTGGTACAAAATGCCTATGGTATTAAGTCCGCCTCTGTACATTGCATGTGCTTGAAGTATTAAATAAATAATTAGCAGTTCTTATATCTATGGTCGCATTAGTCCGATCGAGTCGATCCGCTGGTAGGCCTGTGATAGGTGTCGTGCACGTGTGAAGAGCGAGCGGCGCGCGGCGCGGGCCTGCGGTGATGTCACCGGCTGATAGCGCGACCGCTAATAATGCCAAGGGCAATCACGTCACCGTTGCCACTATTTCACACGCAACAGATCTCTCACTCCGTAGCACCGCACGGAGCGGCGGAAGATTTACGAAACTACACACTGCCCTCTATTCACCTGAATTAATTTATAGGAATTAATGTATAAACTGACTGTAAAATTGGGTGACATACTTCAAGACAATCGTACTAACCTCAGACTGCCCAGAGCTTTCGAAGACTACGACAACAAACAAAACAAAAAGAACAACAACAAGTCTGTCAAGATATAGTTATTCATTCACTCGGGTGGGAACGGACCTTCTTTCTGTACTTAATAATTATGATGTCATAGGGACTTCAAGAAATTATTTACTGTTGAAGTTATTATTATCAGTACTTAGTGGTTAAACTCTGATTCATGTTATTGGCTGCAACCGTGCCTGCACTCTCGCAGTACTTGCGGGACTTACCTACTTAAGGGGCTTACAGGACCTAAACACAAACAACGCAAGTTTTAGAAACAATAAAAGTATAATATGATCGACTACAGTAAACAATATCAGAAAAATATATGATATTCTTCAGGATATAATTATGCTAGGTAGATAGTGTGTGGGGACTGTGTCTCACGTACCCATCCCTTGCATAGTTTTAAGAATGTAATATTTTTATAGAGGAACTTATTGTAATTATTTTTAGAAAGTTTCATTTTTGTGTTTTTCCCACGTTGAACATCTGCAAGCAATTTAAGTTATAGGTACTATTGTCTTTCATGATTCTTTACTTTTAAGGTTCATTGTTCTATTTGTTTAGTTATCTTGTATTGTACCCATTTGCTATTTCTAGTTAAGGTTCATTGTTCTGTTATTTTCAGTTGTCTTGTATTGTACCCATCTGTATTTCTCGTGTTTTATTATACTTTTAAAAGGCAATCGTTTTGCCGCTTCCTTTGTTTAGGAACTGCAGATGTGGATTTGCCGCGTCCTTTGTTTAGTGAACGGCAGATTTGGGAGAGTTTTGGTTCGGAGCTTCAGTCTGTGCTGAACTACGATCGTGCGAGGTCCTCTCTGACCCCCGATCATATTTTACTCGCCGAAGCTCGCCGTAATAGTTTACGGCGAGCTTCGTGTTTTTATTCGTTTTACTCTTCATTATAACATTATTTAATTTTATCTTTTCGTGTCAAGTGTAACTACTAGCTTTAGTTACTTGATATCGTAATAAATTAATCGTTACTTATTTACAACTCACTTCTGTGTATTACTTATCCGCACGGTCACGAATACCGCACAAGTGTGTTGAAAGCATAATACAACTAATTTGATACGAGAGAAAAAAATCATGAAGATACCTCTAAAAACTTTCTTTTTACAATAAAACCATACTAATATGTATACAAACAATCATTCTGATTTTTTGTCAGATTATTCTACAAGCAACATGTTAAAGCACAGTTAGTGTTTTAATTTTTAGCCTAAACAATAGATTTTTTGTAAATACATAGTAAATTGCTTCATATTTTGCAATAAATTACGAGCGTTGTGTCATCGCGCTTCTCTTTGTTTTCTATGCATTCCGACAGTGACCGCGCTTTAGGTTATGTAAGCCCCTTAACTATTTCTTCTTAGTGCCATTAAGGTTTTGTTAGGTATAAACAGAAACAGTGTTATCTTACGCAACTGTTTATTAAATAAACATAATGTTTATGATTAAGTATCGAAAAAGCTCGTTAATCTTCTGTTCGAGATCAAGGTGAACGTGAAAGAATTTATTTTTATTTTGTAAAACAGAAATATTAGGAAACGAATTGATTACATCGACACCATTATGAAAATATTGGGATTTCTCAATACAAAGGGTGGCTTGCACGCGGCCGGCTGGCGGCTAGCGGCTGCTGGCCGCAGCACGTGTGCCGAAACTCTAGTCAATTACATTACATCGCCTGGTTCATGGTTTGATTACCAAAACCATATTACGTAAAACGGAAACGATATACTACACACAATCACAACTGTTTCACGCGTGGATTTAGTACCAGAGAACCGTTCACATTATTGTTTACGGGCATCCGGCTAAATAAATGAACGAAACAATTCGGTCACACACACCGTATGGTTGAACATTTTAAACTACGGCACTATTACAGTCAGTACAGCAGGTACTCTTCTAAAAGAATGTGCGAATTCGCGCCACACCTTATACACACCGCCCACCTTCATAGGGTAATAATGGAACCTATAATGGCCATAAAAAGTTCCATTACGATAACAATAGGTACGCGGAGAAATGGATCAATGTCATTTGTATTATAAGACGTTATCGTTACTCGACACACTAACACACGCGTCGGTAATACTCCACCACAGAACCGACAGACAGAACCTCAGACTAAGGAATGAGGACAGAACAAACAAAACGACAAACAAATAAAAGAACAATAATTGTAGCGCCAATGATGTGTCGACGACGAGGTCAATAGATGTTTAGTTGATGAAAACAACAAGATGTACGCAGAGAGCAGAGTACAGACCGGCGACAAAACGAACACGACTAGTAAGACAGATTGAGCAGACGCGCGACACGTTGCCGTTGTCGCCATGCGTCGCGCGCTACTCACGGATCTTAGTGCGTTCCGAAGTGACGACTACCGACGACATGCGGGACTGCAAATACATAGAAATATAAATCTATGGTCAAATACCTAAGCAGTTCTACAGATACAGTATCAAATGCTCAATCATTTTAACACGAATAAAATCTTACACGATCAACAGTATGGTTTCACCAAAGGACGTTGTACGACCGACGCTGGTGTAACTTTATTAAAACACATTTTTAACGCGTGGGAAGAGGCCCAAGACGCAATAGGAATCTTTTGTGACCTCTCCAAGGCATTTGATTGCGTCGATCACGAAACCTTGCTTTTGAAACTTGAGCATTACGGACTTGGAAAACTTGCGCTCAGTTTAGTTAGTTCTTATTTAAATGATAGACAACAGCAAGTTCAAATAAATGGTGTCAATTCGAATGGTTTAACAGTAAAAATGGGTGTGCCACAAGGCTCGATATTGGGTCCTTTCCTCTTTTTAGTGTATGTTAATGATCTACTCCATTTATTAAAAAATCAACCACAAATGGTGTTATTTGCTGATGACACTTCCTTAATTTTTAAGGTAAATAGACGTGCTACAAATTTTGACGACGTAAATAACGCCCTACTGCAGGTCCAAAATTGGTTCACTGCTAATAATTTAGTATTAAATGGAAAAAAAACTAAGTGCATAAGATTTTCTTTACCAAATGTCAAGAGTAGTGATTGTGAGATAATATTGAATCTAGAGAAACTAGAATTCGTCGATGAAACTGTTTTCCTAGGGATCACGCTCGACTCAAGGCTACAATGGAGTCCTCATTTAACATCTCTTGCAGGACGGCTAAGTTCAGCAGCTTATGCTGTCAGAAAAATCCGTCAATTTACTGATGTAGATACCGCGAGACTAGTCTACTTTAGTTACTTTCATAGTATCATGTCTTACGGTATTTTACTTTGGGGACGGGCTGCAGACATCGATTCTATTTTTATTCTGCAGAAAAGAGCTATCAGAGCCATTTATATTCTCCGCAGGCGCGATTCTCTAAGGGAACTGTTTAAGGAAATTAACATCATGACGGTGCCTTGTCAATATATCTCCGAAAATATCATGTATGTAAGAAAAAACTTACATCTTTTTAGTAAAAGAGGTGAAAGACATAATTATAGTACTAGAAATAGGGACCTATTAGTTCAACCAGGTTTCAGACTGGCTAAAGTAGACTCATCTTTTATGGGGTACTGTTTAAAATGTTATAATAAAATACCTCCCCACATTCTTGAAATGAATGAGACAAAATTCAAGTCTTATATAAAACGCACACTATGCAGTCAGGCATATTATAAGTTAGGGGATTACATCGCTGATAAAAATGCCTGGCTCAAGGCTGGTCCTGCTCCACAACCACAACTAATTGATTAACACTTGAAGATTCTGTTGGAGCTGCTGAAGATTGTAAGACTATCTTTGCATTGTATAAACTCAATTCCCTTTGTATTGTATAATTGCATAGCACAGATGTGAGTTCTATGTATATACTATACACTATGTACCATTTACCGGGTAATGTGTCTTTCATTGACTTGAATGTGCGCTGGCGGCTGATAGTGTCATGCTCACACAAATGTCTCGCTGACGGTGGCGTGCGTGTTGGATCATTTAGCTCCCTTCAAAATGGTTGAGCTGAATGGTGCTGATCTATGCGTCATGTTCGTGAACGGGCGCCGTCAGTTGGGGCTGGTCATCACTTAGCTGCCTCGGCTTATTTTTAATTATTTTAATATTGAATTGTTGTTTTCTTACCATTTGCTGTACTCTGGACACTTTTAACGCGTACGTCTTTTTTACATCGTTCTCACATATAATTATAAATTCACATTATTGATGTAACTAATATTTTTGTAAAACTATAATTTAAAAGAGTGTCCATGGAGTTTCTTGCCCGTTCTTCTCCATAGGTACCTACGCTTTGGAATGGGCAACTAGCTTCATATTTTCTGACTGACCGACTTTTTGACAATTCAAAAGTGCCTGTAAATGGTTTAATTGAAATATTATGCTTTGAGTTTGAGTGAAAAATGCTTCGTTTACTATTTAAACCGGAGCGAGAGTTGTTTTGCATTGCGGTTCAATGCAAACAATAATATTTGAGTAAATAGCTGGTAAAATGCATGAACGAAATCACTTTACATATTTTTATACATACCATAACAAAGAACGGTCTCGGTATAAATACGCATTACTCAGTAATGTGCAGGTACTTAAATCCCCGATATAAAATGTAGGTACTGAAAACTGTAACCCGACTCTATCGAAACAAACGCGTTTTGTGTTGTCCTTCGTTCGACATTATAACTACAATGATTTAATTATATTGGAACAAAACATTGTCGTTATATTCATGATTGAAATAAAAGCAAAGCTTGATTGTTCGCGCAGATGCGGCAGAGGCGATGACGGCGCGGCGGCGGCGGCGGCGGCGGAGCGACGACGGCGGCGCGGCGGCGCGGACGTGTCGCGGGTCGACGACCGCCCGACCGGGGGGCGGGCGTTGCAGACGGACGACTGCAAGCGATTATGCGGCAAAAATACCATACACCTAGCATTTATGCCACATTAAATGTCATCATTTTTATTGAGACTAAACGCTGAGGAGACAAACTCGTACATTACGCGTTCTAGTGCGGGCAGTGTGCGGCGCGGTGAGACGCGACATTTAATTATGGGTATTAGGAGTGACAGATGATCAGTAATGATCACTGGCGGATGATTGTGATGGATGATTTCGCAGCTTTCTGTAATACTAATTAGATATCGCGTGTAGTGTAGCGCCTCGACCGGTCTAAATGAATGACGAGTGGTGCAATAGAAAACATTGAGAAGAGGCAACATCTCGTAGTCCTGCATAGAATAGACAACAGCTGTGCGATTCTGTAACCATCTCACCGTGAACACTTAGGTGAAGTGAGCGTGGAGTGAGCCGTCAATAGTGTCAATTCCTAGCAAAAACAAACTCACTTCACCTAAGTTTTCACGGTGAGATTTTTACAGAATCGACCGGCAGTTTTGAAAACTCATACATAAGCCATGCGATAAAAAAAGGAAGGAATAAATAATCCTAATATTATCGGTCTCATCTTTTCACATCTTCCGTAAACATTTCGTCCACTTCCGACTACAAAACACAGTCAACAGGTCACGATCTGAACTCACGAACTGTCCATCAATTTTTTTGTTGAGTCTTCAATTTCCTTTTCTTTTTGGATGAACTTCTGTAGTGTACCGCGAAGTATTTATTTATTTATTTATCTACTTACATAAACCATTACAGGATATATCCCAATGCGGTAAATGCGCTTATCCTAACTTAAACTTCTAGAATCTATAACTTATTATAAATAATGCATTCCTTGTGAATTCACTCTGAGAGCGACAGAATAAGTCAGTCCCTCTGGCTATGAGGTTGAGCGTGCGGAGTGCACGCGTCAGGGGCGACTATAATAGGACTATAAAGTAGACTTTACAAACCAGCAGGCAAGGTAGATATAGTATGAATACAGCTGACTATTTTTCGCTGATCATTGCTGCAGCATTCGATCAACCTAGCCACCTTTCTCAGATTTTCCTAGGTCTTGAATGACCACGATGATACTATGTTATAATATGAAAGCTAGCAAGTGACAGTACGGTTGCGTTCGGTCGGATGGAGTGCGGTGTACCGGATGTGTTCCATGTGCGTTTCCGCGAAGCAAAGCGTCTGAATTATTAATAGTTAGGTACAGCTAGGGTTGCCAACTTTTTTTGAGAAAAATAACGTAAGTATCAAATGAGGTCTTTTCAATAGCATGATTAAAAAAAAAAAAGTTTTCAAAAGTTCCCATAGATGGCTCTAGTAAAAAATGATCTGTCAAAATTGGCTGCATAAATTTGATATCTTTGCTTAAGCTATGAGTAAAAAGTTTATCACTAGTTTGACGTTTGGTTATTATTTGTTTTCACTCACTTCGATTTGACGTTGTCTTGTGAGCATAATCTATCGTGGTGTTTTATTTTGGACTTCTGTGAATTGATAAGCGCTTTGTACCGGACTTTGAATTTTGCCTACCTAACTTGACCGACCTTGCTATCGTATATTGTATTCCGCTGCCTCTGACTTGATCGACCTCGCAAACGCATACTGGATTCCGCTGCCTCTGACCTGACCAACTAGGCTATCGCATACTGGGTTCCGCTGCCTCTGACGACCTCATCGTTTAATTTTAATATTTGTTCATAATGGACAAAAATTATGGATCGTGGTCGCTTAAAGACCTTAAAAACGAGCTGAAAAAACGCAACGCGAAAGCCACCGGCAAAAAAGCGGTGCTTGTGTAGTAGATGTAGGCAGTTAAAAAAAATATATTTAATGTTGCTTGAACTTTTTTCACGGCTGATTGAATTGAAATTCAGATTTGAAAACAACTTTGACATTTTAGTTTTAAGCTATGCCATCTATCGGGGATATAGAAAACTTATTATTTTTTTTCTTATGTCAATTTGAAAAGAGCTCATTCTTTGAATAAGAAAAAAAAAAGCTTTTTTCAAAGGTTTTTGTAGGTTCATAAAGATCTATAAAAAGACTAGCAACCAATTTTAACTTCAAAATCCATGGAGTTTAGAAATAAAATAAAAATGAAAAAGTTTTTTATTATTTTTTTCTAATTCGCTAGGCCCGTCCCCCGCCCTGCAACAGATGTTTTGAAAAAGGAAGGTCTTGAAAAAAAATAGTACCATTACCATGTGGGGTATCAAAATAAAGGGCTTGAGGAGACTATTCCAAAAATATAACACATTAAGGATTAAGATAAAAATAAAATGACAAAATCAATACCGGACTGCAACTAAGACAGGCAGTAACATGTTGTTTTAGTTTACTTTCAGATTTGATGCCACCAACTGCATCAGACTGCTGGAAAAGTGAGCTAGTTGTTTGGAAGATACACCATCTCTACCAGAGAGAGTTCGCCATCCGCGAACTGTTCTTGGCATCTACCTGACAAAACTAAGGACTGGCAAAACTAAAGAAAGGCTGTCAACATTATTTAAAATGTCACGTAGTAATCTTGGAAGAAAAATAAAAATAGCGAGAGAATGTTTGCCACAGGATTACGTTTGAAGACCTCTTGGAATGGATCACATGACTAGAGACAGCGTTATCGAGAGAAACCTAATACAAAGGCTATTTTGATTTGCAAAGGCTCCTACAAACAGGCGCGACGCGCGACGCGAATCGCACGCGACACAAAGACACCGCTCGTTGCGCGACTTGCGGTGCCTTTGTGTCGCGCGCGATTTTATCGCGTATCGCGCCTGTTTGAAGGAGCCTTAATGGAACTTATAATGTATATGTCGTAGGTTTTTCATAAAATTAGGTTTTCGATCAAAAACCTAGGCTATTGATCAAGAACCGGAAGAAGACAAAATTATTAAGTACTTTATGTTATCATAAACCTGAGAAAATCCAGTTTTTTTATCAAAAACCTAGACTGTATTAGTTTTATGATAAAAACAATGTTGGTTGCTATTTCTTTAAATAAATAAAACAATTAAGAAACAATAAACAATGATTATTTGTTATGAAATTACATACCTACATTTAAAAAATAATATGTGTGATGTGTGTGTGAAACGGCGAAAAACGAAACGGTTAAAAACGTGATTTTGTCTATTTTTGTGCTTTTGAACCAGAAGAAGACGGTCGACGTCAGGGGCACCCCGAGGTTCGGTTTGGTTAGGTTCCTTTAAACCCTGCAGACAGAAATAGGAGCCCCGCGCAGCGGGGCTCCGTCGACCTGACGTCGTTAGAAATAATACCTACTGCGCGCTCGTTTTATCATAAAGCCAAACTATGTAGTTCAGGTTTTTGATCAAAAATCTGGATTGTTAGAGGTTTATGATGAAATTGAGTTTAAAATGTGTCATCTTCCGGTTTTTCATCAAAAACCTAATTTTATGAAAAACCTACGACATATACATAGAAAAAAGTGCGATGTTTTTGTTCCAATGAGCAAGTTATAGCTATCATAAGTTCAGGAACCTGTAAAAACCATTTTTCATAGTGTGCGGTGGTGGATACATCGTAGATGTAACTGGCCCATATCCCGCAACTACTTCCGACGCGTCAATAATGCAAGTAATCATGAACAATGAAGAACATGCATTGCATTGCTTTTTAAATCCTCGTGACGTCTTCATTCTGGATAGAGGATTTCGGGTAAGCATCGATAACATAGTCATACCATTATGAAGCCCATATGCCTCCCTCAAAGGACCGGAACCGGAAAATAAGGGGTAAAACAATCCGATAATGCAAATATGTAACAAAGTCGCGTCTCCGTCAACGTGGACAAGTAACGAATGACGTTTTTTGTTTTATAAATGGCATCTTGTAGTTGACCTTGAGAGGTCGTAAGTACTTAAGGCTGCAGTCTTGCAAAATTCACTCGCGGCGAATTATTTGCGCAACTTTGTATTTTTTTTTAAACAAAGCAATGAAATAACATGGAATTTGCAATGAAGAATTAATTTTGGAAATCTGTTAAGCACATATTTATCTCAACATTCTCGTCTTCAAAATGTGCTCATTAGTTTTTTCTAATTATATTTCATTTTCTTAATTTAGACGTCACAATTTCATCAAAATTCTCTGTTTTTATCTCTTAATAAACGGTTTTTGAAGTGAAAACTTCTTTAGCGGCGCTGTGTACTTTTTTTGGAATGGGTAAAAACTTCTAAATTCGCGTCAGGTCACGTGACCCTGATCGTAAGATTCGTAAGACGTAAAACGAAAGACGCGCGTTGTTGAGGACAGCGCCATCTATGCACATCGGGAAGAACTACGAGGGCCTCGCGTACTAACTACGTAGTTCATCCAACAACGACGAGATGGCGCTGAACCACGGATATATAACTGACGACGAGCTCCATGGGCTTGCTTCTCTTACCACTGCCGCGACCAACACCACGAGCTGAAGTCTATCCTGTGTGCTTATTTGTAAATCTGAATAAATTCCTTTCACGAGAAGAATAAACCAGTCACTTTGGTCATCATACCTGATTTGCAAAAAACCCTATAAAATAAGGAACACACCTTAACACGCGTGTTTTGTTTATAAGACGATTCACAAAATACACTCGTAATTGTTCAAGTTTTCACTTCTGTCGGCACTACCGGAGTGCCAATTTTTTTTTTTTCATAATAACTATGCATCGTATGTATGTATTAATTAGATTATTTTAATGCCAAGAGTTCAATAAACAAATACAAAAAAAAATAGCACCTAAATCACCTTACCCTAATAATAGTAATATTTTCAAAAGACCTACAAAAAAGGGTTTATAAACAAGAATTGAGAGAGAAATTCCTTAGTGGCCACTGCACGGTCGAAGCGTTCAGACGTGTGGTCCACGACGAATTTTAACTGTTCCCTCTCGCTCTAAAGGCTAGCGTCCACTAGGCGGATCGGGTCGGGCCGCATCGCAACGCAAAAATACGCCTGGCTATGTTTTGTATGAAATATCGTTTATTAGCGACGGATCGGACCGCGGCGGGCGGCAACGCATTGGCGGATCGCTTCGCAGGCGTATTTCTGTCGGCGGTGCGCTGCGACCCGCCCCGATCCGTCTAGTCGACGCAGGCAGGCGGATGTGAGCGCACGTGACGTGCTAATAAAAATAAACGAAAATTTGACTGGATCTTTCTTCAAATCGTTAAACAAATGATGGTATTCACCAAATACATTTCTTTTCTAGCATATATCATGCACCCACACCTTGTGTACTCGTCGTCGTTTTTTATTTTTTTGCTCTTCCTCAAGAAGGATTTGAAACCATAACATCTCTTCGTCTGAGCTGTCCATGGTAGCGCGATGTCAGTCCAAGCACGAAAACACGTCTGTAAGATCAAATCCGCTTAGGCGGTCCGCCGCGCCCCGTACAGATGGACGCAAGAGCATCACAGAACCGCGGCCCGTTCCAATGCGACCCGCCCCGATCCGTCCCTAAAGGACGCCAGCCTTTGCTTTGCTCCTGCTCTAACATAGGTTGCGCATTGTTGTGTATCTAAAGTTGCTCTACTTTATTATTTTTTGTATGTACTTATATAATTTTTCGAGTGTTTTGTAATATTTGTATATCAGTAATAGTTTTGTAAATATTTGTGTATCAGTAATAGTTTTGTAAATATTTGATTTGATTTCAAAATGGATCGTAAACGTAAAAAAAAATATGCCTGTACAAAAAAAGAAAATTGGCCTCAAACGTAGAATTGATGAAGAGAAATAGAATCCAAAGGTAAGTAGAACTGTTTACAGTATTCATGTTTAGGGCCTAACTACAAGGTCAAATTAAATTAGCTAGCGAGACTCCACAAACGTGATGGATATTGATATCTCAACACGATGAAACAGATTTTATCAACTCACACTTCAAGTAAGTAACAATACTACCAGCGGTCATTGGCCCCAAAAAAATCATCAAATCTTTATTTTTTTGTATTTCGTCGTGTTTAGATAATATCGTATACAGGGTCAAATTAAATTAGATAGCGAAATCCGCAAAAGTGTTGGGTATCGATATCTAAACATGTGTGGGGGGCGTGAGTGTATGTGGGGAGGGCGTGATTATGTGTGGGGTCGTGGGGACGTGACTATGTGGGGTTGTGGGAGGGCGTGTGTGGTGGAATGTGTGTGTGTCTGTGTGGGGTGTGAGTCTGTGTGTGGTGTGTGTCTGTGAGCGGGGTGTGTGTCTGTGTGGGGTGTGTTTGTATGGGGTATGTGTGTATGGGAATGAAGGTGAGGAAGTGTGTGGAGGGAAGTGTATGTCTGTGTAGGGTGTGTGTCTGTGTGAGGTGTGTGTGTATGGGAATGAAGGTAAGGGTGTGTGTGGAGGGATGTGGGTGTGTGTCTGTGTGGGGTGTGTGTCTGTGTGGGTGTGTGTCTGTGTGGGGTGTGTGTGTATGGGAATGAGTGTGAGGGTGTGTGTGTTTGTGTTGATAGATGTATGTGTATGAGGTATGGGGAGTGAGTGTGTGGAGGTGTGTGTATGGGGGTGAGAGTGTGAGGGGAATGTATGGGGGTGGGTTGTGTTTTTGGTGTTTATGTATGTATTAGATCGCTAGTCTACTATACTTTAGGGCTATTTAGACCAAAGTCGGATATCTTTTAGTACGATGATTTTTTACTAATACTTCTGAAAACTCTGTTAATAATTTATGACTTTTTTATTTTCACAGATCCACTGCTGGCTCTCGGCAACCTTTTTCAGATGTTACCAATTTGTCAGAAGCTCGAAAAAAAATCCTCATCCAAGTTTGAGAGAGATAGCCGCTGAACTTTTAGTGTCTCACGAGTCGATTCGTATCATTTAAAAAAATCACTTAGGTATGAAACATGTTGCCGCTCGTCTAGTCCCAAAAGACCTGAATTTTCTCCAAAAACTCAATCGCTTATGAGTCGCTGAAGACATGCTAGACCGAGTCAATTTCGACCCATCATTCATGAAACGCATTGTTACTGGTTATGAGACGTGGGTTTACGAGTTTAACATGCAAACTAGTCAACAAGCTTCGGAGTGGCACCTTCCAACTAAACCGAAACCGAAGAAAACCACGCCAAATTCGATCAAAAGTCAAAGTCATGTTGACTGTTTTCTTTGACTATCCCGGTTTTGTGCACTTGAAATTCTTACCGGCGGAAGGTCAAACGGTAAATAAAGTATATTATTTGAGCGTTATGCGGCATTTAAGACAGCAAATTCGAAGAAAAAGGCCAGATTTGTGGAAAGAAAATTGTTGGATTTTGCACCACAATAATGCGCCTTCGCACAAGGCCATCTTTGTAAACAAATTTTTGACCAAAAGCTCAACAAATACATGATTCGTGATTATCGAGCAACCACCTTATTCACCAGATATGGCTCCAGCAGACTTCTTTCTTTTTCCTAACCTCAAATTAGCACTTCGTGGCACCGTTTTTATTCGGTAAGACAAAGGAATATTCGCGGCGAGAACTAAACTCAATTCCGGAAAAAGCGTTTAAAAATGTGTTACCGAGCGCATACAACCCGAATCTCTTCAAAGTGAGAGTGAATAGGCTTCTTCTGGGTAAGCTCACTCCATCGTCGACTTTGTCTCAGTCACCTCTGAGCTAGACTAGAGTCAACAGCAAACCAATTCCAAATTTAAAAAAATGTTTTGATGATTGGATTATTTGTTGGCATAAGTGTATCGTTTCTGAAGGAGCATACTTTGAAGGCGATAAAATATAAGTCTGCGATGAGCATGTGTTGGTGTCTGTGTTGTGTCTGATGTGATGTGTAGTGTCTGTGTGAGCCATTTCATGGCGTTCTTTGGGATTAGCGCATTTTTTTTTCTTCCGCTGAGGGAATTTTTTAATTTTGAATACAACCATCTCTCGACGGTTATATTGGGGTAGATTTCTGATAATTCTCGTGGTCTTGTGGGTGTTGTCATTTCACAAAGTCTGCGGTAAAAGACGTGGTTCTTATTTCTTTTTACTTTTTTCTCAATAGGTTGAATGATATTTATGGCGGGTCTTTTAAGGCGGGAATCAATTAGCTCAGGGAGCAGACAATGCAAATAAAATTTTGTCTATGGGCCTACCATTTTGTAGTGCCAGAACGTAGGGTCTCTTTTTATATTATTCGACTTTCATTGAGTAGTCCACTCCAGCCCATACGGCATATAAGCACATATCCATCTCCGTAATGTTTAATTGGCCCTGAGTATGGAAATAATAGACGTGGTTTTTGTCAATCGCAAACGTATTTCTCCTAATGTTACATTTCCATATTTTTGAAGTGAAAACTTCTTTAGCGGCGCTGTGTACTTTTTTTGGAATGGGTAAAAACTTCTAAATTCGCGTCAGGTCACGTGACCCTGATCGAAAATTCGTAAGACGTAAAACGTCAGACGTAAAACGTAAGACGCGCGTTGTTGAGGACAGCGCCATCTATGCACATCGGGAAGAACTACGAGGGCCTCGCGTACTAACGTCAGACGTAAAACTTAAGACGCGCGTTGTTGAGGACAGCGCCATCTATGCACATCGGGAAGAACTACGAGGGCCTCGCGTACTAACTACGTAGTTCATCCAACAACGACGAGATGGCGTTGTAAATCTGAATAAATTCCTTTCACGAGAAGAATAAACCAGTCACTTTGGTCATCATACCTGATTTGCAAAAACCCTATAAAATAAGGAACACACCTTAACACGCGTGTTTTGTTTATAAGACGATTCACAAAATACACTCGTAATTGTTCAAGTTTTCACTTCTGTCGGCACTACCGGAGTGCCAGTGTTTATTTTTTTCTTTTATCGCTTCTTCAGATTGCATATTTTTTGCAGAAAGTGGGCATTTTACATCTACCAGTCCCGTTTCTCCATCTTTGTGTTTATAAATACCATCGGGACTGGCTCATATTGGACTGTTTGTTTAATATAAAGACCGCAGCTGGCAATTGTGACGTTTTCTTGCAGAGATAATGCTGTTTGTCCATTATCTCTACCATAATATGTGATCGAAACTTTTGTCTATCGTTTGTTTCTGTAGTTCAACTCTTTTTTGGTCAGAAGGTTCCGTTTATTTAAGGAGTTATTTTTTTGTCATCTGAAAATCTTCAACGGTCGTAACTTGTTTTTGGTATTACTATCTAGCCTGAACGAATTTTTATAAAAACCGCAGGCGCGAAGGGAGAGCAACCCCCGCCAAGGTACCATTCAAATATAAATAAAAATAAATATTGATTATTACTTAGTAGAGCAACTTTCCGACCGTGTCAAATATCGCTAGGTAGGATGAATGCGGGGACTGCAGGGAGCCCGGGTGCAGACGCTCGGCGCGTGAACTCGCCGCACGCGATTCTTAAATTGGGCAATAGAAGACTAGGCCCTTAACCGGACTATCCTGTGGTTGCCATAAGTAAACTCAAAGCTTCCAGCCAGGGGCGATAAATTAATAGACTAAGCGACTGCACGCTAAGGGCACCCCCTGTGGGGTAAGAACCTCGGCTTAGGGCGTCGCTGGGGAGAGGACAGCAAGATGGGACAGGCTTGATCAAATTATTATTATTTAAAGCTTGATGAGATCGGCGTTTCCTATCTACTCTGAGAAGAAAGACCGAAACAAATTCGGAGGTCACAGTCGGGATTTAAAGCAACAGGCTCAGCTACGGCGCGAGTTCAAGTACGGCACTTCATCGACCAAGGGTCGGTGGGGACAATTTAGTTGGGGACGTAACGAATGACTAACTTTAGGAGATTATTATTATAGAAGAGAGATGGGTAGCGTTTGCGGGGTAGAAGAAGGGGGGAACTGAGATCGTGTTCTTGAGTTGCGTACCTATGCGCCGCTCTAGACGCTCGCGCCACCTGCAGCCGACCTTTAAGGCTCCTTCAAACAGGCGCGACACGCGATAAAATCGCGCGCGATACATAGGCACCGCAAGTCGCGCAACGAGCGGTGCCTTAGTGTCACGCGCGATTATATCGCGTTTCGCGCCTGTTTATTGCTTGTTTTTGCAGATAAATAAACTTATCACTTGTACTAGATATTTTTGTTTGACCTCAAAGTACCTAACAATAAGATTTTACATAAATGTTTTTTTTATGTATGTAGGTGTACGGTGTACGTACATGGTTTTGAAATATGTATTTTTTATGCAATAAGTAAGTTAGTAGGCCCGCGTATTTGCACTTTGATACCGACCTACATTTGGGAGTGCATTGACATACGGTGGAGCCTAGATGATGCATTTTTGTACATAATTTAATTAGTGTTCGAATAGACGTGGTTTGAGTCGAACAACTTGCATTTTTATTTAGATTCATGCCCGTCGCGCATTCGTTGACATTCCTTGCATTTTTTTGAAATATTTCTGCAAACTTACATTTTGCATTTACATTGCCAGACTTTCATGTTTTGTTAACATTTAACACACCCAACAGTAGGAATGTACAGACGCCAGCACATCAAGCTAATACAATCTGTCAAATTTCTATAAATGATTTTCAACTTTATCGCTACAGTATAAGGTTCAAAGTTGATTGGAATTTTTTTAGTTTCGGGTAGCTTGATGTGCTGGCGTCTGTACATTAAATTCGGTATTAAAATAAAACAATTTAAAATGATTGATTCAATTAAACCATAACATGATAAATATTTACATAATTTATGCTAATATTTAAAATAATAATAATATGTACATTTATATGAAAAAAAACTAGCTGTTACCAGCGACTTCGTCCGCATGGAATTTAACAAAAAAAGTTATTTTATTTATTTTATTTTATTTTATTGTGTTTGGGTGGCTTACAGCTATCAAATACAGAAGTAGAAGTGAGGTAATTTACAACAAGCTATTTACAAGCCTCCACAGTTGTTCAGTTCGCAGAGTTTATAATAACTTATTAATTCTGTATTCCGCGTAAAGAAATACCTATACTATGCTAATTTTAATGAAATCCTTCTATTTTATGAATCGATATTTTGTTTTTGTACATATTTCTCCATTTAGATCTTTTTTTCGTTTTTGAATTTTTAGTTTAATTATTATTTTTTTTTTTAGTTTTTCGTATTAGCTTTATTGAAAAATTTCTTTATGTCTGCGCCATTCGCATTATTTTATCTACGCTTATTATTAATTTCATCTAATTATCCATTGGAATCATATAATACTTGCAACACTATACACTTCACTCATTAGCTCACTCGAGAAGGATCTTCCAATCAAAATCGATTCCTTTCTTACTCCCACTCATTTCCTGTTCCGTTCATTAGAACAACCCCCGCCCTCTAACACTCCAAAAACCGCTCGCTTACTGGCGACACGTATGACGTGTGCGCCCGCGCTCCCGCCAAAAAACTCAAAAGTGATAAATATATTGGTGCTGTGTGGTGAATCCTCAAACTCTCTTTTCTCTTGTGACACTTGGTGGAAATATCGCTTGAACCGGTGTGCTGGAGGCTGCTATCGAAGGGACGCATCATCTTACATCCTCCTGTAAGTTCCTTTTCCTTCCAAGTGTTCTGGTCCTTCTCACCCAATAAAAAACGCATATCTACTACGCATATCTACGCTACACTCATCACACACATCATATTTATCGCATTTATCTATTTATTCGCATAAAAACGCTCAATTACGCATCCGCCATTACCCGTCTACGTGATACCTCACGAGACGCGCCCACGAGGGCACATTTCCCGCTCAATCTCTCATCAACGCTAAGTTGTTTTTATTAAAACGCATCTTATTTCAATATAAACAACCTTTATTTATAATATTATAACTATATTTTATTCATCTCACGCATATTTTTGCAAATTTCTCAAAACATAACGCACACAGACAAGTCCATTTTGTTCACGCAAGTTCGCATAGATTCACTCATTTATCTATTTTAATTACACGGTTATAAACTCGAATACGTATTTCTCAACGCATAAAAATGGCTTCCACGCGTAGTAAGGATAAGGAATCCGATAAAGAATCCTATGTTTCTACCGAGGAAGATCCTAAAGTTCTTTTATTTGAGTCGAAAAAAGATAATTTATTCCAAATTTTGCAATCCATTTACGATCTCGGCCTACAAGTTTCCGTAAATAATACATTAAAATCTCAATTTCTAGCTAGAATTAGCTCCCTTGAGCAAATTAGAACAAACTTTATGGAAACCCTTGATGCTTATAATTTAGCTTTATTAGAATGTGGTTCGACGACAAAGCCGAACTACGCCCCACTTTCCGCATTTGATGAAATCTATTGTCAAATAAAAGCAATAGAATCTAACATTCGTAGATCTCAAAATACGAGTAATGATAACACTAATAATAAATTCGAGTTTTTAAATCGTAAACTACCGCCTTTAAAACTTGTTTCATTTGATGGCACGCCCAGCAAATGGACAACTTTTCATGAAAACTTCAAAAGTCTTATTCATGATAATTCGCACCTAACTGACGCCGAAAAGGTTCAGTATTTAATAGGTTGTCTCTCGGGCAAAGCATTAACTGTTTGCTCAGGTATCATACCTACCGCTAATAATTACCTACTCATTTGGAATGCTTTAATAGAAAGATATCAAGATACGCGCATACAAGCTTCCATGTATTTACATCAAATGGTTCAATTTAAACCTTATCAATCTATTGATACATTTCTTGAGCAGTTTCATTCGGCACAAGCCGCTTTACGTCGCTTACACATAAAAGATTTGTCAGATTTTATAATAACTGATATTGCACTCAGTAAGCTCGATAAAGAGGTCGTTAACCTTTTCGAACGATCACATAGTCATATTGCTATACCTACTTTCGATCATCTTTCGCAATTTTTAAAAGAACAAAGTAAAATAATAACGCTTCGTAATCACTCTAATCCCTCTAAAGTTCGTAATTATAATAACGAAAATAATAAATCCTCATCTAAAAATAGCCAAGCCTTCGCGAGTACTAGCCAGGACACCCCAGTGCGTTCCTGCAAGGTATGTGGATCCCCTGATTCACATCCACTTTATAGATGTTCTCATTTTATGAATCAAAACGTTAAAGATAGATTAGATCTTGTAAACAAACATAAGTTTTGTCGTAATTGTTTAGGATTTCATGATATTAAAATGTGTAAGTCAACAAATACATGTTCGATTTGCCACCGTAAACATCACTCATTATTACATATAGATAACTTTAACAATTCAAACAATCGGGTAGTTGAACATGGTTCCGCGCGGTCCCCGCTGTGCTTACCGCCCGCGCCCGCGCCTGCTGCGGCCTGCGCGCCCCGCGCGCCCGCTCCCGCGCCCCCGCTGTCTGCCGCTCCCGCGACACTCGATTCGTCGCCCGTACCGGCAAGTGATAACGTTGCGCGCGAAAATTCAAACGCACCTTATTTATCAATGACTTCGGCTACCTCGCGCGTTGAAAATAATACAACTGTTTTGTTACCTACCGCTTCCGTATACGCTTATAATAATAATAAACCTTATACTCTCCGCGTTTTTCTTGATACAGGCTCAATGAGTCATTTTATTACAAAGGCTTGCTGTAAACGCTTAAACTTAGAAATTACTCCTGACAAATCTTCTATTTTCGGTATAGGTCACGCAAAAATATCCTCGTTTGGTACTACAACATTTAAAATATTTTCCCGCTTTGATCAGCGCTGTTGTTATACAATTCACGCTCGGGTTTTAGATCGTATTACTGACGACTTGCCCAACATATCCATAGATATCACAAATCTCACTCCATTACATAATTTACCTATGGCTGATGACGCGTTCCACGTTCCCGGTGAGATAGATTGCCTCCTCGGCAATGAACTTTTCCCGCTTTTGTTGGGAAGTGGAAAGGTAACTTTACCTGGCTCCTCGGTCGTCGCTGTAGAAACCACCCTTGGCTACATAGCCATGGGTCGGGCTGAATGTCAACCTCGCATAAATTCGCGCGCTCGCCCCGCTCAAATAAACAAAAATAAAAGCGAGCAAACTTTTCTGTGTGCTACTAGCACGCTTAGTTTAGATACGCTTACGCAACGCTTTTGGGAGCTGGAAAGCGTCCCTAATAAGATTCACATGAGTCCTGATGATCAGGCGTGTGAACAAATATTTGATTCAACTTACTCTCGCGATGAAACAGGTAGATACACAGTGCAGCTACCATTTAAGGCTCCGTGTACAGACTTAGGAAATTCGCACTCAACGGCGATGCGCCGCCTCGTTAATTTAGAAAAAAAGTTAGATTCTGATCCCGAGATCAGAACTAATTACAACGCTACGCTTCAAGATTATCTTGACAAAGGTTATTTGACCAAGGTCAAAGATCCCTCTCTCAATATCCCGCATTATTATATTCCGCATCGTGCTGTTTACCGCCCGGATAAACAGTCCAGTAAAACTCGCATCGTGCTTGACGCTAGCTGTAAAACTAGCTCAGGTAAATCGCTAAATGATCTCCTTTATGTAGGTCCGAATCTACAAAGTAACATTTTCGATTTATTAATTAATCTTCGCATGTTTTCCGTTGCTGTAGTTGCAGACATCGAAAAAATGTATTTTCAACTTAATCTTTCCGCTGATCATCACGCATTTCAACGCATTTTATACAGATTCAGTAAAGATTCTGAGATTTCAACTTTTGAATTTAACCGCGTTTCTTTCGGCGTCTCAAGCTCGCCTTATTTAGCTATGAGAGTAGTTCGCCAACTCGCATCTGATAGTCGGGATAAATACCCGCTCGCGGCTTACGAGGCTGAAAACCATATGTACATGGATGACTACGTATGTTCGCTAGATGGCGTTAAAATAGCTGAGCAGACATATCAAGAAATGGTCGCCATGTTCCGGTCAGGCGGTTTCAACCTTGTAAAGTGGATCTCTAATAATTCCGAACTCTTAAATAAAATTCCTTCAACTCATTTAAACCCGCAAAATATTGAATTTGACGCTGACGCTAATAATAATACTAAAATCGTAGGTATGCAGTGGAATCCAGTAGAAGACTCTTTTCAATTTAAAATAAATGGTAATTCTCTTAAATGTACAAAACGTACCGTTTTATCCGCAACCGCACGGCTTTTTGACCCCTTAGGTCTTATAAGTCCAGTTACCGCATTCATGAAAGTTTTAGTTCAGGAATGCTGGAAGCATGACCTTGATTGGGATGATCCTGTACCCGCTCATATTGAAAATAAATTTAATCGATTTCACAAAGAACTTTCCTTTCTCGAACAAATAAAATTCCCGCGACATGTAGGTATCACCTCTGGTTCTCATGTCACTCTCCTCGGGTTCGCAGACGCCAGTGAGCGCTGTTATGGTGCCGCTGTTTACATAAGGGTTAGTTCTAACGATGAAGATAACGGATCAGTCCTCTTGCTAACTTCTAAATCTCGCGTCGCTCCGCTTAAAAATACGCCTTTAGCTCGCCTCGAGCTATGTGCTGCTCTTCTCTTAGCAAACTTAATCAACTCGGTTGTAGAAGTTTTAAGTAAACGCTGTAATATTAATAATATTTTTGCTTTTTCTGATTCAACAGTCACGCTCACCTGGATCCACTCGCCCTCGCATAGATTTCATACATTTGTCGCAAATCGCATTGTTGAAATTAATTCAAAATTACCCGCTAAACATTGGTTTCACATTGATGGAACTGAAAATCCCGCTGACGTAGTTTCTCGTCCCATAACGCCTCAACAATTATTAGATTTAACTCTTTGGTTTAACGCTCCGCATTGGTTTTCATTCCCCATAAATCAGTGGCCAATCAAGCCATTTAAGGTCAATTTAAATAATAATAATTCGGAAGTAATGGAAACTAAAAATATCGCTCTCTCAGTTAAAGTAACGCAAGAAGGTCCTCAACCTATTCAATCTTTAATTGACCGCATTTCTAAATATTCCATTTTACTACGTAGTTTGGTATTGATATTACGTTTCTGCAAGTTACTAAACTCGCGTGGTTGTACCACCGTTTCGGATTTGGATACCGCGGAAATATACCTTATACGTTACGTACAAAGTAGATATTTCTCTGAAGAAATTAACGCTTTAAAATCTAATAAAAATATAAATAAAAGTCTCGCTAAACTCAACCCCTTTCTGGATTCGAATAATATTCTCAGAGTAGGTGGAAGGTTAACTCATTCTCAACTTGATTATGGTCAAAAGCACCCCATTTTAATTCCAACTAAATCACGTTTTACTCAACTCGTAATTGACTTTTATCATGTAACTAATTTACACACGGGTCCCGCTCTTTTATTATCTATAATTAGACAAAAATTCTGGATTTTATCTGCTCGTAACATTGTAAGACAACGTGTGCATAGTTGTAATAAATGTTTTAAACTTAAACCTCAAAATACTTACCCTCCTATGGGTGATCTACCCGACTTTCGCGTTTCACAAGCGAAAGCGTTTGTTAATACCGCTGTGGACTACTGTGGTCCTTTCTACATTACTCATATCCGAAAACGCGGAATTAAGAGCCACAAAGCTTACATTTGTGTGTTCGTCTGTCTAACGACTAAGGCAGTGCACTTAGAGTTAGTCTCTGACCTTAGTTCTGATTTATTCCTTGCCGCTTTTAAGCGTTTTATTTCTCGTAGAGGTCCTGTTGCTATGATTTATAGTGATGGAGGCACAAACTTTATTGGCGCAAAGCGCAAATTGAACGAAATTTACGCCTTAATTCAATCCAAATCTCATATAAATTACATAGGTGAACAGCTAGCTGAACATCGTGTACGATTTAAACATAGTCCGCCTTACGGTCCTCATTTTAATGGACTCAGCGAAGTTAATGTTCGTTGTGTCAAAACTCATCTTTTTAAAGTCATTGGTTCTCAAATATTAACATACGAGGAGTTTAGTACCGTACTTGTTCAAATTGAATGTCTTTTAAATAATCGACCTCTAAGTATTTTAAGCTCTGACCCGTCTGATATTAGTGCTTTAACGCCTAATCATTTTTTAAACGTAACTCCGCTTAAATTTTTACCTGCTGAAGATGTCACAGACATTTCAGACAATCGCTTATCGCGTTATCAACTTCTTAATAAAATCACTCATTCCTTCTGGCATCGTTGGAGTCAGGAGTACCTCACTTCCTTGCAACAGCGGGAGAAGTGGAACACACCGTCAAAGCCTATTGAAATAGGTACTATTGTTGTTATAAAAGACAACAACGCTCACCCGCTTTGTTGGCCTTTAGGTGTCATAGATGCGACTTATCCTGGCAAGGATAATATAGTTAGGACTGTGAAGGTTAGAACTGCTTCCGGTTCCTACATACGCCCGGTAGTGCGGCTTTGTCCTCTACCTACACAATAATTACAAATTTTTCTTAACTCTATTTTTAATTAAATTCCTTTATTTAATTTAAGTTCTCATAAAGTCTCAATTTAGAGGAAAACCTCTAGGCCGGGGGAGTTGTCTGCGCCATTCGCATTATTTTATCTACGCTTATTATTAATTTCATCTAATTATCCATTGGAATCATATAATACTTGCAACACTATACACTTCACTCATTAGCTCACTCGAGAAGGATCTTCCAATCAAAATCGATTCCTTTCTTACTCCCACTCATTTCCTGTTCCGTTCATTAGAACAACCCCCGCCCTCTAACACTCCAAAAACCGCTCGCTTACTGGCGACACGTATGACGTGTGCGCCCGCGCTCCCGCCAAAAAACTCAAAAGTGATAAATATATTGGTGCTGTGTGGTGAATCCTCAAACTCTCTTTTCTCTTGTGACACTTGGTGGAAATATCGCTTGAACCGGTGTGCTGGAGGCTGCTATCGAAGGGACGCATCATCTTACATCCTCCTGTAAGTTCCTTTTCCTTCCACTTTATATACATACAATATTTGGTGTACGATTTTCTTGGGCTATAACAACAACACTATAGTACTTATTATTATTTATTCAATCAATTTCTATGGAGTTCGCTATATGCACGATAGTAGCGCCACCTACAACGCGCAACTTTCCGGGATTATGACAAATAATGACATATCAGTATTTTATTGTTTTCTAGTAAATATAGTAAATTATAGATAAATAAAAAGACGACAAGTGGTATTTGTAAAGGAATTTGTTAAAACAGTGCATAAAATAATGGATATTATTATAAAAACTGGTTTCGAAAGTGTAAAACACAATATTCGTTTCCAGCCTCAAACCGTGTTGAAAGGAGAAAAATTAGTTTTAGCACAACATGTAAGAAATCTTGAAGAGCTACGAAAGAATGGCAATAGTTATTTAATACGAGCCCACATAATTCGTCAAACATCGGTGACATTAACGCCCTATGTAACAAGTTTTAACGTAAGTATAACCTTAAACGTAATGAAACGACGGTTCTCTTTCCGCACAGACTCTAATATTTTATGGTAGGTAACGTACCTACTTTAATTAACAATTATAATTTATTTATCCTTGATCGACCATAAGAGGTTGAGTTTGATTTAATTCACTCCCTTCTTCAATTATTATTTGACTTGATGTGGTATCTGAGACTTTTGTGGTTCTTCGTTTTATCAAGCGTGTATATCTAGCTAGGACCTGTGAATCATTAACCTTCCTCTTTCGATATATTTCAGGGAATATCGTAGGAGCATAACTCGGACTTTCTTCCTCATCTGATTTTTTGTTTCCCATAAAATGTTCACTACAAATTGTGTAGTCAGGTTTGGGATACCATGGCGACCCATCAACACTAAAATAATAAAGACAATAATTAATATCACATAAAATATAGCGCAAATAAAATTCATCATAATTTAAGGTTATTTTCGCTTACTTATTTCTTTTTATGGCATTTATCCATTTATTTCTTTGATTTAATTTCCAGTCCAATGTAGGAAATATACTTATAGAATTTACACCGACTATTTGTGCCGTTATTTTTGCACTTCACAACACAACAACATCTATTATTAGGCATTTTTTAAAAATGTATTTACATATTACGAACTCTGTGCAAATTGACTTTACTTTCCCGGATTGTTGCATATTTCTGCCACGATAAGCGCTGCGATCGCTTCACTATACCCACTTACAACTATTCTCCGTTTCTTTATTATTATTTGTTTACATTAATTGGTTAAGGTCCTAAATAAACTGAGTACCTATAATACAACTTCCCTATTTGAATCGGATATTATTCAATATTTCATTAATTCATTTCATTGGTTTTAATTTTTTTTCGTGGGATCTCATTTTTTTGAAGTGAAAACTTCTTTAGCGGCGCTGTGTACTTTTTTTGGAATGGGTAAAAACTTCTAAATTCGCGTCAGGTCACGTGACCCTGATCGAAAATTCGTAAGACGTGACGCGCGTTGTTGAGGACAGCGCCATCTATGCACATCGGGAAGAACTACGAGGGCCTCGCGTACTAACTACGTAGGCCTCGCGTACTAACTACGTAGTTCATCCAACAACGACGAGATGGCGCTGAACCACGGATATATAACTGACGACGAGCAAATCTGAATAAATTCCTTTCACGAGAAGAATAAACCAGTCACTTTGGTCATCATACCTGATTTGCAAAAAACCCTATAAAATAAGGAACACACCTTAACACGCGTGTTTTGTTTATAAGACGATTCACAAAATACACTCGTAATTGTTCAAGTTTTCACTTCTGTCGGCACTACCGGAGTGCCAGTTTTTTTTTTAAATAAAAGAAACGAAGCTCCTTATTACATCAGTTATCTGCCTGTGAAAGTCCCGTCAAAATCGGTCCATCCGTTTCAGAGATTAGCCGAAACAAACCAGACACAAATTGTAAAAAATGTTATTTTGGTATATGAACCGTGTACCTATACATCCATATATGCATTTAGTAAAAAGCGGTAATTTTAATATTACAAACAGACACTCCAATTTTATTTATTTGTATAGATGTATAGATTTTCTTAATTGACTTATAAGTACCTATCAATAAATACATAGTTCAGTAATTACCCATATGAGTCTTTCGTTTTCCGCATCACAAAAGATTAGAAATAAAGAATTTCGCATACTTCATTTTTATGCAAAAGTATAAAGTATATTATCGAAAATAAAGTAGGATACGTTATTTATTATTAAGTATAAAGTATGCCATGTTTGGCAACCCTACACCTGCCGCGAAGTGCGCGCGGACTGCTACGATAGACGCACGACTGGCTGAGCTGTGTTACATCGTATGCATGCCCTCGTTGCGATACCAAACATTAAGAACTGGAACATATTCAATCGAATATTAGTATGAAAGGAAACGGCAATAAATGTGGAATTTTCTTTCGACGTCAAAGCAAGGTCCTTTCTCATTGAAACTTGAAGCCAACTTGGCAGTCAACAAAAGTTCATTACATACAAAAGTTGAATCCTTTATGCGGAACTGGCATCAATAAGGAAATGGAGCACAAACGTAACCTAGAGCTTCAGGATGCGAATAACTATCTCGGGCTTATCGTGAAATTGTGTGAAGATCGGTCGTAAAATGTCGGATTTCATCAGAAAATTGCTTTTTTCCTGGGTTTGGAACTTTGGACAAATCAAGATTATTATGAGGTTTTTTAGTAGCTTTACAAGATATATTGTAATATAAGTCAAGACTTCTAAGAATATAAGTGTCCGAAATAAATCCTTAACAACACTGAAGGAGGAGCAGCGCCAGATGAAGATGTAGCACAAGAGCTCCGAGAAGTCACCCCCACAGGTTCGCTGTACAACAATGTTCGAAATATACAACATGTTTCATGTATTTCGGACACGAAGGGTCGATTAATGCCCAAAGCCGTTCCTGCAGTGTAATAAAGTAACGGTACGGTACAGGTACAGCACATCGGTATCGAGTGTAGCATTGTGTATGAATCATTGCACAAGTGCCGCGACGCGCTCCGCATGCTACACAACAACACATGACTCACGCCACCCAGTACATGAGCACAGAGTACACGACACGCTGCAATACATCTTCAATGTGTCAACAATCATTGCTAATAACTACACTTTTATTTCAAACACGATTGAGAGCTGTCTTCAATGTATGAACTGAAACATGAATTTCGAAGTACGTACCTACAACGTTCAATAAATTAAGTGACGCATGCTATTATCGTGTCCTTTGAGAGAATTGGTTAATACATTATTTATCAGTAAATAGGTAGAACAATAGCTAGCAGAGCGGGTGCAACAGCTGTTGTCAACGTATCGAGCACGTGTACGTACACTAGTAACTGTGCGACTACAGGTCCGTACTTGTAAATATCCGTATCACAGATTAAATTAATTTTATCATTTGTTATCAACGAAACATCATTATCTAGGAAAAAAATGTACACAAACTGTGATATTACAACATTAGTAGAGGTGCCTGAAATCATTTAGATAGTGAGAATGTAGTGAACGTAATTTGGTATTCAATGCATTAAATGTTAGACCCGCTGAAACTATCGGCAGATCACAAAATTACTCTAATGTAGATAGCGTTACGTTCACACCACAGAGCAGAAGATACAGAAGCTTCACTCCTTCTTTCTCCTACCACACTGCGGTATCCACAACTTCAGCCATCATAGCGCGAACATCTGCAATGAGAAGTGCGCAGTGGCACAGGCTGGCGAATGGTCGTTTCATACTGGACCAGTGGCTGTTGTTAGAGAGCGTCTCTACGGCCTCCTAGCTGAGACTAATAATAACTGACAGGTGATGAGGATAGAATTTTGTTCTCATACACCAGTAGACTGCGAATAGCTGATTAAATGAATCCCTTTGAAAACACAGTATACCTATGTGCGTGAATCGGTGTTCTCCTTCTGGGTTTTCTTAAGGGCCTAGTCTTCTATTGCACAATTTAAGAATCGCGTGCGGCGAGTCCACGCGCCGTGCGTCTGCACCCGGGCTCCCTGCAGTCCCCGCATTCATCCTACCTAGCGATATTTGACACGGTCGGAAAGTTGCTCTACTAAGTAATAATCAATATTTATTTATATTTGAATGGTACCTTGGCGGGGGTTGCTCTTCCTTCGCGCCTCCGGTTTTTATATAAATTCGTTCATGCTAGATAGTAATACCAAAAAACAAGTTACGACCGATGAAGATTTTCAGATGACAAAAAAATAACTCCTTAAATAAACGGAACCTTCTGACCAAAAAAGAGATGAACTACAGAAACAGACGATAGACCAAAGTTTCGATCACATATTATGGTAGAGATAATGGACAAAAAGCATTATCTCTGCAGGAAAACGTCACAATTGCCAGCTGCGGTCTTTATATTAAACAAACAGTCCAATATTTAGGAGCCAGTCCCGATGGTATTTATAAACACAAAGATGGAAAAACAGGACTGGTAGAAGTAAAATGCCCACTTTCTGCAAAAAATATGCAATCTGAAGAAACGATAAAAGAAAAAAAAATGGAAATGTAACATTAGGAGAAATACGTTTGCGATTGACAAAAACCACGTCTATTATTTCCATACTCAGAGCCAATTAAACATTACGGAGATGGATATGTACTTATATGCCGTATGGGCTGGAGTGGACTACTCAATGAAAGTCGAATAATATAAAAAGAGACCCTACGTTCTGGCACTACAAAATGGTAGGCCCATAGACAAAATTTTATTTGCATTGTCTGCTCCCTGAGCTAATTGATTCCCGCCTTAAAAGACCCGCCATAAATATAATTCAACCTATTGAGAAAAAAGAAATAAGAACCACGTCTTTTACCGCAGACTTTGTGAAATGACAACACCCACAAGACCACGAGAATTATCAGAAATCTACCCCAATATAACCGTCGAGAGATGGTTGTATTCAAAATTGAAAAATTCCCTCAACGGAAGAAAAAAAAATGCGCTAGTCCCAAAGAACGCCATGAAATCGCTCACACAGACACTACACATCACATCAGACACAACACAACACAGACACCAACACATGCTCATCGCAGACTTATATTTTATCGCCTTCAAAGTATGCTCCTTCAGAAACGATACACTTACGCCAACGAATAATCCAATCATCAAAACATTTCTTTTTTAAATTTGGAATTGGTTTGCTTTTGACTCTAGTCTAGCTCAGAGGTGATAGAGACAAAGTCGACGATGGAGTGAGCTTACCCAGAAGAAGCCTATTCACTCTCTCTTTGAAGAGATTCAGGTTGTATGCGCTCGGTAACACATTTATAAACGCTTTTTCCGGAATTGAGTTTAGTTCTCGCCGCGAATATTCCTTTGTCTTACCGAATGAAAACGGTGCCACGAAGTGGTAATTTGAGGTTAGGAAAAAGAAAGAAGTCGGCTGGAGCCATATCTGGTGAATAAGGTGGTTGCTCGATAATCACGAATCATGTATTTGTTGAGCTTTTGGTCAAAAATTTGTTTACAAAGATGGCCTTGTGCGAAGGCGCATTATTGTGGTGCAAAATCCAACAATTTTCTTTCCACAAATCTGGCCTTTTTCTTCGAATTTGCTCTCTTAAATGCCGCATAACGCTCAAATAATATACTTTATTTTTTTCGATATACTTTATTTATTTCGAGCTTCTGACAAGTTGGTAACATCTGAAAAAGGTTGCCGAGAGCCAGCAGTGAACCTGTGAAAATAAAAAAGGCAAATTATTAACAGAGTTTTCAGAAGTACCTATTAGTAAAAAATCATCGTACTAAAAGATATCCGACTTTGGTCTAAATAGCCCTAAAGTATAGTAGACTAGCGATCTAATACATACATAAACACCAAAAACACAACCCACCCCATACATTCCCCTCACACACTCACCCCCCATACACACACTCACTCCCCATACCTCATACAGATACATCTATCAACACATAATCACGCCCTCCCCACATACACTCACGCCCCCCACACACGTTTAGATATCGATACCCAACACTTTTGCGGAGTTTCGCTATCTAATTTAATTTGACCCTGTATACGATATTATCTAAACACGACGAAATACAAAAAATAAAGATTTGATGATTTTTTTGGGGCCAATGACCGCTGGTAGTATTGTTACTTGAAGTGTGAGTTGATAAAATCTGTTTCATCGTGTTGAGATATCAATATCCATCACGTTTGTGGAGTCTCGCTAGCTAATTTAATTTGACCTTGTAGTTAGGCCCTAAACATGAATACTGTAAACAGTTCTACTTACCTTTGGATTCTATTTCTCTTCATCAATTCTACGTTTGAGGCCAATTTTCTTTTTCTTGTACAGGCATATTTTTTTTTACGTTTACGATCCATTTTGAAGTCAAATATTTACAAAACTATACTGATACACAAATATTTACAAAACTATTACTGATATACAAATATTTACAAAAAACTCGAAAAATTATATACAAAAAATAATAAAGTAGAGCAACTTTAGATACACAACAATGCGCATCCTATGTTAGAGCAGGAGCAAAGTTAGAGCGAGAGGGAACAGTTAAAATTCGTCGTGGACCACACGTCTGAACGCTCCGACCGTGCAGTGGCCACTAAGAAATTTCTCTCTCAATTCTTGTTTATAAACCCCTTTTTTGTAGGTCTTTTGAAAATATTACTATTATTAGGGTAAGGTGATTTAGGTGCTATTTTTTTTTGTATTTGCTTATTGAACTCTTGGCATTAAAATAATCTAATTAATACATACATACGATGCATAGTTATTATGAAAAAAAAACCGTTTATTAAGAGATAAAAACAGAGAATTTTGATGAAATTGTGACGTCTAAATTAAGAAAATGGAATATAATTAGAAAAAACTAATCAGCACATTTTGAAGACGAGAATGTTGAGATAAATATGTGCTGAACAGATTTCCAAATTAATTCTTCATTGCCCTAAACTAAGCGCCCAAACAGAACTCGAAATGATGTTGGGCGCGAAAGAGCTGTATTTAACGCTTGATTTACCTAACTTATCCCATCTAAATGAACTTAAAAAAAATAACTAGCTATTACTTATATTGTGGTTATTTATGTGCAATAATAAAATTTCATGTTATTTCATTGCTTTGTTTAAAAAAAAATACAAAGTTGCGCAAATAATTCGCCGCGAGTGAATTTTGCAAGACTGCAGCCTTAACGCCTGTCTGGACTGAAAAGCCGAGACCTTTCGCCAGCATTGTATCGCCGACTATCAGCTACATCAATCATAGAGGGCACCGGCGCGATGAGAGTGTCGCGATAAAATCGACGCTGTCTGTAACGAGACATCCTTTCTATCCCGCAGACGCGCAGAGTATCAACTGCCATCAATTACGTAGACAACTTGGTCGAAGATTACATCTGGTGTTACGTTCACAAGTCCCCTTCGAAATTGAGAAAGCAATGAGGTAAATATAACCAAGCTAAATACCTACTACAGAGGATACTTGGAATGATAAGATTACGTTTTATCATAACAAACCGTTTGCTTCGATACTAGCTAGGAAGTGAGTGCTGCACGCTTACAAACACTTCCTTTGTGTAGCACTAATGACCCCATTACATTTAATTAGCTAAGAGACAAGTATTTGGGACAAGACAGTTAAGTGAACAAAGAGCCGGCGCAGTGAGCGTTGGAGCACAAGAACAAAGCATGCGCTGGTGTGGGCCCCGGGCCCCTCGCGGACACAAAGACAGGCGCGCCCGCGCCCGCCTGCTTGACCGAGTGCCGACAGGGCCGGCGCGACGCTAACGACCCCGTGCACACGCCATAACACATCATTAGCTGTATAGCTTCGTAACGTGATCACCTATAAGTATCTACATCTACTGAAATAACGAGGCAGGCGCAAGGGAAGAACGAATTTTAAGGAGTCCAAACCGATAGAAAGGAACATAAGAATTACTTGATAAGATTCAGCTGGAGAGAATATCTATTATCATGACTGATACAGAGACTGATATACTTTCAACTTCTTCGAACACCTGGCTAGCCCACACATGACTTATTCAGGGGAAAACTTGAAGCTGCCGCAGAGAGAACCTGTGGTACCAACGTACACGGTGTGCATCTATGTGATAGCGGTACCACAAAACAGAACTGTATTTTGTGGCGGTATTGTAACGAGTTATGCTAACGCGTCGAGCTTACAATGGAGTAATCATTTATTTCCCCGCGCAGACACACATCGACACAGCTCGCACCGTGTGAACATGGTGTGAGTGAACACACGCGCACACGGAGCCACAGCTGAGCCAAGCTAGTGACAGTGGTCCATAAGGTTACATAACTGGTCCAATTGACTCGGATGACGCGGCTGCCCGGGGAACATACTGCTTAATAATAATGTTCACAGTTACACATTACTGCTATTTACTGTCTTGTGTGACTCATGGCTGCTTTAAGTTCCGCACACGTGTGTTTTGCCTATTGGTCTCAGTATACCACCTTGTGGAATAGTTAAGGGAGCATTAAGAGCTTGTGATAAATTAAACGTTGAAGCTTGCTTTCTCATGCATGTTTCTGTTTTACTTGCTTTCCTACTGAATAGAAGGTTCTCGGCTCTAATGACAGAAGATAAATGGCAGCGTTTAAACAATTCCAAGAGAAATGTTTTAACTGCAATAGGGTAGTTGACTAAGAAAATATATTTAGTCCATCAGTTAGATTACTAAAAAATATTGTATACGTATTTTTTCTTTTGTCTGGCAAACAAAAAATTACGAAGATACAGCGCTTGGAAATTTCGTATGACGTCACGCCGTGCTACAAATTTTAGCACGTTATTACGTCAAAGCCCCCCACTCCTGAACTTTGATGTGATATATCTTTGTAATTTTTTATCTAATTGATAAAACAAAAAATACGTGTTCAATATTTTTTAATAATCTTACTGAGGGACTAAATCGAATCGATTTATTTTTACCCAGGCAACATCCCTATTTAGTATAATGAACGTTTGTTTTGTTTAAACGAGCGGCAAACGTTGCGTTCTCTTCTAACACCACAACAAGTATTTAAAAATAAAAGGGAAAGGTCATCCGCGGACGTTAGTGGAGTTCAACTTCAGAGAGTTTATCACTTATCACGTTATCACGCACCTTGCAGTGGACGGGGACTGAGCGAGCTGCGGACACATACAGCCAATGCAGCGGATTATGTTATGAACGGAAATATGTATCAATACAGGGTTCCCCTGTGCGCAAAGCAGCGCTGCTAGGGTTGCCAAGACATCAGAGACCACTCACAAGTTTCCGGTCTAGAGAATGTATAGCTTAGTCCAATCACGAAGTCCAAATGAACATACGCAGATTGTCTGTCACGTGCTTTACTACAAACAGACAGAGCTGATAAGCGATAAGGAAATAGTCCCACTAAATTTCAGGGGTGAGAAATGCTACCTGCTTGCTATAGGCGAGATTAAATACATTGACATGTCTTGGCTTATAGAAACATAACTATTTTAGAACTAGACAATGAAACCGATGCACCTGCCATCTAGTCTCTTCACCACCCTTGGTTGACTGGTAGAGAATGCCTAAGGCATTAAGTCCGCCTTTGTAGTACCTTTATTGTGTGCGAAAAGTTTTAATAAATAAATTAGTACAGTTTGTAAGTTAATATACTTTATATCCGCAAAATTTCAAGTATAAGTTTACCAGCCTTCCTCTCCTCGGTCCATCATCATCAGCCTATAGCAGTCCACAGCTGGACATAGGCCTCCTCGGTCCATAGTACCGATAAATTAACCAGGAACATTTTATCTTCCTCACTGGTCGATTTTGAAGTACCGTGTTTGACCGATGCGTTGAACGCTTGGAAAATGGCTTGTCCCAATACGGTTTTGCCCGATAACCCGTCTTCCCAGAGACGGTGGGACGTGCCGCTCTGCAGTATTATACGGAATACCCTTATAAACACGTCACGTAATACTGTTGAGCGTGCCCGTCTGCTGGCTGTGGGAGAATGGGAGTCAGGCTTATTATGGCTTCAGGCGCTCCCATCATCCACCATAGGCACAATGATGGATGATTCATCGTTTCGGCTCGCTACGTGTCTCCGCTTGGGCGCACCTTGTGTTGCTCCGCATCGATGTCACTGCGGTGAAGCTGTCGACAGTCTCGGACACCATGGCCTGTCCTGCTGCAGGAGCGCCGGTCGCATAGCACGGCACGCCAGCATCAACGATATTATTCGTCGAGCCCTTGTCTCCGCCGGCGTACCAGCGGTGTTAGAACCAAACGGCTTGGTACGTGGCGATGGGAAGAGACCAGACGGTATGACGTTGTTGCCTTGGAAGGTGGGTAGGCCTCTGGTATGGGACGCAACGTGTGTCGATACCCTTGCGCCATCTCATGTTCCTAGCACGGCGGGCTGTGCTGGCGCCGCTGCTGCGGCTGCTGAGACCCTCAAGCGGCGCAAATACTGTAACCTTTTGGGCAATTACAGCTTTGAGCCGTTTGGGGTCGAAACGCTCGGGTCATGGGGCCCGAGTGCGCGTCTCCTTTTTAAGGAAATTTCTCGCCGACTGGTCGACGCTTCACGTGACCAGAGGGCTGGGTCGTTCTTTGGCCAAAGAATTAGCATTGCCATTCAACGTGGCAATGCTGCCAGTCTTCTGGGCACGTTTCCGGATGACAGCGATGCGGACGAGTACTTCGACGCCTGATTTGTCCTTTATTTTTGTTTTTATTTGTATAGTAAGTTAGACTTTTAATTTAGTATCTAGTGTAAATAATTTGTAATAAAATAAGTTAATTATTTTCTATAATAAAGTTTTACCACTTTATGGAGTTATGTTAAGATAACTCGCTATAGTCAACCCTACGCGGGTCACATCTGCTCGATTGGTCTGGGAGTGGATCAAAGCGGGCCCGCGCCCAGACGCACATTCATCAATGTTGGGTCATAGAGCTTACGACGACACACACAAGGTTCATACAAAACTGTGAACAAAGAAACTAATATACAGCGTGGCGCTACAATGGTGACATTAATTTAACACACGTGTAGGGCTAGTGCCCTTTAATCATATTAATTTTAGTAGGTTAAAATAACTCGTAAATTGAAAAAAAAAATTTTTCAAACAAACTAAATGATAAAAATGTAACGAAAATTGGGATCACCCTTGCAAAAAATCATTCATGAAATTACTTACCTACGTTACGCTGGCTTACGTTAACTCGGAGCGGCAACGCGTCGCTTCACGCGCTGCCACTTTTCGCGCTTTAATATCGTATGGACGGTACTGTGATGAACTTGAAAATGCCTAGCGCTCTGGCGGAGGCTAGTTTTGGGTTGGTTTTGGAAATATTGTAGCACATTTTCAGTTAACTGGATTGGGTTTTGTCGTGTAGGTGGTCGATCAGGGCGTTGAGACCTAGGATCCACTGGCCGGTTTTCGCGGATGCGCTGAAGAGCTCCTATAATAGTGCGAGGATTAGTAGGGCATTGTCTTGAACCGCCATATCTCTCGCGATATGTCCTTATGGCAAGAGCGGCATTTTGACGACATTCTCCGTAAATTAGGATCATGTCCGCATATTCAGCTGCTGTGTAGTTCGGATGTGTATTTGCCATCACGATCACAAGTTTACACAAGCACTAATAACACAAATAAAAGCGCCCGTATCGCAAGAGATGTCAACGTACCTACTAAATTAGAAAACGAAAACAAAACATAGCGTCTTTATCGCAGTACCATAATCTAATTACTCATTAGTTCATTACACAAAAATAAATAAATAAAACAATAGGCAAGCGTCTTTTTCGCGGAAACATTCACAAAATTAGTCGACGTAATTATGTGCACTACTGTGAAGAAGTGTGTCAAGGGCACGAGTTAGGCTAGCACTAGATATGCAAAAAAAAGAATTAGATTTCGCTGCGACGCGACGGGGTGGGGGGAGGGCACGCGTCGCCTGCGCCGCCCGCTCGCCGACAAAGGGATATCACGTTACTTTAAAGTATTGTTTATTTATTTTAATTTCATTGATGCGATGTTATGATCCGTGACCTCGGCAAATGACCGCTGCGCGACAGTTCTTTAAGTACAGGTTGCTCCAAAATGCTATTTTAGAAAACTTTAAATAAATCCGCAAATAATAACGTTTAATGGAAACATAATTTCTTCATGAAATGAAAATGTGAAAACGTATATGTGTGTTAAATTAATGTCACCATTGTACCGCCACGCTGTATAGATGCAGCACAGATCGGTATAATCTGCTAAGTATAATGTAATCAGCTCTATGTTGGAGACTGTTCTTTGTTTCGGAAAGTTATTATTGAGCGTGTAAGGTAATCAAAGTCAGGGATTTCCTAACCTGATAACATTCTGATGGCATCTAGCTTGATTCATCATAGCTTATAACAAAACACGAACAAAATAAGAACACTACTGCAGTAATATAATATAAGAGCAGCGTTAGACCTTCTAACTTGTAACTTTGCGGCTGCTACATGTGAACACGGCATGACACCGTACGACTCTAATTAGCTGATGCATTCGTTCATATTAGCGGCTTTACCTCCAGCGATAAGATACAACACATTACTCGTTAGCGTTTGGTGACATCTAAACTCGATCTGTCATGTAAACCCATAAATATTCGATTGTTGAAGTCACGGTTGAGTATCGCTTCCCCTAAGGCCGTTTACACATTATGGCGCAGTTGCAGCGGCACCGCCGCCGCCACGGCGCACACTGGTCCCAAATTAAAAAAAGTGGACATTGATAGTAGACCGCTGATATTTTTTTTATTGTTGATATAATGATAACAGATAAGGCAAAAAAATATTATTGTCCTACTTCAAATACTTTTCTCTAAAAAAAATATTTCTTTTTTTTTTGTATGGGAGTGATTACATTTTACTCAATTTCTCAAAAACCTTAAGCGATGTCGAGATGGCATTCACAAATGTTAGAAAACTAATCATTCTGAGTATTTGGCTCGAAGAAACTTATTGCTTATCTCTGCGTACTTTCGAGATAATAGTGACAGAAAATAACAATTTTTTTTTAATTTGTTCGCTTTTTTTAATCATAGCCTTACTCATATCGCAATAGGTCCGCTGGCCAGCAAAATGGAGCTTCGACGCGAGTTTGTCGGGATAACAAGATGGCCGCCTCTCATGACGTAACGTAATACGGTCACGAATCGCGCGCGTACACCTCAGTGTACAACTAAATGTGGTTGCGATAAGACGTGTCCTTATTTTTTCTGTGCGCTTGAAGAAATGCTTGTTGTTTGTTTGTTTTGTTATTGTTGTATTTTGAATCTTTGGATTTTAAAATCAAATAATTTTTGTTTGTCTTTCTTTCGTCGAATTTGTTTTCGTAATTTTTTTTTTGTTAAAATCAAAGTCACTTTGTCTTTGATATCTTTGATTCTAATTTGTTTTCAATTTTCCTTAAAATTATAATATGTCCGCATTTGTCACCAACTTAGACTTATACGTTGTTCTTAAATCAGGAGGTGGTTTTAAAAATGTCAAATTTTTATTTAATGCCCTTATTGAACGTATTGGTGTTGAATTGTCTTCCGAAGATTTAAGTAATATTAAATTATTTTGTCGTAATTTTTCAAGTAATATCTCAAAAAGATGGTCTGCTTCCAGTAGAGCTCAAAAGACCTTTCTTAACAAAAATTCAGACTGGTTACAATCCCAAATAGTTTGGTCAAAATATCGATTTAAACAGCATTTTTAAAGTTGCCGAGGAAGTAATTCCAAATTTCGAAACGCAAGTGGATACTCATCAATTAAGTTGTGGTACAAGTAAAAAATAATTTGTTGATATATCTGATAAACAGAAGAAAAGGCGTTCTCTAACACTTCTAGATCACACAGAGGAGGAATTAGTTTATGCTTTATGTGCCAAATTAAAAGAGTCTAAAAAAACAAAATTAGCAGCTATATTAAACGAACTCAGCCAAAACAAGGAAAAATGTGAGATGGTACATGATGTACTATTCGCTAAAAAGACTGACAAACCGTGTTTACCAGATGATAAAACGTTAGCGCTTTACACCTCAACAAATTTGTCAAAATGGCAATATCGAAATTTAAGAACTATTCTTGCTTCAGAGAAAATGTATGGTCTTCCATCCTATCAAAAGCTCCTGGAAGCTAAAAAAACTTGTTATCCTCCAGAGTCAGACATAACTGTAACTGAATCTGATGCTAAGATAAGACTTCAATCGCTTCTAGATTTGACAACCAATAGGATATTAAAAACAATTCAGCACAACTCTGCCGACAAAAAATCGCTAAAACTAATAAGCAAATGGGGTTTTGACGGGTCATCTTCTCAAAGTAATTATAAACAAAAGTCACACTCCGACACTAAAATTGACGATTCTTCAGTTTTCATGATTAGTTTGGTTCCGCTTCGTTTGGAAGAAGAGAGTGGTACTATCTTGTGGCAAAATCCTGCTCCCTCTTCAACAAACTATTGTCGTCCAATTGGCTTTATATTTGCAAAAGAAACAAATGAATTGATAAAGAAGGAAAGTGCATCCTTAGAGGAAGAAATTCGTAATCTTGTTCCCACAATTGTAGATAATTTTGATATTAAACATGTTTTGTACATGACTATGATTAATGGGAAAATTTCTACTGTGATTTCCAATACTTCTTCTGCAGCTGTTTGTAATATTTGCAATACCCTACCTAGCAAAATGAATGACTTGGACTTTGTATCCAAAAGACTCATCAGAGAAGATATGTATAAATATGGTCTGTCTTCGCTTCATATGTGGATAAGATGTATGGAATGTATTTTACACATTTCGTACAACTTAGACTTCAAAAAGTGGGCTGAACGAAAAGAAGATAAATAGTTAAAAGAAATTAAAAAGAATTTGACACAAGAAGAATTCCGGGAAAGAACTGGTTTGTTAATTGACATAGTAAAACAGGGATTTGGTACAACCAATGACGGTAACACGGCAAGAAGGTTTTTTGAAAATTATGAAGTATCTGCTGAAATAACGGGTATCCACCCTGATTTAATCAAGAGATTTGCAGTCATTTTACAAACAATTTCATCTGGTCAACTTATTAATACCAACTTGTTTAGGGAATATTGTAAAGAAACAGCAATGCTGTATGTAAACTTATATCCATGGTATTACATGCCTTCAAGTGTCCATAAATTGTTGATACACGGTGCTGATATTTGTGAAAATTTCTCCTTTATTCCGATAGGCATGCTTTCCGAAGAAGCTTCCGAAGCGAGGAATAAAGATTTCCGGAATGTTAGAATGGCACATACAAGAAAAATCGGTAGAGTTCAGACTAATTTAGACATTATCCACAGCTTTCTAATTAGCTCAGATCCTTACATCAGCCATATCAAACCAAAGTTTGCTCGTTTACATAAACAGTTGTTTCCAGAGGCTAGTGCGTTGATCTTGAACAATGAATTGCTTTCGTTGGAAAACGAGGAAATAGAGATTTCTCAAGAGAATATAGACCCAAATATTAATCTTTCACCATAATATTTTTTCAGAATCGTTTGTGAACATATTCAACTTTATGTTTGCAGCTTTATTTGTCTTCATTTTGATTGTTTTTTAGAACTGATGAAAGTACTCCTTCAGAAAGGTCATAGCTTTTCAGTCATTAGTGAGCCCCCATAACCTCTTTTACAGAGAAGTCTCTTTTTATTTATTTGACATTACACATACATTATAATTATGTGCTGAAGTAAGGCTATGATTAAAAAAAAGCAAACAATTAACATTAAAAATTTAAAATTGTTATTTTCTGTCACTATTATCTCGAAAGTACGCAGAGATAAGCAATAAGTTTCTTCGAGCCAAATACTCAGAATTATTAGTTTTCTAACATATGTGATTGCCATCTCGACATCGCTTAAGGTTTTTGAGAAATTGAGTAAAATGTAATCGCTCCCATACAAAAAAAAAGAAATATTTTTTTTACAGAAAAGTATTTGAAGTAGGACAATAATATTTTTTTGCCTTATCTGTTATCATTGTATCAACAATAAAAAAAAAAACTGGCACTCCGGTAGTGCCGACAGAAGTGAAAACTTGAACAATTACGAGTGTATTTTGTGAATCGTCTTATAAACAAAACACGCGTGTTAAGGTGTGTTCCTTATTTTATAGGGTTTTTTGCAAATCAGGTATGATGACCAAAGTGACTGGTTTATTCTTCTCGTGAAAGGAATTTATTCAGATTTACAAATAAGCACACAGGATAGACTTCAGTTCGTGGTGTTGGTCGCGGCAGTGGTAAGAGAAGCAAGCCCATGGAGCTCGTCGTCAGTTATATATCCGTGGTTCAGCGCCATCTCGTCGTTGTTGGATGAACTACGTAGTTACTACGCGAGGCCCTCGTAGTTCTTCCCGATGTGCATAGATGGCGCTGTCCTCAACAACGCGCGTCTTTCGTTTTACGCGTAGACAGAGAATACTATAGACAAATTGATGTCTTTTGTCACATTCACACAAGAAAAAGAGCAAATTACGCCGATATCGTGTAAAGAAATGAGACAGAACGATGAGATTTTTTGTTCCACGTCGCGTGCCACGATTTTGAAGGTTAGCATAGTACTTTGATAAACAAAGTTTGACAGTTATCGTGCAGATAGTTATCGTCTTCTTGTAAAATTCAGTTTTTATGTGCTTTATGTTTATTAATTTATGTTATGAACAATTTAGACTTAATATTTCAATCATTTAAAATAAGAAACATGGTGCGGTGTAGCGTTTTAAGGTGTAAAAGTGATAGTGGAACGAAAATGCCAGACTTGTCCTTTCATTCGTAAGTATAGCACTTTTTATCAGTAACTAGGCTATCAATAACTTTTTACTGTGTTCATACATTAAGTATAATGTACCCTAGACGTAAATTCATCGATAAAAAGCACAAAATTAACAATTATTAAGTTCTGACTTAAGAATTTTGGTGCTACCAACTTTCCATAAATTATTACCCACTTTTATGGGAAATCTGTATTCTGCAGTGTGTATCCTAATTCTATCTAATATTATAGATACGAAAGTAAGTTTATTTGTTGGTTTGTTTGTTACGCTTTCACGCTAAAACGGTTGAACGGATTTGGATTAAATTTGGCATATCGGTAAACTATGACCTGGGTTAGGACTTAGGATATTTTTTATCGCAATATTCTCACGGAACCGAGACACATGCGCGTAAAATCGCGGGGCGCAGCGAGTTCATTATATCTGAAAGATTAATGGCTTGTTGCAGTTTTCCTGAAGGTGGTGATTTACGTCGGAAACATAGCGACAGGACGAACAGATTGGACACCAAAACCGTCATCAAAAATTTGCAGCAAACATTTTGATAAAAAAATGTTAAAAAAGAAGAAAAAGAAATTTGAAACATTTATACGAAGCTTGTTTTATTTAAAGGGCAATAAATCTAATTAATAAAGCTAATTTAAAATAAATTTGTTGTATTATTTACTCACAAAGCCAGATACTACTATCATCTAATGGCAGGTATTTAGAATCACATCATCATCATACATCGTCACTCTCTCCTGCTCTTAACGCAATTTATTTGAGTTCAGGAGCATGTCTTCTTCCATACATCACATGCTTATACCGATGATAATCGATTTATCAGTCACTCGAGTTTTCTCTTGTTTTCCACTTTCACAAAATGTGGGGTAAATTTTTCCTCACACGGTAACCCTAAATATGTGACGTATTTTTGTTTTGTCTCTTTCTGCGACACGCTTTGCAGGCGTCTATAGTATTCTCTGTCTACGGTTTTACGTCTTACGAATCTTACGATCAGGGTCACGTGACCTGACGCGAATTTATAAGTTTTTACCCATTCCAAAAAAAGTACACAGCGCCGCTAAAGAAGTTTTCACTTCAAAAATATCAGCGGTCTACTATCAATGTCCACTTTTTTTTTAATTTGGGACCAGTGTGCGGCGCCGCTGCATCAGTCACCCTTGGATTTGGAACCCCCACACACGACGCCGGCGCGCGGCGGCGGCGGCGTAAGACCTTTTAAAACTCGCCACCGCCGCCGCAGCGCTGTGTGCAAGGGTTCTACAAATCCAAGGGCAAGCAATTAAATACAGCGGCGCCGCCGCACAGTGGGTCGAAACTGCTATATGAGGGACATAGGGATTTTTTATACAAATTCCATCTAGAAAAAATACCTATCGAAATATCTGAAATTCTGAGGAATAATTATTATGAAACGTTTTTCTTTAAAACTGATAGTTTGTCCTTGAACGGGCAACTATAGGTGGCGCCGATTACGTAGAATTATAGCAGTTTCTGTTTCATTCTACCTATACATTTTTGAAGTGAAAACTTCTTTAGCGGCGCTGTGTACTTTTTTTGGAATGGGTAAAAACTTCTAAATTCGCGTCAGGTCACGTGACCCTGATCGTAAGATTCGTAAGACGTAAAACGAAAGACGCGCGTTGTTGAGGACAGCGCCATCTATGCACATCGGGAAGAACTACGAGGGCCTCGCGTACTAACTACGTAGTTCATCCAACAACGACGAGATGGCGCTGAACCACGTATATATAACTGACGACGAGCTCCATGGGCTTGCTTCTCTTACCACTGCCGCGACCAACACCACGAACTGAAGTCTATCCTGTGTGCTTATTTGTAAATCTGAATAAATTCCTTTCACGAGAAGAATAAACCAGTCACTTTGGTCATCATACCTGATTTGCAAAAAACCCTATAAAATAAGGAACACACCTTAACACGCGTGTTTTGTTTATAAGACGATTCACAAAATACACTCGTAATTGTTCAAGTTTTCACTTCTGTCGGCACTACCGGAGTGCCAGTTTTTTTTTTTTTTTTTTTACCGAGCTATCTATCAGTTTTAGAGAAAAACATTTCATAAAAAATATTTATCAGAATGTCAGATTTTTCGATAGGTATTTTTTCTAAATTGGATTTGTATAAAAAATCCCTGTAAAATATAGCAGTTTCCGCGCCGCTGTCGCCGCCGCCGCCCGGCAATCGCTGACTTCGTGTCCGTGGCCTAAAGGGCCAATACGTATTGAAACATACTTTTACGCAATACGAGTGAATTTAAATTATATTGAGTTCTGGTGGGTATGGTCTTTCTTTGCTTGCCCAACAAATACACCATGCCACACAGAGTCTATCGCGCACTCCGCCGACACCATGCATCATGCCGTTACTGGCAATTATCTATTTGGCCTACTCATCATTTGCCTAGCTTGTTACTTACTATATTGGGGTCGGCTACGTATTTTTCGTACCAGGAAAGCTCATAACAGCTGATCTCATTATTGGAAGGGTAATTTTAATTTTATAAAATTAATTTGCCTGTGTCAATTAAATGTCAAAGTGCTATCACGCAAGCAAATTAGCGATATCCCTGTTTTAATCCAGCCGAATTATACCGTAGTTAGGTATAAAGTAGGGATGCCGCGATACGCCTTTTTGCCGATACGATACCGATACCGATACTCTTATAAAAATATCGGCGATACCGATACCGATACACTTACTGAATTCAAAAAGGAAGGTAGATTAAATAAAACACAATTAACACTTCGCACGTCGAGTGTACACCATGTGTACCGATAACAATAAAATTTCTATTGTGTCTGCTAATTGGACGCGCGACGAGTTAATCAATAGTTTTAGTAATCAAAATTATTTTATTTGACTCAAACGACTAGTTATAAATGACATACAATACACAAACAATTACGATATTATGTAATTCTTAATCTTATTTGATGGAAAAATACGCGCAACATGTAATTTGATATTGTCTAAACCTACGTCCAAATTAGCTGTTAAGTTATATAAGTTAACTGTAAAACTAATTAAGTTAAGATCCTAGTTTTTATTTAGATTATAATTATTATGTAAAACTACGAGGCTGGCATAATCGTTTTCCAAAATAAAGATAAAAAAAAAATCATTCAACCTAACGAAATGGGATAGATGTGCGAGTGCGAGGCCAAAGCGGGCGGGCGAAACAAAACACTGAATAAAGCGCGGGGTTTCCCCGAGCAAACTTAGTTCGTGTTCGTGCCTCGTTTGCAACGAAATAGACGGGACAACATGCGCGTTTTACATTACATAAAACGCGAAATTTGAAAAGTATCGTTGAATCGGCCATAAAAATATCGCCGATACCGATATATCGGCAAACCTGAAGTATCGCCGATATATCGGTATCGGTATCGGATGCATCCCTAGTATAAAGTTTCAATCTGCGTTTTCAATCTGCGTAAATATGATCATGTCTCTGCGCATCGGTCGCTTCTAAAGTGGTTGCCCATACGCCAGCGCAGAGAGCTAAGGGCGCTGACCACCTTGTTCTCATTTCTTGATTCTCCGGTTTCGCCTGGTTACCTAGCCCCACACTTTCAGTACATTTGCGCCAACCACAATAGAAATCTACGTTCATCACACAATCGTCTTCTCCAATGTCCCACTCACCGCACAGACTTCATTCACTCTTCTTTCTTCGTTCAGGCTATCTCTCTGTGGAATACGCTCCCCCAGGAAATCAGGATGGCAACCAATCGATTATCCTTTAAGGTTAAGGTTCGCGAGCACATTCGCAAGAAGCTGGCAGTATCATCACAACGGTAATATTTTCTCATTGTATGTCTTATTTCTTTTTATTAAGTTTTTTTATGTATTTATGTATATTTATTTGTAATATATTTATATGTAATTAGGTATATATTATATTCAGTTTTAATAGGTTTATGCCTATCTTTATATTTAAATATTTATTCCACAATGGTCTGATTGCACCTACCACTGTTTGTCTCTGCATCACCCGAAGGTTGACTGGTAGAAAATGCCTATGGCATTAAGTCCGCCTCTGTACATTTATGTGCTTGAAGTATTAAATAAAATAAATAAATAAAATAAAGTTTCATTCGTAATATAATTAGCAAGGAACAATGAGCTGTTGTGCAATCCTAAATATCAACAGTCTATTGCCGATAGCAATAAACGAAGTTCGGCTCCTACAATAGTGTTCTATCCGTAAAGATCCGAACACTCGCGAAGAGGCGAATTAAGTTCCCGGAGCACAGCGCGCCGCGCGCCGGTCAGGTACGTCAACGTGCCAATTGAGACGGACGCCTGCTCTTACTCGCTATCCTAATTGGAGCACGTAGCTACGTGCCGCCGAATACCCGGCACATGCACGGCAACCGGCGGCACCTCCACAGACATTTTCATGTGGTGTATCCTCGATTAAAATTAATCCTGTTTGTAAAAAAATATTTCTGCAATATTCAGCTTAATGTCATATTTTGTACTTCTGAATGATAATATCCAACTTAACATTCACATTGGCCCACATAACATAGCTAATGAAGTATTAGAGCAAACACTCCGCTTATGTGTGTATGTGTGTATGGATACATACGGCCGTCCTTCTTATTTCTGACTGGTTTGAATACCACGTGAGAAAATGTTTGCAAGCGGACACGTGTTTCAGTGCGGTTAGTGGAAGTGCTCAGGTGCGGTTCGTCCAAGTGCGGTTGAAATCAGTACTCTGAGTGGATTAGGTCGGCAAAACTATGTACAGGAAGTAAAACAAAATTAATTGCTCAAACATAATATCGACACAGAGCGCACACACTTCTAGCCAAAGCATCTGAACTATTAGGGGAACTTGCCAGAGCGTTTGCTAGCAATAATAATCAATCAAAATCAAAATTAAAACAAGGACGACACGGTTGGCGCAGCGGCTGAGCGATCGACTGCTGCGCTGCGTGTCTCGGGTTCGATTCCCGCACGGAACAAATATTTGTATTGCCTACAGGTAGTTGTTCCGGGTCTGGCTGTTTGTGTATGTGAATTTAAGTGTTTGTAAACGCACCCATGATACAGGAGTAATTCCTAGTGTGGGGCAACGTTTATAAAAAAAAAAAAAAAACGGGGCGAAAGATAAACATTGGTAGCTGAGTAGGTGGCGCATCATGTTGGACCACCGAAAATCAATGGGAAAAGTATCAATGAGATACATCGTGTACAGGGGGAGGGGGCTACTATCAAATTTCAGGAAGGACAAAAAAAACGTTATTTTCAGTGCAGTTGAAAATGAAGTGTTTGCCAGAGTAGTTAGAATAGAATAGAATAGAATACTCTTTATTATGTACACCATATAAATTACAGATATAAATATAGAAACTGTACAAAGGGTGAAACAATGGGCGGTCTTATCGCTAAGAGCGATCTTTTAAAGACAACCTTAGGATGGATTTAAAAAGGGGAAGGACAGACAAATACTGTAGGTAGTCCGCGGTGTAGCATTTACATAATACAATAAATACATACATATAGTATATTATACTAATCTAAATAAATATATACACATACATATAAATATATCCATATAATAATAAACATGAAACAGGAGCAGAGAAAATATAATAATGATGTTTAAGGAGAGAGGAAGTGCTTTTTTACCATAATTTTAAATGTGGACAAAGATTGAGCACGCCTTACCGACACGGGCAAGTCATTCCATAACCGTACTGCTTGAACAGTAAAAGATTTGTCATAAAAACTGGTGGAATGCATCGGCATCTCTAGTCTCAGGTTTTCCGATGACCCCAGATATCTATTATGTGTGTCATGAAGGAACTTGAAACATTCTTTAAGTGGGGGTTTTAGGATTAAACAAAATACTGTAGAGCTGAAACAAGATATGAGAATTCCGGCGAAGACGTGTATAGGAAGCCACTTGAGCTTTGTACGAAATTCTGATATGTGATCATATTTGCGCAGTAAGTGCGCAGTAGAGTAGTTAATAGTTAGCCTTCTGCACCTTGTATTGTGTCAGTCAGTGTGGTGCAAGTTGATGGTGAGGGTTGAGCGGCAGCCGTGATGGAGAGCAGACGACGTGATTGATAGATGAACATCAGGTATTACACGCAATTGAGCACTGTACTCGTAGAGACGTATTTGTGAGCAAATAGCGCCACGCGTGTAATTTATACGTCGAAGAATCTCAACTAGATAATTTAGACATCTGTGTATACCTACTAATATCATAAATTCGAAAGTAACCCTGTCTGTCTGTATATTGCCCTTTCACGCCCAAACCACTGCACAGATTTCAATAAAAAATTGGCAAGATAGATGGCATCCCGGAGAAGGAAAAATCATGAAGATACCTCTAAAAACTTTCTTTTTACAATAAAAAACATACTAATATACAAACAATCATTCTGATTTTAGTCAGATTATTCTACAAGCAACATGTTAAAGCACTAGTGTTTAAATTTTTAGCCTAAACAATAGATTTTTTGTAAATGGTAAATTGCTTCATATTTTGCAATAAATTACCAGCGTTGTGTCATCGCGCTTCTCTTTCTTTTCTATGCAGTCCGATAGTGACCGCGCTTAAGGTCATGTAGTCCCCTTAAGTTAGGGATATGAAGATAATGCTTCGTGTAAGAAAATAAAAAATTTCGTGTTTCAGACTTTTTGTAAAATCATCCTCCAAGAGGGTAAACTAAGGGAGGATTTTCAAATTAACGTGATTATTGAAATTTTTGTGTAAGTACCTCTTTTTAAGAGATTAAAGGTATTAGAAATAAAATCAGAATCCGTAGCTTGAGGTAATATTTAAGGTATTAGAAATATAGTCAGACTCCTTAGCTTGAGGTAATATTTAAGGTATTAGAAACATAGACTCCGTACCTTGATATAATATTAAAGTTTTAGCCCGCGGCTTCGCCGCATGTATGTCGGGAAATATCCCAAGAGGACGTACTACCGGTATAAAGTTCCCCAGGTGTTAATCCAGGTTATTAACTACCTGTGTGCCCAATTTCACCCTATGTTTACGCGGCGCACGCCTGTAAAGCTCCCATTGCAGCCAGTCAGCATGGTTTTTCCGACATTTTCAACAATCATCGTCATATTTCAGGCAATTTACACAAAACCTCAGTGCATTTTACACCTAAACCTTCCTCATGAATCACTCCGTCCATTGGTGTCTTGGTGAAAACAATATAATAATCCGTTCTGTAGTATTTGAGTTTATCACGTTCAGACAGACGCGGCGGGGGGACTTTGATACATTTAGCTAAGTTATTTTATAACTTAGCTAAATGCTGCTGTATAGCGCCGCTAGCTTCGCCGTATGCCAGGGTTACGTATGTATACCCATGGCATACGGCGAAGCCTAATTATTATTTTTATTTTTGGTGATAATATTTAAATTAATTATTATTATTTTTAAATTACATTCAGTTCATTCATTAGATTCAGAATCATAAAAAAATGTTTAATAAAAAAAAATGAGATTATTTACCATAGACCATAACCTGGGTTAGGAGGTAGGTATAAGCATAGACCATAAACTGGGTAAGGAGGTAGGTATAAGCATAGACCATAACCTGGGTTAGGAGGTAGGTATAAGCATAGACCATAACCTGGGTAAGGAGGTAGGTATAAGCATAGACCATAACCTGGGTTAGGAGGTAGGTATAAGCAAGCATAGACCATAACCTGGGTTAGGAGGTAGGTATAAGCATAGACCATAACCTGGGTTAGGAGGTAGGTATGAGCATAGACCATAACCTAGGTTAGGAGGTAGGTATAAGCATAGACCATAACCTGGGTTAGGAGGTAGGTATAAGCATAGACCATAACCTGGGTAAGGAGGTAGGTATAAGCATAGACCATAACCTGGGTTAGGAGGTAGGTATAAGCAAGCATAGACCATAACCTGGGTTAGGAGGTAGGTATAAGCATAGACCATAACCTGGGTTAGGAGGTAGGTATAAGCATAGACCATAACCTAGGTTAGGAGGTAGGTATAAGCATAGACCATAACCTGGGTTAGGAGGTAGGTATAAGCATAGACCATAACCTGGGTTAGGAGGTAGGTATAAGCATAGACCATAACTTGGGTTAGGAGATAGCATACTTTTGATCTCGAGAGCACGTTCCCATGGAATAATTTTCGAGGTCCACGCGGGCGAAGCCGCGAGCAGAAGCTAGTTACGGACAATATTTTAAATGTAGAGCGCGCTAGCATTCATGGCGGAAATATAAAACATAAACTCGTTATAAGGAACATGGCAATAAAACTAAAACAACCATTACCAAAAATATCAATTAACCCACAACAAGGAAATAAATAAAGGCTCCTTCAAACAGGCGCGACACACGATAAAACCGCACGCGACACAAAGGCACCGCAAATCGCGCAACGAGCGCCGCCTTTGTGTCGCGCGCAATTAATCGCGTGTCGTACCTGTTTGTAGGAGCCTTAACGCAACAACTCAAGTATTTACAAACAAAATTATACTTTACGACAAGGACGACAATGAGTTCAGCTCCCACGATAACATTTAATTGCTTGTAAACTTTTACGAGAAGCACATAAGAGCACAAATACGGTGCGACGACGTGAGAACGTCACGTGGTCACTAACCACCCAGCTACCTCCGCTCTCCGCGGGGAAGTGCAGGAATCAACGCAATTGATGGAAGAATCGACCTCGAGCACCAGTTAGAGACTAAACGCAGGGGCCGGGATCCTCCGGCACACGAAACAATTCGCGAACAAGGTCACTCACTGATTATCTCAATGAACGAGTCCCACTGTTCGGTACAATAGTTGGCAACACGTAGAACGGAGCCAGCGACAGCGAGCGGAGATGTCGATGGTTTATGTGAAAAATTAGCGCCCAAACAAAACATCCGTTACCAAAATACTGCGCGGTCTAGTCAAGCTGCCGCGGTCACGCCCACGTGTAGCCCAATCGAGCCGTCTTCACGTCGCGTGCACTACTCAGCGTATTTATTTGTACGCTTCATTTCGCGGTAAACATAATTTAAACATTGCAGTGAACGCGAAGGCTCTCGAATGCAAATAGCGAGTCACACCTGGCTGGTGTGAGCGTGTCCGTGCAACGATGTAACGAGTTAGAAAACTTAGACCATACGGCAGCATCGTACATACGTAAGCAGGCGGTAATTTAGCAAGAATAATGTATCGCAGTGGCGCTAAACGTAACCTCAATACGTTACGTTAGCAGTAAAATCAATTACCATCGTCTTTAACGCGAGATTTAATTAAAAGGTGTCACATAAAATGACGGCTCTCGCAAAACTAATACGATGGCATATTTTTCCAAGCGATTTTTCATAGTTTGATTGGTGGCGATAGTTCACCGTTGATCTTGGCACGCCATGCGCCTGCGCCGCGGTGTAACGTGTAACCTAATTCTGGGGCATTGATTTATGAGTTGACACGTAAAATATCGCATTCTGGATGAAAAGTTTATTACTTCAGAACATTATTAACCAAAACAACACCGGTTTCCAAGCCTGAGATATGATACTTATGTACACACAAGCACAACCTCCAATAATAATATCGTCGCATTCTTTCGCTTCGACACCCTCTGCAGTTCTCTTATTATAATAAAGATTTCCAGAAGGTGGATCTGACAGTCCTATTCATTATGAAATTAGTTAATTAGTCAGACTACAAACAGCCAACACCATCAGTCAGTATATTCTTAAACCATATCCTTTCTTAATGGTTCATTCCTTGCGCAAAATGTAAAAGTGACTATACTCATGCTTCCATCGAGTTTTTATCATTCATAAATTTTAAATCAACCTTCAAAAGAGCACGACTACACTTTAGAAAAACATACATCACGTCAGTCAGAGTCAACACTAAAAACAGCCAGTCCAATAACATTCAGAAATAGCTTGCTGAGTCAGCGCGCGACAAGATGGCGAGCATACACAAGGCAAGTACATGGGCTGCACTTGACGACAGCAACAAGTTTCGAGTGCGACACCGTCCGCTCACCTTGACCTTGAGATCTGGACAGGCGCGACCCTCCAAGGATCGCTATCCCTTCATATTCCTCACATTCGATAAAGACGACGTATTTCTCAAAATATTACCTCAAGCCATGACGTGTTCACTTTGTCCTCGGCCAAGGCTACATAAACACCACATGGTAATAATACTAGGTGTATTGTATAAATTATATTTGTATACAGTTGGACACTGAGTCATTCGGACAAATGTGACCTCCAGAATGATTTCGCTGATACATATCAGGTTATCAATATAATCATAAAAGTAGCAAAAGCCAAGCCCTCGCTGGACAGAACAGTCTATCAAAGCAGATTTTTTTTAATTGTGAACATAGGTACAAGATCCACATTGACATTCCTTACAGCACTTTATTTGTATTCCTCTCGTGGATTGTTTGTGTATATTTTCCTATTGGTTATTCAAATGTAGTATTTTTTCCATAAAACAATAGAATCATTGTTATCTATTTTGTCTTGATGACGCATCTTAAGATTTTCTTGGAAAATCTACACGTAATGAAAGCGTAAGTAGAAATGTACATCTATTAATAAATGTTCATGATCTCGTGAATTCGTGATACATAGTAAAGTAACGACAGTTGTGTGGAATCACACGCAATGTCATTGATGTTTAAATTTGGAGAGCAATTTATTTAGGAGTAAAACTCCCTCACACATCGTTTCGTTTCCTTGTATTGCCCTTCGAATTGGTCTATAAATACATGTGGTTCAAGTTAATTGGGCGATTAGTGATTAAGAACAGCTGGTATACATACACCGAATTCGTTAGATTCATCTGGGGTTAGCGCTTTAAATAGTAAATACAATACTTTCAGATCGGCACCACCATGCCACCCCAAATATTGAGAGGATGTCCTATGTTTGATTCCGTAGGGCATCTAGGTGTATTCACGTGTCACAATTTTACAGAAAAATAACGGATTTTATCTTCAACCGCAACAAATCAAGCTATATTGTGTCTGGAGAGTAAAACATAAGTGTTTATTGTGATTCAGTGATAAAATATAGTTTCCGTCCTTGTGGAGTGCCGCAACCACAATATGATATGTCATGAAGTGTGTCAGCCTTCATATTCTTGGCGTTAATATAAGAAGTAGGCAGGCAGGCCGCCGGCGACCCACTTGTTAGCAAGTAACTACCGTGTGCACACGCCCGCAACACCAAAGCTTTTGCAATACATTGTAATTCACATTAGATAAAATGAGATGAAGAAATTCTGCGAGGCGGAACAAATAGGCAAGCTAGTATTGCCCCGGACCAACGGCTGGTGGAAAGAGGAACTGCCACGAATCGGTAACGTAACTTTATGCAAAACCTTCAGTTATGGAAGAGATCCATAGCTAGCGAGAACAGCAAAAGGCCGGGTAATTAATTATCAACTAATTCTAAACGTTGCCATCGATGTAAATATGTAATGTGATCGATATGTATCAAAACAAGCGATAGTCGCTCGGAGGTCAGGCGCCGATATCTGCGCGCCGCGTGTCGCAAGCGCTTGCTTGTGCAATAAACTGACTGACGGTTCAATGTCGCCGCGCGTTATCACTGCAAGCCGTTGATATAAACTCCAAATCTTACGTGGGTTGCTAAATCTGAACCAAAGTAGAGATTTGGGAACAGAGTGTAACTCTTCTCAATAGTTGAGATTAAATTCATACATCATTGTAGAAGTCATTAGCCGTGGGCGCCCAAAAATATAAACGTTCTGTACATCAATGTATTGGCACGTTATAAAGCTAGAAGTAAAGTATTACCAGCATGCGCAATGTAAACATTTGAGTATATTGCTCGTACATCACCATTTCTGAATGGAAGCATCGGCTTTATCCGATGTTTGGCAGCTGGAGAGCGGGGCCTACAGCCGCCCTCTCCTGAACTACAACAGACGAATGTGAATGGAACGCCATTTCGATCTATTTTTACAGAGTTCAAAAAAAGGAGATTATCAATTCGACACGTATGTATGTAATATTATTGGAATTGCATTATATTCACATATGACAATCTATTAGGGCTTCCAAACGAATATACAAAATGTTATAGACGTATGTATGTATGTGTGTAAGCATACAAAAAAGTCACGGTTGTATAAATAAATAATAACTGAAGCCACAAAATGTCAGACTCCTAAGATACAGGTCTGCGAACCTAGTTTAGGAGCCCGGAAAGCTGACAAGAATTTTAAACTTGGTAGTACAACCCACTGCTTCCATATGCTATGTACTGTGTTGTTATTTTTATGTACTAATAAACTTATAATTATTATTTGTCCACGCATTTCTCTGCAACTATTGATCGTATCGTGACCATTTTTTTTATTGGCTTACATTTACTTCAACTTAGGAAAACTATTGATCGTATCGTGACTATTTTTTTTATTGAGTTACATTTACTTCAACTTAGGAAAAGTGCAAGTTTCATCAAAATCGATTCAATAATCATCCTCTGGGATATCATCAAATGACCCCTTCCGTTCTGGGTGGAACGCAAGGGAGTGTCAGAGTCTTACTGACTAAAACCCACCCGTGTTCCTTCCTTAGCCCTTTATGTTCCGGGCCAGCGGTAACCCTGTCCGGCACGGGCCTGGTCCTGATCGGACGGTGAGCTACCCATTACTCTCCGCCTGCAGGCCCGCGCAGTGTGACGGTCTGGCTTATTGATACGAGCTACGGGTGTAGTGTCAAAGGGAAAACATCTCAAAACCTTGGTCAAATTCTAGTGCAATATTTACAACAAAACTATTACCTACTTATTACAAACAAATATTCCTGTTTTTACTTAAAACTAAAAATTACGAAATGAAAAGTCATTTTAAAAAATTAAACAGACTTCAAAAATAAATGAACTCAAAATTATGAAATAACTTTAATTTTGGAAGGCGGTGGCAACAAACTAAAACTAAAATACGGATCCCAAGACACCGACTTCCAAAATTAAAATTATTTCATAATTTTGAGTTCATTTCTTTTAGAAGTCGGTTTAATTTTTAAAATTACTTTTTTTTTTGCTTTCTAAACAAAGTTTACTCCCATAATAACATTAATGAGATACTTACATTTTTTTAAAATTAATCATTATATTTTCATTACGGGCTGATTATAGCGTGCTCCGTAAGATCCGGTTGAAAGTGTGATGGATATTGTAAACACGACTCGGCTCCGTAAATAGTAGAATTATTCACGGCTCGTGAAATAATATCCAATTTCCTTGTGATTGAAAGTGCCAATAGAAACTACTGAGTCGTTATAGTTCATTATACAATTTTATTGATGCTGGATCTATTAAAAATACATTGATCTATGAATTATGCCAACTGAAAGTATGCAGTGCAATGTGATTCTTTTTATGTAATACATATATTTATTATTATTATTTTTACGTCTTAAGATACTTCTCGGGACACTGGAGGACCCGGACCTTTGGAAGGCGTACAAGGGGCCGAAGCCAACTCGCAGAGGCCCGTTAGACGTTTTTAATGAAGTGTGGCACCAACCGACGATTTATCCCTGTTCGCACTACGCAAATACATCCCAGGACAACCCTCGGTTGGTGTAGGACTATTGCAGTATACAGGGTGTCCCAGAACTCAACGTCAAGCCGAAACGGGGTGACAGGATTGCTCATAACCATCACGAGAAAAATCTGAAAAAAAATCTATCCCATGCAGTTTGAAAATTATGGGCATTTTAAGAAAAACCTAGAAATTTGATCAAACTGTAACATTTTTCGGTTATTGTGGTTATTCTTTTTTATTGTTGTTCATTTGAACTTTGGAAACATAATCCTTAATACCATTTCTAGAATCCCAATAAAAAATAATGACACGATTGCCTCAAGTTTCCGAGAATTGAGACTATTCGTTAAACTACGAATTTAAAATTTTCAGGATTCTTCGACTTTGATAGGCCCTCCTTTAAAAAAAAATGTACTAGAGTGCCTTGGCAAGTGGCATGAAAAGTTGGCACATTTAATCAGAATTCTAAAATGGTACAATACTTGTTAGTTCCATACAATAAAAAAGAGTAAAAAAATTAAAACCTCAAGTAACCAGATTTTTGCTATCTCAGTTAAAATGTTTTTGATTCGCACAAGCTCTAGGTAGGTTCTTAATTTTAAGGCAAAATGATGAGAGAGATGGATAGTGGGTATGTTTGCCATGAGTGAGCGAAACAGATAGTGACGCCACTTTTATTAAAGTGAAAAAAGTGAAAAAAAGTTAGTAAAATAATGAAAAATCTTGATCTAGTTTAATTTAGGTTTGTTGGAATAAAAGTCAGATAAAGATAATATATAACGTTTTTTATTACAATAAATAAGCCCATTGAGAACGTAGCCGACCTGCATGAACGCATTTCTCAAGCAGCTGAGGAGATCAACTCTCGAAGATATGACCGACTAATAAGTAGATCTTTTTTAAGAAGATGTAGGGCTTGTATTGAGGCTGATGGTAAACAATTTGAACATTTATTGTAATAAAAATGTTATTTCTCTATCTGACTTTTATTCCAACAAACCTAAATTAAACTAGATCAAAATTTTTCATTATTTTACTAACTTTTTTTCACTTTAATAAAAGTGGCGTCACTATCTGTTTCGCTCACTCATGGCAAACATACCCAATATCCATCTCTCTCATCATTTTGCCTTAAAATTAAGAACCTACCTAGAGCTTGTGCGAATCAAAAACATTTTAACTGAGATAGCAAAATCTGGTTACTTGAGGTTTTAATTTTTTTACTCTTTTTTATTGTATGGAACTAACAAGTATTGTACCATTTTAGAATTCTGATTAAATGCGCCAACTTTTAATGCCACTTGCCAAGGCACTTTAGTAAATTTTTTTTAAAGGAGGGCCTATCAAAGTCGAAGAATCCTGAAAATTTTAAATTCGTAGTTTAACGAATAGTCTCAATTCTCGGAAACTTGAGGCAATCGTGTCATTATTTTTTATTGGGATTCTAGAAATGTTATTTAGGATTACGTTTCCAAAGTTTAAATGAACAAAAATAAAAAAGAATAACCACAATAACCGAGAAATGGTACAGTTTGATAAAATTTCTAGGTTTTTCTTAAAATGCCCATAATTTTCAAACTGTATGGGATAGATTTTTTTTCCGATTTTTCTCGTGATAGTTATGATCAATCCTGTCACCCCGTTTCGGCTTGACGTTGAGTTCTAGGACATCCTGTATGGAAAAATTAAAAGTTGGACTATGGGTTTGGGTGGCTAAAGTGGACTGGTTACCAAGAACTATGACCCCTGATTGATGAAAGTTTTTTAATATACACGGATAAAATGGCAGGGCGTGACTTGCACTCAATAATGGGCCCCCGGAAACGGTCGCTAGCACATAGTGACGTAGCGACAAGGGTGCAACATGTCCTGAGGTGGTTATGAGGAGTGGAGAGGTATTCCACGGCTATCAGGACAATCCCGGAAGTACGGTCAAGATCCCTACCAGCATCTTACTGGAATACTTCCTTCCTCCGAGCACGTTTGCTCTTGCGAATCTCCACTCAAGTCGGCCAATAAAGGCAAGAACGAGGTGGGAGCTCTGTTCCTCGTCATTGTACACTCCAGCCGGCCGATAAAGGCAAGCCAGAGGTAAGGAACAAGACTTCTCCCGGGAGATAGGGTCCGTGGGGTCGTTACTGCCCAACAGCTCGCCACGCCACATGCTGTCCTGCGGGTTTCTGTATCTCTCTTGGCCTGGCTCCGCACCCTAGACCTGCTCCGGCAAAGTAGACTCTTCCAGCGCAGGCCTAGAGTTCGGAGCGCGCAAGCCCCACCACGACGGCGTCAACGTAGAGATACGGCGGTGGGGTTATTATTATTATTGATCTGGTGCAAATATAACACTTACACTCATTTGAATTACATATCGGCTTCTTGTAGCAGCCACAAAAGGCAACTTAACTCATATGAATTTATTTGCACTTTAGCCTTGGATTAGAAGGTACCTATCCGATTAGGCCCTATACAGCATACGTAGAGTTAATGATTTCGATTATTTTTAGGGTACCTCAAAAGGAAAAACCGTAACCCTTATAGGATCACTTTGTTGTCCGTCTGTCTGTCAAGACCCTTTATCTCGGGAATGCGTGAAGGTATCAAGTTGAAATTAAAACCATATATGTACTTAGGTCTACGGTCTCTTGAAGCTGTGAAAAAATCAAACTCCTGAGTTAACGTAACAAAAGAATACGGCCGAAAAAACGTATATTTCGACACTCTCAAGGGAATCTTTATAAGGTAAGTACCCTACAAATTTTGTTGACCTAGAATCATGAAATTTGGCAAGTAGCAAGGTCATGTAGCACTAGTAAATGAAAAAATCCGAAAACCGTTTTGTAGAAACATTTAAAAAAAATACCGTGATAAACTATTTACATAGGTACCTACAAAGTACAGAACCCTCGGTGCGCGAGTCCGACTCGCACGTGACCGGTTCTTTTTAGTAGGTAAGCAAACACCCAAATCATTAGAAGGTTATTGTCACGCTCACCCTTCCGAGCACGTGGGTAATGTTCAACCTCCCAGCTGTGAACAGAACGACCCGACCCCTCGGTTATATGTAGCGCGCGACAATCATTGGGCACGCAGCATCCGGTGATTAACACGACAACGAGCGCCAAGATTCCCTTACCAACCACTAGCGATTAATAGTCATCATCTGCCTAGCCCTTATCCCAACTATGTTGGGGTCGGCTTCCAGTCTAACCGGGTGCAGCTGAATACCAGTATTTTACATAGAGCGACAGCTTATCTGACCTCCACAACCCAGTTACTGGGTAATACGATACCCCTTGGTCAGACTGGTTGTCAGACTTTCGGGCTCCTGACCACCCGCAACGACTGTCAAAGATCCACGAATGACAGCCGAGACCAACGGCTATTTTTTTTAACGTGCTTTCCGAGACGCGGAGGGGTCTCCGTATGTAAAGATGGTCACCCATCCACAGACCAACCGCGGCAAGTGTAGCTTAACCTGATCGATCGACCTGTGCGGCTGTTATTATTTAGCCACGGCCCCCTCACTTGCTAGTAATAGTTATTACAATCACTATTACTAACGATTAATAGTGATTGTAATAATCTTTCACACCTTCACAAAGTTGAGTCAAGTAACTGAAAGTCTTCAGCACAATAATTAAGATTGATGTTCAATTGTCTTCTATTAATGAAGAAAGAAGAAGTCGTTTAGCTAGAGGGATTTGTTTAAGGGGCCGCTATAAGCCAGAAAAGAAATTAGTTTCACCAGCGCCTCCTTGCCTACCCCTTTCATACTTTCATCAAACACGACGAGAACAAAACACAATCCCTTCCCGCCAGCAGAAACTTTTCGCCCGGCCTGTATATTTGTGTTTGAATTTGAATCTTGTGTAGTAAGTATACGCAAAATAATCAAATGATGAAACGGCTCTTTTCAATGTAGTACTATGATCGCTGTGCAAGTAGGTATATTATTCAATATTATTGTATGTTCGTGAATCTGTTCCGAAGCCGGTAACAGATTCACGGACATACAAGTTATACAATTATAGCCTATGAATTTCCAATTCCAGATTGAAGGAAAAGTTTTACTATGCAGTAAAAAATATATTGTTAGATTGGAGACTAAACAGAGTTGAATGAACTAAATTCAAGATACGGCCTATACATTTGCGATTCCTAATAAAATTACAAATGAACGATTTTCGGATAATTTACTGTATCTATTTGTGCAGCGAGACCTTGCTTCTTGCCAAATTTCTTGATTCTAAGTCAACGGAAATAATTACAACCCATAAGGTACACCCATAGGGTTTTAATTTATTTGCGAGTGTCAAAATATGCGACACGAATGGCAATTTATGCCAGCTTCTAAGTCAACGTCTTAGAGACTTGATATTTCTACAGCTCCAAGGAACCGTAGATCTAGGTATTTGATGTAAATTTCAAATTGGTATCCCCATGCATTCCGGAGAAAAAGGGTCAGACAGATAAACAACGAAGTGATCCTATAAGGGTTTCGATTTTTCCTTTCGAGGTACGGAATTCTAAAAAGCAAAAGCACTTCCATCAAAGTAATACATTCAAATATCAAATATTACTAAATATTACACATATCAAAGTATTACTACATACTCCTGATCATGAATCATGATGAAAACAAACTCAATAAAGGAGATGGCCAAAAATTGTATGGGCCTATATCCCAGAAAGTACATAAATAAAATGTTGTCATTTCATAGTACAGATCTTCTACAAAAATAAATAAAAAGGTGCATATTGCTCAGCAGTAGGGAACAGAAGTTATTAAGGTTTCAAAAAGTGATTTTTTCAGTATATGACTAAATCAGTTTTATGTATATTAATGTATATATTTTATATCTGTCCTAGGAGTTTAATATGCATAGCATATTAGTTACAAAAAACTGGGAGAACAGTATTTTTTCATCTGAAAATCTATTGTTTGTAACATTGATTAGAAGTAAAACAACGTAGGTACATTATGTATTTTAATCATTTAACGTCGTCAATACATTATCTAAAAATGCTGCTGGTGGAACAATACCTTCTTGGTATCTCGCCCACCCCAAGTACCAAAGAATTGTCATGATATGTGCACAACATCCAACAGTCCGGTTTCCAGCTACACAATTACACCAGTAACCTAATAAAGCGTTTCTAGGTTGGTCTTGACTTAAGGGATGATCATATAAAATATTAGTGTAATACTCACGTCGAGATGTATGTCTCGATTTAATGCGATCTCTTAATAGAACAGTGTGATTACCTCCTATGTGCATTACAAGTTCATCCGAAAACTCTAGCTCTGGACTTACAACAACAATTAGTGGAGCACTCGCGTGGGACTACGACACTATAAAATATAAACGTACACTTGTCAAGTAAAAACACAAAACCAATAGAAAACAAATGCCGAGAATTTGCGCGCGCGCAACGGACATCGAAGACTCGAAGAGGGGACGAACGTGTTTTGACATTTGACGGGGTAACTTGAGTGCTGCCAGTACAAAAGCGAAATAATCCTATCCATAATAATTGCACTTAGATTTTTGTAGTGTTAATTCAATAATAGATGGTACTATTTATAGATAGAAAAACATAAAAAATAATAGTTGATTACAGTTTGGGTTTTGAATATTTTTCATTTTAGGTCCGCTATGCGTAATAGTTAATGTTTTTCCCTGTTTTGATTTTCTTGATTTTGTATGACAACACTAAGGGTACTTTACGTCAAATAAAACAGAAAAAAAACTTTTAATTATGATTTATTATTATCTGCTGCTTTAAGCAATAAATAGTTATTCAAAATTCTTAATTTAATTTAAATTAATTACAATACATTTATTTGTGTACACTTTTGGGCACGTTTTGTCCATCTCCTTTGTTTTTTTTAACGATATAAAGGTCAATATAATCGCATCACTTACCTTACGCTTTTTACTTTAAGCTAATGAAATTAAATATTTTAGAATGATGTGATGACGTCATAATGGTCATATTAAGGACGAACATGATTGAAGAAATCTATCAAAATTTTGTTGTACTGCAGAGTGATCAGCAACCCTATGTATCGTAATGGTTTCTCAAATTACAATATTTAAACGGAATATGATCTTTGGCATTCTCTTTATTTTCAATGAAATTCTTCAGTACGTAATAACATCTGTTTATTTTGCCTATACTTACTATACGCTAAGTTTGAATTCAGAATCTAAGAATCAGCAGTGCGATTCTGTAACCATCTCACCGTGAAAACTTGGGTGAAGTGAGCATGGAGTGAGCTGTTAATAGTGTCAATTCCTAGCAAAAACAAAGTCACATCACCTAAGTTTTCACGGGGAGATTTTTACAGAATCGACCGGCATATCTTAGTTATCCAATGTAACCAAATTTTATTTAGAACCTTGTACAAAGTCAAAGTCAAATCATTTATTTCAAATAGGCACATTAAAGGCACTTTTGAACGTCAAAACTTACAGTAATTTTGAATTGATTTTAATCGCCCCTTCCAAAAGGTAGTTTTCGTATGGAGAAGAATGGGCAAGAAACTCCACCGTTACTCTTTTAAAATATTTTACAAGGTTTTGTATACATAACTATACTAATATTATAAAGCTGAAGAGTTTGTTTGTTTTTTTGTTTGTTTGTTTGAACGCGCTAATCTCAGGAACTACTGGTTCGAATTGAAAAAATATTTTTGTGTTGGATAGTTCATTTATCGAGGAAGGCTATTGGCTATATAACATCACGCTACGACCAATAGGAGCGGAGCATCAATGAAAAATGATGCAAAAACGAGAAAAAAATATTCCTTTTGAGAGCTTTCGTTGCGTACGCTGCGTAAACGGTTAAAGTTACGCAAAAATCATGTATGACGGAATTGTTTCCCTTTAAAAGTTCTAAAAAAAAGTCCGCGACAGCATATTATGTCTGTCTTTTAAGGTTTACTCACTATAACCTTTTTTATGGTTGTAACGTCGCACGTTACATTTTTCACTATTAAACACATAATAACTAATTTAACAACAAAATCACAGCAACATTCCAATGTTTACATACACTCAACTGTCAAAGAGCCGCAGACGTCAAAATATGACAACCACAGAATATTACAAGTAGAGCGGTAGTAAATAGTAATGACTAAGAGCACAAGATATTCAGCTATCGACGCGCGAGTGAGAATTTATCTATGGGCTCGCGCATGTCCCATCTCTATCCAACGCGTCTTTCGTTTGGCATTAGGAATTTTGGTTTTTCCCGAAGCGGTCACACGTCTCACCAGATTAATTTTTATCAGTGATTTCACACGTGTCTTAACTCGCCATTATCCGAGCCTAAAAACAACTACCTAATCTAAATAATTCTCCGCCATCGAGCAATTAAATTCGGTGATTTTGAAACCCCCATACTGGGTAAGTGTTGGATAGCATTTTCATGTGTATATTTTGTGTTCTTTTTTTTTGCAGGTTAACTTGGCATGTATGCTTATTTTATCTGAATTTATTATACGCTAATTCATGTATTTCATTTTAATCTAAGGCCTTCAGCTTAATGCATTTTGACTTTTCGTGCTTCACACTCAAAATGTATTGCATCATGCCTTTTTTTCACTCTTCCCATTATTGTAAACTCCGTCTGATTGTGACAATCCACCATCACCTTCATTAGCGCACTGTATTGCTACTCGCTCTGCTTAGCTTGGTGTCGCAATCAGCGGAGTTGACCAATGGTCATCTCGTGACACGCTGGACGTCATGTTCCAGGGTCCAAAGTTCCGGTTAGGGAACACCTCAAGCTCACGGCCGCACATCTGGAGCTACGCGGCTGGTTCCGTCGTGACTCGTGCGTGCTGTAACGTCTAGGCATCGGACGTCCCATTTGTTGGCCATCTTGCCAAGTGGGCCGAGCTGACTTACGAAGGTCGGCGCAAACACCTGTCGACCGGCACCCCTGCGCATCCAGCGTGGCACCTCGCTACGGTCATCGCCACGCCAGCTATCAGGGCAGTACAGCGCTACCCACGGGGGGGGACTCTGGGAAAATTGTGACCTGTAGACCTACACACACCTTTTATTTAATTATATTTTTATGTTGACAAGGTTGCGTGGTCTTATTTTTAATATAACCTGCGCCACGCACACCCCTTTCGTCACATTGGCGCCCAACGTGGGGCGCGCTGTACTGCCCTGATAGCTTATCAGATCTTTATGAAATTTAAATTGGTCCTATTTAAATTTCATAAAGATCTGATGATGAGTTTCGGAGACAGACAACGGAACTCTTCAATAAATGCCAGCAAATCAACCGCGATTGCTGCTATAGCATATGTATGCATTGTTTACGCAATCACACAACATAACATTACGCCTGTACCTTTGAAACGGGTAGGCAGATGTGTTCAATAGCTTCCTGTCACTGATATTCACATACCAAGTAGTGTTATATGAATTTGTTTGGGGTAGGCAGGTACAACTAAAAAGTGAAAAATAAAAAACAACCGACTTCCAAAAAAATACTAGAAAGTGAAAAATACAGAACCAACGACACCGACTTCCGAAATTAAAGTTATTTTTCACTTTGTATTTTTTTGGAAGTCGGTTGTTTTTTTTTGTCAACAAGTTTTTAGTAGGTTTTTTCCTGAAATTACCGCGGGTGAAACGGCGGGGCACAGCTATTATTAAATAAAGTTACCTTTAGCAGTTAATAGAACAGAAAAACAAACTGTTGTTTGTTTGTTTGAACACGCTAATCTCTGGAATTATCAATTATTTTTGCATTAGATTGTCCAATCCATGTGGAAAGCTTAATCTCGCCAGGACTCTTTGGAGCTGAGCAAAAAGAAAAAGGTCAGGAAGAATGCTAAGAGAAAACGATGTGATAGCGCGGGCGGGTGATGCGATGCGATGGGTTGGGGGAGCAAGAAATTTCACGCGGACGAAGTCGCGGGCAGAGGCTAGTATAATTATATGTGAAGACGATGCACCTAGAATAAAAGAAGTCTACCCCAAAAAAAAAAAATAATTAAAAATTAAGCAATTACAGGTAAATCAATTATGTAATAGATACATATGGTGCTCACATATTTACAAGTATTGGAAAAGTAGATGATTTTTCTAGAATTTTAACAAGTGTGTGAGTTACTGTAGTCACAGATTGTAAAAATCAATGTCATAAAAATTTTAAAAATATAAATTAAATTAGGAACCATTTTGATTTTGTCTCTAGACACTAGATTGTCCTATGGAGCAGGACCAGCATGTTTCCAAGCATTCTTATCTTGGATATAATCCTCTAATTTGTAATATTCTTGTTTACATAGTGTACTTTTAATATGAGTTTTAAATTTTCTTTCATTTAATTGCAATATGTCACAAGGTATTTTGTTGTAGCATTTTGATTTAACACAATACCCCATAAAAGATGTATGTACTTTAGATAATCTGAAAAAAGGTTGATCTAATTTATCTTTATTTCTAGTATTAAAATTATGTGTATCACTTACTTTATTAAAAAGACGTTGATTTTTTCTTACATACATAATATTTTCGTAAATGAATTGGCAAGGTACCGTCATGATATTATTAACCCTTTTAAATAGTTCCCTAAGAGATTCGCGGCGACGTAGATTATAAATGGCTCTAACAGCTCTCTTTTGTAAAATAAAAATGGATTCAATGTCAGCAGCCCGACCCCATAGTAAAATGCCATATGACATAATACTGTGGAAGTAACTAAAATAGACCAAACGCGCGGTTTCTACATCTGTTAACTGTCTTATTTTTCTAACAGCATAAGCGGCCGAGCTTAGCTGCCCCGCAATAGATTTTATTTTTTTTATTTAAAAAAAAATGAGTTCACATTCGCTACTTCTAACATTCGGTAATGTAAACCGAATGCATTTGGTTTTTTTTTCATTAAGTACTAAATTATTTACCATAAACCAATATCGGACCTGAAGAATAGAGTTATACACGACGTCAAGATTTTGTAACCGTCGTCGGTCTATTTTAAAGATCAATGACGTATAACACCATCTTCGGTTGATTTTGAAGTAATTGGTGTAAATCATTAATGTAAGCTAAAAAGAGGAATGGACCCAATATCGAACCTTGAGGACCGCCCATTATCATTTCAGACACACGTTTTACAAACATGTAAAACGTGTGTCACCAAGATCTTGGTGGAAAATAGTGTTATCCAGTAAATGCAGGATCGTGCAAAGTCAATAAAATAGCAACAGTGATACCCAAGTAAAAAATAATATTGGTATGGTGGATTTTGCACTGTATTATGCAAAATCAAATGGCATGTGTTATGAAAACCTTTCCAGCGCGAAGTGCGAGTAGGAAAAAATCCCTGCCGAAAACATTTGTAGAAAAAGAGGCCTAGTTCGGTACAAAAGAAGTACAGGATTGTCGGATTTACCGATAAAAAAATTGGCAACTATATGTTAATGGGTGCCAGAGTAAGTCGGAAGTTCATCATCATCAGGTTCCTCTTTAGTACCTAACTGTTGAAACTTTAGCTTTGAAAACTTGCCAAGTTGTATTATGAACTTTTAGACTTTCTTTCAACTCTATAGAACTTAGCACCCATTTAGATCTGAACTCTTTTATTGGCGAAGCCGACTATCCCAAACATTGTGATCCGTTACAACCTTTACTCATCCCCACCATAAAAATAAGGCTAGTCATGAGAACACTATCCGTATGAAATATTCCATGTGCACACCGTTTCGTACTTTTGTCCACAATATACCCATTACCTGTTTGATTTCCGATTTATTTCTTTTGTAAACACCAATAATAAAATACCCATAACATACCTACCTTTATGTTTCAACTTGATTTAGGGAATGGTCAAAAGTCGCTCGAAATGGATCGTCGCAGGCATGTGCTTCCGCATGCCTCACTACGAATATCAACGTCGACACATTGCGAAACATGCGATGAGCGCCGTGCGCTGTGCATGCCACGCAATGTCTGTATCCGCCTTTAGGGTTAAGGCTCCTACAAACAGGCGCGACGCGCGACGCAAAGGCACCGCTCGTTGCGCGACTTGCGGTGCCTTTGTGTCGCGCGCGATTTATCGCGTGTCGCGCCTGTTTGAAGGAGCCTTTACCGTACAAGGAGTTTGTCAAGAAAAGTAGGAGTAGACGAATTTGGTTTCTGAGTTAATCGTAATAAGGTGTAAAATCTCCAGAATGAACGCGAAATTTGCTAGTGGGCTATGTTGCAAATTTTCTCCGCAAGAAAATGGATCGAAATGCAGAGTAATTGCGCTAGTTGTACTATACCAGTCAAAAATTTAAGTCATCTTGACTTTGCAAATATCATCATTGAATTACATATTTTAATAAATTTATTTTATAGTTTTACCTCGGTATTTATTTAGTTCATTAAGTCTTATAGTTTTTAATAATCGTTTCGGGATTGGCTTTAGTTATTTTTCCATGTTTTCTATTTCAAAGTGTCTTTCCTACAAAGTGATAAATTGCGAAAATATTATTTACGCAAATAAATTACATACCAGCATTACCAGCGCAGCCGAAAAGGAGACGGGCGAATCTGGGCCTAACGTTACACAAATGAAATATTTATCAATATTTCGTTTCAGTTTTTTTGTGGTCAATTATAAAATATTAAGCAATTTTATCATGGTATAAGAAATTAATTATTTAATCAAATTAATACTGACTTCCTTTATTTTCATATTAAAACAATGTTGCCATATGATATAGGTAAGTTAATCGATGTACAATCGATTATTATTACAAAAATAGATTGAATAATTAATTAATTACTTAAAATATTAATAATTATTCTTTATTACATAAGTTTAAATAAAACACATATATTTTTATAAATAATGGTTTAATTAATGGTCGTAAAAATAAATTGATTCATATATCGATTTCACAATCGATTGTCAATGTTTTATATATATAATATACAGGCAACAAAGCGGAACTTACGTCAATGTCAGGTCAAAAACTCAAACGTCAATCACATCATTCGCTTCGTTCATTGAGATAAATATGTCTATGGCTTCATTCGTTGTCTTTGCGGCGGTACGTTAGTGGATATTTTCTGTTGTGTTTTCGTGTGCTGTAATTATTATGATTCGATCAGTGATCTAACGACTTTGGCTACGTATAAAGGATTCTGACGGATATTGCTTTAACGAACGACACACGCATTTCTTACAACGGACTCGGATAACTTGCCTATTCGACTTACCTCAGCTTCGTATACCGGATTTCTAGTTGGAAGGCGTCTGAATCTTCCTACAATAAATTCAGGTTAACTCTAGTCAACAATATAGTCAAATAGTTATTTTCTTGAAGTATTACGTGAGAGTTCAGTGTAAAACCTTAGGTTAGAGGTTGTTTTCAAACAAACCAATATCACCCTATATTTTCTTTCTCCCATGGAGCAGTCGTAAATAATTTAGTTTTTTTTAAATGGTATTAGTGTATAAGTAAAATAATGCAATAATCGTTACTGTAACATCAGGCCCAACTTTCTAGGAACTTTCGCCCGTCTCCTTTGAGCGCAGTCCTCTCGTCTCAACAGAGTGACGGCGACTGATTCCGGATTCGTGAAACAAAAATATGTTTAACGTTCCCGCAACGTGCGACGGGAGATGACTTCTTCCACGAACTAAGAACGTAAGTGTCGTCGTAATACAACCACAAATAAAATGAATAAAAAACATGCTTGCACAATTTTTGTAGTCAAATTTTTATCCTATTCGTCTTAAACATAATATTAAGTACAAATCCAAAAGTCGTCAAAATTAGACGTAACTTCGTGATGTTTTTTTTTTTTGACAAAATTTTAATATTTTATGTTTTTGTTGCACAATAAGTGCGGAAATATCATGTAGTTACTCATGTTATTTTTGTTTTATACCTAAGTCTTATCAATTTCATGAAAAATCATATTGAAGTTAGGCTATTTTGGTTTCTTCCGCCCCTTAAACGATTAGCTGACTCATCCGCTGTCTGATCAACATAATGGTTCGATTACATCATTATAATTACAATAGAATTTTAATGACCGTATTACAGCGAGTGCTCATTATAATTATGTTATGACATTCGGCAATCGCACCATGTGCAGTCGAGAACGTGACTCGAGAAGCTATTTGGAAACTATGAAATCCATCAGGGATATCAAAGTGATTTGCAAATCAATGAATTCTTGTGGTACACGCAGCTCCTGGCTACTGAGGCATTTTCATTTTTCAGTTTTAAGTTGTACTTACCCCACACAAATTTGTATAACACTACTTGTTATGTAAAATATCAGTGACAGGAAGTTATTATAACATCATTAATATAAACTAAGTTAAAAAAAAACATTACAAAAAGATACAACTGGGGGTAGGTAGGTACAACTAAAAAGTGAAAAATAAAATCTTTATTACAAAAAAAAAACAACCGACTTCCAAAAAACACTACAAAGTGAAAAATAACTTTAATTTCAAAAGCCGGTGTCAAAAAACGAAAATAGAGAACCAACTACACCGACTTCCGAAATTAAAGTTATTTTTCACTTTGTAGTGTTTTTTTGGAAGTCGGTTGTTTTTTTTTTTGTAATAAAGATTTTATTTTTCACTTTTTAGTTGTACCTACCTACCCCAAACAAATTCATATAACACTACTTGCTATGTGAATATCAGTGACAGGAAACTATTGAACACATCTGCCTACCCCTTTAAAGGGTGAGACGTGATTTTATGTTGTGTGATTGCGTAAACAATGCATACATACATATTCTATAGCAGCAATTGCGGTTGATTTGCTGGCATTTATTGAAGAGTTCCGTTGTCTGTCTCCGCAACTCATCATCAGATCTTTACGAAATTTAAATGGGACCATTTCGGAATAAATGAAATAAATTATTTTATGGGTTACATGTGTAAAATGTTATAATAAAATACCACTCGATATTCTTCAACTAAATGAGAAGAAAGGACATGTTAGGTTTTTGTATGGAGGCTGGGCTTTTATTCGAAGCTACTGTGAACAGGGAAGAGATCATATTTTTATGAAAGTACATAAATTAAGGAGACTTTGTATATTTTTTATTTTTTTTTTGAAAGCACCCTTGCTTTAATTATTATACATTTTAATAATCATTATTTAAAAAATAAATTGCAACCCACAGTAATTATTGATTTTGGCAACACTTTTCGGTTAGATGTCATTATTGTCATTAACGTCAATCAAGTGTCAAATTCAATACAATTTTGACCTGTGTACTGACAGCTGACAAGTATGACAACCTTACTGGCACAGGTAATATTTTCATAGATTCCATTAGAAGGCAAAGGAATCAATGCCATACGTACAAATCATGGAGTTGGTTTTATTTTAAGCCATCTATATTATTTTAGAATATTTTAAATAACAATAAGGTGTATAATTTGCTTTAAAAAATGATATTTAACCATTTTTTCTTTGTTTCAATGTGCAAAAATAATATTATGACACCAAAAATATCTGGATTTAAAATATGTATTTATTCAATAACGGTGCTTTTAATATTTTTTCTGTTTTTGTCAGGCCATCCTGAATAAGTTTCCCTATCAGAAAAACCATACATGATAGCTGTTCAAAAAAAATATTATTTTAAGCCCATTTCATAACATGTCCTTTAAAACATGCATCAAACGCACACTATGTAGACAAGCATATAAGTTGTGATTATATCGTTGATAAAAATGCTTGGCTTAATGCTGGTCCTGCTCCACAGGCACTTGAGCTCACTAGTTAAAATTTCAATAATTGGAAGAGGGGGAAGCACCTCTTCCAATGAATTTGTTGAGGATGAATTTCTTGGTTATTTCTCCTTCTGCTTGTAGAATGAAAATATGGTAGAGTTACGTAGTGATTCAGCTATCCCTGACTATTACTCAAATGATTCGACCGACTCGTATCTTCTGTGTTAATATTTTAAATAGTCTGTTCTTATTGGTGCAGTGTCTCCAAATGAATCGGAACGAGACGACAAATGAGATCATAATGGTTATGAATGTCACCTTGTCGTGAGAAGTGAACCGCCATCATAGCTAGTAGCTACACAGCTGCTTTGTAGGCTGCTGCGCTAGAAACTGAGCATATTGACATTCAATTAGCGGCATTGTTAATGAGATACATCGTTGTAATCAGACGGTTGTCAAATCATTAGACATTCAGCTAAAAGTGGGTAATCCGAATAGTAGAATTTAATACAATAAGTACATTAAATTGTAAGCCGCAATAAAACTGCAAAGCAAATTTAAGATGTAAACAAGTACTAGAATCAAAAGTAGATCAACTACCTAGTATTTAAATTGTTCATGCATGACAATATAAAGATATAATTTATGTACGTAATACGTATAGCATCAGTTGGACAACGATTGTGCAATACTACAGAAGGACGAATTATGACGGATGTTGTAAACGAGAGCTGTAATGAATAACATAACGCAACAGGTGAATTGGGACAAAATAATAATGTTATGTATGCGGTAGAAACGGCGATAGTTTGCGGAAGCACCAGAGCGCGCGGCGCGCAGCGCTGCGGTGCGGTAAATATCTCGTGATGTAACACACACCGATCAATATTATTTCACACACAGGCTACAGCTAACGTTCACTAGCTCGCTCTCAAAACTAAATCACTCCTAGTTGAGTTGACACAGGTCCAAATCGTAGACTTGAACCACTTTGTTATTGTTAACCTCATCAAAGCATTTGTGCCAAAATACACAATGCAACTTATAACCGTTATTCAATGAGTAAACTATTAACAATCAATTTAATAAGCTCTAAATAATGTATAGGTATCTATTGAAAAATACAAAACAGGTGACAATAATAAAATATCGATCAAGGTTACAAAACACACCACTGACGTCCAAGAACACAATAATATTGAAATGTGAAATAACAATGTTAAATGTGAAGTGAAACGATTGCTATTAGTAGCGACAGGCAGGTAAAAAGAACCGAGGAAAACGAAAACTGCAAATAATTCACGTACAGGAAACGAACGAGTCGACAAGAAAGCTGTTTCGCTATAAACTGGCCAAATAAGTAGCGGTAGGAACACGGACAGGCAATCAATGGCCCCGGTGGACTCAGGAGTAATTTCTCTCCGGTCGAGTTAAGAGCGGTTGTAATTCATTGCTAATGCAGGCGAAATAGTGACGGCCAAGACTTTTGTATGCAAAGCGTACATAAATCTCATTGAAATCGAAGCGTTCGCTGACGTGGTCACGCTCCGTGCTTGTTCAACAAATAACATTAAATTCATAAAATAACCTAAATGTGTGCAAGCAATTGAGCGCGAACCATTCAGCAACATGCACGTCACGAGTGTGGGGGAAATGAAACTGAAGCAGGATCGTAGACTGCACGTAATGTGCTGTCTATACATGACAGCAATGTTGTAGTTGACTCTACTACGTTACGCTATTAGGAGGATATGTTTGCTGAAAGCATCAGGTCCTTCTTTAATTAGTGACTTTTGATATTGAGTATTGATACCGAGGAACAATAATTGCATTACCGTAAGTTATCAATAATATTATAATTCTGATAGATGCAAATTGTGACAAAATCTAAAATAAATTATGAATAAACATTCCGAGAAATCCGTGAAGAGTAAGTGCCAAAATGTCACCGCAACCAACAAAAGCGTGGCGTGATATTTTAGGAAAACTCAGTCTCCAAGAATATAAAGGTAAACGACACGAAGACGACGCGGACGCTACCGGCGGAATACAAAACATTCTCGTAGAAACTCATAAGACTCCAAAACGAATCGATGAAGGAAGTTATAAAATAAATCAATAAGCTTTACAAATCAACAGCAAGTTGTAATAACGTGAATAACCACCAGCTATAAAAACGTCCGTGTGAATAAAAGCTAAATCTTTGTTTATTCAAAACCAGTTTCAGCGATTCGCAACGCGGATTAATTTGGACGCGCACATTAACTATTAAATGTGGATGATTGCGCCTGCGACTTAGCACTCGCAACAAACCATTACGTTTGTAAATTGGAACTCTATCACTGAGAAGCCAGCAGTCAGTCCGTATATTAAAGACTGAGTAATCAGCGATAAATATTTGATAAATGACGTCAATCAAGGTCAAGCTTTAATGATGTAACTGCAACAACAATAGACATGGATTAATGTGTATCTTTTTAATTACCAACTATAATACCGGTGGGTTGACGTCTAACGCAGCCTGCGACAGACCATTAGTCGAGATGACATCATGATAACGTGGCTCAGGGATAAGGCAGGGCCTCCATACAATCTATGTAATGATATAAGTACTATTTATATGCTAACCTCTCTTCGATTGGTTCTCTCGTTCCTTTTCCTTTTCTCTCGCCTTTTTGTCTCTTCTCTCCCTCTCCTGTTTCTCCTTCTCCAGGCGCTTCATCTCCTTCTTCATTTCCTTTTCGTTCTTCTTCGACTTAGTGTCGTCGATTTTCTCGGACAGGATGAAAGTCCCTGTCTGGACTTTCGCGTCCACCTCCTCTTTCGGCCTCATCGTGTATCACAACGCGACACTATCAAATCACACAAGGATAATGTAATTATAGCAACAAAATCCCCTGTAAATGCACTCTCTTAGAATTTATCTCGACGTTTCGTTAGCGTGAAAAATTTCAATTCGGCACAGAGGGGGCGCGCGGTGTCGGCCGACGCTTTATCTTACACGTAGCTACGACCGATGCTCGCTATTGGCGAAACGGTATCGAAATTATCACTGGCACTCTTGAACGATTTCAAAAGCAAAGTGCGCGATTATATGGAGATCGATCGCGAGCGACGACGTGCGGTGTGGCCGAAACGCGCGAAGCACCGACCGTGACTGAGCGTGCGCGAGCACTGCGCCCCCCTGGCCTCGGCACTGACGCTGACGGCGACGCCGGCGCACCATGCGCGAGCGACGCGTGCCTCAAACTCTATAAATAAAGCCTCACTTCCTATATCGCATAGAATCAGAAGACGATTTATGGCCATTGAACCCATGAAAGTATTTCGCGGCCGATGAATAACACCAAAAAGCGATTACAATTTTGATCCAAATTACATTCGCGAGTTTAAATGCCCAGGTCTCAGGCGACAAGTGTTTTTCGATGAAAGTGCATTACAAGATTTACAAAAGTTAAAATTCGTCATTCCAATTTTCAACCCTCGTTCTGCGGATATCGAGTTATGCAAGTGTACCTAATTGTTATTATGGCTGAATAAATTCGACGGACAAAGATATCGCCAAAAAAGTTAAATAATTCCAAAACTCAAAAGCAAAGCGGGCGGCTCTTTGCAAGGAGCCCTTAAAATTTCTCAACGAGACTCCGAGAGTCCACTACCAAACAAGGCGCGTTGTCGATAAATAATGGATGCACTAAACGTTTTCGAAACTCAACGAAAGAGATGCGACAAGGGTCCCGTTTGAAAACACATAAAATAAAGGTGACTTGATAATAACACTCCTGCCAAATGTCAATCGCAAATCGATGTTGCTAAATCATTCACAAAGTAGCAAGGTTGTGATAATAATAAGCTAATCCGCGTTTCGCTTATCTTTACGAAATTCCGGCTCCAAAATTTGTATCTAATAACAATAAGTATTGACATTTAATCAATCAATTGCTTCACGGCCATTATTCAAAAAGTTAAACTCTCGGCAAGTGTATTTTTCTGCACTCATAAAACTATAAAGTGTTTGGAAATAGAAAGGCTATTTGCCAGGAAAAGGAAGGCGATAAATGGAACGTCAGCGAGTTGTTGACAGAACACAAGAGGGTAAAGAGCGTTGTTTCCATCGGTTCCCAGCAAGCGGAGCGTGTCGGGCGGTGGGCACTGGGCCCGAAGTACCGCGGCCGACGAGAAAGCGGCCCGGCCGGGTAATAATTTTACAGATTGGGGAAACGCTGCACCGGAAGAATAAATTAATCACTGCGAAACCAGCTGTAGGCGGGAGGTAGAACACCAACCTGTGTATAGTACGAGTTGAGACGATTATGTACAGTGGCGGAACAACTCATCGGGTTCCCGAATTTAATTTAATGATTTACGAATATCCCCATGTAACATCTAAGAAAGTACGTGTATTAAATAACGCTTATTTTGAGATGTGCATCAAATGAGAATCCGCTGGAGCACCATCCATTTACGGCTGCATTGCTAAGCGAAGCTTTTGTCGTTGTTAACATAAGACCTCAAGCAAATTGACGTAGTGGTAGGAATCTGATGTCACCACGCTGCATGTGATGTGTGACCCCGGCCATGCTCAGAATACCAGAGACTAATTGGAACATTACAAGAGAGGTATGTGATACTGAATAAAAGTTTGGTTTTGATATAGCTACATATGTCACCAAAGCCGTTCAAAGGGAGTTGTAGAGCCTTAACTTATTCTTTGTTGTTCTATGAGTTAGCTGACCACAGATCTGAAACTGTGAAACTTTTGCAAGTATCTCAGTATTTTGATCTCTAAAATTAAATTTCCCACAGATGAACGCGTAATCGATGTCTGCGCTTGCCCCACGTCCGCACCGCGGTCGGCTTTGCGCTCGTAAGGAATGATATCAGGCACTTAACGCGTACCCACCGGAGACGTCACCTTTAGCGATAACTCGGCGATAACATTTGCAATCGCGCAGCAGTAGGCAAATGGAGAGATAATGTTCAAAGAAATGGGCGAAAGAAATCTGCATAAACGCTGCGTATATATCGTTATACTGCAATATGTATACTACTCGCAATATTTCGCTATACACATCCCATATATGTGTGTAGCAAAGGATTCGATTAATACATGTATGTATGTATGTATGTATTAATACATGTATGTTCCATTGGTTCGCACTCGCACACGGTCAAGTACTCCATTGGCTGCCCACTCCGAGTCCGAGGCACCGCGCCCGCGACAGAGCGTTCAGCTCAGACCTTAGATTAAGCGTGTAATTAAATCTGACTAAGGAAAGTTCCTTTCCGGATAAGCTTGATAGATATTTTATAGTGGCTTAGTGCAGCCAGATCCACTTTAACAGAAAGTTAATCATTAAAAATTGAATTACTGCTGGAAAATTGTAACCGAATCAAGCGCGTAATTGAGAATTTTGATTAAGTTGTTTTTTAAGGTGCTTCATCGATATATATAACCAACTATCATCAGGAAATGAGCTTTCGCTAAAATCTTAATAATCCGGGCCGTTACAGTGATGAAGGAGTTTCTCTACCCCACATACACAACCAAAAAGATCGCTTTTCGAAAATATTTCGCAGTTTAGGTTGCAAGATCGAGCAGAACCGCGGCCGTGCCCAATTGTCTGCGAGAATCGCTGACGTCTCGACAACAAGTAGGTGCAGCTTATGTCCCGAAGGGGCACGTACAGCTTCACACAGTTCTGCGCAGACTTGTCTACGTTCAATATCGTGGACTAGAGACCAATGCCTTAAAGAAGTAATTAAAAAAAATTTAATCGACTTCAAAAAGATTAACTCAAAATTATGAAATAACTTTAATTTCGGAAGTCGGTGTCTTGGAATCTGTATTTTAGTTTTAGTTTTTTGCCACCGACTTCCGAAATTAAAGTTATTTCATAATTTTTAGTTAATTTCTTTTTGAAGTCGATTTTATTTTTTTAAATTACTTTTTATTTCATAATTTTTAGTTTTAAATAAAAACTGGGATATTTGTTTGTTTGTAATACTGTTATTTATCACCATTGTATTTAGCTGTAAGTCTTCCAAAGTCCTTAAATAAATAAATAAACTACCTAATAGTTTTGATGTAAATATTGTACTAGAATTTGACCAAGGTTTTGAGATGTTTTCCCTTTGAAATTACACCCGTAGTTCGTATCAAATATCAATAAGCCAGGCCGTCACACTTACACGTATTAGTCCATATCTTCAAAGGAAGATGGGCGGTTTGGTGCCCGAAAACTAATTACATCCAATAATAATAATTTACAAACAGATTGAAAGGTCTAATTATGTAGAACAATAGTTGTTAAGGGGGATAGTCGCTGTTCGCTGTCCGTTCAGAGATAGACAACTTTTAACATTATTTAGGTTTGGTTTAGGCTAAGCCCTAGCCTAAACCAAACCTAAATTCATTCATTAGTACTTCCCGAAGCAACCAAAGCCCTAGCCGCTAGGGCTTTGGTTGCTTCGGGAAGTACCTGTGTCGCATAAACAGGGAGCCGGACGCCCGGTGTCACCACTGCGTCGACTGCCGGGAGGACACGGCGTGGCATACGCTGGCAGAGTGTGCCGCTTGGGAGGAGCCGCGCCGTGCCCTCATCTCGGAAATAGGCACTGACCTGTAGCTGCCGGCCGTGGTCGAGGTCAATGGTCGGCAGCGAAGAGTCCTGGGACGCGGTGGTTTCCTTCTGCGAAACGGTCGTCTCGCAGAAGGAGGCTGCGGAAAGGGAGAAGGACCTCTCGTTCACTCACCCGGCCCGCAGCAGGCGCACCGGGCGTCGGCGAAGGGTGAACAAATAAATGGGTCCAGGGGCGACGGACTCGGGGACGTCCGCCGCCCCACACACATCAGGACCCGAGGTGGCGGCGCGTAGTGTTCCACAAGCACCCCTCTTAGACGTCGCGGGGGGAGTCAAACACCTCACTCCCCCCCCGACCCGACGAGGCCCGCAGTGGCGGGCCGGCACTAGTCGGGGGTTGCGGAAGGATTGTACGTTCCCGCGACCCCCGGCGTAGGTGTGAGATGGAACACCGGGGTGGTTTTTAGTCAGCAAGAGTCTGACAGACCCCGCCGCCCGCCCCAGGGCGGCGCACTATGGGACGAACCTGTGCGTTTCATCTCAAAAATCTGTAACTTTTTAGTTTCTTGACATTTTGTTTTGAAATTTTGTGTAAGTATGCCTGAATAGTTGTGCTATTAGATAAATAAAACACTGCTACTTTAAAAAGTAGATTTATTAAGGGAAAAAAAATCTAATATAAACTTTTGAAATTTTTCATACAATAATTAAATTAAATTATTTTATGAATTATTTGCTTACGTTACATTAAAATAAAATGATTAAGAAGTTAATAAAAAGATTATGACATAATTTTAAACCAAAAAAGAAATCCTATCCGTGACAAAAAAAAAAAACATTAATCTACTCATCACTTGTCAATATTAAAAACTCCTTAGCTTCGTTAAGTAGTTCTTTTGGTATCATACTACTGGTTCTATTTAAGCTAGATATATAGGGATCAGAAGTATACAACAGTATGTGCAGAACGTCTTCCATTGTGGCTGATTTGGAACACTTTCTAGCGTGATTTAACCGATATTTCTTATAGTCTTTATTACGAGCTTTTTGAGCATCTTCTGATTATTGGCCTATTGGCAAAACTGCAAAATGCTCTATTATTTTGGCACCATGTATAAGAATTTTGTGGACTGAAGATGGCATATAGTACCAGTTACCCACGTATAACTGTGCAGTCCCCAGTGCATAGTCACCAAACTTAACTGCGTTTACAGAAAAACCCGATGACATTGTTTGCAGAATGATATATAATCTCTTGATCAACTCTTCATCGATACCTGTAATTTCTGCAGAACATTGATAGTATTGGAAAAATCTCCTTGCCGTATTTCCGTCACTACTATTTCCAGAACCTTGACGAGGTTTATCAATATGTAAACCAAGCAATTTCCAGAAACTAGTTTGAACGTACTTCTTTTTTCTTCTTGTTCTCTGGAGACGATGCAGACCATTTTTGAAATCCTAGATTATAATAAATATGCAGAATCATTTCCATACATCTTATCTCCGCATGTAAGGTAGACAGTCCGTATATAAATTTATCTTCATTCTCAATTCTCGCAGTTACTTTTGTTAGATCGTTCATCTGTCTAGGAGTTGCTCCACAAACAGTACACGAAGCACTCGATGGAATCTGCGTTAACACTTGAGAAACTTTCTCGTCGATCATAGTCATAAACAGCTCATGTCTTACTTCTATAATACTTCTATAATAATAAGAATAATTCAAGATCACTTACAACCGTGATAGTTTTTTCAGGAGTCTCTTTTGCTAATTTCAAAGAAATGGGTCTGCAATATCTTACTGAAGAACGTGTTGGATTTTGCCATATAACTTCTTTACTTTCTTCATCCACTAGTCGCAATGGTACAAGTGAAACTATAAACATGTTAGCATCCGATATTTGTAAATTCTCTTCAGATAAAACTTTTTTATATTCACTTTGTCCTGAAGATCCATCACAACCCCATTTGCTCTACAGTTTAAGACGGGTGAAATTGTTAGAAACCGGGTTTATCTTTAAAATACGACAGGCAGTGTGATCTAAGAGATCTTGAAGGTTCACTGTGGCACTGATATTCGTAACGGATATGCTTGACGCAAGAGGATAGCAGTCCTAGTTCTCACTCTAATACTGATTATAATTACTATAATAGATAAAAACTATGCAACATGATTTTTATCATACCTGAGGTTAAAAAGTTCGCCGCAAAAAAAAATATCATGAGAAAATATTTTTCGATCGACATTTCGGCTTCTAGCTCGAAATGGCGCAGTAATGACGCAGGTTTTTTTTATTTCCCTGTAACACTGAATAAGTAAGGTATCTTAAAATGTCATTAACTCGACATCGGGAGCCATCGATAACAACAAAACCTCCACTTGAAAATTAGAAAGACGTAAAATTTTCTTATGACGTTTAAAAATTAAATAAAAAAACAGAAAAAAATATATGTCATTAAAACATAACGTAGTCGTAAACTAGAGATCTTGAACAATTCAAAAATGTATAATACTAATATATTCCCTTGAAAGACATAGAAAATATCTTAAGTTGAACTTCTATAACGAGTACTCTAGTTAATATGAAATTTTTAAAGTATAAAGTTTGAATGTAATTTTATGCAAGTAAAACATTTTTTTAATTTTTTTTTACTTTGGTTTCGGATACTTCTATTATCTATGAATGTAAAACAATCAAAACGGTTTCAGTAACACGACTTTTGTCTCAACCATTTTTGAGACGGAAAATACTGTTTGGTCCCATAGTGCGGCGGTCTTCCATGAGGATTTTCCACACCGGAACAAAAAAAAAAGGCTAGGGCGTTTTGGTACCTGAAAACTAATTACAACCAATAAAAATAATTTATATACATTGTAAAGCTCTAATTATGTAGAACAATACTTGTTATGGGGGATAGTCTCAGTTCGCTGTCAGTTCGGAGATATACGAGTACAACCTTCAACATTCACATTTTTAATTTAATTAATTTTAATTAATTAATATTCATACGGGTAATTTCAATTCTATTTTCACTCAGAGATATACAATACAACCCTTAACTTGAAACAGTTTCTAGGAATCGAGGTATTTTTTACCCAACTACGGCGAAGCAAAAAGGAGGGTTATGATTTTGACCGGTATGTATGTATGTTCATCTGTTCCCTCATAACTTCTAAACTTCTTGTCATAATTTGACAAATGAGGTATCGTTGGAAGCGTCTTGATCGTTCGCTGGTTATATGTGACATCACATTAAATTGAATATGGCGCCATCTAGCGGATATAAAGACATGACCTAAAAACCTATCGAATGAAAGGGCTTAATTAGCACATTTCAAAAATATTTAAACATTGTCAGTTGTTTCTCACGGCTTTGCTTGCATGCACCCGATACTTGGGAATAATTTATATAAAATCACGCCTCAGATTTGAGCCAAATGCGTAAATCAAATCCAAATCCAAGTGCGCCTGCTGCGGGCCAACTTACCGCACTAGTATCATAATAGTACATTATGATATAAGTGCGGTAAGTTGAAAATTACAGCCGAGGCGATATTGCTTGCCCGAGCCGTAGGCGAGGGCTAAAAGAAAGCAGAGGCTGTAATTTTCAAAGCGCACGTATGTCATACGACGTTTTATAACATATTTGCGAGGAAATAAATAAAACTCTGACTGAACTTGCATATTTGCTTGTTTTCCATATGATGAAATTTTGATACGCGTAAGTATCTATCGGTCGATTTTTCGGGCGAGGCTTAGAGTAGCCTTTTTCGCTGCCTCTGAGACTTCTGGCGGTGTGGAATTAATAAATTCATCATTACTTGACGACATTTTCAAATAAAAAAGTACAGCGAAAAGAAAAAGCGCCCGGAATAATTTTTACTTCTTAACAGATAAGCGATGCGCGCGCGTTCGAGCTTTTTTTTTCAGGCATAGGCACAAAACAGCCAGTATTATTAATAAAGTAAATTAATATTTTAGTTTTTGTTACAGATATTAATGGTTGTAATTTATTGTCAAAATTAATTAAATTAAAGAATTAAATGTTTATTTATTATATTTTATCTCCCAAAGTTAATTTTATTCATAAAATGTTGAATACTTTTCTGAAATAAAAACTCTTTGCTAAGATTTAAAAAAGTACCGTTCGTTTTGACGGAGCATCTTGATAAACCGTGCGATTTACTTTACATTACCGCACAAGTGCGTAATGAGATACATTACGATATTGAAATTGGTGAAATAAGAGACCCTTTACGAGCAAATATGTTATAAATAACTATTATTGGTTGCCATGTTTTTCGGGTACCAGCTTCCATACATTTTTGCTGAATCGTTTTTCCTTTACTGAATCGATTTTGATGAAACTTGCACTGTTCCCTAAGTTGAAGTAAATGTAAGCCAATAAAAAAGATGGTCACCATCCGATTTATTGTTGCTGAGATATGCGTGGACAAACATACATACATCTATAAAATTTTGTATATTTGTTTGGAAGCCCTAATAGTTATGGATATAATGCAGTTCCAATAATATTACATACATACGTGTCGAATTGATAACCTCCTTTTTTGAAGTCGGTAAAAACTGTCCTATTGTATGCAATTCAAATATCTAATTTCTAGTCCAAGAGCTAGTGAACCCTGGGAGTAACGGTCTCCCTGTAAGGTTAGAAATTTGTATATTGACGATTTATGGCATGCTAAGAGCAATAGCCATGACCTGGCAGGCGTCAGCCCTGCACGTCATCAGCCCCTTTATTTTTCGAACTGTTAAGTAAATGGGGTTTCAAAACTTGTTTCTGTAAGTTTGAAAATTTAATAGAGTAAAGTTTATTTATTGTAAATTTTTAAAAAAAATTGCCAGGCGATTACAATAAGCAGAAGTATACGACAGATCAATTAGAAAACGCACAGTTGATGAGGTAAAATAAACTTTGTCCTGTATACTTGAAATTTTTATATGTTTTCAAATAAACGTCTTAGAGTAAGTATGTATAATGCCAGGCGGTTTTGAACAGCATAAGACCTTGACAGGCGAGGGGACAGCTGCTAAGGGCGTGCGAGTGAGAGGTGTTGCGTGAATGCCTTTAGTGCGAGTACATACAATTTAAAGAAGCTTTCGTAGATTTTTTAATTACACATTGGAGCACAAATGAAACGATAGAGTTTATCGGGAATACCATAGTGAACTTAAATTACAAACAATGCCATACTTATAGTGTCCATAATAACTCTGTGATTGTCGATATAAATGATGATTTATACGAAAATAATATACCATACATGCCAAATGGATGAAGATGTATCAAACGTATTAATAAAAACATGTGACACAGACATTTTAATATTACTGCTCGGAAACATGGACCACCTCCACAACAATAATTTAAAAATCTATATGGAATATGGCACTAATAATTGTAAAAAATCGATAAATATTTCTGAACTATATACAAAATTGGGACCTTCTATATGCCAAAGCTTACCTGGATTTCATGCATTAACCGGTTGCGATTTCAAACCGTCATTTTCAAGAAGAGGTAAAAAAACCATTGCAAATATTGCAGAAATCGAGTGTATATCAGAAAGCATTCAAAAAATTAGGAAACGCAGAAATAGTGCAGAAGAAAGAAAAAATTTTCCCGATACTAGAGAAATTTGTATGCCAAATGTATGGTTTGAAATCTTCAAAATTAAATAATGCACGATATGAAAAGTTCCTTGCTACGTACAACACAACTCATCCTAAAGTGTTTATGAAAAAAGTAGTAAGCTATGATTCATCGAATTTACCACCCTGCCAACGTGAACTACATCAACAATTGTTGAGAACTGCCTACATCACAAATATATGGCGAAATTGTCATTTAAAAGAACCAACAATTCTTACACCTGAAAATAACGGTTGGAACTTAATTGATAATCGTTACGATTTTAATTGGTTTGAGGGGAATACGGTTCCATCTTCTATATACGACATACTTTTACAAGGACCTGCTGATTTTATCTCCCAAAGTTAATTTTATTCATAAAATGTTGAATACTTTTCTGAAATAAAAACTCTTTGCTAAGATTTAAAAAAGTACCGTTCGTTTTGACGGAGCATCTTGATAAACCGTGCGATTTACTTTACATTACCGCACAAGTGCGTAATGAGATACATTACGATTTTGAAATTGGTGAAATAAGAGACCCTTTACGAGCAAATATGTTATAAATAACTATTATTGGTTGCCATGTTTTTCGGGTACCAGCTTCCATACATTTTTGCTGAATCGTTTTTCCTTTACTGAATCGATTTTGATGAAACTTGCACTGTTCCCTAAGTTGAAGTAAATGTAAGCCAATAAAAAAGATGGTCACCATCCGATTTATTGTTGCTGAGATATGCGTGGACAAACATACATACATCTATAAAATTTTGTATATTTGTTTGGAAGCCCTAATAGTTATGGATATAATGCAGTTCCAATAATATTACATACATACGTGTCGAATTGATAACCTCCTTTTTTGAAGTCGGTAAAAACTGTCCTATTGTATGCAATTCAAATATCTAATTTCTAGTCCAAGAGCTAGTGAACCCTGGGAGTAACGGTCTCCCTGTAAGGTTAGAAATTTGTATATTGACGATTTATGGCATGCTAAGAGCAATAGCCATGACCTGGCAGGCGTCAGCCCTGCACGTCATCAGCCCCTTTATTTTTCGAACTGTTAAGTAAATGGGGTTTCAAAACTTGTTTCTGTAAGTTTGAAAATTTAATAGAGTAAAGTTTATTTATTGTAAATTTAAAAAAAAAATTGTCAGGCGATTACAATAAGCAGAAGTATACGACAGATCAATTAGAAAACGCACAGTTGATGAGGTAAAATAAACTCTACGAAAAATCTACGAAAGCTTCTTTAAATTGTATGTACTCGCACTAAAGGCATTCACGCAACACCTCTCACTCGCACGCCCTTAGCAGCTGTCCCCTCGCCTGTCAAGGTCTTATGCTGTTCAAAACCGCCTGGCATTGTACATACTTACTCTAAGACGTTTATTTGAAAACATATAAAAATTTCAAGTATACAGGACAAAGTTTATTTTACCTCATCAACAGTGCGTTTTCTAATTGATCTGTCGTATACTTCTGCTTATTGTAATCGCCTGGCAATTTTTTTTTAAATGTACAATAAATAAACTTTACTCTATTAAATTTTCAAACTTACAGAAACAAGTTTTGAAACCCCATTTACTTAACAGTTCGAAAAATAAAGGGGCTGATGACGTGCAGGGCTGACGCCTGCCAGGTCATGGCTATTGCTCTTAGCATGCCATAAATCGTCAATATACAAATTTCTAACCTTACAGGGAGACCGTTACTCCCAGGGTTCACTAGCTCTCCAGCTATTCAGACGGCATGCAATCTCGCGCCAAGGACTTAGTTTTTGTTTGTGTGATAAGGACCGACTCAATGCCTGCAATGTCACGGAGTAACACCGTGATCCTGTTCTACTCCATCAAACAGAAGTGCTTCTCAACCAGTCCAGAGTCTCGAATAGTCTCCTTTATCCTTCCCGTGTGGTGGGGAGAACATAACTTGCGATATGATTGAAGTTTAGTTTATTTTAGTAGTTGACGTTTCAGGACTCAATTATATAGGTGAAACACAGACTTGAGGTGAAAGGTGTCTATCTATTGTATGCCAATCGATTTGAAGTGTGGATGTATAAAGGTGTCGGCGGCGCCGCGGCGTGCTATATACGGCCAGTTTCCGGGATCGGCGACCTGCGTCCCGGGACATTTCGCCGGAGACACACCGCACACGTGCCTACGACACACTTTATTGTCTGTTACACCACAACACCGACCGATGGCAACACCAAGTCATGGTTGGTCCTCATATACATCATGGATGGTGGCTACGTAGGAAGTAATTCCGTTATAAGAGAGGCACATAGTCACGGTATAATTATTTATACCGTGACACAGTAGAGGGCTGATACAAGCCAAGTAGTACAACCGCAAGTCCGCGACAGAACATTAAAAGCTTGTAACGACCGTTTTGAAGTTTAATGTATCATAATGATCTAGTTAACTTTCGCAATGTGAATATTTTCACCCTCGATACCTCGAAAATAACGAGCGATTTTACGCGTGAAAAGTATATCTTAATTGAAACTCGGCCGATAAACAAATAATTGAAATCGAACATGAACCGAAACCAGTCGGACTCGGTCGCACTCGATAAGAACGACGATCTAGCCTAGGCTCAGCTCTCGCAGATTCATAGCGAAGTTTCTACTGGCGCCGAACGACGACATATAAGCATAGCAAGCGTTGAATGTAACTCAGAGGAAAGTCATCGCCATGCGACGCGATTCCACGGTACAGAGGGCGCAGGGCGTATCTTATCATGAAGCATTTTATGGTTTGTCGCTGATTGCCAAACAACCAATCGTATAAGTTTTGTAAAAACATATGGATCGTATGCGACCTACATTATTACGTAAAGGCTCCTTGAAACAGGTGCGACACGCGGTAGGAGCCTGTTGGTTTTGTATTCACTTATCTAATGCATAACATTACAGTTCGAGGCTCTCATATATTCATGTGTCGGTGCCGTCAACTTCTCTGAAATGTCATGTATGTAGGCAGTTAGTGTAGTGAACTTTGCTCGTTATTTCATCGTATCTCATGTCATGTAAGTATCCTAATTCTAGTTTTGCGCGCGAGTGGGCGAGGCGGCTATAAAGTATTCAATACATTCCTCAGACTAGACTTGTGTAGAATAAAGACATTACGTAGAGATAATGTTACGAGACACGAAATCGTTAACTCTTCGGACAATGACGACCATCGCACTAGTCGAGTTCGAAAAGTCTAATTCAGACAGGATCACAGGACTGATAGATAGGTCCTTGGACTACGACAACGCTGATATTTGAATGGCGCCGTTATAACTAGTTTGTGATTGATTGCGTCAGGTAACACAAACTGATCAGAGTTACCAGCGCCCTAACTGCGTAACACACTTCCAATCACAAAACGAGGGTTTTGAAGGAAATTCCTAATATGTTTTCCTAGGCTGCAACGTAAATAGCGCAATTAATGTGTCTGCACTGTCAAAATGAATTGCGATCGATTGCCATGTTATACGCAATTAACGCGCCGTTCCTGAAAAAACACTTTTGGAAAGACCCTCTTATAAATCGGTAACGGATGTCCAAGAAATCTGTCTAGTTCGGACGATAGCCAATAGCGCAGGCGGTATGTGTGACAATCTCCTCTAATGGAAGGCAGCGTTACGTAGTGTTTGTTACATGTAATACTGTGAATAAATGTAAGCGTTATTGGGCAGTCACGTTTCGGTTTCCTCTTACCTCTCGAGCAGTGCTCGGGTTGCATTGCGTAACCAGTTTACTGTGGCGATACTCAGCCGTGCGTGCGCCATGCGGGCTGCGCGGCTGAGTACATTAATTTATTACAATAATTTTACGGCATTTATTTCTTCATTGTCTTCAGAAATGTGAGCACTAAAGTTTTGTTTTGCTGTAATCTGTGCCCAACAGTGACCCAAAGTACCATCATACAAATAGTCTTTATTGCCAGTGATTTGTGAAATAATATCTCTTACTCAACAATATTTTCCAAAAACATTTAGGCAGGTACTTAGGACCCTTGCAGCAGGATGCCAATCCGTTCTCATTTGATAGTTACAGCAATAAAGCTATTCGCTCAATACTCATAATGAGCCGACAACAAAGGCTCAAGCTTTACGTAAACGTGTGGCTCGCCTTCACCTACTTATTGAAATTCGTAATTAAGCAGCTTCTGACTCATCGTAACATTATGGGCCATAAATCCTCGTCCACCGTCCACACGTAAACCTGATCGAGGCTCTAACGACGAAACGATGCCGTGGCGGCGCCCGGCGCGCGGCGGTGCGCAGCGTGATGGCGGACGAAAGCAAAAGTGTCCAATTAAACGTTACGGTACGCACTCGCTCGTCATACACCAGATAAACTTGTTTCTCTCATTTATATAATATCTTGGAATATATAAATATCTTGGATAACACGAAAATCCGGTAAAAATTCAATAAGAAAAACACAAAACCGAAGATGTGAGGAGGAAGATCTGTAACCAAAAGTACCTGTGCCAGTCCGTATCGTTACACTATTATTAGGTCTAGCTACACATACATTAAATGATATGCTCGTAGTAACGTATACTTCACTTTACTATATGTATGTAATAAGCTTAAAAAGTTGAATTTGTACAAACTACTTTGCTCCCAGACTGTAGTGCTCGCGGCGACGTCATGAAATTTTGCGAACCTTTACGTAATCACGTGTGGAAATACACAAAACTATACACATCGAATGGAGTCAACGAGGTGGTGCCATTAGTTCGGCGCCCGCGGCCTATTGCCGGCACCGTCGCAGAGACCCCCTCTTCTGAACACACTGATATTACGATACTGTGTCTAGGGTTCCCACTTCCTACCTAGATACAGAAAGTAAACTGAATAGGAAAGTTCGGAAGGACCACTCCAAATAACGCGAGAACATCAACTTACACGGCTAAAATGCAATATCAGCAGCTACTATTAACTATTGAACAGATTCCGTAATCTGAGGAGTTCTAATACTAATCTATGGGTTCCCTACAACTTCCGTATTTAGTTATCTGATTGCAGGATCATCGCAAGATAAATCTATCGGACCATAAGCGCCTCGATGAGGGTTTGAGAACTTATTCGTTTGTGAGTATTGTCGAGCCAAAAACCGTACGTGAACGAGTTGTTGTTAGCAACCGCACAGAGACAGGACCCTCTGCAGTCTCTCTCTATCTAACGCAGTCATCTTTTAGCGAACTTATCTGAATTGGTTCTTAGTTTATGAAATTACACACACTCGTTACACACAAAATATAGACTAGAAACTACACTAATCAATGGTTAGATACTCGTACCATTGCTTAGTGCAGTTCTATATTTTGCTTCTACTATAAAATATCGTTGTCGTCCGCGGCCAACAGCCCAGGCCGCTCACTCGCGACGCTTTGTGTCGTCTAGTTGCTGTTGTTCTATTTATTATTTGGAAGGCGCTCACGCGATCTAGACTTTTCCTTTTTTTGCCAGCACTCGTCACGGTCAGACTAAGTTTTTAACATAATATATCGAATCGATCCACGTTTTAAAGAGGCTCTACTATTCGTTCGAGTGACCCTAGTATGGAGAAAATTATTATCTTCGATAATAAGATATGGTTCATGATCATGATTTATAGGTAGTAGATGACCAAATTCAATTTGATCTAGCGTTGAAGATGAAGACAGAACTCTTGTCCTTGGGAGATGGGACTCGAATGTATTTCGTTTTTACGGAAATCGGACTGATAAGGCAGTAACTAGAGCTACACAACACCATCGCAATATCTTGGTTATCCGGACGAGATCTGTCTATATCCAAGCGTCACACAATACCTGCAGCTCGGCTATAGCTGACGAGGTGGACACAATTTATTAAGTTTTAGGAAAATGCAGCGAAGGCCGCGAATATTTGATTCATGATTGAATAAATTCACTAGCCATGCTCAGCCGCCTTCTACGTATATCTCGTGAGTCGTGGTCGTGACTGCTACTAAGTTATTGTGTCGAGAAGGTAGGCACCAGATTTTTGAACGGGTTGTAGGAGTTTATTGTTCGTTTTATTCGTTGAACGGTCAACTAATCTTCAGTCCTGGTCATTTATCGAAAGCTCTGTGTAAGTAATTGCCCGTAACATTCTAATCGTGAAATATTTTAATGACAGATAAAAAACTCGGCATTCGAACACTGCGATAACTGTGATTAACAAATTAAGCAGGATATTTTGTTAACTACATATGTACGCGTCATCGATTTGTTCAATCTGCTGTAATAATTCATTTATTTAAATGCAATTATGCGTACCTAGAACTCGTGCGTGTACCTACAAGTCGCTAGATGAGTGTTTTCTTGAGGCTGTGTATATATCACTTTATATATGTAGTGAGTATCCAGTGGATACCTAAGTACAGTGGATAATATCCACTGTAGGTATATAGCTATGTATGCAGAAATTTTGTTTGACCATCAGTTGATCTGATTGTATGTAACACAGCAGACAAGCAAGTCGTAAAGGTAATTTGTCTTTGAGGAGCCTTTGTAACGATACAGTTTTTGGCAAAAGTGGTACCTAATGGTGGGTCCACACTATACAGACTTGGTTGTACAGATACAGAAGTCTGAGTAAAAATTTTTATGCAGACATCTCCACAGAATGTTTGCGCAGACTTTTCATTAGTTTTAATTAATTAATCAATTTATTTAATAATTAATTATTTGGCTCCGACATATACACAGACATAGTGCAGACTTTAGACTTTTCTAATACGACATTTGTCTGTACTGCTTTGTTGCACAGACAAAATTCTATAGAAGTTGATGAAAGTCTGTATCGTGTGGACCCCACCATAATCGTTTCGGGGTCGAAAACGGTGACCACGCGTATAAACGCATCAATTGAAAATAGGGTGACAACGGATCTGTGAAGTGTGAATGATGTGAATATCGGCTTGCAGGCTTGGGGGTAACAAGTGGCCTAATAATTGAAAATGCGAGCAAAGCTAGGGGCCATGCTTGTTATTAAAATTATAATAAAATAATAATAGTGAATACCCGTTGTAACCGGAGCAGGCGGCGGAGCATGCGATCCGGCGACACCAGACACCGCGCCGCTCCACCGGACACGAAGGCAACCGAACCGAATACCTCCGCACCCACGCCCTTACCTACTTACTACACATCACCGCTACCAGCTCTCAATGCTGGGCTAATGACGAAGACAGGCATTCGATTCAAGTACCAAAGTGTAACTCAAGAATAAAGTTTGAGAATGACAAAACTAATTTAACAAGGGATTCCTTGATTATTAAATTGTATTGTATCCTATCATTTTGCTTTGGTCCTATAAGATAAATAAAACAAATCAACATTATGATCTAAAGCTTTGCAGATTGATATGTTGGTGTAATACAAGTATTGTGGCTACAGTGTTTATCAACACTTATTGATTATTGAATGTGGTCTGAAACTCTGAATAGAAAAATTGAGCTTCATGTTGTACAGGAAACTATTCCAGTATCATGAACAAAATAGTAAGAACCATTGGTAGTAGGCATAGGTGCAGTCAAAGTGACCCAGTTCTACGCTGTGGACTGCAGTATGCACACACTATTCTACAAACTACATACATGTTTTTCTGTTCTACTCACATAATCATGCTAAACACCAGCTACTAGCAGACCTTTTAGCCTAAATTTAGGCTATTTTTAATTGTTATCTATTAGTTCATTGTAGTTCATTGATTACAGTGACTTGTAAGAATGCATATTTTATGACAAATCAAATATTTATCCATTAAAGATCAAACTTAGGAAATAAACTAAGCTGTAATGAATATAAAACCTATCATAAAAAAATACATACAAATATAACATGTTGTTGAAATTTATAGGAAAAAATATGCCTTATAGCTGTGTAAAATTTATTTTAAAAGATGACAAGACAGAACATCGAATATCTAAAGCACATTTTAAACTTAATATTCTTTTTAGCTTATCACAGAGGTTTTAATTGGTATCAAATAGTATACATTTACAACACATGTAAGCTTAACTTAGTTAAAAAAAGAGCATTTTGTTAATAAAACACACAACATGGAAATAAAGATAATGAACATGAGTGATAGAGCTTATCTGGAATTAATTAAGTGTCTTTAGTTTAAATGATGAGCATCATAGCAACAGACGGACGTAATAAATCTGAATGTGCACAGATAGGCGAGTGATGATTACTCTTGTGATACAGCCACTGTCTCACAGCTGACGAGGTGAGGCGAGTGCACCACCAGGACTCCACACTTAATGCAGTTTGTGAACAACATTGATTCAAATCATTATATATATATGTGATCATAATTTATTGTTAAAAATTATGAAAACATGAATTAAAATATATCACACTTTAGTGTTATTTGTAAGCATTTTAGTAATAAACTGAATGACAAACAGTTTGTCTGGTACAAGTAAAGTAAAACATACTACAGTTATGTTCATTGAAACATCAATTATTTAACATATTGTAGTCACCATTGCCTCTTGAGCTAGAGCAAACACTGGAGATTTTCTTCATTTTTTTTGAAGTGAAAACTTCTTTAGCGGTGCTGTGTACTTTTTTTGGAATGGGTAAAAACTTCTAAATTCGCGTCAGGTCACGTGACCCTGATCGAAAATTCGTAAGACGTGACGCGCGTTGTTGAGGACAGCGCCATCTATGCACATCGGGAAGAACTACGAGGGCCTCGCGTACTAACTACGTAGTTCATCCAACAACGACGAGATGGCGCTGAACCACGATTTGTAAATCTGAATAAATTCCTTTCACGAGAAGAATAAACCAGTCACTTTGGTCATCATACCTGATTTGCAAAAAACCCTATAAAATAAGGAACACACCTTAACACGCGTGTTTTGTTTATAAGACGATTCACAAAATACACTCGTAATTGTTCAAGTTTTCACTTCTGTCGGCACTACCGGAGTGCCAGTGTTTTTTTTTTAAATTAGGCAGCTAAGCTATTAGTAGGTAATGATAGTCAACTTGTAAGACACAGTGGAACATTACCAATCAATTGTGTAGTTACTTAGTATTTTTTGCATTACAAAAGCTACGAATATTGTGTTAGGTACAAGGACGCGGCGACTAGCGCCCGCCGCGCGGCACCACCTGGCGAGCCTCCGCTAAATACCGCCACTTAGCACCGCCGCCGCTCCGCCTAGCACACAACACACTGATTCGACCTCGTTTCTAACCAAAATATTTTTAATCTTAGCTCTCAATTCTTTGTTTTCTATCGGGTTAGGCAGTACACATTTTCCCATAAATCGTAGGATTTTTGCGGCATAAAAGTTATCGAACGTGACTTATTATGTGGCTGAATGAGACGATAAATAAATGTTTAAACTGATGTAAGTAACTTCGGAGCAAGAAAGCAAATAGTTTAACCTCACCGTCGAAATAAGCGACGCATGAGAAAAATCGATAATTTCACCATAAACAAGGCGCCGTCAAACTATTTCGATTCTAATCAGACGACGGCTACAAAAATGTATTAGCGTCTTGCTGGTGTCGTAAAACACCGTTCTTACATTCAACAACCGGAGAAAATAAAAGCAAAACCATTAAATTGCCGGCGTACTCACCCATTTTGTTACCCTCGCCTGCAATGACCGCTGAGACGACGACGAATTACATTTATTATATATTTTTCATCATCACAATTACACTTATTATGCCACAAACACAAATTATCCGCTAATTTATCTTAGAACTTAAAAAATCCTCATTAAATTAAATAAAAAAGTTAGGCTGGTTGCGCAGCGCAACGCTACCACTGCCTTGGAGATGACAGAAAGCGCTCGCGTTCGGAAATTAGAAACTTAGAACTTATTCGATGCGTTCTGAAATTAACTTCGTCCTAACAAGTACTTTCGTTCGCATCGAAATTGAAACTGAATCGATTACATTCATATTCATACAAGATCACGCTATCCGGCTCGGCTGTCGTATATTAATGTGATATGTTATGTAGCGTGGTAAGCATGATAATTATTTATCTCGCAACTTGGGCATACATAGGTACCGGATTTTCATTGTAAGTAATTTGAGTCTTGACGTGGTTCCTTGCATATACAGGCTGGCTGGCCCATGAAACGACATACAAAAAAAAATTAGAAACCATTCTTCAAGGGCTTCCTGAAGCCCCCATACATGTTTAGCGATTTTAGATTATTTAAACTGCAGTTAATCGCAAAACAACATGTACAGACGTCAGCACATCAAGCTACCCGAAACTATCAAATTTTCCCAATCAACTTTGAAGTTTTTGTTATATATAGCAATAAAGTTGAAATTTGACAGATTGTAGTAGCTTGATCTGCTGGCACAAAAGTCTGAAGTCAAGTGAGAAATTCCCAAAAAATATTAAAAACCGTCTAAGGTCCTAAACTATAAATAATCGCTGAACATACAGTGGGCTGCAAAAATCCATGGACAGTACAAAAATAAAATCGTGTGAAGCGAGAAATCGCCACGCCATCTAGCGTAAAAACAATTAATGACTAACAAAATTTAATAATGCTATTACTAGATGGCGTTGCTTTGCTTTATATGACGCATTTTTCTAGTTTCTTTTTGTCTCTTCAAACCACGGAACAGAAAAAACAGTTTTTTCTGTTTTTTTTTTGCTATCCAACGTGGCAATGCTGCCAGCCTTCTGAAGGCCAATTCTCGTAATTTAAAACGTTCAAAATCTAGTCGCAGTCTCATCTCAGCGACAAACAAAAGTCAAAAACTTGTCAAAATGTAGGGAAATTTGAAGTATTTTTTGACAGATTGAGACTGAGATCAGACTGAACGTTGTTAAAATTAGTAGAATTGCCCCTCTGGGCACTTTTCCTGTTGACAGAGCGATGTGGACGAATTTTTCGACGCCCTGTAACTCTTTTTGATACTTGTAAATATTTTTATTTCTATTATAGAGTTAGTGTGTACATCAATTTCTAAATGTCTAAACTATATATAAATTTATTAGTAGGTAGGTATCTGACTTTCTAAGTTTTAGTTTTCAAACTTGAGAGGGTTATGGATTTATAAATATGTAATTGGTAAGTACCTAGTATAAATAATGCTTAGATCAAAGAGTTATGAACTTATTACTATGATCAATTGATCGTTCGCTAAGTTCATTTCGATTTCCTCGTTCGAGTGCCTTTTGTTTAGTTTTTAATCAGGTGAATTACTTATTTTACCAAAATGAGTAAGTACGCGAGTTGTAATATTGACTTCGTTACAAGAGCTTAAATAATTGCTATGCATAATGCATAGGGTGAGTGGGGGCAAGATCGAACGGTTTTTTGATGAGATGAACAGTGTTGTATTTGAAGTCTTGTAGAACAGTACATATGAGCTTATGCTAAAAAATTATTTGTTTGAGTAAAGAGCAAAGAGTATATTTTTCTATCATATTGATAACATCCTGTTAAATCTGCTCCAAAGCATAAAAAAAATTAAATTAAATGTTTTTATCACGAAAATGAAGCAGGGGAAAGATGAAAGGGTGATGGGGAAAGATCGAAATAGTTTCTAAAATCGTTTAAATGATTGTCAGACGCTGTTGGTGGTCACTAGTCTATAGTTTGAAGTGCCCTAAAAACTGAGAACTGACTGAAGTGTCAAAATTCCTTTAGTTTAGAAAGATATAACGTTTTTATATTTTTATATATTTCAATCTTACCCCACCGGGGGAAGATTGACAAAGAGGTTCTCAAACTTTCCACTTTAATTGCTTAAGGTTATACTGAAAATAAAACATTGCTATCAATCAAATATATCCTTTTATTTTACTTTATCCTAATACTTACCGAGATATTACAAAACAGAGAGTTTGCATTTTTCTTTCATCTGAGTCTACAAATGTAGCGCAATACGTAACAAATAAAAGTGACATAAAGATAAAATATTTCAAAATTAAATAGTTATCCAAGCAACATCTTAGAAAAATAAAAAAATGTATGGCTTCATGCCCGTAACAAAAACATGAAAAGACTCTTCAAAGGCAAAAAAGCAATAACAAATCACTTATCTTACATTAATTTGCCATATTTAGGATCAATATCTTTAAAGATTCAATTTTAATCTTTATTACATCTAAAGGTACGAGTTCGTAGTCGACTGCAGACAGCAGCAGCATACGACGTGTCGCTGCGACACTACTGGGGTCTATGTATTTCTATGAAAACAACGTGTCGCTAGCTACGGAAGGTATTTCATAGAAACACATAGAAACCAGTAGTGTCGTGGCGACACGTCGCCTGCTGCTGCTGCTTGCAGTTAGCTACGAAGTTGTACCTTAATTCTTAACATAATAATCTCGACTTCGGCACGGATTTTTCGGGATGTCTTGTTCTTTCACACTATGACGTATTATACATATTATAAAGATTCCTTCCGTTTTACTTTCTCTATGGCGTTAGCAATATCGTCATGGGTGTAGGAAGTTGCGCGTAGAGATGTCCGGACGTAGTTACGTGGCATGGTGATTCTGAATTGACAAAATGCAATTATTATTGAATAGTCATTCGGTAGTCCTAAGTTGGTATTTATAATAATAATATTTGTAATCACTAATCAATTATACACAAAATTAATTCATTCAAACTTTGCATAAACGATATTCTATAAGAACATCATAAAATCATAAAAGGGTAGGTACCGATTAATTTATTTTGTATACTTATCTTATCATGAACAGTTTGAGAACATCTGACTATTTGTATGACTTTTGAAAACGGGGTAAGGTCGAAACTTTTAAATGTTCTTCTTACCCCGTCAAATATTGGTGGGTAAAGATGGAAAATTGAAATAAATCCTAAAATACGAAAAATAGCCATATTTGGATGTAATAACACAACTAAGAATTAAAAATAATGAGTAGATATTCCAATAAAACATTCGTACCCACCTCGTAAGTAAAGTTACAGGACACGGGGTAAGATTAAAACACTCGATTAATTTGCGTAAAAGTCACTGCGCAGAAATTTGCATTTTTCACACAACCATTCACTCAAAGCGGTAAACGCTGATTGAGATGTGCGACGTAACAAAATGGCGATCTTAACAATGTTGCCATCACTGCAAAAACTGCATTAAGTCTGACGTTATGGACAACTTTTTGTGTTACCCCGTTTTCTATCTTCCCCCCACTCACCCTAATCAAGGCAAAAGTTTGTCAGAAATAGCCAGAGAGACCGGTGTAAACGTAGGTAAGTAGTTTTATTTTTACACTTTTATATTAAAAACTCCATTATTTGTTTGTTACTTACTACATAATAATCAGTATTGGGTATTACATATGTACCTATTTCTGTTATATTGTTGCAGAGAAAAACAGTTGTTCAATGGGTACGACGATTTGAAGAGGAGGGTTCTTTGCAACACCATCAAAGAACTGGTAGACCACGACTTATTAAGAGCCCGCCTTTGCTGCCCAATGCGAGCAATTTCGTACCTCTCGCCCGCGCCCCCTCTACTATAATACGCGGCGCCATCGGCATGGCGCTCGCCGCGACACCACCCTGGGCGCGGGCGGCGAGCGGCGACGCAGCAAGGGCGATCGACTGCGTGAGTCGAGTTCGAGTTTGAACGGCGCGGTCGCCCAGCTGATCAACAGCGATCTGTGCCGGAGACGGACCGTGAATTTGAACTTGATTCGTATGGCAATAAAAATGTATTCGGAAAAAATTATATCATTCAAATAAAGTTCAAATTCACTGAAGTATTTCCACGGTACGACGGATCGATGTGTTAAAGATAACACAGCTAAACAAACGAGCTCATTGTCGGTATAGTTACATACATAATTATTTGAAGCTCTGACCTACAAACTGACATACCTACCACCAACATAATAGGTAAATAGGTTCGTGTTTTTTTTGTGGACTCGAGACTATATTATAGACTGATCCGTTATTCTACCCTCGCGTAGGTACTCAATCTATATACTTACCTAAAAGGTTAGTATGAAATAAAATGTTATGTAAATACATATTCATCAATGTTTATTTATTAAACAATTTAATATGTATATTCAGAATATATAATACCATTACAATAACAATAAAAATCCCATAAAAAATAAAAGACAAAGAGGTTTCAAAAAATTACGCGACGTGCAACATTCGAAGGTATGTACTTATTACAAATATCGTATTACCGTAATAACAAAAAGTAATGTTCCCTAAACAAAAATAAACTCTCTCATAACATAACCATGCATGTGTACCTAGAACAAAATAATGTTTCCTTATAAATAAAAATATCGACCAAGCAAGTCGGGCCATGCATAATATAGGGTTCCGTAGCTGTAATTACAAACGACTGTAACATACTTTTTATGATGTAAAGATATAGAAGGCTATTAAAAGAGTATTGTTTGCTATGGTATTTTTTTCTAAAGGCAAACCTTTGAACTATAAAAAATAAAAAAAAAATAAAAAAGTTTTATTGCTTCAACTTAAATAACTTATTCTAGTTACAATGGGGAGAATCCATTTAAGCAAATAGTATGCTTGTTTTAGGATGCTCCGCCCTTCCCCAGGTTATGTAATCGTATTTAAGCTATTGAACCTGATCATGATGTTAAATGAATTTATATAAATAAAAATGCAGGAATAAAATGTGTACACAGTATTTTTATACAAGTAAAAAGACGAATAAAGCAAAGGCAAATAACGCGCTGTGATGTGTGTTGTGTGTGTAGAATAATGTTGTGGAGGTGAATGTGTATGTAGTATGTGTGTGTGTGTGTAATGGGTGAAAGTAAGTGTGGGGGTGAGGGTCATAATCCACACTTGATACAGGTGGAAATTAATTATTTTTACGGTTTTTTTTTTTTTTTTTTTTTTTTTTTTGACGCTAACCCTGCGACTAGTCTTGGGATCGGAATCAATGTAGGACATTAACTTCCATTAGCGCCATAAACATCATAGCGTAATATAAATATTACAGTCTCATTGATTGGACCATATTTTCCACTTCGTCATAAGTTTTTAACTTAAGCCATTCAGACAAAGCTTTTTTACATTCGCGGTAGGTTAGTGGGTACATGTCAAGTTCTTTATTAAGAAGATTGTATAAATGGGATGATTGCCTAGGGAATTGTCTTTTTGCGAATGTAGACTTTACCGACACAGTAGGGGCAACCGTGTTTTTCCTTCTGCCTTTTGTCTTTTGTGGGTTGAATGATAGAGTTTTATGCTTAGTTAGAATTATATTAAGTACGTAAAGTTTTCTAACGGTCAGAAGATCCGAAATCCGGTATAGGTTCTCAGTTGAAAACCTGAAGGGTTTAAAAAACATAACTTTCAGTAGGGACCTCTGAGCTCTCTCAAGATCTAGGAATTTAATCTTTGTGGCACCTCCCCAGATAGGTAGGCAATAAGCCATGACGGACTGAGCAAGTGAGATGTAAATCTGTATCAGGAGTTTTTTCGAGGTGACATGTCGTAATGCCTTGAAAGTCCAGATTAACTTCCGTATTCGCTTCATTATTAATTCAGTCTGTCTATGCCAGGATAATCGTTGATCAACCATAATACCTAAGTATTTGGTGGATTCTACTCTATTAATTTCTGTGCAAGAACAGACCGGATTTAAAGGGTAATTGCATTTATGAATCTTAATTTTGAATTCTGGAGGGGGTTGAGAGGTGTTGTATTTTGTGAAGCAAATGAAGTTGGTTTTGGTAGTATTTAAGGTTAAGAGGTTAAGGTCAAGCCAGGCTGCAATCCTTGCCAGTCCACGCTCAGCAGTTAACCGGACATTGTCCCAGGTGTCACCACTGAACACTATAGCAGTGTCGTCTGCGTATGAAAGAATATGTGCATCCACAATTTTCATGCTACATAGAGTATTTATATATATAAGGAACAATGTCGGTCCGAGCACACTGCCTTGACCTACTCCGAATTGGACGATCTCTTCAGAGCTAATGGTATTGCCTAACTTAATCTTTTGCTTACGTTCGCTTAGATAGTCTTTGAGCAAGGCGTGGGGAATACCTCTTACTCCAATTGATTCCAGCCTATCCAGTAGTGTGACGACAGACACTGTGTCGAAAGCCTTTTGAAGATCTAGGAAGACAGCAAGGCACCTGCATCCGCTGTCCACTTGACTGGTTACAGCGGAGGCAAGTGCCAGTACTGCGTCTTCCGTAGACATTTTCCGTCTGAAACCGTACTGCGAGGGCGATAAGAGGTTGTTTTTATTAAGGTAAGATAAGAGACGTGAGTTTATTAATCTTTCCATTACTTTTGATATTGATGGCAATACAGATATAGGTCTATAGTTAGACGGATTTGTTTTGTCTCCACTTTTGTGCACCGGTGTTATTATGGCAAGCTTTAAGGCGTTTGGGTATGTAGCGTGTTCAAAGCACTGGTTTGCTAAGTGGGTTATAATCGGGACGACAAGAACATGAGCAGTCTTTAAGAAATTGACAGTTATGCCGTCCCAGCCCGGGGCACTATCTGATTTCAGAGACATTAGAACGCGGTGAACTTCATCCTGGTCAGTATTTAATAGTACAAATGATGAGAGAGGTGGAACATTAGCTGAGTCAGGGCTATATTTTTGGTCATAACCTGTGGTGGAGCTAGCAATTATCTCGTTCGCTAGAATTTTGCCTATGTTGGAAAAGTATTCATTTACAGCATCAGCTGATTCTTTTGGAGTAGCCTTGAGCTCTAATAGATCCGTGTTGGGCGTTTTACTTGGCTTTCGATGAGTAATGTTGTTTATAGTTTCCCACATTTTTTTGGGATTTTTATGCGCTTTAGTTAATTGGTCCCGGTCGTGTTTGCGCTTTTGCTTTTTAATTATACAGTTGCAATAGTTTCTGTATCTTTTGAAGGTGATCTTTAATACTTCGTTATGAGGCTCAGACTTTAACTTAAGTTGCATGTTATTACGATTACGTATGCAGTGTAGTAATCCGACCGTCATCCATGGTTTTATAAGTCTATATTTTTGCGGAATTACTGTCATAATGGTGTTATTTTTAAGGCAAGTTTGTATTATATGTATTAAGCGGTCACAAATTGCATTTGGGTCGGTAAAATCTAACAAAAGCTGTAAATCACTTTCACCTAGGTTTACTAAAGCTTTATCGAAATTGATAATAGTTTTAGTTTTAGCAATTTTACGTATATGTTTTTTATTTGTAAATTTTAGGAAAATCATGGAATGGTCTGTTATAGTTGTGTTTAATACAGCTATGGTCGCGGCAGCATTTGTGGGGTCAAGTTTTACCATGAAGTGGTCTAAACAGTTTTTACCTCTAGTAGGTAGTGAATGCCCTGGAAGTAGGCCATTCATCGCCAGCATGTTGAGATAGGTTAACCTGTTTGATCGATCATATGAATGTTCGGCCTCGTTATAAATCAAATTTATATTTATATCTCCTGTGACTATTGTATTTTTACACGAGGCAATAGTGGTTAAGTGATCATTTAATGAATTAATAAATTCGTCGGCGTTTGGTTTTGAAGGCGACCGGTAGATAGCCAAGATAGTTAGCCCAGGGTGAAAGTTAATTTGAAGACAGGAAGCATGTGTCAGTTTTACTTCCTCTACTGAGGTCTTATGAGTATTTTTAACATAGACAACAACTCCATCGGCTTTGTTTAAGTGATTGGCAGTTTGGTAGGATAGATAATTGCGTATTTGGGGTATGGGTTTTGCGGGGTCGAGTCTACATTCAGTTAATGTTAATAAGTCTATGTCTGTTTTTAAACTATGCAAATTGACTCGCAGGTCATTGTGGTTGGAGTAAATGGATCGTATGTTTTGCGACACGATGGTTATATCCACAGGATTTCTTTTTATAAATCGATTAAGATCCTCAGGGGAGCAGTTAATGGTCATTGCGGTTTCTGAACTGTCTATATTGTTTATAGCTTGTAATGTGTTACTCATAATAATATAAAATGAGTGGTATGTGGTCATTATCATTATTGGTCATATTTTTGTGGATGTGGGTGAATGGGTAGTAGCGAGTGAATAGTGTAATTGTGTATAATGGGGTGTATGCCTGTCGTGTGAGCGTAGGTTTGAAAGAACGTGTAGGAGAATGTATGTGTTTTAAGAGTGAGCGCGATTGACTTACACTTTTAAGTTTAAAAAATAAAAAGTATAAAATAAAAAGTAAAAAGTAAAAATTAAAGATGTAACTAATCTTAGGGTAACACACAAAAACAATAATATGTAATCGCAACAGAGGAACAACTAAGGCTAGTCATGTTTGTTGCATTAAATTATTCACCTGAGATTCGCTATTTAAGATTATGGTTGGTGCAGCTTCGTCCTTCTTTACATATACCTTTCCATAGGAGGTCCAGCAGAATTTGTAGTTTCGTGACTTAGCTAGGTCGCGGGCTAGATAAAACAGCCTGGCTCCTTTCGTGGTTAATTGTTCTGAGACGTAAATTGGTGTATACTACTGTAATACTGTAACTAGGACGTCTACTGTCTATTTTGCAGTTTTATCTTTATTATTCGAAAAGTTATAATCACATTGTTCGCGAAATTATTTTAAAACAGTTTTGACTAAGTTTTAGCAACGTGGAAGTTTCTACGTTAGAAATGGCAGGGAGGGTGGGGGGCACTGCAGTGCCTTGCAACGCCCCCTGGCATTGCAAGGCAGGCAATTTGGCGGGCCATATTTCGCAAACGGTATAACTGAAAAAAAGTGATGTATTAAATTTACCTTCGTTTAAATAGAACTATTCAATTATACCCATCAAGAGGGGGTGCATTGAAAAAAATAATTCATCCCCATTTGTATCTTTAGGCTTGTAAAAAAAACCGCCCAAGTGCGTGTCGAACCACGCACAATGAAGGGTTCCGTAGTTGGGAATGAGTTTATCCCAAGAAGCCTAACCTTTTCTCCCCTGGGTCAATATCAACAAACTGAATTTTTTTTCAATTTTGGTGGCGAAATTTTTTCTTCAGTTTTCGTGAAAAATAAGGACCTGGTATAAGAATAGAAAGTCCAAGCTAGAAGGATCTTCAAGAGGTCAGACAATATCTCAATAACTTTTTGAGATATTTTAGTTAAAAGTCTAATGTGGCCACCAAAATTGAAAATCGACCACCAAAATCGAAAGTGCCCACCAAAATTAAAAATCAGTGGCACCAAAATTGGATTACTCTGTTACAAACCTCAATCTCACTAATAAAGCTCAATGTAACTAATCTCACAAATTCTCGGGAATTATCAATAATTTTCATCAGTCAATGAAACTCTCTATTGTTAAAAAATATTTATTATTATTTATCTGATAAACTCATAATGATAATTATGTAGAAATATCAATGCTGCAGACGCATGAAGATGTAGGGGGCGATAGCGCCGTAAGTTCAACAGGGCTACTTGTGCGAAGATTTTGTGACTTATTTGGTTGTGGATTAGCACGACTTAGGGTCGATGTAAGCTGTTGGAGTATTGACGTTGCGAAGCTGTTTGATTGTAACTTCTGGTGCGAGTGTCTGGACTATTGCAATCACGACAGGTTCGAGGACGTAAATTTCTAATAACTGAAGTATGTTGATGCGTGCTCTCATTATCAAATCGTGAAGATCTGGCGTGCTGTTCGCAAGAGGGCCATAGGGCCATGCGCATCAACAACTCTACAATTAGGTAAGATGTCTTGTTGAGAATTGCTGTCACAAAGTACATGTTGAGATGAAGCATTTGATTCTGCTTCTCTTGCGAGCCTTTTTGTTGCTTTTTTTCTTTGATAATATTCTTGTTGATATATTTTATTTGCAAAGTTCGACGCTCGCGTTGTGACTTCTGTTGCTGTGAAACAAGTTTACCTTCTCACTTTTTGGTGATATTTCTCCCTTGCTCTTTTTCGTAGTATTTCAGCCTGTTCGGGATTGCTCTTTATTCTTGCTTTCCTTCTTCTTTCTGCCATTCTCTTTTTATGCAACCTATCTTCGCTGGTCTGTTTTGGCATTCAAAAATGCAACAAAATAAAATCATATGAATAAGAAACTTGGTCATTAGCAGGTCAAACTCAAACTTAAAGCATTTATTTCAATTAAACCACCAGGCACTTTTGAATTGTCAAGAAGTCGGTCAGTCAGAAAATATGAAGCTAGTGCCCAAGAAGACCGTTTCCACTGTGTTGAGAAATCGCCACCTTAATGCAGTTGAAGTCCAGCAACAGCTTCTTCAGACCCGAAGGGACTACATTAGTGACAGTACAGTGAGAAGACGACTTGCTGAAGCAAATCTGAAACCCCGGAGACCAGCGAGTGACCCCAAACTCGAGAGAGAGCATCGAGTAGCGAGACTGCGATACGCCCGTGAACAGTGGGATGAAGAAGAGTGGTCAAGAATTTTGTTCACAGATGTGTCTCGATTGTCAGTTTACACTTTCGATGGATGGCGAAGTGTCTACAGGCGGCCTGGTGAGCGATACCTTCAAGACTGCTTCTCAGGAAGAGTCCAGTACGGTGGAGGCAGTGTACATGTATGGGTTGGCATATCTTCAGAAGGTCGCACAGAGTTAGTGGACATAGAAAATGGCACTCTGACTGGGGAAAGTTATGCCCAAGAGATTCTCAACGCGTATGCAGGGCAGTATTTAGCAAATATGGGTGACGGATCGATGCTGATGCATGATAATGCCCGGCTTCACACGACTCAGGTTGTGCAAGAGTATATTCAGGAGGTAGGTATCAGCGTGATGGCTTGGCCATCAAGAAGTCCTGATTTAAACCCGATTGAGCATGCCTGGGATGAGCTAGGGAGGCTAGTCAGAAGCCGTAGACCACCACCTACCACCCTCAGGGCACTAAAACAGGCCCTGATTGAAGAATGGGAAAATAATCCCCAACATCAGCTCTGAAACCTCGTGTTCAGTATGCCAAACCGGCTCGAAGCTGTAGTCAGAGCCCGAGGAGGCAATACCAGTTATTAAAAATTTAATTACATGTAACTGCACTGTACTGTATTTTTGACACTAAGCTAAAAATGGTTATTTTTTTTTTTTGTTTTAGATATTTTTAAGTTAAAAATGTTACTAATGTATAGTTTACTAGTTTCAAAGAAAGCCGATAAAATTTGCTACAAAACGTTTTTTGTTTTAAATCTCTAAATTCTATAGTTTAGAAAAAACATAAATTTTAAAAGTGTATTACTTAGTTTTGCAGGCCAGTGTATTTCACAAACTGATCCCTAAATCGAAAAATGGTTTTCACAAACCCGCAAGATTTTTTAAAGAACCATCCAACGGTAACATGGGTAGACGAGAAAAAAAAACAGCATGTGTGCAATTTACACATGGTAGAAGTGAAATCTTCAAAAACACGTGTATAATGCTTCCTGTCTCATTTTCCCCCACGTTAAATCTTATGAATTTACATCTCTTTTTAGTGTCGCTTTTTCGTTTCATAAACTTTCAAATTACAACGATGCTAAAGAACATCCATCAATCCATCCATCCATCCATCCATCCATCGATCCATCGATCCGTCGATCCTTCGATCCACCGATCCGTCGATCCATCGATCCATCGATCCGTCGATCCATCCATCCATCCATCCATCCGTCGATCCATGGATCCATCGATCCATCGACCTGTCGATCCATCGATCCGTTGAACCGTCGATCCATCGATCCATCGATCCATCCATCCATCGATCCACAAAAACACATTTAATAAAATTTCAAATCACAACGATGCTAAAGAACTTTTCACTTCAAAAACATCCCCACTTTACGTGTACCTAAAAAAACCGATAGCCTAAAAAAATTTTTTTCAAGATTTTATTTTACCACTTTGTCGGCGTGATTAATAATGTACGGACGCCAGCACATCAACCTACCCGAAACTGTCAAATTTTCGCAATCAACTTTGAACCTTATACTTTAGTGATAAAGTTGAAAATCTATTAAAGAAATCTGACAGATTGTAGTAACTTGATGTGCTGGCGTCTGTACATATTATATCCATGCCAAATTATAGTTTTCTAATACGACTAAGAGCCTCTGAGCTAAACTGCGGACGGACATGGCGAAACTATAAGGGTTCCTTTTTGACTACGGAACCCTAAAAAAGAGAAAGCCATCATAACAAAATTTTTTTCACTTCAGTAGCTCAAACAAGTAGGTTTTGCTGCGTGAAATCAGTGAGCAAAATGCGATTTTGCTCACTGAGTGAGACAAAGTAACTTTTTAATTTTTTTTTATTCTACTTTGGGTTAATCATACAATTCGAAACATTCACACTCTATCTCTTTCCCGCCATTAGAAAGAGAGAGAGACAAAGACCAGCCCTTTCGAAGTTCGGATTTTGAATTCGACCTCAAAGACAAACACGTTCGGAATTTCGTACTAACTAAAGAAATTTTGCAAAAAGAAAATTATGTCTTTTAATGTAATTTATTGAATTTTTAACTTATTGTTTTATTTAAACGAAAATAAGTATTTACTGCAAATAAAACTGATATTTAAATTGTAATTTATATTTACTGCTAGTTTCAATAAATGTTAGGTACTTACGTAATATATTTTGAATAATAAAATATCATGGGTGCTATTTCCGAACACGCCTTAATTTAAATAAAAGAGCGGGAATAAAATTTCGTGACTGGCGTACAGAGTTGAATAAGTTAAAAAATATTAAAATAATCGTAAAATATGAGTGAAACTAGCGACGAGAACAGTATTTTAACACCGGAAGAGTTAAAACAACAAGTTATTAATGCAGAATTAAGTTTCCTACCTGAGAAGTCTCGCGAGAAATATCTGAAAGCATACCATGTCTTCAATGAATGGAGACTTACAAAGGGCGCAAGCAGTTTTTCGGAGACGGTGTTGCTATCTTATGTTTTAGATTTTATAGAATAGGTATCTACCTACAATGTTATCTAATTATTTTGATACACAATAAATAGTTATTTCAATCTATTCCTGTTTATTATTTTATCTCCTAAAGTGTTCTCGCGTGTGCGTTCGCGCAGCGGAATGTTGTTGAATTTAAAGATATTAATTATGCAGATATTTAGTGTATGACGTCGTATAATTGTGTATGGTAAAAAAAAAATTGTGTACGCAGCCATTGTGGAGAAATTCACCAAAAACTGATTCCGCTGGGCGAACGTTGTCCTGGCGGAACTTATTTTAATCCATAGACTTTAGAAGAAAAGAGGTGTGTCCAAAAATTAGTGTGTATTTGTGTGTAATTGTGTATGTATGAATAAAATGAGTGCATGCATAAACTTCGGAGAAATTCAAGTTTCCGCTACGCGAACATTTGGCCATTAGCTAGTTTTCATATAAAGCGCTTACATAGAGAGCTGTAGATTTTTACATACGTTGTTTTGAATTTGTTTATATTTGTTTAAAAAACAGATTTAGAAAAAATCGTAGGGCTTAAAAGATAAAAATATAAACGTAAAATACACTTAATAGGTCTTAGTTCTTAAAGTATGCACTTTGGGGTCTAGATTTTCACGTTTATACAAACCTTGTAAGTATCTGAAACATGTTGCCAAGTATCAATGATGTTCCGTTAGTAATTAAAGAGTTAAAGGACAATTTTACCATGAATAGATCACTGTTTACAAAACAGTCAAATATCACGACGTTCTAAAGGAATTGCATGGTAAAATGTATGCCAAAAATTAGTTTATTCATTCAACTATTCACATGCAAAATTTCATGTCATTAAATTTAGTAATTAAAGAAATCAATTAAAATACTGACGAAGCATCGAAAACCTACATAACCCGACCAAGTTCGGATAGCTACAAAAAAGCGTCCATGCAATATATTTAGGTAACATCCCAAAATTTACCGTATAATACCGGTATTGAATTGGTATAGGTGATAACACAATTGTTGTTTCGATATAATTTAAAGGTCATTTATTTTTGTACACCAAATTTTTGTTCAATTGTTCTGATTTTTCAGCTCCAGAATTGACTGGAATAATTCCGGAGTTCCGATAGGTATTCACATTTTTTAAAAGTTAATATTTTGATTTAATTATATTCTTGTGAACGCACGTAATTTAACGTCTGTGGAATATTCCACAAACTGCTAGTCGAACAGGACGCGCGCGGCTTCCCGCTTGAAACGGTACTTCCATCCTTGAAGAAAAGAGAGGGCAATAATATGTTTTCATTGGCCGCGGCCCGCGCGTATTCGTTTTTGCTGTTGAACTTGAACCTGATTTTGTTTTTTATCCCCAGTCACAAACAAATGTGCAGTTAAGGACAATGTGCGTATGCGCTGTTAATATTGACAAAGTGTGTTATTAATGTTATAGTGTAACAGTGAAGCTTAACATAGGTAATTATGTAGTAGGAATATTGAGTCAGTGATAGTGAGAAGCTGATCACAGATATAAGGTAAGATTTTATAATAAATTAATAACTATACACTTATTCATTTACGTAGTTTATGAGGCATATAAATTATAATAATTGTGTTACGTTAACATTGGACAGACACCATAAACCCAAGTTAATATCTACAGATTGATCTAATTCTATTTAGAATTTAAATTCATAATAATAAATTATACTAGACATATTATAATGGCTTTTTCACTGTTCGTGCTGTGCGTCTGTGGAACTCACTCATTCGTTACGCGATAGCCCTTCGTTGGTAGTTTTGGAACATTTTTTGTCAATATAAACTGTAGTTTAAGTATATATTTATAAGTATGTATCATTTGAGTATATATTATGTTTATGTATTTGTTATTTGTTTAGTTTCTATCTGTAGTTTATTTTATGTAGGTACCTATAATATTATAATTAGAGTAGTTTATCTTTTTTTTCCCCCCTTTCTTACTATGTACACTTGTTTTCTGTCCTGTTAAGAACTATCTCTCTTTCGCTCTAGGTTTGCTGTCAGAGAACTCATTAATGAGTTAAGCTCGCCTTTGTACATTATATTTTTTTATTGTAAAATTTATGTATTATTTTGGTGTGTGTACCTTAAAGTATAATAGTAATAGTAGTAATATATTATAATAAAATCGTAACCAAGTAGATGTTTTTCCTGGTTAAAGACAAACTACTGAATAGAAAATTACAGAATAACTACTGAATTAACTAAACGACCGACTAGATTGTAACGAAATGTTGAAAATAAATATTGTTATTGAATAATCACCTTATATTTATTACCAATATGCAAAATACATATACGTATAAGGCAGATGTTTATTATTGACTTTCTTTTTGTGGGGTTATGTGTAGAGATGGCAATAACGGCTGTTTTTCAATAATTAATTATGCATATGATTCTATATCACTAAGACATACTCCCCTTAAAAGGAAAGCAACTAATAAAGTATCACAATTTTTCATTATCTTTATGTAGTAATCCATGTACCTATGTAAATGTATACTTTTTATTAATGTTTCAGATTATAATGGCGTCTTAATCTCACTAGAAGCGAACACCTCAACGACCTAATTCTACAAACCAAACCAATTGATCCAACGCATCGCGCGGCGCTACCGACGCCGACGGGAGGAAAAATTTAAAATGGCCGGCAGAAAAAGTACTATACCGTTAAATAATATGAAAGTAGTAGTACGAATACATAAAGACACGTTTGTTAAATCTGTTCCTCCTGTTAGCCATGAAGTGTATGACAGTATACAAAAGCAGTTAGCTGAATTATTTAATTACTACATGAAGAAACCTGCCATACAATTGTCAATTAAACGCCATTATAATTATTTTTTTGACCACTGTGAAAACATACCCACCAGTAAACATTATTTTGATGATTCTGATGAAAACAATGTTGATATTACAGACGAATCTGATGAAGTTCAAGTAAAATTTCTAATGGATTATTATGAGTACAGAAATATAGAACCAACAAATCACAAGTTGTTAAAAAATAATTGGACGAATGAGCTACAAGACCACATATGGGCAAAAACGGATATTCAATGCACTTTTTCATTTAAAAGCAATTACGTTCCTTCAAATTTAAAGCTAAATAATATCAAATGTGATGGCAAATGTACCCAATGTGGAGTAAATATTTTAGTCACTATTGATCCAATAACTAGTAATTAGTTGGGTTATTATTAAAGAAATATTTTTAATTCAAGAAATGCAATTGTTTTATTTTTTCCTAACGCTTGTGTACGGAACTGTACCATATTAGTAAATACTATATTGGAAGGTTAAGAACGTCTCTTAGATATATGGCTGGGCCGCTTTTTTGTAGCTATCCGAACTTGGTCGGGTTATGTAGGTTTTCGATGCTTCGTCAGTATTTTAATTGATTTCTTTAATTACTAAATTTAATGACATGAAATTTTGCATGTGAATAGTTGAATGAATAAACTAATTTTTGGCATACATTTTACCATGCAATTCCTTTAGAACGTCGTGATATTTGACTGTTTTGTAAACAGTGATCTATTCATGGTAAAATTGTCCTTTAACTCTTTAATTACTAACGGAACATCATTGATACTTGGCAACATGTTTCAGATACAAGGTTTGTATAAACGTGAAAATCTAGACCCCAAAGTGCATACTTTAAGAACTAAGACCTATTAAGTGTATTTTACGTTTATATTTTTATCTTTTAAGCCCTACGATTTTTTCTAAATCTGTTTTTTAAACAAATATAAACAAATTCAAAACAACGTATGTAAAAATCTACAGCTCTCTATGTAAGCGCTTTATATGAAAACTAGCTAATGGCCAAACGTTCGCGTAGCGGAAACTTGAATTTCTCCGAAGTTTATGCATGCACTCATTTTATTCATACATACACAATTACACACAAATACACACTAATTTTTGGACACACCTCTTTTCTTCTAAAGTCTATGGATTAAAATAAGTTCCGCCAGGACAACGTTCGCCCAGCGGAATCAGTTTTTGGTGAATTTCTCCACAATGGCTGCGTACACAATTTTTTTTTTACCATACACAATTATACGACGTCATACACTAAATATCTGCATAATTAATATCTTTAAATTCAACAACATTCCGCTGCGCGAACGCACACTGTTCTCGCTGCTGAAGTGAAAAGTTATGTGTGTTACACGAGAGCAAAGATTTTTTGCATCTCGTGCCTTTGAATCCCTCGCCACACTCAGGATTCAACTTTAGAATCACTCGCTACGCTCGTGATTCAATCGTTGAATCCTTCGCTTGCTCGGGATTCAAAATCAGCACTCGCAGCAAAAAACTACTTTGCTCTCTTGTTGCACAAATAACTATTTTCTTTAAATAAAATTGATCAGTTTGAATAAGTAATATTAATTAGTAAAAATATCAGTGATTGAACTAGGATGATGTTATTTTGATACTTATTGTATTTTTACTCGCATTATACATATAGGTAGATAGGTAGGTACACACGGCTACGTATCAAGCTATACATTTCCAGTATAAGCTGACCTCTCATTTTACGGGAAAGATTCAATTATGTTACATTATGCGATTTAAAATTTATACATACATAAATACAAAGCATCACGCCTGTATTGCCCGATGAGGTGGGCCTGGGCAGAGGTGCGGGAATCGAACCCAGGACCTCACGCTCAACAGTAGACAGTAGCGCTTGCGACCGCTAGACCAACGAACGAGGTAAAAAAAATATTAACGGGGATTAAAAATTTACTTAGGGTGAGTGGGGGCAAGATCGAACGGTTTTTTGATGAGATGAGCAGTGTTGTATTTGAAGTCTTGTAGAACAGTACATATGAGCTTATGCTATAAAATTATTTGTTTGAGTAAAGAGCAAAGAGTATATTTTTCTATCATATTGATAACATCCTGTTAAATCTGCTCCAAAGCATAAAAAAAATTAAATTAAATGTTTTTATCACGAAAATTAACCAGGGGAAAGATGAAAGGGTGATGGGGAAAGATCGAAATAGTTTCTAGAATCGTTTAAATGATTGTAAGACGCTGTTGGTGGTCACTAGTCTATAGTTTGAAGTGCCCTAAAAACTGAGAACTGACTGAAGTGTCAAAATTCCTTTAGTTAAGAAAGATATAACGTTTTTATATTTTTATATATTTCAATCTTACCCCACCGGGGGAAGATTGACAAAGAGGTTCTCAAACTTTCCACTTGAAGGGGATTGAAATGAACTCCTCTTCATCTATAAAATATGAGATTTTATTAAGTACTTGTATTACAATGACTGATCTTGAATTCTTGATTAAGACGCGTACATTTATGCGCGTGAGAGTTTATTAAGTTTCTAGTAGTGATCGCTGGCGCGACTCGATGTGCAGTGAAGTGATGACGGCGCGGTGCTCCGTCCCGCGCCCCCCGCACGCCCTGCCGACGTCTTAGTGGTGTGCCGCGAGCGTTGTTAGATGCTGTAAGGCACGGTTATTTTAGTTTACTATTATACTTGGTGCACACGATGGCGTGCACATACTCCGCGGCGTTGAAGCTATTTCAACAGCTATGGAGTCGTGGGCAACAGACACATTTTATGAACGGCCCGTTTTATAAGTCCTTTGTTGGTGTGGACGTCCGCAACCCGAACAATTCCATCTTTACCCGGGTGCAATTTCATCACGCGCCCCATGCGCCAGTCGAGAGGCAGCAGGTTGTCCTCTCGTAGCACGACCAGGTCACCGAGTTGCAATGATGGTTGATCTCTCCTCCATTTGGTCCTGTTCTGCAGCTCTGCCATGAACTCCCTGCGCCATCGTGCCCAGAATTGCTGTCGGATCTGCTCGATTCGCTGGTATCTGGTGGGTCTAATGCAGTTAACCGGTAACGACGGCACAGACATCAACGGGCGGCCTATAAGGAAGTGCCCAGGAGTCAAGGGATTTGTGTCAGTTGGATCAGACGAAAGAGGAGAAATGGGGCGGGAGTTAAGGATCGCTTCAATTTGCGCAAAAAGCGTCGCCAGCTCTTCAAATGTAAGTGAGGCACTACCAGCAACGCGTTTCAAATGATATTTAGCGGATTTAACGCCAGCCTCCCATATTCCACCAAAGTGTGGTGAGTAGGCTGGACAAAACAAGAATTTGATTTCCTCATTTGACGCGAAATCTGAGACTGATTGGCGGCTGGCTTTTATAACTCTCCCCAACTCATTGTTAGCCCCTACGAAGTTTTTCCCATTGTCGCAATAAATCGCGTAAGGCTTGCCGCGACGTGACACAAACCTACGTAAACAAGATATAAAAGCTTCAGTGGTTAGGTCACTGACAACTTCAAGGTGTAGAGCTTTAGTAGCTAGACATACAAAAACGCATAGGTAGGCTTTTGTAACGCGGTTACCTCGACCCTTTTTTGAGGATATCATAAATGGTCCCGCAAAGTCGATCCCACATGTACTGAACGGGAAACCTGGATTAACCCTCACACTAGGCAAGTCCCCCATTAAGGGCTGTATCGGCTGACCTCGAAATCGAGTACAGACCACACAAGTCCTAACAATAGTGCGAGCTAAGTTTCTGCCACCCAGTGGCCAAAACCTCTCACGAACAGAGGACAAAAGTAACTGGGGGCCTGCGTGAAATAATCTACCATGTTCATAGTGCATTATTAACCTAGTTAAATGTTGCTTAGCATCTAATAGAATTGGATGTTTCTTATCATATTGACAATCAGACTTATTAATCCTACCTCCTACTCTAATTAACCCATTATTATCACAAAATGGATTTAAAGGCAACAATTTGCTTTTGTGATGCCTTACCATCTTTTATTATTTTAATCTCCTTTGCAAATGACTCTAGCTGACTGAACTTTAACAATAATATTGATGAGCGATCAAGTTCCTCAGTTTGCAAAGGTCCTAACACTTTAACAGTATTCTTCTTGCAATTATTTACAAAACGTAGAACATACGCAAAGCATCTTTTTGTTTTTAAATAACTAGAATATTTTTTAAACTGAATAAATGAATTAATGGTATCCGATGTTTCATCAACGGATATTAATATTTTTGTTTCGGGTAAGTTATTAAGGCTAACCTGTGGCTGGGTAGGCCATTTAGATTGATCTTCCTTTAAGAACGAAGGTCCCTCCCACCACAATGATGATGCTTGCACATGCTGTGGATCAACACCCCTGGACGCTAAGTCAGCAGGGTTAAATTTTGTTGGAACATGTTTCCATTCATAATTTTCGGTAAGTTGATTTATTTTATTTATACGGTTACGCACAAACGCTTGCAAGGCTTTATTCTGTGTTTTTAACCATCCAAGTACCACCGTGGAGTCAGTCCACATGTATATTTTATTAACATTGCATGGAACTGACTTTAATACTTTAGTGCACAACTCAGCTCCTGTTAGAGCAGCACATAACTCTAACCGTGGAATAGTAAGTGTTTTAATTGGTGCCACTCTTGTTTTTGCACATAGTAACCTAACAGTGACTGTATTATCTTTATTACTATTGGAGCGCATATATACACATGCTCCATAAGCTTGTTGTGATGCATCAACAAAGCAGTGCATCTCCACAGACTGAAAATCTAGATTTTCACAAAAAACATTGCGAGGTAAGGCAATGTCTGACAACAAATGTAAATATTTTATAAAGCTAAACCATTTTTTAACATAATGTTCTGGTACAGAGTCATCCCAATCCAACTTGAGAGTCCATAAATTTTGCAATAATATTTTAGCTTTGATAATGCAACAACTAACCAATCCCAATGGATCAAATAGCTTACACGTAGTAGAAATAATTATTCTTTTTGTAACCTTATTAGAGAATTCAATCTCACTAGGAAAATGTAATTTGTCTGACAACGGTGACCATTTCAACCCTAAAACCGTGGTTTCATCATGAAAAGTAAGGCAATTTGTAGACTCTGAATTATCATTAAGTATTTCAGGGCAATTTGTTCTAAACTTTCTTAACGGAAAACAGGCGGCATTCAAAGTCTGTGACACACCCAAATATATTGCCTTAATTCGTCCTCAGAAGAGGCACCAGTTATTAAATCATCCATGTAAAAATTATTCTTAATTACCGCAGCAATAACCTTATCTTTACATTGGCTCCCTAGCTCAAACAGACACCTGGTACTCAAAAATGGAGCAGATGCCATTCCATAGGTTAAGGTTTTTAGTTGCAGAATTTTAATAGGCTCCGTTGGTTGGTTTCTCCACAATATCAGCTGTAGATGTCTCTGCGACTCATTTAATTCGATTTGCCTGTACATTTATTCGACATCCGCTGTTAATACACATTTATGTAATCTAAACTGGATAAGTATCGAAAACAAATCATTTTGCACTACTGGACCAACTGCCTGGATGTCATTGAGTGATTTGCCTGATCTGGTTTTAGCAGACGCGTCAAATACCACTCGAAGTTTTGTAGTTTCGTGTTGTTCACGAATCACACAATGGTGTGGTAAAAAACATCCAAACTCTGGCCTATCAGTTTCAACTAAGTGTTCTAATCTAGCATATTCGTTTATAAAATTGGCATATTGTTCCTTTAACTTATGATTTTTATTTAACTTACTTTCTAAATTAAAAAAACGCTTAATTGCTAAGGGAAATGAATTGCCAAGTGCCTGCTCAGGGACCTCCATCAGAGGCATCATTACCGAAAATCTACCATCAGGCAAGCGACAAGTATTTTTATTGAAGTGAGATTCACAAAACTGTTCATTGACAGAATAAATGTTAGCTTCAGAAGGTACTTCTTCAACCTCCCAGAATTTAATTAAAGAATCATGTAAATTTTGACCAATATTTGTACCTTTATGAACAATGTTACAGTGTGTTTTCTTATTATTGTGACCTTCCCCAGTGGGGCCAGCCACTATCCACCCTAGCATGCTATCTTGTAAGACTGGTCTGTTTTCCCCTAAACTTATTTTATTTGGTAATATAATATTAAAGAAATGACCTGCACCTAACAAAATATCTATTTCCGATGGCTGGTAAAACAAAGGATCAGCCAATTGAATATTATCTGGGAAACCTAACCTTTCTACATTAACTTGAATGTTAGGTAACTTGCCAGTAATTCTTGGAAGAATAAAACAATTTACATGCACACTAAATCTGCCCACCTTTGAATTTAATTTAACATTGCACCTTTCTGTTATTTCACATGCTACATTGTTTATGCCTGTTACATTGAAGGCATTTAGTTTTTCAGTCTGTAGTCCTAGCTTTTCTTTCAGGTTGCCAGTCATAAATGAAGACTGGCTTCCAGTATCCAGCAATGCACGAGCTAGGTAAGTAAAATTTGTTTTTGTATTAACCAATTCAACCTGCGCAGTACACAATAAAACTTGTCCTGGTGACACTGCAGATAAACTAGCAGGGATGCTAGTAACAGGAGGCTCAGTGTCTTCAGTGGCTACATTTATAACCGTACTGTTTTTGTGTAATAAACTGTTGTGTTTGTCTGGACATTTCCGGCACAAACCCTTCAACGTACATTCTGTATGTGTGTGACCAGTGCGAAGACAGTTGTTGCACAGTTTTTGTTTATTTACCCAGGAAAGCCTATCATTTAATTTCATCCCTTTGAATTTAAAACACTGGTGTATATAATGGTTTTTATCACACACAACACATGCCTTTTTTTGATTGTTTTCTGTAACGGTAGCAAAAGACCTTAATGATTTATTTTCCTTAGTTTTATTATCTTTAGAAGAGTTTTTATTATCATGATAACTATGACTTTGGTTAACCGATTGCAGAATGTTAGCTCGTTGCATTAAGAAATCCTGAAACTCTTCAAGTGATGGACGGGAAGACAAACTACCTTTAAGATCTTCCCACTTACTCCTAGTCTTGGGATCTAACTTTGCGGCCACCAAATGTATTACTAAAGGATCCCAACTATCGGTAGAAATCTCCAATGTATTTAACGCACTTAAGTTTTTAAAAATTATATCACTTAACTCCCTTAACGCCATGGACGATTCCTTTTGAATAGGAGCTATACTTACTAACGCGTTTAAGTGATAGTTCATAAGAATATTTGGATTATCATACCTCTTACATAAAGCCTGCCATGCGCTTTTATAATCCTTAGCTGCAAAATTAATTGAACTAATAGCAATCCTTGCGCTGCCTGCTAACGAATTTCTCAAATAATGATATTTATTTATTATCGGTATAGTATCATTTTCATCTATAAGTGATTGGAATGTGTCTCGAAATTCCAGCCATTTTACAAAGTCCCCATCAAAAGTAGGTAGATTAATAGTAGGCAATTTTATTGAAGCATTTACCCCACAACTTGATTTTATTGAATCGTTATTTATTGAACTTTTTGTTTTAGAAAACTGATCTATTATTTCCTGTGCTAATGCAATTTGAGAACAAAATTCACTTTCAGTGACATTTCTTTCTGAGTATTGTTTATTTTCATTTACAGTAAGTTCTTCAATTTCTGTCTGAACCTCTTCAAATTTTGGTACCAATTCTTGTAATTGTGCTAATTTTACCGATAATTCCCTTATATCCAAACTAGTTACGCCATCCAACCTATCCAACTGAAACTTGGTGACATAGTTTTTAAAATAAGTTACACGACTACCCAAGTAACATTTAAGCGGAAAAATATTATATTTACCAGCGCATTACCAGCTATAAGCTTAATAAATGATGTACAAGAGTGTAAAAATATGTATAGGACTGTACTTTAGTATAACTGTACAACTGTATACAGTATAGCTGATTAACGGCTGTATAGAGCCAAAATTTTTACCTTTAGCTTTTAAATAGCATTGGAAAATGCTAAAATACAGACCGCGGCGTAAAAAACTGCGTTCAGCAACTTTATAAGACAATAACTGTATACTGCTCTCAAATTATACTTTTATATAACCTACTTCTGCACAAGAGCATTAAATATTGTTATAGCCTGAATATTGGTGTAAAATTACTCTATTGTCCAGCCTTCAAGTTAAGCTTGATAATAGCTGTACAACGGAAATCTAGGATACTCTTAGCAAGCAGTTCCCTTTATAATAGTTTAATTCAATTCTGTCTCATGTAGAAGAGTTTAGATTTACTCCTTTTTAAAGCCTTATGCGATTGACGTACATTTTTCCCTTTTTACAGTTTTTCGTGTTTTAGAAGATTAAAGTTATTATTATAGTGTTGGCATACACAATTATCCAGCTTATCGATTATTTTGAAACTAATATAACCTAAAATCAGTCTATTTATTGGATACAACTAATAACAACACGGAGTCATAATTTTGATCAGTTGCCAATTTGTTAAGTGAACAAGAGTTAAGATACAAATATAGTGTTTGCTTCAGTATTTAAATTAGATACAATACATCTCTATAAATAAAAACAATACATTGTTTCTTTTCGCTATCAGTAACTACTATTTGGTAAATTATTATCCGATTCCTTGCTCACCGCCTTACGGGCCTTGGATCATAATGAGGTTTTCTATATTTTCAACTGAACCCTAATTAACTGTATTAATGAATATGAATAAGAATTTAAGGCAGCTTCTACAGTACTTAAATACTAATGTACAGACAATGTTACTCTTTAGGCTGAGATACGTTCTTAAATAACGACTCTGTTATGCAAAAAGCTGTATTAAGGGGTACTAGAAGAGCAAGAGCTGTATAAACTAAGGACGCCATTTTATAATAATTTATAAATTGCATTGCAATTTTACGAGATATTTTTTTGTTTGTTTTTGAAATTTCAGTACAAAATTACAAAAGATTTTAACTGTATAGTACACACAATTACGTTTACTATCAATAGAACAGTCCGGGTTACTCTTAAAACTGTTTTCAGATTTGATCACATATTTGTTGTTACAGAAAAAATGTATGTATATTCCTTATTTCGAAGGGGCGTGAGTTTTGAGCTTAAAACTAGTATACATACTCACATAAAAATATCAGTCGCAAGCATAACAACAACGATAAACAGGAAAGAGTACCTACTTACCACTTGGTTATTAAATATTTTTGCACTTATCTTCAGATATGGCACATAGTAAATAAAATGGAGAATGAATTCAACCACGAACACAATTATAATATATTTATTCTTTTATTAAGATTTTCACAAGCCTGAGTCTGTATAAAAGAATAAAAAAGAAAATTAGAGAATGGAAGCTGTATAAAAGTATCTAAATAGTATCTTAGCCAGCCAAATAGTACAGCTATTATGCAGCTGTTATACAGCTAAATCTACACTTAAAGCTATATAATTTTGGGGCCCATTTCAGAGTTACAAGGGCTGTATAGCTTGCTATACAGTCTTTATACAGCACGTTTAACAGCCTGCAGTAAACAAATAGTCCATAATACAGCTTTTATACAGTTTAAAATGTTACTTGGGTACGTATGCCAGATCTTTTACGAATTAATTTGACTAAAACGGGATTAGCATCATCGTTTTCTTGATCACTGACCGACATTTTGTTTAACGACTAAATAAATGCAGGTACCCGTACACGACACTAATTTCACCAATGAGAAAGGTAAAGGTACAAAATGTTCACTCTAACCAAAGCAATCCAGCCGCCAATCAGCTCAAACCTCGCAGCTGCCACCGAGCTCAGCCAGCAGCACGTACAGCGCCCGCAGGGCGCCGCTTTGCCGAGCACGCTGACAGCACGTTAACTTTGCCGCGCACCGACGACGCAGGCGCGAGCGACGCGTGGATCGCGATCGTCTGGAATGTTCGGCAAATAACCATTGAAACCAATTAAATAAATAAGATAACTAGGTGCCTTTTATCTGGGAATCAAATCAAGACACGATAAATAGGACCGCGTGCTCACATTCAGTGCATGAAAAATACTTAGGATTAAAATTCTATGGAAAAATATAAAATGACATGCGTGCGCAGCGTACTATAGCCAATCCTTAAAACACGCAGCTAGCTATAGCTAGGCACTTCTCCCCACAGCTTAAATGTAGCTCGGCATTTACACGCAACCAAAAGCTGAGGAATAGGGATAGGGAGCGAACAAGGAACGGGCTTACTTCCTTCCATTTTATAGCTGGTGATCCGCCGCCGCCGCCATGTTGGTTACACACGGAATCCTTTCTGTTGGTTCGATCGACGACAGCAATTCGTTCCAGCAGCTTCGATTGTTCACGGTCGCCACTTGAAGGGGATTGAAATGAACTCCTCTTCATCTATAAAATATGAGATTTTATTAAGTACTTGTATTACAATGACTGATCTTGAATTCTTGATTAAGACGCGTACATTTATGCGCGTGAGAGTTTATTAAGTTTCTAGTAGTGATCGCTGGCGCGACTCGATGTGCAGTGAAGTGATGACGGCGCGGTGCTCCGTCCCGCGCCCCCCGCACGCCCTGCCGACGTCTTAGTGGTGTGCCGCGAGCGTTGTTAGATGCTGTAAGGCACGGTTATTTTAGTTTACTATTATACTTGGTGCACACGATGGCGTGCACACCACTTTAATTACTTAAGGTGAATGGGTAGTGATAGACCGCGAAATTCAAATTTTCTTATGTTTTATGCAATTTGCAGGTCAGTGTCAGATTGTATCTTGATCAAAATATGATTCGCGACAATAACAGGTACATATTTAAGGAATTATAATCATTAGAATCATTAATATATCTTTCTAAGTTAGATTTCTACCACCAACCACCAATCTCTTATGGAAAAGTGTTAGTGGTAGAAATCTAACTTGGAAAGATGTATTATTGATTCTAATGATTATACTTCTCTAAATATGTATCTGTTATTGTCGCGAATCATATTTTGATCAAGATACAACCTGACACTGACCTGCAAATTGCAAAAAACGTAAGAAAATTTGAATTTCGCGGTCTCAACTACCCATTCACCTTAAGGTTATATATAATGAAAATAAAACATTGCTATCAATCAAATATATCCTTTAATTTTACTTTATCCTAATACTTACCGAGATATTACAAAACAGAGAGTTTGCATTTTTCTTTCATCTGAGTCTACAAATGTAGCGCAATACGTAACAAATAAAAGTGACATAAAGATAAAATATTTCAAAATTAAATAGTTATCCAAGCAACATCTTAGAAAAATAAAAAATGTATGGCTTCATGCCCATAACAAAAACATAAAAAGACTCTTCAAAGGCAAAAAAGCAATAACAAATCACTTATCTTACATTAATTTGCCATATTTAGGATCAATATCTTTAAAGATTCAATTTTAATCTTTATTACATCTAAAGGTACGAGTTCGTAGTCGACTGCAGACAGCAGCAGCATACGACGTGTCGCTGCGACACTACTGGGGTCTATGTATTTCTATGAAAACAACGTGTCGCTAGCTACGGAAGGTATTTCATAGAAACACATAGAAACCAGTAGTGTCGTGGCGACACGTCGCCTGCTGCTGCTGCTTGCAGTTGGCTACGAAGTTGTACCTTAATTCTTAACATAATAATCTCGACTGCGGCACGGATTTTTCGGGATGTCTTGTTCTTTCACACTATGACGTATTATATTATAAAGATTCCTTCCGTTTTACTTTCTCTATGGCGTTAGCAATATCGTCATGGGTGTAGGAAGTTGCGCGTAGAGATGTCCGGACGTAGTTACGTGGCATGGTGATTCTGAATTGACAAAATGCAATTATTGAATAGTCATTCGGTAGTCCTAAGTTGGTATTTATAATAATAATATTTGTAATCACCAATCAATTATACACAAAATTAATTCATTCAAACTTTGCATAAACGATATTAGTACCGATAGTACCGATTATTTTATTTTGTATACTTATCTTATCATGAACAGTTTGAGAACATCTGACTATTAGTATGACTTTTGAAAACGGGGTAAGGTCGAAACTTTTAAATGTTCTTCTTACCCCGTCAAATATTGGTGGGTAAAGATGGAAAATTGAAATAAATCCTAAAATACGAAAAATAGCCATATTTGGATGTAATAACACAACTAAGAATTAAAAATAATGAGTAGATATTCCAATAAAACATTCGTACCCACCTCGTAAGTAAAGTTACAGGACACGGGGTAAGATTAAAACACTCGATTAATTTGCGTAAAAGACACTGCGCAGACATTTGCATTTTTCACACAACCATTCACTCAAAGCGGTAAACGCTGATTGAGATGTGCGACGTAACAAAATGGCGATCTTAACAATGTTGCCATCACTGCAAAAACTGCATTAAGTCTGACGTTATGGACAACTTTTTGTGTTACCCCGTTTTCTATCTTCCCCCCACTCACCCTACTTTTTTTTTCCCTAGGCAATAGACATTCGAAATACCTAAGTAGCTTAGGAAATAAAAGAATTGATACCGTTATATAAATCGGTAGTTACGTACAGACGCCAGCACACCAAGGTACCCGAAACTGTCAAATTTTCCCATTCAACTTTGAACCTTATGCTTCAGTGATAAAGTTGAAAATCTATTAAAGAAATTTGACAGATTGTAGTAGCTTGACGTGCTGGCGTCTGTATTTACTTTTTTCTTTCGTTCAGAATACGGAGTTGTTCCCCTCAGACGTTTTGTTTTTTTCTTTTTCCGAGAGTTTTCTTTTTGTCCATCTTTATTTACACTAAATAATGATAATAATTTATTATGTTTACACCAAAAGGGTTTAACTCCTTTTTACAATAGGTAATACCTACCACTAAACAAAATAAAAATGTCGAAAATAGTCCTCTCTCTGTAATGTCGCCAAACATAGGTTCGTCCTGCATAAGATGCCGTAGCAGACTGATAGAATAAATTGAAAAGGTTAGCGCTATTACTACCGCGTGCAAAACAAGAGACAGAAAAAGAGTATGCTCGCTTAGAATAAAATGACGCAAGCGCCAAATCACTGAATTACTAATTACGAGAAGAACGAGTAGAAAAATAAAAAATTAATTCAACACGATTTCAGATAATATTATTACCTATCTATTAGTTTAAAAAGCATCATTAAATTCCATAAAGTTTCAGAGATCTAACTCAAAATAAGTGCTAAACGAGGTTTTTTCGTTATTTTTTTGACGTGACAACGTCTAATAAATCGATGAAGCTGGTTGCACTCACGAAAAAACATGACTCATGTAGCGTTACCTCGCGGCCTCGCTCTGTAGCGTTCCATGGCGGCTTGAAGTGCAAGCGAATATTAACAAATGCAATGCAACTATTCCATCAGTATTTTCTTATGACGTTGTCACGTTCAACTATCGTCAGTAAACCGACTTTACAGACAACCGATTTTTTTATCCAATCGTGTTTTCGCTTCAACAAATTTAAAGATTATAAGTCCAAGTTTAATGTGTCCAAATAGCAAACTCTCATCTGCCGACGAACCACTATGCTGGTTTATTTCGTATGTGACCACACTGACCACGAAACTCAAATATTCTTGTTTTTTTTTATCATGTTTTATTTTGGATCAAAATATGATTCGCGACTATAATACTTATTACATTTACAAAATTATAGTCATTTCTAAGAATTTTTCCATACATCTAACTTAGAATGATGTATTAATGATTCTAATTATTATAATTCTGTAAAGACGTACCTGTTATAAAAGATACAACCTGACACTGAACTGAAAATTGCAAAAAAACGTAAGAAAATTTGAATTTTGCGGTCTACCACTGTGCATTCACCTTTAATTGTTCGTGGTCCCTGCGCATTCACCTTAGGGGGAAACGGCCGCGAATGATATATTAATCAACATCTTAATACTAACCAGCATATTGCAAAAAACGTAAGAAAATTGAATTTCGCGGGCTACCTTAGCGTTTCCCCCTTATGGGAAATAAATTGTTCACAATACAGACTATTTAAAAAAAAAGTGAAATATGGCCCGCGGATTTCTTTGGCATGAAATCTCTTTAATGAGATTAAAAAGCGCGCATCTCCGACTAGTAAATAGTTATCTGTGGCGTTATCGCAATAGTAGGTACTAAAAAGCAGCCATAAAACTAATAAAAAAAAAAGTACTAAACAGCACCTGCATTATGGACCTAAAAGCGGTTCAATAAGAGTCACATTACGAGCAAGTGTGTTGAAAACAAAATTATCTGTTTCAGATTATCCCTTTCAAAACTTACCTCATCATCCAGGAATTCCAATTACTTACTCTCTTTGCAAATCTCTCAAACGTTGATCGAAATCACCGTCTTAGATATATATGTACAACTTGTATATAAGTAATGTTTTTATAACAAACGCCGAACGTGCTCATGTGAATACTGAACATGACCACAGACATGACTGAGTTTTAAACCAGTGAAGTGAGTGCTACTTAATGAAACTCTTAATTAACTGCTACTAAACTGTGTATTTTTTTTAACCAATTTATTTGTTTTTGCCGCCATCTTATCATCACATCACGCCTGTTATCCCCGAACGAATAGGCACATTTTGCCAGTTGAAGCTCGCTCAGGTAACATCAGGCCACTACGCCACATTAATTGTATATCTCCATATTACGCACATTCTTTGAGAATATTTTCAAGAAATAAGCATCGATCCCGCAATATGGCGATCTCTTTCATTAGATTTATTTCGTAAAAAAAAACAGAACTATTTTTTTTACGAAATAAATCACATATAAGGGTACAGACGCCAGCACACACAAGCTACCCGAATCTGTAAAATTTTCCCATTCAACTTTGAACATTATGCTTCAGCGATAAAGTTGAAAATCTATTGAATTTTGACAGATTGTACGTTACGTGTGTACGTTACCCCAGCAAGAAAGTGTCTCCTAGAGTTATAGGAGTAGAACGTATAATTGGTGCCTTATCTGCTGTAAATGTGCCCCCACATAAAAAATGTGTGCCCCCTGTCGTTTTGGAAAAAACACTGGCACTCCGGTAGTGCCGACAGAAGTGAAAACTTGAACAATTACGAGTGTATTTTGTGAATCGTCTTATAAACAAAACACGCGTGTTAAGGTGTGTTCCTTATTTTATAGGGTTTTTTGCAAATCAGGTATGATGACCAAAGTGACTGGTTTATTCTTCTCGTGAAAGGAATTTATTCAGATTTACAAATAAGCACACAGGATAGACTTCAGTTCGTGGTGTTGGTCGCGGCAGTGGTAAGAGAAGCAAGCCGCTCGCATGGAGCTCGTCGTCAGTTATATATCCGTGGTTCAGCGCCATCTCGTCGTTGTTGGATGAACTACGTAGTTAGTACGCGAGGCCCTCGTAGTTCTTCCCGATGTGCATAGATGGCGCTGTCCTCAACAACAAAATAAAAATGTCGAAAATAGTCCTCTCTCTGTAATGTCGCCAAACATAGGTTCGTCCTGCATAAGATGCCGTAGCAGACTGATAGAATAAATTGAAAAGGTTAGCGCTATTACTACCGCGTGCAAAACAAGAGACAGAAAAAGAGTATGCTCGCTTAGAATAAAATGACGCAAGCGCCAAATCACTGAATTGCTAATTACGAGAAGAACGAGTAGAAAAATAAAAAATTAATTCAACACGATTTCAGATAATATTATTACCTATCTATTAGTTTAAAAATCATCATTAAATTCCATAAAGTTTCAGAGATCTAACTCAAAATAAGTGCTAAACGAGGTTTTTTCGTTATTTTTTTGACGTGACAACGTCTAATAAATCGATGAAGCTGGTTGCACTCACGAAAAAACATGACTCATGTAGCGTTACCTCGCGGCCTCGCTCTGTAGCGTTCCATGGCGGCTTGAAGTGCAAGCGAATATTAACAAATGCAATGCAACTATTCCATCAGTATTTTCTTATGACGTTGTCACGTTCAACTATCGTCAGTAAACCGACTTTACAGACAACCGATTTTTTTATCCAATCGTGTTTTCGCTTCAACAAATTTAAAGATTATAAGTCCAAGTTTAATGTGTCCAAATAGCAAACTCTCATCTGCCGACGAACCACTATGCTGGTTTATTTCGTATGTGACCACACTGACCACGAAACTCAAATATTCTTGTTTTTTTTTATCATGTTTTATTTTGGATCAAAATATGATTCGCGACTATAATACTTATTACATTTACAAAATTATAGTCATTTCTAAGAACTTTTCCATACATCTAACTTAGAATGATGTATTAATGATTCTAATTATTATAATTCTGTAAAGACGTACCTGTTATAAAAGATACAACCTGACACTGAACTGAAAATTGCAAAAAAACGTAAGAAAATTTGAATTTTGCGGTCTACCACTGTGCATTCACCTTTAATTGTTCGTGGTCCCTGCGCATTCACCTTAGGGGGAAACGGCCGCGAATGATATATTAATCAACATCTTAATACTAACCAGCATATTGCAAAAAACGTAAGAAAATTGAATTTCGCGGGCTACCTTAGCGTTTCCCCCTTATGGGAAATAAATTGTTCACAATACAGACTATTTAAAAAAAAAAGTGAAATATGGCCCGCGGATTTCTTTGGCATGAAATCTCTTTAATGAGATTAAAAAAGCGCGCATCTCCGACTAGTAAATAGTTATCTGTGGCGTTATCGCAATAGTAGGTACTAAAAAGCAGCCATAAAACTAATAAAAACAAAAAAAAAGCGCGGGAAACTTCGTCGAAGGCGGGAGTCTTTTCAGCTAATTTTCAAAATTATTTTTATTTTTGTGTAAATTTGATCAGTTGAGTCTAATAGTTGTATATATTTGTTGTAGTTAGTTTAATTTAGTATTTTTGTGTAAATATTTTGGTGTGATTCGGTAAGTTTTGTACATTTTTATTACAATCGGTGTATGAGTGGATGAGCGATCCCCCTGATATTGCGCTGGGGGATCCGGGCCCCAATCCGGGTCCCCCTGTGGCTTGCAATGTAACGATTTCGGATTTAAGTGGCATGGAAACTGATTCTTCCATTCTATCAGGCCTTGATGGAAGGGAAGCATCACGAAAACGCGTTCGAGCCTGTAAAGTTTGCAAACACTGCAACAAACGTAGGAAGAAGAGGTCCAGTCCAGATGATTTAATTGACTCTGATTGCCAGTGTAATTCCACCAATAAAATGGTTGTGGAATCTCATGAGCCTACATCTAAACCTGCATCAGCACCTCATTCATTTGCAGTGCCAAACCTTCCCTTACAACATGTACATCAACCCATACTCAAACAGACAGTAACAACTGAATCTGGTCAGTCTACCATAGGTCGTAAGGAGTACCTTCCTACTGATGCACAACCATATGTTGTTCATGTGCAAAAAATTGAATCTTCTCCTGACAGCGGCACAATTTTACATCCCATGACATTTGGTAATTTCTTAAAGAAAAATGAATTCAAGTGTATAATTCCTGGTAGTGTAAAAAGAATTGGTAGGAATAAATGTTCAGTGGCTTTTACTAGCTTCTCAGCGGCAAATGATTTTTTGAATAATGAAAATGTGCTAGTAAACAAACTGAAAACATTTATTCCAACCTTTAATGTAACAAGAATGGGAATTATTCGTGGTATCCCTACTGAGTGGACTGATGAGGAAATTTGTGATAATATTTCCACCCCTATAGGCTGCGGCAAGGTTTTAAAAGTTAGGAGACTTAATTACAAAATGATGGTAGGTGGTTCTCCCACTTGGAAGCCATCTCAATCAATTGTATTGACATTTGATGGTCAAGTACTTCCAAAGAGGATATTTATGTGTTATAATGCATTCTCTGTAGAAACATACACATTCCCGACCATACAGTGTTATAAATGTTGTAGATATGGCCATACAAAGGCGATGTGCCGTTCTTCACCTAGATGCTTTAAATGTGCTCAAGAAGGCCATACAGGTGATTCTTGTCACATTGAGGAAGGTTCTGTAGAAGCTTCATGTATTATGTGTTCTGGTTTCCATTTTGCCATTAGTAAGGCTTGTCCTGAATTAGACCGACAGAAGCAAATTAAACATGCCATGTCACATAGCTGTATTTCCTATATTGAAGCATCACAATTATTCCCAGTTTCTAAAAAATCATATGCGGATGTTATTGCTCATGCCCCTACTAATGATGGCCATCAACATCATACTAATGCTAGATTAAGTTTTGCCAATGAAAAACCAGTCCATACATCGTACAAAAAGACCTTTTTTTCCAAACCTCGTTCTCCACCTAAACCTACTAAAGGCTATGATGTTGTTGCTCACAATAAAATATTAAATGAATACCAGTTTCCCTCCCCACAGAATGGTTCTGCTTTTAAGTTGAACGATCAGGAAAAAAAGCATAATTCTGAGGACTCTGATAGTGTGGGAATGTTAGAAATGCTTTTAAATTTGCTTTCAAAATTAATATTGCAACAGAATAATGTCTTGAAACCGTACCACGTTGCCATGTTGAATGATATACTTAACAAAACTCATAGTGATGGATTCCAAGATTATACAGTGGAATTGCAGAAGTGTAGTTCCCAAAAAATGTGATTTGATATATCTTATAAACAAATATAATCCAGCAGTTGTATGTCTAACAGAAACTTGGCTAAAGCCAGGTTTTATTTTTGGTATTTCGGGATTTACATGTCTTCGAGATGACAGATTTGATGTGCATGGTGGTGTTGCCATATTAGTAAAAAATTCTATTCCTTTTTCTCGATTAGTTTTCCCTATCAGAAATTCTGATATTAATGTCATTGGTGTATGTATTGATAATATTTCCATTTTATCTATTTATATACCACGGCCCTGTCCTTCATTTTTTGCTGATCTAAATAATATTTTTACACAACTCCACAGACCTTGTTTAATTTTAGGCGATTTTAACTCTCATCACCGAGCTTGGGGTTCCAGTATCACCAATAACCATGGTGTAGACCTGGCAGAAATTTTGGATTCACATAACCTCTGTGTGCTCAATACAGGTACCCCTACTCGACGCACATGTCCAACACAAAATTTAAGTGCTGTAGACTTATCTATATGTTCCCCCTCTCTTGCCTCTCGTATGTCCTGGAATCTATATCCACATTCTTTTGGTAGTGACCACTATCCAATTATTATCTCTTCTCCTTTGAAAAATAGTTCTAACAAAAAACGATCTTCTAATTTAAAACACAAACTACATGATGCTGATTGGTCAATATTTAAAGCCATGGTTGAGTCCAGAATTTCTAAGTTTCCTGTTGCTGTCATTGGTGAAGAATCTGATAGGGCAGAGGCTTTTGCAAAATGCCTTATAGAAGTTGCAAATCAACTCTTTCCCATTAAAAATAACAACCCATCTGATAAAATTCCATTCCCACCCTGGTGGGATAATGAATGTATAGAAGCTGTGCATAGAAGAAAGACTACAGAGAGAGAATATGCTCTGGACATGTCTAATGAAAATTTACAAAATTTGCAGAATGTTATTATGGACACCCAGGAATTACTTAGAAATAAAAAACAGGCAGGATGGAGATCTTTCTGCTCCTCTCTTTGTCCTGACACACCACCTTCTTTAGTTTGGCGCAATATTAAACGTTTCAGATCTGCTTTTAAAGAACAATCTTCTTTCATCTCTCCTAATTTAGTCAATAGCTTCCTTGACCGCTTAGCACCACCTTTTGTTCCAGAGGCCAATGTCATATTTTCTCCTCCTAGTTTAGCAATTCCTACAAATTTTTCTTTATCTTTGGATTCGCCATTCTCTCTGACTGAATTAAAGGGTGTTCTCTCATCAGTGAAAAATTCTTCTCCAGGAGAAGATAGTATTCCATATTCCTTCTTATCCAATTTGAGTGATGGTTCTTTGGAATACTATTTAAGTTTAATCAATGATGTTATGATGTCGGGTAATGTTCCTGCTTCATGGAGGTCACAAGAAATTCTACCAATTTTAAAACCAAACAAACCAACAGATGATTCGTCATCGTATAGACCCATAGCTCTATCATCAGTGCTAGCTAAAACTGCAGAGCACCTTGTAAAGAATCGATTAGAGTGGTTCATTGAGAGAAATACAAAATTATCTGACAGCCAATTCGGTTTTCGTAAAGGCAAAAGTACTATAGATAGTATAAGCATTCTAACTACAGATATTAAAATTGCATTTTCCCGTAAGGAATATGTGGTGGCTGCTTTGCTGGACATCTCGGGAGCTTATGATAATGTTATAATTTCAATTCTTAAACAGAAACTCATAACACTAAATGTTCCACTTATTTTAATACATTTTATAATTAATATGTTATCTGAAAGATTTATATCAGTTGTCTCTGATGACTCCAAAGTGTCTCGTTGTGTTTATAAGGGTTTACCTCAAGGTTCTGTATTAAGTCCACTGCTCTATAACATATATGCGTATGATTTAGAGTCGTCTCTCAATGGCTCAGTTTCTGTCCTCCAGTATGCAGATGACTTGTTGTTATATACTACTGATAAAAACCTTAACAAAGCTTGTAATACTCTATCATTATCTCTTAATTTGCTAAAGAAATGGTTAGATAATAATGGCCTTGAATTATCAATACCTAAAAGTGAAGTGATAATTTTCTCCAGGAAAAGATCTATTCCCCTTGTCACTGTTAACTACAACAACTGTCCACTAACTATACAAAATAAAGCTAAATTTCTCGGAATCGTGTTAGATAGTAAGCTCACAGGTTTACCGCATTATGAATACATAGATACTAAATGTGAACGTACTTTAAACATGATGAGATGCTTATCAGGAGTATGGTGGGGTGCACACCCTTTCTGTATGAAACTTTTGTATAATGCCCTTGTAAGAAGTGTGTTGGATTATGGTACTTTTCTGCTAGAAGGGGGTAGTGCTGCAGGTATTAAAAAACTAGACATGATTCAGTCTAAAGCTATGAGATTGGTTTGTGGTGCTATGAAATCCAGCCCAATTAATGCTCTACAAGTTGAGTGCGTAGAACCTCCGCTCGTCCTTCGAAGACAATTCTTATCCGACAGGTTTCTTACGAGAGCTATGCAATTTTCCAACCACCCGCTTATTTTAAAGTTACACACTCTCAATGAACTAGTTCAAACATCTCAGTATTGGCGTCACAAACCTATTCCTAATCTTATTATTAGCTATCGTAAAATTATCTCTATTCACGCTAGTATAGACCGATCTCCTTCTCTACCACTGTTTATGTACGATTTTGACCCTCTTATTATTTCTCCAACTATCTGCTATGATGTAGGTGTTCACAAAAGGGATTTAGGGTCAAATGTTCTCTTTAACTTTAACGTTAATGAGAATTGGAATGATTGTCATCACATTTTCACAGATGCATCTAAAAATTCTGCTGGTGATTGTGTGGGAGTTGGTGTATTTCATAAACAATATAAAATTATTCAACAGGTCAAATTGCCACCGGAAGCCTCGGTATTTACGGGTGAATGTTTTGGATTATTTAAAGCCCTAGAATATATTATTTTAGCAAAACTTAGTAAAACCGTAATATTTTCAGATTCAAAATCAGCTCTTCAAGCTTTAGAAAAGTTTCCATTTAAATTAAAACCATACTACCCTATTATTTTTGAAATTCGTAATAAACTGTTTATATGCAAGTGTAAAGGGTTGTCGGTTATGTTTGCTTGGATCCCTAGTCATTGTGGAATTGTAGGTAATGAAAAAGCTGACCAGTTGGCTAAAGCTGCATCAACTTGTGGTGATGTGTTTCCCTATAAAAATTATTGCCATGACCTGATATCTCTCCCTAAAGTTTATCTTCGGGATTCTTGGGATAGGCTTTGGAGAGAGAGTGCTAGATTTAAAGGAAAACATTACTTTAATATTCAACCCAACATCCCTATAAAACCTTGGTTTTTTAAACTTAACTTTGACAAACGTTCTACTTCCATTATTTGCCGTATGCGTCTTGGACACATGTGTACTCCTTCCCACCTTGCTAGATTTAAAATTGTAGATAGTGATATATGTGAATGTGGTGTTGATGTTGGAGATTTGGACCATTTAATTTTCTCGTGTTCCCGTTTTGACCACTCCTCCCTTCTGCAACAATTGCTTAGTGCTCGTGTTCCTTTTCCTACCCGAATGTCATGCCTACTTATGAATCCCAAACTCTATCCTATAATTACATCTTTTATTTTGCATAATGATATTAAGATTTAATAATATAATATATATATATAAATTCCTATTATGCCTTCCTTCCTCATAAGTATTTTGTGTAAGTTTAATTTTGTAATACATATAATTAGATCCTAATAACTCACCTGATCTTGTCATTGGTGCCGATTCTGTTGTCACAAAATTCACTAGACTAAAAATCACTAAAATTTAGTTTACTCCTGTCAAACGACGTAACCTATTCTGAAATTAACTAAAGTGACACAACTTAACTATATTATAGTTTGACAGCACTAATATCATTTTAGTTACTCAATTTAGTGAAAAGGGCAGTTTTGCTATTCTGAATCTGACGTTTTTCACCTAAAATTTTGGTTGTCAAACTAAATTAGACTATTTTTAATCGCGATTAAAAAGGTGTGGAATAAAATTAGTTTTATCTACTTTCATGTCGTAAAATTCTAATTATAAAATTTTAAACGAGTTTATATTGACATACTTTATAAACACAATACCGAAATAGAAAAAAAAAATTTCATTATAACACTATTTCTCGAACAAAATAATGTTATAAAATAATTTTTTTTCCATTACGATACAGGTTAACCAAGAAGTTAAATCACTAAGGAGAATGCATAACTTTTTTTAATCGAACTCGTTAAGCCCCATCCACATGCTTGACAAACAATGGCAAACAGCCAACAGCAAACACGGACATGTGGATGGGTGTTTGTCGTTGTTTGCCTGTTTGTGTTTGTGTTGGGCAGTGTTCGGCATCGGTGTCGGTTTTTCTTGCCAGATCAAAGGATGTTTGGCACTTTGTTTGCTGTTTGCGGTGTTTGTGACAAACAGCCAGCGTGTGGATGGGGCTTTACATATATACGGGAGCGTGAAGTTTTGGTGTGTAAATTTTACTTATCTGTGGTTGCGCTAAAGTGCGGTGAAGAGCTGGGTTTTTGGCGCCATTTTTACGTTTTTTCTGAATTTAGTGTTTTATTCTATTATTGCTTAATAATGTCTGATACCAGTGAATGTGAAGGAAATTTGACTCCGCCCGATATTTTAGATGCGGCGACGGAAATGACTCATACAAAACTACAATAATTATCATAAGCAGTAAGGTATGTCTTACTTTTTGAACTTTGATCTTTTATTTAGTATATTCAATCTCAATGTATGAAAGTAGATAAAAAGTTGTATAAAACTGCACATAATAAGGTATTAAACACTCGTGTGATACTATTACAAACCTCGCTCCGCTCGGTTTGTAAACACACACTCGTGTTTAATACCCCTCATTATGCAACAGTTTTATAAACTACTATTAAGTAATTGTCATGAACTAAGATTTCCAAAACACACTTCTCATTCAAGTTCTTAAAAATTTGATTATGGAAGCTTATGTGATTGCAGCTGTTGTCGGTTCGGCAGAAAGGTAAATAATAATATTATTGTTAATAGAATACAATACGAAGTGTATTTGTGAAAACTTTATGGGATTTTTGCACTGAACTTATAAGCTTTGTATTACAATATGATTTGGAAAAGAAGTGCAAGTGAAGCAATAAACATTTGAATTGGATAAATCGACTTTCTGATTCTGTGAAATAAGAATTAACTATTTTTTTAGAAACCATCAAGAAAGAGTTCGATTGGAAATATTGCGAGACCATTCCAACCCATTCCACATGGATGAAGAAAAGTTTAAAAAAATTTTTAGACTCCCTAGATCGGGAGCACTTTATTTGGTGGATATGTTAAGGAATCCTCGGTTGGATGAAGGATTTCTCCCCAAACACATAAAGGTTAGAACAGTTTTGTTTCTTTTCTTTTGTATCCTTTCCTAACAGATGCTTACACCCTATATGTAGGGTGTGTAGTAATTCCTTAGATATCTTTATTTAGGAATTAGTCTTGCTAAATTACAAGTTTGTAAGAATTAAAATTCCTAAGATTTTATGATTTTTCAGTCAGAGAGAGTCTTATCTCACTTACTCGTCTTACTTTTATATATAAGGGTGATAGATTATACTTATTTTAGTCATTACTTAGTACCTACCTGTATGATAATAGAGCTCATATTCATATTCAGATCCTAGCTGCACTCAATCTGTTTGCCCAAGGCAGTTATCAAACAGCTGTTGGGCAAGACAACATACTTGGGCTCAGCCAGCCATCAGTAAGCAGGTGCCTAGCTCTAACAGCAGACGAAATTTTAAAAATATTATCCCCTCAATATTTGAGATTTCCCATGACCCGTGAAGAAAAGGAAGTGGCCAAGACAGAGTAAGTTCAATTTAATATTTCTTTCTTTTAAAAGGTACTAGGTTTCTGAATGTTTTTTTTTTAATTTCTTCTCTGTCAAACTTCAGAAAAGTGAAAAATAATAAATAAGTTTAAGATAATTAAAACATCCCTTTTTACCTTTTTACAGCTAACAAAGCTGAGAACTGCACCACTCTTATTCATGTACCATTTTGCTTGTTTCAGTTTTCAAGACCTATATAATATGCCCAACGCATTAGGTGCAGTAGATGGGACCCATGTAGCAATAGCAAAACCTCCGCTCAATCATCCTACTGCACCTGGCAACCTATTCTACAATCGAAAAGGCTATTATAGCATCAACTGTCAGATTGTGAGTATAAACAATTTTTTTTAACACACTTAATTATCTTGAAACCTTGACTAAAAAAAAACCTATCAGGTATGCAGTGCGAGGGGCAAAATTATTGGCCTCAATCCTAATTTCCCGGGCTCCACGCATGATGCTGCAATTTGGAGGGCATCTACCATCAATAGAGTCCTGAGAAATGACTTTGTGCGTGGGGAAAGATCTCAGTGGCTTCTGGGTAGGTCACTAGTAAACTTTTATACCTACTAGGTATATCTATTAGCTAAGTACATTATAACGTTTTATTTTTTGTAGGTGATAAGGGATACCCACTACAGCCATGGCTCATGACTCCCATTATGGTGCCAGCAACTGAAGCCGAGGCTGCCTACAATGAATGCCACACCAGGGCAAGAAATGTGGTGGAAATGTGCAATGGGCGCCTCAAGAATAAATTTAGATGCCTACACAGGCATCGCTGTCTGCACTACCAGCCAGAAAAGGCAGCTAAAATTATTCTGGCATGTTGCACCCTGTACAATATGTTTTTGGAAACATTGGATGGTAAGTGTTCCTAGTTTGCTTAATATTAATATTATGTAATTCTTTACATTTGCAAAATAAGAAATCTAAATAAGTGTATTTTTGCAGATGAAGAAGATATTGATGTGACTGAGGACAGCAATGTGAATGAGGACAGCGAGCAGAGTGCGATTGTGGAGGATACCAGCACCGATTTTCTTGCCGAAGCAAGGGAAATTCGGCAGTCACTTGTAAATCATTTTGATTAAATTAAACATCTTATTGTTTTACTAAATAAATGTAATTTTTTTACCATTAATCCTATCCTTAACCCTAAACAAAATAATAAACAATCAACAAAATATAATAATCAACAAAATATAACAATCAACAGAATATACAAAATAATTAACAATCAGCAAAATAATTTAAAACTATTAAATAATGGTTTAGCGCTAATGTCAGTAGCGAGCTGTAGAGGATTTGGAACAAGCACTTAATGAGAATAGCAGGTTGGATGCTGTTGTAAGCTCCAAGACAAAGTAATGGGGAAGAAACCCATCAGGTTTCATTCCCATTATCTTCATCTTGGGCATTTTGCACCAAAACTGGAATGCCGGAAGAGCGAATGGCAGCAGCCAAAATTTCTGCTGCCTGAACAATGCTTTCCCGGAGTAACCGGCTATTCTCATTAAGTGCTTGTACCAAACTGTGGTGCACTGGCGGGCGGGGAGTCCTCGGCAGTCTTCTACGACGGGTAACCCGACCGCTTGCGCGCTGTAGTGGAACTGCACGAGTCCCACCATCAGTTTCCACAGGCTGCTCTTCGAGTACGGGCTGTAGAGAGGGCGACAAACTTTGTTGTGGGGCAGGCGACATGGGCAGTGGGGACGAGAGAGGTATCCCCTGAAATAAAAAAAAAACAGTTAATTCATTGAGTATCATGTGAGCACCAGTGTTCCAATAAAATAGATAACAAAATTGTCTTATTTATTGGTTTGTGATGTATTTATAAAAATTGCCCTTCAGCCATAGAAATACCATGAATATTAAAATAAATTACCGTTTCCAAAGAGGCAAAACCATCAACAGAAGCAGATCCAATGATATCAAGAATTTTATTCTCAATATCATTGAGATCTGCCCCTGCCGGTCCTCCACCTGTGGCCCTGATGGAGTCTCTGACTTTTCTCGCCTTTGTTTTCACTTTTGCCACCCACACATTCCAAATCTGTTGAAATTAAATTAGTTTAGTTTACAAAGAAAATTATGCAATCCAGTTTAACATTTTATCTGAAATAAACCACTTACATGTTGCCACTGCTCTACAGTTCTGCTGCAGCCCAGTTGGTTCAGCTCGCTACTGACGTTGGCCTAAAACTCCATTACTTCTGCATCAGCTTGATTTTCTAAAAATGTAAGACAAAAAATAAGACGCTACATAGACCTGAATTTATACCTAATAATAGGATAATAAATTAACATACACAACAATAAACTGATAATTAATATTGATGCTCTCAAATTTTCTTTCGTTGTTTATGTCATCGCTAAGGATTTATCAATAAACTAGCAAGTTCAGTTGTATTTCTTACCTCTGGCCATTATCCGATTGTTATGGAGCCGCTCCACGAGAAGCTCCTGCTGTCTTTTATTTGCTCGTTTCCTGGATGACTGCATGCTGAATCGCTTAAAAATTATTATAATAGTAAAACGATAAACAGTTCAGTTCAAAACACCCAATTGAAAATTTGACGTAAATCAACAAATAGAAGATGTCCTCGATAGGGCTTTCCTACGGCGACGAGAATACCGGATATTTTCATCTAAGTGTACGAAACACCGGACTTTTTTTTCTCGAAATAACATTTTTATTCTTAAATAAGCTTTATAACGCTGAAATAAATAGCAAGATAATCATGCTACCGGAATATGTTTTTTAAATGCTGTTAGTTTGTTGATTTTAATAAAATTTAAGTTTTTTTCCTCATTGAAAACCGAAAAAATCTCCGCCAAAGTTCTAAATCGTTTTCGGTGTCCAACCCTAGCAGGATCACATTGGCCACAGATAATAAAAATATATATAAGTTATTGCATCCTAATTTATTACAATATAAACAACAATATAGTTTTACGCCGTCATTATGCTCCCTTTAATTCATTTGAATAACTATTATTAAATAATTAAAGATTATTTAATTTTACTCGGGTTTTTTTTGCACTTCATATCATTTCGTTCATTTTCATTCACTTTTTAATTTAATTCCCAACAAATCTTGGTCTATGGTTTACTTAACTTAGCGATTGTCAAACTCGATTTTAGTTATGTCAAAGTTGTTTTTAAGTTTAGAAAATCTTGTTTACAGAATAGCTTTTAAGATTCTCTTAACCAAAAATTAGAAATTTTAGTGATAGTTTAGTTTAGTTCGGTGTACAACAGAATCGGCACCAATAATTCCTTTTCGAATTTACCTCTCCCGTCCGTTTCCTAACCTTTTTACTTGACATTGGCACAAAGCCTGCTAGTGCCATAATTAAAAAAAAAAAAAAAAAAAAAACTAATAAAAAAAAAGTACTAAACAGCACCTGCATTATGGACCTAAAAGCGGTTCAATAAGAGTCACATTACGAGCAAGTGTGTTGAAAACAAAATTATCTGTTTCAGATTATCCCTTTCAAAACTTACCTCATCATCCAGGAATTCCAATTACTTACTCTCTTTGCAAATCTCTCAAACGTTGATCGAAATCACCGTCTTAGATATATATGTACAACTTGTATATAAGTAATGTTTTTATAACAAACGCCGAACGTGCTCATGTGAATACTGAACATGACCACAGACATGACTGAGTTTTAAACCAGTGAAGTGAGTGCTACTTAATGAAACTCTTAATTAACTGCTACTAAACTGTGTATTTTTTTTAACCAATTTATTTGTTTTTGCCGCCATCTTATCATCACATCACGCCTGTTATCCCCGAACGAATAGGCACATTTTGCCAGTTGAAGCTCGCTCAGGTAACATCAGGCCACTACGCCACATTAATTGTATATCTCCATATTACGCACATTCTTTGAGAATATTTTCAAGAAATAAGCATCGATCCCGCAATATGGCGATCTCTTTCATTAGATTTATTTCGTAAAAAAAAACAGAACTATTTTTTTTACGAAATAAATCACATATAAGGGTACAGACGCCAGCACACACAAGCTACCCGAATCTGTAAAATTTTCCCATTCAACTTTGAACATTATGCTTCAGCGATAAAGTTGAAAATCTATTGAATTTTGACAGATTGTACGTTACGTGTGTACGTTACCCCAGCAAGAAAGTGTCTCCTAGAGTTATAGGAGTAGAACGTATAATTGGTGCCTTATCTGCTGTAAATGTGCCCCCACATAAAAAATGTGTGCCCCCTGTCGTTTTGGAAAAAACACTGGCACTCCGGTAGTGCCGACAGAAGTGAAAACTTGAACAATTACGAGTGTATTTTGTGAATCGTCTTATAAACAAAACACGCGTGTTAAGGTGTGTTCCTTATTTTATAGGGTTTTTTGCAAATCAGGTATGATGACCAAAGTGACTGGTTTATTCTTCTCGTGAAAGGAATTTATTCAGATTTACAAATAAGCACACAGGATAGACTTCAGTTCGTGGTGTTGGTCGCGGCAGTGGTAAGAGAAGCAAGCCGCTCGCATGGAGCTCGTCGTCAGTTATATATCCGTGGTTCAGCGCCATCTCGTCGTTGTTGGATGAACTACGTAGTTAGTACGCGAGGCCCTCGTAGTTCTTCCCGATGTGCATAGATGGCGCTGTCCTCAACAACGCGCGTCTTACGTTTTACGTCTTACGTTTTACGTCTTACGAATTTTCGATCAGGGTCACGTGACCTGACGCGAGTTTAGAAGTTTTTACCCATTCCAAAAAAAGTACACAGCGCCGCTAAAGAAGTTTTCACTTCAAAAAACGGAAAAAACGATTCCTGCTGGGGTAGGTAAAGTTTTTCTAGCAGGAAAATTCTAAACAAATGATCGGAGAGAGAAAAATTGTGCATGGCCAGAGAGCTTATATGTGTGCCAAAATGTGCCCCCAAAAATAAAATCTATGCCCCTTCAGGTTTTCGAGATATTGCATTTCCTGCTGGAGTAACGTTTTGATGAATCGTATATCTCTACAACCATTGCATGTGCCCCTGTAGAATAAACATACAAGAGTAGCTCTTAATGTGTGCCCCTTAGTGCCCCAATTAGATTTAAGTACTTAAATATTTATAGTTTTCAAGTTATAGCGGTTTTATGAAAACCCGAAAAAACATCGCAGCGCCTAAATTAGACAAGAAACAAGTTCGCTGAAAACTGTATTCGGTCCTTCTTGACGCTAATAATAACCATACAAAGTTTCAAATCTGTTCATGCATGCGTTTTTGCTAAAAGTCAAAACGATGGTGTCCTAACTTTGACGGCAAAATACAAGGAACCGGCTCAATCCGAGATGTGTAGGTGTAAACCAAAATCATGTGCCTTTAGTCAAAAATATATGGTGAAAATATTCAGCTTGGAATGTTTCGCATTAAGTAAATATAAACAAAAAACCAAAATATGTAAACAACGGCTGGTTATCCGACCAAATTCCAATGACTACTAAAAAGCGACTAATTCATACATATCGATGACCTTCTTTATTGGACGTAGTATACCTAAGCTGTTGTCCGTACAGTCGCGTTCAAAAGTTTTGGGGGCTAATTAAAAAATTTATTAAATGCACCTTGTGACTATAATAAATGAAACAGCTTGTTGATGTGGAAATTATTATTTTTATTCCCTTAATTATAATTCTTAAAGTAATTAAATTATTGCATCAAATCACAGATCAAAGTTCCTACCTATAAATATTAGAAATTATTTGCACGTTGTGTAGTCATTATTATTTAAATCACAGATCAGTTTTTCATCTAAGTTCTAACATATAATTAGTAAATTCGCATCACAAAAAATCACAGATCAGTATTAAGTATAAGTATTAATATATTGTGTAAAAAAAATATTAAATTTTAAATCACAGATAAATAATTTTCTTACGAGTAATTTGCTTAGACATAGATTCAGATAAAGTGTGTTAGTATAGTAAACCGCATAAAGATATAACTGTAAACATCTAATTTGCACAAATTATCTGATGGTATTTGGCTATAAATAAACATATTTATCCCATATACGTAACAACATTATCACCTGACTGTGGAATGACACTTATATATCTAAAACGCCATCAAATCAAAATTATGTGACACTACATAATCAGCTTTAATATAATCGTTGGTAGAATAGACAAAATTGTACAGGGTTATGATGAATGCTCCAGGGTAGCCCGCGAAATACAAATTATCTTACGTTTTTTGCAATTTGCAAGCCAGTGCTAGGTTGTATGATGATTAGAATATTATTTTGATGAGAATAGATATTATTTGATATTTGATTCTGTGATTTTTGTGATGCGAATTTACTGATTATATGTATGTTAGACTTAGATGAAAAACTGATCCGTGATTTAAATAATAATGACTACACAACGTGCAAATAATTTCTAATATTTATAGGTAGGAACTTTGATCTGTGATTTGATGCAATAATTACATTAAGAATTAAAATTAAGGGAATAAAAATAATAATTTCCACATCAACAAGCTATGTAATTTATTATAGTCACAAGGTGCATTTAATATATTTTTTAATTAGCACCCAAAACTTTTGAACGCGACTGTACGGACAGCTTAGGTATAATACGTCCAATAAAGAAGGTCATCGATATGTATGAATCAGTTGCTTTTTAGTAGTCATTGGAATTTGGTCGGATAACCAGCCGTTGTTTACATATTTTGGTTTTTTGTTTATATTTACTTAATGCGAAACATTCCAAGCTGACTATTTTCACCATATATTTTTGACAAAAGGCACATGATTTTGGATTACACCTACACATCTCGGATTGAGCCGGTTCCTTGTATTTTGTCGTCAAAGTTATGATGTACAGACGGCAGCACATCAGGTTACTACACATTGACCTTGAACGCGTTATGAGCAACAACAGCGAGAATCGTGCGAAAGAGATATATAGCTTTTTGTCTGTTCTTACTTGTAATGTTTCGTGCTGCAGCGCGTACGTGAGGGTGTGTGCGTAAGGTCATTCGTTGTGTAGAATAAAATACTGTGCGATAAAAAGTAGCGTAGCAGGTTGAACACTTGAATCGAATCGAAATAATTTCATAGTAATAAAAGCGGCGGCCCGCGCAATGCCTAAAATACCTATGAAAGCTTATAATCGATGTTTTTTATTTCAATGATCTTTTACTTAATCCTTCATTTTTACATGGGTATTATTGGAAAATTACTTACCTAAGTATAACACAGGTAGGTAAGTACGGTGCACATTACACAATTAATTAGCGAAACTTCACGCTCTCGATGAATATTGTTAAGTAGACAGACAGGTAGGTATAATCTGATGTCAGAAAAACATTTCTTTTTTTTTAAATAGACCTTTTCCGACTTTTGTTACCTATTTACTGACGGGCTGGAGGTCACCTGTTTTAACGCGTTCCTTGCTCTTCTATTCTATTATTGATAGTTGCGCCACTGTTATAAACTTCTGTAGTTATCATCGATTAACTATTTCTATAATACCTGTTTAGTATTGCCATACTAATTTATATAATATTTACATCCATCTCTTTCTTACGTTCTCTCTCTCTCTCTCTCTCTGGTACAGCCATACACTACACGTGCGCTCTGCACAATAATTTAAAGAAAAGTGGAAATAATCGACGTATAATAACATTGTGAAGTGTCTATTAGTAAGCAAATTAAATAGTGTCTGTGTACTAAAAGTGTTTCTCTCAAAACAACCCAACACCGTCGGCAATCTCAAACAATACCTATTGTAGGTATCCGTTATTGTTCCGAAATAAACGATTTTTATTTTATTTTATTTTCACGAAATTAAATGCTAAAAAGTAAAAACCCATAATACAATCTGCTTGAAATTTTGAAAAAAATATGGATACCTACTTACCCCATCACGAACGTGTCACGTGCGTGAAGTTTAGGCAATTAATTATACCTACCTACAAACAGCCTTTTGTCAGTCCACCGTGTTTAAGATTAACGTTTCGTCGCAACACGATCTTATTACTAAAACGATAAGGTTGAACTTTGTAAATTACCTATACCTACCGATGTTTGCTTTTACATGAAGTTAAACATTATTGCGCTAGTTATGAATTTTCAAATCAAATTCTAATCTATTATTATCCCAGATACAGCGGAGCTACCCCCTGCTTTTGGTGCCATATTAACTACACAACCGATCATCATGGAATTTTGCACACCTACCAATCAGAAAAGGATATAGGATAGGTTCCTACAGGAACGCGTGTGAAACAGCGGGAAAAATATCATAATAAAATGCACAATAACAATCAATAATCTTTTTATTCTTAAACATTAATATAATTGGAAACATAAAAAACAAATACTTACCTAGGTACTTAAAATTAAAATACATATAGCGGCCACTCATTTATTACGTAAGACTATTTTTGCTAGTTTTTGACTCCCACCCCCATATATAAGAAAAAATAAGAATCGGCTGACCCCCACCCCCCCTGTACTTATAATACCTATTTAATACGTGAGAATCTAAAGGAAAAAATGAATACACGTTTGGTTTATTGTAATGTTTATTTTCAAAGTAACAATTTTTAACTATCTACAATATTAAAATCATTAATGAGTATTGTTTACGCAAAAAGTGACAACTAGTTCACAAGCGGGGAGCTCCCTGAACGGCGGCGGCTGAGGGGTCAGCCGCCGCCGTCACCCGATGCTGATGCCGCAGCCCGCGCGCCCCCTCAGCCACCGCGCGCCTCCAATCGTAGGCATGCTATGCCTAGACAAAAGTATTGTATTTTAACTTTGCACATTTTTGTGATCTTACGTAAGAACTATCAAGACTCCCTCCCAACCCCTTGGAAGAAAAAATAAGACATGGTCGACGCCACTCCCCCCTAAATCGTCTTACGTAATAAATGAATGGGCTTACAACAAACGTTATAAAACCAAAAAGATAATTTGTTTGCGTAAAACATGGTATACACAGGTTTTATTGAGATTATATGTTTTGCTTAAAAATTAAAGCATGCAAACTTCACAAATAAACACATTTGAATTCATAAACATAATTTATGTTCAAAAAAAACTCCTTAATCAGGGCGAGCGAAGCGAGCCCTGCTATATCCCACAACCTGAGCATTTTGTGGTACACTTTACGGAAAAACTATTACGCCTATTGATTTGTGCTTTAACATAATAATTTCTATTTAAGTATATGTAGATGTGTTATCAGTAAAAAAAAAAAAATTAAATTACGAAAAAAGTTACCACGCAGAAAAACGACGCGAGCCCTCACAAAGCTCTGCTTTTAGCTAGTATTATAGAAATTATGTTCATTCAACCATTTATATAGTTTAATTCTGAATAACCTACAATTTAATATTTTTAATACATTAGGTAATTTATAATAGGTATACATGCTTCATACATAAAAGTTTCGATAACCTATTACGTCAATATAGAATTATTTCTATTATTTTTAAAATGTCTTTGACACATCTCGGAGACCTTTGGAAGGCGTTATTATTATTATTAATAGATATATTAAAAACAAGTAGATAATATTTATTTGTTACAAGCTTTTCTTTTTATTTGTAACAGATTAATTATACAGTTACATCCAACAATGGCTGCCAAGCAAAATCAAATGCGGTAGCATTTGATTGCCTAACAAAAATAATTAAGCTTTTAACCAGATTAGTATAATTTGACTGGGCTATATGTATAAGGTTCAGCACCCACTGGTGGCACGGCACGACAAGGGATTTTTGTAATACTTACAGATGATTTCTAATCTAACTTAACACTATTAACACTCACATTGCATTGAAATGCCTGCTTTGGTATCCTTCGGCACGTTCTGGCATGACGAATTGTGAACGCTAACCATGATAAAATAAGATCTCAAATCATTTGCGCTTACTAAAATCACTTGTCGTGCCATGCCGCCAGTGAATGACGGCCCTAACTCAAATTATCACCAACAATAGTAAAGAAAAATTCTCAAGAATATAACAAAAACAATGGTGTGAAAAGAAATATAAAATTTCAATTTATAATATTATTATCAATTATCTTTATCACTATATTAGAAGATCCACACTAATTATAAATGCAAAAGAACTTTGTGTGTTATGCCTTCGCGGCTAAGCCGCTGGGCAATTGTGATGAAAAATATGGAGATAGTTTGAAACCTGGGGACATCGTCTTTCAGGCGCCTTCTGACTGTGTCCGTTGATATCTAAAACAAAGAAATTTTTGTCAATTTCAATACATACATAGGATTCTTTGTTAAGAGCTTAACTTATCTACATTCGCGATTTATTTGCCAAAAATCGTAAACAAAAAATTACTTTAGGGAAAAATAACTTTAAATCCTACATAATAAAGTTTAGTTTACGCTAAAACTGTAACTTTTTCAATAGTGCTAGTCACTCTGAAATCAACTTAATTGCCATTAACATAAAGTTGATATTTGTTTAACTTCAAATAATATTAATTTGAAACAAGTTTGAATAAACTTTAAATTAGTATGAGACGGTTAAAAAAATATTCTACAAAATATAAACATACACAAATAAACAATCTGCCGAATTGACAACTTCCACCTTTGTTGAGGTAGGTTGTAAAGAACTGAACCGCAACGAGCGGTGCCTTTGTGTCGCGCGCGATTATATCGCGTGTCGCGCCTTTTTGTAGGAGCCTTTACTCAGGACGCACACTTAGCTAGTAGGTAGGTATTATTTTAATCAATTTTGTTATTCACTTTTAAAGGAAACTAGGTTTTATGTTAGTGATGAATAAGTTAAGGTGATAGGTAAGTGTGATTATTACAATCTACACATGGACTCACGCTGTACGAAGTTGAGGTTACTCGTGTGCTTAAAAAAGGATCGGCAGAGTGGATCGGCGGTGATGAGCTATCGACGACGAAGTACTATAACCTCCTATCTACAAAAACCTGATTTTACAGGTGTGGCCAAATGGAACCTTTTTGATATTGTTTGTGTTTTTATATTTTACTTTTATATTTTTGTCTATTTTTGATAGGTTTTTGTTAGTTTTTTCTTTGTCAAAAGAAATAAAAAAATATTACTACGGAGAAGTTGATTTTTCATTGAAATCGTTAAAAATCATCTTTATTATAATCCATTCAGTAATAAAGTGGTCCTTCGACGAGTTTAACTAGTGTACTGTGAAAACTAGTCCACAGCAGCTCTTTTTCAGCATTTTTTTTCAGCGCTTTTTTCTCAGAGGGCAAAATGGTTGTGACGAGATCACAGACGAAACTGCCCCAAGATAAGCCTTATGTACCCTCCCAGTCGGGTAGTGAGGCAGTTCAAGTACCTACTTCTACACAGACAACCAGTGGGGAAACTCAGGTACATTCATCTCAGTTAAAGCCTACCTCGAGCGCACATTCTGTCGCCACTCGCACTAGCCGCACTAGTCGCTCTTCCGTGTTGGTCGCGGTGAGAAAATCCGCAGCGGAAGCGCAACATGTTCGTCGCGTAGCTCAATTAGAAATTGCCCAAATGGAAGCAGAGATGCGTGCACAACTAGAGTCTAAGCAGGCAGAATTACGAGCACAAGTAGAGGCTAGGCAGGTTGAATTAGAGCGCAAAGCTGCTGAAGCTGAATATCAAGCTGAGCTCGCAAAAATTGAGGCAGAGGGTAGTAACCACGGTTCTCGCAGTGGGTGGAGCCGTGCCAGCGTCGAACATTGGGTGGATACTACTGCCCTCCCTGCCAGTTTACCAACACGTCAGGATAGGGAGCCATCCGTAAAAGGGTGTCAATCTAACGATAGATGTGAGGTAGGGGCTAATAATACTAACGTTATCTTGTGTTCTCAGCTTCCTCTACGTGACGTCCGTAACGTCGTTTCTCATGATATCGCAGCACAGAGTCTTGAACATTTTCCTCAGCATAATCTCCGCGGGGGGGACAAGACCGCTGCCACTGATATTCACGGAGACGGCGGCGACTCAATTGGCGTTACACAGCTAGTGGGGGCCCTAAAGGCACTTGCGAAGAGTAACGTCCCCAATACCAATAAAATTTTTATAAAACTCCCGTGTTTTGATGGAAGCTCTCCCCTTGACTGGCTTATGTTCAAGCGGGCTTTTCAGGATACAGTAAGTGGATTTACAGACGCAGAAAACCTTGCGCGCCTGAACCAAGCCCTAAAAGGCACGGCACGGGAGGCCGTGAGCATGCTGTTAGTGTTGGCACCTCACGCCAATGACGTCATCGATGCCCTGGATCGTCGCTTTGGTAGACCTGAGCAAATTGTGCTACAAGAGCTGAGCGCAATCAAGGCTCTGCCCAAGCTTGGGTCGGAGGTAAGAGACCTACATGTTTTCACCACTCGCGTGCGAAATTGTGTCGAGGTTGCTAAGTTGCTGCAGCATAGTGATTATTTACGTTCTTCTGAACTGTTTGGTGTGCTGCTTAGCAAATTTTCTCCACTATTGCGCGCGCGGTGGTTAGACTTTGCAGCGAATCATGAGGACCTAGGCCAGGCTAGGGTGGAATTATTGTCGCGTTTCCTAAATCGTGAGGTCGATTTGGCAATGAAGTTTGGCGCTGTGTTTGAGGTAACACCATCTTCATCAACGAACCCTTCACAGAAACAGCGTGCGCATGCCGTATCAGAGTCGGTAGCGCGGGCTTCAACTAAGTCTAATTCCAAAACGAAACCTGCGGAAACATCCCTTCAGGAAAATGTTTGTTTATTTTGCAAAGGGGGACATCAGTTATCAAATTGTCCGACATTCACGTCTTTGACAGTCGATGACAGATGGCGTTTCGTTAAAGACAACAAAGTTTGTTATCGTTGCCTTCAAAAGGTTCCGCACAATTTTAAGTATTGTAACAAAAATAAGGTTAGTTGTACAACAACTGATTGTAAGCGTAGACATCACACTATTTTGCATAATGATAAGTTCGCTACATCCGCTCTTGTTAAGGAGGAGGTCAAACCTGAACCTACGACAACAACGGATGTTGAAAAACCGGAGCAGGTTCTCGTAGCTGTCAACAACACGCAGGTTGAATCCACACTTCGTCCACTATTGAAAGTAGTACCCGTCACAGTCTCTGGACCAGCTGGGAGTGTAGATACCTTTGCCCTTTTAGACGATGGCTCGACGGCTACTTTTGTAGATGCCGACATCGCCTCCAAAATTGGAGCCGAGGGTCCGGTAGGCAGTCTGCGTTTGGATTGTGTGGGGGGATTGTCTAGAGATAGTTGCGTGCAGTTTGTTGACTTCCAGTTAAAGGGCCGATCAGCCTCACAGACGTTTTTGATTCAGCGAGCTAGGGCAATTAAGAACTTAGGGCTGCAAAGTCAGTCAGTCAAACGCGCGTCTTTACGGTCCTTTCCATACCTCTCGGACGTGATGGAGGAGCTGTGTTATGCCGAAGCTAAGCCCACCATTCTGTTAGGGATTGACAACTGGCCTCTCATCATAGCATCTGAGGTGAGAAAAGGAACGAAGTCCCAGCCTGTCGCCATCCGAACACCACTGGGATGGGTGTTGTTCGGATGTGCCAGTAGTCGGACATGTCTAGTAGAAACTTCTTGTCACTTGCGTGAGCGTCCAGCGCATGACCTGGAAGTGCTCATCAGGGATCAGTATAGGTTAGATGCGATTGGCATAACTAAACAGGAGCCGCGCAGCGCGGATGACCAGCGGGCTCTACGCATCCTTGAACAAATTGCCCAGCGCCGACCAGATGGGCACTTCCAAGTCGGTTTACTGTGGAAGGCGGATAACCGTCCTGTTCCGGAAAGTTATCATTTGGCGTTGTCTCGTTTCAAAAGCCTAGAACTAAAAATGACAAAGGATTTTGATTTTGCCCAACGATATAGGGCCAATATCAACGACGCGCGGGCTAAGGGGTATGCGGAAGAGTGTACAGGTCAGCCGTCCACATCGGTTTGTTGGTACTTGCCGCATTTCGGAGTGGTAAATCCCAACAAACCGGGGAAACTTCGAGTTGTCCACGATGCAGCTGCTAAAGTACAGGGTGTGTCGCTAAATTCTATGCTTTTGTCGGGTCCTGATTTTTTACAACCTCTATTAGGAATTTTGATGCGTTTTAGAGAGGGGAAAATTGCCTTAACAGCTGATATAAAGGAGATGTTCCCGCAGGTTAAAATACAGGAATGCGACCGCGACGCGCAGCGATTTCTCTGGCGCGATGATCCTACGGGCCTAATAAAGACCTTTCGTATGTCGTCTATGATTTTTGGGGCATGCTCTAGCCCATCTACGGCAATTTACATCCTTAACCGAAACGCATCGGAATTTATGGCCGAATTTCCGCAGGCTGTGGAGGCTATCACTTCGGATACCTATATGGATGACTTCATCGGAAGTGTAGATGTCCCTACGGAGGACGCCGCTCGATTGGCAGCAGATATCGTACAGATTCATAAGCGCGGAGGTTTCGAAATGCGTGGTTGGGTGTCGAATGAGCCCGGCGCACTCAATCAGTTGCCAAGCGAGCTGTGGTCTGACGTCTCACTAGTCAAACGTCGTAGTGTAGAGTTGGGTAGTTTACCACCCTCAGTCACCACCACACGTACTCTAGGTCTGATATGGAAACCAGCTCAAGACATCATTAGTTTCAACTCCGGCCTCAACGAAATTTCAGGTCATTTCACAAAACGCGTAGTGTTAGCCCACGTCATGCGCATCTACGATCCACTAGGTATTTTAGCCCCCATCGTAGTGAGAGGCCGGATTTTATTCCAAAACTTGTGGCGTAAGAACCTTGACTGGGACGAGAGGCTATCACAGGCTGACCAGGAAACTTGGCTCGAATGGTTCGAGTGCCTTAAATCAATTTCAGTATTAAGAGTTCCAAGGTGCTATAATTCGTGTGAGTTCTCGGAGCTGGAGTTCCACGTGTTTTGTGACGCTAGCGAGCAGGCACATGCCGCCGTTGCCTACTGGAGATTTGTGCTTCCCAACGGTGACGTGAAACTTGCGCTGATAGCTAGCAAGGCGCGTGTGTCTCCCTTGAAACCTGTTTCAATCCCGCGCCTGGAACTCCAAGGCGCCTTGATAGCCGCTCGACTTGCTGCTAGGATTTGTGAAGCCCACCGCTTTAAGCCGAATCGACGGATATTTTGGTGCGATTCGATGACCGTCTTAGGGTGGTTACGCAGTGATGCGAGGAAATACAAACCTTTTGTTGCGCATCGTGTAGGAGAGATTTTGGAGATCACTAGTTTAGCGGAATGGCATTGGGTTCCAACCGATCTGAACGTGGCTGACGATGCGACAAGGGGGAAGGCCAACATTGAACCACGTTGGATATGTGGCCCGAACTTTCTCCTGGCTCCCACTACTGAGTGGCCTTCTGAGCCCAAAGTCATAGCGCCAGTAACTTTTGGAGTGGAAGAGCTCAAGCCATCTCTTCATCCGTCAAAATCATCTACGCATCAATCACATGTCGCAGAATTCATTAATGTCATTAATTCCCATCAGTTACCCTTACCAGTTGTAGCCAACATTACCCATTTTAGCTCGTGGATTAGGCTTGTAAGGGCAACAGCTAGGACACATCAATTCATTGCTGCCATCTTTAGAAATCGGGTTCATGAATTTCATAATTTTTGGTTTCGGGGTATTTGTGTCGGTAGAAATATACCTGACCGCGTTTCGCGGCCGGATGCCACGCCTCCCACCGCTCTGGTACCATTGGTCGCCGAGGACATCGTTCGTGCGGAACTTCACATTTTGGGGAAAAGCCAGATTAGCGCCTTCGGGGAGGAACTCCTTTGTCTGACACGTGGGCAACCCATAAACAAGAAGAGCCGTTTGGCCAGGTTGTCACCAGTACTCCGTGATGGAGTGATCCGCCTAGCCGGGAGAACGTCTGCTGTTTCTGACACTCAACCCATTATTTTGAATGGAAAGGAGCCAGCTGTTCGACTTTTGATTTCCCATTACCACAACAAGTTCGCTCACGCCAACACAGAGACCGTAATTAATGAGCTGCGACAAGAGTACTGGATTCTCGGACTGAGGAACGCCGTGCGGTCAGTGGTACATAGATGTCAGTTGTGCAAGTTATTGAAGAGTTCAACCCTACAACCACCCATGGGAGACCTACCAGAGGCGAGACTAGCTCATCATCGACGTGCCTTCACATATATCGGCGTGGACTATTTTGGGCCTGTATCTATTTGTATTGGACGTCGGCGTGAGAAGCGGTGGGTTGCCTTATTTACGTGCCTGGTAATCAGAGCTGTCCACCTCGAGGTCGTAGCCAGCTTATCCGCGGATTCTGCTATTATGTGCCTACGACGCTTCATCGCCCGACGTGGAACACCCACAGAAATATTTTCGGACAACGGGACGTCCTTTGTGGGAGCGAATAGGCAACTAAGAGCCTTATATGATGCCGCGGTACCAGAGTTTGCAGCGCGTGAGAAGATAAAATGGCGTTTTATTCCCCCATCGGCCCCCTTCATGGGAGGAGCTTGGGAGCGGTTAATTCGGTCGGTAAAGTCCGCCCTGAGAGTAACCCTGAGAGAGCACGCGCCGAAAGAGGAGGTCTTAGCGACTTTAATAGCCGAAGCCGAGGCAATAGTGAACTCGCGTCCACTAACGCACATCTCCCCTGACGGGGACTACCCGGAGGCGCTCACCCCTAATCACTTTTTACTAGGGGATTCATCGGGTCGTCCATTTCCGGCCGAGGAATTGACGGATGCAGCATTAATTGGCCGGAGCGGTTGGAGGAAGGCACTCCGACTGAGCGATCACTTTTGGCGTCGTTGAGTATCCGAGTATCTGCCCACTTTGGCGCCCCGTCGCGTGCCAGGAGTAGATGTCGCCGTCAAAGTTGGGGACCCGGTTCTCATCGGTGACGGGAACTTGCCGAGGGGAACCTGGCCACGCGGCGTGATCGCGGCTCTGCACCCGGGCCGTGATGGGGTAGTACGGGTGGTGGATATTCGGACACAAGCAGGCATTTTGAGGCGGCCACTAAAGAAAGTTGTGCTTCTCTAAAAAAGGGGAGCATGTGGCCAAATGGAACCTTTTTGATATTGTTTGTGTTTTTATATTTTACTTTTATATTTTTGTCTATTTTTGATAGGTTTTTGTTAGTTTTTTCTTTGTCAAAAGAAATAAAAAAATATTACTACGGAGAAGTTGATTTTTCATTGAAATCGTTAAAAATCATCTTTATTATAATCCATTCAGTAATAACAGGAGACGAAAAAAACGTTTCATTTTTTTATAGTACAACTTTCTAAATATATTTAAACGCAATTTTATAAAGTAAGGGATGAAAAAAATGATGTATAGTATAAATTCAGTGCAACTCTTATAAATACGCAAATAAGTGTAGATAGTAGGAAATGCTTTAAATGTTTTTTATTTTTATTTTTTATAATGAAGATAGGAGGTATTGCAAGTGAAGATAGGAGATAATACTTTTAGTTAATTTTTTCAATTACAAACCTCTGTAGGTAGGAGTTAGTGAATTTTAAATAAAAATGCAGTAATTTATTTAATCAAATGTATTTTAAAATTTAAGTAATTAGTTATAAAAGTACTATCAAATATTCTTTTTTCATAAACAAACAAAACATACAAAAAGAGCTTTTGAACGCCACCGCGAGTTATAATAGTAAGTTATCAGTTATATGGTAGAGCATCGTAAAAACCATGGCAGTCTTTGTTGATCACTGATTTTAATTGCTGAAGATGATTATATTTTGTAGCTAAGATTGGGATTCTGCTAGCATGAAGCTGTGGATATTCTATGGTAGAATTCGTAACTTTGGGTCTTTGAGGTAGTGGCATCCAGTCTGCAGTAAAATCCAGTTTAACTTCAATGGTCATAGTATTATGTACCGACTTGCACTGCTAGGTTTGCCGCGCGCTTGCGGCAGTTGCGCTCGTTCAGTCCACCACTAACATACCTAACTGGAGTAAACACGTCGCTCGCTGACGATAGGAGATTTTGTCAGCAAAACTTATGCAAAGTAACTTCTCCTAAGTTAATATAGAAGAAATTCGAAGCAGAATTCTAAATGATTCTGATCTTGTTGCGATAGGAGCTTTTAGCAAGTTTGATTTTCCCGCCAAATATTGAGAAATCACGCGCGGTGTTTTAATGGGGTCACGGAGAATCAGAATTTAGGTGGTTCTACATCAAAAAGTAAAAATCTTAAAAATGTAAGTTAGGAGGTTATAGTACTTCGTCGTCGCTATGCTTCCGCTTTCTTCCCACCGCCGAAGCCAGAAGTAAACTGTTTTTTTCTGGAACGAAACAAATAGCTGTAGTTTATTTGCCCATTATTATTACTCAATCACTATAGGCAGAGAGAACCTTGATTTTAAGCCATTTTTACATGTAATTTTCACACACACACACACACACTGACACTTTAAAACCCTTTTTTTTATTTCTTTATGCCTGTTCGTTACAATTTCTTTGTATTGTGTTATGTGTAGCCTATGTAATCTTCTTTCGTATTACCTAACAACATTTAAGTATCCTATCTCTATACAATAAAAACTTTCTAAAACATTAACTTACTGAAATCAAACTGGCATGTTTTCAATATACAAAATTCTTTCTATCTCTAAAACCCGTGGACCGATTTACATAATTCAAACGGGAATATCAGTTTTAAACATAATCCTCTCATTTGACACTAAAATCACGCAAACATTCCTATAAACGAAAAGCCACGTTTTCAAGTTACGTAATTATTCTACCTATAATTTTTCTTCGCATTATAATTCTCAAAAATTCCTGTCAGATACATACTAATAATAAAAACAAGTTGGAAAGCTAATTAGAACAATACAAAATATTTAAATCGAATTAGAAATTCAAATCTAGTAAGATTTGAATTTCTAATTCGATTTAAATATTTTAGCGTAACTACATATTACCTACTGTTTTACTGAGTACAGTAAAACAGTAGGTAATATGTAGTTACGCTAGTAGTTTATAATAAGTCGATGGTTAATTAATAGTCGGTATCAACTTGTGCCCTGGAGCGCGGATAGGGTCCTATATAACTATCGTATTATATTCCTATACTATCACTTTTATACTATATAATCATTCACTATTCGCACGCCCGGTGTTCGTTACAGTGCTTAATTGCGTAGGTATTTAGGGTAGGTAGGTAGGGAACAATTAGTTGAAATAGAATATTTTAACCATAAAAATAATGAAATCGAAAAAATCCGATCATATAGAAAAGCAATTAATGGCTCAATTCCTCAAGGAAGTGTCATAGGATGCCTCTTATTTTTACTTTATATTAATGACCTACCTAAGACCATAGAAGGGCCACGTGTCTTATTTGCGGACGATATATCCATATTGGTCTCTTCCCAAAACAATGAAAATATAGGAGAAACTCTCAATTCCATACTTACTAAAACATGCAACTGTATGAACAATCATAACCTCGAGATAAACTACTCAAATTAATAACTTTCCACCCTTACCAAAAAACACCTATAACTTTAGATTTTACTTTCAATGACTCTAAATTAGAAACCATTAACGAATTTACTCTACTAGGACTAGTTATCCATTTATTTCAGGTGTCAAGGCCCATATAAAACACATACAATACAATAAACACACACACACAGACACACATATAAACTGAAAATCACACATACAGAAAACTCACTCAAAAATTTCTAAATTCTCTTAAGCCCTTCGTGACATAAAAAAGACCACCAATTTACAAACAGCTCTCACCACCTATTATGCTTAGATGATAGAATCCTGATTAACATTGAGCAAACAGATAGTTGCAAACCTTTCTTTCAAAAACATAATATTTGAACCCTTCCCTGTATATTTTAGAAACATGCAAATTTGACCGGAAACATCAAGAGTTATATTATTCAAAATGTGAAGACATTCAGACACGCTATCTATTCAGACAAGTTCTCAACTAAAAATGCACTCTACAAGTCCCTATGTAATGTCCATTAAATTATATAATGAACTACCCGCACTAATAAAAAAAGAAGAGAAAATTAACACATTTTTAAAAAAACTTAGACAATTCTTGCTGAATAAAAGCTACTACTCGGTAAACAAATATCTAAGTGATAGACTTAAGTCAGAACTTAAGAAGAACTTGATACTTTAAATTTTATTTATTTATTACTAGCAGCGCCAACAGACAGACACACTTTCGCATTTATAATATTAGTATGGATTATTACATCTCTTAATATTTATATTTATTGTTTATATTTTATATAGAAGCTATTAGTTTATCTCTAAAAATACCTACATCATTATTACCTATAATATAGTAGTTTGTTATGTAAATAATAAAAAATAACAAATTAACAAATGCTTCCTCTCTCCTAACTCACTTATTTTGCTGTGCCCGACAGGGTCCATATGATCTAACTGGGCGTTTCTCTATAAACTGGGCAACTCATTGTCTCAGGCTAATTTTGTTAAAAAAAATAAAAGACCGTAAACATTTCGTAGGTTATTCCAAAAATCAATACCTTAATCTACCGCTGCTTAACATAAAAAATCCACTAAAATAAACTTTACTATATTAAAAACGTTTTTATAGTTCTTAAAAACCAGTCCCCTGGCATGTCACCAAAGCAGTATAGTTACTTCAGACTACATTAATCGAGATAGTATCTATTGGAATTAATCAAATTGTTGTATTATTAAATCAATATTGTTTGATTGTCAATGAGACCTATTTATTTTACATAAATATTATTTTACAATTTAAAGAAAGGCAATGAAACTTTGTCTTCGCATTTAGTGAACAGTCCCCCTGTCTATATTTTAAATTACGTGTCACGTAGCCGAAAGGTTAAACAACGGCTTTTATGCGTGTAACGAAACGCAACAAGTTTGAAGTTTGCGCGGATGCCGCCATGACGATCCAAATGTCATCTTATTTAGTAGTGTTCGAGCGTCCTTCCGTGGAAGCCGCGTTGTAACCTGACAGCCAACAGTCCCCTGGTAAGGATTATTTTACTTCTATTTATGTATTTTAATGATTCCTTCAAATATTTAAATTGTTACAATAGATACATACTTCCTATGTGCAGCAAAGTAGCATAGATCAATTACATTTTGTACTACTCATCAATGAAATCAAATTAAACAGTCCCCTGGCAACAGTCCCCTGTCTCTCTACAGGACAGGGGACTGTTTCAGCATCCAGCGGACTGTCTAAATTATATTTGTTATTGTTTTAGATTTGTTTTGAGAACGGCACCAAAGAAACAAAAAGCCACTAAAGAGATTCTACAAAAGAAAAGGGAAGCAGAGCGAAAGAGATATGAGAAGATTAAAAACTACCCTCAGAAAAGGGAAGAACTTAAAGAAAAAGAACGCCTTAAGTACCTTAAGAAAAATGAAAAGGGAACTAGAAAGCTTGTTGAGAATATGACTCCACGAGAACACCGAAATGCCAAGAAGAAGTGGAAAGAGCATTGCACCAAGTATCGCAATAAGAAAAAAGTGTTAGCAAATATTACTAACTCATTTATTAAAGACAATACTCCAGATTCTGATGTATCTACTTCATGTCAAATGTCAACACCTGAAGTTGCCGAAATAATTAATAAAAATAAAGAAAAGATGATTAGATATAAAATAAAGAAGAAAAAAGATGAAGAAATGCAGAAGAAAGTATTAAAGTACAAAAAACGTTTATCGCGACTAAAAAAGAGTATAAATCCAAAGCCTAAAAATAAAACAAATATGGAATATAGATATGCGAGCATAATTGACAAGATTGATGAAGAAGATGGCGAAATCCGGGTTACATTCTTAAAGCTCTGTGATAATAAAGGCCATTTATTTAGATACGATGATGATGATGTGGCAGACATTACAATGGACCAAGTGGTACAGAAGTTGTCTAATCCCAATATAGTTTTAAAAGGCAATAGAATGTTTTACAAGTTTGATTCACCTGTAGATGTTTTCGAGAAAAAATAAGACTTTAAGGGGGAAGCGCTAAGGTAGCCCGCGAAATTAAAATTTTCTTACGTTTTTTGCAATTTGCTGGTCAGTATTAAGTTGTACGTTGATCAAAATATGATTCGCGGCCGTAATAAATATGTATTTACAGAATTATAATCATTAAAGTCATCAACACAACTCTCTAAGACCACGTAAAGAATGATGATTTCATGAAACAGTTATTCTTTGGACTTACGTGGTCATAGAGAGTTGTGTTGATGACTTTAATGATTATAATTCTGTAAATACATATTTGTTACGGCCGCGAATCATATATTAATCAACGTACAACTTAATACTGGCCAGCAAATTGCGAAAAACCTAAAAAAATTGAATTTCGCGGGCTACCCTGGCGTTTTCGCCTTAAATACTGTTTTTTTTTTTACCGATGTATGCTATATTTTAGAAATAACTAATTATTTTTCGAGACTGATTCTGTAGTGTAAGTTTCAAAGTACTGAAAGTCCTTTCAATATATGTGATTTTAATTAGTAAGTAAATATTAAGATTACAGTGCTAAGTACAATATTACATAAAGATAGCTGATTCTTTAATTTTTTCTTATTCAGTTACTTAATTCTTAAGCTCCAAAGTTTATAATAATAAAAAAACATTTAATTTCGATACTTAAATTGTATTTTTTTATTTAAGTTCACAGTCCCCTGGCTTTCACAACAGTCCCCTGTATACATTTGTTAGAAAATGCTTAATATTTTCTAAAGTAATGGGAATATTTGTGGTTCATCTGCCCTATATAAATAAATAGATGGATACTTGTTCCCTAAATAAAATTTATTATATTATGAGCAAAAAATTTGCCTAGACAGTTTCCTTAGAACGAGTTGCCCAGTTTACAGAGAAACGCCCAACTATAAGTTTACCACCTAAGAATGCCTACATGTGGAATGCAATAAAAGTATTGAGTATTTACTTTAAAATCCCATCACTACCTACTGGAATAACTTTTGTTTAGAATGTCCCATGACAATGCAATCAAAAACAATAGATCATCGAATTTTGTTTACGTAGGTATAAATCTGAATATAAACTTTCTGTTACTTATCCTACATTTTGATGACGCTTGGAACAGCGGGCACTCATTAGGAAAGAACACAAAGAAGATACCTACTTATCTACCTATCCCTAGTGTTAATTTTAAAATTCTATAGAAAAACACCATTGACACTATTTTTCAATACTTACTAACCTTTATAAAATGATAATTACAAAAAATATTACTCACCGATATGCCCGTCTGCCGACAAAATATATCAATCTCGTCATCCACTCAATCGAAGGGCTATGATGCCTTTCAATTTGCGTCGATAAGCATAATGCATTCGATAATAAGACAAACTTGTAAAATAATTAAAACACAACCGACTGAACCGACACAAACACGACTCCACCTGACGTATGAATAAACGTCAAACGAACGATGTCAAATTGACAATGTCATGAGTGACATTAGCGTGGGTGTGGCTTATTCCTAGTGAGACATGATAATTGGCTGCCAATTATTAGTATGTGCAACCATTGGGCAATATTAGAAACGTTGAAAACTCCACCAATCAAACCAAGAGTACTTTCTTTCTAACACTATACGGCGCGTCGTAGTTATAGATATGTATAGAGTTTACATCGATGTGCTGCCGTCTGTACATAACTCCAGCTTCCTCATATGTGATAGAACAATTCTACCTATGCCAAAATTTAAGGCATAATAGCTGCAATCAAAGTTCCCAGTCTTATTTTAGCTGCCACAAAAACTTCGTTAATATGAGCCGTTTAGTGTGTGTTAGCTGGAGTGACGTCACCCCAGCTGCTCATGTCATATCTTTCAAACGAAAGAAGATATGATTATGTATTATAGCTCAAAAATTAAGGCATAATAGCTGCCATTGGCAGCAAAATTTTCAAATCTCTGGTCAAAACACTCTATGAGTTATTAACAAAATAAACATAATGTGTAAGCTGGAGTGACGTCACCCCAGCTGCTCATATATATCTTCCAAACGAAAGAAGATAATTATGATTATGTATTATAGCTCAAAAATTAAGGCATAATAGCTGCCATTGGCAGCAAAATTTTCAAATCTCTGGTCAAAACACTCTATGAGTTATTAACAAAATAAACATGTGTAAGCTGGAGTGACGGCACCCTAACTGTTCATGTCATATCTTCCGAACGAAAGAAGATATGATTATGTATTATAGCTCAAAAATTAAGGCATAATAGCTGCCATTGGCAGCAAAATTTTTAAATCTCTAGGCCTTGTAGTTTCCACGTACTTAATAAGCAAAATAACAGTTTCCGCGCCAAAAACATCAATTATATTGCTTCGGAAGAAGTAAGGAGCGACGTTGCCGTTCCGTGCTCTACAATACTGCAACCAAGTTTGCACTTAGCAGGCATACTATTAGAAGTCATTTTAACTTGCGCTAAAAATAATTTTAATTTTGTATATTGAAGATATAGACTGAGAGCCGACTGAACTTTAATGGAACTATGAATATAAAAAGTAGATTCATATCAACTTTGGATGGCGAGAGAACTAGGTATCTACTATTATTGTTTTTTTTTTTGTCTTGTTCTTTCTTTTATTAAATAAGATAGAATTGGTCTATTGAATGCTATATATTACTAGCGATTGAATGACTTTTTCATGAAAACGTGACATTTGATAACAATCCTATACATAAAGCAAAACTAAAGTAACATCGAATCAGAACAAATGTCATTAAAAAGACCGGTCAAGTGCGAGAAGGACTCGCGCACTGAGGGTTCCGTAAAAATTTGTAGGTATGTATGTAAATAGTTTTAAAAATCCCACACTCCCCGACCCGGAGGTCGGATGCCTTTTGAAGGTTTCCCCGGACAAAAAAAAGGCATATAAATATGTAGTTTTTTTTTTTTATGTAACTACAAATTTATGCGTTTCGGATTTTTTCCTTTGTTTGTACTAGATGACCTTGCTTCTTGCCGATTTTTTTTATTCTAGGTCAACAGGAAGTACCATATACATTTTGATTCCCTTGACAGTGTCTAAATATACGTTTTTTGCGGCATAAACGGCCGTATCTTTTTTAAATATACGAAATTGTTACACTTAGATTTTTAAATTTTCTTTTGTCCTATGTTTGAAAACACAATATTGACTATAAATAACCTCAGTACTTACTAGTGACCGACCGAAAGTTCGGTTTCGGCCAGTTTCGGCCAAATAATCTAGTTTCGGCCTTAGTTTCGGTTTCGGCCAGGAAATGGCCGAAACTTTCGGCCGCGCCGAAAATGAAACGAAACCAATTTTATTTTTCAATATAATCACCATGAATACTACTAACACACTTCTGTCATCTGTGATCAACATCTCTAAACCTTTATAAAAATAATCACAATTTTAGCCTCAAAATGACCGAAGACGGCCGCCTGTGCAACTCTTCATCGCTTGAAAATTTTCTACCTCTTAAGTCTCGCTTTAAATTTGGAAATAAATAATAGTCGGACGGGGCCATGTCTGGACTGTGAGGTGGATGTTCAACTTCTGTGAACCCGCATTGACGAACTGCATCCTTCGAAACACCAGCGGTATGAACAGGGGCGTTGTCATGGAGTAACAGGACACCTTTAGACAGCTTTCCTCTTCGTTTTTCCTTTATCTTGTCTCGTAATTTATATATTAAAGAAGCATAATATTAGCCGTTCACGACTGTATTATGTTCTTTAAAATCCACCATCAAAATGCCTTGAAAATCCCAAAAGATTGTGCACATCAGTTTTTTAGCCGATTTTTGCACCTTTTTTTTTCACCCTTATAACGCCATCCCATTGATTCGCGCTTGCTTTGTGGTTCATAATACAAGATCATAGTTTCATCACCAGTCACTAGCCGCTCGATCAGTCTTTGAATTTTCGCCACAAAGATCCAAAAACTCCGAAGCGCAGCGCACTCCTTCCTGTCTCTGTACCGCTGAAAGAAGTTTCGGTACTTACCCATCTTGCACTCACTTTTTTCATGTGAAGATGTTCATGGATCGCACGATGACGTACTTTTAGAGAGCCCAAGCCTAGCTGCAATTTCTCTAATCTTCAAACGGCGGTCACTCAGAACCTCCTCTTCGATAAGAGCAATCGTTTCGGGAGTGAGCACTTCCACAGGTCGACCGTCGTGGCAAATGTCTTCGACGGTTTCTCTCCCGAGGCGAAACTCTTTCACCCAATTTTTCACTGTGCTATAGGAGGGGGCAGACTACTTATACACGTCATCCAATCGTTCTTTTATTTGGGCAGGGTATAAAACTATAAACCTTCTTTAAACAAAAACTTTATGACACTTCGATACTCAGTTTTCGACATTTTAAAAAAATACGCGACTCTCGTTATGCTAATGCCTGCTAAACTAACACTAAGCATTTCATGTCGATGCATGTTTCTTATATTAAGTGCACGATAAACGTACACACTGCTTCATTAAGTGGTTACCCCTCCAAAAGATATGTGCATTCAAATCCGTGATAGGCCCAAGTTGGTTTTTGTATTTTGTAAAAACATTTTATTTTAATTAATTTATTGTTTTAGTGAATAAATAAGTTTAAAATAGTATTTATTTTTTTAAATTCAGTTTTTATTATTGTTTTTTTTCAATAAAACGTTAATACTTTTATTATTGCGAAAACGACAAGCAATAATAGGGTTAACATTTACGAACGTTTTATTCATCGTCTAAGTAGACTAGAGGTTTCAAGACCGCTTGCCGTGCCTATGAGTGGAAGTTCAAATCATAGCCACGAATTGTGCTTTTTGTTCATTATAATTATTATTTTAATATATTTTTCTATTTTGTTTTAGTAATTATTTATAAAGAATTTAAAAATAAAGAAAAATAAAATACCTTAATAATCATATAATAATATTTATTATTGCTATTATTTAACAAAACTATGATCTTATTTTACAACAAAGATTTATTTTGATTTGATAATTTTATTTACAGTTATCATAATATACTATTTTGCCAACTGACACAATTGGGTTCCTAGACAAGTGGCATCCTACTAAGGTAAACGATAAAATAGTAAGCGGTAGAAATATTTTAGATTGACATAACCTAACGAAATGTCACGTGACCTGTCATGTCGTCTCAGCATACAAATTTGACATTTGACAGTCTGACAAGTGACATCGAAAGTGACAAGTTTTGAAGCGTTTGCAACTTGTCTAGGAACTAGAAGTTAGTTTGGCAGGATTACAATCATGAGCATAATAAGTGAATAAACATGTTATCAATAGATAATCAATTAACATCTCTTATTAGCTCATGATATCTACTTAGAATATTTTGCTATACAAAGTAAAATAGTGGAATCAAATGAGTTAAATGTCTTCGTTGTTTATTTTGTTGTCATAAGTACTTAATTAATATAACTGCTATTTCTGGGCAAATCGCAATCGTTCTCTTTGATGTTCTTCTGTTAGACATATTTTGCAGGTCGATAACTGTGAATGTTCGCTGCGTGTAAATGTCTTCGAACCGTGGACAGAGAGATATTCCATGCCGTTGCAAACTGTAACGAGTGGATGTAAACGGCGGTGTAGTGTGAACCTTAACAATATCCGGATGATGTTCAGATTGGTCCGTATAGATCCCAGTAGTTCTCCGACCCATGGTCATTGTCTTAGCATCGCCGGTTTCTTGAAATCTGCGCACCCATAAGCGCACCGTTTGTCTCTGTATAGAAAAAAATGGTTTTAAATAAGTTATTAAATACCACCACACACAAGATACCGCAAATAGCTCAACAAAAAAAAAATCGGAGAACACAATTAATATTATAATGAACTTACTGCTATGCCAAGCTGTCTCGCAATTCCTTTTATGCTCACATTTTGTTCACACAGAACAACTATTTTAGTTCTCATAAAATCATAAATCATTTTAAAAATTAATGAATAATTCGTAGTCGTTTACTCTTCGCCGTTTTAAGTGAACGTATACATCAAACGTTATAGTTATAACTTGAGGGTATGGATTAATTTTATAAAGACAACGTAAGTAAGTAAAATTAATGGATACCCTCAAATTATAACATCTATCGATTAGACATCCCACCTAAAGATAAAATTACTCAGACCATAGTAGATAACAATTTCAACGCAATTCATATGGGCTCGCTGGCTAGTTCGTCAAACTGCCGGTATGAGTATGACAACGTTCGGTGATGCGATGGTTCGAATCTGAGTCGAAACAATGGGTTCTTTTTGAAGTATTCTTTAGATCATTTGTAAGGAATTTAATGTGTAACATTTTAAAACTTGAGGGGTTAGCACATACTGACGCTGTCTGTACTATTTAATGCAACACAACATGTAGCGACATGTCGCGTAGAACTATATCAGGCCAGTTCATTATGGGACCGACCTCGTAAATGATTCAACTGTCTCTATGTATAATATACATTGTATATTCAAATTAAAAAAAAAGTGACGACACGGTTGATGCAGTGGCTGAGCGATCGACTGGTGCGATGCGTGTCGTGGGTTTGATTCCCGCACGGAACAAATATTTGTATTGCCTACAGGTAGTTGTTCCGGGTCTGGCTGTTTGTGTATGTGAATTTAAATGTTTGCAAACGCACCCACGATACAGGAGTAATTCCTAGTGTGGGGCAACGTTAAAAAAAAAACAAAAAAAAAAATGTGTAAAAAACACACCAGATTTCTGTATACGATAGAAATTTTTAATTATATCGAGCCTTTTCAGGAAGAACATCGTAAGCGCCAAAAATCCCAAAAAACTGTTTTAATATTAACCGCCAGATCAACTGATTTTACACCTTATATCACTCATTTCAAAGTTCAAAGTAGAAATGTAATTAACTTTTTTTAATTTCGAAATTTTCATCGTAACCTGAATGGGTTGTACCCATTCAGGTTTTTTAACGTAACCTCCACCGACTGACAGATCGTAAGTATAGTACCTGTCGCTTACGATATAATACTAGGTTAATAATTTTATTGCAAGCATCCTACTTGCATAGAAACTTTTATTTGAAAGACAACGATACGAAAAAGTTAGGTGCAGTAAGTTATCAAAAGTTTAGAAAAATATTTAAGACTGAATTTAACTTACGGTTTCACTTACCAAAGAAAGATAAATGTGATCAATGTGAGAGAATAAAGAATTTGAATGATGAAGAAAGAAAAAAAGCGATAGAATCAGATGCATACAATAATCACATCAAGGACAAAGAAATATCATTAAAACTATTTCTTGAGGATCAAAAAAGATGCAAAGACAACAGAAACTTTTTGTGTGCGAGCTTTGATCTCCAAAAGGTCTTAACAACACCTCACGGTCAAAGTGTAAATTTCAACTATACTCGAAAGCTTGCTTATTATGATGAAAGCTTTTATGAAAGTGGTACCAGATCTGTATTTTGTTATCTTTGGAACGAAACGGAAGTGAAAAGTGGGTGTAATGAAATCTGTAAGTACAGACGGCAGCACATCAGGTTACTACACATTGACCTTGAACGCGTTATGAGCAACAACAGCGAGAATCGTGCGAAAGAGATATATAGCTTTTTGTCTGTTCTTACTTGTAATGTTTCGTGCTGCAGCGCGTACGTGAGGGTGTGTGCGTAAGGTCATTCGTTGTGTAGAATAAAATACTGTGCGATAAAAAGTAGCGTAGCAGGTTGAACACTTGAATCGAATCGAAATAATTTCATAGTAATAAAAGCGGCGGCCCGCGCAATGCCTAAAATACCTATGAAAGCTTATAATCGATGTTTTTTATTTCAATGATCTTTTACTTAATCCTTCATTTTTACATGGGTATTATTGGAAAATTACTTACCTAAGTATAACACAGGTAGGTAAGTACGGTGCACATTACACAATTAATTAGCGAAACTTCACGCTCTCGATGAATATTGTTAAGTAGACAGACAGGTAGGTATAATCTGATGTCAGAAAAACATTTCTTTTTTTTTAAATAGACCTTTTCCGACTTTTGTTACCTATTTACTGACGGGCTGGAGGTCACCTGTTTTAACGCGTTCCTTGCTCTTCTATTCTATTATTGATAGTTGCGCCACTGTTATAAACTTCTGTAGTTATCATCGATTAACTATTTCTATAATACCTGTTTAGTATTGCCATACTAATTTATATAATATTTACATCCATCTCTTTCTTACGTTCTCTCTCTCTCTCTCTCTCTGGTACAGCCATACACTACACGTGCGCTCTGCACAATAATTTAAAGAAAAGTGGAAATAATCGACGTATAATAACATTGTGAAGTGTCTATTAGTAAGCAAATTAAATAGTGTCTGTGTACTAAAAGTGTTTCTCTCAAAACAACCCAACACCGTCGGCAATCTCAAACAATACCTATTGTAGGTATCCGTTATTGTTCCGAAATAAACGATTTTTATTTTATTTTATTTTCACGAAATTAAATGCTAAAAAGTAAAAACCCATAATACAATCTGCTTGAAATTTTGAAAAAAATATGGATACCTACTTACCCCATCACGAACGTGTCACGTGCGTGAAGTTTAGGCAATTAATTATACCTACCTACAAACAGCCTTTTGTCAGTCCACCGTGTTTAAGATTAACGTTTCGTCGCAACACGATCTTATTACTAAAACGATAAGGTTGAACTTTGTAAATTACCTATACCTACCGATGTTTGCTTTTACATGAAGTTAAACATTATTGCGCTAGTTATGAATTTTCAAATCAAATTCTAATCTATTATTATCCCAGATACAGCGGAGCTACCCCCTGCTTTTGGTGCCATATTAACTACACAACCGATCATCATGGAATTTTGCACACCTACCAATCAGAAAAGGATATAGGATAGGTTCCTACAGGAACGCGTGTGAAACAGCGGGAAAAATATCATAATAAAATGCACAATAACAATCAATAATCTTTTTATTCTTAAACATTAATATAATTGGAAACATAAAAAACAAATACTTACCTAGGTACTTAAAATTAAAATACATATAGCGGCCACTCATTTATTACGTAAGACTATTTTTGCTAGTTTTTGACTCCCACCCCCATATATAAGAAAAAATAAGAATCGGCTGACCCCCACCCCCCCTGTACTTATAATACCTATTTAATACGTGAGAATCTAAAGGAAAAAATGAATACACGTTTGGTTTATTGTAATGTTTATTTTCAAAGTAACAATTTTTAACTATCTACAATATTAAAATCATTAATGAGTATTGTTTACGCAAAAAGTGACAACTAGTTCACAAGCGGGGAGCTCCCTGAACGGCGGCGGCTGAGGGGTCAGCCGCCGCCGTCACCCGATGCTGATGCCGCAGCCCGCGCGCCCCCTCAGCCACCGCGCGCCTCCAATCGTAGGCATGCTATGCCTAGACAAAAGTATTGTATTTTAACTTTGCACATTTTTGTGATCTTACGTAAGAACTATCAAGACTCCCTCCCAACCCCTTGGAAGAAAAAATAAGACATGGTCGACGCCACTCCCCCCTAAATCGTCTTACGTAATAAATGAATGGGCTTACAACAAACGTTATAAAACCAAAAAGATAATTTGTTTGCGTAAAACATGGTATACACAGGTTTTATTGAGATTATATGTTTTGCTTAAAAATTAAAGCATGCAAACTTCACAAATAAACACATTTGAATTCATAAACATAATTTATGTTCAAAAAAAACTCCTTAATCAGGGCGAGCGAAGCGAGCCCTGCTATATCCCACAACCTGAGCATTTTGTGGTACACTTTACGGAAAAACTATTACGCCTATTGATTTGTGCTTTAACATAATAATTTCTATTTAAGTATATGTAGATGTGTTATCAGTAAAAAAAAAAAAATTAAATTACGAAAAAATTTACCACGCAGAAAAACGACGCGAGCCCTCACAAAGCTCTGCTTTTAGCTAGTATTATAGAAATTATGTTCATTCAACCATTTATATAGTTTAATTCTGAATAACCTACAATTTAATATTTTTAATACATTAGGTAATTTATAATAGGTATACATGCTTCATACATAAAAGTTTCGATAACCTATTACGTCAATATAGAATTATTTCTATTATTTTTAAAATGTCTTTGACACATCTCGGAGACCTTTGGAAGGCGTTATTATTATTATTAATAGATATATTAAAAACAAGTAGATAATATTTATTTGTTACAAGCTTTTCTTTTTATTTGTAACAGATTAATTATACAGTTACATCCAACAATGGCTGCCAAGCAAAATCAAATGCGGTAGCATTTGATTGCCTAACAAAAATAATTAAGCTTTTAACCAGATTAGTATAATTTGACTGGGCTATATGTATAAGGTTCAGCACCCACTGGTGGCACGGCACGACAAGGGATTTTTGTAATACTTACAGATGATTTCGAATCTAACTTAACACTATTAACACTCACATTGCATTGAAATGCCTGCTTTGGTATCCTTCGGCACGTTCTGGCATGACGAATTGTGAACGCTAACCATGATAAAATAAGATCTCAAATCATTTGCGCTTACTAAAATCACTTGTCGTGCCATGCCGCCAGTGAATGACGGCCCTAACTCAAATTATCACCAACAATAGTAAAGAAAAATTCTCAAGAATATAACAAAAACAATGGTGTGAAAAGAAATATAAAATTCCAATTTATAATATTATTATCAATTAAGTATCTTTATCACTATATTAGAAGATCCACACTAATTATAAATGCAAAAGAACTTTGTGTGTTATGCCTTCGCGGCTAAGCCGCTGGGCAATTGTGATGAAAAATATGGAGATAGTTTGAAACCTGGGGACATCGTCTTTCAGGCGCCTTCTGACTGTGTCCGTTGATATCTAAAACAAAGAAATTTTTGTCAATTTCAATACATACATAGGATTCTTTGTTAAGAGCTTAACTTATCTACATTCGCGATTTATTTGCCAAAAATCGTAAACAAAAAATTACTTTAGGGAAAAATAACTTTAAATCCTACATAATAAAGTTTAGTTTACGCTAAAACTGTAACTTTTTCAATAGTGCTAGTCACTCTGAAATCAACTTAATTGCCATTAACATAAAGTTGATATTTGTTTAACTTCAAATAATATTAATTTGAAACAAGTTTGAATAAACTTTAAATTAGTATGAGACGGTTAAAAAAATATTCTACAAAATATAAACATACACAAATAAACAATCTGCCGAATTGACAACTTCCACCTTTGTTGAGGTAGGTTGTAAAGAACTGAACCGCAACGAGCGGTGCCTTTGTGTCGCGCGCGATTATATCGCGTGTCGCGCCTTTTTGTAGGAGCCTTTACTCAGGACGCACACTTAGCTAGTAGGTAGGTATTATTTTAATCAATTTTGTTATTCACTTTTAAAGGAAACTAGGTTTTATGTTAGTGATGAATAAGTTAAGGTGATAGGTAAGTGTGATTATTACAATCTACACATGGACTCACGCTGTACGAAGTTGAGGTTACTCGTGTGCTTAAAAAAGGATCGGCAGAGTGGATCGGCGGTGATGAGCTATGCTTCCGCTTTCTTCCCACCGCCGAAGCCAGAAGTAAACTGTTTTTTTCTGGAACGAAACAAATAGCTGTAGTTTATTTGCCCATTATTATTACTCAATCACTATAGGCAGAGAGAACCTTGATTTTAAGCCATTTTTACATGTAATTTTCACACACACACACACACACTGACACTTTAAAACCCTTTTTTTTATTTCTTTATGCCTGTTCGTTACAATTTCTTTGTATTGTGTTATGTGTAGCCTATGTAATCTTCTTTCGTATTACCTAACAACATTTAAGTATCCTATCTCTATACAATAAAAACTTTCTAAAACATTAACTTACTGAAATCAAACTGGCATGTTTTCAATATACAAAATTCTTTCTATCTCTAAAACCCGTGGACCGATTTACATAATTCAAACGGGAATATCAGTTTTAAACATAATCCTCTCATTTGACACTAAAATCACGCAAACATTCCTATAAACGAAAAGCCACGTTTTCAAGTTACGTAATTATTCTACCTATAATTTTTCTTCGCATTATAATTCTCAAAAATTCCTGTCAGATACATACTAATAATAAAAACAAGTTGGAAAGCTAATTAGAACAATACAAAATATTTAAATCGAATTAGAAATTCAAATCTAGTAAGATTTGAATTTCTAATTCGATTTAAATATTTTAGCGTAACTACATATTACCTACTGTTTTACTGAGTACAGTAAAACAGTAGGTAATATGTAGTTACGCTAGTAGTTTATAATAAGTCGATGGTTAATTAATAGTCGGTATCAACTTGTGCCCTGGAGCGCGGATAGGGTCCTATATAACTATCGTATTATATTCCTATACTATCACTTTTATACTATATAATCATTCACTATTCGCACGCCCGGTGTTCGTTACAGTGCTTAATTGCGTAGGTATTTAGGGTAGGTAGGTAGGGAACAATTAGTTGAAATAGAATATTTTAACCATAAAAATAATGAAATCGAAAAAATCCGATCATATAGAAAAGCAATTAATGGCTCAATTCCTCAAGGAAGTGTCATAGGATGCCTCTTATTTTTACTTTATATTAATGACCTACCTAAGACCATAGAAGGGCCACGTGTCTTATTTGCGGACGATATATCCATATTGGTCTCTTCCCAAAACAATGAAAATATAGGAGAAACTCTCAATTCCATACTTACTAAAACATGCAACTGTATGAACAATCATAACCTCGAGATAAACTACTCAAATTAATAACTTTCCACCCTTACCAAAAAACACCTATAACTTTAGATTTTACTTTCAATGACTCTAAATTAGAAACCATTAACGAATTTACTCTACTAGGACTAGTTATCCATTTATTTCAGGTGTCAAGGCCCATATAAAACACATACAATACAATAAACACACACACACAGACACACATATAAACTGAAAATCACACATACAGAAAACTCACTCAAAAATTTCTAAATTCTCTTAAGCCCTTCGTGACATAAAAAAGACCACCAATTTACAAACAGCTCTCACCACCTATTATGCTTAGATGATAGAATCCTGATTAACATTGAGCAAACAGATAGTTGCAAACCTTTCTTTCAAAAACATAATATTTGAACCCTTCCCTGTATATTTTAGAAACATGCAAATTTGACCGGAAACATCAAGAGTTATATTATTCAAAATGTGAAGACATTCAGACACGCTATCTATTCAGACAAGTTCTCAACTAAAAATGCACTCTACAAGTCCCTATGTAATGTCCATTAAATTATATAATGAACTACCCGCACTAATAAAAAAAGAAGAGAAAATTAACACATTTTTAAAAAAACTTAGACAATTCTTGCTGAATAAAAGCTACTACTCGGTAAACAAATATCTAAGTGATAGACTTAAGTCAGAACTTAAGAAGAACTTGATACTTTAAATTTTATTTATTTATTACTAGCAGCGCCAACAGACAGACACACTTTCGCATTTATAATATTAGTATGGATTATTACATCTCTTAATATTTATATTTATTGTTTATATTTTATATAGAAGCTATTAGTTTATCTCTAAAAATACCTACATCATTATTACCTATAATATAGTAGTTTGTTATGTAAATAATAAAAAATAACAAATTAACAAATGCTTCCTCTCTCCTAACTCACTTATTTTGCTGTGCCCGACAGGGTCCATATGATCTAACTATAAGTTTACCACCTAAGAATGCCTACATGTGGAATGCAATAAAAGTATTGAGTATTTACTTTAAAATCCCATCACTACCTACTGGAATAACTTTTGTTTAGAATGTCCCATGACAATGCAATCAAAAACAATAGATCATCGAATTTTGTTTACGTAGGTATAAATCTGAATATAAACTTTCTGTTACTTATCCTACATTTTGATGACGCTTGGAACAGCGGGCACTCATTAGGAAAGAACACAAAGAAGATACCTACTTATCTACCTATCCCTAGTGTTAATTTTAAAATTCTATAGAAAAACACCATTGACACTATTTTTCAATACTTACTAACCTTTATAAAATGATAATTACAAAAAATATTACTCACCGATATGCCCGTCTGCCGACAAAATATATCAATCTCGTCATCCACTCAATCGAAGGGCTATGATGCCTTTCAATTTGCGTCGATAAGCATAATGCATTCGATAATAAGACAAACTTGTAAAATAATTAAAACACAACCGACTGAACCGACACAAACACGACTCCACCTGACGTATGAATAAACGTCAAACGAACGATGTCAAATTGACAATGTCATGAGTGACATTAGCGTGGGTGTGGCTTATTCCTAGTGAGACATGATAATTGGCTGCCAATTATTAGTATGTGCAACCATTGGGCAATATTAGAAACGTTGAAAACTCCACCAATCAAACCAAGAGTACTTTCTTTCTAACACTATACGGCGCGTCGTAGTTATAGATATGTATAGAGTTTACATCGATGTGCTGCCGTCTGTACCTACGATTCTCTTTAAATACCTTAAAATGGTTGACGAAAGAAGGACTCAAAATGAAGTAGCATTATACTGTGACAGTTGCGCAGGACAAAATAAAAATAAAGCTATGATTGTAATGTTGTATTATTTCATGCAATATCATGCGAGTTTTGTTGAAAGGCTGACTATAAACTTCCTCATTCCTGGACATACCATGATGCCAGTAGACTTTGTGCATGCAACAATGGAAGGATTTATGCTCGGAGTAATCCCAAAAAATATGAGACAATTCTTTTAAAAAATTATGAAATTAAATATTGGAATTCCTATGCAACAGCCTTCTTACCAAACAAAATTAAAAATACAAACAAGCAAGCTGCGTAACGCTAGATTTGAAAAAGGCGACAAGTTCTATCTTAAATACGACTATGATGGACCCGAACAAACTGTTGATGTGTCTCTTATATTGAGGTCTCGGCAGAATCAACAAGCTATTCGTGAACCTAAAACTGCTTACACTGAAAAAATTCCCATCTCGAAGGCGGAATACGATGATTTAAAGAAAATGTGCGATAAAGGTATCATACCAGAAGTATATACAAAAGAATACCTGGATTTGCCCTACGATAGAAACACGAGAGACGTTTTACCTGAGACTGATGAAGACGAGGACTGATTTATGTCTCTTTTTGTATTTCATTTTATTAAATTAAACTGAATTCACTTAGAAGTACCTACTTAATGTTTTTTTTTTACTTTTTCGTATTTCTGACTTGGTTCTTCTCTGTCTGGCATGGTATCTCGTAAAAACAGTTTAAAAAAAATCACAAAAAATTATTTCTACTATTTCATGATATTTAATAATTATCGTAATCGACAAACTCATAACAGCTCTACCTAATAACAGGTATCAGTTTTAACGTAAGCGACAAATGTATGTGCTTATAAAGTACTGAGTCAAATCTTAACATTTGAATTAATAAGGAGGTGCCCATATAACATCAAGTAAAAATTTCAAATTGATGATATAAATATTTTGAGAAATATTTAAAAAAAACCTTCTCCTGTAAAATATACAAAATGGCGGTTACGATCTTCTTCCTGAAAAGGCTCGAATATGTTTAAGTAAGTTTCGGTTTCGGTTTCGGCCGAAACTAAGAACAAGGCCGAAAGTTCGGTTTCGGTTTCGGTTTCGGCTGAAAAACCTGTTTCGGTCGGACACTAGTACTTACATAGTACGATTAAAGTGTGTAGTCGGCTCCCAGTCTATAATGTAGTTCAAACTGATAATGTAGCGCACGGAACGGCAACGCCGCTCCTTGGCTCCTCCGAAGCAATAATTGATGTTTTTGGCGCGGAACCTGTTTTTTTGCTTATTACGTGGAAACTACAAGGCCTAGAGATTTGAAAATTTTGCTGCCAATGGCAGCTATTATGCCTTAGTTTTTGAGCTATAATACACAATCATATCTTCTTTCGTTTGGAAGATATATATGAGCAGCTGGGGTGACGTCACTCCAGCTTACACATGTTTATTTAGTTAATAACTCATAGTGTTTTGACCAGAGATTTGAAAATTTTGCTGCCAATGGCAGCTATTATGCCTTAATTTTTGAGCTATAATACATAATTATATCTTGTTTCGTTTGGAAGATATGACATGAGCAGCTGGGGTGACGTCACTCCAGCTAACACACACTAAACGGCTCATATTAACGAAGTTTTTGTGGCAGCTAAAATAAGACTGGGAACTTTGATTGCAGCTATTATGCCTTAAATTTTGGCATAGGTAGAATTGTTCTATCACATATGAGGAAGCTGGAGTTATGTACATAAAGTTATGACACCATCGTTTTGACTTTTAGCAAAAACGCATGCATGAACAGTTTTGAAACTTTGTATGGTTATTATTAGCGTCAAGAAGGACCGAATACAGTTTTCAGCGAACTTGTTTCTTGTCTAATTTAGGCGCTGCGATATTTTTTCGGGTTTTCATAAAACCGCTATAACTTGAAAACTATAAATATTTTCTTAAATCTAATTGGGGCACTAAGGGGCACACATTAAGAGCTACTCGTGTATGTTTATTCTACAGGGGCACATGCAATGGTTGTAGAGATATACGATTCATGAAAACGTTACTCCAGCAGGAAATGCAATATCTCGAAAACCTGAAGGGGCACAGATTTTATTTTTGGGGGCACATTTTGGCACACATATAAGCTCTCTGGCCATGCACAATTTTTCTCTCTCCGATCACTCGTTTAGAATTTTCCTGCTGGAAAAACGTTACCCTAGCAGGAATCGTTTTTTCCGTTTTTTTCCAAAACGACAGGGGGCACACATTTTTTATGTGGGGGCACATTTACAGCAGATAAGGCACCAATTATACGTTCTACTTAGGAGTAGAACGTATAACTCTAGGAGACACTTTCTTGCTGGGGTAACGTACACAGATTGTAGTAGCTTGATGTGCTGGCGTCTGTACTTACTAATTATTTGTATACCTAGAATAGGTGTACGTTACCCCAGCAAGAAAGTGTCTCCTAGAGTTATAGGAGTAGGACGTATAATATGTGCCCTATCTGCTGTAAATATAATTACCACCGCACAATATACTTACCACCGCAGATCGTGCCATAAAATTCAACACCCCTACAACCACATAATTGTTATAAAATGCTTAATACGCCACTTTCAACCAACTCAAAAAAAAGTAAACAAACAGTATCAGTGCAACTGCGTGACTCAACGTAACAGTGTCCTTGGCGTCATAACATAACTGCAACTGTTTACCAATACCAAGTAATAATCCAAACGCACTTCCTCAATAAACACTTCGTACCTATTATTCATAATAGAGCGACGTTACACGTAACCTGTCTCTGTCACACTAACACCGTACGCGTACTAGCTGTCTCACTTTCTCCAAGCTAGACAAAGCGACTCCTTGCGACACGACGTCAGCGGATGCCGCGGGGCCAGAGATATATGCAGCGGTGTGGGGAGGCGAAAAAAGGGAGTCTTCTATTAAGTAAGGTGAATGCTCCAACCAGCCCGCAAAATTCAATTTTTTTGTTTTTTTTTTGTTCCTACGCCTTTATGAACTTGGAGGGTTGTATTGGTGATTTTGATGATTATAATTCTGTAACTATATACGTCTTACAACCGCGAATAATATTTTAATCAACATACAACCTAGCACTGGCCTGCAAATTGCAAAAAACGCAAGAAATTTTGAATTTCGCGGGCTAGTTGGAGCATTCGCCTTAATGATGAAAAACTTACAATGCGTGCCACGAAAGAGGAGACTTGACACACCACGTGGTTTGACATGCGCAGTACACGATTTTAGGTACCTTTAGCGGTATGAGGTCTGAGTGCGGGACGGGACTGGACGTCATAGGGGCGGCGGAAAGAGCAAGGGGAGGCGGGGTCAAGTCTCATCTTTCGTGGCACGCACTGTACTGTTAATTTATCTAACCTACGGCTTATCAATAAATATATATGTACCTAATATAAAAAGACAAATACGGGCTTTTTATTTATATACAAAAAAGAGCTACCTCTTTTTAGTAGCCTAGGTATTCATCACACATTTCATGAACTATATTTTTTTTTAAACATCGGGACCAAGTCAAAGACCTGGCAAATATCTCGATGTATTTCTTTCGTTCACACATAAATTACTGGATGTATTTTAATGAAATTTAGAATCGAGAAGATAGCTTAAACCTTGGAATAGCACTTAGGCTACTATTTATAATGTACTTAATCATGTGTAACGTCATAGAAACAGCTAGTAGAATATAATCCAATAACAACTTTATTTAATTACTTATTACTTTTGTAAGTCAGTGTACTCAGGCACAACACGTGTGAACCGGTTAGTGAGTAAAGTAAAGAAGGTCATCGAAATGTATGAATCCGTCGCTTTTTAGTAGTCATTCAAATTTGGTCGGATAACCAGCCGTTGCTTACATATTTTGGTAAAAACCAAAATAATATAAATGTTAATATATAAATGTTAATATTTACTTAATGCGAAACATTCCAAGCTGAATATTTTCACCATATATTTTTGACTAAAGGCACATGATTTTGGTTTACACCTACACATCTCGGATTGAGCCGGTTCCTTGTATTTTGCCGTCAAAGTTAGGACACCATCGTTTTGACTTTTAGCAAAAACGCATGCATGAATAGTTTTGAAACTTTGTATGGTTATTATTAGCGTCAAGAAGGACCGAATACAGTTTTCAGCGAACTTGTTTCTTGTCTAATTTAGGCGCTGCGATGTTTTTTCGGGTTTTCATAAAACCGCTATAACTTGAAAACTGTAAATATTTTCTTAAAACTAATTGGGGCACTAAGGGGCACACATTAAGAGCTACTCGTGTATGTTTACTCTACAGGGGCACATGCAATGGTTGTAGAGATATACGATTCATCAAAACGTTACTCCAGCAGGAAATGCAATATCTCGAAAACCTGAAGGGGCACAGATTTTTTTTTGGGGGCACATTTTGGCACACATATAAGCTCTCTGGCCATGCACAATTTTTCTCTCTCCGATCATTCGTTTAGAATTTTCCTGCTAGAAAAACGTTACCCCAGCAGGAATCGTTTTTTCCGTTTTTTTCCAAAACGACAGGGGGCACACATTTTTTATTTGGGGGCACATTTACAGCAGATAGGGCACATATTATACGTCCTACTCCTATAACTCTAGGAGACACTTTCTTGCTGGGGTAACGTACACCTAGAATAGCTGTAGCGTGCCCCCTTTTTCGGCGCTCATGGTGGTCCTGCTGAAGGGAGCGTGACCACCTTCAAAGTCGATTTTCTCGAAAACTACTAAGGTACCAATTTTGTTGTTCGAGTATTAATTAGTACCAATTGAGCACTAATTACCAAATATGGAAGCGATTGGCGTTGGTGGTCCGGCGGTAGTCACGGACATTACTCAAAGATACATACCTAAGTTGTATTTTGTAGTGTGCATAGAAGAGGTTAATATCTTAGTCACGCCTTCTCGTCTGATGATCGGCTCGGCGGTTTGTGCATGCTTGCTTAGTGCTCAACACTGGCGTTGGCAGAGACGAAATGTGAATCAAAACGAATAAAGAAAATAAAACAAAAAATATCGAACAGCTTCATAAAATAAGTGCTTTATTGATAAAAAAATTAGTAGATATAGGTACATAATTTGAATAAATCGTAACGTGACTGTTAACAAAATTAGCTCAAATAGTGTCGTCTGTGACATGTACCTATAAACTTATTTACAGATTTTGGGCGAAAATGAACGAAAACAATGAATTAGATCAAATAGTCTTATTAGTTGCAAGCTTTCTAATATCCCACGTCATTCAGTTGTTTCAATTGACTTGTTCTGAGGCCGGCGCGGCGGCGCGGCGGCGGCGCGACGCCACGTGAGGTGCACGAGGCGCGCGATACAAATTTTCGTTTCATCACAAGACATAGTACCCGCGAGGGCCGAGCTCAACGCCGCACGACACGAGTCCCTCGGCGTGACCTCTGCACTCGCCCGCGGCGTGACCTCGGCACTCGCCCGCGGCGTGACCTCGGCACTCGCCCGCGGCGTGTCCTCGGCACTCGTCCGCGGCGTGACCTCGGCACTCGCCCGCGGCGTGACCTCGGCACTCGCCCGCGGCGTGACCTCGGCACTCGCCCGCGGCGTGTCCTCGGCACTCGCCCGCGGCGTGACCTCGGCACTCGCCCGCGGCGTGACCTCGGCACTCGCCCGCAGCGTGACCTCGGCACTCGCCCGCGGCGCTCCCCTACCTTAGTACAATATTCGGTAAACTGCAATTTCTCCATCCCTAATCGACAAGGCGAACGAATAACTCATATGCACTAAGCAGAATAATAAACTATACATCTATTACAATTATTACTTTTAAACCAATTTCTTTTTATTTACAACCGAGAAACTATAATAATATAAATATTAGAACCTTATACTCTCTGTACAATGTCGTTAATTTTAATAGACTCTTCATTTATCTCTTTTATTCGCATATTTTTTTAATGTCTGGGTTGACATGTTTCGAGTTTTTTTTTTACATCGTTGTGAACGTCTTGAGTGAGCGACACCCACTCGGAAATGATTTAATATAATATGAATATACACAAGCTTAGTTATCAAATCGAAATAATTTGCCACAAGTCTATACAGCCCTCTTCGAACTTATTTCGTAATTTATTAATCAAATATAATATACATAGCGTTTGATAATAGTTGCAATACACAAGCGTAAATGCTGGTGGAAAGTAGTCAGATGGAAAGTTAATAACACTAAATACTACCTACGACTAATTGTTAATAGATTAAAAGCTTCCCGAAGAAAAATGTTACGTAGTGTTGTTAACGTTCCATCGCTGAGCGAGTGCAATACAGCGGTACAGACGTACAGTGTGCAGCGGTAACAACATTCGAGACTGCGGAGCGAGCGCGGCCTGCGACGGCACTCTACTTGCGTAACACACGATCAGTCACAATCTGAATCGTTTTGAAGGATATTGCTAATCCATTGCTTCATAATTATGTTAGACAATTAGTCTGCTCAACAAAGTACATAACACAATGAATGCTGTTGATCTGTCAAAACTAAAGCCTGGCTAGTGTTAGTGTTACGCAACTACCCGCTAGACAACAACATGGCACGCGTCAGATCTTCCTTCTGCTATACGTTACTACATGTAACAGTTATTGTTACGCAACTACCCCGCTAGACAACAACATGGCACGCGTCAGATCTTCCTTCTGCTATACGTTACTACATGTAACAGTTATTGTTACGCAACTACCCCGCTAGACAACAACATGGCACGCGTCAGATCTTCCTTCTGCTATACGTTACTACATGTAACAGTTATTGTCGACGTAGCGCTGTCTCCTGACCACAGGCGAGCGGCGCGACCAATGAGTAGCTGCGCGGCGCGACCGCTCACGTTATGTGTGAAACTGACTATATTTACATGACCATTGAAGAAACTTTCCTCTATAATTGCTACTGCTGCTAAACACGGATCAGTGGCAGACATGTTGTCACAATCAAGTCTACGCATGTTTACATATCAGTCTCGTCGCTGCAACAATTACAATAATTCATAAACATCCTGGTTCAGTTCTGAACGAAACATTTAATAACAGCAAGGTAACGTTTTCGGCGACTCTCCACAACAAAATTCATTTGAGTTATTATAAATAAAATTAGATCTAGACCGGAATAACGGTAAATGATGAAACACCACTAAAATATATCACTGCAATTCAATAAGTGCTACTAAAATAAGTAAATTCAACTACGACCGGCGGCGGCGTGGTCTGACGGACGACCCGGCGAATTTAAACGCCTAACAGTGTCATGAACTATGAGCGAACGTGCGAACTGATTGACTTGTCACACTCCTTTAATTTAGCCTCCCCCACACGCAACTGTGCAGGACACAGTGGACTGACGAGCTATAAAGCTCACGGAACTGAACGACACGACTCAGGCAAGAGCCGCGGGTCCTCCTATATATAAATGTACTCGAAGAGGCGAGGACGGTACGGCGAAAGCGCCAGGGTGACCAGCGAAATTCAAATGTTCTTACGTTTTTTGCAATTTATACGTCACGTCAGTGTCAGATTGCATGTTAAGCAAAATATGATTTGCGATCGTAATATACATATTACGGTCGCAAATCATACATGCCATTACAGAATGATGATCATAAAATTCGTCAATACTATTATACAAATACGATTATACAACTCTTTAAGTTCATACCCTGTTGAATGCCTATTTCATGAAGTCATGACTTTGAGGCCAATTGTAACTTTATGAGTTGCATTACTTATTCCAATGATTTTAATTCTGCAAATACATATTTGTAATGGTCGCGAATCATATTTTGATCAACATACAATCTGACAGTCCTGCAAATTGCAAAAAAACCCAAGAATATCGCGGGTTACCTTAACGCTTCCCCTATAAGGCGAAAGCGCCAGGTTAGCCCGTGAAATTGCATTTTTTTTACGTTTTTTGAAATTTTCTGGTCAGTATTAAGTTGTACGTTGATTAAAATATGATTCGCGACCGTAACAAATATGTATTTACAGAATAATAATTATTAAAGTCATCAACACAACTCTCTAAGACCAAGCAATCCTACTGAATGACTATTTCATGAAATCTTGACATTTTAAGATTATACTAACTTAACAAGTTGTATTACTGATTCTAATAATTATAATTCTGTAAATACATATTTGTTACGGTCGCGAATCATATTTTAATCAACGTATAACTTAATACTGACCAGTAAATTGCAAAAAACTTAAGAAAATTTGAATTTCGCGGGCTACCTTAGAGCTTCCCCCTTAATGTCGAAAATTGACGAAGATTACAGGGAAATGACGTCACTATTAGTATAGGGAACTAGGAGGACGTGCTGGGCTCGGTGTCGTGCTGTGTCTATAGCTGCTCGCGCACGGCGCTACTCCTCGTCCGTGTCGGGGTCGCTGGAGAACTCGGCGGCAGCTGCCTGCAGCCGCGGCGGGAAGGGGCCGCGCGTCTGCTGCCTGCGGGAGGACGGCCGTCAGTGCCATGGCAGACTGCCGCAGTGCCACGGTAGACTGCCGCAGTGCCACGGTAGACTGCCGCAGTGCCACGGTAGACAGCCGCAGTGCCACGGTAGACTGCCGCAGTGCCACGGTAGACTGCCGCAGTGCCACGGTAGACTGCCGCAGTGCCACGGTAGACTGCCGCAGTGCCACGGTAGGCTGCCCCAGTGCCATGTTAGAGTGCACCGGTATCAACTAGACCCCGAAATCAAACGCGGGTTTTACGGTTGTCAACCAACAGTTTTTAATTAAAAAGTTTACTTTAAAGTTTATTGCTTAGAGTTGCTCCTAGTAAAAGCACTAGTGCCCACGCTTCGCTTGCATAGCCGCTATTTTGAATATATTAGTTACTGATCAGATTGCGTCCAACATCTATTTATGAATATGCTGCCCCGACTTAGATACGAGTAATCTGTTACATAAAGCATGCTTATAATTCGTGTAAACGCATTTGCATGTGTGTGAGCCGATTACGACGTTGAAGCTCTGCGTGTATGCTAATTGTCTACTGAGGAAGTTGGGAGCCTCACGGCTACACCCGCCTGCTTCACCACCACCTCGCAAACCTAAACACACATTCACGTGTGCGTATGCATGCAGCGTGCCGCCCTGTGTGTGTGTGTGTGTGTACGTACGCGAGGCGGCGGTAGTGGTTGAGCCACTCCTCCAACATCTGTGCCTGCAGCAGCGGGCGCGCGTGCAGCGTGCCGCCCTGTGTGTGTGTGTGTGTGTACGTACGCGAGGCGGCGGTAGTGGTTGAGCCACTCCTCCAACATCTGTGCCTGCAGCAGCGGGCGCGCGTGCAGCGTGCCGCCCTGTGTGTGTGTGTGTGTGTACGTACGCGAGGCGGCGGTAGTGGTTGAGCCACTCCTCCAACATCTGTGCCTGCAGCAGCGGGCGCGCGTGCAGCGTGCCGCCCTGTGTGTGTGTGTGTGTGTACGTACGCGAGGCGGCGGTAGTGGTTGAGCCACTCCTCCAACATCTGTGCCTGCAGCAGCGGGCGCGCGTGCAGCGTGCCGCCCTGTGTGTGTGTGTGTGTGTACGTACGCGAGGCGGCGGTAGTGGTTGAGCCACTCCTCCAACATCTGTGCCTGCAGCAGCGGGCGCGCGTGCAGCGTGCCGCCCTGTGTGTGTGTGTGTGTGTACGTACGCGAGGCGGCGGTAGTGGTTGAGCCACTCCTCCAACATCTGTGCCTGCAGCAGCGGGCGCGCGTGCAGCGTGCCGCCCTGTGTGTGTGTGTGTGTGTACGTACGCGAGGCGGCGGTAGTGGTTGAGCCACTCCTCCAACATCTGTGCCTGCAGCAGCGGACGCGCGTGCAGCGTCTGTCTTGCCGCCAGCACGCCGCCTCCCGTCTCGCACGCCGACACCCAGCGACGCACCACGCCCTCCTCGTCCGACATCTGCACACAACACGACAACATTACAAAACAAGCACACCGATACATTGTACAGGCTGTTTGTTACCTACACGTGCTTGAGGTCGATACGTATTATAAATTAACCTTTTCACCACCATGGACTTTTCAATAGAAGTTCCGGATTTTCGTGCCACCAGCGCCACGACTTCATTAGAAGCTCTTAATTTCAACTCTCGCATTAAAATGATTTTACTGTATTTAAAAGCTTTGTTTCATTTTATTATTTAATATAACATTGTCTAATACCCTGTTTTATATTTTTCCACGCAAAAGAAGCCCATAATTGTCTTAAAATCGGCAAAAACAAAAACTCCGAATATTTTTAATGTCCCCAGAACGCCAAAGACTTTATTTATAGTCGGCCAGTGATGTGACGCGAAAGTTACAACTGTTTGATTTCGCCGGTTGAAATATTTATAAATACTACTATCGAAAACAATTTAAGGTCAGTAAAATATGAACTGGGTTAACTACTTTATAACAAAGGGAAAATAGACGAATTTCGACGTTCAGATGGGTGCCGATTCGGAATTAAATAGTTGTTAGCAATCCTTGTCGATAATTATATTCCCATCTCTACAAAACAACTGGTTGTCAGTGCCCCGGGCGCCACGGACTATTATAGAAGTCGTTCTGTGACGTCATAAGCGTACGGCTGTCAAGGTCACTTTGGCATAGTGCAGCGCTAATCAGGTGAACGCGCACGCATCCTTCTTTGACTTTGCTTGTAACAATACTATATTATTTTACTAATAAGTAAACAATAGTGAAATGAATGAAGAACTGGATTCGGATGAGCTTTTAAACATTTTACAAGGTGTGGATCGGACTCGGAGTATTTTCTGGAGAATGTTGAACCAGAACTTCTGGTTCAACGATCTCCAGAAAATATACTGGTCCAGAAGATGATTCTGAGGTATGTACAACTAGTTAATACTAATAACGTTTATTCATCAAAAAGTAAGAATTCAATAAGTGAAATGTTCGGTGAGCCACAAACTAAGCGTCGCTTGTAGGTATCTTCTGGCTCTGGAGGCTAATTTAACAAAGTCGTAATGATTACCTTACAGTTTGAGAAGATTATCATAAACAAGAGATAAGAGTTCAAATAAAATGAAAGGTAGGTATACTTATTTGTGAGATTAAATTCTGAATGCAAAGTAAAAATAATTGTTTATGTAAGAAAGACCATAGACCACATCCCTAATCTAAGTTGAATTTAACGTGCTCCGAGCGCCAAGGACTTGAAATGAAGTCAAAGAATGACGTCAGGAAAGAAATAGAGATGTACCTCATTTCTTATAGCTCTAACTGAGGTATGTGTTTGTTTCTTTGATAGTTATAATTTATACTGGTTTTTCTTATTAAGTAGGGATACTGTGACATGAAACAAATATATAAGTATTTAATAAGTTTTTATTTATATTCGCAAAATTATAATTTACGAATATAAATAAAAACTTTCTATTTCTACTAATTATTTGTATATTTAGAATAGTTGTAGCGTGCCCCCTTTTTCGGCGCTCATGGTGGTCCTGCTGAAGGGAGCGTGACTACCTTCAAAGTAGATTTTCTCGAAAACTACTAATGTACCAATTTTGTTGTTCGAATATTAATATCAATTGAGCACTCATTATTTACCAAATATGGAAGCGATTGGTGTTGGTGGTCCGGCGGTAGTCATGGACATCAAACCTGGTGCATTTGGAAGTTTTTCTCCAAATGCACTAGGTTTGGTTGTGTCAGCGGACTTTTTGTACGATGTAGTATGTATAGACTCGTGTGTACCTCGTCCTGCGTGAGGAAGTGCACGGGCAGCAGCTTGCCGTCCAGGTCCGTGAGCGGCAGGAAGGCGCAGTCGCCGCGCGCGTCGCGCACGATGTAGCGGGCCTGCAGCGGCACCAGCGCCGAGAAGTGGCCGCGCGTGTAGGCCAGCGCCAGCGGCGACTTGCTGCAGCCGTCCGGCTCGCACAGCAGCGGCAGGTACAGGCCGCGGAAGCGCGCGTAGCCCAGCGCCTCGCCGCGGAACGAGTTGACGACGTCCACGCCGTACACCAGCAGCGGGCGGCGCAGCACGTGCGCCAGCGCGAACACGTGCAGCTGGTGCAGCGCCGCGCCCGGCCGCGCCGCCGCCGCCACCAGGCGCGCCCACTCCGCGCGCAGCTGCGGCTCGTCGGGCGCGTAGTGCAGGCGCGCCGCCTGCGCGCGCTCCCACGCGGCCCAGCGCGCGTAGAGCCCGCGCGCCGCGCCCGCCAGCGCGTCGCCCAGCGCGCCGCGCAGCGTGTTGTGCCGGTCGAACACGCCGTAGGCCGCCTGGCACAGCGCGTCGGGCAGACAGTCGCCCGCCGAGCGGTTCCACAGCGCGTACAGCCGCGACCCTGCGCAGCGCTCATCTTACTCGCCGCACGCGCTAGTTCGACTAGGAACTCGAACGTCGGTTTACCGACTGATTGCAAAATTACGGCTATTCTTTGTACTAAAACTTTTTTCTATTCGTTTCTGCTAAAACTGAAAATTAAAATCTAAGATAACGGCTATTACAATATTTACGCGGTTATTAAATTACGGGAGTGTTACCCAAAATAATAAACATTTAAACCGAGACGCTACCGTCCCGGTAAAGGTTCGTACGTTCGAGTCCAGTCGGGGGCGCTTCGAACTATACCGTTAAATTGTGATACGCAGCCGGCATTCGGTTCATGTCCCAGCGAGCGGCGCACTCACCCAGGCGCACGGTGAGCTCGAGGCTCCAGTTGACGAGCGGCGGCTCGGCCTCCAGCGTCTGCTGCGCGTCGCGGTCCAGCAGCTCCGAGAACAGCTGCTCCTGGATGGGCGGCGGCAGCTCCTCGATCTCTGCAAGCGACGACACGCTAGTCACAGTACTACACACTACTAGCTTTGCGCACAGCACGCACTCCGCTGTCCGATGGCGATTATAAAGTCATTCAATCTTATTTAACCTGTCAACCTGTTTAACCTACCGAATCAGCGGGATTGTCCGAAAGGGTTACCGCTGGCCCGGAACATAAAAGGCTAAGGAAGGAACACGGGTGGGTTTTAGTCAGTAAGAGTCTGACACTCCCTTCCGCTCCACCCAGAGCGGGAGAGGTCATTTGATAAATTACCATACTGAAAAAAAAAGCCTGTTTAACCACATTGTAGCGTATGAGGAAAGGCGGACAATAAAACCGTTTAATTTGAAGCTTTAAAGTCAATATTTAAATAGATGCGTTCGCATTTTTGTTTCGTTTTCTGAATTTGAATAGTATCGTCGTATTCACTAATACTGAAAAACGTTTCTGTATCGTTCTATGCAGGATGTGTGAGTTCTTCTTTATTCTTCTCAGTATGGACATTTTTTCACGCAAACTAAGAATGGTGAGGGCAAATCTATCGATTTAAATGTTTGTTTGAAACAATGCGTCGCTAAATAGTGTGCGGCGGTGCAGTAGCGTATGTGTTACCGGCGGGCAGGTAGAAGGTGCAGAACTCGTTGATGTAGCGGCACGGGAAGCTGCCCTTCTTGTAGCGCACGCAGCTCGCGATGTGGCGCCGGATCGCCGACGCCAGGTCCGGCGCTGGAACACACGGGATCGTCATATTACTATTGTTGATAGCTATGCGCTTAATTCCCACACGAATCGTATATTTTTCTAAGCCATAAGTGATCTACATATAACACTTCGAATTAGAGATGGGATTTTACCCGGTAAAAACCCAAAAGTGGGTAAATTCTAGGGAAAATACCCGATTGGGAAAATATTCGGTGTTTTAAAATTTAGCTTATGTAATGTTTAGATACACATACATTAAATAGTACATAGTTTTTAAACTTTGTTACTACTAGTTAGAGCTTGTATAAGTTGAAATGACGCACTCCACTACCACTTCCACATAAACTTTAAAAAATGGATAAATAAGTAGTAAATGATAAATGATTTTATTTTTGTAAGTAGGTTTGTACAAACACTTTTACACGTCAATCCTATTTTTTTTTAAACTAGATGAGGTCGGCGTTTCCTATCTGACTACTCTGAGAAGAAAAGCCGAAACAAACTCAGAGGTCACAGTCTCTTTTAAAGTCCAGACATAATCTTGGTCAAGTTATATGAAGACCATGTAGGTCGGTGTCTGAGATGGTCTTTTGAGGAAAGAACCACACAGATTGAGAGGACCAGTCCAGTCAGTGCACGCATTTGTCAGAAATCGTGCAGCTCAACTCAAGACTTAAGGAGCTCAACGATCCGACGAACAATACCAAAGAAAGGACATTTGGGTAGGCCACATAAATTACTCAAACTGCCAGACCATGGCGAGAATAATAAAAAATATAAACCGAATAAAATAAATGACCCACATCGTCTTCACATTCACAATAATTAAAATAACGTAATACTTTACAAAGTAAGCAAATGTCATTGTTTTTAAAAAAATAAATAAATCATTAAGGGGGAAGCGCTAAGGTAGCCCGCGAAATTCAAATTTTCTTACGTTTTTTGCAATTTGCTGGTCAGTATTAAGTTGCACGTTGATTAATATATGAATCGCGGCCGTAAGAAATATGTGTTTACAGAATTATAATCATTAAAGTCATCAACACAACTCTCTAAGACCACGAAGTCCAAAGAATGATGATTTCATGAAACAGTTATTCTTGAGACTTACGTGGTCTTAGAGAGTTGTGTTGATGACTTTAATGATTATAATTCTGTAAACACATATTTCTTACGGCCGCGATTCATATATTAATCAACGTACAACTTAATACTGACCAGCAAATTCCAAAAAACCCCAAAAAAATTGAATTTCGCGGGCTACCCTGGCGCTTTCGCCTTAATGTCAATGTGTATATAAAAAAAAAACAAAAACACTCAAAATGCAGAAATTGGAAGCAGCTCAATCCCAAGCCTTTTTATCCTCAATATAATCTTTAACAGTATAAAAGGCTTTTTTGCACAACTTACGTTTAATTAATAATTTAAATTTATTAAGGCTTAGATCTTGAACGTGGCTTTGTAGTTTATTATAAAAGTGTATACATTGGCATCTGAACGAGCCACCTATTTTCTTGAGCCTTGTTGTAGGTACAACAAATTTGTGTTTGTTTCTAGTATTTATATTATGGATATCACTGTATTTTTTGAACAATTTTATATTTTTATGGGCATATAAAAGATTTTCATAAATATACTGAGAAGGCACAGTCATTACATTAATCTCTTTAAATTTGTCTCTGAGAGAGTCTCGGACTTCACTACATAGTATAAAACAAAGTCGCTTTCTCTGTCCCTATGTCCCTTTGTATGCTTAAATCTTTGAAACTACGCAACGGATTTTGATGCGGTTTTTTTTAATAGATAGAGTGATTCAAGAGGAAGGTTTATATGTATAATAACATCCATTAAATAGTGGAGAAGTACTGTTATTTTTGAGGTTTCTAATGTGATGTCGTAAATAATTACATTTTTTCCGCTTGCATTGCAAACGCAGGCTGAACCCTACGAGTTTTATCAAAATAATGTACTAAGTATTGTACACATTGAAAAGGTCTACAGAAAAGTCCGTGATGGTATATGTCTATCTCTTATGGATAACCCACAATAATTTTTTTTTGTCATTTACTTTTTACGACAAATAATGGCTAATTTTAGAAGCGATTTTAACCAATACAGCATTAATCCTTAACCAATTAAATACCTTGAATACATTGTTCATTTAATATAGATCTACATGGCCCTTTACACCGTATGATTTAAGTGAAAATTTTCGAAGATATTACAGATTTAAAAATTGCGGGACGTAGCGTTTGCGGCGGTACCGGCCGGCCGCCCGGTGCGGCAAGAGCGTGCCTATAAAAAAGCCGGAGCGGGCCGCTATGTTTTTATACAGGGTTATTTTGCAACCACCATCCAAATTTTAAAATCGAGGACTTTTAATTAACTTATTTTCATATGTGAAACATTATAATCAAATAATAACAAAAACAAAAAAAAACATTCAAAAGAAAATATCCGAAAAATAACAGAATGTAGAGAGACACAGCAAGGTTATTGACCTCGCTCGCTGCGAGTGCGACTGATGTAGGTACCTACGCGTTCTTAAAAGGGTTGATTCCAATTTTCCCTTCATACTTTACGGGCTTAGGACCAACATAATAAAATAAGGAATGTGAAATTATTAGTTTTTATTATGGCGTATTTAAAAAATTGGAATCAACTAGCTATTTACAAATTAAACTTACCAAATAAACTCGATTAACCTACAAATCACGTGTACTTCAGCAATTGTTCAAAATGGAGTCCGTTTCTCTCAATACACAAACGTGCACGTTTTTCTAAACTATTTTTTAATAAGTTTAAAGTATCTGTTTGATTTTTAATGTCATTAAATGCTATTATTATTTTACTACGGAGGTCCTCAACACTTTGTGCTTCTTCAACGTAAACACGACTTTCTGTACGGTACATTCTTTGCGCACTATTTAAACTTTCGCCACTTAAAAGATAACACCTGACCATTTCATAATACTCTGCATTAGAATAAAAAGTCGCCATGTGTGCGATGATGATCGAACGGAATTCTGAAGCGAAAATGCAGCGAGAGTGACAAAAAAATATGGCACACGTTCACACGTAACTAGGTCACGGTCAACTGACAGCCGGCGCGGGCGCAGGGCCGATCGGGGGCTGCGCGGGTTGCGACGTGTGAGGGAGGGGGGCGTAGTGCATGGTTCTTTCCCGAATTTTGAGGTAAGCGCGTGTGCGGTCATACAGTTCAACAACCTATTGTTCAACTGTATTTATTCCACACGTTGTGATTTTAGTAGCGGATAATGGTGAAAATCATGTAATTTTTTTTATTTTTTTTTATTTCATTAATTGATAAGGTTATCGATTCTAAATCATTTCTGAAAATTTGGATGGTGGTTGCAAAATAACCCTGTATACAACGTTCACAGTTTTTCTGTAGTGTATTTAGTATCAGCATTGCACCCGTGCGAAGCCGGGGCGGGTCGCTAGTAATTTATAAATTGATCGAACAGCACGCTTCTGCAAAACAAAGATAGTCTGAATATCGGCGGCATTTCCCCACAATAGAATACCGTACGACATTACACTATGAAAATAACTAAAGCACACTAAACGGGCAGTCTCTATATCAGTTAAATTACGAATTTTTCTAACAGCGTATGCTGCGGAACTTAGCTTTTTTGACAATTTATCTATATGTGGACCCCACTGAAGCTTAGCATCCAAAGTTATGCCCAAGAATACTGTGCTGTCTTCAGGATTCAATTCCTCGCCCTTTATCAACACATTACTTTTCACCTGCCTAACGTGGGGTAGCGTAAACTTAATGCGTTGGTTGCTTGCTTGGTTTTTTTCTCGTTTAGAAGCAAATTGTTAACATTGAACCAGTGGACAACTTTCGAAATCGCGCTATTTACATCGTCAGTAAACAACTGCTGACGTTTAAGTTTAAACAAAAGTGAAGTGTCATCTGCAAACAACACTATATCATGATTATCCTTTATGAGGTACGGCAAGTCATTGATATAAATAAGAAACAAGAAAGGACCAAGAATCGAGCCCTGTGGGACTCCCATCGTTACTAAAGATCCGGGTGATCTTTCTCCATTAACGTCAACGCTCTGAATCCTTTTACTCAAGTATGAAGTAAGAAGATCCAGAGCAGTATTCCGGATCCTGTAGTGGTGGAGTTTCCTGATTAATGTTTCGTAAAGAACGCAATCGAATGCCTTGGACAAATCACAAAAGATGCCCAGGGCATCGCATTTATCTTCCCATGCATTATAAATATGTCTTAAAAGTTCAACACCGGCATCAGTAGTTGAACGACCCCTTGTAAAACCGAACTGTTTGCTGTGTAATAATTTATATTTATTAAAAAATCTTTGCATTTGGTCTAACATTAATTTCTCAAAAATTTTACTAAAGGTAGGCAGTACAGAAATAGGTCTATAATTTGTGGGGTCTGATGTACTACCTGATTTAAACAAAGGTATTATTTTACTATTTTTCATAAGATCAGGAAACTCCCCACTGTCAATACAACTATTAAAGATAAGAGCAAGAGTAGGTGCTACAATGTCAATAATAGACTTAGCAACTTCTACAGAATTACCCCACAGATCTGCAGTGATTCACGTCATTTCCACTTAGATAAGCTTTAACGCTAGTTAGACAAGTTTATCTTTTCTTAGAACCTGTAACATTTATAATCTAGCTATTGGCGACCAATAAGCCGCTCAAAACTACCTGCCCCCACCCCGAGAGCACGTACTTTCGAGCTGGACAATACCCAGTAGTAGTTGTCGCATAAGTGATCTTTCACAAGTTGTTTTGGCTTCATACCGTGCGCACTTGTGTTAGTTTCTTTGATTTATTGACAACCTGGATTTTGTTTTGTAGACTTTTGATATTATAGTGATTAAATACGTGATATACTTTGGATTGATAACTACTGCTATCCTTACTGACTTCGATACCTACTGCATCCCATCAACATAAATAAACCGGTAAGTTTGAGCTTATATTAGAAACGTAGAATACTTTAAAACATCTGTTTGCTTCTGTTCTTACAATTTTTTTTTTCTTTTTGCCTTAGATCACACCATGCCCAGAAAGAAAAATAACGATGTATGGGAAAACTATTTCCATTCCGCAACCAGTAAAACGGTTAAGTGCAAACACTGCGAAAAAGTTTACATGTTTAGCAATGTCAACAAGATGGCCCGCCATCTGTTGAAATGTTTTAGATGTCCAATTGTTATCAAGAACAAACTAAACAAAACATCTGACGTTAACGCAACTGCAACAAATCTGCCTTTACAAGATGAATCGCAGCATGAAACGTTATAACAGTTTGACAGATACAAATTCTAGTACTACAACTTCAGCAGAAAAAAAACTTTATCTAGATCAGCTTTTGTCGAAAGCAATATTTGTTTCCGGTTCTCCTTTGTCCATTGTTGAACATCCAACTGTGGGCACGATTTTTTGATGAGTTGCAACCACTTTACAAGTTACCATCCAGAAAAGCAATCTGAACTACACATCTGGAAGCTATTTATAAAGAAATGGTAGAAGAAATTACAGACGAACTGAAATCTATAAATAATTTGCATCTGCAGTGTGATGGCTGGAGCAATCATCGCAATGAAGGTATTATCAACTTCATTATTGCAAAACCCGAACCCGTTTTTGTCAAAAGTCTTAACACTCTTACCAACCGACATACAAGCCAATATCTTTCTCAAGAGATTATCAAAGTTATAAATATGTATGGAGGCCACAAGTTTGTAACTCTTATAGGAGATAACGCTAATAAAATTCAAAGAGCATTTCAGATGGAAAAAGATATGTATATACACATAATACCGCTGAGATGCGTAGCACATACATTAAATTTACTTTGCGAAGATTATCTAAGACCAGAACCTGTTAAAGCATTTATATCGATTGCCATAGAGACCATAAAAGAAATAAAAATAAGTCAAACTATGAGTGCTTTACTAGCCAGAAAAACCCGCTGGGGCAGTTACTGTACTGCTATAAAAAGCTTGAAATATTCGAAAGTAGCATTACAGACATTAGCTGTTCACGAAGATGCTACTATTTCAGAAGAAATAAAGTCAAATTTATTGGATCTCAATTTTTGGAACATGGCCGAAAACTGCATAAAATTGTTGGAACCGATAACTGAAAAAATTGTCAAAGTTGAAGGAAACGGAATATTAATAAACGAAGTATACATGGCTTTCAGAGACATACAACAATCTATATTTAATTTTGTGCTACCCGAAATTTCTATTTTAGATGACCAGCACAAACAAGATTTATAATAAATGCTGTAACCAGGCGAACAAATAATTGCATCAAACCAATCCATTATGCTGCATATTTGTTAGATCCGAGATCGCAAGGCGTTGAACTCGATGAAGAGCATGAAGTAGATGCCATGAAGTTTATACATGAAGTGAGCCAATCACTCAATATTGATGTTGGTGTAGATTTAGCTAATTATAGAGCTAAACAGGGTTTATGGGGCAGACCATTTATATGAAAAAATGTCGCAGAAATGGACCCAGTCAGAAATGGACTCAGCAACTAGGGGCTGCAAAGTCCCCTCCACCAAACGGTGCTGAGTAGGGTTGCAGTACGCCTTCTGGCTGCTCCCTGCACTTCCGCAGCGACGGAGCGGTCATTTAGCACACATGCTCATATACACAGTCACAAAAGAAATAGATTGACTACAGATAGAGCAGCAAAGATAGCTTTTATATCCTATAATTGGAATCGTTTGCACAAACATAAAGATCATGACAACGACGAAGATGACGAGCCCTTGTCAACCCGAGTTGTCTAGCCCGATGAAGAGCCCAATTAATGACCAACAACCTTCTACATCTCGTGGAAACCAAGGCATAAAATTCTGTGATATTGATGATTTGTATGATGATCATGACAGTAGCAATAGCGATTAAAATTTTAGAACGAGTGAATGAATAAATATTTTTGTAATTATTTTCTATTTTGTAATAAATAATTGTGATTGTCTATGTTTTGTTTTATTTTTTATATGCTGAAACATGTTTTACAATCACAAACGGACACAGTCGGATAAGCGATACATCGAAGCGATATTCAAGTGCGACTAAGAGTTATCAGTAGTGAAATTGTGTTTCATAATCAGTGTGTTTGAGTTGTAATTAGTGTTGTTAATTAAAGTGTCAATTTTTGGTTATTAAATCGGCAGTTTTTAATGTCACGAACCCCAAGCTCGTAACAATTGGTGTCAGAAGCGAGGATTATAAATTATGCCGATTTTACCCAAAGACGACATGGAGGGTATCTGTACCCGGAGTCAACGCCAGCAATAGACGGACCAGAGGCGATTCGGTGGAACAACGCCACAGAGGTCGGAAGGCCAGCTACCGACCACGGAGGCCGGCCCGTCCATAGCTGCTCCAGCATCATCAGCACCAGATTTTGCTGCTCTGATGATGATGCTGCAGGAGCAGGCCCGCTGACAGGAGGAACAGGCTCGTCGGTTGGAGGAACAGCTCCAGCGGGACAAGGAGGAACAGGCCCGTCGGTTGGAAGAACAGCTGCTGCGTGACAGGGAGGAACAGGCCCGCCGACAGGAGGAACAGGCCCGTCGGTTGGAAGAACAGCTGCTGCGTGACAGGGAGGAACAGGCCCGTCGGTTGGAAGAACAGCTACTGCGTGACAGGGAGGAACAGGCCCGCCGACAGGAGAACAGGCTCGTCAGTTAGAGGAACAGCTCCAGCGGGACAAGGAGGAACAGGCTCGTCGGTTGGAAGAACAGCTGCTGCGTGACAGGGAGGAACAGGCCCGCCGACAGGAGGAACAGGCCCGCCGACAGTAGGAACAAGCCCGCCGACAGGAGGAACAGGCTCGCCGACAGGAGGAACAGGCTCGTCGGTTGGAGGAACAGCTCCAGCGGGATAAGGAGGAGCAGGTGTGCCGCCAGGAAGAGCACATGCTCCTCATGAAGGACCTTCACGCAACCTTGGGGAAAGACATGAAGAAGGTGAAGGAGAAGGTTGCCCAGCATGACAACCGCCTGTCAGAAGCTGAAACTCAGATCAGCAAGTTTAATGACGTCATTGCTAATGTGAAGCAAGAGTTGGGTAACCTTAAATTGGGGATGGAATCGCAGCTCCCGTAGCTACAACACCTTCGCTACGTGGATTCAAAGTGCCACCGTTCGACGGAACTTCTTCCTGGTTGGCCTACAAAATCCAGTTTGAGGTTGTCATGAAGACGAACGTGTGGAATAAAAGTCAGGTCATGACTGCCCTCACCCTGGGCCTGCGCGACCAGGCCTTAACTGTTCTGGAAGCTCTCGGTAAGGAAGTGACTTACGAGCAGCTCCTTGAGGCATTGGAGGTTCGGTATGGCGACGCTCACCTGGAACACGTGTTTCGTGTGCAGCTCAAAGATCGCGTGAAACGCAGTAACGATAACCTGCAGCAGTGGGCCCTTGAAGTGGAGAAGCTGGTTTGTAAAGCTTACCAGTCCGTACTTGGGCTTATTGATGAGAACCTGGTGCAGGCATTCATCCACGGCATCCGCGACCTTGAAGTAAGAGCTGCTGTGAGGCCCGGTCACCACGGGACGCTTAAGGACGCCTTGGCCCATGCACTGGAGGTGGAAGCAGTGCGGCAGGATCATCGTTCCCATCGCGTCAGGGAGGTTGCAGTGGCTGGTGTTCGCGACCGTTAAACATCGCAGCGGGAAATCTCATGGCAACACAGATGCATTGCCAACAAGACCTTGTCCTAAAGACTGCAAGCATTGTAGTTGGCAAGAGAGTAAGGAAGTGGTACCTATGAGGATGCTCAAGACAGACGTCAACAACGAGTGGAAAGAGAGCCTACAACGTGCACAGCACGAAGATTCGGACATCAAGCCAATTCTGGAGTGGATGAAGGCCAGAGCTCCTAAAAGCCCAGGTGGAGCGACGTCTCAGCGATGAGTTCGATCACAAAAAGCTATTGGGCCCAATGGGACAGCTTGGTGATTCAGAATGGAGTCCTCTGCCGTAAATGGGCAAATGCTCGGAGAGACAGCTGTCATGTGCAAATGATTGTCTCTAAATCTGAAGTACCGGATGTTCTACAGCTGTACCATAACGGTTGTTCAGGAGGTCATCCGGGAGTAAAACGGACTCTACTGAAGATACGAGAACAGTTTTACTGGATCCACTGTCAGGACGATTTCGAGGATTGGTGTCGCAAATGTACAAGTTGTGCGGCTGTAAAGGGACCTCAGACTCGTATTAGAGGTGCATTGAAATTGTACAATGTTGGTGCACCATGAGAGGGGATAGCCCTTGACTTTGCGGGGCCGTTTCCGGAAAGTGAAAGTGGTAACAAGTATTTCATGGTTGTGATGGATTACTTCACTAAGTGGCCGGAAGTCTTCGCCATTCCAAATCAAGAAGCTTCGACAGTTGCAGATAAATTAGTTCGTGAAGACTTCTCTCGTTTTGGAGTATCTTTAGAGATTCACAGTGATCAAGGAAGGAATTTTGAGTCCCAAATGGACGTAGTTAAGCAGAAAGGACTCAATCCACACTTTGGCCAAAATTGAGTTAAGTATGCCATCGTACTCCTGAGGGTTGAATCTATCATGTAGTGAAGACCCTATTTTGAAAATGAACACGAAAACTAGTTTTTTCACTACCCTGACTCAACCCACAGTATGAAGAGCATACAAAATGTATTTGCTGAACGAACTCAGTCCGCTTGAATTGTTTCTGAGTAATGACATTTCTATGAGTATGTTCTTAAGGTCGATAAACCAGAATAAACTCAAACAGTTTGGATCTTTTCTAAGAATTAGTTTTGATTGGAAATATCATATTATCAAATAACTGAATCGACTCAAACAGGTTGGGTCGTTTCTGTGATATAGGTTTACTGGCATAAAATATTTCGTTTTGTTTATCAGAAACGACTCAAAACACTTGAGATATTTCAGAAAAACAGCTTTTGGTGAACAGCACATTTAATATCAAATGGGTAGAAAGGAATCAATCCACAATATGTCCCTTTTGGTTTATGGGCGTTTGAAGTTTTAGCTGTAATTTCTCAAACAAAAAGTTACATATTTTTAAATGTTTGCCCTATATTATGAAGAAGATAGTTTATATTTTATTTTTCCATCAAAATAATTAAATATTTTGCAACAGATTTCGAGATATTAAGTGAAATGTGGGTTGAGTCCTTACAATTAAACTTAAGTTTGTAAAGGCAGGTATTTTTTATTACTTTCTCAGAATGGACTCAAAACTAGCCATCGACTAGAAAGAATGTTATTAAAAAAAATAAAACAAGTATTATTATAAAAACGTTATATAATAAATTGACCTTAATCATAAAGTTAACAAAATCACGTATAAACGCCATAATTCAAATTTAAAGAATAGAAAAATCAGCGCAAAGATAAGTGCTCATATCAATTTCCCTCATCTTGCAAATCAAAGTCAAGAGTTGGCCCGTATCCATCAACATCCTCGTTGATACAGCTGTTTCCTTTAAGGTTATTATAAAATGCGTGACAATCTTCGGGTATTAAAGTAAACATAGATCTAAGATCTTCGAGCTTTGCTTGAGGAATGGCTTTTCCATGGGGCCAAAGAACTTCAAAATCTTCTTCTCAAAATTGGATTTAAACCCATTGGTTTTGGTCAGCGGTATTGTCCGAAAGGGTTACCGCTGGCATTTGTGAACACACCTTAGAATACGTGGCGTCGCCTGTATTGTTTTAGATAAGTATTTATAAGTTAGTCAGGAACGCACCCTTGTTAAGTGGCAACACCAATCTTCGATCTGGGGCACTATAACCCATAGCGTACCTTATGCTGACTACATGACCTAAAGCGCGGTCTTTGTCGGACTGCATAGAAAAGAAAGAGAAACGCGATGACACAACGCTGGTAATTTATTGCAAAATATTAAGCAATTATCTATTTACAAAAAATCTATTGTTTGGACTAGAAAATTAAAACACTAGTATTTAAGTATGTTGCTTGTAGAATCACGTAGAATAATCTGGCAAAAAATCATAATGATTATATGTTAATTAGTATTGTTTTTATTGTAAAAAGATAGTTTTAGAGATATCTTCATGATTTTTTTTCTATCGAATCAAATTAGTTATAAGTTTTCAAAACACTATCTATCTAGCATATATCCTGAAGAATATCATATGTTTTTCTGATTTTGTTTACTGTAGTCGATCATATACTGTTATTGTTTCTAAAACTTGCGTTTTTTTGTGTTTAGGCCCTGTAAGCCCCTTAAGTAGCGTCCCCTCTCTTGCTTGCCCACCGTCCTGGGAAACGGACTAGATTAGTTTATTTTGTCCCTACTAGTTTTAATTAGTTATATGTGCTAAGTAGTGTATCTAACTGTAAACTATAATACGTCTGTGGCAATTACATTGGAGTTTAACTTCCGCTCTTTAATGACAACTTCACCTCCAAATGCGCGTAAGAGGAGACAGGTAGAATACCTTCCATCTATGTCTCCAAAATCCACCAACTCGCACTAGGCTCGCGTGATGGATCATGGCCCACTCCCTCGCATAGGAAGGAGGCCTGTGTCCCAGCACTGGGAATAGTATATGCTGAGAAAGCGGCATTTTGGGGTCTACTTTACATAATTTTGAGGTTCAAAAAGTTCTGATTCTCAGCCCAATTTGAATAAATGACTTTTGTTTTGTTTTTTAATTTAATACCCCGGCTATCAACGTTAACTATCTAACTTTAACATACCTCGTTGTACCGCTGTAATAAAATGGGGTTACAATCCAATTTTCAGAAGAAGATTTTGAAGTTCTTTGGCCCCATGGAAAAGCCATTCCTCAAGCAAAGCTCGAAGATCTTAGATCTATGTTTACTTTAATACCCGAAGATAGTCACGCATTTTATAACAACCTTAAAGGAAACAGCTGTATCAACGAGGATGTTGATGGATACGGGCCAACTCTTGACTTTGATTTGGAAGATGAGGGAAATTGATATGAGCACTTATCTTTGCGCTGATTTTTCTATTCTTTAAATTTGAATTATGGCGTTTATACGTGATTTTGTTAACTTTATAATTAAGGTCAATTTATTATATAACGTTTTTTATAATAATACTTGTTTTATTTTTTTTAATAATATATTTTCTAGTCGATGGGTAGTTTTGAGTCCATTCTGTGAAAGTAATAAAAAATACCTGTCTTTACAAACTTGAGTTTAATTGTAAGGACTCAACCCACATTTCACTTAATATCTCGAAATCTATTGCAAAATATATCATTATTTTGATGGAAAAATAAAATATAAACTATCTTCTTAATAATATAGGGCAAACATTTAAAAAAATGTAACTTTTTGTTAGAGAAATCACAGCTAAAACTTCAAACGCCCATAACTCAAAAGTGACATATTGTGGATTGAGTCCTTTTTGCTTAACTACGTCCAAATATTCCAGGAAACTTGTCGAGTCATGGGTACTCATAAAACAAGAACGACTTCTTACTACCCACAATCGGATGGAATGGTGGAACGATTTAATCAGACACTGGAGAGGTACCTAGCAAAAGTTGTGGAAAATCGGCAACGAGATTGGGACAAGCACATACAACCGTTTTTGTTGTCATATCGAAGCGCTGTTCACGAAAGTACATCGGTGACACCAGCTCTCGCAAACTTTGGAAGAGAATTACGGCTGCCTGCAGACCTGATCACCGGAATACCACCTGATGCCCTACGCAGTATAACCGATTATGCGAATGACTTGAGGAACAAGATGAATGACATTTATGAGCACGTCAGACAGTCGGGCCAGCAAATGTCTGAAAAGATGAAAACCCGTTATGACCGCAAAATGAACAATAAAGGGTTTCATGAAGGTTCACTTGTGTGGTTGAACAATCCAGTCCGCAGCAAAGGGAAATCTCCTAAGCTTCAAGCTAAATGGGACGGACCGTACCGGATTGTGACAAAGATCAATGATGTAACCTACTAGTACGGGAGGTACCGCTATATTTGAGCAAGTCATTTTATACCGGCTGAAAATCATAACAATAATAGTTTTCCCCTAACATATAATAGCTCCGAACGTCAGTTGTCGCACTAACGGTGGAGCTAAAGGAGACAGCATGAAAAAGTCATTGGAAAAAAATCTGCTCCGATGATTTTTATACCGAGCAAAAATGTGTAATATTATTGTATTAATCACATTTTTCAAAAAATAGTCGTCAGCTGTATTGACGAGGGGGGGTTATATGTCAGTCACGTGCATGAACCTCATTGAAAATTTGACAAACAAATTAATTTTATACCTTATGAAATTTATACATCTCAATTTTTATACTTTTAAAATAATAAAGAAAATCGTCAGCCGTATTTTTGACGGGGGTAATACCGTCAGTCAGCCTGATAAACATTTTGCGCGCTCAATGCATTTGAGCGTTGCATAGGCTTTTTGGAAAATAAATTGACAATCTTTACACCCATAAACAATCAGCTGACGATGATTTTTTATTTTTTTAATATTTAAATCATCTTATACTTCGAATTCAATAAGTATAATATCAATTTAATATAAAAAACACCACATTTTATTTATTAATTTTGTGTCGGTTTCTAATCATATTAATATGTACTGTAGCATCAAGGAATTTCAAGCAGTTAAAGTCTCACGACTCTAACATACCTTTCCTAAAAATTATTTTTCTAGCCCTCAGGTAGAATTGACTGAAGTAAGTATACCCTACTGGAGTGAGACAAACTTATATGAATAAGAGAGAAATACTACCCTCTGCTACAGAGATTTCGACCAATGTTGCCAACTTAGTGCTTTCGGCACTAGATCTAGTGCATTTCTTAATGTTTTAGCGGTCAAAATTCCATAACAGTGCTGGTCCCCTAACTAGCGCAGTTTTAAAAGTCGACAATTTATACACGCACTTTGGTAAAAACAAAACCAATCAATGGCGCGCTCTAAAAAACAGTTAAATTTCAGAACGCACCTCTAATCAATTAATTATCTATGGAAATGCGTGTCGTGTATCCGAATTCTAGAAACACTGAATTGCATACGACAAGGATAGCATAGCTGTTTCCGTGGAAAGTGGAACAAGGACGCCGGATCTGAGTTTTGTTCTCTAGGGCAGAGGGTAGTATTTCTCTCTTATCCTGAGGGCTAGAAAAATATTTTTTAGGAAAGGTATGTTAGAGTCGTGAGACTTTAACTGCTTGAAATTCCTTGATGCTACAGTACATATTAATATGATTAGAAACCGACACAAAATTAATAAATAAAATGTGGTGTTTTTTTATATTAAATTGATATTATACTTATTGAATTCGAAGTATAAGATGATGTAAATATTAAAAAAATAAAAAATCATCGTCAGCCGATTGTTTATGGGTGTAAAGATTGTCAGTTTATTTTCCAAAAAGCCTATGCAACGCTCAAATGCATTGAGCGCGCAAAATGTTTATCAGGCTGACTGACGGTATTACCCCCGTCAAAAATACGGCTAACGATTTTCTTTATTATTTTAAAAGTATAAAAATTGAGATGTATAAATTTCATAAGGTATAAAATTAATTTGTTTGTCAAATTTTCAATGAGGTTCATGCACGTGACTGACATATAACCCCCCTCGTCAATACAGCTGACGACTATTTTTTGAAAAATGTGATTAAAACAATAATATTATACATTTTTGCTCGGTATAAAAATCATCGGAGCAGATTTTTTTCCAATGACTTTTTCATGCTGTCTCCTTTAGCTCCACCGTTAGTGCGACAACTGACGTTCGGAGCTATTATATGTTAGGGGAAAACTATTATTGTTATGATTTTCAGCCGGTATAAAATGACTTGCTCAACTATAGCGGTACCTCCCGGACTATACCGGATACAGAAAGGTGCAAGAGATACTCCTAAGATCGTCCTTGTGGATCGACTGGCGCGTTATTATAAACGATTTTCATTTAAATAAAATAAAATAAAAATTACAGTAATAAGTCAGGGTGTGAGTTAGTAGTTACAGAATGTAAATCAATTTAAATATAAAAAAAGAATACCTTTACAATTAAATTAGCAACCCGTTTGATTTTGCCTAGACTCTAGATTGTCCTATGGAGCAGGACCAGCATGTTTCCAAGCGTTCTTATCTTGGATATGATCTTCTAATTTATACTATGCTTGTTTACAAAGTGTATGTTTAATGTGAGTTTTAAATTTTCTTTCATTTTATTGCAATATATCACAAGGTATTTTATTGTAACATTTAACACAGTACGCCATAAAAGATGTATGTACCTAATCTGAAAAATGGTTGATGTATTTTATCTTTATTTCTAGTATTAAAATTATGTCTATCGCTTATTTTATTAAAAAGATGTAGATTTTTTCTTACATACATAATATTTTCATAAGTGAATTGGCAAGGTACCGTCATAATATGTATTAATCCTTTTAAAAAGTTCACTGAGAGATTCGCGGCGACGTAAATTATAAATGGCTCTGACAGCTCTTTTTTACAAAATAAAGATGGATTCAATGTCAGCAGCTCGACCCCATAGTAAAATGCCGTACGACATAATGCTGTGAAAGTAGCTGAAATAGACTAAACGCGCGGTTTCTACATCAGTTAAAGTCTGTCTTATCTTTCTAACAGCATAAGCGGCCGAGCTAAGCCGCCCTGCAAGAGATGTTATGTGAGGTCCCCATTGTAATTTGTCGTCTAGCGTGATTCCCAGAAAAACAGTTGGATCAACAAATTCCCGTTTTTCTCCATTCAGTATGTCTCCGTGAATAATTTTTAAATGTATTTTTACTTTCACTTGAGGGTGCTTTTCTGTATTTCCAAAGTAGGTTTCTCTGTTTCCTGCTAGAAATCCTTATTCCACGCGAAATCCATTTTACTTTTTTATCAGGTTTTACATTAATTAATTGTTTTGGAAAGCATAAATCATAAAATAAACGAAATAGTTCTTGAAACTTATCGTATGCCTCATTAGGGTTATCTGTTTCGAATACTTCAGAAAAAGACAGACGTTTTTGAATAATGTTAAATTTTCATTGGATAAGTTACGTTTATGAATGTGCCAAGAATTGATAATGCATGTTTTGTTCACCTGTAGTTTTAAAATCTGTGCCGTGTGGTCGGATAATGCAAAATCGATTACTTCACTCACACATTTTTGTCTGGAATTATGAGCAAAGTTATCTAGACAAGTTCCGCTCTTGGGTCTGGTCGGTTGCTTGAGTTCTAATTTAAGATTATAGTTAAGTAATAAATTTTCAAAGTCCAATGTTATGTTATTTTTTTTTTAGTGTGTTAATGTTAAAGTCTCCGCACAAAACAATTTTTTTACTGGACTTAGTACACAATTTCTTCAGAAAGATGTTTAAATTATCCATGAAAGAATTTATACATGTTATATTCCGAGGTTTATAAATGCATACAACAATAAATTCCTGTTGACATAAAAAAAACTAAGTGCATAAGATTTTCTTTACCAAATGTCAAGAGTAGTGATTGTGAGATAATATTGAATCAAGAGAAACTAGAATTCGTCGATTAAACTGTTTTCCTAGGGATCACGCTCGACTCAAGGCTACAATGGGGTCTTCATTTAACATCTCTTGCAGGACGGCTAAGTTCAGCAGCTTATGCTGTCAGAAAAATCCGTCAATTTACTGATGTAGATACCGCGAGACTAGTCATGTCTTACGGTATTTTACTTTGGGGACGGGCTGCAGACATCGATTCAATTTTTATTCTACAGAAAATAGCCATCAGAGCCATTTACAATATTCTCCGCAGGCGCGATTCTCTAAGGGAACTGTTTAAGGAAATTAACATCATGACGGTGCCTTGTCAATATATCTACAAAAATATCATGTATGTAAGAAAAAACTTACATCTTTTTATTAAAAGAGGTGAAAGACATAATTATAGTACTAGAAATAGGGACCTATTAGTTCAACCAGGTTTCAGACTGGCTAAAGTAGACTCATCTTTTATGGGGTACTGTTTAAAGTGTTATAATAAAATACCTCCCCATATTCTTGAACTGAATGAGACAAAATTCAAGTCTTGTATTAAACGCACACTATGCAGTCAGGCATATAAGTTAGGGGATTACATCGCTGATAAAAATGCCTGGCTCAATGCTGGTCCTGCTCCACAACCACAACTAATTGATTAACACTTGAAAATTCTGTTGGAGCTGCTGAAGATTGTAAGACTATCTTTGCATTGTATAAACTTAATTTCCTATGTATTGTATAAATGCATAGCACAGATGTGAGTTCTATGTATATACTATACCCTATGTACCATTTACCGGGTAATGTGTCTTTCATTGACTTGAATGTGCCCTGGCGGCTGATAGTATGTCATGCTCACACAAATGTCTCGCTGACGGTGGCGTGCGTGTTGGATCATTTAGCTCCCTTCAAAATGGTTGAGCTGAATGGTGCTGATCTATGCGTCATGTTCGTGAACGGGCGCCGTCAGTTGGGGCTGGTCATCACATAGCTGCCTCGGCTTATTTTTAATGTTGAATTGTTGTTTTCGTACTATTTGCTGTACTCTGGACGCTTTTAACGCGTACGTCTTTTTTACATCGTTCTCAGTGGCGTGCCTAGGGGTCAAAATTAGGGCAAGCCCACAGATTTTCAACGTATAAAAAAAAACGGCCAACTGAGGGATTGGCTGATTTTCTTGTTGTTAATGGTTGTTAGTAGTACTAACATCATTATCATAATTTTGGTAAGAAAACCTTTAAAATACGAAGAGCAGGTACTACACATTTCATGCATCAGTACGTAATGAGGGTTTTCTGAAATGACGTTCGCCAGGTGGCAGCACTGACACGTCAGGTCCAGACATCTGTCAGACCCTATATTTTCTTTAGTCATGACTGAATGATGAACGAATGAATGAATCGAATGATGAACATCATCATATATTTTATATTGGAAGACCTCTTGTCACAGTGGTGCCAACTGGTGTCGCAAATTTTCACGAAAACCCTCATTGTCATAAGCGCCATCTATATTAAAGAATGCAAATAACCACAGCGCTTTTTTTTCAGGATGGGAAATCATCAAATGACCCCTCCCGCTCTGGGTGGAGCGGAAGGGAGTGTCAGACTCTTACTGACTAAAACCCACCCGTGTTCCTTCCTTAGCCCTTGACCCGGCAGGCTTCGGCCCTGACGGGCCCCTTCACTTGATGCTGACATCTCTTTGAGGCGCGCGTGGAACACGTACGCGCCGTCCGGCACGGGCCTGGTCCTGATCGGACGGTGAGCTACCCATTACTCTCCGCCCGCAGGCCCGCGCCTACGGTGGCCGGGAGTCGTCGCGCGGCTCCCGACGCCCGGAGCGTCTCCCGCGGCGGCTGGGACGGGAGGCTCTCTCCCTCAGCCGTCCCGCCGCCTCCTTCGCTAGCATGACTGCTTCGCAGAAGGAGGCGACTGCCTCCCACTCCCTCTCGCCCCGGACCATGGCTTGAACCAGGCCCGGACGCGAGAGGTCGCCGCCGCTGCCGATCGCCACTACGAGGACACGGCGGTGTCACACATAGTCTGGCTTTTGCCTGGCTTGCCTTTCCTTTCTCTGTCTCGCAGTTTTCGCCTACAAATTGCTATAGAAACGTTTACATTTGTTGATATTGGTAAATACATAAAACACAGATTTCTATGAAATGAAAAGCCAGGCTTTTGAGAGGCATTTAGTTCGCGCAAATGCACTATCCGCGTTGACCCGCGTGAAGTGTGGCGCGTTGACGGGACGCGACTCAAGTTGTTATTTCCCATCCTCAAAAAAAAAAAAAGACTATGTGTGAGTGAGATGGCGCATTTGAACGCATTGTATAGCGTTTAGAGGCGAAATTGGCGCGTAGGTTTGGCAACAAAGCGCGTAATTTAATTTTTTATGAATGATTGAGTTCAATGAGTACGTATATCTGACAGCCTAGTCTAGTGCGCCTGTCCGCGCAAGTTCGGATTTCGAAATTGTATTATTAAGAACGTTACTCCAGAGCGGCGCGCCTCGCGTTTAGGTAAATTTACTCACACAGCTATACAGTTAACCGCACACAGCCGTCTGTGTTGGAGCGCGTATCATACACCGCTTAGAATCATCTTGATACTTAGCCAGTTTTTAGTTAGTAGGGAAGGTTTTCGTTTTCCGTAAGCGGGGATTCAGTTTTTTGTTTATTGTAATAAATGAGCAATTAAATTATTATTAGTTAGGTTAAAGTAAATAAAAACAATTTCGTGTAAAATAAAATCTTAATATTTGTTGTCTCTAAGTTTCATGGACCTAGCTTTTCGGGGATCAACAATTTCGGGTAACAGGCATTTATTGTAAAAGCTGACTAGCCGATGTTCCATATTTTCGCTCCAAAATTTATCGTCCCTGATTATTTTTTCCGTCTTCAATTTAAAATCCTTGCCTGTCCACACAGCAAACAGACAGTAATTTCTGTTAGTTATATGCAGCTGCCCCTGTATCTGATGAAACCAGTCATGGCGTCGATTCACAGATCCATCTATTTTCCAGAATTTAATTTTTTTTTGGCTAATAGCAAAATCTGTCTCTAATCCAAATGCCGAACTAGGACATTTAATTTCGGTGATGCCATCATCGCCGATTAGTCCATCCGGCGAAGCACCTGTAATCATAATAATTTGAAACTCAATACTCTAATATACTTCTTTTTAATAGAATTTAAGAATACAAAAATAAATTGTTTGTTAGAAAAATCTAAAAAAGAGAAAGAAGCAAGTGAAACGAGAACAAAAAATATCTAAATAAATCTGATGGAAGTACATACCCAAGAAAAATAAGTCCTCATTAACGAACAATCCGCATTTTTCTATAGTGATATTTTCTTGTACCTGCAACTGTTCTATGGCCACTTTTTCGTTTACTTTCCCATGTTGAATACTGGGGATATGGTCCAAGGAATATGAGTAAAGAAATTGTTTAACCAAAGGGGCTGGGCTAATAGTCGATCGCCGTTTGCACACTTTACAGAATGAAGAGGCTGTCAATAAACAACGTCGTAGCTCTAGCCAAAGTGCACTCTCTGCCTGAAGTACAGTATCCCTTTCAACTTCTTGTCTATTATTTACCTATAACATAAAATTTGGAAATATATTTTTAAGTCTAATATTATCAGAAACAATGTACAACATGTATCTGAACTTATGAAAGTATACTGTAAATACGCACTTGTTCTTGAAGGTTCTTGTTTTATTTGTCCTAAAATATGTTTATAAAGACCAAGTCATTCTTACAAGATTCCCTGCGTCAGGATCTTGAATTGAAGCCGTTTCTAAAGCCTGCAAGTTTTCCTGAATTTCCAGTGTTTTATCACTGTCTTTTTCATTTTCTTGAGTCTGAAAAATAATATGTAGAGTATAATATAGTGACACAAACCGTGTGCACCATGACAGGCGATCGATTGTCGGCTTAAGAAAGCACATAACTAACAAGGTTTTTTTTGTGCTAAAATATGTATACAAATGACCAAGTAATTCTTACAAGATTCCCTGCGTCAGGATCTTGAATTGGAGCCGTTTCTAATGCCTGCAAGTTTTCCAGAATTTCCAGTGTTTTTTCACTGTCTTTTTCATTTCCTTGATTCTGAAAATAATATGTAGGGTATAATATAGTGACACAAAAAGTAAGCACCATGACAGGCGATCGATTGTCGGCTTGAGATAAATAAATAATGAAGAAAGGTCTTATTTAGTTTTGGTTTAACAACTGCTCAATCAAAACCAAGGAAACACGTGTCTGCCGCAGCTAGTAAAATATAAAGTAAAAAAATAAAACTTACAACAGCATTTTTATTTAAGTCCTGGTTTTGAAGTATTTGAACTTCTCTTTTCTGCCTATAACAACGAATTGGATATTAACTTTATCTTATTACTACTGTGTTTTATAAAAATATCCAAACAAAAAGTAATAAAAAAAAATTACTTCAAAAAGTAGTAAGTATATTGTTTCTTATTACACCTGATAAAAATATATTTTTTATAAGTAGAGAACCTCGGTAACTTACCTTTTAGCTTCATTAGCCTTGGCCAAATTTTCGTTTTTTTTTTGTTCCCATATAGCGCCTTTTGTTAGCCATATCTGAAAGAAAAAGTAAAATGAAAACATACATAAAGAAGTCTAATTTAATCTTTCTTAAGTTAATAGAACACCATTACATTAAAATATGTACTCACCAAAGTTTTGTAATATAATAAAAATATATTATAATAAAAAGTATCAACATGTCCTAGTCGCGCTAAAAACTCGCGAAAGTACGATAATATTTTACGCACACGCGGCTTCGGGAGCGACACATGTCCTACCTCTGAAAGGCCTCAGCCGGCACTGAGCGCTGGCGTGATTCCGCGCCGATTATACATAGCAGCACTAAATAATTCATAGTAAAATAAACATAATTATAAGTTATTAAAAAAATATTTGTACCATGTTTTAGAACGTAAATGTCTTCGTTTACTAGGCCTAAAATAACATATAAATATTTCAGATTTCATCCTAAACTAACGCGTTTAATATATCGAAAAGTGGCTAAAATTGACACTTTTGAATATACTTTTCTTGAATGAAAACTTACAGTAATCGTTTTTTTATTTCAGCCATGCACTAATAAATGCTATTATTATTTATAAAGCAACGCTGTTATAAGTTTGTCGTATATGGTTTTACTAATACCTTGCATTTGCGTAGACCGTCGATCGCTAGTTTAAAAAAAGGCTTGCATAAAAACTGTTCTAATGAGAAAACTGTACGAATAAATGAAAATGTTTTTCAGCCATGCACTAGATTATGAAATTCCCATTAATATGACGTCAATATCTTATCTATAAATTAAACAGAAAATGGTTTTATTGTCCGTCGGAAATCATCAATTTTGACTCCAGCGTGGCTCTAACGGATCAACCCTCTTAAGGTGCAGCGCAGACGACAGACTATCCGTGACGCACTTTTTAGTCTGTGAAAACAGAACCTATGCAATTATGTATATGCAGTAACGCACACGACGCGCAAAAAGTCCGGCGCACAAAAAATCCGTGTAATTCGGGCAGACCGCATCGCGCCGCGCCGGGCCGCGCCGCTCGGCACAAAGCGTGTGAAAAAAATTGAACGTTTGCTTCAACGCGCGCTAACGGTAACGCAGACGGCGCACACTTTAGTCGGCAATCTGCATTTGCTAGGGGTGGACGTAACGCACGCGATCTATTATCATGGCGCCAGAGGTCGATGTAACAATGTTAATTCAAGAAATACAAAACAGACCAGCACTTTATGATACTTCTAAGGCAGAATATCATGATAGACATTTAAAAAGAAAAATGTGGGATGAAGAAAGATGTGCGTCGTGTGCGTTGAGTCTGTGAAAAATCCGCGACCGAATTTTTGCGCGCCATGCAGACTTTGCCGTCTGCGCTGCACCTATTCCTATGGCACGAGAAAAGCGAGTCCTATCATCATCATCATCATCCTATGACACAAATGTTTGACTGGTATTTTTTAATATATTTTTTATTGATAGGTTTAAGTACGTTTGTTGTTGTGAATTATGATTTTATTAGGGCAAGCCGGGCTTTTCTGCTTCTATGAAGGTACCGCCACTGATCGTTCTCACATAATATATAATAATAAATTCACATTAATGATGTAACTAATACTTTTTGTAAAAATATAATTTAAAAGAGTGTCCATGGAGTTTCTTGCCCGTTCTTCTCCATAGGTACCTACGGTTTGGAATGGGCAACTAGCTTCATATTTTCTGACTGACCGACTTTTTGACAATTCAAAAGTGCCTGTAAATGGTTTAATTGAAATAAATGCTTTGAGTTTGAGTTGCTACAGAGAAATTGTATATGGAACACACCAATAATAACATGTCCAACCTGAATATGAAACCCAACCGCCACCTTGACAGCCGCGTTTGACCCTCAGAGCAACGACGCAACAACTTGTTTCCGTTTTATTCATGTATTTCTACTAAATATTTAAATTAGTGATTTTCTACCTTAAACGTTGTAACTACAAAAAACCGTTCGGAAACTATGTATATCTTAACTCTTTGAATAATTGCCAACTGCATTCACAGATCTTAGATAAATGGTAGAGTCAGCTACAAAACCCTTCCCGCCCCGTCTCGTACATTATTATCCTTTGGTTGTTATACACGGTAGCAGGGACATCGCCGCGCAAACTATGACCGTGAATTCAGCAAATGATTCTAGAACCCTAAGCGTAGAAATGAAAAAAAAAACTACTGTTTCGTAGAAAAGTGCAATATCTACGCGGTTACAATGTATAGAAGATTGTTTTTTAAACCGACGAATAATTTCTAAGCTAAGGGGTCTGGAATATATTTGTATAGATAGTTATTTCACAAATATATTGTAGACCCTTAGCGTAGAAATAATTCTTATTCTTCGTGTCGCTGGCACGACTGTATTTTAATCTTGTTTTCCCAAAACTTTGCCACTTCCACGGCGTTGTCGTGGCAGCGCAGAGTACTTTGTAGAAATAATTAATAACTGTATATATTTGTGTAGATAGTTATTTAATTTAAGTGCCTAGTATAAACAATTGTATAATAATTTTATACGGTAGTAAAGTAAATATGCACCTATATATGAAGGAGATCTCTTGAGGCCGGGCCCGCCGCCCGATATCCGCGACAGAAGCGTCGACAGAATCTCTTGTCGCTGGAACCTGCAACACAACACAATGGTAGTGAACATGAGCTCGACACTGGAGCGACCATGGGGATGATATGGATTCAAATGATAGGTAGTATGCTTAAATGGAAACGCGAGCGTTAAAAGATTTAAAGAATAACTTTTCTATCTGACCTATGGCTGTCCTCTCTCGAAATAGACTCTGCAGCTCGATCGAGACTGATTATTCTTATACAAAATAAACGAAACCAAATTCTCATATTCCCTGGTCTGTCTTGTTCAAAACCAGACCAATGTTTTTTCCAAATATAATTAAAATAATACTTGGCTATCTGTACATATTTGTTTTATTTTATCATATTCGTCAAATTTGTTTGTGGCATGTCTGATCACGGCGGTATAACCGGTTGGTTTTAATAACACAACAAGGTTTCCAAGTTCTTATATTAATTAACTAGCTTCTGCCCGCGACTTCGTCCGCGTGAAATTTCTTGTTACTCCGACCCACCCCGTTGCATCGCATCGCATGCCCGCGCTTTTACTTCGTTTTTGCTTAGCGTTCTTTCAGACTTTTTCTTTTTGCTCGGCTCCTAAAGGTCATAGCGTGATGTTAAATAGCCTATAGACTTCCTCAAGAATTGGGCTATCAAATGCAAAAAGAATTTTTCAAATCACACTGGTAGTTCCAGAGATTAGCGCGTTCAACCAAACAAACAAACTCTTCAGCTTTATAATATTACTAGCTTCTGCTCGCGACTTCTTCCGCGTGAAATTTCTTGTTCCCCCGACCCACCCCGTCGCATCGCCTGCCTGCGCTTTTAATTCGTTTACCTTTTTTCTGACTTTTCTGGTTTTTGATCGGCTCCTAAGGGTCCTAGCGTGATGTTGAAACCAGCGCTGGGGCTCTGTCTCGTATAGGGTCTTAGCATTATGCTGAGCGTTGGCCGTTTTGCGTAGATGTGACGCATACTTTCTCCCAAATTGTTATGTTGTTTTTCTGTTGTTTGTGTCTTTTTTTATTTTTTGCGTCATGTTTGCCGCAAATAAACGTATTTTCTTTCTTTCTCCTTTCTTTCTATGTTAAGTCAGCCTTCCTCGAGAATTGGGCTATTAAATGCAAAAAAAATTTTTGATATCCGACTGGTAGTTCCGGAGATAAGCGCGTTCAACCAAACAAACAAACTCCTCAGCTTTATAATATTAGTATAGATATAAAGAATAAATCAAAATTAGAATATGGCAGTGTGCAGTGGTACCACTGCCATATTCTTGTTTTGTTTTTCATATTGAGTGAAAGGTTAAAAAAACAATGCTCTTGGGACATTATCGCCCGCGCCAGGCAGGCCTCGCGGGCGTCAGTCTGCTGAAGGTGCTCGTACCTGATGGCGAGGTGCACGAGCGTGTGGCCGGCGTCGAAGGCCGAGGCGCGGTTGAGCAGCGCCACCTCGGGCGCGGAGAGCGCGCGGGCCGGGTCCCCTCCCGCGCCAGGAGGCCTCGCGGGCGTCAGTCTGCTGAAGGTGCTCGTACCTGATGGCGAGGTGCACGAGCGTGTGGCCGGCGTCGAAGGCCGAGGCGCGGTTGAGCAGCGCCACCTCGGGCGCGGAGAGCGCGCGGGCCGGGTCCCCTCCCGCGCCAGGAGGCCTCGCGGGCGTCAGTCTGCTGAAGGTGCTCGTACCTGATGGCGAGGTGCACGAGCGTGTGGCCGGCGTCGAAGGCCGAGGCGCGGTTGAGCAGCGCCACCTCGGGCGCGGAGAGCGCGCGGGCCGGGTCCCCTCCCGCCGCCAGGTAGGCCTCCACGCAGCGCGCGTCGCCCTCCACCACACCTGCGAGCACGCCAACGGGTCAGGTACGGCGTGTTATATCACAAATCTTACGATTGACTCTATCGATTAGTGATTGAAAAACACAGAATGCTATTTTACGCATTTGTCTCCAATCGACTTTAAATGCTTTAAAACTTTAAATTTCCATTTTTATTAAATGTTTCCTTTGGCTCAAATTTGCTGTCTTCAATATTTGCGGCTTTTCTCTTCACTGTGTAAATAAGACAGCTCACCGAGACAAGCCTGCAGCCAGATCCAGTCAGTGTTGTTGTTGCGTCTCTTGGACCGCTTGTTGTTGGGCTCCAGCTCGTGAATCGACGCGTTCTGACTGTTGCAGATGTCGTTTATACCTGCAAGTCACACAACATCGTAAATGAAAAGACTGAATTTTAATGTTGGTGGCAGGTTTTTAATTCAATCTAAGGTTCGACGGCACCAACTGCATCAGACTACTTGAAAAGTGAACTTTTCGTTTGCAGCCGGATTTATGAATTTTTCAATATTTCATTTTTATTTTAAACCTCGTAATGAGTTATTTTTTTGTAAATTTTCCTCAAGCCCTTTACTTTGATACCCCACATGGCCAAGGTACTAAATTTTTTTTCAAGACATTACTTATTAACGTCTAAAATACGCTGTTATATTATCATTCGGGACCTGAAACGAGTCGATAGCATGCTTCGAGGGTATAATAAAGAGTCCCACATACTCGTACAAGCATAAATGGATCCACGCGTATCTAACGCGTGGAACACATACTTAGTTGTTTCAACTGGCGCGCGGAGTTGCTGCTGCCGCGCGATCGGGAACACTGTGTGAGTACAAGTAGGTAGTGACGTACCGAGCGCGGGCCGAGGGCCGCGGGCGGCGGGGAGGGCTGCGGGGAGGGCTGCGGCGCGGGGTTGCTGCTGCCGCGCGATCGGGAACACTGTGTGAGTACAAGTAGGTAGTGACGTACCGAGCGCGGGCCGAGGGCCGCGGGCGGCGGGGAGGGCTGCGGGGAGGGCTGCGGCGCGGGGTTGCTGCAGCCGCGCGATCGGGAACACTGTGTGAGTACAAGTAGGTAGTGACGTACCGAGCGCGGGCCGAGGGCCGCGGGCGGCGGGGAGGGCTGCGGGGAGGGCTGCGGCGCGGGGTTGCTGCTGCCGCGCGATCGGGAACACTGTGTGAGTACAAGTAGGTAGTGACGTACCGAGCGCGGGCCGAGGGCCGCGGGCGGCGGGGAGGGCTGCGGGGAGGGCTGCGGCGCGGGGTTGCTGCTGCCGCGCGATCGGGAACACTGTGTGAGTACAAGTAGGTAGTGACGTACCGAGCGCGGGCCGAGGGCCGCGGGCGGCGGGGAGGGCTGCGGGGAGGGCTGCGGCGCGGGGTTGCTGCTGCCGCGCGATCGGGAACACTGTGTGAGTACAAGTAGGTAGTGACGTACCGAGCGCGGGCCGAGGGCCGCGGGCGGCGGGGAGGGCTGCGGGGAGGGCTGCGGCGCGGGGTTGCTGCAGCCGCGCGATCGGGAACACTGTGTGAGTACAAGTAGGTAGTGACGTACCGAGCGCGGGCCGAGGGCCGCGGGCGGCGGGGAGGGCTGCGGGGAGGGCTGCGGCGCGGGGTTGCTGCTGCCGCGCGATCGGGAACACTGTGTGAGTACAAGTAGGTAGTGACGTACCGAGCGCGGGCCGAGGGCCGCGGGCGGCGGGGAGGGCTGCGGCGCGGGGTTGCTGCTGCCGCGCGATCGGGAACACTGTGTGAGTACAAGTAGGTAGTGACGTACCGAGCGCGGGCCGAGGGCCGCGGGCTGCGGGGAGGGCTGCGGGGAGGGCTGCGGCGCGGGGTTGCTGCTGCCGCGCGATCGGGAACACTGTGTGAGTACAAGTAGGTAGTGACGTACCGAGCGCGGGCCGAGGGCCGCGGGCGGCGGGGAGGGCTGCGGGGAGGGCTGCGGCGCGGGGTTGCTGCTGCCGCGCGATCGGGAACACTGTGTGAGTACAAGTAGGTAGTGACGTACCGAGCGCGGGCCGAGGGCCGCGGGCGGCGGGGAGGGCTGCGGGGAGGGCTGCGGCGCGGGGTTGCTGCTGCCGCGCGATCGGGAACACTGTGTGAGTACAAGTAGGTAGTAACGTACCGAGCGCGGGCCGAGGGCCGCGGGCGGCGGGGAGGGCTGCGGCGCGGGGTTGCTGCTGCCGCGCGATCGGGAACACTGTGTGAGTACAAGTAGGTAGTGACGTACCGAGCGCGGGCCGAGGGCCGCGGGCGGCGGGGAGGGCTGCGGCGCGGGGTTGCTGCTGCCGCGCGATCGGGAACACTGTGTGAGTACAAGTAGGTAGTGACGTACCGAGCGCGGGCCGAGGGCCGCGGGCGGCGGGGAGGGCTGCGGGGAGGGCTGCGGCGCGCGGTTGCTGCTGCCGCGCGATCGGGAACACTGTGTGAGTACAAGTAGGTAGTGACGTACCGAGCGCGGGCCGAGGGCCGCGGGCTGCGGGGAGGGCTGCGGCGCGCGGTTGCTGCTGCCGCGCGATCGGGAACACTGTGTGAGTACAAGTAGGTAGTGACGTACCGAGCGCGGGCCGAGGGCCGCGGGCTGCGGGGAGGGCTGCGGCGCGCGGTTGCTGCTGCCGCGCGATCGGGAACACTGTGTGAGTACAAGTAGGTAGTGACGTACCGAGCGCGGGCCGAGGGCCGCGGGCTGCGGGGAGGGCTGCGGCGCGCGGTTGCTGCTGCCGCGCGATCGGGAACACTGTGTGAGTACAAGTAGGTAGTGACGTACCGAGCGCGGGCCGAGAGCCGCGGGCTGCGGGGAGGGCTGCGGCGCGCGGTTGCTGCTGCCGCGCGATCGGGAACACTGTGTGAGTACAAGTAGGTAGTGACGTACCGAGCGCGGGCCGCGCGCCGGCGGGCGGCGGGGAGGGCTGCGGGGAGGGCTGCGGCGCGGGGTTGCTGCTGCCGCACATCGCGCACTTCAGCGACTTGGGCCAATTGTCGTACGTGCACGTCTGCGAACACAGTCTACTTGTAAGCGCAACTTTATTAAATAGATGGGAAATGACGGCATACGGGAAGCGAGGGCATGGCCTTCAAAACTGTTTCACTCCAAAGTTATTTTATAAAAAAAAAAACCCATAAAACAAGTATAGTTTGTTCACAAATTCACGTTTAGGGCTTGGGACACATTTACGGCCGTTGAGAGAACTAGGTGATGACTTTATTAATAACGGGTTTAAAATTTCGTGGAGCAAGAGTCTCCCTGCACTTATGAATCGTGGAATATGCTTGAACCAGTCAGAAACACTTTTATGCCCCCTGGCCCCTGCAATATAAGAGAGTAAATGACGCTAACGTCGCGTTAAGTCTTCATAGCCATAACATCTTTATGCCGTAGACGTCAAGACATTTATTGAGTTGGCAACCCTTAATGAACGGTGTGTGGTCTGTTCCAAAAGTATCTAATGAAAATGTAAACAAATGGATCAGAAAACGTACCTATGGATTCCAAATTGTCACTTATAATTTGGGTTGATTATTTGTATAGTTAAACCCGAAATTCTAATTTTAATCACCTTAAGAGCCCTTTTACATTTCGGCGTTACGAAAATTTAGGTATTTTATGCACCGAGCGCGGCAAACTACGCGAGCGATACTTTCTTTCATGCTTCTCGCTCGCACTATGATACTGTGAATATGGCGACTAAACGGTCTTGATCTTCCGTAACTGAAGTTTTTTTAGGATGGAGTTTAGTGGGCGGAAACTTTGTTACGTGTAATTTCAATTTTATTATGAATTTATTTTGTTATATTTTTCATTATTTATAAACTTTACTGTTGAAATATGTTCACAAATATTTTAAATGTCATGCAATAATCGATTATAATATCTACAGTTGATAGCATAGTTGTATAAATTGTATATAGTAGTATGGTTGCAACCTATTCTAATAAATAAAATAACCAAATGTAATAGGTTTTTTTTTATGATTTGGTACAGTCAAACACCATATTTTTACATCAGAAAAATATTTCCCGCAAAGGCATTGATTGAGTCGATAACTTCTGGCAGTACACATTTTTCGTAAAAAGCTTGTAATTTGGGTAACATGTTTAACGACCAAAATTCGTCGTCTTTGTAGACTTTTAAAATTTTTACTTATAGGAAAATCTGGTCCAGTCCATATGGCAAGTATGCAGACATTTTTATTTGCGATATGAAGCTGGCCTTGGATTTTGGTTTTACCAAATCCAAGGCCAGTCTAATTACCAGAAAAGTCCAGAAAAATCTTCTGCGATTGGTTTGCTTCATCAAAGTACGGGTATTTTTGGCTTCTCTTCTAAATTCTAATTGTTTTAGAGATTTTCCTGGACTTTTCTGGTAATTAGACTTATACAATGTATATTGCGGTTTACCCGTGTTTTCAAAAATTCCGCTTCTCTTGTTAGACCTATTTTATATAGTTATAATTTAGATCATGTCTCTTCCATAAAACACGGTAGGGACAACGAGTCTGTAGCATTGGCACAATTGAGCCAACAAGAAAATATTATAATAGAAAAATGTGGTCTATTCATTGACTCAGATCATTGTTATTTGGGGGCTTCACGGTTCACCTGATGGTCTATATAATGACGGTCTTATTGAAATTAAATGTCCTATTTCAGCTTTCGGAATAGACTTTAACACGGCCGTTCGAGCAAAAAAAGTTAAGGCGAAAGCGCCAGGGTAGCCCGCGAAATTCAATATTTTTTAGGTTTTTTGCAATTTGCTGATCAGTATTAAGTTGTACGTTGCTTAATATACAAAGTTGATACGACAGAGGGGCTTTTCTTTAAACTGCCTATACTAGATACCATTTTCAAGCTCTGTACCAAAAATCAATTAAATAGGAGCAGTAGTTTAGTCACAAATGATTTTTGAAGTTTTTGCTACGTTTGAACACGATGTATATTTCCTAACAGCTGATTATCTCATACGCATAGGTCATGCACCTTAAAACGATAATCTGAGTATAAGATACATTGTTGCCGCACAAGTACAACCAAATATTTCACGAAGCAATAAATACACACACACTTGCACTTTCACTATGAGAGTGACAATCATAGCAAAACCCCCGCGCCTTTTTCCCGCGCGTAAAAGGAATAGAAATAGGTCAGTATGTTGCTATTGCATTCTAGATCCTTGGGAATTTGCTAAAAAACTTTCTTTCAGTGGACAGTGCGCAAGCGTCATCCATTCGGGACGTACGTTACGTAATACGGGAGCCCCCCGCCGCCGCGCCTTTATGTTTTGTCGAACTCGCTGACAATAATTGTGATTTTGTTTTGTTATTGTGATAGACACTAAATAAGTTTAACTTGGGAATATTATTATTTAGTGTTAGTGTTTTTTTGTGTTTGACTGTTTTTATTGTGATAGGATACGTAATTAAACGTTGGTTGTGTGTGTGTGTAATCATTAAAGTGTTCAGCAATGCCTCGTGTAACTTACACGGCGTCAGAATACACTTACATGATTTTAATTTACGGTGAATGCCGTGGAAACGCAGATTTAGCTCTGCGAACATACCGAGAAAGGTATGGTGACCGGCGCAATAGCCCTAGGAACGCCGCGCGCCGGCACCATACAATTGGCAGTACAAAGATTACGGGAATTAAAGTGCTTAGCGACGGACAGTGATTTAATAAATAACAATATTCTCCGTCGGTATAATTTGTGCATTAATATGAATCGAGGACACATCGAGAATTTAAAAATTTTGTGTTTTTGTGTGTGCGCGTACTTAACAACCAGCCGGGCGCGGACGGCGCGAGCGGTCTAAACCGCCCGCCCCCCGCGCCCCCGCCAAGAGAGATAACACACACGCACACGCGCTCCTGCGCGACTTTGTTACCTAGGCATCTAACTAAGGTCAGTCAAATTTATTTATAAAGGGTGGTTGCGTTTCACTCTGACTTTAAGCTATTTAGTTTGTTTGAAAAAAAAAAAATCTCATTTTTGGCGCTTTCTATTTTTGTACTGTATCGAATTAATACTATACACGTATAGTATACGTAGTGTAATTTAATGCCCCTCTGTCATATCAACTCTGTATGATTCGCGGCCGTAACAAATATGTATTTACAGAATTATAATCATTAAAGTCATCAACACAACTCTCTAAGACCACGTAAGTCCAAAGAATAACTGTTTCATGAAATCATCATTCTTTGGAGTTACGTGGTCTTAGAGAGTTGTGTTGATGACTTTAATGATTATAATTCTGTAAATACATATTTGTTACGGCCGCGAATCATATTTTGATCGATGTACAATTTAATACTGACCAGTAAAATTGCAAAAAACCTAAAAAAAAATGAATTTCGCGGGCTACCTTGGCGCTTTCGCCTTAAGGATTTTAAATTTAGCGATTCAGGTGTAACATTAAATCAAAATCATGACTGATTTTACCAAATCCAAGGCCAGCTTCATATAGCAAATAAAAATATCTGCATACTTGCCATATGGACTGGACCAGATTTTCCTATAAAAATTTTAAAAGTCTACAAAAACGACGAATTTTGGTCGTTAAACATGTTACCCAAATTACAAGCTTTTTTACGAAAAATGTGTACTGCCAGAAGTTATCGACTCAAGAAAAGCTCGATCAATCCCAAGTAGCAAAATAATGTCATATAAATGGTACAATAACGTTTTTTATTTAACTTTCAGGCTTTTCAAATGGTTATAAAATAGTTTTCTATACGTAAATATAACGCGGGTTTGGGCGCAGATTATATAACATTTAAATCGTGTAAGGGTCGTTTTGCAGTCGCGTCAGCGACAATAACGTTGAGTAAAAATTACGTAGACGTTGTAAGTTTAACTAGTAAGGTTTGTAATAGTTTCTAATAATACTCTTACATAACTATATCATCGTATAGACATTTGTATGCTGGTGGTCGGTCAGTGGTTATGAGACAATTTTGTGTGACAATTTATTGTGTTGTTATTTAAGATAAGTCAAACGTTTTAATAATCATTATTATTTAGTAATTTATTGTGAAGAATGCTTAATGTAGTGGAAGATGAAGAGAGGTGACTTTTACTTGGGAATTAAAATTTTTTGATGATATGTATGGTTATCTTTGATAAAATTTTAATGGGCCTTCATAATATTGGTGTTTCAATATCGTTTATAAAAATAAAATACATTAATTGTCATCAATAGTTTCCGCCATATTGCGAAGGACATTGAGTGACTGCATTAAGACATGTATATAACTGTTGGTCTTATAGGTTTTTATACGACTTATGGCGTCCACCATGACGGTTGCAATTAGGGTTCTGTTGGAATTTTGGAAAATAGAAAAACCTTTGTGTGTAGTCATGGGAATGCTTCTGTATTTTTTACAGGGACATCATGGTGAAATATTTTGGTGTTGATAAGTTTTTAACAAATTTTTAAAAAAAGGTAATCTTCTATTTATTATTTCACTAACTTTTTTTACTGTTTCACGAGGAACATTACAAGTGATTGCCCATTTTTTTAAATCTTGCAGGAGTTGATCATCTTTATCAAGTTCTTCAGAACTTTCGTAACTCATTTCCATGGAGTTGTCTTCTTCAGAGAAATCGGAATTATTTAACTCATCTACAAAAAAAAAGATTTGGGTACTATAAACTTACGAATGAATCAAACTCAAACTCAAAGCATTTATTTCAATTAAAACATTTACAGGCACTTTTGAATTGTCAAGAAGTCGGTCAGTCAGAAAATATGAAGCTAGTTGCCCATTCCAAAGCGTAGGTACCTATGGAGAAGAACGGGCAAGAAACTCCATGGACACTCTTTTTAAATAATATTTTACAAAAATATTAGTTACATCATTACTTTTGATTTTAAAATCATATAATGTGAGAACGATGTAAACAATTAAGAAAGACGTACTTGTTAAAAGCGTCCAGAGTACAACAAATAGTACTTAGCAAACTAAAATCCAAAAATAAATTAATTAAAAATAAGCCGAGGCAGCTAAGTGATGACCAGCCCCAACTGACGGCGCCCGTTCACGAACATGACGCATAAATCAGCACCATTCAGCTCACCATTTTGAAGGGAGCTAAATGATCCAACACACACGCCACCGCCAGCGAGACATTTGAGTGAGCATGACATACTATCAGCTGCCAGGGCACATTCGAGTCAATGAAAGACATATTATTACCCGGTAAATGGTAGCTATAGGGTACATAGAACTCACATCTGTGCTATGCAATTATACCATACAAAGGAAATTGATTTTATACAATGCAAAGATAGTCTTACAATCTTTAGCAGCTCCAACAGTATTTTCATGTGTTAATTAATTAGTTGTGGTTGTAGAGCAGGACCAGCATTATCAGCAGAATCTGGTAAAAGAGCTTTTCATGGAATAACTTCTTACTTTCGCTATCTAGTGTGCCTTCTGGTAAAAGATGAGGGGAACAAATTTGATTTGTAGAACACCTGTACTGTACTGACTAGATCCAGCATTAACCGCATTAAATATTGAAAAATGTAAAGAACCACTTTCATTTTTACCACTTTCTTCTTGGCTGGGCACAGTTTCTTCCAGATTAAATGTAGGTATTGTTGCTGTATTTAGCAATAATAATTGATAATTTTTATTTACTTTTCTTCTAAAACCACCACTTCGTTTAATTCTTTTCCACTTTTTGAAATCCATAATTAATATTATTCTTAATGAAAAATGGCGACTGAGTTATATAAAAGTTGCTCATTATTGTTTAAATAATCAATTGACTTATATAAGTTATATTAGAATAACGTTTCAACCTAAAAGTTACTTAAAGGTGGAAGTACACGACCTAGTATCACGGTTTTGTAATAGTTAACTATAAAATTATTATATCACAGTTTGTTATTTAAGTGTTGAATAAAAGGTTCTAAATTTACAAAACATGGCGACTGAACACTATTTTATGACTGAAACGTTTACTCGACTTAACATTGTTTATTCGTCATATAAAATTATTGAGATGACGTTTACCAGACACATTAACATGACTTAAATTATATATAACTAATGCGTCGAACTGAATACTACTTTACAACTGTTTAGTTGTTGCAAAACTATTATAAAGCCCTTACATGTCTGTTAGTTGTATAATTCTAATATTATACAACTTTTTTGCTAGTTGGGATGCCTTTGCGGGAATAGTATATTTCATTACAAGTGCGGAAAGGTTGTCATTGCAAAGAGTTCCGACAAATGTCTACCCGAGCCGAGGCGCAGCCGAAGGCGAGGGTTGACAGTCGGAACAAGTTGCAATGACGGTTTCGCACGTGTACTGAACGACTATTTTTAATACAGTTGCGAAAAAATGAAGCAATTTAATAAAATAAAAAAACACAATAAACTCAACTAACTAATGGCGCCAACCATAAAATATAAGCAGAGATTTATTTTTCTTCACTCATTCTGGTAGGCAAAGGGAACTATGCCCATACAGCCAAGTCAGTAAATTTTTTTTATTGATATGAAATGAAAATTAAATTTAATGAGACGAAATGAAATGAAACCTAACCCAACTCATTCAATCAAATCATTAAATCTGATATTGAAACAAATTAGTAACTTCTTTTTAGAAATATACGTATTTGCATGAATCATAAAAACTTCTATGATTTTTTTTAGTAAAAACTTCATGGTTGGTTTTTCTTTTTAATAGACATTATTTTGACAGTTGGGAAAGAGAACGCACGAGGGGTTTTTGGCGGGATTTCTTCGAGTGAAGTCTAGTTGGCTGTTTTAATTATTCGCAAATTGATTCCTAGTGGATATTGTGATGTAAAATTGGTGTAGTTTTGTATCTCAAGTGTCTACGCAACTGGACAATATGTGGAATCATTGAAACAGACGCGATCCCGGTAAAATGGAGCTGAGATTTTTTTTTGTAGTTTTGGCTACCTCAGCGAAGTTTACCGGGAAACTTGATTCGATACATTTGCTGCCAAATACTCCTAATACATTAGAATGTGTGCACCCATATTCTAATGTCATGTTAGACTAAAAAATTAACTGATGACTAGGCAGCATGGTCTCAGACCTTAGCCTTTAAAAAAAAAAAAAAAAAAAAAAAAGAGAACGCACGAGTTCGGGAAAGGTAAAAAAAAAGCACGAGTATGTAATAGCCCACATCCCGAACGCTATACGTCCCTGCAATACGCCACTTTTTGAGCAACTGTATTAAAAATATTTTTCTGATGTAAAAATATGGTGTTTGACTGTACCAAATAATAAAAAAATACCTATTATATTTGGTTATTTTATTTATTAGAATAGGTTGCAACCATACTACTATATACTCTATACTATGAATCAAGAGAAACTAGAATTCGTCGATGAAACTGTTTTCCTAGGGATCACGCTCGACTCAAGGCTACAATGGGGTCCTCATTTAACATCTCTTGCAGGACGGCTAAGTTCAGCAGCTTATGCTGTCAGAAAAATCCGTCAATTTACTGATGTAGATACCGCGAGACTAGTCTACTTTAGTTACTTTCATAGTATCATGTCTTACGGTATTTTACTTTGGGGACGGACTGCAGACATCGATTCTATTTTTATTCTGCAGAAAAGAGCTATCAGAGCCATTTATATTCTCCGCAGGCGCGATTCTCTAAGGGAACTGTTTAAGGAAATTAACATCATGACGGTGCCTTGTCAATATATCTACGAAAATATCATGTATGTAAGAAAAAACTTACATCTTTTTAGTAAAAGAGGTGAAAGACATAATTATAGTACTATAAATAGGGACCTATTAGTTCAACCAGGTTTCAGACTGGCTAAAGTAGACTCATCTTTTATGGGGTACTGTTTAAAATGTTATAATAAAATACCTCCCCACATTCTTGAAATGAATGCGACAAAATTCAAGTCTTGTATAAAACGCACACTATGCAGTCAGGCATATTATAAGTTAGGGGATTACATCGCTGATAAAAATGCCTGGCTTAAGGCTGGTCCTGCTCCACAACCACAACTAATTGATTAACACTTGAAGATTTTGTTGGAGCTGCTGAAGATTGTAAGACTATCTTTGCATTGTATAAACTCAATTTCCTTTGTATTGTATAATTGCATAGCACAGATGTGAGTTCTATGTATATACTATACACTATGTACCATTTACCGGGTAATGTGTCTTTCATTGACTTGAATGTGCCCTGGCGGCTGATAGTATGTCATGCTCACACAAATGTCTCGCTGACGGTGGCGTGTGTGTTGGATCATTTAGCTCCCTTCAAAATGGTTGAGCTGAATGGTGCTGATCTATGCGTCATGTTCGTGAACGGGCGCCGTCAGTTGGGGCTGGTCATCACTTAGCTGCCTCGGCTTATTTTTAATTATTTTAATATTGAATTGTTGTTTTCTTACCATTTGCTGTACTCTGGACACTTAACGCGTACCTACGTCTTTTTTACATCGTTCTCACATATTTTCATAAATTCACATTATTGATGTAACTAATATTTTTGTAAAACTATAATTTAAAAGAGTGTCCATGGAGTTTCTTGCCCGTTCTTCTCCATAGGTACCTACGGTTTGGAATGGGCAACTAGCTTCATATTTTCTGACTGACCGACTTTTTGACAATTCAAAAGTGCCTGTAAATGGTTTAATTGAAATAAATGCTTTGAGTTTGAGTTTGAATACAATTTTTACAACTATGCTATCAACTGTAGATATTATAATGTGCAAAAACTGCGGTCAAAGATCAAAAACTGCGGTCGTAGTTCACATGCACACAAAAGCAATGCTGCAGCGTTTATGCGACAATCGGCGCACACGACGGTAGTATCGGAACGAAGACGCGCGGGAAATAAACTGACATAGGTCCAACCTCGACAAGCGCTCGCGCGATACTAATCGCAGAATCGCGGGTAATCGCTGCAACCCAGCAGTGGGCTGCGGCCGGCGAGTTGTGGGCATCGCCCTTTGTCCCGCGGGATCATTATTGTGCCCGTAAACATACGGGCACCATCGTTGGAGTGGCCGTATAGGCATCGGCCAATGACGAGCGCGCTTTCGCCGCTCGCCTGTGAGTTAGTGTCATTTTGTGTCGGTAGGGGCGCCACGGTGTTAACCGTATCTTCACGCTACCTCGGCGGTCAGTCACCGCCAGGTGGAACTCCCGGTGCCCCGGGAGAAGCCCAGCGGATGCTGACCGGCCAGAGGCGGCTGGGGCTGTCCCTACCAGGCCGGGGGCCCCCGCCCACAGCGTTATCGAAGCTAGCCGATGCGCTCCGGGCTAAGGGGCCGTGTCTGTGTGTGTGAGCGGTATTGTGTTGTGTAACACCGCTCATGTTTGCGAGTAGGTAGCGAGCCCGTATCGCTACTTGTCGCGTGAGTCACGTTGTGGAGTCGTGTGGGTATGAGGTGGGGGGTGAGTGCCGCGCCTATATTAACTTAGAACGCGGCATTTCACCGTGTATGTGTAATGTATGATTGTGGAGTCTATTTGTACGAGTATGTCGCGTGTAGGTGAAGCGACATACTCGGTTGGTCAGTCCGGTGTTGTGGCGTCGCACACGTCCGTCACGAGGTCGCGTGGTAGGCGCCGTGTTCGGCGCGGGGGGCGCCCCGCGTCAGGTGGGCGCGTGTGCCATGGCGCTATCTCCTTAATGTGCGGCCAGGCAGAGGCGTCGGCGCGCGCGAACATATTGGACGCGAGGCGGCGGCAAAAGGCCTCCAGGCTCTCGACGTTGAGGTCCCGCTGGATGACAGTGTTCCTCACGAAGCGAGGGGCGGCGACGATCTTCCTTAGTGTGGTGTTCTGCTGCGCTTGCAGGGTCTTCTTGCTCGTCTCGCTCGTGAGGGCGAGCCAAGCTGGGGCGGCGTACGTGAGCAGGGGGCGGATGTACGTTTTGTACACGGCCAGCTTGGCACGCAGCGGGAGGCGGGACGAGAGCACTGGGTGCAGCAGGAAACGGGCGCTCCTGCTTTTTGCGACTATCGTGCGGACGTGTGACGCCATGGAGAGCCGACTGTCGATTGTGACTCCCAGGTACTTGGCCTCGCCGAGCCACTCGACGTCGGCTCCCTGTAGTTTCAGGGGTGGTAGCTTCTTGCAGCCGCCGACAGTCAGTGCCTGTGTTTTTCCCACATTCACCGACAACCTCCATTTGGACAGCCATTCTGGCAGGAGAACCAGCACGCGCTGCATCTTGACGGCCGCGTGATGCACGTTGAGTGAGGTGGCGAGGTACGCGGCGTCATCAGCGTACAGCGCGAGCGTAGTGTCCGGAGTAGTGGGGATGTCGTCGGTGTAGCAGGAGTAACACAGCGGGGAGACACAGCTGCCCTGCGGCACTCCAGCTGCAATGTGACGGGCGCTCGATAGCGCGCCGTCAACCACCACCCTGTCCCAGTCCGTGACTCGACGTGGCGCAGGAGGCGAGAGTCTGTTCGGCATCTCCGACAGGACGACGAGTACAGGTTGGTGATCCGACTGGTACTCGTCGTCGATCACCTGTTGGGTGAGCTGGCAACCGAGGCCCTGGTGGATCACGATGTCCAGCACGTCCGGAGAGTGCGCCTGGTTGTCTGGGTAGTGGGTTGGGGTGTCTGGGCCGGACACCGTGTATCCGTGGGCCTCCGCGTCCGCGAAGAGTCGTCTGCCCCAGGTGTTCCGCGTCCGGCTGTTCCAGGCCTCATGCTTGATGTTAAAGTCGCCGGCAAGGAGTGTCGGGTTCGGCGACATTAAAATGCTTTTCAGCTCTGTCAGGCTGAAGTCGGTGCCAGGAGGATGGTAGGCCGCGTAGATGTTCATGTCCTTGCCGGCGACGTGGAGTTGGACTCCCAGCGCCTGGAAGGTTGCAGCTGTGACCTCTGGGAGCGGTTGATGGACGACTCTTCGGTTGACCAGCACCGCCAGTCCGCGGTATGTGATGCCGAGCGGCGACTTCTCATCCCTCCTATAGGTGAGGTATCCCGGGAACCTGATCCCGTCCGCAGGCCCCAGGAATGTTTCACCTATGAGCGCCACGTCGATCCTTTGTTCCCTGAGGAGGAGGCGGAGAGGGGCGACCTTTTTCTTTAGGCCGCGGGCGTTCCAGTGTAGTATCCTTAACGAGCTAGACATTGTACAGTCTTAGTAGCTCGGCTAGCCCGTCAAGGATAACTACGCCCGCATCCTGTCCCTGCCTAATGGCTTTGATTAAATCCATTAACAGTCTTATGGCGCAGGCGGTGAATTCCTTTTGGTGTCGTTGCCGGCCCTCGTTCTGTGAGTGGCCCGCCGGTTGTGGATTGTGCTGCCGCTGCTCGCGGGTGCCAGCTGGGTGTTGTTGTTAATGTTGCTGTTGTTGTTGCTGTTTTTGTTGCTGTTGTTGTTGCTGCTGTTGTTGTGGCCTAGCGGGTGGGGCAGATTTTTCCCCCCGCTTCACCCTCCCTGGCTCACTAGCGCCAGCAGCGTCAACAGTAGGAATTACGTTTGTTGTGTGTGCCTGCGCCTCGACAGGGACAGCGCCCTCTGTAGTTTGGGTCGCGGGGGGCTGGGGTTTCTTTCCCCTTTTCTTCCCCCCGCGCTTCTTGTTTTTCCGCCTCGAGGCAGTGACATCCTTTTCTATGGTGGTGGGCCCGTTAGCTGCCGCCATCAACGAGGCGCTGGGGGCCTCATGATCTTCAGCGTTGGATGGGTGGTCCTCTCTAGGCCGGCGCTGTCTTGCTGTGATGGCGACAGTGCCCGCCCGTCTGTTTTGGGCTTCCTTCTTTAGGACCGGACACCTTGTGCTGCAGGCTGGGTGATCGCCCGCACAGTTGGCACAGGTGGCCGGCTCTTCCCTGGGGCGCGGGCACTCGCGCGCAGCGTGGCCTCCACCGCATCTCACACAGGCGAGGGGGCGGTGGCATTGATGCGAGCTGTGCCTGAATTTTTGACACCTGTGGCATTGCGCGGGTCCACGCTTGCTTCTCCAAGCTTCGACGCGGACACCGCGCATGCACATCAGTGTGGTGGTGTCATATATTCTTCGGATGTCAGTCTGCCTCTTCAGCACTGCATGGAATATGCAGCCGGGTCGTCCTCCACGTGCGTTGATATTACGCACGTACTCCGGCTCATACCCCAGCAGGCTGAGCTCCTCAGAAATATCGGCTGGGTCCGTGTCCGCCGGCAGCCCCCGAATGGCCACCTTTAGGCTACGCTCCGCTTGCAGCGAGTAAGCGAACCAGCTTGTGCCGTCCAACCTCTCCAGGTCCGACAGATAACTTTGGACCACCCTGTATTCGTCCTCACTCTCCGGGAGGAACCTAAATCCCCCCTGGAAAGGTCTGGCGTTGGGTGGGTTGCCCAATTTCATACTGAGGGCCCTAAAGTGGGCCGCCCAGCCGGTCAGCCTCTCCACTATAAGCGGAGGGTAGCGTGGCTTTTTCTCCTTGCCGCCTTTGGCGGCCGTGGCGGCGCTTGCGCTTTGAGCCGAGGCTGCGGCGGGTGGTGGCACGGTATGTGCCGAGTCACGTCCGGTTTGTTGGCGGCGAGTCGCTTCAGCGAAGGTCGGCGAGCCCGGCGAGCCCGCTCCCGCTCCTCCGCGCGAGTCGCGCTGCGGGAGCGGCGATGCGGCGCACAGACGCTTGGCCTCTTCGGCGGCCTCGTCGTCTGAGCTTCTCGGCCGGCGTATGGCCCTGGCCTCAGGCTGGTAGTCGTGTTCGAAAGCTAAAGTTATCGCGTCCTCGGTGCACATGTCGCTACCGAAATTTTCGTTGAATAAGAACTGACTAACCTCCGTACCCGGGACTCCGGCAGGTGGGCCGTAGTAAGTCGGTGTCGAATAGGAAGCCGATGACATGTCGCTCCCTTCCCTCGACGAGCACGGAGAGAGTGCGGCTGGGGAGTCCTGGGCGGAGGCTCTCGGCGGCGGCGGCGACATGGCGGCACCCAGCAGTGATGTTGCTGTTATTGCGGCGGCAGAGCCTGCCAGCAAGCGGTGAGGCGCGGGCGACGCGGTGCGCACAGCTCGGCCCGCAGCGGCGGGGCGTGCGCTCGCGGACGATCGCGCACCGGGCCGCGCGGCGGAGTGAGCGGGCGGCGCGGGCCGAGACGCGGCATCGGACTGTTGCGCGGGCGCCGGACGGGGCGCGGGCGAGGCCGGTGTACGCGCGCTAGTTGTGATAGGGCGTACGCACAGTATAAAGACATCAGTATTGTGTCTGGGCCGTAACCTTGAATTAAATGCCTACAGCCGCGCGGTACGTAAACATGCGATAGGGCTGCCCGCCTCCAGCATTTTAATTACATTTGCCTACTTTGTGTTTCCATTTAGTTTTGTTATTGTATTTTACTGTGTGTACATAGATAGTAAAATAATTCGTCATTTCGAATTAACCATTTATTTAACATTAATCTGATTACAGTTTATTTCTATGAAAACTTGTTCATGTGTATTTTTAAACAAATTATGTTAAATTATTATTATTATTATTATAGTTAAATCAAACGTTCAAGAACTACAAATAAAATTCAAAATTTGTATATTAATGTTTTTTTAATCTTTCCTATCATCGTCCTATCCTTAACAGAATAACACAGATTGGAAGAAGTTAAATAGCAAACATGTATAATATAAAAATTATAATTAAAATAATCTGTTCATTGAAGTAACAAACATATTTAAATTAATGAGTGCAAATAAAAGCAAATTTATCAATTAAATTGTAGATTTCATTTCACTCCTTCCTCCTTTCTTTCCTCCTTCTCCTTCATTCATACAAAATATTAATAATACAATAAAAAAAATTTAATTTTATTCATAAAAGTATGCAATCATTTCATTAATGTTTTGTTATGATGTTGTCACGTTAAACTATCGTCCGTAAATCGACTTTACAGACAACCAATTTTTTTCTAGTATTATTCATACACACAGTACAATAAACAACTATTATTAATAATAAAAACCACGTCTTTACTTGGAATTATACAAACTAACAAAACACACATGCCCCGAGGTTTTAACACCAGCGTACCTACCGTTTAATGATTCATGAACCGCCTATAACTACCTACCTCACTCGTGTTTATCACTTTCCTTTATTCACTTCATTTATTAATCCAGACATCTTTTTTTCGGGAGATAAAATGAAATACTTATCCATTAAAAAGACACACATTATGTACCTACCTACAAGTAAGTAAAATTATTTTATAGTCTTACCTTTCAGAGTTTCCAGGAAATCTAAAAAAAGTTATCTCTGGATGCGTTATTGACGAATTCATGCAACCAAAAACAGCACAATATAGCCTACTCGTCATATTAAATATGTACTTGAACTTATTTTTAGTGAAAAAATCGCGCGGTTATTGTTAAAAAAAACAACACACCGTCCGTTCGTCACTGCAGCACAGTCGCGACTGTCATCATGCTGAGGGCATGCCGTGGTCGAGGCGCGTAGGTATAGCTCGCGTTTCGTCCGTTTGTATGAAGACGACGTACTGTATGTCTTTATTTATACTGTGGCGTACGGCAGAGATAGAGGTACGGGCAGTTTGTGCGCGTTTAATACTCCCCGCGGGCCCCGGGGCCTGTGTTGGCACGGGTCGGAACGCGGTGAGCTTTACCGGTACTGCGGGATGGCGCGAGTTTTTACTCTGCTCCTGGCTCGCTGTCGGCGCCTGGGACAGCGCGGTGGTTGATGGTGGGGTGGTCGGCGAGCCCCCAATTTTCGGAAGCGACGACGACCAGTCCCCGGACTGGTGGTCTGTAGGTGAAGGCGGTGGTGGTTTCTCCTTGTTCATCTTTACGGAGTCACTAGGGAGTGACACACCGCAGCCCTTCGATGAAATTTGTTTCGGTGTTGTTATTCCATCGGGCGGTGGAATATTCCGTCGCGTTATGTGACCGTTGGCGACGGTTATTTTTCTTGACGAAAGAAAATAATGGGCTCGGGCGGTAGATCGCGAGCGCGGTTTACGGCGTCTACCCACAAAACCGTTGACTTTTTTGTGGAGACAGCTGATCGCGGAGCGCGCCGATCAAAGGCGCGCGAGTATTGTGCGGCGGTCGCGGTTCGCGGAACTGGGGAACTAATCGCAGATGGCCGGCGCAGTGAAATATATAGTATTTTTATTTATTTAATTAAAAAATAATAGTAGCGATTTTAAAAATAAAAATAATACTATATTTTAAGCAAATGTTGATGATTATTTTGGTATAAATTTTACGCCTAAGTAATGTAGGACTTTGGAGATATCGGGGCTTGTTTGGAAGCCTTTTCGGTCGATAATTGAATTACGTAGTTTTTTTTTTCTTTACATAAAAGACATATAACGAAAATGTATTCCATTATTATTGAAGTATTATATATTATATTTGAGAGCTAATTATATTTTTTTTGATGGTAGATATTCATTAGAATCTCCAAATTAGAGCTCCGAAATCATGACTCCGTGAGTTTTTGCCTAAACATTCATCGGGAGAAAGCTTATTACTAAATAATTAAATAAGTTATCTAAAATCGGTTCTGAGGTTATTGTAGTAGAGAAAACGAACTATTTTTACCAAGTAATTGTTATTTCATAGAACGAACGTAAAACATCCAATTTCAACGTCGAAAACTTCCAATTTCGCGTTTTTTTGTAATACGCCTCTTAAAGATGTTTTTCATTTGATAATTGAGGTTAATTCTTAAACGACTTCAAAAATGGAGGTTTCAATTTGGTTGTTTTTTTTTTTTTTGTGTCTGTTACCTCAGAACTCCGTTATTTATAAGCGGATTTGCAAAAATATTTTTTTAATGGATAAAGTATGCCTCAGGGAAAGTGCCATATGAATTTAATTAACTTTGCTTGGGTAGTTTTTGAGTTGGCATCAATGTACGAGGTTACACGAATTTATTCCACTTAGTTTATATGAATGATGTTTTAATAACTTCCTGTCACATATATACAATATATATTTACATAGCAAGTAGTTAGTATATTTTGTATGAGGTACAACTAAAAAATGAAAAATAACTTTAATTTCGGAAGTCGGTGTAGTTTGTAATTTTCATTTTTTGACACCGACTTCCGAAATTAAAGCAATTTTTTCACTTTGTAGTTTTTTTTTAAGTCGGTTGTTTTTTTTTTTTTTGTAAAAAGTTTTACAAGCTCATTTTTCTTCGATGATTTGTCCATTACAATTTAACAATGTCATTCAAACAATAATTGTTGGAAAAAGCGGTGAGACATAAAGTTATAAAACCTTCCAAATGCAGATGAATGTGTTACTAATTAACTTTAGTGAGTGATTGCGTAGGAATTTAACCTGAACTGGGTTGGTTTACACTTTGATCAGATACTTTTGGAACAGATCATAGGTAGGCTCGTGTGATAATATGCACTGACCGGACAGGGCCACTTGGCGACGGAGGAGGCGCTGGCGCCCTGCGGCGACGATATCCGCAGCGGCTTCAGGCGCTCTGCCACTGCTTCCGCACCTAAGCAACAAACGACACATAGAGAGACGAGACCAACTTACATGACAGCTCTTGTCACTGACTGACATGGTTCTTATGACACTTTTGTGGCGGCATAATGACCACGTGAAAATTTTACGCATTAATAACATCTAAATAGAAAATTATGAACATCATATATCTCACTATTGATACTTTATGGTAAACTTGGATGTCCAGGCATTTGGGCATTTATTGCCTTAGCTGAGCTACGTCATTCACGGCACGACAAATACTGCTGCGATGCGAGGGACGATACATTAGCGGGGGGAGGGATTATGTTTCGCTTCTTTACGTAGTAGTCAGTATCGTTTTTGGAGAGGGTGTTCTCGTGTTTATCAGTGCGAGTATCTGATGATTATAATGTAACCTAACATCATGTTATGTTACCATGTTATTTCATCATGTTATGTTGTTAGAGATAAAGGCACATCGGGGCGAGTCACACAACGCATGGCAAAATTCCTTCTTCATTACTTTCATACACTTTCGCACGCTACAGGCGCCGCATCGCACTTTTTGTATGAAAATGTTTCGCTCGGCCCGGTGCAGCTGTACTCTGTGCGCTTGGCTCTAGGCTACGTTACCGCAGATGTCCGGCGAGGGTAGCGCGCTGGCGCCGTCCTGCAGCCGGAAGATGTCCTCGTTGAGCACAGACTTGGGGCTGCGGCACATGGTGCACTGCAACAATTTCAAACTCCACATGTTTCATCATCGCCATTGACATCACACGAAGCAACACGGGAAACGCTGCTTGAAAAGCACACATTTGGGACGGAATCGAGAATTTACTGTCTCAATTTAATTTTGGATTTATTCGATTTGGTGGCTGATAGTTCTTATTTCATAATCATCTAACAAACAGTCAGTGATCTTTCCTTAGGCTATAATTATGAATTCTGTTTTCTTCCGGACTTGAACCCTCACGAGTTTGCGCAGAAAGCTTGCGCTCATACTGCGCGAAGTAAACCCGACTGTTTTATGACGCAAGCACAGCGCATCCTACCAAAAGTCGGCAGTAATTTCAATGCGATTGGGCCAGCTGAGGCCCCGCGGGAACCATTTACGTTCCAATACGATTCGTGAGTAACGATTTTTCCAAGATGATAATGCGATAAAAAAAATTAAATACGTCTATGTAAACAAAATAATCATTTAAATAATTACCAAATGTGCATAGGATACAACAACTTTCGCCCTTTAACAAAGCGATGACATTTACTAAACTACAACGAATTACTCATATTAATTAAGATTTTGCCTTATATCGAGATTTGAGTAGACTACGTCGCACTGTATAACGAGCATGAATGCCATGGTCTCGTGTCAGGTGGCAGGCGAGCGCGAACCACGCTCAAAGTGAAAGTGTTAGAAATTAGATAAAGCTAAACACTATAATTGATAGCTTGAGAACGGCTACAGCGTGCATTGGTGCTGTTTACTTTATTCTTAAAGTATTACAGAAACAATATTCAATCGATATGATGTTCTTATCGTCATCTCAGTTTCCTAGATTCGTTTGATAAAGTCATCTATTCACGGTGCGACCTAGTTTATTGTAGACAACAATCAAATCAAAATAGACGAGAACAAAAGCGTTCAGGGGCAAAATATCCAATTGTCAAATGTCAAATTGTCAAAATGTCCAATTCCCAAAACGTCGTCCAATCTTTGAGAATGTACCTATCAAATTTGTTCAATAACTGATCAAAGCGCTTTTTTAATACTTATGGCAAACATATTTTTATTCTTTCAGTAGGTATTTTGTATTAATTCCTACTTCCAGAATTAACATTTTGAAATTTGTATCTTCGTACACCAAAATAGACATGAATTTGGCTTATTTAATGATGTTGTATCCAGACCCAGCCGCAAAGTGCATATGCTTAATGTTCCTAGGCGTAGAATTAAATTGTTTTCTAATAATGTATAGGTACTGCATGTCCATTACTGTTTATAACAAATTACCTGATGACTTCAAAACTCTCAGCCTCAGAACATTTTAATGTAAATTATTTAACTTTCTTTTATGCAAATGCTATTACTCAACTGAAGATTTTATGAATGAAAAATTACCCTAAATATTTGACATTATTGTCCATAAATCATACTCTATCTCCTTGGCCTTATTAAATTTTGACTTATATAATTATTCTCTTTTACAACGATTGTTCAATATATTTAAATTATTTGTAATTCTAATGACTATAATTTAATTCAATGATGACCCATAATTTTAGAAACCATCTTTGTACGCCGGAAACGGCAGGATATTATGATCGTAACACATAATGCTGGCTAAATGCACATAACAACATTGTACAATATTTTGACAAATAAATGAATTGTATTGTATTGTATAAAAATTATGATGTTGATTATTGTATTTTTTATATTACATTATGACAAAAAATAAAGATTTCAGGTATGTTGTGATCTTAACTGGTCTTAATTTGTTACTTATAAATAAAACATATTTTGATTCTTTCAGTGTTACATATGACGTATACAGTGCGTGCCACGTAAGAAGAGACTTGACGAGTGTCAGTAGTGGGGAGCTTGCGCAGGTACAGTCATGTACGAAATAGTTATTCATAATTTGTGTGGCTACCTATACAGGGATTTTTCGATGACATTTAGATTAAAATTCTACAGAATAATATTATAATATTCAATGATATTATAAAGAAAGATACGCCATGTTCATACTGAATGGCGTTCAGATATCGTTGCGTTGTTATTATAAGTACTAACTTAAAGGTACGACAGCGATAGATAATACGGAACGAATAAGATAGAAAGAGATAGCTAGTTTGTATGCATAGCTAGCATGCTATTTTGTCCCTGTCACGCAGCAGATTGCCATTCTATTCTCTATTTTGTACACCTTCCTTTGCTTCTTTTGACATATTATAGGTGTACACGTCGTAAACCATCTTCCTACTATGCCTTCTTAAGATTTTACCTCGAGGCATAATTAATATTTCACTTGCACTCGTTTAAAACTACACAACTATAAACAAAGTAGAAAATAAATACAGATTGCACTCGTCTGTACTTGCGGAGTCAAGCGGTACCTGCGCGGGGTAAAGAGAGCGACAGGCGACTAACGCGCATGCGCGGTGCCGTGCCGTGCCTCCCGCGCTCTTACCGCCGCACAGTGGTCCGGGTTTTCAAAAAGGCGGACATAGGATCGAAAATGCATATTTAACGTAACAAAAAATAGTTTCGTATAGGAAATTTAACGCTGATTAATACTTATTACTACAACTTTTCAAAAAAACAGCTCCTTCACGTCAAAAAAAAATATTGAAAATAAAAATGTATGGGAGAAAATCTATTTTATTTTTTTTCTCCGTTCAGTATCAAAGTGTAGCAAGCAAACCTTATATTCTGGTAAGTACCTATTGTTCTTAATACGACAACATATAAATTGCTTGCGTATCCCTGCGGCCTTGACGCCTACGATGCTTCAAAGTTTAAAATTTCAATTGGGATTTTTTAAAATTATTATCGAGGTTTTCAATTAAGCTGAATTCAAAATATAATTTTTTAATTATATAAGAATTAAAACATACGCATTCAAGCATTTGGCAAGTATTTGTTTATTTTATTTTAATAAAAAGTACTAATAAAAGTCTTCAACTTTAGTTATGTAATAAAGGACACGTGCTGATTCGTAGCCTATTTGTAACTGACTGAAACGACTCCTGTGGTAAAAGAATCATTTACCCCCACCACCGGAGATTTCGACGACGCTGATTGGCTGTTGAAGATGTGGTACTAATTTCGTCAGTCACTACTTGCGAGCGTGTGTTTGTTATTAATATCTGTGCATGAAACAATTAAAGGCACTTGTTTCTCAACCCTTGAGGAAGCAACATCAATTATCCGTGCTGTGTGAAAGTTTAGTGAGTTTCGTTATGGCTGCATTTGTTACAAACTTGGACATTTTTATGTTCCTCCGTGTTGAAGGAGACATGAAAAATTGGGCACGACTCTATGAAGCTATTATTCTACATATCCCAGTTGAAACATGTTCGGAAGATTTAGAAATAATCAAGACCTTTTTGAAGAACTACATGAGTAATATCAATCGCAGATGGGCAAGTGCTTCTAGAAATCAGAAGACTTTCATGAATAGACATGCTGCGTGGTTAGAATCAAATATTAGTTGGCCAATTTGCACTACTGTTAATTTATCCGAGATTTTTCAAGCCCAAGATGAAGTTATCGAAAACATATCGTCAGACAATACTTCAGTTGACATCGATACTACAGCAGCTGTGATTCCGTCGACATCAAGTACAGCAACTGTGGGCACATCTACCGAAGTTCAGATTAGGAAGCCTTTTGTTGACCTCAGCAACAAACAGAAGAAAAGACGTTCAGAGTCTCTTTTGGACTATTCGCCGGAAGAACTTACTTTTGCATTAGTCGAAAGACTTAGGATAGACAAGAAGAATGACTTAGCTTGTGTTATTGATCATATAACGAAGAACCCTGATAGTGTTACTATTGTTCAAGCCACATTGTTTAAGAAAAATAGGAAAAAATCTTTAGATGAAGATCATGCTCTTGGTCTTTATACATCATTGAACCTGTCAAAATGGAAATACTTGTGTTTAAGGAAAGCGCTGTTAGATTGTGAAGTTCCAGTGTTACCATCGTATCACAAACTCCTTGAAGCTAAAAAGAGATGCTATCCACATGATTTAGAAATTACCGAGAGAGGAGCCAGAGTGAAGCTTCAAGCCCTATTGGATCTGACAGTCCAGAAGATTCTTCAAATTACCGGTACCCAGATTGATTCGTCAACTGAAGGATTGAAGTTAATTAGTAAATGGGGTTTCGATGGAGCTTCTTCACAAAGCACCTACAAGCAAAGGAGTGAAGATGTAGACTTCAGTGATTCATCGGTTTTCATGTCAAGTCTTGTCCCTCTTAAATTAGTTTCTAATAATAGCACCATATGGGAAAACCCAACACCTTCGTCAACACATTATTGCAGGCCCATTAAGTTCGAGTTTTGTAAAGAGACAGCAGAATACATCAAGCAAGAAGAAGCTGCATTGAAGGAAGAAATAAAGAACATCAATTCTACAAAATGGGTCGGGCTAGAGATTAGTCACGAGCTTCATATGACAATGATCGACGGAAAAGTGGCCACTATTATAACGGATACTTCGTCTGCATCTGCCTGCAATATTTGCCTTGCTAAGCCGACTGAGATGAACAAACTGTCAGAAGTATTTTCAAGACCTGTTCGAGAAGATGTTTATAAATATGGACTTTCTACTCTTCATATGTGGATTCGTTGTATGGAGTGTATTCTACACATATCTTACAACATGGACTTTGAGATGTGGACTGCACGAGGTGCTAACAAGCAACTAAAAGCTGCGAAGAAACATTTTACACAAGAAGAATTCAAACAGCAAATGGGAATACTTGTGGATTTTGTGAAGCAAGGCTTTGGAACCACAAACGACGGAAACACAGCCAGAAGGTTTTTTAGAGATTATGAGAAATCTGCCGAAATAACCAATATTGACAAAGGCCTACTGAAGCATTTTACGGTTATTCTTCAAACGATTTCATCGGGATGTGCCATAGATATAGAAAAATTCAGGACTTATTGCAGAGAAACAGCTGAGATCTTTGTTCATCTATACCCATGGTTTTATATGCCCGCAAGTGTGCACAAGCTACTCATACACGGTGCAGACATTTGTCATCACTTTGGCCTCCTACCAATTGGCATTCTTTCCGAAGAAGCGGGAGAAGCAAGAAATAAAGAATTTCGAAGAGTTCGTGAATATCACACAAGAAAATTTAACAGGATGAAGACCAACGAGGACTTGCTCCATAATTTTTTAATTAGTTCAGACCCATATTTATCCCATATTCGACCAAAATACAGCAACTCAAAGCAATTCGATTTTTTTCCAGATGTTAAAGAGCTTTTGTTGTTGCCTGAGGTAGTAACAGAAGAAACTGAAAATATGGATCTACAGGAGTTGCAGCCTGAAGATGATCCATTAATGTAAACGTGACAGATTTAGTGATTTTGTTATTGTTAGAATTGAGTTTGTTAGTAGTAGTAGTAGTTGAGTTGTAGTCCTTTTCAGGACCACTTAAAATAGTCCTTTTCAGGACTTCAGAAAAAGCCCTTTTAAGGGCTACATCTATTTCTAATTGTTTCTTTTAAGATGAGTCACGTTAGTAGTAAAACCAACAATATCAACCATGATTTATCAATAGGAAATATCAACAGATGAAAGAATAACCAACAGATGATTATTAAAAAAAAAATAAGCAGAAATGCTTATTTTATCATAACATCACGCTTTATATTCCCCGAAGGGTTCGGCAAAGGTGTATACTACACTATAGTACACTGTCATTTCGCCAGTTATATTTAAGTCCCATGTAATAGGGGGCGAGCTTAATACACGGATGAGGCGCGCGGGGGGCTTGTTTTTATTAAAAATGATATTTTGGATTAATTTCAATTGAAAAACTCGTTAATAATATTAAGATAATTCAACATTAAAATTTTAAACTTTGAAGCATCGTAGGCGTCAAGGCCGCAGGGATACGCAAGCAATTTATATGTTGTCGTATTAAGAACAATAGGTACTTACCAGAATATAAGGTTTGCTTGCTACACTTTGATACTGAACGGAGAAAAAAAATAAAATAGATTTTCTCCCATACATTTTTATTTTCAATATTTTTTTTTGACGTGAAGGAGCTGTTTTTTTGAAAAGTTGTAGTAATAAGTATTAATCAGCGTTAAATTTCCTATACGAAACTATTTTTTGTTACGTTAAATATGCATTTTCGATCCTATGTCCGCCTTTTTGAAAACCCGGACCACTGTGCGCCGCCCCGATGACGCGCGTCCCTTCCCGCCTCAGACCTCATACCGCTAAAGAAACCTATAAATCGTCTACTGCGCATATCAAACCACGTGGTTTCTCACGTGGCACGCACTGTAAGCATTGCCACCGAGCAGTGAAACCAAAACACAATGACAACAACGCGCGATATGAGATTCAACCGATTTTAGCAATTTGGGTATCACTAGCGTAGCGTACCGTTTGTTGTTGCGTTGTTGTGCTAGGTTCACGTCAATAGAGGCAGGGACGAGATCAAAGCTAACGATTCCTCGCTTGTCCGCGCCTTATCCGTTGGACTATTGTTTAGGTGTTTTTGTTAATGTTAACGTGTAGGTACTAATAGCCGCGGATCCACTGGGTCAGATCACAATCGTAAACAGATACTCGACGATGCTACTAACATTTGCGGATGCGCAAAAGCAACCGAGTAGGCAGTCCAGTCTCTGTATAGTATACAATCTACCGATGAGTACGTAAGTAAATGAGCCTTCTACACATGATTCTATGATGGCCGCGGGTTTAGCAAGTGGTGTGAACTTGAAAAAGTGTTACAATGGAGTAGATGGATACCTTTCGTGAGAGTGGGAAGTTTTCGTAGGTGCACACGTCGCAGCACCACTTGCCGCCCTCTGTCGCCGGTACAGAGCTTGCTGTCATCTGAAGCAATTGTATGTAGCTGATTACTTCATCGCGACGAGACTACTGAATACTTGTTGATTGTACTGCTTACAATACGCGCGCATCGTCCGAATGGTGGCAGAATTCTACTATGTCTAACAGCTCAAATATTATTCTTGTCACATTTATGTCACATACATATAATTGACCAGACTCCAGCCGCAACCCTCAATCTCACGCTGCTCTAATTATATGCGAACGGAAAAAACATAATAATACGAATACGACATATTCGGACACACGTATTTTTAATTTAAAATGAGGCTATTTCGATTTTAGAAGTAAGTACATACTAATGAAGTAAATACATGTAATGGGATTCCGTTACATATATTTCTAAGTCTGACCTGTGTTGGTTAACACAGGCAAGACTTAGAAATGTATGTACGGTCAGCAGCACGTCATAGTAACAGCTGAATTACAAAAACCGCTCTTACTACTGCGACATAAAGACACTTTCAAGGCTAAACGGTTGCTAATGGAGTGCAGTTGAACACCTAAACTAAAACTTAGGTTAAGGTTGAAATAATGTTTAACACTGCTATTTGTCACGGCTTTTTCCAAATATGTTAACAATACATAATATCAAATATGTGCACAGCCATGTATTAAGTAAACATTGTATTGAGTAAGTTAGCACTACTTGGAAGATAGTTGTGATCATTATCGTAACATCAAAGTGCTTTGTGTTCATCAGTGAAACCTGCGCAGTTGTAGGCCACGTTGTGCAACCGAAACTAGACAACTAGACCAAGCAATCCATAGTCCGTACATTAATGACATGCATTCATTACCAGTGTGACAATGTCTGCTAACACATTAAGTATCACTAATATTTTAAAACAAAAAGTTTAGTTGTACAGTTTTCAAATAATGCTGCTTCATCCTGAGCTAGAAGTTCTTGTACAAAAGTGAGCAATCAACACCATGTGCAGTTCCACAAGCTGGCGTGTCACCTATAGACCGGGAGATGATGACACATTTTGGTAAGTCATTTCTTACAGTATGGCGCTTTCAGGGGGGTTCATATACGTAATAAGTGAGAGGAAAATGATGTTCTTACCATGACATGTTTGAGGGGGTATGGCGAGTATTTTGGACCGTCGGAATGGTATCGCATGGTGATTTTCGTACAAGATTAATAAAAAACAATTGTTTGAAAAAAAAAATCAGCCTGTAAGAAATAAATTAAAAAAAAAACATTTTCAAAAAAGTATGGCGGGTCTAAACACCCACCGGAGAAGTATGGCACATAGCGACCGCCGGGTTTTTTTTTTTGTTGAAATACCGATAAATTGAAGAAATTTTGTGAAAGAAATTGACACCTCCGGATTTTCGAGCAATTTCAATTAATTATTCTGCAATTGCGTCCCGCGCACCACCGGTAAGAACATCATTTTCCTCTCACTTATTACGTATTTCATATACGTAATAAGTGAGAGGAAATGATGTTCCCCTGTTCCCCCTGAAAGCGCCATACTGTAAGAAATGACTAGGGATGCATCCGATACCGATACCGATACCGATATATCGGCGATACTTCAGGTTTGCCGATATATCGGTATCGGCGATATTTTTATGGCCGATTCAACGATACTTTTCAAATTTCGCGCTTTAAAAATGTAATGTAAACGCGCGTGTTGTCCCGTCTATTTCGTTGCAAACGAGGCACGAACTAAGTTTGCTCGGGGAAACCCCGCGCTTTATTCAGGGTTTTGTTTCGCCCGCCCGCTTTGGCCTCGCACTCGCACATCTATCCCATTTCATTAGGTTGAATGTTGTTGCGCGTAGTATTTTTCCATGCAAATAAGATTAAGAATTACATATCGTAATTGTTTGTGTATTGTATGTCATTTATAACTAGTCGTTTGAGTCAAATAAAATAAATAGTAGTCATATCAACTTCAAAACACAAAAGTGCTAGGTATATGGAATCACTTTGAAAGGACATTGTAAAAAATGGCCTATGAATCAACACGCATGAAACATTTACTATAATTACTAGTTCTTTTAATAATATACATTAAAAAATATTTTAACAGAACGGACACTTCTTAATTTCGAAAACATTTTAAAAAGTATTCACTTCCGTCATAATCATCGGTGTTATTATTTTTTGGTTCAATTTGAGGTTTTTAATAGGCAAAGGTATTATAGCTCATACAGCCAAGTCTTTGTAACAGCACTCTTAATAAGAGTTTGACACAGACAAGCGTCAGTATTCTCAACGCTTGATATACGATACCTAAATATTAATTATAACAGTCAAAATGTGGACCGAGTAGATGTAACGAAGTTTCTAGGAATATTGATTGACAGTCAACTGACATGGAAGGCACAGGCCGAAGCAATCTGCAAAAAACTTAGCTCATCTGCATATGCACTGTATAATCTTAAAAAAAAAGTTAATATCAAAACAGTATTACTAGCATATCATAGTCTTGTCGTTTCTACTTTAAGGTTTGGTATTATATATTGGGGCAATTGTACCGAAAGAGAGAGTATTTTTAAGGCCCAAAAACGCTGCCTACGAGCAATTTTTGGTCTAAAAGTAACTGACAGCTGTGTTCCAATATTTAAAACGAATAATTTGTTGACATTTCCTTGCCTTTACATTTTAGAAACTGCTCTCTTTGTTAAATGTAATCAACATTTATTTTTAAGTTTATCGGAAAGCAGACATCGAGATGTAACTTTGCGATCTCAATACCGAAACCTATTACGCACAGGTAGATACAGGACTGCTTTGTTGAGAAAAAGTGTTTTTGGTATGGCACCGACTATCTTTAACCACATTCCTAATTCCATAAAAAAGGAACCAGTAACAACTTTCAAAAAAAGACTAACTTTACTTCTTTTAGATAAATGCTACTACTCCGTATCCGCTTTCCTAGATGATAAATTTTAGTTGTAAATATATCAATGTTTGATACTTACTTTGATGTTTGAACTGCATCAATATTTGCATGCCAAAGTGGTAGAATGTACAAGGATTCCTTAAATCACATAATGTAAATAACCTTATTGTAAATACCTACATTCTGAGCAAATAAAATAATATTCTATTCTATTCTATTCAATGGTTTTCAGTTACACACGTCCGCTATGATGTCGCGGAACCATAATACGGCTTATCAAAAAACTCGATTGAACGCTGTTTGAAACGTCAAACGAGCAATAATATGGACACTGACAATTGATGAATTGACAGATGACATTTGACATTTGGTAGTAAAGTCACTTGGCGCGCGCCTTCTGTTATTGCTACATACCGAATGTTTTTATTGACGTAATTATAACCTCAAAATCCGAAAGTGTTTTGATTTTTTCCGAATTCTCAAAAGTGTCCGTCGTTTTAATTTAAGTTCAATCGAATATATACATTATCTAAAACCCAAAAAGTAAATACACCTCCCTGTTGGATCTTAGGCCAACTATGTATGGACGACGAGCAATGTCCTTTCGATAATTGATAATTCCATAAAAATCTTATAAATGTTAATTTTGATTACTAAAACTATTGATTAATTGTGTTTTATTTAATCTACCTTCCTTTTTGAATTTAGTAAGCGTATCGGTATCGGTATCGCCGATATTTTTATAAGAGTATCGGTATCGGTATCGTATCGGCAAAAAGGCGTATCGCGGCATCCCTAGAAATGACTTACGAAAATGTGTCATCATCTCCCGGTCTACTAGTGGAGCCATTAACTTAGTTGACTTACTTTATCTCAGTAAATTAACCAAGTCCATAAATTATCTTTAATGTGCAGATAACTGGTACCAACTACTGACTACTCAGCATCCTGCCTTTTGGTTCCAATGCTTCAACTACTTTTGGCAGTAGATCAGTCACAATTTGCAATGAATAATATATACAGGGTGTGGCGTAAATAGTGGTCCACCGTTTGGAATTCGATATACCAGAGGGGCAATTCTACTAATTTTAACAACGTTCACAGTCTGATCTCAGTCTCAATCTGTCAAAAAATACTTCAAAATTCCCTACATTTTGACAAGTTTTTGACATTTCTTTGTCGCTGAGATGAGACTGCGACTAGATTTTGAACGTTTTAAATTACGAGAATTGGCCTTCAGATAATTTACTATAACATATTACAATTTCAACCATTTTAGTAGTAATTTTTTTTTTTTAAAAATCGCTCTTGAATTTGGATGATTATGTGAAAAATTATGGTCAAAATAGAGAAGAACTAACTTTTTTCTTCAAAAGCTCTAAATTTACATAAAAACCATAATTTTACACGATAGCTCTAGTATTTCAGCAGTAAATAACAGAAATCAAAATGAAAATTTAATGGTTTTTGTTGAAATTACAACTAAATTTGTAACAAAAGGTAGAAATTTCATAAATAAAAAACATAAAAATTTTATTTTCGGAACCCTTGGGTAAAAATGGTTAAAATTGTAATATATTATAATAAATTGTCCGGTATATCAAATCCTTAATGGTGGACCACTACTTACGCTACACCCTGTATACATAGGCACAATCATAGTTGAATGAAGCTGTTTTTATTTATTTTACTCACACTTTTAAACAATTAGCCAGCCTATACTCCTACATTTTGACAGTTTTTCAACAAAAGCATATTTATTACAAATATTCCTATACCTTGCATTTAAAAGACCAATTGTGAAATAGTTCATTTGAATTCAAAGTGTAATACTGTGAAGTATCATGGAAGCTGTTTGATTATTTCATAACAATTGCAAGGTTATTATGATACTGCCTTATTAGGTCAAACAAGCATGGGCATGCTTTATAACACTCATTGTATATGACACATGACCTTACAGGTTTGTTCCTACTTCCATTGAGTTTATTTTAATGAGAATAGTAATGAGCATTTCATTAGTATAATTATTGTACATTGATAACTTGACATTATCAAAGTTAACTTTAAAAAATAAACAGATCATTCTTGTGTATCATGAAGCGCGGTCATGGGAGGAGTAAGGAGGACATGAAAGGCGCGACAGTTTTGACCAAAATATAATGAATCTCATTCCTATGTTTATGTGACTTTATTTCCATGGATTTGCAATGTTCTCCTTATAAGAAATAATGAAAAATGGTGACAATGCCACATAACACAGTAGATGCACAGTAGTTGCTACTTTAGCTACCAGGTACTTCTGCAACAACCCAATTTAATTGAGAATTAGCAGCTTGCGAGGTATCAACACTATGTGAACATTGAAAGTACGCCAGATTTAGCACATTTACAGGAAAATAGGCACAATAATTGATGTCACACTCTAGTCACCTGCAGAGTGTTTGGTGGGCACCCTGGCCAGCCCCGGATCTACGATTCTTTCGAACCGGGGCAAAACCTTGATAGTGGCGCCCCCTTCCTTCAGTGTTTGAGAAAAACTTGCAAATTGTTGATTTCCACTACGATAATATATTTATTATATTTATAGATTTCACTAATAAATTACTTATTTTATTTACGCTGATTACTCGCAAACGCAATCAACCACATAAACAAACAGTGTTGTCTTTTGACGTTTAACTGTTTGAATTTGTTCGGCTCGGCTCGTATAGATATGTGACGGGGATTCCCCTTGGCAGAAAGATCACGGACACTACGCACGCGTTCAAAAATTTACTTGATCTGTTAAGATGCGTTCATAAATCACTTATTATGTGTTCAAAAACGAACTGGGCGTATGGAAATAGAAAAGTTTGTTTTTCAAACATATTATATTAAGATTCGATTACCTATTTGTTAAAAACCTATGAGATTATAGGAAAAAAGGCTTCATTGGTTCGATATTTCGAATTCTTGTCTCAAAGATTTGGCGCCCCCATGAAACTGCCGCCCGGGGCGAGTGCCCCGGTTTGCCCCCCCTTAGATCCGGGGCTGACCCTGGCAGCCCGAATGTTAACCTTTTGTTCTTTGTTTACTAGACGAGATTAAGTAGATATTTAAAATTAGTTTTATTTATTTAGCCCGCATAAGTGTAGTTCCCTTGGGAATATCAGGATAAAAAGTATCCTATGTGTTACTCTGAGGTATAAGATATATTACTGTAAAGTTTCATCAAAATCTTTTCAGTAGTTTTTGCGTGAAAGAGTAACAAACATCCATCCATCTATCCTCACAAACTTTCAAATTTATAATATTAGTAGGAAGTAAGATATCAGAGGGCCAATTCTATTAATTTTAACAACGTTCACAGTCTGATCTCAGTCTCAATCTGTCAAAAAATACTTCAAATTTCCCTGCATTTTGACAAGTTTTTGACATTTCTTTGTCGCTGAGATGAGACTGCGACTAGATTTTGAACGTTTTAAATTACGAGAATTGGCCTTCAGGTCAAAACAGATAAAGCATATATTTATATCCTCACAAAACATAAATGTTCCGCTTATTATATTACAGGCACCAAGTTCAGTCACATTTACTGAATAGTGTTTTGCCATTATCATAGTGCAGTGATTTATAAGTATACAGCAGTGCCCCACGGCTTCACCCACCCAAGTGTCGATCCTGTGGGTATATCGGGATAAATAGTATCCTAAGTCCTTCCCTGGGTCTCAAACTATCTCTATAGCAAATTTAATCTAAATCGGTTCAGCTGTTTAAGCGTGAAGAGGTGACAGACAGACAGACACACTTTCGCATTTAGAATATTAGGATGGATTGTGCACCTTTTCTATCCTGCTTCAGACTATTTGCATAGAAGTGATAGAAAAGAAGAACAAGTGAGTGTAATGACTTGTTGGCATGCCTGTGTAATGTATTGAGGGGATGTGCTGTGTGAATCACCTGGCTGATGGTGGTTTGTGAGACGTTGGTGGAGGTGTCGAGCGTGGCGCACTCGGCCTCCGGCGGCGCGCCCGGCTCGCCGAGCGACGCGCTGTTCCTGCTCCCGTCATTCTGCCCCTCCTCACTCATCTTACCATCAATTATAACATTGAGAATGAACTTCACGCGCTACACTTCACAATCAACTACTATGAGGTTCTCATCATTCGAGATTCTTTAGTATTGCTAAGCTTCTATTTACACAGGTGTGCTGTTCGTCGACGATTGTTTCTTTACGTGCGCCTGTAGACAGATTCCTGTGACCTAAAAGCAAACGTACACCATAAACTCACCACTGTGAATATCAAACACATACGGATTGCGAAATAGAAAGGAGAGTGATAATTTCACCTCAAGAATTTCTTATTGGTATCATTGACAGATCGCGACACAACATACGTGAATGCGAAACTTATTTATTATAGATCCGAGGTTGTTGATATGAAACTTGGCATCGTTCTTCCTAGAATTTTGGCGTCGTTACACAACATAAAACATAGAGAGTGCGATGGCATAAGGTCAAGACTACTATAGCGATACGATTTACTCACACTGTGCTGACGATGTGACGATCAACTTAAAACAGTTTTGCTCGTGAAAATTGCCAAACAAAGGATAAAACAAACCCGGGGGAGACGGAAGAAAACATAAAAGAAATAATGGAGATAGAGGCAATTATGTTTATACGGTATTTTGACAAATTTTGTGTCAATTTTGGTGTCATTCAAAGAAACGAGACGGCTCGGGCTCACTCACCTTTTGTCAAAATTGCTTATTACTGAACTGTAATTGGATAAAAGGTTATGGGTTTTCTCAAAACCTACAAAACTGCCAATGAGAAACATCATTCTCAGAAATTACCACCGACTCCACCGAGGCAACCAATAATAATAACGTATGTTAGTTTATTCAAAATGGCTACCCTAATAAAAGTAAAAGATTTCTGTCTGTGGTTGTGCGTTCACGCATGGAGACTATTCTCCATGTGCTCACGGAACAGTGTGACCAGATTCAGTATTTTAATACTTTTTCGGTATATTTTATCGACTTTTCCGAGCCTCAGTATATTTGTAGGTATATTGGCGGAAGTAAGTATTTTTGGGTATATTTTGGATATAAAGCTATGACAACACCATAGCGATCGTTCCCGCAAACATATATGTTCAGGGAATTACCCTTATTTAGTCTTTATTTAATTCGTAAGCAAAGATCAGTAAGTTACAGATATTGTAGGACATGATCGGCAGCTGCCGTAGTAGAATAACACATAGTATCGAATCATCTAATACGGTTTAAGTAAAATGATTTTCTGTTCTGCACTTGACTTAGTCTTTGAGGGTTTTCTTTCGATAATTCGGGAATTACGTTTTTGTCGTCAGCGCGTTTCTTGTTTGTTTTTATTTTACTTGACCCATCCATCCGGAAAGTAGGTATGTCCCTAGTTTTCAGCAAAATTATTTGGCTAAGTGGGAACACATTTCGGAGCTTTCTTCGTGGCTTTCACGTTATAAAGATGACGAGTACGCCGCCTTTTGCAAAGTATGCAGTGCGAAACTCCAAAGAAGATTAGCATCTATAAAACAACATGCAAATATTGAAAAGCATAAATCGAACTTGAAAAAATATAAAGTTACGAAGTTCGGAGATATTTTAATTCGTAGATGTTCAAAACTGTCTAACAAAATTTTTATTTGATTCCAGAGTCATACATTTTTCAAAAAGGTACCACTGAAAGACTAAATAAAGAAAGCTGAGCTGCGTTTATGCAGTTTTCTTTCAAAACACAACATCCCTTTTATCATTTACTGTGATGATGAATGAATAAAACCTTTTTGAAAATCAGTATTTTTATTGGTATATTTTCCCTGTGCAATTTGGTATATTTCAGTATTTTTTTGAGGTGCCTCGGTATTTTCGTAAAATTTAATCTGGTCACACTGTCACGGAATGTAACTAAACTAATAAAGAATCAAAACATTCAAATCGCCCAACAGTGAAAATCTGTGGTGAAAATAATAAAAATTCATAAATGACGAATGGTGTCATGTAAATGACAAATTTTTGGTACAACTGTTTTCTGCATTATTTACAAAATAATAGTTTTTTATTCTAAGCTTAGTAATATGTTGAAAATTTGGTTTATGAATTCGAATGAATTTTAGACGCATTTTGTCGAAAAGTTCGTTGAGGTCCTCGTCATCTTCGGGGAAAAGTCAGAAGAAGCCGGAGGAAGTAGCGAAATTGCAAAGTGAATTAGAGTTACTCAAGCAAACTATCGATTCCTTAAAAGTTTCTGTAGAAAGTAGAGATGCAGCCATAGGTACGCTAGCTCGTGAAAAAGAGAAAATATATGTTGAACTAAAAAGTGCACAAAGAACAAATAGGAACTTACATCAACAGCTTGTAGATGAAAGGTGAACAAATATATATTCTTACGCGACATCACACGACACTCCCTTAGCCGCAAGTGCGAGTAGGCAGCTATATCGCCATTATTGTGCTTCATGACATTAAAGAATAATAATCCTACTAATATTATAAATGTGAAAGTTTTTGAAGATGTTTGGATGTTTGTTACTCAATCACGTGTAAACCGTTGAACAGATTTGGATGAAAATTAGCACCTAAATAGACCATTTCCTTATATACTGGATTTACCCATAGATAACTTTTTATCCCGATATTCCTACAGGATAGAAACTTACGCGGTTATAACCACGTGGCGCTGCTAGTATACTTAATAAAATATTACATTTGTATCGAAGTATTGAAAGTTTTTGATTTAAAAAAAATTTTAGGGACATTCATACTAAGGAAAAGGAATTTTTCATCAACGAGATCAAGAGATTGCCTAAACAAGACGAAAACGAAATAATAAACGCTCAAGAAAGTAAGGATGTAAGTAACTAATCTAATAGCTATCTACTTATTATTTAATAAACTTTACTTTTTAGTACATTAAGGGCTGATTTTTCAATCATCTGATAACTTTATTCAAGGAATAACTTTCAAATTTTGACAGTGATTTCATACAAAAGCTGTCAAACGTCAATTTTATTCCTCGAATAAAAGTTTTCAGGCGATGGAAAAATGAGCCCTTATTTGAATAACTTTTTTCTAGATAACCGATCAAGTAAAGGACTCCTTACTTGACGAATTAAAAGCTAAGGATGAAATAATTTATAATATTGGTGCTAAGTATTTAAAGATAAAATCGAGCAAAACGTTTTTCCAAAAGCAATTGGAAAAATTACAGGTTCAAAACAAAAAGGTACCCACCATTTCATTATTCTTTATAATTTTTGTTCCAATTAGTACCTAACGTGCTACCGCTAAGGCCGCACTACGGTTTTCTATCGTGGACGGTTAGCGCTTGGTCACACTGGGGCGCGAGCCGCAAAGCGGGCGCGGCGAACTCAAACATAATGGACTTCCATTGATTGAAGCGTCCATAGTGGGCACGCGGGCGCGGTGAGCGGCGCGGGCTACTCGGCGCGGGCTACTCGGCGCGGGCAGCGCGCGGGCAAACACTGGACCAGTGTGACCATATTCAGTATTTTAATACTTTTTCGGTATATTTTATCAACTTTTCCGAGAATCCATTGGGTAAACTTTGGAATACCTACGGGGGCTAGACCTGTGTTGCCAAGTTTTCCTCTATTATGTAAGACCTAAAAGCTTCGGTCTCTAATAATGACGTTTTCAAAGATGGCAACATTAGTAAAACTAAAAAGTTGCTTAGGTGTTAAAAAGCTACCATCTGGTAGTTTTAGCGACATTTTTGTTTAAATTATTAATCAACAAATTAGCCGACATAATATTTCGCATATTTATTCAACGTTAATTTTATTAGAATACAATAAATATAACTATAATTCATGCCGAATATAATAGATACACGCTCGTATAGCATAGGTTTTAACTTTAAATAAACAAAAAGGTTACCAATCAAGTCAATACATAAATAATAAATTTAATAATTACTGCAACGCAACGGGCAGAGGCTACTTTCTTTCTAAAATTATTAATTTTACAAAATTAGGTGGGTACGATTTTGTTTAATGTACATGGCAGCCCCGCAAATACCACTTCACATGAAAAATGTCTGCCGGCGTAAGCGCATATTGATGTTATTTCTTGTGAATTCTCTTTACACCTCGCTATTAACGACGTTGAGTAGAGCCTACGTTCCACCGTCTGTGTGCCGAATCACCTGAGTGTTGTGTACGAGATAGTGATTATAGTTTGTGTTTATGTTGTTTGTTGATAGGTATAAATTCAGTTGCCCATTTTGATAGCTCCTATGTATGCAATACCAATTGTGTATTTAATAATAAAGTACTTTTGACATAAAAGACACACTACTGTATTTATTATAATAATACTAGTAAAAACATTTGACTTTTATTTTATAAACCAAAAAATTGTGATTTATGTCAAAACTCAAACTTTTTTACTAGAAGAATTATCTCCTATCCACCTTTTAAGTTAATTTAAACAATAAGGCTGCTTGACCACCAAAGCGGAGCTGGAAAATTGTAACCAGTAAAATAGCACAATTAAACATCGGTTACAGTTTCTCAGTTCTGCTTTCGTGGACATTCTCAAAGAAACATCTCAAAGAAATCGATTTTGAATATCCCGCTTTCACAAGTTTTTGGGGGCACCCACTAGGTGGCGCCAAAAACCGTACCATTTTATTTGTTCGTACTTGACGTTCTTCTCCTAGAGTAAATAATATATGTTCCTTACGCACCCTGCGCGCGTTCCCGCACCCGCTCCCGCACCGCATCCGCGCCCGCTCCAGCACCGCGTCCGCGCCTGCGCCAGCACCCCGCCCCAGTCTGGACGCACGCTTACAGCTGCTAACCGCGGCCGACGACACCGATCAAGGTACAGACGCCAGCACATCAAGCTGGCGATGAACTGTCAAATTATCCCAATAAACTTTGAACCTTATGCTTTAGCGATAAAGTTGAAAATCTATTAAAGAAATTTGACAGATTGTAGTAGCTTGATGTGCTGGCGTCTGTACACTAAATACGGTTAAAAATCACCCACTATTACGTCTCTTGCAATTTACATTAAATTTCGTTATGTTATCCTAAGGCCGCTTGTAGACGTCCGCTTTTATTATATTTCAGACATGTGAGAATATAATTTTATTGTTACAAGACAATAGAAAAACCTTGGATAGTCTCCTAGATAAGTTACTAAAATCTGCTTCAGTTTCTCCAGACAGTAAAAAGTATTTAAAACTATTGCAAATCAACGCCAGTTTGCATTACGAAAATACTCAACTTAAAATATATCTTACATCTCAGCAAGAGTCACCCAACATTGCAATACAAGAACAGTCTGAGAAGTGTTGTCCGATTGATAAACAAACGACGACTGGAAGTAAGTCAGAAGAAAAAATGAACCGTCACTATATTCATTCAAAGTTAAAATTACATAATACGCTCGAAGGTGTTAAAAGTTTTAAGTACATTCATTCGCTGCATGTTCGAGGTACCTTATGTAGGTCAGTTTCAGATTCTTGTATTGTAAGATCTACCTTAAGTGAATTATAAAAAAATAAAAATAAGTATGATTGTTTTATTGCGATTGTAAAATAATGTAAGACAACTCTGTAGGTCAGGCCCACCAGGTGGTAAATAGGTATGTAATACATATTTTGATCTACACCAGAAGAATCGCAGCTAGGTTTATTGTCAACCTAGAGACAATGCTGAAATAAATGTCTCACCGAGTCTATTATTGTTATTTTATTTCACCGGCATGCATGCGGCAGCTATATACTTACCTTCAAACCGGAAAACAGCAACGGCATTTACTCGGGTATTTTTTCGGGAGCAGGAACTCTCCCGGACAAGCTCGTTCACAAACAGCTTTCTACCAAGTAAGTACCTACAAGGTACTAAATTCTAGGCCACGTATTACAAACTCAAAAGAGGTAAGTATTTAGAGGTGGTGGGAGGTGTTAGAGATTGCTGGCTGGTGAAAGATAGCCGAGAGTGAGTGGCACTGACCTCTAATAAACAGTGGTGAGTGGGCACCATTTTTTTTTATCGGCAGAAAACGTCGCCTTAGGGAGACTGCACTCGACAATGACCACGAGATAAACGAGATTTCAATTTACACTGTGAAAAAGGGACTAACCCTTAACCTAACCTCTGCTGTGCCCGCTCAGTGATTGTAAAGATGCAATTAAAATAAAGACTGCAGGGTTAGATTATCGATAGAGATGTCGTATCTCATAAATTATTTCTATAAACACTACTGGGATCGTAAAGATTTTCTAAAATTGTTTCCCAAGTTTGACGCTTTGCAATTTACAAATGCGTTGAAAGGCGCCAAATTCAAGTTGCCCGATCCCGACGACGCGACGCGCGACGTTCTCGCCGTGTATCGATCGTCGAGGACCTCTGCAAAACTCTATGAGGTATGCAAATGTCATGCAAATCGCGAACCAGTACACTACAATTCTAGAAACAATATTATGACTGACGCGTTCAAAAGACTCAAACGGTTATTTACTACAAGTTTGGAGAGGAAATGACCAAATCCGAAGTGTTCTAAAGCAATAGGTATACGTAGACAGGATCGTATAGGCGAGTGGTTCGATGTAATGTAAATCTCACTGCCAACGAGCTGAAGAAACACTATTGGCGGTACGTTCCGCTGTTTATTAGGATCCAACACGAACAGAATGAACACAATAAAAACTCTTTCAGCGTATTCACTATAATTATATTCGCATGGTTTGAAGCTTATCGAGTACGACACGAGGTGTGTACACGAACTTTTGCGCTGAGTGGACAGCCCCGGATCTACGATTTTTTCGAACCGGGGCAAAACCTTGATAGTGGCGTCCCCTCCCTGCAGTGTTTGAGAAAAACTTGCAAATTGTTGATTTCCACTACGATAATATATGATTTTACTAATAAATTACTTATTTTATTAACGCTGATTACTCGCAAAGTCTCGCAAACGCAATCAACCACATAAACAGTGTTGTCACTTGACGTTCAACTGTTTGAATTTGTTCAGCTCGGCTCGTATAGATATGTGACGGGGATTCCCCTTGGCAGAAAGATCACAGACACACGGACACTACGCACGCGTTCAAAAATTTACTTGATCTGTTAAGTATAGCAGTATGTGTTCAAAAACTAACTGGGCGTATGGAAATAGAAAAGTTTGTTTTTCAAACATATTATATTAAGATTCGATGGTACTTGTTAAAAACCTATGAGATTGTAGGAAAAGAGGCTTGATTTGTTCGATATTTCGAATTATTGTCTCAAGGCGCCCCCCATGAAACTGCCGCCCGGGGCAAATGCCCCGGTACTCAAGATTGCACGGCAACGCGAAAACTTTTCCGTATACATTATAAACGAAGCGTTCACTACAAACGAGTCTGGTGTAAAAAGCGCCTTGCACGTGTCAAAGTCTCCGCATCGGCATCGTTACGACTGCAGTGTGTGTCGTAAGGGTATCCATAGAGACAACAATGGTGTTTGCAATCAAATCTAAACAGTTGCCGAGTATTCTTTCGTTTACCGGTACTGATATGAATCGTGTGGATGGTGGAAGTTCACAAGGTTCATTATCGTAACTTGTAGCTTGTTCGGTTGAGCAAGTAAAGGGGTGTTACTAAACAGGTTAAAAAATCGTTATAATCCAGAGAATTCTGTGAAAAAAATAAATATCTATCAAGCATCTGTGAATAATTTTCCATCCGTAGTTGATTTTGAAAGTGGGGTGGTGAACAACAAAATAATATTGTATCGGAACGAAACATAGAGTATATTCATTGTATATTGTGTTGGCAACATTGATCTCCAGATTTGTGTGCGCCGGCATCGCATGTGAACGTGTCGCAAAAATCTCAATAAATTAGTGAAATCACCATGTCGGACGAATATTTTTATGGTAAGTCTTAATCTTAATACTATTGTGCTTACTTTAATGGTTTTATTTGCATGTTTCGCACTGTACTTTGTTCTGAAATATATTATAACATTAGCGTTAGCTTTGACACCCGGCTCTCGCCATTTTATTTCACAATATTATGTGGATATCTGTTTCAACTGCTATCTGTCGGTTTATCGTAACGTTTCATTCGTTTGCGCTCGTTGCAGGTCATAAATTTAACGTATTTCAAGTTTTTATCCGACTTGCCGCCATTTTTGATTAAGGAAATGAAATGACTAATTTCTTCTATCAGTTCGTAATGGCGTTTCTGAACAATGAATTAATTCTACATCTCACGCGAGATGAGTGGTATTGATTTTTTGTTATCGCGTGGTGCGTTTGAAATGTGCGAAGTCAGTGGTGGTTGGGCGCGCAATTTGAATGCGCGGCGTCCAAGCCGCGACAGTACATGCCGTTGAGTCGCCAATCATTTGCAAAATTGCTAACTCTCATCGATTCAAAGCTCGCAACGAGCACATCAGCACCGCTGTTGTTTATGTCGGCGCCGCGATGTCAGCGTTTTGAGGTTATGATGACAAAATTAACACGAGTTCGTACGATGCGGTCGCCTGCTGCGAGGCCGCCATGTCTCACGATATACTATCCCGATTAGATGAGTTTCGTCAAACATGTTGACAAGGTTTGTGAATGTTTCAGGTGCAACTCTGTCGGCGTCACATCAGTCCGAGACATGGGACCCCGAGGCGAAGGCGGAGTACCCCCGCAGCAACAAGCTGCTCATACGTCAAGCACTGTTGGGTCCAGATGCCAAGGCTGACGAACTCAATGTTGTTCAGGTATGTTTTATTACCTTGTCTTAGTAAAGTTGTAGAGCTTTTTGAAACATGAATTAAAGTATGATGCAAAAAATGTGTGAGGTTGGTCATCTCTTTATACTCAAGACTTCCTTCAGATGGGTGTCGGTACTTAGTACATAACAGTGTCAAAATATTTTCTCACGTATCCTAAAATAAAACAAGTGCTTATTTTGCAAAAACTTTATTTTGGAAAGACAATTATAAGTGCAAGTTACAAGTGACGCTATTATCTAGTGATTCTGTGCTGTGTACAACTTAAAAAACATTAAAAACCGTACTGATCTTTAGGAACTAATATTTTCTACCCTATACGTACAATTAATAACAGACTTCTTTACATAGTCGCTGAAAATACTGTGTGACTAACTATCAGTGTGTGCGCATCCTTACAGTGACGCTGTGTTTCGACTTATGGTGCTAAAACTCGCCATAACACCGTGATAACTGCCATAAGCGTTTTATTGAAAACAGCGCCATCTAGTCATTCCTGCGTGAACTGTTCTGTAGATCGATTGCGGTAACTAGTGAAAAATCCACTATGGTTAAGTGTGGTGGCTGCGGTAAATTTCTCGCGTCGGCGGATGCGGCTAAATGCGACAACTGTCGATCTTGGTATCATCACCAATGCGTTGGTATACAAGAAATGGGCCTTTTAACTTCCCCCTGGCACTGCCCGGAGTGCAACAAAAACGTTGTGCGGGACAACCGGGCCGAAACGCCAGTTAGAGGTCATGCAAAGGCACCACTGGAAGTCAGTATGACCAATCTCATGGACACGGACACGAGTCCTATAAATACCACCGCAGTGATGGACGTCACACATGAGCTCACACATGAGCTCACTCAGGACATCACTACTGAGCTGAGAAAGTTTAAGGAAGAGTTTATAAATACGGTACGGGCTGAATTTCAATTGCTGCGTAATGATCTGGCCGACTTGAGATGCTCATTAAAGTCCACTAATGACCGTGTGAGCAGTTTGGAAGAGAGAGTGACCGTCATGGAGAGCCATAAATCGGTACAACCCCAGGTTTCGCCGGATGTGCATCATTTAATTGCCCAATTGCGGAGTGATATAAATGACCGCGATCAGGAGCTGCTAGCCACTGACATACAAATATCAAACTTGCCAGAGCCGAGTGGTGAAAATCCCATACACACGGCTATGCTAGTGGCGTCAAAGATGGGCGTAAAAATCGAGGCGCGTGATATTGTGAGTGCCGAGCGCGTTGGAGGCAGACGCATAAATGCTACGCAGCCGGCGCCGGTGGAGACTCGCCCTCGATTTCTCGTCGTGCGCCTCGCGCGCCGCGATCTACGCGACGAGATGTTGGAGGCCGCGCGTGTACGTCGTGGTATGACTTCAGCAGATCTCGACATGCCTGGTCTGCCGGCGAGATTCTACGTCAACGAACGTCTTACGAAGCTAAATCGTGAGTTGTTTCGAATGGCGCGAGAGGCCGGGGGACGGCTTGGTTGGCAATTTGTATGGTGCAAACGAGGCCGTATACTTGCCCGATACAAGCCCGGGGACGCCACTTGCCAAATACGCTGCGAGGCTGATGTGCAGCGCATCTTTGTACCCATACCTGTACCGGTTACCGACGGCCAAAATATGTCCTAAATATTTTTGTTTTACTGTTACCATTATTTTTTATTATTTCTGCCTTTTTTGTTTCAATTATTACTGTATGTTTTTAGTTTCTAGCATACCGATGTCGATTTTATTGTATGTTGCACAAGTGTCATGGTCTTATCATTATTATCAGTTGTTTTCGTTCTGCCCGACCCTCTGGGGAAACGGTCGTGATACTATGTTATGTTATTGTTTAATTGTAGTAAGTGCCAGTTTTACAAAAGTAATATTAAGTTTGTGTTGCTACTACCTGCTTACTTTTATATTGGTAGATGTGTGGCTCGCGGCGCACCTCAATCAACTGTACGTAAACCAGTTTTATAACACTACACATATATATCTACACCTATTCATTACAAAACTACTTTTTCGCTTTACAAACCGATTACTTACATATCCTCTAATTACAATGTTTCACTTTCATTTTATTACATTCACTATTTACATACTATTTACAATTGGACTACGACTAATGTTTTATGGAATTGGATTTTTTACTTTTGAATGCGCACGTATAATGTTGATATTGCTAAATGACGGAATTATCTTATATCATTCTAATGATGACTAAAGGAGAAAAGTTTCTGAAAGTTGGTTTTCTAAATGCCGGATCGTTGGGAACAGGTCATGATAATCTGATTGGTGCACTCGACAGGCATTGTTTTGACGTTATGGCCATTAACGAGACTTGGTTGCGACCGGGCGAGGGAGGGCGCGCTCCAGTGGTGCCGGGCTACCGTCTGCGTCACACGCCGCGGCCTGTGAGTGTGCGCTCGGGTCGTGGTGGGGGCGTCGGCTTTTATCTGCGGCGGGGTCTTAGCGCGCGAACTTGGACTAGCGCGGTCGATCCCAGGTTCGAATCGGTCGAACAAATGTGGCTAACGCTGTCAATGAACGGCAAAAAAATTGCTATAGGCACAGCGTACAGGCCACCATGGCTTGACCTTGTTCTTTTCCTGGATGCTATAACGGATTCACTTAGCTCACTGGGAAACTGTGACCATTTCATATTGCTGGGTGATTTTAATGTGAATTTGCTGGACACAGGCTGCGTAAAAACAAAAAAAACTAACGAATTTCTGAATAGCCTCAGTCTTACTCAATTAGTTACCTCCCCTACTCACTTCACAGCCTCCAGTGAAACTCTCATCGATCTCCTATGCACCGACTTAAGAGCAAGATACACGTCAGTGGAATCCTTTGGTTCAGCTAACGGTCACTCTATCATAGTAGGGGAATTTCACGTAAAACGTGACAAGTTTAAACCATACATAGTAAAATTTAGGCCACTTAAAAATGTTTGCATGGATAGTTTTAATATGGACTTGTCGCTTTTATGTCTTGAAAGTATTTCCTCGTTTGACAACGTAAATGACATGGTACATGTATTTAACTCCCGCATAGTTTCACTGTTCGATGTTCACGCGCCAATCAAAACATGTACTGTCAAGGAAAAGTCTTATCCGTGGATAACTGATACCATTAAACTCATGATGCGTTTACGAGACGATGCTTTAACTTGTTCCAGGAAAACGAAATCGGATTCTAAAAAAGAATACTACAAAGAGCTAAAGTCCCTTGTATTAAGTTCTCTGTACAACGAAAAAGTTGCTTTTTTCAAGCATAGTATAAATAATAAAGTAAGGAACCCTAAACTATTATGGAAAAACCTCAAATCTACTGTATCACCCTATAAACCCAGACAAGACCTTCCGTCGCATTTTAGAGATCCAAATTTAATTAATAATAATTTTTTGATAGTTCCCGGTAACCCCGTTGCAAGCACGACACTTATGACTTATTTCGAAAACCATAAGCATGGTGAAGCAATTTTCACAATCAATCCTGTGGAACAGAACGACATCTCTCGTATTATATCCAATTTCAAAAGTAACGCCGAAGGCTATGATAATATTACCTTAGATATGTTAAGCATGGTTCTGCCATACGCACTAACTTCGATAACAGACATCATAAATTGCTCAATAGTGACGTCAACGTTCCCTGACAAATGGAAAATTGCTTCAGTTAGGCCCTTACCAAAAAATGACAATCCTATTGAAGTAAAAGACCTTCGCCCTATTAGCATTTTACCGTGTCTGTCTAAAGTGCTAGAGAAAGTCGTCAGCCACCAACTAACGCATTTTCTGGAACAAACTAACGTGTTACCGGACTTACAGTCTGGTTTCAGAAAACAGCGCAGTACTGCCACTGCCTTACTGGATGTGACTGATAATCTTCTATCAGCCCAAGATAAAGGTATGTGTTCAATTCTGGTATTGCTAGATTTTTCCCGGGCTTTTGACGCAATAAATATTCCGTTATTACTAACGAAGCTCAATTATTACGGATTTGACCCCAGCGCTACGCAATGGTTCCGCAGCTACCTTAGTGATAGAAAACAACTTGTGGATCTGCGTTTGGGTGACGGCACTGCTCTTACATCGACTATTGCTTCCATTGAGAGAGGGGTTCCGCAGGGATCTATATTAGGCCCAATTATTTTTATTTTATACTGTGCAGATATAATTAAATGCCTCCAGAGATGCAAGTATCATATATACGCCGATGACGTCCAACTATATATATCTTTTAGTCCAGAGGAATACGACAGTGCCATTAAAGATCTAAACGAAGACCTTTGTAGAATCGCTGCCTGGTCTGAAGAAAATTGCCTGTCGCTTAATCCAACCAAAACGAAATACATGGTATTTGGCACAAGGCAACAACTAGCGAAATTACCCGCAACATTTCACCTGGAGCTAATGGGCGAACCAATTGACAGAGTCTATGAGGCGCGGAATCTTGGTCTTATTATGGACAAAGACCTTCGTTTCGAAAAACATATAGCCGACTCGGTAAGAAACTGCTTTTACCGCCTGAAAGTTCTGTACAAGATTAGGCCGTACTTGTCCGAAACACTACGGGAGCAGCTAGTTGAATCCCTGGTTTTGTCCAGGCTAAACTACGCTGATACAGTCTACGGCCCGCGCCTATTAGCTCGCACAGATCGGCTCATTCAAAGGGTCCAAAACGCTTGTGCTCGGTTTTGTTATAAAATTCCCCCCAGAAGTCACGTGACTCCATTTTTAAACAAACACTTCACATTGAAAATGAAATCGAGGCGCAAACTACACTTGGCGTGCCTTCTGTTTAGTGTAATTAAATACCAGAAGCCGGACTACCTGTACGACAGGTTGAGTTGGATAGGCAGTAGACGTGAATGTGAGAGAAGGCAATGCTCGCAACAACTCTCGACCCAGTCGCATAGAACAGCCGCTTTTAGAGGTAGCTTCCGTTACGCGGCTTCGAAAATATGGAATAACCTACCACCACCGATTAGACAAATTAACACCATAGACACTTTTAGACGACGCTTACGGCAGTACCTCATAGAAGCGCAAAGGAAGCTAGATATGGTCACACTAAATGTCTCAATTATATGATGTATGTACCTACCCACTTGAGTGTGTGTTAGTGTTTCGGTCGGTGAATATTGCACAGAAATGTAAATAACTTGTTATAAATTTATAATACTATACAGTTTCATTGCTGGGAATTGCTCTGGCTCATGCTCGCGCTCGGGTTGGTTGGCTGGCTGGTGTCCTCTGTATCCTCGGCCCGGTGGTTGTGGTTGCGTCATCCGCGGCGCTGCTGCGTCCCATTCGCAGATGCGAGACCTGTAAAATGCAAGACAAACAATTAAAATAAATGTTATACCTATGCATAAGTGGTATTATGCATCGCTGACCCATGTTTCGCTTGTCAACGTACCAAATGTTGCCTGGCCTATTTGCACACGAATGAGACGTACAATGTCGGGATGGCGCCATTTTTTTACCCATCCTTCACCAACAACTGGCACTGGGCGAACCTCTGTGCAGTTTGTGATTTGACATCCATGAGGCTGTGAAAGGGAGACGGAAAATTAAAAGTGGGTAGTTTTCATATCTCACATTATGCCAGATTCATTATTTGCTAATTAAGTACATCAAATATTTCTATTATCGACTAGCGCTTACCTTTCATCCTTTTATGTTTCGTTTGTTTGTGCATATTTTTTTAATTTCTTTTCCACTATCGCAAATAGTGTTTTAACTGACTTATTTAAAGACGTTATATCCTTAATATTTGGTTAATTCAAATGCAAACAACAGCTAAGACAAGTTTCTAAGCACACACAAAATGCAAACTGTCCGAAAATAGTCCGCCGCGCTCGGCTGCTTGCAGCGTATTGTGCGATGACATTACAGTGCACGGATTAATAAATTATTATGACAATGTGTTGGAGCACAGAAGTGAGGCATCGTTTTAAATTAAAACAGGTTTCTGTTCTGACTCGTTTCGGAGAATTTCTTTATTTGCATAAGAAGGTCTATCATGCGGTCATGTCACTTATCTTTTTATCAGTATTTATTTATTTATTGTTTAGTTTTGCAATGTAACTCAATATCACGCTTTTTATACATACCTATTCGTTACTGTTTTTATGTGACACTAATTTATTTTTATTTATTTACTAATTATGCATACACATTACACACATCACGATACAGTATAAAACTGATTTACATCCGTCACCTCACACATCAGGTCCAGTTGAAAACCAGCGTCAGGCACCAGTTGTCTGGCATTTTTGCTGAACTGGGCCTTTTTGGCCCAGCCGTGAGGCACACTTTCCTGCTAATTTCTTACATCGGACTTTGCACTTTTTATTTTTTATCTTATTTTTTATCTGATGTACAACTAATATCTAACTACCTGGTGTATTGTGTGTCTCTTAGTCTGTGCTAAATAAATGTATTTTCTTTCTTTCTTTCTTTTTCTTCAAATGTGAAGTGTTGTGTTACCATCATAGTTTAAGTGCAATAAAATGTAATATATTGCAGTTTTACAATAATTTGGCATATAATTATGGGTCCATATTGGCTTACCTAAAGTTCTTTACCCGAAATTGTTCTTCCTAATGATTTGTAATCCGAATGATCACTTCCTAGAATTTTTCATCCTAAAGTTTTCATTCATACTATTTGTAGTGCTACCGGCGATGTTCATAACACTCGTGTTTCCGAAAATTGTAATAAATAATATCATTACATACATATATTTAAACTCCTGTTTTTTATCATAATGCTTTTATCCCTAAACATAATTACCATAATATTTTCCCTCATTCTCAGAAAGAAACATTTACTAAGTGATTTTTGTCTTAAATCAATGAAAAAAATACTTAAAAAAAATTCACGACCAATTTCGAGGTAGCGCTCGCCGGCCGCTGCCGCGGTACCGCTCGCTTCCCTCGCTCGGCTCGCGCGTAGTTGGTCACAGTTCTAACCTAACCTATGGATGCCTTCCACATCTTTTTTACGACAAATGGTTAGTCGGAGACAAAAAACACTTTTAGCCTTAGATATAATACTGATTATTATGAATAAAAAGAAATCTAAACAAAAAAGATATGACTTTGTATAATAGTGTAAAAGATGGTTGTTGAGAAAATATAGGAAAACAAATAAAAGTATAATAGATGTTTATTGCTGCTGACATTATGAAATTGAATGCTTCGGAATTATGAACATTAGAGACAGAGTATGTAGTTAGGAATTGTGATTGTTACGATAAAACTTGTTTGAAAGAACATTTTCGGATTTCCAATTATCCGAGTTGAAAATTTAGGTGAACTTTGGCGCACCCTAAATTTATACTGTATTACCCCATTAACAGGTATTTGTGGTAATTTACACACTCTACTTCAGATAAGTGTTAAATGAGTACTGATAAAATATGACTCATTCAGTTACTTTTTTCTGTCAGCCCTATCTCTATTGACTATCAATCATCTAATCCTAGCTTACCAGGCAATGCAGCTTCCTTGAAGTGACCTTTGTTCTATGTGCAGGTCGAAACCATGTCACTGCAGGAGACTGTCAAGATCCCAGTGGCTGTACTGAAGGCGGGAGAGACAAGACATGCACGTCTTGACATTGAATTTCCAGATGCCCCTGTCACATTTACACTTATTCAGGTAATATTGTAAATATATATTTTACTACAGTTTATTTTGAATTGGTACCTAGTTGCATTCAAATTGTTCCTAAGGAAAAGATTGGGATTATTTAACTAATTATTTGTATAAAGTGAGTCATTGTTACTCCACTCCATAATCATGGAAACTGGGTTATTTCTGAATAAATAATTAGTTACCACATTTTATGTACCTACAATGTTTTGAGAGGTATCTGTGTGATAATTCAATCATTATACTTTCAGTAAGACTGAAATGATGATAAAAACAACCATTGGTTATGTGATGGGCGCGCGACGTCGTTTTGACTGTTGCACTGCCTGCTTGTGATTGCTTGAGGCATTTGTCTGATCTATTAAAGACAACAATTTAAACTAATGTGTACAATGATGCATAAACTTAACATAGCATTGTGTTATACAGGGATCAGGGCCAGTGCATTTGATTGGCCAGCACCTCCTAGGTGCCCTTGTGGAGGAGTTTGAAGATATGGAGGAGATGGAGGAGGAGATGTTAGATGAAGAAGAAGGAGATGATTCTCAATTCAAGGTATGTACAATACCCTGACACTCATGCAAAAGATTTCAAAGACCACTTGACATTTCTTAGGGCTGGCTATCTCATATTATTGTGCATGCTGAATAGTTACATGTCAATAATTAACTGACTCAAAATTATGCAAGTGATAAAGTAGATTGCTGAATTTACAGGAAGATGAGAATAAAAGGAAAGCATCAGCAGGCAAGCGCAAGACTAATGAGGTACTGAAAACCTTCAACTAATATCAAATTACAAGTGACTGGTTCTGTACACGCTCTACAGAGGGAAAAGGACCTGTGGCCCAGTTCTGTTAAACAATGACAGTTCATGTAAGATTGTAACAAAATCTTTGGGGTATACACTAAGTTGATTAATCTCATTTCACTGTCATTTTTCATACAACTGGGCTTGTACACTGTGGTGTCTAAATCGTATTTTCAAGAAAATGTCATGAATGATAATTGGCTGTTGGTTTTCTGTATACTCATTCAGTAAAATAACCTTTACCTTCTGATAGCTGGATTACACATTTCGATAAGCAAAAAAGGCCACCTTGCATTGTAAAAGTAAATTATGTAGGAATAGTGACAAGCTACATTGTGCATCCTCTGCTCTAGGTGGTGTTTTTTGCATAACCATTATTCATTTTTTGATTGGATTGCATATTTTGGCATGTGATTTTAAACAAGTAAATATAATAATTTGTTATTATTACAGGATGAGGATGACGAAGAGGGAGAGCCTAAAGGCAAAAAGTCGAAAATGTCAAACAACGCTAAAGGCAAGGCTCCGTCGCCCAAGAAGAACGCCAAGAAGTGAACCGCCTGCCGAGCCCGCCCCGCCGGCACGCGCCCGCCCGCTCGCTGACGCGCCGCACGCGCGCCCAAAACAAGAGTCAGACAGACCAATTCCATTTAAGACTGACTGCATCCTCGATCACTAAACTGTAAATTATTGGAGATATTTCGTTGACGTTAGCACCACATGCCAGTAGTTGGCAGTGCGGCGCGGCGGCGAGCGGACGGGCGCGGCCGGCGTATCTCTTAGTTGTATGACATAGTGTGGTAATTCAGTCTAGGTTAACATTGTATCGACTCGAGAGTGCCTGGGTGAGTGGAAGTGTATTTGTTTGTGATAGTTACTTACTGGTCAAGGTATCTGCAAACTTATCGATCCGATCCTGAGTGGTTACCGACGATTAAGTGTGATTTCTTCACTTAGTTTTTTATTTTTTTCTAAACTAAATTTCCATTCCTTACTGTGGTATAGTGTTATGGATGTCAAATTTAATATTAAAGTAAGTCTTAAATTCACAGATGTATTTTTAAGTTAAGACATAATTAAGCATAATCAGTGTACTTTTAAGACATTGATCATTTTGTATGGAGTAGCTACCGGTCGAAATGTAATTGAATTTGCTAACGATTTCTCATTTCAGAATGAAAACTGATAATCTATTATAGTTTGTTTGTACATATACATTATAAAAGCATAAGAACGGTAACAATAAAAAGCATTTCTAAACATTCTCACATCTTTTATTTCTAATAGGGATCTGTCCTATTTATACTAGTTTGTTTCTTACCTCTTGAAATCATCCAGTCCACATCAATATTATGATGTCAAAGTCAAAGTCAAAGTCAAAGTCAAAGCATTTATTTCAAATAGGCACATTAACGGCACTTTTGAACGTCAGAAATTACAACAAATAGAATTGATTCTAGTCGCCCATTCCAAAAGGTAGTTTTCGTATGGAGAAGAACGGGCAAGAAACTCCACCGTTACTCTTTTAAAATATTTTACAAAATTTTGCATACATTAATTATATAATAATAATATGTGAACACGATGCACCTAAAATAAAATTACTATACCACAATAGGTAAAAGACTTAAAAATGAAACCATGACATATAAATTAATTATCTGATAGATACATGGTGCTCACATATTTACAAACATGATAAAAGTAAACGATTTTCATTAAAAAAAAAAAATTACAAGTAATAAGTCAGGGTGTGAGTAGTAAAGTAGTTACAGAATGTAAATCAATGTCAAAAAAAAAAAAAAAAAAGTATAAATTTACAATTAAATTAGCAACCAGTTTGATTTTGTCTAGGCTCCAGATTGTCCTATGGAGCAGGACCAGCATGTTTCCAAGCGTTCTTATCTTGGATATAATCTTCTAATTTATAGTATGCTTGTTTACAAAGTGTACGTTTAATGTGAGTTTTAAATTTTCTTTCATTTAATTGCAATATATCACAAGGTATTTTATTGTAACATTTAACACAGTACCCCATAAAAGATGTGTGTACCTTGGCTAATCTGAAAAATGGTTGATGTATTTTATCTTTATTTCTAGTATTAAAATTATGTCTATCGCTTATTTTATTAAAAAGATGTAGATTTTTTCTTACATACATAATATTTTCATAAATGAATTGGCAAGGTACCGTCATAATATTAATCTTTTTAAAAAGTTCCCTGAGAGATTCGCGGCGACGTAGATTATAAATGGCTCTGACAGCTCTTTTTTGCAAAATAAAGATGGATTCAATGTCAGCAGCTCGACCCCATAGTAAAATGCCGTACGACATAATGCTGTGAAAGTAGCTAAAATAGACTAAACGCGCGGTTTCTATATCAGTTAATTGTCTTATCTTTCTAACAGCATAAGCGGCCGAGCTAAGCCGCCCCGCAAGAGATGTTATGTGAGGTCCCCATTGTAATTTGTCGTCTAGCGTGATTCCCAGAAAAACAGTTTCATCAACAAATTCCAGTTTTTCTCCATTCAGTATGATGTCACATTCACTACTTCTAACATTAGGTAATTTAAATCTAATGCATTTGGTTTTCTTTTCATTTAGTACCAAATTATTTACTGTAAACCAATCTTGGACCTGAAGAATAGAGTTATTCACGTCGTCAAGATTTTGTGCTCGTCTGTCTATCTTAAAGATCAATGAGGTGTCATCTGCAAATAACACCATCTTCGGTTGATTTTGAAGTAATTGGGGTAAATCATTAATGTAAACTAAAAAGAGGAATGGACCCAATATAGAACCTTGAGGAACGCCCATTGCTATTTCAGACCCTAATGAGTTTACGCCGTTTATTTGAACTTTAAGCTTTCTATCTTTTAGGTATGACTTTAGTAAATCAAGAGCTAAATTCCTAATCCCATAGTGCTCAAGTTTCAGCAGAAGTGTCTCATGGCTTACGCAATCGAACGCCTTAGAGAGGTCGCAAAAGATTCCAATGGCATCTTGTGCTTCCTCCCAGGCGTTAAAAATGTTCTTTATTAGGTTTACACCGGCGTCAGTGGTACAACGCCCTTTGGTGAAACCGTACTGTTGTTCATGAAAGATGGAATTTTTGTTAAAGTGGCGTAACATTTGATTGAGCATCAACTTTTCAAACACCTTACTGAGAACCGGCAGAATTGAGACAGGCCTATAATTGTTGGGTTCTTTACTATCACCGGATTTGAACAAAGGAACTACTTTACTGTGTTTCATGAGATCCGGAAAGACTCCTTGGTCTACACTGATGTTAAATATGAAAGCTAAATAGGGCGCAATCGTTTCGATGATAGATCTACAAACTTTTACAGACATTCCCCAGAGATCTTCTGTTGATTTAATTTTAAGATCTTTAAAAGCTTTTATTACAGCCTGGGGGTTTGTATGTTGAAACCCAAACTCCGAAGGGCATGCCTCAACATTCTTTCTAAGTAAGTCAGCAGAAAGCGCGGGTGAGGAATTCAAAGCTTCAGTAGTTTTAATGGGAATATTAGCAAAAAAATTTTCGAATTCCTGGGCAATTTCTATATCTGAATTGATGGGGCCATGTGCGGTCTCTAAATTAAATTCAGTATTACGCTGTTTTTTCCTACCTGTTTCATTATTTATTATTTGCCAGGTAGTTTTTATTTTATCATGGGCTGATTTTATTTTATTGCTAATATAAAGAGCTTTAGCTGTTTTGCATACACTTTTGAAAGTCTTAGAACAAGTTGCAACATACTGATGAAGGCTTGTGCTATTCATATGTTGCTTCAAGCCATAAAGTTCAAAGAGGTTTTCCCTGCTTTTACGAATACCTGGAGTCGCCCAATCGCTAAATAAGAACTTTGTGTAAATACTTTTAGTCTTTAGTGGGAAAGTGTCATTAAATTGCGTGTTCAATAGTGAAAAGAACTCGGCGTAAAACTCATTTGGGTCACATAAATTATTAGTAGACCAAGTAACACGGTGTCTTCACTACTAAATCAATTTTTATCTAATAATGCCTGCAATATTCTATTACGCTCCCGTTGTATATTGTTAGACTCTTCCACAGCCCGCACCAAACTTTCAAACTTGTCATTGTCTTTCCTGTCCTGCACTTCGTGCATCACTCTCTTTATTTCAATTAGTGTCATTTCATCTATGTTCACACCATAGCTGCATGTACCTGTTCCTGTGGGTTCGTGAAATATTTTTTCAAAATATGAATAATATGGCCAGTTGTTAATTTTTCCAGTTTCTTTCTTTTTCTCAGCAAGTCTGATGTAAGTTTGTTTCAAGTTGCGGAATTTTCGATCACATTCTTCTGAAGACAGGCCTATTTTTGGAGCAAACAATCTCCATACATTTTTCTTTTTGACTAGAGGATCCCTAAATCTTTCCTTGTTGTCTACATAGAATGTTAAAAGCTGCTTAACATAATCGTCTTCTTGCGATTTGTATGTCATGTTAGGTGGTCCATTGGTGGAGCATGTATAGCTAGTTGGTCCACTGTATATTCCTTCAAAATCTTTATAGTAGCGCCACTTTGTTATACATCTTCCCATATCTGCTCTCATTTTTAATCTAATATAAGTTTGTTTTAAATTCCTGAATTTTTTGTCACAATCTGTTGGGCGTTCACCTACTGAAGCCGATATCTCTTTCCACAACTCTTTCTTTTGGTATCTCGGATTTTTAAACTTTTCAGCTATTAGCTTGTATTCTTCTATTAGCAACCTAGTTTTATTTTTGTCCCAGGGACCTATACTTGGATTGTAATTGTAAAATATTCTCTCAAAATAGTTATGGTATTGCCACTTGATTGGTTTTCCAGTTTCCCTACTCTTTTCTTTCCAATTAAAGTATGCTCTTTTTAAATTCTTGAACTTATGGTAGCAATTGTACTCTGTTGTCCCTAACTGTGATGCTATCTCCCTCCAAACATCCTTTTGCAAGCAATCAGGACTTCGGAACTTGTTCAAGTTCTCTATGTAGAGACTGAGCAATCTTCTTACTTTGTGCTCCTCCCATGGCTCCAACACAGATGGTGGAAGTGATTTGCATTCTTTGAATACCTCTTCACAGGTGTTGTAATGTACCCATTTGATCTCTTTGCCCAATCTTTTCTTTTTCAAGAGTCTTATGTAAGTTCTCCTCAGGTTTCTATATTTTTTACTACATTCATCAGAACTCGTTCCCAGGTGTACAGCAATTTCTTCCCAAAGGGATTTGTCTTTTGTTACATTTTTGAATCTGCTATCCAAGCACAATGTAAGTAACAGTTTTATTTTGTTTCTATCCCAAAAGTTGTCATCATCCTTGGCCTTTATTACCTCCTTTTCACTATTTTCAGAAGTATTTTCTTGGACAACTACAGGTGTCTCGTTAATTTGTATAAATTGTCTGTTGTCTCCCGTATCCACGATATATCTCGTCTCCTGCCCTGAAACTGATATAAACGTTAACAAAGTATATTCCAGTTCACTAGAACCAGCTATTTATTTATAATAGGTACACCAACAGCACATAGATACTTATCTACATTTAAATATTGTTTGGGAACAAAACTTACTTTGTGGATTCTGGATGGTGAAGTTATTGCTACTGAATATGACATTGCTTTGATCTTCCCTTAGGACAAACCAATAACTTTGGTTGTGGGGATTATTAATATCCATAATATGAGAAGTTAAAAAGTGATATAATACAGTAATATCAGGATGTTAGATTATAAACAATCGTAGTACCAAGTAAAGCAATAAAAGCGCTTTCGAGCACGACAAGCACTGAGTTGTATGGAATGAAAGTAAAGTATCTTTCCACAGACTAAGAAGAGATATATCTTTCTCTATGTAGTCTGTGGAATAAACTAAGTAAGTATGTTATGAATGAAACAAAGACGTGGCTAAAAGATCTTAGCAACCAGGCCATAAAACTATTTATATATAAAAAAAAAGTACGTTATGTAGTATATACATACAAGGAACTTATATATCAAATATAATTATTTATTAAACTTTATGCACAAGTAAAAAACTGTACAAAGGCGGACTTAATGCCTTGGGCATTTTCTACCAGTCTACCTTAGGGTGATGCAGAAACAACATTCAGTAGGTGCAATAGCAAAAAAACAAATAGAAAATATTTATAAGTAAAATATAAGAATAAATACATATATACATACACTAGCTGACCCGGCAAACGTTGTTTTGCCATATAAATTATTTGGCGCTACTTCGTTCGCGTTGTGTCCTACCCTTTACCCTAACCTACCCCTACCCTACCTCTACCCTACTCCTACCCTACCTCTACCCTATTCCTACACTACTCCTACCCTACTCTTACTCTACCTCTGCCCTACTCTACTCTCTACTTTACACGAAAAGAAAAAATATCTAGAAAAGAAAAAAATGTCAGTCTTGATAATAAACTAAAATACTCTTAGAAATAAAATAAAAGAGATCTTATCACCTCCGTATTACTGAACGCACCCTATTAGACAGGTACGAACAGTTTGTATGTGATAATAAAATTGTTGCTTTTACTATTTTCCTTACAACTTCTTCGTATTTTCTCACCTTTTAACCTTCCATGACTTTCAACAAATATTTCAAAACCAAAATTAGCCAAATCTGTCCAGCCGTTCTCGAGTGTCAGTAAGACTAACAAACATCATTTCATTATTATATATAATAACTAGCGACCCTCCCCGGCTTCGCACGGAAACATTATTATTATTATACATATAAACCTTCCTCTTGAATCACTCTATCTATTAAAAAAAACCGCATCAAAATCCGTTGCGTAGTTTCAAAGATTTAAGCATACAAAGGGACATAGGGACAGAGAAAGCGACTTTGTTTTATACTATGTAGTGATGATATATAGACGATTAAAAAATAGGGGTTGGTGGTAGAAGGGTGAAAATTTAGGGTTGCATGTATTTTTTAATGCCGAATCATAATAAAATTAAAATAAAAAAAATAAGTATCCAAAAATAAAAATAAAATGTTAGGGGTGGACAACCCTTATCACTTAGGGGTATGAAAAATAGATAGTAGCCGATTCTCAGACGTACTGAATATGCATATAAAATTTGATAAAAATCGGTCAAGCCGTTTCGGAGGAGTATGGTAACTAGCATTGTGACACGAGAATTTTATATATAAGATATAAAAATGTATACAACAAAACAAAAGAAAAAGTTAAGAGAGATAAACAAGGAAACCTACAACAACTTAATTCGAGACGAATCTGCCAACTTCTTGTGTAAGTGTTCTCGAGCTTTCATTTTAAATGTGAACCGGTTGGAAACCCTCCAGCAGTGGTCATTTTCAAGAACTGGGTCGGGCACTCAAACTCAAACTCAAAGCATTTATTTCAATTAAACCTTGTACAGGCACTTTTGAATTGTCAAAATTTAAATAGTCTGTCAGTTAGTCAGAAAGTTGAAGCTAGTTGCCCATTCCAAAACGTAGATCTCTATGGAGAAGAACGGACAAGAAACTCCATGGACACTCTTTTAAATCAAGATAAGGTCAATGGAGGCTATTGTAACTAAAAAAAAAATGTTGAAACTTGAACCTTCACCAAAGATGGCCATTTGACTTTATGGGGTAATCTATTAAATCTATATTATTAAGCATATATCTGAGATTACTTTCGATATAATATAATGTCAAAAAGCCGTAGGATTTGGTTAAAATCTTACTAAAAGATCCATTCGGGTAGGAAAAGTTACATTAGCCCCATGTTGGGGTAAATGTGACTATTTAAACTAACTCATTGGTTTTTGTAGCTTATATGCACACAATCGAAGCACATGTCACCCAGTGTGAAATTTACGCAGGTATGTTCTCCGAGTTGAACCAGTAGAGTCCCGATCAAACTAAAAGTTTGTTTCGTAATGTTTGGGGCTAATGCGACTATTTTCTATAGAGTTAGTGTTGTGTTGACGTAAAAAATATCGATAAATTGTAAAATGTGTAGGCAATCGATACTGATAGGTACATAAGTAATATAAAACCATGCTTCGTTTATATTTTTTATTCGTAATCATCACATCAAAAATTAAAAGTTTTAGATACTTCTCAAAACATAATACAAAAATTTCTAAGAACATAACAAAAAATAATCTAAAATTATATAAAATCTTGAAGGTAACATTTTTTTGACCACGTGTGCCTTATAAATGTGAAATTATAGTAGACCTCGGAATATTAAACGTCTTTGCTGCCTCATAACTATTTAACGTTCTGCTTTTAACCAACTGAAGTGCCTCTAGAAGCTTTTCTTTTGAATAGCTCTTTTCTTTTTTTTTAATATAATATTTCGGACCATCTAAAACAAGTCAAATATCAAATTAGTTCAGAGATTTTGAGTAATACCTATGGGTTGTTAAGTATAGCACCTACGCACGAAGTCGTGAACTAAATGCATTAGGTCGGACCCCCTATTTAACTACAGTATTTAACCATACAACAGTATTTCCATCTTGAAAGGAAAATAGATTTGAATCTTAGTTGAAATTGTAATAAAACAAATTGTAACATTTATTTACGCAATTTATCCATCGAATGGATTCAGTTCGAGAATTTTCTAAGGTATGCTGTAAATATATCGATTTGCAATTATCGATATTCGACATCACTGGCTTTATTTTATTTTATACAAACACGAAGGGGCTATTGTAACCAAAAAAACTAGTCGCAATAACCCCGCAAAGAGATAAGTGGAGGCTAATGTAACTACTTACTACATTATCTTAGGAAATATAAGATATAATATTAAAAACGTAAGTGTTTAAGGTTAAGTACTTTACATTTTCTTCGTTGCTGCTTAAAACCCTGTTTAAAATGCACGAGAAGGTTATTTTTTTGTTTAAAATTGATGACACGCTCGTCACCAAACACGTGTTCAAAATGGTGACTAACATAAAATCTCTGTAGGTCAAACATTATTCATCCCTCTGACGCCATCTGTTTATTATAGGTTAAACTATGACTTTTCTCCAGGCCCATAGATGGCAATGTATTTAAAAAACATTAGAATGGAAGATATCGCTGTTAGTTGCTTTAGCCCCATAGTTGCAATAGCCTCCATTGACCTTATTACAAAATCCTGGATACATTATTATTGTTGCTTCTATATGTGAGAACAATGTAAAAAAAAGACACAATAGAAGAAACATTTCAAAATATAAGATTAAAAATAAGCCTTGGCAGTTAAGAGATGACCAGTCTCAACCGACGGCGCCCGTTCACGAACATGACGCGTGGGTCAGCACCATCTAGCTCAACCATTTTGTAGGGAACCGAATGATTCAACACACGCGCCACCATCGATGAGACATTTAAGTGAGCATGACACGTTCTCAACTGCCATGCTCTTTCAAGTCAACATCAAGAAAATCATAATAAACGGAAACATGGTTCTTACATTTACAAAATTTTAAAAATGCTTCTAAATTATACAAAACTATAGTTTGTAATTTATTTAAGAGATTAATAGCATTTTACTACCAAATAGGAAGAGATATTTAATAATGAAGTATTCAATAATTAAAACTTGATTGTATAAAACAAAAAATAAATTATGTTAGTAATGTTAGAAACACAAAAAAAAAAAGAAAAAGGGAAGCACCTCTTCCAATTATTGAAATTTAACTAGTGAGCCCAAGTGCCTGTGGAACAGGACCAGCATTAAGCCAAGCATTTTTATCAACGATATAATCATCCAGCTTATAATATATGCATGTCTACATAGTGTGCGTTTAATGCATGTTTTAAATTTCTTCTCATTTAGTTGAAGAATATCGAGTGGTATTTTATTATAACATTTTACACAGTATGACAGTAACCCATAAAAGAAGTTTTTACTTTAGACAATCTGAAACGCGGTTGATCTAATTTGTCCCTATTTCTAGTGTTAAAATTATGCCTGTCACTTATCTTACTAAAAAGATGAAGATTTTTCCCAACGTACATAATGTTTTCATATATATTATATTGACAAGGAACCGTCATGATGTTAATTTTTCAAACAGTTCCCGTAGAGATTCGCGTCTACTGAGCTTGTAGATGGCTCTGACAGCCCGCTTTTGCAGAATGAAGATAGAATCAATAGTTATCTGCAGCCCGTCCCCACAGCAAAATACCGTAAGACATGATGCTATGGAAGTAACTAAAATAGACCAGTCTCGCGGTATCCACGTCTGTTATGTAATACCTACGGTGAATAGTCCTGGCTACTTGGTTATGCCTGTGCATAAATTAATCTTAATTATTAATCTTTATTTATTCAGACTACAATGGTATATAGTGTTAGTAACACAAAATAGCTTAGCCCATGTTAGTAGGTACTTAATAACTAAAGCAGAACGGGTCCGGTTTGTAATCGCCCACACTAGAGGGCTATTTGCCCGGGCGGCTATTGATTGCAGGATAGTGTTAGGTGGCCACGCAGTCTGCGGAGTAGCGAGGCAGATTTCTTACGCCAAAGTGCATCAAATCCGTCAGTGCGTGCGTTTACAAACATTGCCGAGGCACTACAGAAGCGCGGCAATCGCAACAATACCCTGAATGCGTTATTATATTGGATACGCAGTACGCAGAGCATTGTAAGCCTTTTGGGTATATGTGAACCACAGGGCGCCCGAGTACAATGTTGTACAGTATGCCTTAAAACAGTTATTTTGTACATCGAGTAAATCTGCGGGCCAGCATATTCGCCCTAACTGACAATGCTCTGCGCTTCCTCTCTCTAGATAACCAGATTATAATATTCGCTCTTTTCCATAGTTTATCTTATAGAGGTATGAGGAACATGGTGTAAAGTTCACTCATACTCTATAGAAAAGGGAGGATCCTCCGACCAGACGGGTGTTGAGTCTGGCGGGCAACTGCCCGTTGATTCATGTCGGGCCGTTGTATCTATGCTAGTTGCGCGGTAAACTCTGCTTGCGCGATGCAGGATTTGCGTGACGTCAGTATGACGCGTTGTTTGTATGTGGCGTTGTAGATACCGCTACAATCTAATCTGTGCATGTGATGTGTGAGATTTTGAAAACGCTAGCGACTAAACTAACTGCAAGTTCTAGCAATAAACTATTTTTAGTCACAGGTACTGATAAATAAATATTCGCACATGCCTTTTTCCTCAACGATTTCTTTGTTTGAAATGTCTTCCCCGCAAATTATTATGGTGATTGCTATCACACTATAATATTATAAAGGTGAAAGTTTGTCAGTGTGTTTGTATGTTTGTTACTTCTTGACGCACAAACGGCTGAATGGGCTTGGATGCTTGGCACACAGATAGTTTATAACCAGGAATAACACATTGAATATCTTTTATCTCGATATTACCACCAAATCGACATTTATGCAGGTGAAACCGCGAGGCGCTCTGCTAGAATATAATAAAACTAGCTTCTGCCCGCGACTTTGTCCGCGTGAAATTTCTTGTTACTCCGACCCACCCCGTCTGTGGTGAACCTTTTTACCACATTTATTCTTCTGTGACCATAGATACTTCTAATTTCTCATAATCCGATTGTCTTAAGGTCGCTATCCCACTGGCGTTTTACGAGCGTCGGCGTCTCTCGAACGTCTGCGCAACGTCAACGTTGCGCAGACGCGACGTTGACGTCGCGTCGTCGCGTGACAAGCATTAACGTCCGCTGAACGTGACGTCGACGTCGCGTCTGCGCAACGTTAACGTCGCGTTTGTTGGCAACAGGTACATGTGCGCGACGTTAACGTCGCGTTCAGTGGACGTTAATGCTTCCCACGCGACGTTGACGTCAACGCTCGTAAAACGCCAGTGGGATAGCGGCCTAAGAATGTATTGTCATTTTCATCAATATGTTACGTTTTGCTAATTAAAACCTACAGTATAGGTTTTGACTATTATTTCAATTTAATTAGCATACGAAACGACTAAGATCCCATGGACAAATATCTACGACCGGAGCGGTTCGATGGGGACCCGTCTCTAAGCACGGCGGCCGCGGAATGGGCACACTGGAAGAAAACTTTCGTTAACTTTCTTGCGGTGCAGGACTCGGAAACTACTACTGATAAGGTCAAGCTTAGCATACTAATTAATCACATGTCTCCGAAGTCCGAACGTGTATACCCACATAAGCGAGAGTGAAACATTCGAACAGGCATTAATCTCTTAAACAAACTTTATGTTAAACCAAATAACATCCTGTATGCACGTCACGCTCTCGCCACCCGGAGACAAAGTAGCCACGAGACTATCGACACATACATCCAAGCCTTGAAGCAACTGTCCAAAAATTGTAACTTCACGGCTGTCGATAGTAAGACCAACCGGGATGACAACATTCGCGACGCTGTCATAGCTGGCATCTCCTCGACAAAATTAAGAGAGAGACTCCTCGAAAACCTTTGCTTAACTTTGGACGAAGCACATAACCAGGCGCGTTCCTTGGAGATGGCTGAAGTTAATACGCTGCATTATAACAACATACCTATGAACGCGGCTACAGAAAACATCTCTGATAACAGTCGAAATGCAAGTGCCTCTGCAGCCACGCCGGCCTTCCAGAATTGCTCAAATCGCAAATGTTTTTTCTCTGGAGGGCGGGTGCATCCGCGCAAGACATGCCCCGCCTTCAATGTGACTTGTCAACTTTGTAACAAGAAAGGGCATCTCGCAAAAGTCTGTCGCAGTAAAAACCTAACTAGTGCTGCCACGTCTGACCAGGAAAATGTCACCGCCTGCATCATTGCTGCATCACCGTCGTCCTTACACAAAGCCATTGTCCCTGCATATATCAAAGGCATTAGAGCTGAAGCACTATTAGATACAGGCAGTTCTAAAAGTTTTTTTAATTTCGAACTTTCTAAACTGGTTTCTCTGAAAATAAAACCAAGCCAGCAGACAATATCTTATGGCCTCTCTTAATCATACATCATCAGTCAAAGGAGAAACTTGCCTCACACTTACCTTGGGTAAACACACATATGAGAACGTTCAACTGCTTGTGATCGACAATTTATGTTCAGATATGATTATAGGACACGACATATTAGAGAAGCATTCCTCACTAGAATTCGCATTTGGTGGTCCGAAAGAGCCTCTCGTCCGTCTTATGCAACGTGGCCGAAGCATCTGTCCCTGCTGTGCCTTTATTCGCCAACCTATCTCCCGAATGCAAACCGATTGCTATTAAGTCTCGAAGATACAGTGATGACGACCGACGTTTTATTGAAGAGGAAGTGAAGAATCTTTTAAAAGAAGGTGTCATTGAAGACATTTCCGCTGAGTGACAATATGATTAAAGATTTCCAAGAACTTAAGAACGCTATAATCAAGTCTTGTGTTCACGCCATTGACAATAATATGCCATTTACTGTAGAAACTGATGCTTCGGAGCACTCAATTGCGGCAACCCTTTCGCAGGCGGGCAGGCCTGTAGCGTTCTATACGAGAACACTTAATCGAAGTGAACAAAATCATTCAGCTATTGAAAAAGAAGCCTATGCAATCGTAGAGTCCTTGAAGAAGTGGCGGCATTTTCTTATAGGGAAATCATTTCTGCTCGTCACTGACCAACGATTCGTCTCTTTCATGTTTAATGCTAAGCACATCAGTAAGATAAAAAACGAGAAGATACAGCGCTGGCGATTGGAACTATCTCCATACAAATACGACATCGTATACAGGCCTGGCACGCAGAACCATGTAGCGGACGCCCTCTCCCGTGTTTGCGCCATCGTTGAAACACCTGCAAAGTTACGTTCACTTCACGAAGCCCTTTGTCACCCAGGTGTAACCAGAATGGCACATTGGGTGCGCTCCAAAAACTTAGCCTATTCAATTGAAGAGATAAAGAGTATGACTAAAGATTGTCGCATCTGTTATGAGGTTAAGCCTAGATTCATTAAAGCTGATCCGCAAAATAAACTTATTAAAGCGATAGCGCCATTTGAACGACTGAGCATGGATTTTAAAGGACCAGTACCATCTAAATCGAGTAACAGATTCATTTTAACAGTAATCGATGAGTACTCCCGCTTTCCGTTCGCCTTTCCGTGCTCTGATATAAGCGCAAAACTATAATCAAGCATTTGGACAGCATTTTTAACATGTTTGGCATGCCGGTCTACGTGCACTCGGATCGAGGGACATCATTTTTATCTGCTGATGTAAAAGATTTTCTCCACTCCAGGCAAATAGCGACGAGTCGTACAACGCCATACAACCCTCAAGGCAATGGCCAAGTTGAAAGGTTCAATTCTACGCTCTGGAAAACTGTACAGTTAGCATTGAAAACTAAGAATCTGCCAATAGAGAGCTGGGAGGATGTCCTATCGCAAGCATTACACTCCATACGCTCGCATCTTTGTACTAGTACAAATTGTACGCCGCATGAAAGGATGTTCCGCCACTCTCGGAGATCGACGAATGGAGATTCTATTCCCACATGGTTATAATCTGGCTCAAACAGAGTACTTTTGCGACGCTTTGACCGGAAAACAAAATATCAACCACTAGCCGAGTAGGTGGAGGTACTGGACACTAACCCCACTTATTCGTACGTTCGAACGACGGATGGTCGAGAGACTACTGTATCCAACCGCCATCTAGCACCTTTGGGAGGCAACCGAGAAGATATCCCCACAATCAACGAATTTGTGGACGCCGAACCCCAAAGATCGCAGTCACCATCACCATCTTGTTCACCACCAACAACTTCGCCTTCTTCACCGACAACATACTCAACGCCAGTCTCGCTGCCAGCTACTCCCTCGTCACCGCCATCATCAGAGGATTTGCAAGGGGCATTGGAACCGGAACAAATGAGCTCGGACGGGATCGAGCTCCCAGTTTCGGAGCCACTCCGGAGGTCGGTCAGAGCACGGAACCCTCCGAAGTTTTCACTTGATTACATCTGGCCGGGGTGAATGTGGTGAACCTTTTTACCACATTTATTCTTCTGTAACCATAGATACTTCTAATTTCTCATAATCCGATTGTCTTAAGGCGAAAGCGCCAGGGTAGCCCGCGAAATTCAATTTTTTTAGGTTTTTGGAATTTGCTGGTCAGTATTAAGTTAAGCGTTGATTAATATATGAATCGCGGCCGTAAGAAATATGTGTTTACAGGATTATAATCATCAAAGTCATCATCACAACTCTCTAAGACCACGTAAGTCCCAAGAATAACTGTTTCATGAAATCATCATTCTTTGGACTTACGTGGTCTTAGAGAGTTGTGTTGATGACTTTAATGATTATGATTCTGTAAACACATATTTCTTACGGCCGCGATTCATATATTAATCAACGTACAACTTAATGCTGACCAGCAAATTGCAAAAAACGTAAGAAAATTTGAATTTCGCGGGCTATCTTAGCGCTTCCCCCTTAAGAATGTATTGTCATTTTCATCAATATGTTACGTTTTGCTAATTAAAACCTACAGTATAGGTTTTGACTATTATTTCACCGTCGCATCGCAACTGAAGGAGTTATACTGAAGGTTTTACAGAGAGTGTTATCGGTGTGTCATTATGGTTTAATCTATGAGAGAGTTAGGCCTTTTGTAGGAACTACACTATTTGCGCTGTAGCATGGTGCGGGTGACAGTTTCAGTAACATTTCGTTTCACTCTTGAAAGTTGCCGCGATTTACAATTTATGACTTAATATTTCAGTTGTACCACATTCGTAATATATTAAATAATTAATAACTGTAGTAAATTAAATTAAACCCAACCAGAATGTTCTAATCAAGAAATAAAATCAAATTGAATGAAAAATTAAGCAAAGTGTTATGCGTATAACGTAACGCCATAGACGTATTTAGTGATGGGATGTACTGCTACGATGGATAGTCGATATTTTTTATAATAAAAAACGTATATTGTGCGTAGGTCAATTTTTATTTTTAAAAGGTCTAATTATACAACAGAACATTTATAGGGTAAGGTTGCTTAAAAGGTTGCTAAAAAAAAATACATGTTATTCGTCTAAACTCATATCAGAGTCAGGAACATCTGAATTGTCACTCAATTCATCATCTGAATCTGTGACGGATATTATTAACGATGACTCAATTATGTTGTCAATATGTATGTCACGATCCCAATCAGACATAATGTCCCTTTTTGTTTTATTCACGACCTTCGACCAGTCTTCAGGTTGAACATTGTTGATGGCCTCTTGTAATAGGGCCAACATCTTATTTGCCGTAAATGGCGGCGAAGTATTATTTCTTGCGGCGTAACCTAAAAATAAACGAACTTATAAAAAAAAGTATTCAAATAATCATCAATCAGCCTAATCTAGTATCTGGTAATGTTTTTAAACTAGGTACATGCTACGATCGGAAAGCTGATTTTTTTATAAAGCTTCAAAATGGGAATTGAAATTAAAAGCATACCTTTTATTTGGGCCCAAATCAGCTCAATAGCGTTATACTGGCAATGGTAGGGTGGTAGTCGAAGGACCTGGTGGCCTTTTTCTTTTGCCATCTCGTCCAGAGCATAGGTAGGAGTTGGTGGCTTATGGCGTCGGACTAAGGCAATAAGCTCCGTCTTTAACATTTTTATATCTGCTGTAACTCCGTTTTCACTCAGCCACTTCACCAACTCGCTTTTGCGGTTGGATTGGTTTGGGGGTTTATTAACTTGCACCGAATGGTAGGGTGCGTTGTCCATTATTATGGTCATAGGCTCTTTTAAATTGTTTAATAGACCTATGAACCAATCTTTAAATTTTTCGTAATTCATCTCCTCATGATACTCCGTAGTTTTTTTTGACTTAAAAGCCAGCAAACAATCAGGGACGAATCCACTTGCTGTACCTGCGTGGCAAATAATAAGGCGTTCGCCTTTGCCTTCCGGCACTTTGGTACACGATTGTGCCGTATCGTCGGTCCAACTTTTACCCACTGTGTGGTTGGCGTTTAGCCACGTTTCATCCAAAAAGACAACTTTGCTCCAATCACTTATGTTTTTGGCCTTCCTTAAAAATCTACATCTTGCTAGGGCAATGTCAGTCCTATCCATAATAATCTTTCTTTTGTTAACTTTTTTGTAAACAAAGCCAATATCTTTTATAACTTGCCGTAGCGAAGTAATACCTCCTTTGAACAAGTCAGCTTCTTTTAATGATTTTAGAAGCTTGAGCAATGTGGGTAGCTCCATTCTTCTATAATAATCATAAATATGATTTCTAATAGCAACCTTAGCAAAATCATCCAAATCTGTGATTGGCTTCACCTTGGTCCGCTTTTTGTTGGGTGTCGATAATTTATTTTCAAACATCCCATCTTGGCCAATTTTCTCACGTGTTATACGCGAAACAGTATTGCGGCCAATATCAAGAGCTTCGGCTACTCGTTCTACAATATGATTCAATGGTAACAACGGTCCATTATTTTGTTGTTCTCTTTCAAAGTAGTCTCGGAGGCGAACAACAAACTCCCTGGCCTGACTACCCAAAACAGTTTTTTTGTATGCTTAGGCATGGTAATAACAACAAACTCAACAAACTTATAACAAATAACAATTTAACAAAAATGAAAACAAACAATGAAATCGTAATACGTGTCACATTAAGTCACAATATAACGCGCTTGCACTCGTACTCGCACTCACAGCATCGCACGGGTAAACAACATGGCCGCCGCGCCGATGCACCATAGAGCAAAAATGTTGTCACGAAAAAAAAAACATAAACCCGATTTTGATTATTTTATATAAGTACAAAGATAATTATGTAGCCATAAAACATTTATATTGACAAGTTTATACACGTAGCACACACGTAGTTACACTGCACAACTGAATAATACACTAATTTTCATAACAATATTAAAGAGAACTAGATTCACGCTGCGAGTATCGTTAGCGATAAAAATGAATTGCATAACCTCACATCCCTACGTGGTACTGACAAATGTCAACGTCATACGGGCAACTGTCACCCGCACCATGCTACAGCGCAAATAGTGTAGGTTGTTTTAAGACCAGAGGGGCAATTCTACTAATTTTAACAACGTTCACACTCTGATCTCAGTCTCAATCTGTCAAAAAATACTTCAAATTTCCCTACATTTTGACATTTCTTTGTCGCTGAGTTGAGACTGCGACTAGATTTTGAACGTTTTAAATTACGAGAATTAGCCTTCAGTTGTTGTAAGGATCTTGTGTCTCGGGTTTGCTTCGTATAGTATTTATTTTCCCTCTATGAGCACAGTCCGGAAAAGGCCAATACATGTTCGATTGAGCTAGAAGTTGTTAATTCGATCATCCCACGGACTCGCTATAGCGACTCTGAGAAACTGCTATTTAGTCTCAAGGCTGGCGTGCACTGACACCACTAGGAACGGAGACTAGTTGTGTGGGTGTATGCCATAGGCTCTGGGAAGGGTACATTAATTTGGTGGCTTGCCACATTGTTTGTATGTGTACTTTAATTTTGTGTAATTCCAATAAACTTTGTATTGTGTAAGAAGGTACTTGTTTAATTAATCCTTCCTAGCAGATTATACCTTGTAAATTTACTTTAGCACGGTGGTGAGTAGTAAAGTTCAAATAGGAAACATCATCAGCTTGTTTCTAAGCAATTATCTGTAAACTACGAAACCGGGTTACAGTTGGCGAAGTTAAAACTCCGCGGCTAAAATACACCGCTGTATTTTTGTTATAAAGTTTATATTTTGTGTAATAAAGTTTTAAGGTTATGTGAGAGAAAATATCAAAAGTGAAAACATATCATACCATTGCGACATAAGGTCAGTTTTATTGCTTATTGAATGGTATAAATAATAAGATTCACTCATGAAATCCAAAAAGGTATAATAGATACCGTTTTAACGTTTAATTTTTTCATTTCAGCATACGTCAATCGGTTATTATAAACGAACTGCGACCCGAATGATCGAAATGATCGAATCTTTTTAACCCGATCACCATACGAGTGGGTCATGATCGACCCGGGTTACGACAAATGATCTATCGACACAGGTCTACGTAATAATGGCCGACGGCAGTCCGGCAGACCGACCGACTATGGTGTGAATGTTTGGGTGCTGGCTTGTCTATATTAGCGCGCTGACCGACTTAGGGTGCTTCAGTTATTGTTAAAGGAGACGGCGTCCGCCTTTTTTTATAGGTCCATGCTCTTCAGCTTTATAATATTAGTATAGATTAGTAAAGTAATATAGATAAATAAACAGAATAAGTAAGGTTAGCGCTTCGATCAATAATTGTACTAGATGCCCGATAAGCGCTTCAAAAACGGCCCGAAAAATAAGAGCACAAATACTTTTGTGCTCTTATTTCAAATTAGTATGGTCCAATCATAGCCAACGTTAAGACGTCAAAATGCCTCAGTGCGCGTTCAAAAATTGTGTAAATAACCACCGTAACACCAAGATTTTGGAAGGAATATCTTTTTTTTCGGTAAGTTTCTATCATTTAATGTTTTTCATAAAATAATAACACAATTAAATAGTAAATATAAATAAATTAGCAAATATTATGATTGTTTGGCCAATGTTTGCGACAACGCGCCAACTATTTTAGCAAACATCGACTATTGTGGAACAGGGGCATGGAGTGGTGTTATTTTAAATGTTATTTTTGTTTGTAAATCTTTGTAAATCCTAGCGACCCATTTCGATGTGCAGAATGGGTATCTATTGTCGCGAAAGAAAGGGGAGAACAAATATACAAACCTTTTAAAAATTCGACAATATGTTCGATTCATTTTGACAGATTGGACATAACAGGAAACACGCAAAGGCGTAGATTACTAAAAACAGCGGTTCCCAAATTGCAGGTAATTATCATAAAGTATTAAAATAGTAAACAATACAAAAAAAATATGATAAAAACTTTATATGTGTCCACGTTTTAAACGCATATATTGAAAAAGATGTGTTTTCTGGGGAAAAAGAACACAACCATAAAATAAGCTTGATGAAACTAATTATAGAAAAATTCATTGATGTAAGATTACATTATATTTGTATAAAAGAAACCGCTCAAATAAAAATTGATTCCAAAAGATAACTTTATAACAAGCTGAATCTGTTTAAAGGAAATTAAACATACATTACGTTTAAATACACCGATTAACACAATGGTACTATTTTAGTCCTCCTACTTTTTTAAATCGGTTAAAAATATTTGCCACCATACAAAACGAACCTTCGCCTAAAAATATTATATTCTGCAACTCCAATACTTACTGTGTTCTAAGCATTGAAATGCAATACCAAGAACTACGTCTAGTTCCAAAATACAGTAAGCACGAAATTGTCAACAAAATGTTTTTAACCTTATTGCTTAGAAATTAAGTTTCATTTTAGAATAAATATTTTTGTAGTTATTATAAAAATGACGTTTTATTTTCAAGTGACATTTTAAATTTATTGCTTTTAACCTATCTCCGATGACAGAAGGACTTAAATATTTATCATTTGCATTCGTAATACAACTTTATGTTAGAGTGTTAAGGTTTATAATAATTTGAAGTTGTTAATATTATTAAACGTTTTTCTACAGTTCGTAATAAGAAATATAAATGTTTATGTGTGTGCAAACGTGGCCACTTTAGCGACTTACTTTTGTTCCAGATCATTCATCTAGTACTATTATTGATCGAAGGGTTAGCGTGTATTATTAATTAGTGTTAACCACAGACAATTAGTTGAGTTAAGAACAAAATATAAGAATTCTTATGGCGCCTCACTAGCGCATTTGACATGACATGCATGACACGCGCTGCGAAATGGAAAATGGCGTCCGCCACTATTTGTGTTTGTCGTTATTGGTGACTGTGTTATTATTAATACTGATTTGTTTTATTACAATTACATGAGTTTTGTAATTTTATGTTTGATGCATACTGATTGAACACGTTCTATATTTACTACGGATTATGTGTAGAATATTAACTAATTAGAGTGGAGAAATCTGACAGCAGCGGTGAGTTTATAGAACACAGCCGGTGCGCGTTGTTTTATTTTGAATATGTTGAGTGGCTAAACTGTCATTTAGACTTAAAATATTTATATAAACTAAGTGGCTGATTACTTTAATAAATAATATGCGATATGTTTCGTGTAAGGGCTTGGGGTCCGTTGGCGGGAAACGGCTGGCTGGGCTGTCCCTGTCACTCATTATTCGTCCAGAAATTGACGAAAATTTCCAATTAAATGCTAGATGTTAGCCCGCGAAGTCCAAATCTTGTTTTTTTTTTTTAAATCAAGTTGCAACTTTTTTTTGGTTTTATTTTGGTTGAAATCTGATTAGTTACAGTAATAATAATAGGAAATTTGTGAAATTAGCAATTTCATGACAACATGACGTTTTTCATATAACTATGTTTTTTCTTTAGGTTTAGCATAGCTGCTTTAGAATAAAGTTGTAGCTCAGGATGGTGGGTTGGTTTTACTTGTGAGTGTAGAATTATGTGCAAATTTTTTCTGTGTATGTGAAGGTGGCTTGGCCAATACTGAGTGCTCTTCAGCTTGCGCACATAGAAACTGTAAATGTGCATCAGACGCAAACTGTGAAGACCAACCAGCCTTTGTTAGATAAACTAAGACGACCCACTGACCAAATATCTACATTGGAAGGACCTGAAATATGGGTCAGTGGGTCGTAAAACATTATAAATAAAAATAAATAAGTAATAAGTAAGCAAATAAAAGTATTGAAAACATACTTATTATTGTACTAGTTGTTGACTTTATGGTGTGGTTTGTTAGTAATGTCAGGTGGTCGGCTGGTGGTTCTGGACCGGGCCGGGCGCGATGTGAAGCGGTACCAGCTGGCTGAGGGGCTGGCCACCCTGGGCAGCGATCCGGCCTGTGATATCCGCTTTATGCTGCCTACTGTCAGCCCGCACCATGCCACTGTTGTTGTTCATACTAACCAGGTAATGTGTTGTGTTTCACAAAGATTTCTGCTATATCCTTCTAATATGTAGTTTTTGTAAAGTGCTTGTACTAAGTAGACATAGGGAACAGAGTGGATAGGTATCAATGAAACCTGAAGCCAAAAGAAAGTAAAAAATTCAAGTCATTAAAGCTCGAAACTATTAACAAATATTCTCTGTATGAGTGAAGAGCTTTGCCTTGAGATGAGACAGTAACAGGCTGGTAACACTAATAATCAACCTATGTATTAAAATGATTTTTGAAAAGCAGATATTTTATAGTGGATACTAGATTTTGCCTGTGCCTTCGTCTACGTGATTTTTTGTTACCCTGCCCCACCCCATCGCACCGCATGCCTGCCTTATTACTTCGTTTTCGCTTAGCAACAACTTCTGACTATTTTCTTTTTGCTCAACTTCTAAGGATCCTCGCGTGATATTTAATAGCCTATAGCTTTCCTCAAGAATTGGGCTATCAAATGCAAAAATGTGTTTATATATCCAACGGATATTTCCAGTGATTAGAGCTTTCAAACAAACAAAACTCTTCAGCTTTATTATTAGTATTATTTTAAAACTATGATACCTCCAAGATGTTCATGGAAATCAAATGATGTCAAGGGCAACTATTTTTAAAATTAAATACTTGTGATTAACATATTTTTTTGGATAAGAATTAATATCATGTTTATAAAAACACCTTCGCAAAAATGCATTATTTTAGAACAAATTTGATTGTCATGATGATGATGATGATGATGATTAGGGGACTCCCTTTTCCGCACTTAGACTCCCATTCGGTCCGTTGTGCGTGGGGATTCTGGCTAACAGAGCCAGCCTAGCTCCGCCCAAAAGCACAGAAGCTTCCCGGGAGCTTCACAGGCTTCGCGAAGCAACCTCATTGTTCCGAGGATTTCTGCACGTTGAGAAGCCACGGCCTCGCAATCCAGAATGACGTGGGCGGCTGATTCCTCGGCATCCAGGCAGCCCTTGCAAAGGGGGCTGTCTGTGGCGCCTATGTTGAAAAGATGTTCGTTGTTTGGGGTTGTGACCTGTAATTGTACCTATTATTATTCTAAGGTTATTCCTACTCAGGCTGAGAAGTTTTTTGGTTAATCGCGGGTGTATCATTGCTAAAGTCAATTTTGACTGTCTACAGTCTGTTGCCCGTGACCATCTGTTGTTATGGAGTTCGGTCGATCTTTGGTGAATCCACGCACGAAATTGTGAGAAAGGCAAAGGGGGAAGTGGGTAAGGGCCTAGCACCCTCATATCAGAGCCTCCCTTCGCAAGTTCATCTGCAGCATCATTGCCCAGAGATTCACTGTGCCCTTTGATCCACTGGAGAGTAATACGATTAGACGTCGATAAACTCTCCAGAGCTAGATGGCACTCAAAAATTAGCTTGTTGTTAGTTTGTTTGCTTCCTGAAGCTTTGAGCACAGATAGGCTGTCGGATAGGAATAATTTAATGCCGTAGTTTCGGATGCCTAAGCGCTTTACTGCTGTTGCAGCTTGTGTTAAAGCAACACATTCGCATTGAAAGATCGAACTATGTGTACCTAGTGGTATGTGAAAGTTAATATTGAGGTCAAGGGAGTGTACGTCAGCATCTGAACCGTTTTGTGTTTTAGAGCCGTTTGTATAAATGCGCACTTCATTGACTCCTGACTGATCCCTTTCTTCCTGAACTGTTTGTATAATGTAGTTCTTGTTGAACATCGGTTGGTTTGGTGTTCTACACGGGGCAGCGATGAGAGGCTGGTACTCAATCGCCCGGTCCAGGATGATAGCGTGTGGACTGGTAATGTTTTTGCCCTATATGCCCAGATGCATTAGCCTGATGGCAGCTAGCACCGCTTCCTGCTGTATGTACAGGTCAAGGGGAGTTAATTGAAGGGCTAACTCCATGGTTGCTGTTGGGGTGGTTCTCATGCAGCCAGTGGTAGCTGAGCAGGCCAGTCGTTGGAAGCGTTGTAGTCTGGTAATGGTGGTCGAGAGTTCTGTCCTCGTCCACCAAACCAGAGCGCCATAAGCCAACATTAGCCTGATCAGCGCTTTGTATATTCACAGAGTAATCTTCGGAGAGAGCCCCATGATTTCCCTAACATTTTTTTACATTGGTAGAGTGCAATTGTGCTTTTATTAAGTTTGTAGTCAAGATGCTTGTTCCAGAGCAGTTTCATTTGCTATCAAGGATCACCCCCAAGTACAGTTTTTTTTTACCCCCAAGTATTTGACTTCGTCTTTCAGTGTTAGTTCCGTGTTGAAAAGTTTTGGGAGCCTATGAGGTCCAAGAGTTCTCTTGTTGGTGAACATTATTAGTTCTGTCTTCGAGGGGTTAACCGATAGTTCGTGTTTCGTGCACCAACTCTCGACTATTTTGAAGGCCTTTCTCATGTGATCGCATAAGATGCCCTCAAATTTACCCGAAATCAGAATTGCTATGTCATCCACGTATCCCACTGAGTACAGACTGCTGGCGTTGAGCTCTAAGGTGAGCCCATTTACGATTAAATTCCACAGCAGTGGTGACAGCACCCCACCTTGTGGGCAGCCTCTACTCACGATACCTCGTGTGGTGGTGTTCACGGTAAATTGAATAGCTCGGTATTGTAACTTGTTATTAATCCATTCTATGAGTGTTCGCGCAACACCGTGCGTGGCAAGTGCCTGTTCGATGCTGACGAAGTTAGTTTTGTCGAAAGCACCTTCTATATCAATGAAGGCGCCTAGGGTTGGGTTTTGGCTTAAAGAACGTTACCTATGCGTGGACTACGCTATGAAGTGCTGATTCAGTTGATTTGCCTGCACAGTAGGCGTGTTGATTAGGATGTAGGGGTCTTTGTACCGAAACCTGGGATCTAATCTTCCTATCCCCCAGCCTCTCCAGTGTCTTCAAGAAGAACGAAGAGAGGCTTATAGGTCTAAAAGATTTGATTACCATGAAAAAAGGTTATAGTGAGTCAACCTTAAAAGATAGACATAAGTTGCTGCGGACTTTTTTAGAACTTTTAAAGGGGAACAATTCCCTCATACATGATAACATTAACCATTTACTCACTGCATGTATGTAAGGAAAAATTTACATCTTTTTACTAAAAGAGATGAAAGACATAACTATAGAAATAGAGACCTATTAGTTCAACCATGTTTCAGACTGGCTAAAGTAGATTCATCTTTTATGGGTATTATGTTCAATAAAACAAGCATTAGGTAACATTTGTTTTATTCTTAGCAAGCACTAGGTAGCACTGCACTCTATTTACAATGATGTTAACGTAGGGTACTTATAAATACCTTATTAGTCAAGAAGGTTTCCAAATACCTACATAATTGATACATAACATACCTTTCCCCCAAGTATGCACAACAATTATAATTATAAACCAAAAAGTGTACAAAATCACTAAGTATATAAACCATCAATCTACTAGCTCTTGTAGCAATTAACATTTACTTAATGAGAATCAGAAGAAAATCGAGGAACTGATACTTAATACTAGCAGTTACAGAATGAAGTTGTTATCACTGGGCCTTTTTTTTTTTTGTTGTCGGGGGAAACCTTCAAAAGGCACCCGATCTCCGGGGAGGGAGGTCGGGGAGTGTGGGATTTTTACCTCACTAAAACCACCCCGGTGATCACCATCAGCACATAGGGGTGGTCCCGGTTCCTCTTAAAAGACCAATTCCGGAACCCCCCCGTGCAACGCCTGTAAGGCACATCCCTGGGGAGACTGTAAAGGGGCCTCCCCTGAGTCTCGCTATGCACGGCAGCACGTGATCACTGTGCCACCGTCTTCCCTGGGGTCACTTGGTGGGCGGACAGAGTCCCCACCCTGTGCGCCCGCGACCCCAAAGGTCCACCTACCTTGCTTGGTAGGCGGGTTTCGGCGTATTAGGCGCCAAGGCGGTTGCCACCCCGACGCCTCCTTCTCCGAGCAGGATCAGCCCTCTCCCGATCCCACTCGGCGGCCTCCTTCTTGACCATCACGGTCTCACAGAAGGAGGCTACTACCGTCCAATTCTCTGTCTCTGCCAGCATAGCCCTCACTACTGCCGGCAGAGACAGGTCTCGCCCGATCTTGGCAACCAGGACCCGCCGCTCGGAGGCCCACGCAGGGCACTCCTCGAGCGTGTGTTGTGCGGAATCCACGCTGCCTCCGCAGTGGTGGCAATTTGCCGTGGCCATCGCCCAATTCTACTGGCATAGCTGGCTTCTGCTCCGCAAGGTATTCCTAACATGTCAGCCCATTCTTCCGAGCTAGGTATCTGTATCACCTGCTCACTTCCTTGACCTGGCTGTCTGTCTGGTCTTCCCTGCCATTAGCAGTATTCCTTCCTTCCTCTTCAGTAATGTCATTCACTGGTTTTTTCTTTAGTATTTGGTCAATATGCCTATTGACAACATCTCCGTCTTCAGTTGTTACTTCGTAACTCGATGGGCCATCTTTACCCGTCACTGTGCCTGATAACCAACGTGGTCCTCTACCGTAGTTTCGGTACATCACACTTTGACCAACATTGGTATCCCTATGTTTCCTCAGACCATTGTTAACGATTTGCTGTTCAACTTGCTCATGTTGTTTATTGTAAGGCTGGATAGTATCGAGTAAAGTCCGTAGTCGTCTATTCATCAATAATTCAGCTGGACTTTTCCCTGTCCCTGCACATGGTGTCGCTCTTAATCCTAACAACATATTAGGCATCCTAATATCCCATGGTAGTTGGTCCATTTTATGTAGCTTGTCTTTTACAGTTTGTACCATGCGCTCCGCTAAACCGTTGCAGGGTGGTATGGCGCTGTGGTAATGTGTTTTATTTTATTGGAATCTAGGAATCGTTTCATTTCAGATGAGACAAACGGTGTACCATTGTCAGAGACCAAAGTCTCACATAACCCATGTGTAGCAAAGATCATTCTTAGATGTTTGATAACTGTTTCTGTAGTCATATTATTAACGATGAACACCTCAGGCCATCGCGAATATGCATCGACTATAATTAAAAAAACTTTATTTTGATAAGGTCCCGCAAAGTCAATGTTTATGCGAGACCATGGTCTTGTGGGTACAACCCACTCATAGCTGGTCCTTGGTGGCATGTGTCGACTTTCGAGACATTTATTACAGTTGCCGACCATTGACTCGATATCTTCATTTAACTGAGGCCACCACACGTAGCTCCTGGCCAAAGCTTTTGTTTGTACAATACCGCTATGTGATTTATGTAACATGCGTAAAACTTCACTACGTAGTGACGGTGGCACCACTACGCGACAACCTAGAAGAATACAGCCTTCGTGTATAGAGAGCTCATTCCGATGTAACCAATATATGCGTAGCTCACCCTCCGTGACTTTCGGAGGCCAACCGCTCAAAATATGATGAATATCTCTGTCCTTGTCTATCAGAACTGTAGGTTTGCGACTGTTATCAGTATCACAGATGTGTTAGTTTCGGTCAGGGATTGAAAACCGGTACGAATTTGGGTTCCGGTTCTTCATTTCGGTTCTTAAAAAGGTTCTTCTTTTCGGTACGGTTCCGGTTCAGGTTCCGGTTTGGTTCTGGTTCCATAGTACCGGTTCCAAATAAAGGTTCCAATATACCGGTTCCGTATCATCCGATTTAAAGGTTCTCTAAGAAAGAAGGGATAATGTTTGACGGCGTATCTTTTCTTTCAGTTAGGCTTCGAATTATTGGTGAGTAGAAGTCTGTACTGTAGAGTGTCAGCAAATATTGACAGTAATTATTATTAGTTGTTTATATAATCTACAGTTACTGTTAATAAATTAATATAAAATGGACAAAGGTAAGTTTAATCGTATTGTATTCACTTAGATATTATCATCTCCTTTATTTATTGAATATACAGGGTTAATGGAAAAACACCAACAACCTCTTAAGAGGTCATTGTACACACAGCTTCATTAAGTGATTACCCCTCCAAAAGACATGTGCGTTCAAATCCGTGATAGGCCCAAGTTGGTTTTTGTATTTTGCAAAAACATTTTATTTCAATTAATTTATTGTTTTAGTGAATAAATAAGTTTAAGATAGTATTTATTTTTTAAAATTCTGTTTTTATTATTGTTTTTTCAATAAAACGTTAATACTTTTATTATTGCGAAAACGACAAGCAATAATAGGGTTAACATTTACGAACGTTTTATTCATCGTCTAAATAGACTAGAGGTTTCGAGACCGCTTGCCGTGCCTATGAGTGGAAGTTCAAATCATAGCCACGAAATGTGCTTTTTGTTCATTATAATTATTATTTTAATATATTTTTCTATTTTGTTTTAGTAATTATTTATAAAGAATTTAAAAATAAAGAAAAATAAAATACCTTAATAATCATATAATAATATTTATTATTGCTATTATTTAACAAAATTATGATCTTATTTTACAACAAAGATTTATTTTGATTTGATAATTTTATTTACAGTTATCATAATATACTATTTTGCCAACTGATACAATTGGGTTCCTAGACAAGTGGCATCCTATTAACGTAAACGATAAACCAGTAAGCGGTAGAAATATTTTAGATTGACATAACCTAACGAAATGTCACGTGACCTGTCATGTCGTCTCAGCATACAAATTTGACATTTGACAGTCTGACAAGTGACATCGAAAGAGACAAGTTTTGAAGCGTTTGCAACTTGTCTAGGAACTAGAAGTTAGTTTGGCAGGATTACAAATATTACAATCATGAGCATAATAAGTGAATAAACATGTTATCAATAGATAATCAATTAACATCTCTTATTAGCTCATGATATCTACTTAGAATATTTTGCTATACAAAGTAAAATAGTGGAATCAAATGAGTTAAATGTCTTCGTTGTTTATTTTGTTGTCATACTTAATTAATATAACTGCTATTTCTGGGCTTTTCGCAATCGTTCTCTTCGATGCTCTTCTGTTAGACATATTTTGCAGGTCGATAACTGTGAATGTTCGCTGCGTGTAAATGTCTTCGAACCGTGGACAGAGAGATATTCCATGCCGTTGCGAACTGTAACGAGTGGATGTAAACGGCGGTGTAGTGTGAACCTTAACAATATCCGGATGATGTTCAGATTGGTCCGTCCGTATAGATCCCAGTAGTTCTCCGACCCATGGTCATTGTCTTAACATCGCCGGTTTCTTGAAATCTGCGCACCCATAAGCGCACCGTTTGTCTCTGTATAGAAAAAAAATGGTTTTAAATAAGTTATTAAATACACACAAGATACCGCAAATAGCTCAACAAGAAAAAAATCGGAGAACACAATTAATATTATAATGAACTTACTGCTATGCCAAGCTGTCTCGCAATTCCTTTTATGCTCACTCACATTTTGTTCACACAGAACAACTATTTTAGTTCTCATAAAATCATAAATCATTTTAAAAATTAATGAATAAATCGTAGTCGTTTACTCTTCGCCGTTTTAAGTGAACGTATACATCAAACGTTATAGTTATAACTTGAGGGTATGGATTAATTTTATAAAGACAAAAAACGTAAGTAAGTAAAATTAATGGATACCCTCAAATTATAACATCTCTCGATTAGACATCCCACCTAAAGATAAAATGACTCAGACCATAGTAGATAACAATTTCAACGCAATTCATATGGGCTCGCTGGCTAGTTCGTCAAACTGCCGGTATGAGTATGACGACGTTCGGTGATGCGATGGTTCAAATCTGAGTCGAAACAATGGGTTCTTTTTGAAGTATTCTTTAGATTATTTGTAAGGAATTTAATGTGTAACATTTTAAAACTTGAGGGGTTAGCACATACTGACGCTGTCTGTACAACAGACAAGTACACGAATGTATAATATAAATCAAACAATGAAACAAATATAGGGCGCACGCGTTGTTCATGCAACGAATGCATGATGCGAATGATCTACAAATGCAATGTACCCCTCTCTCCTCTTACAAAATCTCCTATCTTGCCGCTATTGTCCTGCGCTGAGCGGCATCGTATGAACTCGTTCGGTCTCGTACTCGTACCGCTAAAGAACCGGTAAAATAAAGGTTCTATTTTAGGTTCCGGTTCCGGTTCGGGTTCTAGCAACCGGAACCACTAAATACCGGTATTTTACCGGTATTTTAGGAACCTTTTCAATCCCTGGTTTCGGTGCATGTAGTTTTGCGCCGAGCCCAGGTTTAGTGTTTGCGATGTTAGCGCGTGGCATATTTTCCTTTATTTAATACTAGCTTCTGCTCGCGACTTCGTCCGCGTGAAATTTCTTGTTCCCCCGACCCACCCCGTCGCATCGCCTGCCTGCGCTTTTAATTAGTTTACCTTTTTTCTGACTTTTTTGGTTTTTGCTCGGCTCCTAAGGGTCCTAGCGTGATGTTAAGTAGCCTATAGCCTTCCTCGAGAATTGGGCTATTAAATGCAAAAAGATTTTTTCAAATCCGACTGGTAGTTCCAGAGATTAGCGCGTTCAACCAAACAAACTCTTCAGCTTTTTAATATTAGTAAGTATAGATATGAATGCTGTGGACGCTGTTTTCATAATCTATCAAGATTTGATGTAGTAAAAATTATTATTATTATTATTTGGTTAGACATACTAGCAGCTAATTAGCTAATGCGTGTGTATCGTATAGCTTTGAGATATGATGATTAATTAATGATCATAGAAGCAAGCATGAATATCGCAAATTTCAAACCATTTGATTGGTTAAAACAAGTTCGATTCGTTTAAAGTTTGAAGTTCATTCGGTTATTTGGATGATTTATTTTGTTGGTTCAGACGGTGGTGCGCAACGTGTGCTCCGACGAGACGCAAGTGAACGGGCGCGCGGTGAGCGTGGCGGCGCTGCGCCACGGTGACGTCATCGGCATCGGCGGCCGCCGCCTGCGCTGGGAGTACGCGCAGGCGGCGGCGCGCCGGCCGCAGGCGCCCGAGCCAGGTCAGCGCAGTACCGTGCTAAAACACTAATAGACAAACAATAATGAGGTAGCAAAATACATATCGCTGCGATTTGAAGGTTTTACAAATAAAGGTTGTGTTGTTTCCATAGCGCTGTACGTGTCGCGACGCAAGGGTCGCGGCGTGCGGCGCGGCAGCGGGCCGGCGACCGCGTCCGCACGCGACCCGCAACTGCAGCTCGCGCTCGAGATGTCGCACCGCGCCTCCATGCCCGGTAACTATACAGTATACACACACCACACACCGGCTCTCTTACGGCACTTAGCACTGTACGCGGCACGATCCGCAGCTGCATCTCGCGGTATAGATGTCGCACTGCGCCTCCATGCCCGGTAACTATACAGTATGGGTACACACACCACACACCGTCTCTCTAACGGCACTTAGCGCTGTACGTGGCACGATCCGCAGCTGCAGCTCGCGCTCGAGATGTCGCACCGCGTCTCCATGCCCGGTAACTATACAGTACACACCGGGTTCTCTATCGGCACTTAGCGCTGTATGTGGCACGATCCGCAGTTGCAGCTCGCGCTCGAGATGTCGCACCGCGCCTCTATGCCCGGTAACTATACAGTATACACACACCACACACCGGTTCTCTAAAGGCACTTAGAGCTGTACGTGGCACTATCCGCAGCTGCAGCTCGCGCTCGAGATGTCGCACCGCGCATCCATGCCCGGTAACTATACTGCATGTCGATTCTGTAAAAATCTCACCGTGAATACTTGCGTGGAGTGAGCTGTCAGTGTCATCCCACTGATGCTAGGGATTGACCAAGCAAACATTTACAATCATAAAAGAGATTTTAATAATATTTTTTAATGCTAATCCTATTGATATTTTTATATAATTCAAAGCTAGTATTTTAGTGGTCAAAACGTTCGCCAGCGCCTAACGCGCTTGCGCGGCGTGAAATATGGCTCATTCCGAATTAAGTCATCATCGCTCACGTGAATAATTTGCTTTCCGATTTAGATAAATCACCACTATGGCAGCTGAGAGTCAGTATTATACCTATTCACTTGAATAGTTACTCATGGTTGGATTATAGTATTTATTTGTGTATACACCACGAATTTCTTCTTTGGTAAGGTGGCGACTGTAGCCAGAAGCACAATTTCGACAATGCCACGTTAGTTTAAAGATCGGTGATAATTATTAATTTAGGGCATGGTCGGTAGTCGGCGTTATCGCAAGATGGCACATGCCATGACTTCATATATGTCGATTCACGGGACATCGTTATCGCGTTCACGTTAATTCAGAAAAGGGCCCTAATTCACTATGACCACTTAATGATTCATTACTTCGAAACCACGTCAATTCCTTAATAACCTAATCACTACATCTGCTATTAACGTATTCTCTATGACACAATGACCGAAACCGGTTTGAACTGTCAAAATACCACGCTTGACAACCGTACGGCGTGGTAAGATTATGCGGGGAATAATAGATAAATACCATACAGCAGAATTGGGGTCAAAGTGTAAGCACGCTGTAGTCGATTACAGTGCAATTCGGAATGTACCATATATCACTCCACTCGAATCTCGTAACCATGGCAACATCACCTCGGCGTCAACACCTCCACCAGCCTCGTTTTGATTGGCGAATACCTCGTCTTTTTCTACTTTAGAGTTACACATTTTGAAAATCGCTCAACGAAAACTTTGCTTAATCTGCCCCTTGGCAGACTCTAAGGCAGGGTCGCCATGAAATGTTGGGGGTTCAAGGGTCGTTAGAATTAGACAACCAGCTTGATAGAATGTACTTTAATGAATATCTAGTGAATTTATGTTACAATGCGCATTGATGTAAACTGCTTACTTATATTCTAAAGGAGTGTACTTACTACGTTATGCACTATTAGGGACCATACATACACTTCAGGGTTGACACCAACCACTTCTTCATTTAAGGGTTACTAGAGGTGCAGTGCAAACACGGGCGCGCGATGAGCGATAAAATATTTGCACTTATTTGACGTTGGTATTGCATTTTCCTAATGTTCTTATACATGACGCCTTACAAGTTAAATATGTAAAAACAAATCTCTAATGTGATAATGAGTGACTAACGCGCAAGCGCGGCATGATCTTATCACTTCACCTTCACTCCACCCGATTCACGACATTAAATGTCGTGAATCGGGTGAAGTGAAGGTGAAGTGATCACGCAATCTGCAATGTGATAATGACAGTGACTAACGCGCAAGCGCGGCGTGATCTTATCACTTCACCTTCACTTCACCCGATTTACGACATTTAGTGTCGTGAATCGGGTGAAGTGATCACGCCACACAAACTACGTGGGATTACATTCTATGGTCGGTCAGCTAGGCATCCGTTAGCACTCGATGACTTGACACACTCGGTTATCTCTTCTAATTCAATAGATTTGGGTTAATAACAACGCTGAACATCGTCGCAGTCTTTACTAGACTCGATCTACAATTGCTCATAATAACCAAACAATGTCGATGCGTATTTTCATCAGTCTAGCTGTCATAAACGTGAATGTTTTAATTTTATTTACTGTTCGTGCGTGACGCGCTCGCGCCTCAGTCTATATAAGGACTTACTAGACTAGGGAAAAAATAAAAAAAAACAGGATTGAGATTCTGACTGCGCTTCTGTTTTGCTATTTTATTGTAAGTAAAACCCCACAAAATATTAATGTTTTGACCACTAAAATACTAGCTTTGAATTATATAAAAATATCAATAGGTTTAGGCTAAAAAAATATTATTAAAATCTCGATTATGATTGTAAATGTATGCTTGGTCAATCCCTAGTATCTGGTAAGATGACACTGACAGTTCACTCCACGCTCACTTCACCTAAGTTTTCACGGTGAGATGGTTACAGAATCGCACTGCAGTATACACACACCACACACCGGCTCTCTTACGGCACTTAGCACTGTACGCGGCACGATCCGCAGCTGCATCTCGCGGTCAAGATGTCGCACTGCGCCTCCATGCCCGGTAACTATACAGTATGGGTACACACACCACACACCGGCTCTCTAACGGCACTTAGCGCTGTATGTGGCACGATCCGCAGCTGCAGCTCGTGCTCGAGATGTCGCACCGCGTCTCTATGCCCGATAACTATACAGTATACACACACACCACACACCGGTTCTCTAACGACACTTAGAGCTTTTACACACCACGTTTTTTCCAGGCGCCGTCGACGCGCGTTCGATCGCGCGTTCTCGGCGCTGCTAAACTTGAAAAGGCAGATTACTTGAGATTGCATCGCTGCAAACTCACGAGAAGCGCGTGAGCAACTCTTCTTGCAAAGTAAAACACGCGAACGACCCACAGACGTGCGTGTATCGCGCTGGAAACCTGCGTGCGCTGTGTACACGACTCGAATTTCTCAACTGTAAATTACGTGATGAGAGTAAAATCATTAGTCAAACCAAGTCAAATGAAATATATTTATTTCGGATTCAAAAAATTATATCCATAGGTGTTAGATTCAAAGGTATAATTTAATTTAAGCATGCGCCAGGCTGAGCGCCCATCCATGAACACTGATCCACTGCTTCAACAGTGGAGAATTGCACCTGCTTGCCAACGCGTCCACGATGCCGCTTGCAGTGCCACGCACGCGTCTGAGCAGCGAAGCGCATCGCTTACGGATGAATGCATAAAAGCAATCAGTGTGCGCTTCAGCAAACATAGGCGATGCGCTGCAAAAACGAGGCAGCCCAAAAAACACCTTAAACGCGTTGTTATATTGTACACGCATAGTCCCGTACACTCGCTGCGTGTAGTTGACCCATAGACTACACGTGTAGAAGGACTGACAATGACTTGAAGACATTCCTTAGTCGACGGCATGAGACTTTACGGCGACATCAATAATAATTGAGTTCCGTTTGAGAATTTACAATACCCAAAACAACATCTCAAACTTGTTGATAATATTCTACCAAGAAAATGTCTTTGCAACTATAAAGCCTGTCTTAAAAAATATTTAAAATTATATTTATAATATTATATATATATATATATATATATATATAATATATATTATAGTACATTACTGCAGCGGCCAGGTTATGAGGCATTGGTGGACGAACTCGCCACACATACGTAAGTCCATCCACAGAGCATATAACCTTTTAAGAGACGGAACTTAGAACATTCAGTTTGTGAGAAATTGTTAAACTTCTTTAGCCAACCGCATAAAAAAAAACATAGCTACCAACATGAAAATTCTGAGTAGCACTGACAATGACAATAATGACGTTGACGGGAAGAACTGTCATAGATAGGGATGCGCGACGCATCGTATAGAAATCAATAAACTTATCGATATTTAGAGTTCATCCATATCCATGAAATGCATACTACGCACTACGCAGATAATAAAAATAAAACTAATTTACTTATATGATTTCTGCATTTATTAATTTAATAAATTACCAGCGACCCGCCCCGCCTTGGCACGGGTAGGCTGATCTGTGACGGGTCTGTGAAGTTTGGGAGCCTGATCGCTACCAAACTTCACAGGATCACCCGCTGGGCTAATCTGATGATTGCCTGAAATTTCATCAAAATCGCTCCAGCCGTTGCTGCTCATGCAGTTTTTCTATTGATAGATGCACCAGTTCTTCATTCCTCCTCCTCTAGTTCTTTATGGACCTGGTCTGAATTAAATGTTTTTTTATTTTTTATTACCAACTGCTTTTAGCAACTCGACACCTGGAAGATACAAAATATAAAAGTTTACTTCTAACTGACTATGTTTGACTGTGAATTTATTTAGTGTGATTTAAAGTTAAGAAAACACCGAATTTACACTATGAGCGCAACTAAATAATTGATCATGAATAGATTATTATACTTGTAATAGAAATTCTAGATTTATTTAATATTTAGGTACATAATGGTGTCACAGGTAGATAATGTCTTACACTCTCTGACCCATTTCTTGAGCAGTCAACCTACTTAGACTAAATTAGATTACAATTTAGATGAGACAAATAGATAGGTATTACTGAAGGCACAAATGTTTTAAAACATTTCTTCATTAATTAATGCGCGGAAATTAAAACTAAGTAGTACCTACTACCTAGGCAGAACTTTTTATTTGAAAATATTTTTCTTTCGATTTTGGCGGTAACAAGTTTTCTATTGCGGCTCTTGCCGCCTCTTCAAACTCAAACTCAAACCATTTATTTCAATTAAACCATTTACAGGCACTTTTGAATTGTCAAGAAGTCGGTCAGTCAGAAAATATGAAGCTAGTTGCCCATTCCAAAGCGTAGGTACCTATGGAGAAGAACGGGCAAGAAACTCCATGGACACTCTTTTTAAATGATATTTTACAAAAATATTAGTTACATCATTACTTTTGATTTTAAAATTATATAATGTGAGAACGATGTAAAAAAAAAAATAAGAAAGACGTACGTGTAAAAAGCGTCCAGAGTACAACAAATAGTACTTAATAAACTACAATCCAAAAATAAATTAATTAAAAATAAGCCGAGGCAGCTAAGTGATGACCAGCCCTAACCGACGGCGGCCGTTCACGAACATGACGCTTAAGGGGCTTACAAGACCTAAACGCAAGTTTTCGAAACAATAAAAGTATATGATAGACTACAGTAAAAAAAATCAGAAAAATATATGATATTCTTCAGGATATATGCTAGATAGATAGTGTGGTGAAAACATAATACAACTAATTTGATACGATAGAAAAAAATCATGAAGATGCCTCTAAAAATTTTCTTTTTACAATAAAATCCATACTAAAATACATACAATCATTCTGATTTTTTGTCAGATTATTCTACAAGCAACATACTAAAATACTAGTGTTTTAATTTTTTTGTCCAAACAATAGATTCTTTGTAAATCGCATATTCTTATTTTCGAACAAAATACGTGCGCATGTGTGCGTAAACGCTGTGTAGCGACACTGCCGGCCGAGGCCTGATGCTATACGGACGTGTCGCTCTTTTCACCGCAATATTTCCGCCAAGTTTGTTATGTTTTTGTAAAGTTTTATTTGTAAATTCATTGTTTATTATTATTTGCATAATCTTCTTTGCGTAAATATTTTTATTTCGTGTAAATATAAAATACTTTGAAGTTAAAATAGCGTAACCTTGTTATCAATTATCATTTATTGTAAATATGAAGTGAAAAATTCCGTTCGGACTACAAAACGTTCATATAAAACGCTGAACATATTATATATATATATACGAAATTAAAAAATAAGAGCATTTTATTATTATTGAATATTTATTTTTTTAACAATAAATAAAACTATGAATTTAGAAACGTCTAAGATAGTGCAGTCATGACGCATATACGCATAAGCTCAACTTTTTCGACTACATTCGTAACTGTTACGTTAGCGTATGAGGCCGATGTGTAGATTTGTATTCAAGAGTCCCCGGGTTCGAGTCCCAGGGATTCTCTAACCGAAGTTTTCTTTTTAAATGTATTTTGAATTTATATATATTATGTATTTATTATTTTTTTATAAATAATAATTAAAACGTCTACAATGTAATTATCTTTCACAGGAGAAACACAGTCGTAAATATCAACACGGAAGTTATTTCTAATGCGAAACTACAATTTAAAAAAAAACTAAAAGCACCTAACTTATTGATATTGGGCATAACGAAATGACAAATTCATCTAAAAATTGCGATGAAAATTATCACAAGCAAGATTTTGGTTTTTATTATTATTGATTTCGTTTATAATAAATAGATTCATAATATTATGTATGAATGTTAGGTACCTATCTTTGAGGCTGTTTACACATAATGCCGCAGCTGCAGCGGCACCGCCACTGCCGCGGCGCCGCTGCATCAGTCACCCTTGGATTTGTATGATGATGAACACACGGCGCCGCGGCGGAGGCGACGAGTTTTGATAAAACCGTAGCAATACTCGCCGCCGAATCATGCTGCCGCCGCCGCGGCGCCGCCGTGTGCAAGGGTTCATGCAAATCCAAGGGCAACCAATACAGCGGCACCGCGGCGGCGGCGGCGCCGCTGTATTATATAATTTTTTTTTATAATGTACTACAGTCGTGCGGTACGTAAACACGCGATAACCCCTCCCGCCTACAGTATTTTAATTTCATCAACCTACTTGAGTTTCTTTCTAGTTTTGTGACTGTACCTACAGTCACAAAACTAGAAAGAAAGTCAAGAAGTTAAAAAAAATATTTACCTATAGGTATAGGTAAATATTTTTTTTAACCGACTTCTAAGAATGAGGAGGTTGTCAATTCGGATGTTTCTATTTTTTTTTTTTATGTATGTTCGGACATAACTCCGTCATAAAAATATGTAGATGGATTTGCAAAATTCTTTTTTTGTTCAAAAGAGGTTTATTCCGAAATGGTCGCATTTAAATTTCGTAAAGGTCTGATGAGGAGTTTCGGAGACAAACAACGGAACTCTTCAATACATGCCAGTTTACCCAATCACACAACATAACATCACGCCTATACCCTTTAAAGGGGTAGGCAAATGTTTTCAATAGCTTCCTGTCACTGATATTAACATAGCAATTAGTGTTATATGAATTTGGGCGGGGTAGGTACAACTAAAAAGTGAAAAATATAACTTTTTTACAAAAAAAAAAACAACCGACTTCCAAAAAAATACTACAAAGTGAAAAATAAAGTCTTTAATTTCGGAAGTCGGTGTCAAAAAACGAAAATGCAGATCCAACGACACCGACTTCCAAAATTAAAGTTAATTACTTTGTGTTGTTTTTTTTTTTGAAGTCCGTAGTTTTTTTTTTTGTAAAAAAGACTTCATTTATAAAATAGAAACACGTTGTGAATGGAATAGAAAGAGTTCAATAAAAATACATGGTCTTTTTGATCAATAGATTTAATTAAAAAAACTTATTGACGAATTCAAACAACCAAAAACAGCACAATATAGTCTCTTTGCCATATTATTAAGTAAGTACTTGTACTTATTTCAATGAATATTTGTCACAAATTGCACGCTTACTGCTTACGAAACCGTCACACCGTCCGGCGTCCACTCGTCACTGCGGAGCATTCGAGACTGAGTGTACTGCAGTGCGATTCTGTAACCATCTCACCGTGAAAACTTAGGTGAAGTGAGCGTGGAGTGAGTGAGCTGTCAATAGAGTCAATTCCTAGCAAAAACAAACTCACTTCACCTAAGTTTTCACGGTGAGATTTTTACAGAATCGACCGGCTGTAAACCGAAATCGAGGCGCGTAGGTATGATTCGCGTTCCGACCGTTTTTATGAAGATAGAATACTGTATAGATAAAAATACCGTGGCGGGCGGTGCGCGGCGGCGCTGCCGCAGACACGGCATAATGTGTAAAAGGCCTTACTTACTTGACAAAGGAGAATGGGTAGACCGTACCCAGACACAAAGTTAATGGGCATTGTCCAAAATTTCTAACCCTTAGATATTATTTTATTTTTTGAAAATTTAGAGCATATTGAGAAACTAATTTGAATATTTTGATGATTGGCTCAATAGTTATTTTTTTAAAAAATATTCAATTATTTTAAGTTTTCAAGGTAGGTGACGTCATCAGTGGCATAAAAGATTAAGTGCCGTTGCCTTCCTAGTACATTTTAAAAAAAATGGCAACACAATGTCATCAATTTGACATCTGTCAAAGTGTCAATAGGCGGAATAGACATCTTAAATAATCGAATCCTATCTTAGCGTATTTATATACAAATGGTTTTTTATGAGTAAGTGTCCTCCAAGGAAATTACTACCCTCTGTCGTCACTAGAACAATCGACGCGGCGTCATTTTTACTATTATTGCTGCAAGTTGAAACAAAGCACTTCCTGTATTCCATAACTCTTGCAATATATTAAATATTGTCGAGTGTTGAAATAACGTATGTAATGTAATGAAATATAAACAAGAATCTTTATATTTTTGGCATTTATATTTATAATAATTTGACAGTTGACAGAGTGTAGACTATACTTGCCTCTTACTTTTTTCTTCTGAGGCAACGATACAAAACTGTACGGCCAAAGCCGACGTAATTTGAAGGGCAAAGAAGGTCAATCGTATTTTATCAAAAATATCAATAAAATATGAATATTTTTAATAATTAATTAGTCCGTAATGATCAGTAACGCTATTCCTCGAAATGGTTTTTCAATTACAACATTTAAAAAAATATGAACAATGCCCATTGCAGCATTATGAACCCACGCACAACGGACCAAATGGGAGTCTAAGTGCGGAAAAGGGAGTCCTATCATCATCATCATCATGCAGCATTATGAACTATGTTGATCTTTATTACCCTCATGGAGTAGTTTGCTTAATTAATCCTAAGACAGCATGTCTGAATTCACTTGGAGAAAAAAGTTATGTGAGGAAATTGAATTGATTTATTAAAAGGAAATATTTAACCTATTCTTTCAAAACTTATTGACCTGCTAATGATGGACACTTTTTGAAATTAATGAACCTCTAAAAACTTTTTGCGCTTTTAATGATGCACTTTTTTAAATTATTGAGCCTCCTTTTAACTTAATTTAAAATAATTAAAAACGTAATTTAAAATCTTCTATTTTTTTTTCATTTTATTATTGATGAATGGGCGGCCCGCTTTTGACCTCGATCACGCCTGATGGAAAGCGATAGATGATAAGTGATGATATGTGATGTTATTTTTTTTATAGATTGGAAACAGTGGTACCACAGGAAGATCACGATTGTGAAGTTATTGATAAAAGTACATATTCATCTAAACGTGTACTAGAAGAAATAACGGGATAAGAGCTTGACCCACCTCTTTTAGTTTTAACGTAACTCCTGAAAAACTTCGGATTATTTTTGAATTCGTTTTCCAATCGCTTCATATAATTGTTGTAACAAAGTTTTGCTAGGTCATTACAGCGCTTAGTTATAATCTGCAGTTCAATTCTGTCTAAAGGGTTTTTGTAAATATTGTGGCGATTTCTGATCTTATTTTTGCAATTAAGTAATTTGATTAGATCTCGATTGAACCATGGTGGAAATTTACTTTTTTTTGGCACTCGCTTAGTTATAAATTTTTCTATACCTTTCTGAATAACGTCATAAAATACCTCCACCATCTCATTAACTGCCTGCTGTGCTTCAAGTAACTCATCCCAGGCAGTTTCACTCAAATATTTCCGAATTGGTATGTAACTCGTTTTTCGAAAATTAGGTCTACCGCAAGTAGTGTTATATGGGAGTTTAGCTTCCTTATTTAGAGAAATCACGATATCGAGGGGTGGATGATGCTGGTCAATATTAGCAATCGGATCCTCACTTTGACTCACTCTACACAATGAATGGTTACATAGTATAAGATCTAAAATGCGGCTTGAAGCATTACATACATTGTTAAATTGATTAAGCCTATTAACATACGTGAAATCTATCAAAGTTTGACTTAAATTGGACAACTTAAGGCATTTATCAGAATTATTGACTATACTTCAATCGATATCACCGATATTGAAATCACCTGCGATGCAGACATATGATAAGTTTAACTGTTCAAACACTGCATTACATTTGTCCAAAAAGTGTTCCAAGTACGAGATACGTACAGGTGGTGGCAGGTATACAGAACAGAGAGCTGCCCGACGTACAGATCGAGCCGCAGGTAGATCTAAAATTACCCAAAGGTTACAATTACTTTCAAATTGTTCTGCTCGTTTGGAAATTATAGATTTTTTTACGGCTATCAAAACACCCCCACCTTCTTTACTACTCTGTAGACAAGAACTTTCTCTGTCCCTTCTGTATACAATGTATCTGTCGTCGAACAGCTCGCTGCTCAGTACGGTATTATTAAGCCAAGTCTCTGTAAAAATGATATTGTCATAGTTATTACAGCATACATTACGAAAGATGATAATATGCGTTTTTGTTCTCACGCCTCTACAATTCTGGTAATAAATTTGTAAATTATCGAATTTTGTATTATATTCAAGTTACAATTACATGTATTTTTAATTAAAATATAAAGTATGTTTTTTTTCACGTCAACTTATTTAGGGACTCTAGATTCTTAATGAGGATATGTTCTGACCCATCACTTTTCCTGACGAAGATTCTACCATTTCTAACCCAGACGAATTGATATCCTTTTTCTTTTGCTTGAAGTCTAGTAGCAGCATGCAGCGCTTTGTTAGAAGGAGACAAATTTTCTTGCACATATATTGGCTTCTTTTCACCAGCCAGTCCAAGGTCCGCTGTATTTAGTTTTTCGATGTTATTCTTGCCTTTATTGTAGTTAATGACAGAAGCCAAGAGTAGGTCACGAGTTCTTGGGGAGGCCAATTGGACTACGATAGAGCGCGGGCGGGCACTAGAATTTTGTAGTTTGGCTACACGGGTGCAATGATGGATATCGGTGTCGCTCAACTTGCATCCAACGACTGATCCTAGTTGCTTAACGACTGTATAGAGATTCTCCTGTTTATTTTCGGGCAAACAATGAACTTCAAGGTAAGTCGAACGTGCCTGTTGCTCCAAATAGTTGATTCGCTGGCCCATATCCGCCACTGACCTCTTAAGGTTAGTATTTTCTGTCTCTAAGTCTTTTACCGAGACTTTCAAAGCCCTATGTTCAGACTGATATTCTTCAAACTCCTGTATGTGAAAATTCAATGACGCCGTCATCTCCGTAAGTTCTTTCTTAATCGGTTCAAGCTCTTTATTTACGACATTGAGTATTGTATTGTTTATTTGACGAAGCATAGAAGCGAATTCAGCCTGTATTACTTCCTGGAGGAAATCGCGTACATCATCACGAGTCACAAAGGTTGCTTCAGGGGGCGAGTTCAAAGCAGGTCTCTTGTTCCCCCTAGAGGTGGAGACATTACGGGTTGGAGTATATTCCTTTTTGGAGGTATTCGAGATGTGACTCCCGCAATTAGAACACCTCCATTTACAGTAGACATCCGTGTCCTCGGAAACTTCCGGAAGAGACAGGCACTCAAAATGATACAATTTATTGCATTTGGAACAATTAATCGATTTTTTTCCATCCTTGCTGTCTTCATTAGCACAGCATCCCCATAACAATGTTGACGAAGCCATTCTAATTAATAGTCAGTCTCACAACAATTCCAATGCCGAAATAATTATTAAAAAGAAAAAAATGTATACTGTTCCAAGCACACTATTAAAGACCCCTTCAATCTTTGTTGGTAAAAGTGCACTCTAATAAAGGCCCTGCGCAATACAACGAGCGAACTAACAGCGAGCTCGCGAGAAGAACGTCGTATGCGCCGTGCTATCTGCGGCGCTTACGCGTTTTATTATAACTGGTGAATTACTCCTGACGGTAGATGAATAACTATTTTGATACGTTTTTTGTCTAGAATTGATACACAAAGCACTAAGTCACTTATTAATTGTAGATTGTTGTTATTGATATTATTCACACGATCAGCACTTTTAACGACACTTTAGAGCACTTTTGACGCGTACCAACAATATTTTCTTAGGAGCAGTTCGAATGGGTAGTTACTCGTACAACGTATAATTAAGGTGAATGGGTAGTTGAGACCGCGAAATTCAAATTTTCTTATGTTTTTTGCAATTTGCAGGTCAGTGTCAGGTTGGATCTTGATCAAAATATGATTCGCGACAATAGCAGGTACATATTTAGAGAAGTATAATCATTAGAATCAATAATACATCTTTGTAAGTTAGATTTCTACCACTAACACTTTTCCATAAGAGATTGGTGGTTGGTGGTAGAAATCTAACTTAGAAAGATATATTAATGATTCTAATGATTATAATTCCTTAAATATGTACCTGTTATTGTCGCGAATCATATTTTGATCAAGATACAATCTGACACTGACCTAAAAATTGCAAAAAACGTAAGAAAATTTGAATTTCGCGGTCTACTACTACCCATTCACCTTAATTATTGCCGACTTTCAAAAAAAAAAAACACTACAAAGCTACAACCGACGATACCGACTTCCGAAATTAAAGTTATTTTTCACTTTGTAGTGGTTTATTTTGGAAGTCGGTTGTTTTTTTTTTTTGTAAAAACAGTTTTTATTTATCACTTTTCAGTTGTCCCTACCTACCCCACACAAATTCATATAACACTACTTGCTATGTGAATATCAGCGACAGGAAGCTATTAAACACATCTGCCTACCACTTTTAAGGGTACAGGCGTGATGTTATGTTGTGTGATTGCGTAAATAATGCATACAAATGCGATGGCAGCGATCGCGGTTGATTTGCTGGCATTTATTGAAGAGTTCCGTTGTCTGTCTCCGAAACTCATCATCAGAGGGCCAATTCTACTAATTTTAACAACGTTCACAGCCTGATCTCAGTCTCAATCTGTCAAAAAATACTTCAAATTTCCCTACATTTTGACAAGTTTTTGACATTTCTTTGTCGCTGAGATGAGACTGCGACTAGATTTTGAACGTTTTAAATTACGAGAATTGGCCTTCAGATCTTTACGAAATTTAAATGTGACCCTTTCGAAACAAACCTCTTTCGAACAAAAAAAGAATTTTGCAAATCCGTCTATTTATGATGGAGGTCGTCTATATAGGACCCGAACATAAATAAAAAAAATAATAATAAACAAATCCGAATTGAGAACCTCCTCCTTTTTAGAAATCGGTTAATAATTTTGTTGTCATAACTACTTGTTTCCGCGTCATCTATTGGAATACTCGGGCGTAATCGTAAATCGTATGCTGTATGTCATAATTGTGATGGGCGTCGTCGTTAGATGGCGTACGCGTCGATTGTGTATATGTGTGCATGCGTTTCTCAAGGACACTTTGCTCTACTAGTCCTCTTAAATCAGCACCATTCAGCTCAACCATTTTGAAGGGAGCTAAATGATCCAACACACACGCCACCGTCAGCGAGACATTTGAGTGAGCATGACATACTATCAGCTGCCAGGGCACATTCGAGTCAATGAAAGACATATTATTACCCGGTAAATGGTAGCTATAGGGTACATAGAACTCACATCTGTGCTATGCAATTATACAATACAAAGGAAATTGATTTTATACAATGCAAAGATAGACTTACAATCTTCATGAATTTCAGGTGGCGTTAAAGTATGTTCATCACACTCATTGTCTTCACTTGAACCAGAGTAAATACGAATGAGTTGGATATCTTCAAAAATACGCACCGAACACGGTTTGTACGTGAGCGCGCTCGTTACGTATACGTCGTCGCACGCACAGACTGAGATTTATCACTGCTAAGGCTAAGAACTCACGGAGCGATTTTCGCCCGCGTCCGCTGCGGTTGCGGGCCCGCAGCTTCTGTAGAATGCAAATATTTATATAAAAAATTAAAGCACATTTCACGACGCGTTTTACGCCCGCGGTGTACGCGGTTGTATGCGGCTCCCGCTGTACCGGCGGGCAACTAGTAGAATCGCGCGGGCCGCGGTTACTCGCAGCCTCGGCGGGTGGCGCCCGCGCGCTTTGCGATCGGCAACGCAACGGCTCGTTTCAGGTGTGTGTCCATGGCGGTCTGGACCTCAACTGATCGTTAACCGCCCGTCTTGCAATCTTGCGATCATCGCCCGCCACGTTTGCGGGCGATGATCGCAACCGCGGCGGCCGCGTAACCGCGCGAATAACCGGTCTCGTGAGTTTTGAAATAAAACCGCAGATCCACGACCGCGGCGGTTGCGGGCGAAAATCGCTCCGTGAGTTCTTAGCCTAAAGGTGCCCAGTCGTGGCTACTTCGCGCCGTACGTAAACCGCCCGCGCCCGCTCCGCGGCTGCCCTGCTGCTCGTAATAATATGTACGTGTACCTACCCTACCTCCTTTAACTACAAATTCGTGAAGATGGCTACAAATTCTAGTAGCTATAGAAAATATTGCAGTGTTTATGGATTGCTCAATAGCAGTTTGTCAAATCCAGAATTGTCTTTCTTCACACTACCTAGCGAACAAGAACGTTAAGTATCAAATCTACCTACTAAATCATACATAGGTACGTACATAATTTTGTGTTAGCTGTTTACCTATCTAAAGTCTTTAGGTAATAGTTCTGCTCCAGATTTCGTTGACCAGATACCAATTTGTAGTTTAATTTTAATAAACCGGGAGAATAATAGCCAGCCCCCAGTCAGCTCCTAGTCTATGTAGAAAAAATAATAAAAAATAAAAACTTTGTATTAAAGATTACTTTTTAATACAGTTGCTCAAAAAGTGGCGTATTGCAGGGACGTATAGCGTTCGGGATGTGGGCTATTACATACTCGTGCTTTTTTTTTACCTTTCCCGAACTCGTGCGTTCTCTTTCCCAACTGTCAAAATAATGTCTATTAAAAAGAAAAACCAACCATGAAGTTTTTACTAAAAAAATTCATAGAAGTTTTTATGATTCATGCAAATACGTATATTTCTAAAAAGAAGCTACTAATTTGTTTCAATATCAGATTTAATGATTTGATTGAATGAGTTAGGTTAGGTTTCATTTCATTTCATCTCATTAAATTTAATTTTCATTTCATACCAATAAAAAAATTCTACTGAAGACTTGGCTGTATGGGCATAGTTCCCTTTGCCTACCAGAATGGGTAAAGAAAAAAAAATCTCTGCTTATATTCTACGGTTGGCGCCATTGGTTAGTTGAGTTTATTGTGTTTTTATTATTTTATTAAATTGCTTAATTTTTTCGCAACTGTATTAGTATCTATATATAGACAAATGTCTACCCGAGCCGAGGCGCAGCCGAAGGCGAGGGTTGACAGTCGGAACAAGTTGCAATGACGGTTTCGCACGTGTACTGAACGACTATTTTTAATACAGTTGCGAAAAAATGAAGCAATATTTAATAAAGAAACTTTCTGAAAAATGGCGCCAACCGTAGAATATAAGCAGCGATTTTTTTTTCTTCACCCATTCTGGTAGGCAAAGGGAACTATGCCCGTTCAGCCAAGTCTTCAGTAGAATTTTTTTATTGATATGAAATGAAAATGAGAAGAAATGAAATGAAACCTAACCTAACTCATTCAATCAAATCATTAAATCTGATATTGAAACAAATTAGTAGCTTCTTTTTAGAAATATACGTATTTGCATCATGATTTTTTTTAGTAAAAACTTCATGGTTGGTTTTTCTTTTTAATAGACATTATTTTGACAGTGTTGGGAAAGAGAACGCACGAGTTCGGGAAAGGTAAAAAAAAAGCACGAGTATGTAATAGCCCACATCCCGAACGCTATACGTCCCTGAAATACGCCACTTTTTGAGTAACTGTATTAAAAAATTGTTTGTCTAGATTGACTATGCATTTTTGACGTTTGAATCTATACTAATATAATAAAGCTGAAGAGTTTGTTTGTTTGTTTGAACGCGCTAATCTCAGGAACTACTGGTTCGAATTAAAAAAATATTTTTGTGTTGGATAGTCCATTTATCGAGGAAGGCTATAGCCTATATAACATCACGCTACGACCAATAGGAGCGGAGCATCAATGAAAAATGATGCAAAAACGGGGAAAAAATATTCCTTTTGAGAGCTTTCGTTGCGTACGCTGCGTAAACGGTTAAAGTTACGCAAAAATCATGTATGACGGAATTGTTTCCCTTTAAAAGTTCTAAAAAAAAGTCCGCGATAGCATATGTCTTATCTTTTAAGGTTTACTCACTATAACCTTTTTTATGGTAATCAAATTTCTTCTAAACTAATGCATTATTTGCGAAAACGTATCCTTATCAAAATAAATACGTTATTCATCACAAGTATTTAATTTTGAATAAAATTGCCCTTGACATAATTTGATTTTAACCGACTTCGAAAAAGGAGGAGGTTCCCAATTCGGATGTTACTATTTTTTATGTAGGTATATTCGGGCATAACTCCCTCATATATATTTGCAAATATTTTTTTTTGTTCGAAATGGGTTTATTCCGGAATGGTCCCATTTAAATTTCATAAAGATCTGATGATGAGTTTCGGAGACAGACAACGGAACTCTTCAATAAATGCCAGCAAATCAACCGCGATTGCTGCTATAGCATATGTATGCATTGTTTACGCAATCACACAACATAACATTACGCCTGTACCTTTTAAAGGGGTAGGCAGACGTGTTCAATAGCTTCCTGTCACTGATATTCACATACCAAGTAGTGTTATATGAATTTGTTTGGGGTAGGCAGGTACAACTAAAAAGTGAAAAATAAAAACGTTTTAACAAAAAAAAAAAAACAACCGACTTCCAAAAAAATACTACAAAATGAAAAATAACTTTAATTTCGAAAGTCGGTGTCAAAAAACGAAAATACAGAACCAACGACACCGACTTCCGAAATTAAAGTTATTTTTCACTTTGTATTTTTTGGAAGTCGGTTGTTTTTTTTTTGTAATAAAGTTTTTAGTAGGTTTTTCCTGAAATTACCGCAGGTGAAACGTCTGATATATCAGCGCACAGCCTAAACCACTGATCCTAGAGACATGAAATTTGGAAGGTGTGTTCTTTGTGAAGAGTAGGTATCCACTAAGACAGGGTTTTTAGAAATTCCACCCCTAATAGGGTGAATGAGGGGAGGATGAAATTTCACGCGGACGAAGTCGCGGGCAGAAGCTAGTAAACTATAAGTGACAGTCCTACGTGTTTCGGCAATTATCCCTCGCTCGGGGCTCGAGTTGGCTTTCTTTTGTTTTTTCTACGCTTGAACTCATTTAATTTTGTCAAATACAATTAGGTACTTTTCAAAATCAATTCAGAAACACGAACAACAATAATTTTTCCCGCGTTAAAGTGTTCATTTGTTTTTTTTTTCAATAAACAGCTTTCTATTTTCAAGCCAGTTCGAAATTTAAATAAAACCTTTGATAAGTTACCTCCTTGGTTGCCATGTTTCGGAGTAAAAGATTGTTTCATTTTTAAATTACACGACAGATATTAGTTTACTATGTCATTTATTGGGCCGCTGAACCACGACAGATATGGATTTTCATACAACTTTTGCCGGCCGCTGCTCGCATGTGTTTGGCCAGTAGGTATAGCAATTTCGATTTATCTCAAAGAAGGTTGTCAAAATAATGCTCAAATTTCCAAGCATGTTTGAGAAAATTATATTGTAGTTATCCTCTAAACCTCACGGATTTTTGAGACTTACTAAATTTTAAAAGTTTTTTTTAAATTTTGCCTTGCTGAACATACTGCTTAGACAGTTGTTCAACAGCCACTAGTGATAATGTCCGTCACTCCTTTCCGAGTGTTCGCATGTGTTGTTGCCTGACCTAACCACGTGAGCTATCGTTGACAGGCAGTGCCGGCGGCAAGCAAGTGGCCATCGTGCAGCCTCAGAGGAGAGACACTAGTGATCAAATTGGTAAGAACCAACTAGTAACAAGCACACCACTGGCATATTTTAGCTAACGCGACTAATATACGGTTATATTGTAGACAAGAACCCGCAGAGGACGTCGCTGGTAGCGAACAAGCGACCCAGAACGTCCAAAAGCGACCTCGACACGTCTGCCAGTGAAGCAGAACAAGAGAAGACTAAACGCAAGTCGACCGCGCGAGTGAGCCCCAAGAACTCTCTGTCGAACTTACAAACCACGACGAAAGCGACACTCTGGATCGAGTCGCGGAAGACGAGTCCTAGAAAGTCGAACAAGACACAGACTCCTACACAGGAACAAGTACTCGGGGCTCGCAGGAGCACGGCCTCGGCTAAGAAGAGCACGCCGCTGCGACTCACTGTGCTGAAGCGGGCGCAGAGCGCTCAGAAGATGAGGGTCACTAAGATTGAGGGACCGCTGACTATGGGTAAGTCCTTACATTCATTTTTATTTCAGTTATTTACAAAAGGCGGACTTAATGCCTACTGCCGGGAATGCCTAAAAGGATCTTCACAAAGGCTGGTGACGGAAAACATCGCCTTTATCAGTAATTAAAGTCTCTCGCCGACACTCGGCACTGCACTAGCGTCCTCTAGACAGAGCGTCTTCCTACATTAGAGTCTAAATAATGTGTGTGCAGTGACCTTGAATTAAATGAAGTTGGTAAATATATCGCAGCGATAACTCCCACCTCAGCGCCATACTAGTGCGCCGTCATTCATTATCATATTCGCCCGGAGACTTGGTCGCAGGCGCATACCGATTTACATATTATTACGTAATCAAATACTCAATAACTGCCGGGTGCATTCGCGAGACACACGTATGATTTGTTCAATCACTTTGTTTTAATTGACTTCTAAATTCATAAGTAAGTTCCTATTCCTGAATGCAATAGAAACAAATATTTCTGTGATGACTGCTTTTCTCTATTTATGGTATAGTCGCTTTTTGTTGCAAAACTTCTCCCTTCTCGGACTTGTATTAACCCATAGCGCGTGATGACGTCATTATCTTCTGCGACTGCATTTCCTCTGTTATATATTAATTGGCGTGACTCAATTACGTAGTTCATGTAGAGTTATTAATGGAATTATGTAGAATTACAGGTGAGCGAAGTAATAACAGTAATCACTATGTTTTCGTTCGACGCGCAGACCACACGAAGCAGGTGGCCATTCGTTTGATGACCGGCCACACGCCGAAGTCCAAGCCGCACAGTCCGTCGATTGTAGTGAAGAAGTCGAGCCCGGTGCGCCGAACGCCACGCTCGCGCAACAGTCGCGCCACACCCGGCAACAGTCGCGCAACACCTGGCAACAGTCGTGCTAAACCCGGCAACCGTCGCTCTACTCCCGGCAACAGTCGCGCTACTCCCGGCAACACTAGCAACAGGAGCAGTGGCGCGGACCGCACTGTGAGTAATACACACACCACTAACTAAAACATCCATACTAATATTTTAAATACGAAAGTAACTCTCTCTCTGTGTGTTACCTTTCACGCCTAATCGACAGAAAGGATTTCGATGTAATTTGGCATAACTGATAGACCATAACCTGGATTAGGACATAGGATTCTATTTACGTCGGTGTACGTTCTCGTGGTATAATTTCCGACTTCCGCGCAGACGAAACGCGACAACAGCTAGTCATAATATACATTAATTAGGCACTAGGCAGCCGTCAATATGTTCATCAAATTTTAGAAAAAGTTCTGCTTTACATAGTGTCGTCTCTGTCCCTCATACCAGTGTGACAGTCTCTTTCTAAAAGTTGATGTCATCTTGCCGCCCAGTAATTAACTGGGTACAAATAGAAGAAAAAAAAAACCCGACTGCGGTAAAAACTTAAGTTAAAAAAAACTGAAAGCTAGCAACAAGCCCATTTTAATTTTTTTTTTTATCTCCAATTGTATCATGCGATCAGTCTTCTAGACTATAAGCAGATGAGATGACTCTATCCGTCGGCGTGTGGGGCACCACTCCCATTGGAGTTTGCCCTAACTCTTCAAGTCAATCTTCGGACTGACTGTTCTGGTCGAAGATGGGACATCTTCGACCAGAACAGTCAGTCCGAAGATAAATAATAAAAAAAAAACCCGACTGCGGTAAAAACTTAAGTTAAAAAAAAAAAACTGAAAGCTAGCAACAAGCCCATTTAATTTTTTTTTTATCTCCAATTGTATCATGCGATCAGTCTTCTAGACTATAAGCAGATGAGATGACTCCATCCGTCGGCGTGTGGGCCAACTCCCATTGGAGTTTGCCCTAACTCTTCAAGTCAATCTTCGGACTGACTGTTCTGGTCGAAGATGTCCCGCCGCTTTTTTAATCGGCGGATGCTTTCTGGAATAGTAAGCTGCCCCGCAAGCTTATTCGGATGCTTAAGTAGTCGGCACTTATAGTTTTCTCCATGTGTATTTATTTCCTCGTTGACCATCGGAATATTGAGAATTTCATGGATCTCTGTTGTCTTGACAAACCATGGTGCGTTGGATATCTGTTTAAGGTGAATGGGTAGTGGTAGACCGCGAAATTCAAATTTTCTTACGTTTTTTGCAATTTGCAGGTCAGTGTCAGATTGTATCTTGATCAAAATATGATTCGCGACAATAACAGGTACATATTTAAGGAATTATAATCATTAGAATCATTAATATATCTTTCTAAGTTAGATTTCTACCACCAACCACCAATCTCTTATGGAAAAGTGTTAGTGGTAGAAATCTAACTTAGAAAGATGGATTATTGATTCTAATGATTATACTTCTCTAAATATGTACCTGCTATTGTCGCGAATCATATTTTGATCAAGATACAACCTGACACTGACCTGCAAATTGCAAAAAACGTAAGAAAATTTGAATTTCGCGGTCTCAACTACCCATTCACCTTAAGGATGAAATTTTGTGCCCTTTGCACTTTCATTTTGTTGGAGGCACTGGCTGATCCCCAAAGTTGGATGCCATAGGTCCAGATTGGCTTTAGTATGGTTTTGTATATGAGGAGTTTATTGTCTATAGCCAGTTTTGAGTTTCTTCCCAGTAGCCAGAATAGACCTCTGTATTAAAGATTCATTTCATCTCTTTTTGTTTCGACATGTTTCCTCCATGTGAGCCTTCTGTCAAGATGCATACCCAGATACTTCACTGACTCGTGGTGCGGGAGTTGACTACCGTTTAGGGTGACCGGGTTACAGTCATTTTTACGGAGTGTAAATGTGATATGCACGGATTTAGATACGCTGGCGGCAATTCTCCATTTGGCAAGCCATTCTTCAGTTTCTTTTAAACTGGTTTGCAATTTGCGAGATGCTTGTGCTGGACATTTGTGCGAGGCAAGTAGGGCAGTATCATCCGCGAAAGTGGCAATTGTGATATCGTGAATTTGTGGCAAGTCGGAAGTAAACAGGGTGTACAATACGGGTCCAATAACCGAGCCGTGTGGTACTCCTGCGGATATTTCGTGGAATCTCGAGGTGGATTGATTTTCCCTTACTTGAAATATTCTGTTGGTAATGTAGGATTTTAATACACCATAGAATGTATGTGGTAATAAGGTTTTTATTTTGAATAACAATCCTTTGTGCCAGACTCTGTCGAAGGCCTGTTGTATGTCGAGAAGAGCAGCCGAGCAGTACTCTTTTTTCTCAAAGGATTTCCTGATCGTCCTGCACACTCTATGGACTTGCTCTATGGTAGCATGTTCTTTCCGAAATCCGAATTGGTGATCTGGGACAATGGACTTTTCTTTGAGGACATGTAACATTCTATGTAGCAGGGACTTTTCGTAGAGCTTAGACATTGTCGGTAAGAGACTGATTGGTCTATACGAGGTGACATCATGTATAGGTTTACTAGGTTTGTGGATCATTATTATCTGTGATACTTTCCATATGTCTGGGAAGTAGCCTACGCGTTGAATGGCATTGAAAAGTATAGTCAAGTACACAAGTCCCTTGCGAGGCAATTCTTGAAGTACTTTTTTGTCGATAAGATCATAGCCCGGGGCCTTGTTGTTTTTCAATGAATTTATATTCCTATGAATCTCTTTAGGCGTAACCAATTTCAAGGGTAAATCCAGTTGAAGATCTTGGTTGAGGACAAGGTCGATCTCAGATTCATCCGCGTTTGGTCTCGGGTTATTAGGCATAAATACATTGCTAAGATGGTTCGCAAATGCATCAGCTTTGTCCTGTTCAGTTCTTATCCAAGTTTCGTTATGGTTCCGAAGCGGTGGTTTGTGGTGCAAGGGTCGATCCAGGTTTTTACAGGCCCTCCATAATGAATAGTCGGTTGTTTTCGTAGCTGAGAGACCTTCCAAATACGTATTTAGAGCGGCATCATCTGCTTCAATTATAAGAGTTTTTAGCTCTAAAATAGCTTTGTTTAATTCTGTTTTGTCATTTGGGTGCCTACTTGTGTGCCATATTCGCCGTAGTCTTCTTTTTTCCATAATTTTTGTCCGTATTGTTTCCGAATATACTTTGCTTTGGTGTGAACGTTCTTTGTCTTCTGGTGTTGACCTCCAACAACTTTCCTGGATCACCGAGGTTATATTTCTCGCAGCTACGTCGATGTCCGACTCAGTTTTCAATGGTATTTTGAGGTTGATTCCATCTTCGACCAATTCGCGAAATGAATACCAATCTGTGTGCCTGTTATATAATTTGGGGTTTTTCTCTCTGTTTAGGACCGTGGTGCCAATCGTCAGTATTACCGGAACATGATTAGAGTTGGCGTCCAGGCTTGTCTCTACACGGTGAAAAAGACTGGATAGCCCCTTTAAGGTGAAAAAATCTATGACATCCGGCAGTTTATTTGGGTCTGTGGGCCAGTTGGTTGGGTCTGTTGTAGAGATTGTTCTGAGATGGTTTTTGTCTATACTGTTTTTCAGCTCTCTGCCTCTTGTATTAGTAAGTCTGGAGGCCCAGTGAACATTTTTTGCGTTCCAGTCACCTCCAGCTATAAAGCGGGCGCCTAGGGTGTTAAAATACTCATTATATTGTTCCTCTTTCAGTTTGTGTTTAGGAGGGCAATAGATTGCAGATACATTAAATGTACCATTTCGATCTTCTATTGCGACTGTTGCTGCTTGTATGTATGTACTCAGTTTTGAATTGAGGTTGTTCATGGTGTCTGATTTTAGACTTCACTACTATAGCCGCTCCGGCGTGTGCAGTCCCGTCTGGGTGATCTGTGCAGTAGATGTTGTAGTTCTGTATTTTAACACTGCTGTTTGCGGTTGTATGAGATTCTGATACTATATAGCAGTATATCTATGTTGTGGGTGTGTAATAGGACTTCTACCTCTACTTTATTTTAAATTAAATAAAAGTTGGAAGCAGGCGGAACCCATACCATTTTTATTATATTTTCAAATTCAAATTGGTCCCGCTTGCTTTCAACTTTTAATTACTTTTTTTTTAAATTTCCTACTTTTTAGTTTACAAATGTGAAAGATTTCGCAGACGATTTAGTTCTTGGTACGTGTTTTTTACGATTTGTCACTTCGAATTACTTTTAACCATCTAAGTTGTATATACTTTTGTAATCACCTTTTAAAACCCTTTATCTTGATACTCCACTCGATAGGTATTGAGAAAAATAGTATATTTCATTACAAGTGCGGAAAGGTTGTCATTGCAAAGAGTTCCGACAAATGTCTACCCGAGCCGAGGCGCAGCCGAAGGCGAGGGTGGATAGTCGGAACAAGTTGCAATGACGGTTTCGCACGTGTACTGAACGACTATTTTTAATACAGTTGCGAAAAAATTAAGCAATTTAATAAAATAATAAGAACACAATAAACTCAACTAACTAATGGCGCCAACCGTAGAATAAAGCAGAGATTTTTTTGTTACTCAGTATCACTCTCACAATTAAGACGAATCTAATGGCACCTCTCAAGCTGAAATCGATCAAGCCGTTTAGGCTACAGGGCGTTCCAAAGAAATATAAATACATACATATACTTGAAAAACATAACCCTAATTCTGGCGCAGTCGGGTAAAAATAGGAGTGAGATACTAGATTTAAATTGATATAAGAATTACGCCTTCTTAGTGCACGTTATTACCTTGTGTCGGCTAGAACAGTCATATAAATTGAAATTGGCGCGCCCCTTTAATGCGCTCCGTACAGATATAGTCATATAATGCACTTTGCAGTGCATAGTCGACACGAACTATTAGTTAGAACATTTACGGATAGTAATAACAGCTCCGAAAAAAAAATTAAATATGAGCATACTCAAAATATGAAATTTACTGCTTTATATACTAATTTTCCGACAACTTATATGCGAATACAAATAAAGAAACGACCGAATAAAATACTGAAAATTCCGAAAAATCAATACAGCATTTTTGCTGACGTAATATTTTTCCACCAGCTTAAATTGCGTTTTACCGAAAACTACAGATAATCATTTTAATCGTAACTCACCTATTAAATTTAGAATTAACCTTACACATTTTATAAACTGTGGCGCTTGTTGTACATACTATTGTGGCATTATAAAAATACTTTTAGTGATTGCATAGATCCTCTTAAGAAATATGAAAATGTGCTTGTAAGCAATGTCATTCATTACTTACACCTACTTACCTGCCACTTTAATCAATGAATAATTTAACTAGGAAAGGTATTTGGATTCTCATTCGCTCGCTCTTGCATCCTATGTCGACGGAGCCCCGCGTCCTCTATTTCTTTCTGTGTAAAGGGTTTATAGTAATCATACCGTTCGTTCATTCGGAATCATACCTTAAGGATTTTTGCTATTATTTAATGGTAATATAAGTGCCAATATAAAACACAAAAAAGACTTTTTATTCTTGATAGTAATTTACCTTTTAGATAAATAATAATAAAAATGTGATGCCTTATGTGAATTGATTGAGATAATTTAGTTTGAAGTGAATGTTATTTATATAATTATATGGTCAGTGGGTCGTCTTAGTATTATTTGTGCCTGCGTACTTGTTTTTCGCCATGTAAACGCACCCTTTCCCCTTTTAGGTATTCGATTGTGTGACTGTCCCTATTACTGAGCTGAATTTCTTGATTATTTTAGTAGATTTTACATTTAATGACCTTCACATGGAAAAGTATTCTTTAGTATAATAGAAATTCTATTTCTTTTGTAGAATTTTCTCTAAAAAAGGATCCAAAAATTTGAAAGTAAAGATAATGTCAGTTGAATTCCCTGGAGTCCCAATACTGAATATACTATTGTATTTTTAATATGCTTAGATGCAAAAATTGGGAATGGTGAGTCATCATCATCTGCCTAGCCTTTTCCCAACTATGTTGGGATCGGCAAAAGTTGGGAATGGTAAGTATTAAAAAAAAAGCATTTAAAAGTCATTAAATAAACAATATCTAAAAATTATTATAATTTACACTGTTTTTCAGCTACGAAATATAGTCACACAACTGATATAAAGTGAGACTTTCCATTATGTTCTAATATTTTTTACAGTATTTCCGTTTTAAACCCGTATTATTATATTTTTTCCTATAGTATACTAGCTTCCGCCCGCCGGCTTCGCCCGCGAGGTATGTTGATAAAAACTATCCTATGTACTTCCCCGGGATGCAATTTATCTTTCTGCCAAATTTTATCGAAATCCGTTGAGTGGTTTCTAGGCGTGATATAAGGAAACATACAGACAGACAGAGTTACTTTCGAATTTATAATATTAGTATGGGTTAAATTTACGTTTTATAGAGACCAACGACAGTTTAAAATATAATACTATCAAAAAACCATTATTTTTCAAGGTGGGGGTACATTTTTGTGAAAATGCCCTACAACTATTAGAGGATTTAATCTTCTAGTTCTGATGTAAAAGATTTGGTTGTTATATCGTCAACAACAGTTGTTCATTTACAGCTATTAAAATTTAATTGCTCGCGCGTGTTCACCATTTATTTAATTTACATTGAGTTATTTAAATTTATGTATTGTGCCACGAAACGAAATTAGGCTTTCCGAAACACATAAATGTTCAGCGATAATTTATAGTTTAGGAATTTCAGCTTAATTGGATGCTAAGAAGAGCTTAAAAATGGATTACTGCGAGCGAAAACACATACAATACATTAGCAGTTCAAGGAAGGAAAAAAACATTTTTTTTCACCACACCTACCATGTTCGAACTTCAATTATTCGAAATAATGTCCCGAAAAGTACTTATTATTTGTATTGCTTTGGAAAGCTGAGGACCTATGGAAGTTTTAAAAACTATTTTGGGGCATTACCGCCCTTCTTCTTTTCTTTTTATAAACACTGAAAATCTGGAACGAATCTTGTTTGTCCTAGCTCCTAAACTTTAAATAATCGTTGAACATACATGGTAGTTGTTTGTTAGTTAAGTAACGAACTCCTTGGTCTTTTGATGGTTGTTTAATTAACGATTTTTACAATGAGTAATGAGAAACGAATAATAATTATTGACACAGAAACGCATGTCGTCATTTTCTTCAACCGAATGGGGCGGGAAAAAGCCGACCGGCACTCGCAGGTCTTTTGACGTCTCAATGACAGTGACAGCGTCACATTAGCGAACCGCGGCGCCATCAGTGTGTTTCCGGGAGTGAAATTTCTCTTTGGACTTAGTTTCACGGGCCATCCTAAACACAAGTTTGAATACATTATATTCAAACTTGTGTTTCTCCACTGCTGGGCAAAGGTCTCCGCTCACAGCTTTCCATTCTTCCCTCTATGTTGCCTATGTAGTATACGAGGTTTCTTCAAAAAATAAGGTGACTTTTCAAATTTCGCGGGCAACGTACCTTACATTTAGTTTTTTTTTTTAATTGGTATAGGTACAGACGCCAGCACTTACTACAATCTGTCAATTTTTTTAAATAGATTTTCAACTGTATCGCTAAAGCATAAGGTTAAAGTTGATTGGGAAAATTTGACAGTTTCGGGTAGCTTGATGTGCTGGCGTCTGTACATGTCCTCAACATATGTTGGACATTATTAGTCATTTTGCATTTTTAGTTTGTTTTGAACAGATATAAAGGTTGGACGTGTTTTAGTGTGCTTGGCTATTTTTTGTTATCGAAAAAAATGGATCAAAGAATCGGTACCTATTTAATTTTGTGTGGAAAATAAAATTAAGTGCTCCAACGCCCTTGAAATATTGATTGTGGCATTTGGTGAGTCTATTTTAAGCAAAAAAAAAGGTTTATAAGTAGTACAAGCTCTTCACAGAAGGTCGAGAATATGTTAAAGACGATGCTCGCCCTAGCACGTCAACAACCGATGAAAACGTTGAAGTAGTGAAGTAAATTGTTAAGGAGAATCGTCGAATCACTATTAGAGAAGTTGCTGAGGATGTCGGCATTTTTTTCTGATGTTTTGGGCTTGAAACTTTGTCAGCGAAGTTTGTTCCGATATTGCTAAATTTTGACAAAAAGAACCGTCGCGACTCGTGGACCTGTTGAATGACGTCGACGATGATCCAGATTTGCTCAAAAGGGTCCTCCCTGGTGACGAAACGTGATTATGACGTCGAAAGACCCATGAAAGGACGGAGGTTTGCCTTGATTGAGGAGATAAAGACCGCATCGCTGGAAGAGCTCAAGGCCATACCAAAAAGCGCGTATCAGAAGTGCTTCGAGGATTGGAAAAAACGCTGGCACAAGTGTATTATATCTGGAGGCCAATTCTGGTAATTTAAAACGTTTTAAATCTAGACGCAGTGTCATCTCGGCGGCAAACAAATGTCAAAAACTTGTCAAAAATGTAGGGAAATTTGAGGTAATTGTTTCATATTGAGACTGAGATTAGACTGTGAACGATTTACCGTTTTATCGATTTTTGTTTTCCTCCCTCCGGAGTCAGCAGCCTGCTGTGATTCGTCGATGCTCATCCATTGCTTTCCATCAGGCGTGATCGAGGTCAAGAGCAGGCCGATTCAGAAAAAAAAAAGTTTTTAAAATTACGAGAATTGCTCCTCTGATGACTTCTAATTATCTGATTACTTAGAAGGGGACAAAATAGATATTGATGAATGAAGAAATATTTTTCGAGAAAAATAAAAGTCACCTCATTTTTTTTAAAAAACCTCGTACATATATGAAAAATATTAATCGATTATTGATACATAACTGAATATTACATTGATACATTACATAACTGATACTGAATATTATTTCATTATTTCCCTAGGTAACCATTCTAGAGATAACCGATTCAGACGGACGAAATTCATCTCTACGAAACAGTGTCGCATCGCGTCGCTCAGGACAAAAAAGTCCAAAGAAGTCGTTCGGGTCGACCAGCCCAAGAAAGTCTGCCCTAAAAGATCCTTCAGTTAAACGCGGGGCTCGGAAAACTGAATCTATAAAGTTCGATCTGAGTAACTTGGAGAACTACTCGCAAGACACCGACGTGCTGATGCTGAGCGATACTACGCGGCAGTCGTGCGTGGCCGACAGCGCCTCGGACGATGACGTCACGCTGCGCTACTCTGAGTCTTCCGCGCAGTCGCCGTCGCCGCGCCGCTCCATACACTCGCGCAGCGGCCGCTCCACATACTCGCGCAGCGACCGCTCCATACACTCGCGCAGCGACCGCTCCACACACTCGCGCAGCGACCGCTCCACACACTCGCGCAGCGGCCGCACGCTGCAGGCCCTCGGCACGCCCGCGCGCCGCACGCGCTCGGGCCGCACGAGCTGCGCGGCAGACTCGCTGTCGAGCTCGCGCCGCAGCACCGCGTCTGTGGACCGCAGTCAGAACGCGACGGTCGCGACTGTGTACGGCACGCGCACTCTGAGCTCGCGCGCGTCCCGGAACGACCTGGAGTCTTACTCCATCGTCGACTTAGTTTCCATCGACACCGACGAATCCGCTCTCTCTACGTCCGTGTATGGCTCAGCGGGCTCCGCTGCCAGCACGGCTTTTGGAACTCCACAAAATACTACCGGCAGGAAGACGAGATCCACTATCGACCGGACACTACTCGGCTCCAGCACGCCGTACGTGAAGAGCAGGCCGTCCACCCCGCGGTCTCGCTCCGACCCGAGCCCGCACACGGCGAGCAAAACCTCCATGAATGGTACACAGTCCACCGTCAGGAGCTCAGGGTCAAGACGATCCAAGTCCTTGTCGACACCGGAGAACACGGAGGATACCAAGAAACATATCTCAGTGAACAGTACGCGAATATCGCGCGCTTCGCGCAGCAGGTCGCGACTTAACGACAGCGAGCTGCTGCTGCTGGACGAAGATGACGACTCGCCGAGGACTTCCAAGAGAATCAGCACCACCTCGAAATCTGGCAGGCTTAGCGCACAAACAGCTTGTGACGACACAGAAGTCACGCCCACTCATAGTCCTGCACAAGACAACGGCACCTGCACCCCAGAGAATAGACACAGCCCTGAAGCAGCTAGCACTCCCGTCCTAAGTATTCAAAGTCTTTTAGATTCCAGCCAAAGTTCCTTTGCTTCCCAAAGACCGACAAGAAAAGGCAGACCGTCGTTCAATACTAAAAGAAAGACCATCGGAGGAGTCACAGAACCTAAAACTAGAGTCGGCGCTAAGTCCAAGTCTTTGAGCTTCAGCGCCAGGCAAACTAGACTGAGATTAAGCAGCGACTCCGTGGAGATATTAAATAAGAAAGACGACAGTGAGATAGTGACGCCTAAGAGTGCAGTTAAATTGGTACCCGAAGGAGTTAAAAACAAACACTCGACGGCTAAGAAGCCGCAGTCGAAACGTTCGATCATAGACGACTTGAACGAGTCTGATATAGTGAAGCAGCTGTTTAACAGTCCCGTGAAGAGGAAGCTGTCGCAGAGCATGACGGAGTTCTCCAGGAAGCAGCTGTTCGATGACGACGACTTCGTGCGATCCCAGCGACCCACGCGCAACACCATCGCGCTCACAGGCCGCACCCCCGACCACTCGCTGTTGGACCACACCGAGTCCTACACGCCGGAGATATTCGTGAGTCCCATCAGCACTCCCACTCGCAGTCCAAGTCTAGAGGGTATAAAACTTACGTTCGCTAAAACTACCCCCGAGAACGACCTACGAAACGTTAGAGGTGTGAAAAAATTACTACACACGTCGCGCACGAGGCGATCTATCAAGAATGACCTGACGAACGTGTCCGGGGTTAAGAATTTATTTGCTAAGAGCCCTAAAAACCGACTGAGTGATGTCAGAGTGAAGGAAGTGTTTGCTTCATCGCCTAATAACGATTTGCGGCGCGTTACCGGAGTCAAGTCCCTGTTCCGAACTACTAACAAAAGAAAGTCGCCTAGAAATGAACTAGATGACGTCAGAGGTGTGAAGAAGCTGTTCAACACAAGGAGCCCGGCGAACGATCTGCGGAACGTGTCGGGAGTTAAGAGAACTCTGCGAAGACAAAGTCCGAGGAACGACCTGAATGACGTACGGGGAGTGAAGCGCGTGTTCAGGCGAGACAAGCGGAACGACTTGAGTGACGTCAGCGGAGTCGAAGAGTTGTTTAACTTATCCAACTATTCGTCGGCTACTGTCACCACTAAGGCTGAGAGCTTGTTCGACCAGCTGGTCGGCAAGCCACAGATAAGGGCGGTGTATTCTAAGACATTCTCCTCGAAAACTGTTCAGAAGACTAAAGGCCCTAGAGCAAAGTCGTTGCACGCATCTATAGACCTAATAACCGCCGCTGACAACAACTGGCTAGAACAACAACTGAACAAACGACTACAAATAAAGAATTATTTAGATTCTTTGAAATCTGCTAACACTTCCAAAGCCAACAACAGATCCAAGGCAAACAAATCGAAGCCCTTGCACGCGTCTCTGGACGAAGTGACCGACGTTGACGTGTTGCTGGAACAAGAGCTGAACAAGGAGCAACAAATTAATAAGTACCTAGAATCTATGAGATCACTCAACGAATCTAAAGGCAACAAATCTAAACCCAACCGCTCTAGGTTTAATAAATCGAAAGCTCACACATCTAAAGCCAACATGAGTCGTGAGCTACAGAAGTTGGTAACAGAGACCGTGGAAGGCGACGCACCGCTTCGCACCTCGAGAGTACGAAACAGTACTGTGATACGCAACGAAAGTGATGCAGATCGTAAGAAGTCGACGTCTGAGCTGTACAGCGCTCATACTCTGCCTATAAAGAAGCGCTCTTTGGTGGAGGCCTCGGAGAAGGCGTTGCTTCCGTTGAAGAAACGCGCCGTCGTGCACTCGACGCCGGTGAAGGGATGCCTGCACGTCACTATGAACGCGTCCGCGCTCGCGCGCGTGTCGCCCATACGAGCAGATGAGACGCGCTATACGGAACACGATACTTCTATTACGTAAGTTCATTTTATTACTAAAATTTAAATTTTCTTAAATTTACAATTAGCCGCTGCGTGTCAGGTGTGTGCTGATCTGTGATTTGCGACGGTAACAAATATCAACATCATTCTCCTGCCCTTATCCCAATGTATTTGTGGTCGGCGCAACATCTTTTTCTTCTATACTTCGCTATTAGTCATCATCTCGGTAGTCACTTCGTAGCCATATCATCTTCACACAGTCCATCCATGGTTTCTTTGGTCTTCCCCTACTCGTATAGCCATCATACTCAGAACTTTCCTGATGACATTTCCCACATTCCTCTGCTTCACATGTCTGTTCATCCCACTGATGGGCAAAGGCTTCCCTATGATTTCCAGCTCTTTCGATCCAAGGCTAAAGTGGACCACTGATCGTTGGTTTCTCCACGACGAGTTTTGACGAGTTATGCGAACATAAATGTAGTTTCGTTATTTTTTGTATATCGCCAGAAAAGGACTGGACTGGTAGAAAATGCTCAAGGTATTAAGTCCGCCTTTGCACAGTTTTTTTTTGCTTGTGCATAAAGTTTTAATAAATAAATAAATAAAAGGCGATAACAAGTATGTAGATTACTGATGAAGTCTAAGTTAGCATTGGCCTCAAATGAAGTCAAATGTCATGATTTCATGAAATAGTCATTCAATAGGGTAATTTGAACTGACAGACTTGTATTGATGATTATGTGTTACGGTCGCGAATCATATTTTTATCAACATTCAGCCTGATATTGACCTGCAAATTGCGAACAAATAGGATTTTTAAAATTTTAATCTTTAGTTTCAAGTTTACTATTGAAATGTCGAAATGTGGTTATACTAAACGTGGGTGACGAAACCCTAGGGGGAGTATTCCCTGAAACGTGATATTATGTTGATGTTGTTGGGGACCAAACTTGGTTCTATAACATAAGAAGGATAGTTATCCATCATGACTTGTTTACAGATTTTTGTGTAATTTTTTTTCTGCCATATTCTTAATAATGGATCACTTAAAATAGTTTTTTTTTATTCATTTCAGGGCTACTCAACCAAAAGAAACGATTGAAGTGAGATCAAAGAGCACGAGAGGCACAAGGGCGAATACAGAAAACCTCGAAACCGCAATTGCGTCTGAATTTGTGAAGCCTCGAAAGACTCGCGGAAGGCCGAGAGCGGTCAGTCCTAAAGTTAAGCCAACTAGCCCTGCCAAAGAGAAAACAAAAGCTAAGAAAGCAAGTCCTGCTACGGCCAAAACAACAAGTCCTGTTAAGTCCAAAAAGGCAAGTCCCACTAAGGCTAAAAAGGCAAGTCCCGTTAAGGCTAAAAAGGCGAGTCACGTTAAGGCCAAAAAGATAAGTCCCGTTAAGGATAAAAAGACAAGTCCCCCAAAGGCAAAAAAAGCCAGTCCTACTAAACCTAAATCTAGCCCTGCAAAGAAATTAGTGAGTCTTGTTCCAGCCAAAACGACACGCTCTCGCAGAAAAGATGTTTTGACGCTAGAGTCAAACACCATAAAGCGCAGATCGACATTAGTTGTCGCTAAAATGTCCCCCGTCATGAGCCCCAAGCCGAGGGCGACGCGCAAACGAAAAGAACCGGAAACTCCGTCGACGCCTAACCCGAGTCCTAAGAAAACACGCGCGACGCGCAAGAACACATCAGTCAAGGATGACAAGCTCAAGACTCCAAAGAATACCAGAGCTAAAGCACTGAAAGCCACCGTAGTGGTCAGCAAACCTTCGCCGCAGTTGAAGCCGCACGCGAAGAGAGGACTCGAAGACCAGACTGAACAGGAAGCGACGAGGAACACACGGAAAACTGTAACTGTGCAACATAAACAACCAGAATCTCCCAAGAAATCTCAAGTACAAACAAAATCGTCGAGTAAAACTCGAGCAGCTGAAGTACAACCCAAAACTAGAGGACGAAAGACTGTTGTGAGCGAATCTATAGACAATGCTGAAGTTGAAAAGGCTAAAGCTCAAACTAAGAAGGGACATAAGACAGACCCCGCTAATAAAAAGACAAGGAGTAATGAACAAGAGAAGTCTATTGAAGAAGCTAAACCAGTGAGAACTCGCGGCAAGAAGGTAGAGCCGCAAGAGAGTGTGGAGTCGGTGCCAAGCACGCGAGGCCGACGGACGGCGAAAACTGATAGTATCGCACCTGAAGTTAAAACTCGCAAACGCAAACCGGACACAGCCTCAGACAATGAGGTACCTCCTAAAGTGAGTAAATCTAAGGAAGTCGCTGAAAGAGGGAGGAAGCGGGTGACCATCGTGAGCACGGATACTAAGATTACGCGGAAGAAGTCCGCGGTTAAGGAGAGTAAAGAAGTGAAAGTAAATGAGGCGCCCGTGAAGCTCACTCGCGGCAGGAAGACGGCGGAAGTGGAACCTGTGAAGGCGACGAAACAAAACGAGCAGAAAACACGAGGGAGAAAGGTGAGCTACAATTATGATTGTTTTACAACAAAATTTAACAAAACACTCTTTGTTATTAGATGTAAAGTGTATTGAATGTAACATTGTGATTTCTGTTTGCAGGCAAATATTGAGAATGTTCCTGCGAACCAGGCTTCTGGGAAGCGTAAAAGACCAGCTGCAGTAGAACCATCGCCCGCGAAGGAAAGAAAGACGCGCGCCACTCGCGGCAACACTCAGCCAGAAGGTATATATTACAATAAGACAATTGCTATATTCCTGCCCTGGTTCAGTGGCGGTACCTTCATAGAAGGAAAAAAGCCCGGCTTGCCCTAATATCATAATTCACAACAACAAACGTACTTAAACCTATCAATAAAAAATATATTAATAAAATACCAGTCAATGAACTCGAACTCAAACATTCATGGCATAGGAATAATAATAAAATTTCGAATTCCGAACTTGCACACTGCACTTGCGCACTGGACTAGGTTGCCAGATATACGTACTCATTAAACTCAATCATTCATAAAAATTTAAATTACGTGCTTTGTTGCCAAACCTACGCGCCAATTTCGCCTCTAAACGCTATACAATGCGTTCAAATGCACCATCTCGCTCACACTTAGTCTGGCTTTTACCTGGCTTGCCTTTCCTTTCTCTGTCTCGCAGTTTTCGCCTACAAATTGCTATAGAAACGTTTACATTTGTTGATATTGATAAGTACATAAAACATAAATTTCTATGAAATGAAAAGCCAGGCTTTTGAGAGGCATTAAGTTCGCGCAAATACACTATCCGCGTTGACCCGCGTGAAGTGGGTTGCGAAAGCAATGCACGTGTGGCGCGTTGATGCGACGCGACTCAATTTGTTATTGTTTTGAAGTTTTGATTTTGAATACCTACTTTGAGAATTAGTTTTATTATTTAAAAAAAATATTGATTGTGGCGATGTCATTCCCTATGATTTTGTAAAATGGTTAATGAATATAGTGTTCTTCTATCATTATGTGAATTCGGAAACTGTGATCGAAAAGGTACGTAAATACTTTGAGTTTTCTGCAAGTTTTCTGTCAATAAATAACTCTTTTACTTCACCGTAACCAATCTCAAATTACTGTACGGAAATAAAAACAAGTATTTTTGTTAGTCAAGAAGACATTAAAATAGGTAAGTACTACTCATTCGATTGTTTATTAGGTATGAGTATGACAAACTTAGGTAGCGGCTCATGTTAAGATTTTCAATTGACTTTAAAAATGTAATTCATGAAATAATGCGTACGAGAAAAGAACAATAAATCGATAATTTGGAGGCCATCTAGTGCATTTTGATTGAACAAATTTTGCATGTGACAATCGAAATGAAAAGGACAAAAAGGTCCGGCTAAGCGCTGTGGTTATGTGTATTCATGAATATAGATGGCGCTTATGACAATTACGTATTGATGCATGAAATGAGTAGTCCACTTGCAAACACCGCTAAATTAAAAAAAAAAGAAAATCAGATAGTGCGGCCATTTTATTTGTTGTTTAAAATGCTTTCATAAGCAACTATCAATCTCGATCAAAACTTCGCATGTTACGCATAAATTTCGATTAAATATTCAGTACTCCTGCAAATCTTGCTATATTGATTGATAGTTAACTTTCAAACAGCTCTAAGTTACAGTTAACTTTCAAAACTCGCCATATTACGCAGTGACTCGTGCAAACGCCGCCATCTTATTGGTTAAAAACCAAGGCTGCAAGTAATATAAAAAGAATTACAATAATATTTCCAGTTGTAGGGCATTCATTTTTGCCTCCTGATCATATTTTTGGAAATATTGAAAGGGCTACACGGCCTCTAGAAGTCATAGCAGAACCAGAGACCTATTTTGATATTTTTCAAAAATACGGTACGGTGCTGAGACTTGGCAAAGATTTCAATTTTTATGATTGGAAATCAAACACCAAAGACGTACTGAAATTGCCTGGATCTTGGCATTTCCAATTTAATGCATCCAAGAGGTTTTTTTTGAGAAAAGACAGGAATGGCAAAATCGCCGTTAAAGGGGAACCGCATTATGTACCTATCGGAGGTGGTGAATTACGGCAATGTTTGTAAAAGAGGTAAATCGTTTGAACAGATCACAGAGTACATTGTAATATACTGAAAGAACAGATTGAACCTACTTTGATCAATTTATGCGTTCTTGTAAAACCAGAAAAAATAAATGATGTGAGAAACTTGCTGATTAAACATTTTGGACAAGATTGGGCTAAGGTGGATAGTCTAAAATATTATAGATTTCTTGAAGAAAACCAAACTGAAGCTGCTTTAGATGAAGATACCGATACTGAGGAAACTTTGATGGATGAAGACACAGAAATAAGAGTATAATTTTATTGTAAGATGATTATTTAGGTTTAGGATTTAATTTTGATACTGTTTCAAAACTCGTCATGTTAATTTCATACTATTTCAAAACTGTTTATGTTAAAAATACTTTTGCAAAAGTGGTTATGTTTAATTTTTAAATACTAATAAAATGATAACTATGGTATTGGGATTTTATTTACTACAAGAAATTAATTCTCTGTGACCATAATTTTCAGTAATGTGTTGTAATATGAATTTTCATAACTCCATTTTAACACTAGAGGTTTTAATCGATTTTCCAAAATTATTATTCTTTCAACATAGCGGACTTTGCAAGTGGACTACTCAAATATGTAGTACCTGCTCTTCGTATTTTAAAGGTTTTCTTACCAACATTACGATAATGATATGTTAGTACTACTAACAACCATTAACAACAAGAAAATCAGCCAATCCCTCAGTTGGCCGTTTTTTTTTATACGTTGAAAATCTGTGGGCTTACCATAATTGTGACCCCTAGGCACGCCACTGCCCTGGCCACTTTCGTGTTACTTGGGGTCGGCGCAACAAGTTTTCTTCTTCCATTTTCCCCTGTCAACCGTCACGCTATCAGTAACTCCCTTTTCTTTCATAATTATCATTCCCCACACAATCCACCCATATTTTCTTTGGTCTTCGTCTCCCACTCCATTCATTAACATTTACATCATCATTCTTAGTCACATGCGTTTTCTCCCTCCTCATCACATGCCTATACCAAACCAAATTGTATATCCTTGCATAGTATAAAACAAAGTCGCCGAAATGTCTGTAAGCGCAAAACTTTCGAATGACTGGAACAAATGAGGGTTTTCGTGAAAATTTACGACACCAGTTGGCACCACTGTGACAAGAGGTCTTCCAATATAAAATATATGATGACGTTCATCATTCGATTCATTCATTCGTTCATCATTCAGTCATGACTAAAGAAAATATAGGCTCTTTGACAGATGTCTGGACCTGACGTGTCAGTGCTGCCATCTGGCGAACGTCATTTCAGAAAACCCTCATTGGATAATTCTTTTTTTGTTGTGTTCGGTATTGCCAGGACAAGGTTTTTAAGAAAGAAATTTTCGAAAAAAATTGCACTCGTGCGCAACTGGGGTAGGCCGCTAGTGTATATAATATAAATAGGCTGAATTTTTGAAGTGGGCGTAGATGGCCAAATCCGAAACTTTCGGACAATTCCGCTGACCCGACAGGCTTCGGCCCAGACGGGCCCCTTCACTTGATGCTGACATAAATATTTATTTCATTCTGTTATTTGTTGTTATATTGGCAACAGAAATACATCATCTGTGAAAATTTCAACTGTCTAGCTATCACGGTTCATGAGATACAGCCTAGTTACAGATAGACAGACAGACAGACGGACAGTGGAGTCTTAGTAATAGGGTCCCGTTTTTACCCTTTGGGTACGGAACCCTAAAAAAACACTATTATTACACCATTCGATAGTGTCGCTAATAAGGATCGAATTCTGGCAAGTAATGACATACGGCAAGCTAAAGAAAAGAGCTCATTTTTAAACTGTTTTATTTAGCTTGCCCTGTTTGTTGTTGTTATTTGGCATGGACCTATAAAAAAAGGCGGACGCCGTCTCCTTTAACAATAACTGAAGCACCCTAAGTCGGTCAGCGCGCTAATATAGACAAACCAGCACGCACACATTCACACCATAGTCGGTCTGCCGTCGGTCATTACGCTCCGAAGTACTCCGCAGGACGCCCGCGTGTTATTTTACTACTAAAACTTATAGGATGCCGTCATGTGTTCTAAAAAGTTGTCGAAACCATAGTGGTTCAAGTAAAAAAAGCCAGGGGATCACTTTTCATAGGTAAGCATGTCATTTATAAGCTTATTTCTCGATTTTACGTCAATGTATTTAATAAAACACGAAATCAATCAGTGTTGCAACTATTTCAATTTGCAAATTATTTTAAATGTGGGAGATTTATATTTTTATGTTACTATTTATCGTTATTATGTATTGTTCTACATTTTACAGATTTCCCTCAGCAAATGACGTATGGAAAAATGATTGGATAAAAATATTAAGGGAGTGTAGAAATCACCAAAGACGATGACAAGCTGGCACAATGATTAGAAATAGAAGAATTTAATGACTATAGAAAGTTGATTGTAGGATATCTGGCAGGCAGCATATGTCATTACGCAATTAAAAATATTAAGTGCCAAAAATGGATCGCGCGGCTATGTACAGATGACTGGTTATTTTTTCACAAGTTGATAAATTTAAAAACAAGGGGAAGCTTAAGTTTTCCATCAAAAGATTTGTACGACATTTGTTGCACTTGTGAGATACCATCTCACAAGTCCGAAGACTTTTAAAAGATAAAATAACATTATATAATGAAAGACAACATCAGTACATGCTAAACAAAATCTTAGAAAATATTTTAGTTTTTTTTAGTAAATATTTTTATTTTCAATGTGTTTTATTTATTTTACCTTTTCTTTAACAATATCCGTCACAAAACCTTGTAATAAAACCCAAGGGAGATCTTATTGAAATATTATTTAAAAATGGGTAAAATTTTCCTTCATCTGGCATCCCTTTACACACGCACACATAGTTAGGCCGCCGCCATTTTGGTGCTTCAGTTGTTTCTTAGTGAAGTTCCGTCCGCCTTTTTTTATAGGTCCATGTTATTTGGGTCTAATTTACTTTGTACTTGAAATTTTACCCCTTGCTGTTGGCAGATTGATCTGATAATAATTTGGTACACACCTTTAGTTTTCATGACAATACATTTTAATTTGGTCAGACAAAAAAATAGAATCGTGGGGCGTAGCTTAACCTGAGTAAATATGTAAATAGCATGTAAAGGATATGAGCGGTTGATTGTTGATAGAAATTTCACGTGCCCACGATATACGTTCACGTTGCTATCAGCGCCAAAATGGCGAAAATCAAATGTCTTTATTTTGTCATCGATAATATAAAGTCCAGCGTACTTGTATTAACAGTAGTAGTAATACAGGTCAGTGATTGTACTGCATTCAAAATTTGAATTCAGAACATAATGTTCTGAAGGTGACTGCGCTGCGGGTGTACGTTACCCCAGCAAGAAAGTGTCTCCTAGAGTTATAGGAGTAGAACGTATAATTGGTGCCTTATCTGCTGTAAATGTGCCCCCACATAAAAAATGTGTGCCCCCTGTCGTTTTGGAAAAAAACGGAAAAAACGATTCCTGCTGGGGTAACGTTTTTCTAGCAGGAAAATTCTAAACGAATGATCGGAGAGAGAAAAATTGTGCATGGCCAGAGAGCTTATATGTGTGCCAAAATGTGCCCCTTCAGGTTTTCGAGATATTGCATTTCCTGCTGGAGTAACGTTTTGATGAATCGTCTATCTCTACAACCATTGCATGTGCCCCTGTAGAATAAACATACACGAGTAGCTCTTAATGTGTGCCCCTTAGTGCCCCAATTAGATTTAAGAAAATATTTATAGTTTTCAAGTTATAGCGGTTTTATGAAAACCCGAAAAAACATCGCAGCGCCTAAATTAGACAAGAAACAAGTTCGCTGAAAACTGTATTCGGTCCTTCTTGACGCTAATAATAACCATACAAAGTTTCAAAACTGTTCATGCATGCGTTTTTGCTAAAAGTCAAAACGATGGTGTCATAACTTTGACGGCAAAATACAAGGAACCGGCTCAATCCGAGATGTGTAGGTGTAAACCAAAATCATGTGCCTTTAGTCAAAAATATATGGTGAAAATATTCAGCTTGAAATGTTTCGCATTAAGTAAATATAAACAAAAAACCAAAATATGTAAACAACGGCTGGTTATCCGACCAAATTCCAATGACTACTAAAAAGCGACTGATTCATACATATCAATGACCTTCTTTATTGGACGTAGTATACCTAAGCTGTTGTCCGTACAGTCGCGTTCAAAAGTTTTGGGGGCTAATTAAAAAATATATTAATATATTAATTCTTAAAGTAATTATTGCATCAAATCACAGATCAAAGTTCCTACCTATAAATATTAGAAATTATTTGCACGTTGTGTAGTCATTATTATTTAAATCACATATCAGTTTTTCATCTAAGTCTAACATATAATTAGTAAATTCGCATCACAAAAAATCACAGAACGTTACTCCAAAAAATTCATCAAAACGTCACTCCAGCAGGAAATGCAATATCTCGAAAACCTGAAGGGGCACAGATTTTATTTTTGGGGGCACATTTTGGCACACATATAAGCTCTCTGGCCATGCACAATTTTTCTCTCCGATCATTCGTTTAGAATTTTCCTGCTAGAAAAACGTTACCCCAGCAGGAATCGTTTTTTCCGTTTTTTTCCAAAACGACGGGGGCACACATTTTTTATATGGGTGCCATATAAAAAATGTGTGCCCCCGTCGTTCATTTACAGCAGATAAGGCACCAATTATACGTTCTACTCCTATAACTCTAGGAGACACTTTCTTGCTGGGGTAACGTACACGCGCTGCGGGTGTGTGTTAATAAAAATATTGAGCATCATTTCGACAAGGTACAGGTAATAAAGGTATACATACTCAGCCTATGTTCCCACTGCTGGAACACCGGCCTCCTCTCTGTGAGAGGGGGTGGGCCGTAATCTACCACACGGGCCGGGCGGGTGTTGAATATTTTAAAATAAGAAGCATTTAATCAAAATGCAACATTTTCCTCAAGTTTGCCGTATGTCGATTCCTAGCTAGAATGCACAACGTATCTAATGTATTTAATTGGATAAGGAATACTACTGTATTGTTTAAAGGTAAATAACCCATAATTTCTTTGTAATACGTAAAAGATAAAAATGGTTACTGTGGGTTATTCTTAGGAGATAAACATATGCCATCGCGACTTTTTTATCGATCTTTTTAAGATATTCTGTACTACAGTCAGCTTAACAGAAAAGGTACCCCCCTTGGTAATGATATCAAACCTATTGAAGTTTTTTGTAATATGACGTAAATAGCGTGTTGGTCTAGTGGTTAACCACTGCGGCTTAGCAATGCGATAGTCACGAGTTCAAATCCGCGGATGAGAAGACTTTTTTCTTTATTTTATTTATTTACATTAATAATTTTTTTTGTTTCTTTAATATGTGATTTTCGTTAATTATTATTAAGAAATCAAATGGAGGTTTGTAATAAAAGCATTGGCAAGCAAGGCATTTTGCATAAACAATATTCATTTATTTTTCTAATTACATTTCTAGGACTTCATGGAATCCACTTTCTGGTTGAATATACAGTTTTATATCTGTGTTAAATTGGGGTTATTTACTTAGAATATTAACTAAATACAAAATAGATACCCTGGATGAGGTTAAGAACGTTTAACATTAGATAACGTTCGTTTATAGATATTTCTAGACACATAAATACAATAATATTTATTTATTTAAAGTTGTGAAAACATAATTTTTTATACTCTGCATGATCTTATCGGTAAAAAGCCTGGTTAAAAAATGAAATTTTGTCATTTGTGCCTGTAAATTACAGAGGAAGAACCAACATGCTAAACTATAACAATATAGCGATATACATCTTTCTCTTTTATCATATTTTTTGATAACCCTTATTTAACACAACATTAGAAAATTATGTGAGGTCAGATGGTGAATCGTTAACACATTACAAGACTACTTGTAAACAAGAGTAACTGGATTGATAATAATAAAGGTTGTTTATTTTTGATTAACTTGGAGATACTGATCCCACAAATGTTGGGAATTGTTAACACTTGCTCATATATGTTCCAATGCAATTTTAGATCAGATTAGTTGCACAATCAATCTGCCGAGTAAATTGCTTATTAACAACGATGAGGATGGCCGTCACACTCTATCACTTCTTGAAGTCAGCACTTGAACGCATAGTTTTGAAGGGTGCCACTGAGTGAACGTTCACAATATTACGTTGTCGCTCCGATTCATTAGTGTAAGCAATTGGGCGAGGGCTTTGGCGATCACATTTAACATCACCCGTCGCTTAATACCTTTGTATCCATCTACGAACTGTTTTTAAAATAATATTAGAAATTAGGGATGCCGCGATACGCCTTTTTGCCGATACGATACCGATACCGATACTCTTATAAAAATATCGGCGATACCGATACCGATACCGATACGCTTACTGAATTCAAAAAGGAAGGTAGATTAGGTAGAAATAAAACACAATTATTCAATAGTTTTAGTAATCAAAATTAACATTTATAAAATTTTTATGGAATTATCAATTGTCGAAAGGACATGTTAGGTTTTTGTATGGAGGCTGGGCTTTTATTCGAAGCTACTGTGAACAGGGAAGAGATCATATTTTTATGAAAGTACATAAATTAAGGAGACTTTGTATAATTTTTAATTTTTTTTTTTGAAAGCACCCTTTCCTTAATTATTATACATTTTAATAATCATTATTTAAAAAATAAATTGCAACCCACAGTAATTATTGATTTTGGCAACACTTTTCGGTTGGATGTCATTATTGTCATTGTGAATTGTGAACGTCAATCAAGTGTCAAATTCAATTCAATTTTGACCTGTGTACTGACAGCTGACAAGTATGACAACCTTGCTGGCAGAGGTAATATTTTCATAGATTCCATTAGGAGGCAAAGGAATTAATGCCATACATACAAATCATGGAGTTGGTTTTATTTTAAGTCATCTAATATTATTTTAGAATATTTTAAATAACAATAAGGTGTATAATTTGCTTTAAAAAATGACATTTAACCATTTTTTCTTTGTTTCAATGTGCAAAAATAATATTATGACACCAAAAATATCTGGATTTAAAATATGTATTTATTCAATAATGGTGCTTTTAATATTTTTTCTGTTTTTGTCAGGCCATCCTGAAGAAGTTTCCCTATCAGAAAAACCATACATGACAGCTGTTCAAAAAAATTATTTTAAGCCCATTTCCTAATATGTCCTTTCAAAGTGATTCCATATACCTAGCACTTTTGTGTTTTGAAGTTGATATGACTAATTACTATTTATTTTATTTGACTCAAACGACTAGTTATAAATGACATACAATACACAAACAATTACGATATGTAATTCTTAATCTTATTTGCATGGAAAAATACTACGCGCAACAACATTCAACCTAACGAAATGGGATAGATGTGCGAGTGCGAGGCCAAAGCGGGCGGGCGAAACAAAACACTGAATAAAGCGCGGGGTTTCCCCGAGCAAACTTAGTTCGTGCCTCGTTTGCAACGAAATAGACGGGACAACACGCGCGTTTACATTACATTTTTAAAGCACGAAATTTGAAAAGTATCGTTGAATCGGCCATAAAAATATCGCCGATACCGATATATCGGCAAACCTGAAGTATCGCCGATATATCGGTATCGGTATCGGTATCGGATGCATCCCTATTAGAAATACATAAAAAAATCCAACTTGTAAGTGATAATGCAACATGATTGCAACAATAAATAGGTATATGTGTAAGTATAACGTAATGATCTTTGGGGAATGTCCATTAAGGTCTGTACCTCCATTATTGAGACTATTGCGCCCTACTTAGCCTTAGTATTTAATTCGTGTGTGGATCAAGGAGTCTTCCCCGACTTAATGAAATACAGTAAGGTAATACCACTTTACAAATCCGGGGACAGTAAGGACACCAATAATTATAGACCCGTATCCGTTTTGCCGGTTTTCAGCAAAGTGTTTGAAAAGATAATGCTTAATCAAATGCTTAATCATTTTAACATGAACAAAATCCTACACGATCAACAGTATGGTTTCACCAAAGGACGTTGTACGACCGACGCCGGTGTAACTTTATTAAAACACATTTTTAACGCGTGGGAAGAGGCCCAAGACGCCATAGGAATCTTTTGTGACCTCTCCAAGGCATTTGATTGCGTCGATCACGAAACCTTGCTTTTGAAACTTGAGCATTATGGACTTGGAAAACTTGCGCTCAGTTTAGTTAGTTCTTATTTAAATGATAGACAACAACAAGTTCAAATAAATGGTGTCAATTCACTTGGTTTAGTAGTAAAAATTGGTGTGCCACAAGGCTCGATATTGGGTCCTTTCCTCTTTTTAGTGTATATTAATGATCTACTCCATTTATTAAAAAATCAACCACAAATGGTGTTATTTGCTGATGACACTTCCTTAATTTTTAAGGTAAATAGACATGCTACAAATTTTGACGACGTAAATAACGCCCTACTGCAGGTCCAAAATTGGTTCACTGCTAATAATTTAGTATTAAATGGAAAAAAAACTAAGTGCATAAGATTTTCTTTACCAAATGTCAAGGGTAGTGATTGTGAGATAATATTGAATCAAGAGAAACTAGAATTCGTCGATAAAACTGTTTTCCTAGGGATCACGCTCGACTCAAGGCTACAATGGGGTCCTCATTTAACATCTTTTGCAGGACGGCTAAGTTCAGCAGCTTATGCTGTCAGAAAAATCCGTCAATTTACTGATGTAGATACCGCGAGACTAGTCTATTTTAGTTACTTTCATAGCATCATGTCTTACGGTATTTTACTTTGGGGTCGGGCTGCAGACATCGATTCTATTTTTATTCTGCAGAAAAGAGCTATCAGAGCCATATATAATCTCCGCAGGCGCGATTCTCTAAGGGAACGGTTTAAGGAAATTAACATCATGACGGTGCCTTGTCAATATATCTATGAAAACATCATGTATGTAAGGAAAAATTTACATCTTTTTAGTAAAAGAGGTGAAAGACATAATTATAGTACTAGAAATAGGGACCTATTAGTTCAACCAGGTTTCAGACTGGCTAAAGTAGATTCATCTTTTATGGGGTACTGTTTAAAATGTTATAATAAAATACCTCCCCACATTCTTCAACTGAATGAGACAAAATTCAAGTCTTGTATAAAACGCACACTATGCAGTCAGGCATATTATAAGTTAGGGGATTATATCGCTGACAAAAATGCCTGGCTCAATGCTGGTCCTGCTCCACAACCACAACTAATTGATTAACACATGAAAATACTGTTGGAGCTGCTGAAGATTGTAAGACTATCTTTGCAATGTATAAAATCAATTTCCTTTGTATTGTATAACTGCATAGCACAGATGTGAGTTCTATGTACCCTATAGCTACCATTTACCGGGTAATAATATGTCTTTCATTGACTCGAATGTGCCCTGGCAGCTGATAGTATGTCATGCTCACTCAAATGTCTCGCTGACGGTGGCGTGTGTGTTAGATCATTTAGCTCCCTTCAAAATGGTTGAGCTAAATGGTGCTGATTTATGCGTCATGTTCGTGAACGGGCGCCGTCAGTTGGGGCTGGTCATCTCTTAGCTGCCTCGGCTTATTTTTAATTAATTTATTTTTGGATTGTAGTTTGTTAAGTACTATTTGTTGCACTCTGGACGCTTTTAACACTTACGTTTTTCTTAATTTTTTTACATCGTTCTCACATTATATAATTTTAAAATCAAAAGTAATGATGTAACTAATATTTTTGTAAAATATCATTTAAAAAGAGTGTCCATGGAGTTTCTTGCCCGTTCTTCTCCATAGGTACCTACGCTTTGGAATGGGCAACTAGCTTCATATTTTCTGACTGACCGACTTCTTGACAATTCAAAAGTGCCTGTAAATGGTTTAATTGAAATAAATGGTTTGAGTTTGAGTTTGAGTTTATGTTACGCACATATTCGTTATGCACATATGTATCTCGTGCTATTTTCTTTATGTTTTGTTCCTTTTCCCAGAGAACAACAATTTTTAGCCAATTAGCCAATAGCCTAGTGGTATAAGACACGGGTCTAGATGATCGGCTGGCGCCTTGTGATGCGGGTTCGTATCTTAATCACACGCAAAGTGTCTTTTTGTAAGTTATTTTTGGTATACGGTTCGGCCAGAAGGAAGCCGAAAAAATACCTTGTAAATTATTAAAAACTTGCAAATAATATTTGAGGCGGATCGGTGGATGCGCTCGGGAAGAGATGGGTGTGGCGGCTGGGGAGGGAGCTGCTCAAGGGTACGCGTGACACACGCGGGCCCGAGCGTGCTCGGGCGATAATCTTTAAGTCTTAGAGGGGTACCTTTTCTGTGACGCTGTTTGTACATTAATTTGATCTATCTCGTAAGGTTTAGCCAGCGTTTGCAATGTAAGCGCATAAAAATATATGTTTGTTACGACATCACATTACAAATCTTTGAATTTATCGGCTTTTCTCTACTATAATATGCATGTATACTACATATAAACCTTCCTCTTAAACCACTCCATCTAAACCTTCCTCTTAAACCACTCTATTGCTGAAAACTGCATTAAAATTTGTTGCGTTGTTTAAAACATCTAAGTTAACAGGGAGCGGTAGTGACTTTGTTTTATACTATGTAAATATATAATAATATAGATTTTCTGTCACTGGCGCCAGTTTCAAACTTACTCATTTCTTAATTCTTGCCACACAAATCCATCTCAACATTCTCATCTCATTTTATCAGTTATCAATCTTACTCCTCGTCGTGTCGGTGATTCCATTATATTAATTTTTTGTAAGCTTCAACTAGGATTTGGCCACTTCGACAGCGCTAGCGTGGGCCTCGCGAAGGTCTTTCATAGTGCGGGTGTTTTTACACAGAGAGCACGACAAGAGGTGAGGCTTCGTTTGTTATGTGGCTCCACAGTCACACTGTGGCTATTAATAAAAAACCATAGTTTAGAAAAGACAAAGCTAATAATATCTCTGGTGAGTGTTTGGCACAAGTAAAAAGTATACTGTTCTAATGAGGGTTTTCGTGAAAATTTACGACACCAGTTGGCACCACTGTGACAAGAGGTCTTCCAATATAAAATATATGATGACGTTCATCATTCGATTCATTCATTCGTTCATCATTCAGTCATGACTAAAGAAAATATAGGCTCTTTGACAGATGTCTGGACCTGACGTGACAGTGCTGCCACCTGGCGAACGTCATTTCAGAAAACCCTCATTGCCTCTAGCCTCTAGTCTTCCGTTAAAAATGGCAGATCAGAGTTTGTGTAACATCTGTTTTTGTGTCGACAGACAAGCCGGCGGGCCGCAGCCGCAGGAGATAGCGAGCGTTCGTCGTACAACATGAACTACAGTACAAAAACATAGTTTACTTAAATAAGGTAACTCAAAAATGTTTATTAAATATATTTCCTTACAAAGTATACTATAGTTTACAGTCCTTATCACAATGACATAAAGTTCACAATAATAACATTCTATTATTTACACAATAACTTGTTTGTTTCAGGTGTGTGCAGATGCCGCGCGTTATATTTTGTAATTTTTTTTTATTAAGAGTATTTTTAATGTTCTAGCGTTCCTCCGGGACATTGTGTTCAATGCATATGTTTCTGACAATATTATGTACAATACACATACGAACCATAGTCGGCAACGAATCTATTATGGAATATATTCCAAACGAATAGTTTATCTGACGCTGATGATGTGCAAACAGCATGAATATTTTAGTAAAATTGAACTTTAGATTGTTCGTACATGCTTGATACCGTTCCACATTTACAAAGGTGTAGTTCGGTTGTCACGCATGCGCGCTGCTACAGTTGTGTCCTTCTGTTGGCAGTAACCCAGTACACTTCGTAGTCCATACCTAGCTTAGCTTAGCACATTCATGTTTAACAACGCACAAACGACTTCCTCTGTGGATCCTCACACGATCATGTTAGCTTCAACTTATTTATAATTATGATTTAAGCTCTTCTTATTGGTAGTTTTTTTTTCTAATTTTACGAGTGTGACATCAACTGTAACGTAGAGTTGCTTTTATAGTTGTAGTGATATTTTACTGTAACAGGATTCAGTTAAGAAATCCTATGGAATTAATTTAATTTAGTTTGATAACACAGTCGGTGCTAGGTGAACGCACATTATGTTCAGAATGTTTGGTACTCTTGGATTCATTTATGTTTTATTTCAATTTCCCGGTTTCTTGTCTCGTGATTTTATATCATTTGACGACCAAACATTTTTCACATTACTGGAACATGATAATGCAATGATAGCAATATATTGGGAACAAAGTATCGGGATATAAGTAAAAACGACAGTTTTAGATATAGATCGACACACGTCAAAATTATTATTAAAATGAGAAGTGGAATTGATATTTTCAAATATTGTTGCCTAAAATAATCATCTTTTAATAAATAAATTTGTGAATTATGTATGGTTGATTTTATTTCTTATCTATATGGAACATTAGATTCATCTGTGCATTGTGAGCTCACCCTTTTAATTACATAGCGGCCGTTCACACGCTGTTCTATACGATATTTTACTTTAAAAAGTTGGAATTACACGTCACAATCCCGCTGTTTATACGGTTAAGGGGGCACATTAAGCCAGAAAAAAAAAAACAAGTTTCACCCGCGCCTCCTTGCCTACCCCTCATCAAACACGAGGAAAAGCAATCTCTTCTCGCCAGCAGAAATTTATCGCCCGGCCTATATATTTGTGTTTGAATTTTCAGTAGTAAGTATGCGTGTTGACGCCTTGCATGTGTGCGTGCACAAGGACTCACACGCAACGGCGCGGGAGGGCGCGCGGTGCGCCCACCGCTCGACCAGTTAGTCGGCGACACCGTTCGTTATAGTTGTGTGTCGAAATCACAAATATTTTATATGAGATCAAACGAACTTCTTGAAGTGAAGTTCGATCATTATTGTATGAGTCGCATCATTCGAAGATACAGTTAACATAGGTAGTGCCTTTAGCCTACACGAGATACTCGCACGTTTAGAGAATTGATTTTCAATCGAATTCAGGTCTTTCTCTTTTTTTTTTTCTTTTCTACCCGCCCGTTCGGCTGACCCTATGACGGGGCGACAGCCGGCGGCGGCCATCATTCATGTTCAGAGACTATCGTTTTCTACATGGCGTTTGGGTGGGTGGGAACCCTGTATCTTCGAATGATGCGACTCATACAATAATGATCGAACTTCACTTCAAGAAGTTCGTTTGATCTCATATTGTATTTCGTCGCATCATTCTTCAGATACAGTTAACATAGGTAGATGTTTAGAGACTTTTTCCCTCATGAGCAAAGTGGGTTTGTGTCAAATAAACATTTTGATGAATCAAGTAGAAAACGTTTTATTTTGTTACAAAAAATAAACATGTTATACTTCTAGCACATACAAAATCATCGTGAGATGTTTTCAAAATCAACCAATTTTTGTTATGTAAATGTCAAAAAACAGACAAATATCTAAAACTAAGTAGGTTCTTTTGTAACAATTAGATAATGAGTACTTAGATAAATATTAGTTATCTAAAAATTTAAATCATCTCAAAGACAGAACGAGCAAAGATTCCATCGTCCGTCACTGGGCGGTTATAGAATCTAGCAAACGTCATAGACGAGGCAGACCAGCCCGCGGTCTTCCTAATGGTGTCAATGCAGACTCCAGCAGAGGCCGCCGCCGAGGTGGAGGCGTGACGCGTGCTGTGCGCACTGAACACTTTGACGTCGACGCCGCTCTCCGCTAGAGTCTGTTTGATCCATCTACTTATGGATTGTGACGATGCTCTCGTATGAGGTTTTTTGTAAGTTAGCAAGAGGTTATTTGTTCCTTCAGGCCGAAGACCTGATGTTACTGTAAGGTAGTCCTCGAGAGTCTTTGCTGGGCATATATTTGGGTTGTTCACAAAGAAAGGTAAGAATAAAACAGGCTGTTCCCGGTTTGGAGCCGAGGTTTTTATCATGTCAGTTATAAATATCTTTATGCCAGATGGAGACCTGTAGACGTTATTGACTTTAATGAGAGATAACGTCTGGACGCGATGTGACGTACACAAGGCCAACAAAACAGTAAATTTTTTAGTTATTTTCTCCAAATTCAGTGTACTGTTTGGATACCATCCGGAAATGAAATCTAGAACCAGTTTTGGGTCCCAGGTTGCAGTATATTTGGGGCGCGATGGCTTTTGCCTGTAAATGCCTTTTAATATACGTTTTATTCGTTCATCTGATCCTACGTTATTCCCAAGGAGTAATGATAGGGCAGAGCGATGACTATTAATAGCCCCATATGCTGCTCCCTTATTGAACTGGTCAACTATGAAGGCTATTACGGATGGTAATGGGGCTTCGAAGGTATCTATATTATCGAGACAATACTGCCACCACAATTTGTATGTAACTGAGTATTGTCTCATAGTACTTTCCGAAATTGATGAAAGCATTAGATCTAGTGCTATGTCAGGGGTGTTTAGTCTTGCAAATGCCGCCCTGAGAGCGTCGCGGCCCCCAGGGTAAGGCTGGCGTGGAGCCGGTGGCGCATCCTGAAACGAGAACGCAAAAGGCCCCTGTTAGGTTCGAAGAAGATAACATCTGAGATAAGCATTCTTTTAAGCAATGGGAACCACGCTTGACCAGGCCAATATGGGAATACTAGAATACCAATAGCTTTGTCATTAATAATTTTGCGCAAGCATTTGAGTATTAGAACGAATGGTGGAAATGCGTAGAAGAACATAGAGTTCCAATTAACCGTAAAAGCGTCAACGGTCATGGCGTCGGGATCCGGTTTCCATGAGATGTACTGAATGCATTTTGCATTGGTACGAGAAGCGAAAAGATCAATACTTGGAGCTCCGAGAGTTTGGACTATCTTTTGGAACGCCCAATCCGATAGACCCCACTCTGTGTCCTCATTTACTTTCCGCGATTCTTCATCGGCTTCAACGTTGTCGTGTGTATTTATATAAGACGCATATATAAAGATGTTTCGCTTTTCGCACCATTGCCAAATACTCTTGGTCAGGTCATTCAGATGTGGGAACCGGATTCCACCCATGCGATTTATATAACAAAGAGCAGTTGTGTTGTCTACTCGAAGCAATATAGAGCTTCCATGATACGTGTTAGCGAAGCTTTTAAGACCAAGGAATACAGCTAATAGTTCAAGGTAATTAATGTGATGGGATAGTTCATCCACTTTCCATCCACCGTTCACTCGTTTCCCTTCGCAAGCGGCGCCCCAGCCTGTTCTGGACGCGTCGGTAAATATTTCTAAATCAAATATTCTATCTGGTCGTATTATATTGTTAGTCACCGCTATGTTCTGTTGCCACCATTGTAGGTCGGGTAAGATAATAGGGGATAGCTTAATTTTGGCTTCAAAATCGTCATATTCTTGAAGGGCTAAATATTTTTGACGTTCGAGGGTTTTGGTGTACAACCAACCGTATCTAACTGCGGGGCAAGCTGCAGTAAGTACTCCAATTAGTTGTGACAATTCCCTAATGGAGCACCTTGGAAGTTGGGAAAACTTCTTGGTTAACTTTATAATGCCCTGCCGTATTTCATTAGGCAAGCCTAGTGACATATCGACAGTATTATATATGAAGCCTAGAAATCGACAAACTTGTTTAGGTTCGAGGCTACTTTTCTCAAAATTTATGACAAAACCTAAACATTGTAACAATGTTAGGGTTTTGTTTACATTTTCTTGGCATTCATCATAAGTGTCCCCGATACATAGGATATCATCAAGATATAAATATTACTGACCTACAGCCCTGTTGACGTAGATAGTTAATGACCTCTTTCATTAATTTTGTGAAGACCCAGGGAGCCACAGACATACCATAAGGTAGGGCGCTAAATTCAAAACATTTTTGATCAAATTCAAAACGTAAGTATTTACGATGTTTTTTTGTGATAGGTACTAAGAGATAAGCCTCTTTAAGATCGATATTTGCCATAAAACCAGCTTTAGGTATGAGTCTGGCCGCTGTCCTGTGGTCCTCCATTTTAAAATGAGGGGTCGAAATAAATTTATTTAGAGCTTTTAAATTTAAAATAAATCTTTTTGACCCGTTGGGTTTGGGAGCTAAGAATACGCTGGATATGAAGTCATTTTTAGATCTATGACATGGAGAAATAGCACCTAGATTTAATAATTTGTCAATAGACTGTAACATATCAGGGAGCTCGCTACTTGAAACAGTTGCGGGGTTACAAAACGGTATAGCATACCCGTTTGAAATCCATTTTAATATTTGAGTATTTTTTGTAATTTTTACCCAGCAATTATAAAAATAATGGATTCTGCCTGCATGTACCTCTATTGTTGTTGATTTGCTGCACGCTGCTTGTTCTGCCCCGATGACTTCGGCTGAGCAGCATTGCCTGCTGGAGGTCTCCGGCCCGCTGGACCATTCCTCCTCTGCCCTCCCCGCCCCCCCTGTTCGACGAGAAGCGAGAGGGGCCCATCCAGTTTCCCTGGGGTCGTGAACGGTTTGTCGGCGCTTGGTATGATGTAGAAGGCGTTTTTGTGGTTGGAGCCGGTTTCTTAATTTGTAATCCATGTTTCTCGATTACTTTTGTGGCTTTAATCTTTTCTGACAGCTTGCCTCCAAAAAGCAATTCATCTCGGTCGACGTCTTGCATTATGTTCAAGAAGGACTTATCCAATCCAGGAGTAATAAACTTCTTTCTGGCCTCCGTCTCCGTATAGTGCAGATCGCACAGGAGTCTACAGCTATCGCTGAGAAATTTGATAGCTTGTAGTCTGTCTTTGCCGTCGTCCAGAAGGAGTTCCAAGCCCTTATTGAGGGCGGATATTCCCTGTCCCAATTGCTGCTGCACGGCTTCTACTCTCTTGTCTCGGGTCCGGGCACCCTCAGCTACAGCGGCAGACATCTCGGGATTGAGTTTTGGCGCTTGTAACAGTGGGCAATTTTCTGGTATGGGATACTCTTTGACGAGCTTCTCTTTTGCCTCCTTGGTCATCCCCTTTCGAAGAATAGGTAACCATAGCCGAGGTAAATTTTCGTTAATTTTTGGGCCAAACTTTGGCCCTTCTTCAGTGGTTTCACCCAATGCGATAAGAATATCGGGGTCCAGATCCGGCACTGGAGCCGGTTCTTGGTCGCAATCATCTTTGCCTTCCTCGATATTTGAACAGTTTTGTTCGACAACGGCTGCGTCCAAAGACTCTGGGTTAGCGTTGTCGAGGTTTTTATTTTCTGTAAAGCAACAATAACAATTGTTACTGGTTGAGGGTACTTAGAAAAATAAAACCAACTAGCAAAAAACAATTACCACACGTGGTGATAAAAGTATATAATTTTTGCCTAGTAACTCAAATTAGATGTAATTTGATTTGGTACAAAATCGTATATTGCCTTCGTGAGGATACTCGATCCACCTCCAGGCGATTTTGTTCTTGATTTTTGATACGTAATCATTTTGTACGATTGCGAAATACCATTGTGTTAACCCACGGTTAACCTCCCGGCAATAAATTACCTTCGTGATGACACACGGTCAACTTCCAGGCGTAATAATCGAGACTTAGTTACAGTGGATACAACGGAATAAACACTTTACTAACCTGAATCTTTATCGGATTCTTCTGACGATGACGAATAAATAATTCGTCTGAATTTCCGCTGCTCCTGTTCCATTCGTCGAATTTTGCGTTGATAACGCTTGATTTTTTCTTCGTTCTTGCGTTTGGGCATAATGACGAAAAATAAACGAAGTATTTTTCACTTTTTACTTGTAAGGCACGTGCGAACGCTGCCTCGCACAAGAAAGGAATGATGGCCGCCGCCGGCTGTCGCCCCGTCATAGGGTCAGCCGAACGGGCGGGTAGAAAAGAAAAAAAAAAAAGAGAAAGACCTGAATTCGATTGAAAATCAATTCTCTAAACGTGCGAGTACCTCGTGTAGGCTAAAGGCACTACCTATGTTAACTGTATCTGAAGAATGATGCGACGAAATACAATTAACATTATTCATTATAGTGAAAGTCATTAAACATTATTGTACTTGTAGTATCGTTAACAAAAAAAAAAGTCCGTGAATATCAACGAGTCCACCCCTTCGTTGCCAGCATTCCACAAGTTCTACAATACGCAAAATAATCAGATGAAACGGCTCTATTCAATGTAGTAAGTACCTAGCTAGTGCGGCACAAATCGAGTAATACTCTATTTTACTGCTATGTAAACAAATAACGAAATAAACGAAGAACTGGATTTGGATGAGCTTTTAAACATTTTACAAGGTGTGGAATCGGATTCGGGAGTATTTTCGGAAAATATTCTGGTCCAGAAGTTTGAGGTATGTCCAACTATATAATAATAATAAGGTTTATTCATCAAAAAGTAAGAATTCAATAAGTGAAATGTATGGTGAGCCACAAACTAAGCCGTAAGCGTCGCTTGTAGGTGTCTTGTGGCTCTGGAGTGCGAATTTAACAAAGTTGTAATGGCCTTGCAGTTTGAGGAGATTATCATAAACAAGAGATAAGAGTTCAAATAAAATAAAACATTATACCTATTTGTGAGATTCGATTCTGAATGCAAAATAAAAATAGTAAGAAAGACCATAGACCACATCCCTAATCAAAGTTGAATTTAACGTGCTCTGAGCGCCAAGGACTTGAAATGAAGTCCAAGAATGACGTCATGAAAGAAATAGAGATGTATGTACATACCTCATTTCTTATAGCTCCAATTGAGTTATGTGTTTCTTTGATACTTATAATTTATACTGGTTTTTCTTACGAGGGATATTGTGACATAAAACAAATATGGAAATATTTAATGAGTTTTTATTTATATTCGTAAAATGATAAATAAAACTTAACGCGTATAAATTTCATTCATCGATATGACGATACCCTCGTCACTATTGTTTACTTTATATTTCGTTATACATTTATAAGCTTGGTGCCTGGCGAGGCATTGCGTTCTGTGTGCGTTGGCGGTGAAAAGGTTAAGGACGAACATGATTGAACTAATCTATCAAAATTTTGTTGTACTGCAGAGTGATCAGCAACCCTATGTATCGTAATGGTTTCTCAAATTACAATATTTGAACGGAATATGATTTTTGGCATTCTCTTTTATTTTCAATAAAATTCTTCAGTATGTACGTAAAAATATCTGTTTATTTTGCATATACTTACTATACGCTAAGTTTGAATTCAGAATCTAAGAATCATATTATCTTAGTTATGTTTTGGAACTAGAAACTCAATGTTGGCGTAACAAAGTTCAAATTCCAATGTAACCAAATTTTATTTAGAACCTTGTACATGTTGCACGTCACGACATCTTGGTGGAAAATAGTGTTATCCAGTAAAAAATTATAATAGTATATCGTGGATTTTGCTTTGCAGGATCGTGCAGTCAATAAAATAGCAACAGTGATACCCAAGTAAAAATAATATTAGTATGGTGGATTTTGCACTGTATTATGCAAAGTCAAATGGCATGTGTTATGAAAACCTTTCCAGCGCGAAATGCGAGTAGGAACAAATCCCTGCCGAAAACATTTGTAGAAAAAGAGGCCTAGTTCGGTACAAAAGAAGTACAGAATTGTCGGATTTACCGATGAAAAAATTGGCAACTATACTATGTAAATGGGTGCCAGAGTAACTCGAAAGTTTATTAAGTTCCTCCTTTGTACTTAACTGTTGTTAGCTTAGAAAACTTGCCAAGTTACATTATGAACTTTAGACTTTCTTTCATCTCTATAGAATTTAGCACCCATTTAGATCTCAACTCTTTTATCGGCGAAGCCGACAATCCCAAACATTGTGATCCGTTATAACCGTTACTCCTCCCCACCATAAAAAGAAGGCTAGTCATGAGAACACTATCCGTATGAAATATTTCATGTGCACACCGTTTTGTAGGTACTTTTGTCCGTCCTGGTTGCCGGGCGAGACCTGTCTCTGCCGGCAGTAGTGAGGTCTATGCTGGCAGAGACAGAGAGTTGGACGGTAGTAGCCTCCTTCTGTGAGACCGTGATGGTCAAGAAGGAGGCCGCCGAGCGGGATCGGGAGAGGGCTGATCCTGCTCGGAGAAGGAGGCGTCGGGGTGGCAACCGCCGTGGCGCCTAATACGCCGAAACCCGCTTACCAAACAAGGTAGCCTTTGGGGTCGCGGGCGCACAGAATGGGGACTCTGTCCGCCCACCAAGTGACCCCAGGGAAGACGGTGGCCCAGTGATCACGTGCTGCCGTGTATGGCGAGGCTCAGGGGAGGGCCTTTACAGTCTCCCCAAGGATGTGCCTTACAGGCGTTTCACGGGGGGGGTTCCGGAATTGGTCTTTTAAGAGGAACCGGGACCACCCCTATGTGCTGATGGTGATCACCGGGGCGGTTTTAGTGAGGTAAAAAACCCACACTCCCCGACCTCCCTCCCCGGAGGTCGGGTGCCTTTTGAAGGTTCGCCCCGACAACAAAAAAAAAAAGGTACTTTTGTCCACAATAAACCCATTCCCTTAAAGTTTAATTTCCGATTTATTTCTTTTGTAAACACCAATAATAAAATACCCATAACATACCTTTATGTTTCAATTTGATTTAGGCAATGGTCAAAAGTCGCTAGAAATGGATCGTCGCAGGCATGTGCTTCCGCATGCCTCACCACGATTATGAACGTCCACACATTGCGAAACATGCGATGAGCGCCGTGCGCTGTGCATGCCTCGCAATGTCTGTATCCGCCTTTAGGGTTACTTTACAAGGAGTTTGGCAAGAAAAGTAGGAGTAGACGAATTTGGTTTCTGAGTTAATTGTAATGAGGTGTAAAATCTCCAGCATGAACTTTCAAATGAACGCGAAATTGGCTATTTGGCTATTTTGCAAATTTTCTCCGCAAGAAAATGGACCGAAATGAAGAGCAATGGCGCTAGTTGTACTATACAGGGTTATTTTGCAACCACCATCCAAATTTTCAGAAATGATTTAGAATCGATAACCTTATCAATTAATGAAATAAAAAAATACATGATTTTCACCATTGTCCGCTACTAAAATCACAACGTATGGAATAAATACAGTTCAACAATAGGTTGTTGAACGATGATGATGGCTCAATATTAAATTGAGCTATATCTATCTATGTTATAGGAAAAAAATACTTAAATGATGAATTAATTTGGAGTTGAAATTTATTATTAATATTGACATTTAATCATTTTTGACATTTTCAATTATTTTGACTTGTTTAGATTTTTCTTTCTTCTTAATTTCTTTTTTTTTTTGTTTTGACATTATAACTAAATAATTCTTCATTTAAATCTGACATCACTAATTTTTTAAAATAATATTATATAATTGTCATAATTTATTCAGAAATTTTATTAGCATGTATGCATTGCATGAGTCTCAAACATCTTTTTTGTATTTTGAAATGTAAATTCCCACCATATTTGTACGCCTCCTGGCATAACATAGCGTTCTATACACCAAACTCAAGATCTGTATTTATGTACCTGTGTTAACAAATAAAATTGATTTGATTTGATTTGAACTTGACTGCACACGCGCTTACCTCAAAATTCGGGAACGTACACAAGCAGCACGCACTACGCCCCCCTCGCTCACACGTCGCACCCCGCACCCCGCACAGCCCCCGGTCGGCCATGCGCTGGCGGCTTTCGTTTTGTTTAGTTGACCGTGACCTAGTTACGTGCGAATGTGTGCCATTTGTTTTGTCGGTCTCGCTGCATTTTCGCTTCAGAATTCCGGTCGATCATCATCGCACGACATGGCGACTTTTTATTCTAATGCAGAGTATTATGAAATGGTCAGGTGCTATCTTTTAAGTGGCGAAAGTTTAAATGGTGCGGAGCACCACCTCTTTACACAAGTGCAGTGCGTGACTTTTTAAATAATAAGTATGGCGATAGATGGATTGGTCGCGGAGGGCCTGTACCATGGCCTTCCAGGTCACCAGACTCTCCGCTTGATTTTTTTTATGAGGTGAATTTAAAAGACGTGTTTACGTTGAAGAAGCACAAAGTGTTGAGAACCTCCGTAGTAACAAATTAATAGCATTTAATGACATTAAAAATCAAACAGATACTTGAAACTTATTAAAAAATAGTTTAGAAAAATACGCCATGATAAAAACCAGTAATTTCACATTCATTATTTTATTATGTCGGTCCTAAGCCAGTAAAGTATGAAGGGAAAATTGGAATCAACCCTTTTAAGAACGCGTAGGTACCTACATCAGTCACAGCGAGCGAGGTCAATAACCTTGCTGTGTCTCTCTACATTCTGATTTTTTATCGGATGTTTTCTTTTGAATGTTTTTAATTGTTTTTGTTATTATTTGATTATAATGTTTCACATATGAAAATAAATTAATTAAAAGTCCTCGATTTTAAAATTTGGATGGTGGTTGCAAAATAACCGTGTATACCGGTCAAAATACTGTCAAAAAAATGTACCTATGTCATCATGACTTTCCAAATATCAACATTGAAATATTTTTATTTTATAGTTTTGCCTCGGTATTTTAGTTTATCAAGTCTTATTTTTTTAATAATCGTTTCGGGAGTGGTTTTAGTTATTTTTCCATGTTTTCTATTTCACAGTGTGTTTCCTACAAAGTGATAAATTACAAAAATATTATTTACGCAAATAAATTATATACTAGCGCAGTCGAAAAATTGAGCGCAGTCCTCTCGTCTCAACAAAGTGACAGCGACTGATTTGTGAACAAGAATAATATGACGTCAATATCTTATCTATAAATTAAACAGAAAATGGTTTTATTGTCCGTCGGAAATCATCAATTTTGACTCCAGCGTGGCTCTAACGGATCAACCCTCTTAAGCTAGAATTTTTTCATATACATCATTCGATAGAGCGAAAATTTCTGAACAAAACTGTATAGGTACTCAACTCATTTTGGGTATTTTGTCCCTTACCTCAATTGAACCTACGGTCGACGATATGTTTTAAGTTCCCGCAATGTGATGAACTAAGAACGTCGCAAGTGCCATAAGCTTATCGTCGTAATAAAACCACAAATAAATGGAATAAAGAAAATGGTTCCACAATTTTTCATCAAATTTTTATTCTAGTAGTCATAAGCACATTATGTACAAATCAAAAAGTCGTTTGAGATTTGTTCAATCGGATGCATCATAATTATGTTACCTCCTCCCTATTATATTTACCGGCGGCGGCGCGGACTGAGAATGTTTCGATTTATAAATCGCAGGTATCTGTTGCACAATAAGTGTAGAAATATCATGTAGTTACCTACTCATGTTATTTTTATTTTATACCGAAGTCTTATCAATTTTATGAAAAATCATATTGAAGTTAGGTTACCTATTTTGGTTACTTCCGCCTCTTAAAAACAAATGCAGTATAAAATCGCAATATCATTCCAAAATTACACAGTAAACTATCGTACTGATCAACGCTGTGTGGTGGGCCTCAGAGGTTATTTAATGTGTCTGGTGTAGACCGTGTGCGGGTTGTAGTATAGCCGTATAAAGATATTTTAGCGCGTGGCTGTAAAGAGGGTTTTCTGAAATGTCGTTCGCCAGGTGGCAGCACTGACACGTCAGGTCCAGACATCTGTCAAAGAGCCTATATTTTCTTTAGTCATGACTGAATGATGAACGAATGAATGATGAACGTCATCATATATTTTATAATGAAGACCTCTTGTCACAGTGGTGCCAACTGGTGTCGTAAATTTTCACGAAAACCCTCATTGGAACTAACGCCGTTGTCTCGTTGCACACAAATGTTTCCCGACAGCGCCCGCGTCCGCTACGCGGGCGCCTTGAACTTGACGGGGTTGGAGATGCGGAAGATGCTGGGCAGCAGCGCGGCCAGCGCCGCGAACAGCGCGGGCGCGGCGTGCGGCGGCAGCGCGAAGTGCAGCGTGCGCAGCTCGGCGCCGCCCCAGCCGCCCGCCTCCAGCACGAAGCCCTTCACGCACTTCAGCACCAGCTCCGCGCGCCGCACGCACCACGCCGCCGTCATCTCCTGCGCACACGAGCCGAGACCGCTCAGAGTTAGTCGCTAGCTTTTATTGAAATCCATAAAGTACAATCAAGTGATTCCGATAAAATAATTTCATCAAAACAATCTGAGTACGGTCGCCCGTTGGACAAAATATCAGTAAATTGAAACTTTGCTAAGATTTAATGATCTAACTGTCACATTGGTCTTAAAACAAAAATAGACCTTGAGATTCTATGATGTGCAGGGACACTCCAACTAGCTGGGGCTGGGAGAACAATGAGGAAGACTACAAAATAAATTAAGCCGCCAAGCAAACAAATCCACCACTGGTTATAACAAACTAATCATCGATTTGTATATAATTATCGTAAGTATACCTCGGACATTTCATGTCTCAGTAGCAGCGGTATCGATATGCTGGTGATGTCGTTGCTGCACGCCGCCTTCAGAATGTTGCGCAAGCCCAGGATGGCCGGGTGACGCGATGTGATGTCGCCTGCAAATATTAACACTGTTAATGTTTTCTAGGCTATTTATTTTGATTAAAGCGCCATTAGTTTATAAAGCGCGCTTCACCAATTCTTATTATCATGAATGCACAAGAGAGTTTAAACCAATTTACTACCTTAATAAAGATACGGGACGCGAATTTAACTGAACTGTAGATAATATTGAACTTTATCTAGTTAGCAATACGATGCTAAGTCGTTTGGATTTGTATGCTCGCCCGTAGACATTGTAAGTTACATTATCAAAAATTACTCGATGAAAGTAACTGAAAATATGGAATAATGAAGTCTGTAATAAGCACTTTGTAAAGTCATGGAGATTAATTGTTTATCAAATTGACTACCAAATTAAGTTGTCCGTGTAATCGATACACAACTCTCATTCGTTGTATGCTGTTGGCTATAAAACATTAAATTGACGCAGTGTCTCAATTTGAAACAATTCATTTCTGTGACTGAACAAGTCCAATTTCGAGAAGTGAACTGTTCCACGTTCCACTGTTTTCGCATTTTTGTTCAACGAAAACAGTGGAATGTGGAACACCACATTCCACTGTTTTCGTTAAACAAAAATGTGTGTGTTTCGTTGTGTTTTGGTGGTACTTGTCGACAGGCCTACACTGTCATCCCATACCTAGAGTGCGCGCGGCCGAAATCAGAAATAATAGTTTTCGCTATTTGGACGTTTATTTCTGGTGTCAAGAGAGTGTGCTGTGGTCCGTGTTTTATGAAGTAAATTATTGCCATCATTACGCCGTAAGTGATTAAAAGTGCTGGCAGGTTATATCCCTGAAATCAAACGTCGCGCGCACTCTATTAAAAGAGTAATTTGAAAACCTTGTTAAAACCAATTATTTTTAAAAGAGTACATAAGCTGACGTTTCATAAGTGTCCATGTAGGTTTATGTCATCATCTGCCCAGCAGCGTTTTCCCAACCGGATGCAACTGAATATCAGTATTTTACACGAAGCGAATTAAGTGAATAAAAAAAAAATGAATTGAAAAAGCACCCACCGGATCGGAGCGAGGAGTCATCGACGATGAGGTGGAACACCACGTGCACCTCGGCCAGGTTACTGTGCTTGGTGATGAAGATGTCACCCGTCTGCAGGTTGCGCTTCGTTCGGAACCTTGAGCTGTTGTTGTTGTTGGCTGAACTGGAGCCATTGGAGACGTTCTCAGCTTGTTCCTTTACGCGCTGCTTGTTGCGCCGTTCCACCTGCGTTGATGGAAAGTAAAGAAGAATAGAAGGTATAGTTTGGAAACAGTCTTCCAAAAGTATGAACCCCGAGGTCTTGGCGAATAGGCTGCCTATTCTAGCGTTTTAGTAAGGCAACAGAAGTCACTGACCCACCTACATTTATTGACAGATTCTAGCATATTGAATTTAAAAAAAACCGGTCAAGTGCGAGTCGGACTCGCGCACCGAGGGTTCCATACAAATTTGTAGGTGTGTACGTTACCCCAGCAAGAAAGTGTCTCCTAGAGTTATAGGAGTAGAACGTATAATTTGTGCCCTATCTGCTGTGAATGTGTGCCCCCTGATACTTTCTTGCTGGGGTAACGTACACTTTGTAGGTATATAACTACTAATTTACGCTTTTCGGATTTTTTCCTTGCATTGCTTCTTGCCAAATTTCATGATTCTAGGTCAATGGGAAGTACCCTATAGGTTTTGATTCCCTTGCGAGTGTCAAAATATGCGGCACAAACGGAACTTAGACATCCGTATCTTTTGATTGCGTTGACTTTGAAGTTGGTTTTTCACTGCTTCAAGGGATTGCAGCCCTGAGTATTTGATATTAATTTCAACTTGATAACTCCACGCGTTCCTGAGAAAAAGTTCTTGACAGACGGCAGACTGACGGACAACGAAGTGATCTTATAAGGGTGCCGTTTTTCCTCCGCTATTGCCGTGCTAAAACGCAACGACTATAGTAACAAGTGACATGACACGTATCATCATGCAATTCAAAAATAAAATGTACAGCTTTCCAAATAAAAGTGATTCGGAGAATCATCGTGTTTCCGAACTAGCACGAACATCGTGCCCCAGAGTAACCCCCAAGGGTAGTACAAAACTTGGATGGCTATGTTTACAAGTTATGTACTACAGTGCTTTGTAGTAGTGCACCCTAAGATTCCTACGAATAATAAGTCAGGAAGCGTAATTGTGAACAAAATCAACGAGAAATTCGTCACTACAGTGGCAAAATTACCTCGAGTATTAGAACGAAAGAACACATGCAAATGCCAATCATCTGCGCTCGCGTAATGGTACGTTTACACGCTTGCCAAGTCTTGGCAAACAGCTCCAAGCCTCCACAAATCTCGTTTGGCGTATGAAAGGCGTTTACACGCTTGTGAATTCGTCAGTCTGCAACATACATCCAAGCATGGCGGACACCGAACTTGTGACGGCTTTCGGATTCCAGATGCAGGATTCCATCTGGTAATGTTCCAAAAACGAAAGACTCTCCTCATTCGACCAGCAACTCATTTTTTGTAGGTACCTACAATCAAGGAAGCGTGTACTCGCCGCGAGATCACAATGGCTACTAAACGCCGACCAACGTGTAAATACGTCGCAAGCGCTTGCCGCAAACGCCCTTTGATCTGCGTAAAAAAACCGACACTCGACTGGATCGGAAGCAAGCACCCACAAGCTCACGCAAGCCAAGCCAAACGCCCTTTTTACATGCTTGCGATTGTCGAGGCTTGCCAGCGCTTGGCAAGCGTGTAAACGTACCATAACGAGTTGTACTCCGGCAAGCGCCGTGATTGTTTCTCGGCAAAACAGATAATGGTAATGGGTGCGCGGTGCGCGCGCGCGATGCGTGGACGATGTTATGCATTATGTGTGAGAGGATAAGTCATAATAAAAATGATCGTATTTTTGCACTATGTATATTATTTGTATTATTAGTTGTAATTTAACAATACATTCTTGAATGTACTTATTTAAAAGTTTGAGATTCGAGTGTTTTTTTTAATTAAAATGTGTTGTAGTATTGTATCGTATTCGTAAGCATCTCAAATTTTCGGTTCGTGGATAGTGTGATGAAAAATAAGTAAGCTTGTTCACGTGTTTTTATTATACAAACATAATAAAAACACGTGAACAAACATATATATATTATACAAACGACCTCCGCTGGCAGATGTTCTGTATTTTATTGTTCCGAGACCCGTCCCTTTATACCTGCTACTGTCTCACTTCTCTAATAACGCGTCTGTATTTTTTTCTCTTTTTCTCTCAACTTCTTCACTCGCTTCTTCTCCACAAAATAAACATAATTTTTTTTAAATCAAAAGCTCTAATTCTTTTCTTCCGCGGAGATTTTGATGTACTCGGTTCTTCTTGGCGTCGTTTAAAAGCCGGAGGTCGTTTGTATAATATATAGTAGATTTTACTAAGTTCCAAACCTCTATAATATAAGTATACTTTTCACAAAACGCCCAAATATCAGATAGAAGTTTTTAAGATACTTAAAAACATAAATAAAAAACAATAGAGTTTACGCCTTGGTATACGGTATACAATACTGTATGTAAGTGCATTCTAGTCGCTTTCTCAGCGCTCTACTTCAAAAACGGTTAATTTTACAGAAAATTGCAAGAGGCATTTTTTGTAGATAATTTCACGACAAACAATTTTATAATGACCTGTATTGACGTCCGAGCAATAGGTCGCGAGATATTTGCAAAAAACTGATTTTCGTGACCTTTTGACCTTTATAACTCTTTTAGCCGGCACGATATTAATGTCGATTTTTCACATCTTCATTACAACGTCGTAATAAAGGTGTGTACAAAAATTCAGCTCACTAGGAATTTTTCCGTAGATTGGGGTTTAAAATGCCTAAAATGACTGGGCTAATTCCATATTCTAGCATCGAATAGGTTTCACTAAATTTATTGTAATAATTTCATTTAAATTTAATTAGTTTTAAAATATCTTTGGGTTTATTTTCGATCCACCGTCTGCAGATTACGTAATTTACACCAATATTATTGTATTGGCAAAGAGGTCCATTTTAAAAATTTGAACTTATTTTTTTATTATATCGTTTACAAGTAGTCAGTTTTAAAAACTTTCAGTGTCGCCCTCGTATATGAGATTCACTCCAATTACTTAGGTCATCACCACAACATCTACCTATATTTGTTTATGTTTGATGGAGGACGATCCACATAAATTACTAGGATGGTTTTGCATTTGAAATGACCATCTACAAAAATAAATAAAAATGTAGTGAACACAGAATAACTTTTTCATTAAAATTGGAAATTGTAAAATTTAAGCAAAAGCTTACTGTGCAAATAGGCACCGCAGTTTTCTTAAATAGTTTAGCTTTCCGTTATTACAAAAGTATATAATTATGACCATATATACTTTTGTAATAACGGAAATCTAAAAGCTTCTAAAGTGTATGCTGCATAATTTACTGCATTCGCTAGGCATCCAATCTTGTTTCTTTCCAAACGAACCGCAGTTACCCATTTTTTTCGCTGAACTTCATCTTTCGGGAACCTGTGATATTAAATTTATAGTTATACTAATGCATATTATCATCTTTCCTTTTAACTAAAAACAAAAACCTATAAGTTCAAGTGAAATTTCAAAACGTGTAAAATAAACTTTTATGTTGCATAACACTTTCCATAGTCACATGTATAAGATTTCAAAATGTTTAATTACTCACATATGAAAAGTGATTCCCGAATTCTTTATATCCGTATGGCTTCTACACCATATAACAGCACATGATGGCATATTTGCAGTACGTAAACAACGCAAAACACAATAATAATCACAATTGTAATTTCCCCGCAACACGAGCGCATCGACGCAGTGATACCGGCGAACTGTCAGCGGTGCGCGGTACAGTTTTCGGCAACTCTCACCGCGGTAGTTTACGTGGCGCCATTTTTGAGCTTGAGTTACATTTCTTGACTTTTATTATTTGTAGAGTGCACTTATCATTGCGCGTAAGTCTGAAGTTTTCTCTGGCGGATTACCTACTCCGCTCGCAGATCGTCATCTGTCACTTGAAATATTTTGAAAAGTATTTTTAGTGTTGCATAGAGTTGTTAATTTATAATGTTGTAAACATGGTAATACAAAACAGAGAAGTACTTCCATGGTTTAAGAGCTCTATATTATTAGATACGAATATGCCCAATCAGTAACACCTTGTCGTCAACGCTGTTGACGATTGAGGAAAAAAATTCATTCGTTCACAGCATAGAAATGTAAAAAACAGGAGTGGCAAGGGGGCGTGTCTGTGTCCACGCGTCATGAGCAAATTGGGCATTTACTAGGCAAATGGCCGTCTCCGCGAACTAGTTCGCTTTCGACTGTGATCATAATAAAATATAAAAATGCCGAGTTGTTCAGTGGTTTCCTGCAAAAACCGAAGTCAAAATAAAAACTTCGTATCTCATGGAATCACTTACAATATGTAAGTAATAGTTATTTATGATACTAGTGCGGTAAGTTGGTTTTTACAAACGAGTAGACGAATGTAAGCCCGAGACGAAGTCGAGGGCTTACAATAGTCACGAGTTTGTAAATACATACCAATTTCTGCACGTGTGTCATACAATGTTTTTCAACACATTTGCGAGAAAACAGTACAGTATGTAATTAAACAAACTTTTTCATTTGACTATTTTTAATAGCAAATAAGAAAATAAACAGATAGGTCACTAGGTACTCTTAGAAATTAATAGTAAAATTTGAACAATTATTGAAATTCAGTGAAATTTGCTGCTTTGGAAGCTTAACTGACTGACTGACATTATTAATTTCACACTTAGTATGTTGAACTCATATTATTATTTTGTTTATTTAACAGTGGGAAAGTCGCAACAATTTTTGAAGTTTCTAATATGAAAATGGGGCGAATTTGCAAATGACCCCACATGCACGTGGTGAAAATTACAACTACATCTTTCGTCTCATTTACTCTTTAGTATTAAAGTGAGACAACGTATTGAGCAAAAGCGCTTCCAAGGAGGTTCGATCAGTCAGGTTGTTTATTCTTATAATGTAAAACTCTTTGGTGGAATTCTTATACTTATTTTTTTATGGAAATTAAAAAAAAAACCGTAAGTAAAGAAAACGATGTACATAACTCCAGCTTCCTCATATGTGATAGAACAATTCTACCTATGCCAAAATTTAAGGCATAATAGCTGCAATCAAAGTTCCCAGTCTTATTTTAGCTGCCACAAAAACTTCGTTAATATGAGCCGTTTAGTGTGTGTTAGCTGGAGTGACGTCACCCCAGCTGCTCATGTCATATCTTCCAAACGAAAGAAGATATGATTATGTATTATAGCTCAAAAATTAAGGCAGAATAGCTGCCATTGGCAGCAAAATTTACAAATATCTGGTCAAAACACTGTATGAGTTATTAACAAAATAAACATGTGTAAGCTGGAGTGACGTCACCCCAGCTGCTCATTTATATCTTCCAAACGAAAGAAGATAATTTCTGCTGTTGGCAGCAAAATTTTCAAATCTCTGGTCAAAACACTATGAGTTATTAACAAAATAAACATGTGTAAGCTGGAGTGACGGCACCCTAACTGTTCATGTCATATCTTCCGAACGAAAGAAGATATGATTATGTATTATAGCTCAAAAATTAAGGCATAATAGCTGCCATTGGCAGCAAAATTTTCAAATCTGTAGGCCTTGTAGTTTCCACGTAATAAGCAAAATAACAGTTTCCGCGCCAAAAACATCAATTATATTGCTTCGGAAGAAGTAAGGAGCGACGTTGCCGTTCCGTGCGCTACAATACTGCAACCAAGTTTGCACTTAGCAGGCATACTATTAGAAGTCATTTTAACTTGCGCTAAAAATAATTTTAATTTTGTATATTGAAGATATAGACTGAGAGCCGACTGAACTTTAATGGAGCTATGAATATAAAAAGTAGATTCATACCAACTTTGGATGGCGAGAGAACTAGGTATCTACTATTATTGTTTTTTTTTGTCTTGTTCTTTCTTTTATTAAATAAGATAGAATTGGTCTATTGAATCTATACTAATATACTAATATTATAAAGCTGAAGAGTTTGTTTGTTTGTTTGAACGCGCTAATCTCAGGAACTCCTGGTTCGAATTGAAAAAATATTTTTGTGTTGGATAGTCCATTTGTCGAGGAAGGCTATAGACTATATAACATCACGCTACGACGAATAGGAGCGGAGCATCAATGAAAAATGATGCAAAAACGGGAAAAAAATATTCCTTTTGAGAGCTTTCGTTGCGTAGGTACGCTGCGTAAACGGTTAAAGTTACGCAAAAATCATGTATGACGGAATTGTTTCCCTTTAAAAGTTCTAAAAAAAAGTCCGCGACAGCATATGTCTATCTTTAAAGGTTTACTCACTATAACCTTTTTTATGGTAATCAAATTTCTTCTAAACTAATGCATTATTTGCGAAGGTTTTTTTATAAACATGATATTAATCCTTATCAAAATAAATACGTTATTCATCACAAGTATTTAATTTTTAATAAAATTGCCCTTGACATTATTTGATTTCAATGAATATCTTAGGAGTTGCATAGTTTACAAGTAATATAGTCGCATAGTTTACATGTATAAGTAATAATCTTAAGTACCTAATATCTTAAAGTAATGGAATATATTTTTAACCGACTTCAAAAAAGAAGGAGGTTCTCAATTCGGATGTTTCTATTTTTTATTTTTTATGTATATTCGGGCATAACTCCCTCATATAATATGTATAGACCTTAGTATAGACAGACGGATTTGCAAAAAATTTTTTGTTCGAAATATTTTTATTCCGGAAATATTTTTACTCCGAAACTCATCATCAGATCTTTATGAAATTTAAATAGGACCAATTTAAATTTCATAAAGATCTGATGATGAGTTTCGGAGACAGACAACGGAACTCTTCAATAAATGCCAGCAAATCAACCGCGATTGCTGCTATAGCATATGTATGCATTGTTTACGCAATCACACAACATAACATTACGCCTGTACCTTTGAAAGGGGTAGGCAGATGTGTTCAATAGCTTCCTGTCACTGATATTCACATACCAAGTAGTGTTATATGAATTTGTTTGGTGTAGGCAGGTACAACTAAAAAGTGAAAAATAAAAACTTAAAAATAAAAAAACAACCGACTTCCACAAAAAATACTACAAAGTGAAAAATAACTTTAATTTCGAAAGTCGGTGTCAAAAAATGAAAATACAGAACCAACGACACCGACTTCCGAAATTAAAGTTATTGTTCACTTTGTATTTTTTTGGAAGTCGGGTTGTTTTTTTTTTGTCAACAAGTTTTTAGTAGGTTTTTTCCTGAAATTACCGCGGGTGAAACGGCGGGGCACAGCTATTATTAAATAAAGTTACCTTTAGCAGTTAATAGAACAGAAAAACAAACTGTTGTTTGTTTGTTTGAACACGCTAATCTCTGGAATAATCAATTATTTTTGCATTAGATTGTCCAATCCATGTGGAAAGCTTAATCACGCCAGTACTCTTTGGAGCTGAGCAAAAAGAAAAAGGTCAGGAAGAATGCTAAGAGAAAACGATGTGATAGCGCGGGCGGGTGATGCGATGCGATGGGTTGGGGGAGCAAGAAATTTCACGCGGACGAAGTCGCGGGCAGAGGCTAGTGCTATATATTACTAGCGATTGAATGACTTTTTCATGAAAACGTGACATTTGATAACAATTCTATACATAAAGCAAAACTAAAGTAACATCGAATAAGAACAAATGTCATTAAAAAAACCGGTCAAGTGCGAGAAGGACTCGCGCACTGAGGGTTCCGTAAAAATTTGTAGGTATGTATGTAAATAGTTTTAAAAATCCCACACTCCCCGACCGAGGTCGGATGCCTTTTGAAGATTTCCCCGGACAAAAAAAAAACAAGGTATGTAAATAGTTTTTTTTTATGTAACTACAAATTTATGCGTTTCGGATTTTTTCCTTTGTTTGTACTACATGACCTTGCTTCTTGCCGATTTTTTTGATTCTAGGTCAACAGGAAGTACCATATACAATTTGATTCCCTTGACAGTGTCTAAATATACGTTTTTTGCGGCATAAACGGCCGTATCTTTTTTAAATATACGAAATTGTTACACTTAGATTTTTAAATTTTCTTTTGTCCTATGTTTGAAAACACAATATTGACTATAAATAACCTCAGTACTTACATAGTACGATTAAAGTGTGTAGTCGGCTCCCAGTCTATAATCTAGTTCAAACTGATAATGTAGCGCACGGAACGGCAACGCCGCTCCTTGGCTCCTCCGAAGCAATAATTGATGTTTTTGGCGCGGAACCTGTTTTTTTGCTTATTACGTGGAAACTACAAGGCCTAGAGATTTGAAAATTTTGCTGCCAATGGCAGCTATTATGCCTTAATTTTTGAGCTATAATACATAATCGTATCTTCTTTCGTTCGGAAGATATGACATGAACAGTTGGGGTGCCGTCACTCCAGCTTACACATGTTTATTTTGTTAATAACTCATAGAGTGTTTTGACCAGAGATTTGAAAATTTTGCTGCCAATGGCAGCTATTATGCCTTAATTTTTGAGCTATAATACATAATCATATCTTCTTTCGTTTGGAAGATATATATGAGCAGCTGGGGTGACGTCACTCCAGCTTACACATGTTTATTTTGTTAATAACTCATAGAGTGTTTTGACCAGAGATTTGAAAATTTTGCTGCCAATGGCAGCTATTATGCCTTAATTTTTGAGCTATAATACATAATCATATCTTCGTTCGTTTGGAAGATATGACATGAGCAGCTGGGGTGACGTCACTCCAGCTAACACACACTAAACGGCTCATATTAACGAAGTTTTTGTGGCAGCTAAAATAAGACTGGGAACTTGGATTGCAGCTATTATGCCTTAAATTTTGGCATAGGTAGAATTGTTCTATCACATATGAGGAAGCTGGAGTTATGTACATAAGAAAACGCACGGTGCTATTCAACGGAACGTGCGGTAAAATAGGTACTTAGGTGAGAGTACCTATTTTACCGCACGTTCCGTTGTATGGTGCGTAATTTTTAACTTTCGAACAATGTATACAGGCTTTGTAAATGCATTTTTCGAGCAAATGTGTTGAAATAGTTATTTATGATACTAGTGCGATAAGTTGGTTTTTACAAACGAGTAGACGAATGTAAGCCCGAGACGAAGTCGAGGGCTTACCATAGTCACGAGTTTGTAAATACCAATTTCTGCACGTGTGTCATACAATGTTTTTCAACACATTTGCGAGAAAACATGAGTACAGTATGTAATTAAACAAACCTTTTCATTTGACTATTTTTAATAGCAAATAAGAAAATAAACAGATAGGTCACTACTCTTGGAAATTAATAGTAAAATTTGAACAATTATTGAAATTCAGTGAAATTTGCTGCTTTGGAAGCTTAACTGACTGACATTATTAATTTCACATTTAGTATGTTGAACTCATATTATTATTTTGTTTATTTAACAGTGGGAAAGTCGCAACAATTTTTGAAGTTTCTAATATGAAAATGGGGCGAATTTGCAAATGGCGCCACATGCACGTGGTGAAAATTAGAACTACATCTTTCGTCTCATTTACTCTTTAGTATTAAAGTGAGACAACGTATTGAGCAAAAGCGCTTCCAAGGAGGTTCGATCAGTCAGGTTGTTTATTCTCATAATGTAAAACTCTTTGGTGGAATTCTTATATTTTTTTATGGAAATTAAAAAAAAACCGTAAAGAAAACGCACGGTGTTATACAACGGAACGTGCGGTAAAATAGGTACTTTTTAACTTTCGAACAATGTATACAGGCTTTGTAAATGCATTTTTCGAGCAAATGTGTTGAAAAAGTATTTTACTGTATTTGTCTTTAACATCATGAAAAACAACAAATCGTAAACTATTTTTTGCTGTTGCTACGTTATTTTTATTTTCAAATATCGCAGCGGCTGTACTGCAGTAAATACATTGCTCTTTAACCACTACCTAAGTATATCGCTAAGTGACTGGACAAGCAATGTAAAAATTACAAAACGTTACTTTATTTTTGCGGAGCGTCGCATAGTACAGCCGCTGTGTCCTGCGACGAGATAGTGATGTGGTTGTGAAGATCCACTAACGTAGGCTATCGACAACTATTTCGATTGCTCAACGAATATATTGCTATTATAGTTAAATTTTTCAATTTGTCAACCGTTTTATAACCCGGTTAGAAGACCTGAAAAGATGACATTTAATCCGGTTGGAAGACCCTTGAGAAGATGTAAAATAATATTTTTTTTTAGCTTCATTTTATTCATATAAGTACCTATAATGTAATATGTTTTTTATTTTTTATTTATTTATGTGGAACATCAAACAGCTACAGTATATAGTATAAAAAAGAGGTACACAAAACATGAACAATACTGTAGCCCACAACGCTAGGATAATGACTATAACTAATACATAACAAATTTACAAACTAAACTTACTTGACTATCATGCTTACAATCTATAATTTTACACACTGTACATAAATCATATCAAAAGAGCTCCTTGAGTATAAGACCTTTGAACTTACTAGGAGAACTTGCAAAAATATCGATATGTTCAAAGGCCTCATTGTAGGTATCCATCATTCTGCGAACAGGTGAGCGCAAACCAGTGTTAGAATGGCAAGTACGCTTAGAAAATAGTCTGCCAGTGCGCACCTTTCGCTTGTACACTGTTCTAGATCTAGGGACAACATAGCATAACATATTGGTTAACTCAATACAGTCAAATCTATTACTGACAATATTGTAAAGATTCATGGCTTCCAAGTACTTACGTCTGTTTTCTAGTGTTGTGAGTTTGTATTTATTAAGTAAATCCTGATATGGCAAGTAGTATCCGAAGCATCTAAAATGCATAGCACGTAGGAATTTTTGTTGAACACTCTCAATCGCCTCAATGTATTTTTTGTAATATGGACTCCAGACGGACACGGCATACTCCAGTTGGGAGCGTACGAGAGACTTATACAGATGAATGAATGAAGAAGGTTTCTTAAAATCTAATGTCGAGCGCATAACAAATCCGTAAAGTTGGTACGCTTTATTGATTATTTTATTAATGTGTAAGTCTAAGCAAAGCTTGGAGTCAAGGATAATGCCGAGATTACGGACAAAGTCCACTTTTGTTAGGGGAACATCGCACAAAGTGTATGTATATGTTATAATGTTTTTGTTTTTAGTAAAGTTTTGAAAATTACATTTAGGTAAACTAAGCTGCAACTTATTTCTTCCACAGTAGTTTGACAATCTGTCCAAATCTTGTTGCAGCAGGAGGCAGTCATTTATATCGCGTATTGTTCTGTATACCTTAAGGTCATCGGCGTATAAAAGAAATTTGGTATTAAGAAAGCACTGGCTGATATCGTTAATATACACGACAAACAAAAGGGGACCAAGAATAGAACCTTGTGGTACACCAGAGGTGACCTGTGCGATACAAGATGAATGACCATTCACTACAACTTTTTGACTACGGTTAGTAATGTAGGAAGCAAATCACCTCAGTAAGTTTCCACGGATTCCATTAAACGCTAGTTTATTGAGTAATATTTCATGGTCTACCTTGTCGAAAGCCTTACAGAAGTCTGTATACACAGCGTCCACCTGTACGCGACTGTCGATGTTGTCAAATAAATAGCTTGTAAATAGCAAAAGATTAGTGATAGGCAAAAGATTAGTGATAGAAATGTTCTGGACATATCGTTTTGATTTATTTTATTTTCAGGACCCAAATTTTTTTTTAGTACTTACAATAATAAATGGAAGAATCGATAACTTTCGGATTTAGTCAATCACTAGCGTATATCCATACTAATATTATAAATTCGAAAGTAGCTCTGTCTGTATGTTACCTTTTCACGCTTAAACCACTGAACGGATTTTTGGCAGAGAGATAGATTGCATCCCGGGGAAGGACAGGATTTTCATACCGATATTCCCACGGGATCGACACTTATGCGGGTGAAACCGCGGAGCGCTGCTAGTGTAAAATAAATGACTTGCACAGCACAACGATAGCGATAGATGTTTTTTTAATACAGTTGCTCAAAAAGTGGCGTATTGCAGGGACGTATAGCGTTCGGGATGTGGGCTATTACATACTCGTGCTTTTTTTTTACCTTTCCCGAACTCGTGCGTTCTCTTTCCCAACTGTCAAAATAATGTCTATTAAAAAGAAAAACCAACCAAGCAGTTTTTACTAAAAAAAATTATAGAAGTTTTTATGATTCATGCAAATACGTATATTTCTAAAAAGAAGCTACCTACCAGTGGCGTGCCTAGGGGTCAAACTTAGGGCAAGCCATAATACTTTAAAAAAAAACCTACCGTATCGCCTGTCAAAGTTGTGCCTACCGACTGAGTCGTTTTAGTTCTTACTAATATTTGTATTTGTAGGTTTTTGCTAATATCTATTAAAATAAATGTTTTTAATAGCACTATTTTTTTCTTTTATAAATTAAATACTAAGAGTATTGGTAATCCTTTACAAAATCGTATCTTTTCATTTTCGAGTTACCTATCCGTTTCGCGTAAAATATGATAAGACGTATAAGAGCCATCTATTAACATTATTGGCACAACAAAGCTCTTCGAGTTAGTTCATATTTCACTCACCCGCAACAGTCGCTATACGCAAAATATTACAATCTGGCCGAGTGGCCACTAGATGGCGCACAAATAATTGATTAATTTCTAACTACACAATTGTTTACGATGTTGATAATATTTATAATTTGAATTACTCACAATGCAAACAGCCATAACTCTTCATTCTTCGCTTCTTTACCACAAACATCATCGTAACCTGATGTATTCCAAGCGGTATTTTCTTTTGAGAAAAATATGCAACACCAACAGAATAATTTGTTGATATGAGAGCAGCCTACAATCCAATGAGTATTGTACGCTGATCGAGAAAAATCCTATTACGTGATTTAGATTTCTGAGAAATACTCAAATCAGGGGTAGGTTTAGGTGAAGTAATGAGATTATATTTGTCTGTAAAACTCAAAGTATTTACCTTTCCGCGTAACGATTGCACACACTTTAAGGGGCTTACAAGACCTAAACGCAAGTTTTCGAAACAATAAAAGTATATGATAGACTACAGTAAAAAAAATCAGAAAAATATATGATATTCTTCAGGATATATGCTAGATAGATAGTGTGGTGAAAACATAATACAACTAATTTGATACGATAGAAAAAAATCATGAAGATGCCTCTAAAAATTTTCTTTTTACAATAAAATCCATACTAAATACATACAATCATTCTGATTTTTTGTCAGATTATTCTACAAGCAACATACTAAAATACTAGTGTTTTAATTTTTTTGTCCAAACAATAGATTCTTTGTAAATCGCATATTCTTATTTTCGAACAAAATACGTGCGCATGTGTGCGTAAACGCTGTGTAGCGACACTGCCGGCCGAGGCCTGATGCTATACGGACGTGTCGCTCTTTTCGCCGCAATATTTCCGCCAAGATTGTTATGTTTTTGTAAAGTTTTATTTGTAAATTCATTGTTTATTATTATTTGCATAATCTTCTTTGCGTAAATATTTTTATTTCGTGTAAATATAAAATACTTTGAAGTTAAAATAGCGTAACCTTGTTATCAATTATCATTTATTGTAAATATGAAGTGAAAAATTCCGTTCGGAATACAAAACGTTCATATAAAACGCTGAACATATTATATACATATATATACGAAATTAAAAAATAAGAGCATTTTATTATTATTGAATATTTATTTTTTTAACAATAAAACTATGAATTTAGAAACGTCTAAGATAGTGCAGTCATGACGCATATACGCATAAGCTCAACTTTTTCGATTACATTCGTAACTGTTACGTTAGCGTATGAGGCCGATGTGTAGATTTGCAAGAGTCCCCGGGTTCGATTCCCAGGGATTCTCTAACCGAAGTTTTCTTTTTAAATGTATTTTGAATTTATATATATTATGTATTTATTATTTTTTTATAAATAATAATTAAAACGTCTACAATGTAATTATCTTTCACAGGAGAAACACAGTCGTAAATATCAACACGGAAGTTATTTCTAATGCGAAACTACAATTAAAAAAAAAAACTAAAAGCACCTAACTTATTGATATTGGGCATAACGAAATAACAAATTCATCTAAAAATTGCGATGAAAATTATCACAAGCAAGATTTTGGTTTTTATTATTATTGATTTCGTTTATAATAAATAGATTCATAATATTATGTATGAATGTTAGGTACCTATCTTTGAGAATGTGTAAAACATTATGCCGCAGCTGCAGCGGCACCGCCACTGCCGCGGCGCCGCTGCATCAGTCACCCTTGGATTTGTATGATGATGAACACACGGCGCCGCAGCGGAGGCGACGAGTTTTGATAAAACCGTAGCAATACTCGCCGCCGAATCATGCTGCCGCCGCCGCGGCGCCGCCGTGTGCAAGGGTTCATGCAAATCCAAGGGCAACCAATACAGCGGCACCGCGGCGGCGGCGGCGCCGCTGTATTATATAATTTTTTTTTATAATGTACTACAGTCGCGCGGTACGTAAACACGCGATAACCCCTCCCGCCTACAGTATTTTAATTTCATCAACCTACTTGAGTTTCTTTCTAGTTTTGTGACTGTACCTACAGTCACAAAACTAGAAAGAAACTCAAGAAGTTAAAAAAAATATTTACCTATAGGTATAGGTAAATATTTTTTTTAACCGACTTCTAAGAATGAGGAGGTTGTCAATTCGGATGTTTCTATTTTTTTTTATGTATGTTCGGACATAACTCCGTCATAAAAATATGTAGATGGATTTGCAAAATTCTTTTTTTGTTCAAAAGAGGTTTATTCCGAAATGGTCCCATTTAAATTTCGTAAAGATCTGATGATGAGTTTCGGAGACAAACAACGGAACTCTTCAATACATGCCAGTTTACCCAATCACACAACATAACATCACGCCTATACCCTTTAAAGGGGTAGGCAGATGTGTTCAATAGCTTCCTGTCACTGATATTAACATAGCAATTAGTGTTATATGAATTTGGGCGGGGTAGGTACAACTAAAAAGTGAAAAATAAAACTTTTTTACAAAAAAAAACAACCGACTTCCAAAAAAAAATACTACAAAGTGAAAAATAAAGTCTTTAATTTCGGAAGTCGGTGTCAAAAAACGAAAATGCAGATCCAACGACACCGACTTCCAAAATTAAAGTTAATTACTTTGTGTTGTTTTTTTTTTGAAGTCCGTAGTTTTTTTTTTTTTTGTAAAAAAGACTTTTCATTTATAAAATAGAAACACGTGAATGGAATAGAAAGAGTTCAATAAAAATACATGGTCTTTTTGATCAATAGATTTAACCTTTCGAATGTCTTATGTTACACAGTGCGACATAAGAACAATTAAATTCTATTGTGTCTGCTAATTAGACACTCAATGGGTTAATTAAAAAAACTTATTGACGAATTCAAACAACCAAAAACAGCACAATATAGTCTGCCATATTATTAAGTAAGTACTTGTACTTATTTCAATGAATATTTGTCACAAATTGCACGCTTACTGCTTACGAAACCGTCACACCGTCCGGCGTCCACTCGTCACTGCGGAGCATTCGAGACTGTTTGTTAACCGAGTGTAAACCGAAATCGAGGCGCGTAGGTATGATTCGCGTTCCGACCGTTTTTATGAAGATAGAATACTGTATAGATAAAAATACCGTGGCGGGCGGTGCGCGGCGGCGCTGCCGCAGACACGGCATAATATGTAAAAGGCCTTACTTACTTGACAAAGGAGAATGGGTAGACCGTACCCAGACACAAAGTTAATTGCAGCATTATGAACTATGTTGATCTTTATTGCCCTCATGGAGTAGTTTGCTTAATTAATCCTAAGACAGCATGTCTGAATTCACTTGGAGAAAAAAGTTATGTGAGGAAATTGAATTGATTTATTAAAAGGAAATATTTAACCTATCCTTTCAAAACTTATTGACCTGCTAATGATGGACACTTTTTGAAATTAATGAACCTCTAAAAACTTTTTGCGCTTCTAATGATGCACTTTTTTAAATTATTGAGCCTCCTTTTAACTTAATTTAAAATAATTAAAAACGTAATTTAAAATCTTCTATTTTTTTCATTTTATTATTGATGAATGGGCGGCCCGCTTTTGACCTCGATCACGCCTGATGGAAAGCGATAGATGATAAGTGATGATATGTGATGTTATTTTTTTTATAGATTGGAAACAGTGGTACCACAGGAAGATCACGATTGTGAAGTTATTGATAAAAGTACATATTCATCTAAACGTGTACTAGAAGAAATAACGGGATAAGAGCTTGACCCACCTCTTTTAGTTTTAACGTAACTCCAGAAAAACTTCGGATTATTTTTGAGTTCGTTTTCCAATCGCTTCATATAATTGTTGTAACAAAGTTTTGCTAGGTCATTACAGCGCTTAGTTATAATCTGTAGTTCAATTCTGTCTAAAGGGTTTTTGTAAATATTGTGGCGATTTCTGATCTTATTTTTGCAATTAAGTAATTTGATTAGATCTCGATTGAACCATGGTGGAAATTTACTTTTTTTTGGCACTCGCTTAGTTTTAAATTTTTCTATACCTTCCTGAATAACGTCATAAAATACCTCCACCATCTCATTAACTGCCTGCTGTGCTTCAAGTAACTCATCCCAGTCAGTTTCACTCAAATATTTCCGAATTGGTATGTAACTCGTTTTTCGGAAATTAGGTCTACCGCAGGTAGTGTTATATGGGAGTTTAGCTTCCTTATTTAGAGAAATCACGATATCGAGGGGTGGATGATGCTGGTCAATATTAGCAATCGGATCCTCACTTTGACTCACTCTACATAATGAATGGTTACGTAGTATAAGATATAAAATGCGGCTTGAAGCATTACATACATTGTTAAATTGATTAAGCCTATTAACATACGTGAAATCTATCAAAGTTTGACTTAAATTGGACAACTTAAGGCATTTATCAGAATTATTGACTATACTTCAATCGATATCACCGATATTGAAATCACCTGCGATGCAGACATATGATAAGTTTAACTGTTCAAACACTGCATTACATTTGTCCAAAAAGTGTTCCAAGTACGAGATACGTACAGGTGGTGGCAGGTATACAGAACAGAGAGCTGCCCGACGTACAGATCGAGCCGCAGGTAGATCTAAAATTACCCAAAGGTCTTCACAATTACTTTCAAATTGTTCTGCTCCTTTGGAAATTATAGATTTTTTTACGGCTATCAAAACACCCCCACCTTCTTTACTACTCTGTAGACAAGAACTTTCTCTGTCCCTTCTGTATACAATGTATCTGTCGTCGAACAGCTCGCTGCTCAGTACGGTATTATTAAGCCAAGTCTCTGTAAAAATGATAATGTCATAGTTATTACAGCATACATTACGAAAGATGATAATATGCGTTTTTGTTCTCACGCCTCTACAATTCTGGTAATAAATTTGTAAATTATCGAATTTTGTATTATATTCAAGTTACAATTACAGGTATTTTTAATTTAAATATAAAGTATGTTTTTTTTCACGTCAACTTATTTAGGGACTCTAGATTCTTAATGAGGATATGTTCTGACCCATCACTTTTCCTGACGAAGATTCTACCATTTCTAACCCAGACGAATTGATATCCTTTTTCTTTTGCTTGAAGTCTAGTAGCAGCATGCAGCGCTTTGTTAGAAGGAGACAAATGTTCTTGCACATATATTGGCTTCTTTTCACCAGCCAGTCCAAGGTCCGCTGTATTTAGTTTTTCGATGTTATTCTTGCCTTTATTGTAGTTAATGACAGAAGCCAAGAGCAGGTCACGAGTTCTTGGGGAGGCCAATTGGACTACGATAGAGCGCGGGCGGGCACTAGAATTTTGTAGTTTGGCTACACGGGTGCAATGATGGATATCGGTGTCGCTCAACTTGCATCCAACGACTGATCCTAGTTGCTTAACGACTGTATAGAGATTCTCCTGTTTATTTTCGGGCAAACAATGAACTTCAAGGTAAGTCGAACGTGCCTGTTGCTCCAAATAGTTGATTCGCTGGCCCATATCCGCCACTGACCTCTTAAGGTTAGTATTTTCTGTCTCTAAGTCTTTTACCGAGACTTTCAAAGCCCTATGTTCAGACTGATATTCTTCAAACTCCTGTATGTGAAAATTCAATGACGCCGTCATCTCCGTAAGTTCTTTCTTAATCGGTTCAAGCTCTTTATTTACGACATTGAGTATTGTATTGTTTATTTGACGAAGCATAGAAGCGAATTCAGCCTGTATTACTTCCTGGAGGATATCGCGTACATCATCACGAGTCACAAAGGTTGCTTCAGGGGGCGAGTTCAAAGCAGGTCTCTTGTTCCCCCTAGAGGTGGAGACATTACGGGTTGGAGTATATTCCTTTTTGGAGGTATTCGAGATGTGACTCCCGCAATTAGAACACCTTCATTTACAGTAGACATCCGTGTCCTCGGAAACTTCCGGAAGAGACAGGCACTCAAAATGATACAATTTATTGCATTTGGAACAATTAATCGATTTTTTTCCATCCTTGCTGTCTTCATTAGCACAGCATCCCCATAACAATGTTGACGAAGCCATTCCAATTAATAGTCAGTCTCACATCAATTCCAATGCCGAAATAATTCTTAAAAAGAAAAAAATGTATACTGTTCCAAGCACACTATTAAAGACCCCTTCAATCTTTGTTGGTAAAAGTGCACTCTAATAAAGGCCCTGCGCAATACAACGAGCGAACTAACAGCGAGCTCGCGAGAAGAACGTCGTATGCGCCGTGCTATCTGCGGCGCTTACGCGTTTTATTATAACTGGTGAATTACTCCTGACGGTAGATGAATAACTATTTTGATACGTTTTTTTGTCTAGAATTGATACACAAAGCACTAAGTCACTTATTAATTGTAGTCGGATTGTTGTTATTGATATTATTCACACGATCAGCACTTTTAACGACACTTTAGAGCACTTTTGACGCGTACCAACAATATTTTCTTAGGAGCAGTTCGAATGGGTAGTTACTCGTACAACGTATAATTTAATATTGCCGACTTTCAAAAAAAAAACACTACAAAGCTACAACCGACGATACCGACTTCCGAAATTAAAGTTATTTTTCACTTTGTAGTGGTTTATTTTGGAAGTCGGTTGTTTTTTTTTTTTTGTAAAAACAGTTTTTATTTATCACTTTTCAGTTGTCCCTACCTACCCCACACAAATTCATATAACACTACTTGCTATGTGAATATCAGCGACAGGAAGCTATTAAACACATCTGCCTACCACTTTTAAGGGTACAGGCGTGATGTTATGTTGTGTGATTGCGTAAATAATGCATACAAATGCGATAGCAGCGATCGCGGTTGATTTGCTGGCATTTATTGAAGAGTTCCGTTGTCTGTCTCCGAAACTCATCATCAGATCTTTACGAAATTTAAATGTGACCCTTTCGAAACAAACCTCTTTCGAACAAAAAAGGAATTTTGCAAATCCGTCTATTTATGATGGAGGTCGTCTATATAGGACCCGAACATAAATAAAAAAATAATAATAAACAAATCCGAATTGAGAACCTCCTCCTTTTTAGAAATCGGTTAATAATTTTGTTGCCATAACTACTTGTTTCCGCGTCATCTATTGGAATACTCGGGCGTAATCGTAAATCGTATGCTGTATGTCATAATTGTGATGGGCGTCGTCGTTAGATGGCGTACGCGTCGATTGTGTATATGTGTGCATGCGTTTCTCAAGGACACTTAGCTCTACTAGTCCTCTTAATCCATCACAAGGAACAATTGCATGCATTTCCGAATTCATTTCAATGATAAGAAACTTTTTAATAACTTTAAAACAAAGGTAATCACCGCTAAAACTAATCACAACACTTAACTTCACAGAAAATGAAAAAATAAATCAAAGCAAAAAAATGCACCAGTACCGTAACCGCTCAAAACAAATTTAAAGTAATTTGAAATTGCATCATCATTATAGAGAAATTCGAGCTCTGCGCAGCGATTCGCGCAGCGCTCTTACTATTTACACACACACGCATCGTTACACGTTTCATTCATAAAAAATCAAAAGCCATGCTTTAGAATCAGTACAATTTTCGGAATGAGTACATACTAATGTTATCAACAACGTGAACAATCTATACAAATAGTCGGAGGTGTAGAAGCCTAATCTGAAACCAGCTCGTGCGAGCGAGACGGGACGATTTTTGTTTTTGCGTTCTAGCGAAGCAGCATTGGAGATGTTTGGCAACGATGCGCGTAATGAAAACTGCGCGGAATTGAAATATTATTCTTTGAGCATGTAAACCTGGCAGCCTTGCATCGTACGTATAACGGGCGGCCGGGACGCGCGGAGTTTATTTTTTATTATTCTTATCAATTCTTGCGACATTATTGAGTTGGTTAATTTTATAATTTACAAGGTTACTTGTTTAGTTTTTTTTTTTGTTAGGCTTACGTTTGATTGAAAGCCGGGCTTTTTGGCTTGTATGAAGGTACCTACCGCCCCTGCTACCTACTAATTTGTTTCAATATCAGATTTAATGATTTTATTGAATGAGTTAGGTTAGGTTTCATTTCATTTCATCTCATTAAATTTCATTTTCATTTCATATCCATAAAAAAATTCTACTGAAGACTTGGCTGTATGGGCATAGTTCCCTTTGCCTACCAGAATGGGTGAAGAAAAAAAATCTCTGCTTATATTCTACGGTTGGCGCCATTAGTTAGTTGAGTTTATTGTGTTCTTATTATTTTATTAAATTGCTTAATTTTTTCGCAACTGTATTAAAAATAGTCGTTCAGTACACGTGCGAAACCGTCATTGCAACTTGTTCCGACTGTCAACCCTCACCTTCGGCTGCGCCTCGGCTCGGGTAGACATTTGTCAGAACTCTTTGCAATGACAACCTTTCCGCACTTGTAATGAAATATACTATTGTGTAAGTTGTACGGTGCATGGTAAATGTACCTACGCTGTTTGATGAGTTCTGATTTTTAATTTGCAAGTGTGTGCGCGACTTTGTATCTGTTGCTTTTACAGCGGTGCTATTCTGTAAAAATCTCACTGTGAAAATTTAGGTGAAGTGAGCGTGGAGTGAGCTGTCAATAGTGTCAATTCCTAGCAAAAACAAACTCACTTCACCTAAGTCACAGTATAAAGACATACAGTATTGTATCTCGGCCGTAACCTTGAATTAAATGCCTACAGCCGCGCGGTACGTAAACATGCGATAGGGCTGCCCGCCTCCAGCATTTTAATTACATTTGCCTACTTTGTGTTTCCATTTAGTTTTGTTATTGTATTTTACTGTGTGTACATAAATAATAAAATAATTCGTCATTTCGAATTAACCATTTATTTAACATTAATCTGATTACAGTTTATTTCTATGAAAACTTGTTCATGTGTATTTTTAAACAAATTATGTTAAATTATTATTATTATTATAGTTAAATCAAACGTTCAAGAACTACAAATAAAATTCAAAATTTGTATATTAATGATTTTTTAATCTTTCCTATCATCGTCCTATCCTTAACAGAATAACACAGATTGGAAGAAGTTAAACAGCAAACATGTATAATATAAAAATTATAATTAAAATAATCTGTTCATTGAAGTAATAAACATATTTAAATTAATGAGTGCAAATAAAAGCAAATTTATCAATTAAATTGTAGATTTCATTTCACTCCTTCCTCCTTTCTTTCCTCCTTCTCCTTCATTCATACAAAATATTAATAATTCAATAAAAATAATTAAATTTTATTCATAAAAGTATGCAATCATTTCATTAATGTTTTGTTATGATGTTGTCACGTTAAACTATCGTCCGTAAATCGACTTTACAGACAACCAATTTTTTTCTAGTATTATTCATACACACAGTACAATAAACAACTATTATTAATAATAAAAACCACGTCTTTACTTGGAATTATACAAACTAACAAAACACACATGCCCCGAGGTTTTAACACCAGCGTACCTACCGTTTAATGATTCATGAACCGCCTATAACTACCTACCTCACTCGTGTTTATCACTTTCCTTTACTCTATTCACTTCATTTATTAATCCAGACATCTTTTTTCGGGAGATAAAATGAAATACTTATCCATTAAAAAGACACACATTATGTACCTACCTACAAGTAAGTAAAATTATTTTATAGTCTTACCTTTCAGAGTTTCCAGGTAATCTAAAAAAAGTTATCTCTGGATGCGTTATTGACGAATTCATGCAACCAAAAACAGCACAATATAGCCTACTCGTCATATTAAATATGTACTTGAACTTATTTTTAGTGAAAAAATCGCGCGGTTATTGTTAAAAAAACAACACACCGTTCGTTCGTCACTGCGGCACAGTCGCGACTCTGAGCCGCCTGAGCGCACACGGAGATCGAAGCGCGTAGGTATAGCCCGCGTTTCGTCCGTTTGTATGAAGACGACGTACTGTATGCATATTATTACCGTGCCTTATTATTTCACGGTGAGATTTTTACAGAATCGACCGGCTGAACTACATGTGTAGGTAGTAGCGGCGCGGTGGTGGGGCCAATCTAGCGACATCACATTTTCAACTACCGGGCATATCTCCTCTTTCTTATATCAATGGTTCACAGTGTGGACGAACTGGACTTTTTTTGGATTATTCCCGATCAGTAATACTCCTGTCATTCACAGTGTTGACGACAAGGCGTTACTGATCCGAAATATTCGATTAGATCTCATTATCAAGCGTATTTCCGAAGTTAGACGATGATCCTCGAAGTGCATACTTTTCTTCGGAAAGCTTACCTGACACGTTCACTTACCGGCCCCTGCACCTTCTCGCTGATGTCCCGCAGCTGGTGCTCCACGTCGGCGAAGTGATGCTCCGTGCTGCGCGCCGCCGCAGTGAGCAGCAGCGACGTGGGCGGCGCCGGGCGGCGCGGCGGGCTCTCGGCCAGCAGCACCACGCCCGCCAGCTCCGCCGAGTACAGCGACAGCGACGTCTGCAGGCGCCGGGACGAGTCCGAGGGGCTGCACGGGCCGCAAACGCATAGAATGTGCATACACACGAAGGACACGCGTCGACGACAGAGGCAACTGCAATCGTCGACGGCTGCCGCCGACATGCGTTGACTGCTGTCGCCGACATGCGTTGACTGCTGTCGCCGACATTTGTCGACGGTTGCAGTTGCCCCTGTGGTCGACGCGTGTCGCTCGCTAATAGGCCGCCGCACGACAAATGAAGCCGCCTGGAGTCACTATTATTTGCTAGTATTGAGCTAGTAGACTTTTCTTCGTCTTCTTCGTGTCTGCACGATCGTTTATTAAAGTTGTGTGTTTAATGAAGTTTTGTTGGCCTAAAACTTTGCCTTATTCACAGCGTCGTCGGTGGCAGCGCAGAGCTCACTTAGACTATATGCTGGCATTTCACTTAGGTACCTACATATTTGTTAAAATCTCAACATACAACTTCGCGTTTCTTGGGTAATACAAAATATACCTATCGTATTGTTAGCTGCATCTCCAACCCCATCCCCAATCCCCTCCGGCCAGCCCGGAGTACGCCGTGATCGAGTCGATATAAGACGACGCGCAGTGTGCCCACGGGCTCATTCCCCGAGCCCGGCGGCGCGCGCTTTACTATTCATTCCCCATTCGTTCACTGTATTAATAACTCCAATTGTGTATCTTAATTATTTTATTAAAAATAAGTACTTACTTCATTTGTTATACTTTTAATCTCTTGATTATTATTTAATTTTGATTCAATTCCTTAAACTATGATTATTGGATTTTCTCTGCCCAACCCTTCGGGCACTACAGGCGTGACGTTGTTATGTTATTATTGGAATAAAGTTAATTTGTATTCACGAAACCATAAGAAACTTGTTTGTTTTATTTCGAGATTATTTTTTTTACAAATTATACGACTACTGACCATCTACAGTCTCTAAACCAGGTGATTGAAAAACATCAAGAGTTCAATCTACCATTATACCTGGCGTTTGTGGATTCGACGCCATATTCTCGGCACTCAAAAATCACGAAATAGAATCCTGTTACAAATATACACCTGTTACAAAAAATATGTATAACATAATAGTACAGCAGCCATTCGTATAATACCACCGGGCCATCCTCTCCAATTCAACGAGGAGTCAAGCAATGCGACCCGCTTTCTTCCAAACTCTTTACAGCTACGCTAGAAGAGGTTTTCCAGATATTAAATCCGCTCTGGCATGACGGGTATTGTCGTCCGGAAAAGGAGATTGATCAATCTAAGTTTCGCCGACGACATTGTCCTCTGTTCTTTCTTAGCAACTGAGCTAGGCCAAATGCTCGAACAACTGAGCCACGCCAGTCATCAAGTCGGACTTACGATGAACATGTCGAAAACAAAGTGACGAACAGCTTCGAACGCAACGTAGAAACTGGGGGTGTGCGGGTTGAATATGTCCATGAGTACATTTACCTCGTCCAAATAGTATCCTTCCAGGAGAGACAGGACAAAGAAGTCGCTCTCCGCACAGAAAACGCCTGGAAGAACTATGGGTCGATGAAACATCTCATAAGAGGACCTATTCCGCTTTCACTAAGACGAAAGCTCATGATAATGTGCATTCTTCCCACCCTCACCTACGTAGCGCAAACATGGTCTCTTACAAAGCGTCAAAAGTCCGCACTTGGAGTCTGCCAACGGGCTTTGGAACGAAGTATACTAGGTGTGAAATTCATAGACCGCATTTAGAACTCTATACTTCGTTACAAAACACAAATAGCGGACGCTGGCCGCACCGCTGCTGGACTAATGTGGAACTGGGCTGGCCATATCTGTCGCATGTCGGAACAGCAATATGTAAAACCACCACTAAGTGGATCCCCAATGGCAGGAAACGAATGCGCGGCAGGCCCAGAAAGGGATGGCGGGAATCGGCGGGATGAACTGGACTCCATAAAGGATTTGCCTACAATCGCAGTAGACCGGGAAAAGTGGAAAGAGTGAAGGGAGGCCTTTGTCCTGCAGTGGGACAACACTGTTAAATATTATGGTATTCTCAACATTTATTTATAATAGCAACATTGCTCTCTGTCTTTGATTGACTTCCTGTTGAATATGTCTGTAAAAAGACGTACCCAATCTCTATCAATATAATAATCTACTCTAATTTATGTTTTGTGATCAATCTAAATTAATCTCAGTAATCTTAAGTAATAATTATTTGTGTGCCATATTATAAAAATATAGTGTCTCAAATCGTACCAGTCGTATACTTTGCCTTCCCTGATATAACCTTAGAAGCAGTACTCCGCTACAAACACAGGCTTATAATAATATATAAAATAAAACCCGCAGGGCAACATGTGGCGAGCTGTTGGGCAGTAGCGACCCCACGGACCCTATCTCCCGGGAGAGGTTTTGTTACTCACCTCTGGCTTGCATTTATTGGCCGGCTGGGGTGAACAATGAGGTGGAATAAAGACTATATAACCACTTGACTGTGCATGCGCATACAGTGCCCCGACGCACGAAAACTATTGGCATTTGACCGCCTATGTAGGCTACGGTACTAGTAACCATTTTAGTTGTGTCCAAGTGTTAGACCTGTGTGCACGCTAAATTAATACAATTTTTTATAACTTTTTATGCAATTATAACGCATCAAAATGCCTACATGCGCGGTAAGTGGTGTGGGAAACATTCCAAGACATCTAGTTACAAAAAGGATGGTATAACTTTTCATCGGTAAGTAAACAGTACGAAAAATTATTTTTGATTATTTAGATTATGAGCCACCGCAGGGTCTATCTAAAATGGTCGCTGGGTAAACGAGAACATTTTTGAGTAGCGCGTTGATGTCTTTTGGAAAAGTCTCGTTCTTGTATTAGACAATTCTAATGCTTCTATCCCTTTCTTTCCCTTTGTATGTTTATCGTAATAAATAGTGGTGTTACCTTAAATAGTTGAAAGTTGATATCAAAAATAATAAATTTAAAATTAATAATACAATTCTTATTCAATTCATTTACTGTAATAAAAAACCTATTTACTTTTAAAGGACTTAAAAAAAAGGAAGAGGTTCACAGTTCGTCGGTATTTTTTTTATGTATGTTCCGGGATTTTTTTGTTCTCTTTCTCCCCGACCGGAATTGATCGGTCCAGGATAAAAGGACATTGTAAAAAGTGGCCTATGAATCAACACGCATGAAACATTTACTATAATTACTAGTTCATTTAATAATATAGATTACAAATATTTCAATAGAACGGACACTTCTTATTTTCGAAAACATTTTAAAAAGTATTCACTTCCGTCATAATCATCGATGTTATTATTTTTTGGCATGTTTTTTGGTTCAATTTGAGGTTTTTAATAGGCAAAGGTATTATAGCTCATACAGCCAAGTCTTTGTAACAGCACTTTTTAAGAGTTTGACACAGTTAAGCCTCAGTATTCTCAACACTTGATATACGATAATGGTTTTTAGTTACAAACGTCCGCTATGATGTCGCGGAACCATAATACGGCTTATCAAAAAACTCGATTGAGCGCTGTTTGAAACGAGCAATAATATCGACACTGTCAGTTGATGAATTGACAGATGACATTTGGTAGTAATGTCACTTGGCGCGCGCATATTCTGTGCTCGATCTGCGCTTGCGTTGGTTGCGTACTGAATTCGTTTGCATTTCCTTACTTTTCCGATTTTTCTAACAACTTGGCGTGAACAAAGGACTCTGATTTTCTCTTGATATATCGACCTCTGGCTGAGTTTTACTGATACGGACCTACTTAGAACAACGACCTGGCTTATAATAAACGGACTTTGCGTAGTAAAATGGAAATAGAAGGCGTTTCTGTATTTTGTATTAACTGCGGATCAGCTTCTGGTTCCATGGTATTGGAAGATGAGCAAGTTCTTCATTGTATACAGCAATGGACTGCTCCTCGTTTGGTAAGTAAAACCTCGCTTTTTCTCGGCTGATTCCTTTTTTGAAACAAACAGGCTGACTATAAAATATTAAATCAATGACTCTCCCAGAGAGTAAGCTGCCCTGTGTGAGCATTATGTATTATGTTGATGATTATAATGACAGATGATAGTGGTTATTGGTGACTGTTTAGTAATTCCAAACTTTTTTCAGGTTCAAGCTCACGATCTTATTTGTACAACATGTTGGGCTGAAGCCAGGGCTACAGCAAGCACTCCCAATGTAAGTCACATTGGTAAAGAATGTGCTCTGTGTCATGTAATATTGCCACATCGTGCACGTTCTCATCAAGTAATTGCATTGAGGACAGACACTGTTCAACATGTGAATATCAGAAACATCATCCTTGAAAGACTTCTGCCAGTGCAGGTAACTAATATTTTTTTCATAACAGATTGATGCTATGGTTGATAGTTGCAGTTTCATACAGATAATCATACTTTCATATACACCAAATCCGAAACAAATATTCTTCAGTATACCTATAAGAATACTAGCAGCTGTTCTTTGTGGTTTCATACCCGCTTCTGGGCTCCTATTCTGCATAGCGTTATGTTTTATAGCCTATATATGTTATGTTATACAGCCTTCGTTGATAAATGGACTATCCAACACAAAAATATTTATTCAATTTAAACCAGTACTTCCTGAGATTAGCTTGTTCAACCAAACAAAAAAACTTCATTTTTATAATATTATAAAACAATATACCATGTAAGAATAAAACCTGCAACTAGTAAAGTAGCGGCCAATCACTCAACTACTGTACCAATTGTATTTAGTAAATATTTGTGTTAAATGGATTATTAATTTCAGGTTCGTGCATCACATTACATATGTCATCCATGCTGGCAAAGGGCTGATCGTGCTGCTAAACATTATTCAACACCATCAACTTCGTCAGCGGCTTCTACAACCACCAGCAACACATTAAGATGTGCAAATTGCCGCATTGATTTAACAAGATTGAGGCGACACATTTTAAACAATGAAACATTTCTGTCTCAAATACAACAACGAGTTGCACCACAAGTGGTGAGTGTTTCTTATGTTGATATCAAGTTATTTATTAATACATTTTATAAAATAAAGCAATGTTTCCTCTCGCCCAAGTAAGACTAAGTAATGGATTATATTTCAGGTGAGTGCCAGTGACTACATATGTGATGCATGCCACACAATATTCAATAATGATACACCAACGGTCTTAGCTGATTCTGCAGTATTTGTAGGTCATCAGAATGTGTGTATAAAATGTGGTCACTCCGTAGCACAATTGCGGCACACCATTGTACAAAGTGAGCAGAACCAGCACATCTTAACTGTTGTGCAAAACTGGATTCATCCACGAGAGGTAAAATACTTTTATTAGTATGTTCCTATAAATGTCATTATTATGCCATCTGATTGAAGTTCTGTGTAATATCAGTGTGTAACGATAACATTTTTTTTTTCAGATTCAACCATCGGATGTGATTTGTCACAGATGCTTCCAAAGAGCTGAAGCAGCTGTTCATGCAGATGCAGTTACTGCAAGTAACCAAGTTCCAGAAGGATCTGAAAAAATTAGTTTACCGAACTATTCAAGGGCACCTGATACTCATGCTCGGTGCTTATTCCCAGCTTGCCACAGTACCTCACAGCAAGTGGTACCATTTACAGTCAGGGTGAGACTCTTCAGTGACCACAAATATTATATTCCACCAAACTGTAGAATATGTAGTTTTCACCTGCAAAGCCAATTGTGGTCACTTTTATATGAGACTGAAAATACTCTGCACAGTTTTACAGCTGCCCATATAGAGGATTTTTGTGAGCTACTCAGAAATGATAGAGACAGTCTAGATTTTGAAAACATTGATCAAATGGAAGACAACATGGTGTGGTATTGGCTGGGACGCACAAAACAACAGTTTAAAGACTTGGAAGCTGCATTGCCTGATTTTCATAAGCGTGCCATTGCACTTGGAGCTTATTTATTGAAACTTCGTACAGGAGACTCTGATGAAAGAATTTCGACATTGTTAAATATGAGTAGAAGCACACTCAGCAAATATATAAAAAAAGCAAGAGATGTAATGATGACACACTTTGTGCCACAACATCTGGGCTTGGAGCACATTTCAAGGGAAGGAGTTGCAGAAAGGAACTTATACATTCCAAATTCATTGTTCGGAAACCCAGGAAGTAATATCGAGGAAAGAAAAGCCATTGTAATAATGGATGGAACATACATTTATGTGCAAAAAAGCAGTAATTACTCATACCAAAAAAAGACTTATTCACTTCATAAATATAGAAATCTTGTCAAACCATTCCTCATAGTATGTTGCGATGGCCACATAATCGACGTACTGGGCCCGTATCCTGCCACAAAATCAGATGCCGATATTTTAACTGACCAATTCAGCGATGCATCTTATCCTTTAAGAGAATATTTTAGAGATGGTGATGTATTTATTTTGGATAGAGGCTTTCGGGACAGTATTTCACTACTGGAAAGTCTAAATTACTCTGTGCATTACCCTCTGTCAGTTCAGCAAGGTGAATATCAATTGACAACAGAAAATGCAAATGAATCTCGCAAAGTTACATTATGCCGTTGGGTCGTGGAGGTAGTGAATGGGCGCTTCAAGCGGGATTTTAAGTTGCTGCGACAGGAATATTTTAATACGGCTTCAAAACATTTAATGATTGATTTCAAAGTCGCAGCAGCCTTAATAAATAGATTTCACCCTGTTTTGGTTGACAGAGATGATGCAAGGGAAATAATATCTATAATCCAAGAAAAAATGTTCACTAATAACTCTTTGGCAGATTTTGTAGATGCTAATAATTTAAACAGGAGACGGGCACAGTTTCAAAGTATAACTGTAGAAAGAGATAATGTTGAAGGCTTTCCTCAAATGGAATATAATGATTTAGTTTTGATTCCACTAGGAGTATATCAAATAAAACAGGCTCGCTCATATTATGGTGAACATGTGAGACAAGATGGTTCATATATTATTGAAGTTTGCAGGGAGGTCGACATGGAGTTACTACGCGAATTGCAAGTAACAGATGCAGAAAATATATGGCTTCTTCGAGGCAAAATACGTAGCCGCCATATAAGCCAAAAAACATATTTTGTATATATTTTAGTAGACATTACCCAAATTGGCAGAGTAGCCATTAAACAGTACTGTTGCAACTGTATTGTTGGGCGCAGAACTATTGGTTGTTGCGCCCATGTAATGACAATAATATGGTACTTGAGCTGGGCAAGATATCAAAACCCTATAGTCGACCCCCCTGCACAGTTTTTGGACGATATATTAGTAGACAATATAGACGATGCTCTTGATGAGATCAGATGATGTAACCTCTATCTATTAATAAACATTTTCTAAAGCAAAACATTATTGTTTTAATGTATGAAATACCTATCTTAATAGATGTCTATTATTTATTTCTGAATCCTAGCAAAGGCTGTTTACTTTCTCTTGGTTACTAGTACTAATGACTAATAGCCATAAGCGCAGCTGCTTATCGTCCTAGGTTCGATCCTTGGGTCGAATAATGTTATCGAGATTTTCGTAATTCTCAGTTACAGCCTGGAGTACGAGACGTACATCCACGTCCGGATTATGGAGGAGTAAACAAGCGAGATTTTATTTTGTATGTAGTACAATGCTATACCTACTTTATAATCACATAAAAATGAAAAAGTAACTCCTTAATAAAACCCTTGTATGTCCATAAGACTCCCGACTCCCAAGACTCCTAGAGTTCAATGTCAAGAAGCGCGCATCTGTCAAGCTGACTCCTGGAGTTTGGTCCGCTTCAATGACAGATTTTTTGACCGATAATTCAAAGAAAACTAAGGTGGTTAAGTACCCTATATTGCTCTCACTTGGATAACGAGTAGGTTGGAAAACAAGGATGCAAGCCTTTAAAACTCAGCATCAGCGGGATATGACGAGAATTATAGCAGCAGAGCTGTTTTCGAAACAGTAGTTCAGAGTATTATTATGACTGACCTAGCAGTGTGGCAATAAAACGTTACCTACAATTTATAATCCAATGTAAGTACGTACTTACATTCAGTAATAAATGCTGTTATTGCTAGATACCGAATGTTTTTATTGACGTAATTATAACCTCAAAATCCGAAAGTGTTTTGATTTTTTCCGAATTCTAAAAAAGTGTCCGTTGTTTTAATTTAAGTTCAATCGAATATATACATTATCTAAAACCCAAAAAGTAAATACACGTCCCTGTTGGATCTTAGGCCAACTGTGTATGGACGACGAGCAATGTCCTTTGTACAACTTTCACTTGGATTCGCTACAATTTCGTGGAAGACGGTCATAAAATCATACATCATAGTGAATTTGATAATGTTCTATTTGTTGTTTTGAATAGTAAATATTTTTCACTTTGTAGTTTTTGAGGGTGGTGGTCTTTGATGTAATAGTACATTATGATATAAGTGCGGTAAGTTGAAAATTACAGCCGAGGCGATATTGCTTGCCCGAGCCGTAGGCGAGGGCTAAAAGAAAGCAGAGGCTGTAATTTTCAAAGCGCACGTATGTCATACGACGTTTTATAACATATTTGCGAGGAAATAAATAAAACTCGGACTGAACTTGCATATTTGCTTGTTTTCCATATGATGAAATTTTGATACGCTTGTAAGTATCTATCGGTCGATTTTTCGGGCGAGGCTTACTTAGAGTAGCCTTTTTCGCTGCCTCTGAGACTTCTGGCGGTGTGGAATTAATAAATTCATCATTACTTGACGACATTTTCAAATAAAAAAAAGTACAGCGAAAAGAAAAAGCGCGCGGAATAATTTTTACTTCTTAACAGATAAGCGATGCGCGCGCGTTCGCGCTTTTTTTTTCAGGCATAGGCACAAAACAGCCAGTATTATTAATAAAGTAAATTAATATTTTTGTTTTTGTTACAGATATTAGTGGTTGTAATTTATTGTCAAAATTAATTAAATTAAAGAATTAAATGTTTATTTATTATATTTTATCTCCCAAAGTTCATTTTATTCATAAAATGTTGACATCTTTTCTGAAATAAAAACTCTTTGCTAAGATTTAAAAAAGTACCGTTCGTTTTGACGGAGCATCTTGATAAACCGTGCGATTTACTTTACATTACCGCACAAGTGCGTAATGAGATACATTACGATATTGAAATTGGTGAAATAAGAGACCCTTTACGAGCAAATATGTTATAAAAAGTTTTTTTTCATCTGTTTGTTTGACATACATGTTTTTGTGTTTTGAAATATAATACCGATTATTTTATAAGATCGGGTTTAAAATCTCTGATTGGGTATAATTTATTTCCGGATATTAATTTTCATCAATTTGAAATAGAATCAACAAATCTTTTAATTGAACTAGCAATATGCATAATTCAAAAATATGTAGACGTTCGTTTATAATTTTTTACAAAGAACAATCAGGACCCTAAAACTTTATTTCGTAAAACATAATTACTTATATCAAATTAATTCATTTTAAAAATCAATAATAACAGGATACATGTCTTTTTTTGTAATTGATTGGTTTTGATTAAATATTATTTCTATGATTTTAATTGAGTATTTTTCATAAAGTTAAAATCCATTTTATCGATATCGACTATTTTCCCTTAGGTAATAGGTAATACGGGCTGGTGTCCGCAACTCCACGTCAATGCGCGTATTTATTTTCCCTTAATGAAGTAGAGCAGCCCTAACGATAGGCTCGTTCTTCCTCGTCCCCCGGCCCGTGGTACTGAGTCGTGTCGTGTGCTTCGAAGAAATCGGCCTATACGTTCTCTAGTAGTTATGTTCTCTTTGGGAGGAACTGAGCTCCCACCTCTTTCTTGCCTTTATTGGCCGACTCGATTGGAGATTCGCAAGAGCAAACGTGCTCGGAGGAAGGAAGATTTCCAGAAAGATGCTGGTAGGGATCTTGACCGTACTTCGGGATTATCCTGATAGCCGTGGAATAGAAAATAGAAAAATAGAAAATATTTATTGTCCAGATAATACAGTAAGCAGGTGGTTAACAGAAAGTTAAGGCGACATGAGTAGCTTAAAATATTACCTACAGCTAGGTTACAATATAGTATTAACTAGTGAGCCCCTAACTAGACAGTTAGTCTGTATCTTGGGGCTCGGAGTACGAATTCCAGAGTGGAGACTAGAGAGGTGATTTCAAGTATGGTATGGTACGTGTGTAGTGTGTGTATATGTGTGTTGTGTGATGTGTAAGTGGTGTGTGTGCTTCTGGTGTGTGTGTGTGTGTAAGTGTACGTGTTTCTTCCATTGTGCTTCGTTTAATTTGGTGTCAGGTAAGGGTCTTTATATTAATTGTTCCGAGTCATCATAGCCAGTGTTATGCAAAATTTCCTTTACAATTTTTTTGCAGCAGAATGATGTAGTATTTTTAATTTCGCAGAGTTTGCAGACTTTATTGTACGTATTAATGAGAGAGTAGGACGGGGAGCGTCTAGCTAGCAATGAGGTGCTGTCAGGTGTTGGTATTCTGTAGTTTCTTTTGCTTATGATAGATGCGTAGTCGGGTCTCCTTTTAATATTTTTGTGCGTTTTTGTGCAAGCAGAAAGAATAAAAAGCTGGCGGACTCTGAGGACTCTCGTTTCGCGGTAGAGTAGATCAGTAGAGAACCGGTAGGGCTTCTTAAAAGTTACTTTAAGAAGCGCCTTCTGTGCTCTTTCTGCTTCGATTAAGTAGGTCTTTCCAGTGCTACCCCACACGCTAATGCAACACTGAATTATCGATTGGCATAGCGCTAGGTAAACTTGTTGTAGTGTGTCTCGTAATCTACGCATGGTGTGGATAAGTTTTCTTATTCTGCCAGAAAGGTTGGGTATATGTTGTTTGAATGTTAGGTGGTCGTCGTTAAGAATACCAAGGTATTTAATGTAAGAAGTACGTTCAAGAGGAGGACAGTCGCAAGAGGAAGTAGATATGTTCGAAGAGCAGTGATGTAGTTTGAGTTTAAGGTGTTCCGGTGGGTTTGAAGCGGCGGTTTTGGAGAAAACAATATATTTCGTTTTACTGCCATTTAGCGTGAGCAGGTTTCTGTCCAGGTTGTTTGCTATTAGTGATAATCCCTCTTCTGCTAGAGAGTGAACATGTTCCCACGATTTTCCGTGAAATATTACGGCAGTGTCATCTGCATAAGTTATAATTTCAGCATTATTTACGGAAAGGTTTAGTATGTCGTTAATATAGACAATGAAAGCGTGGGACCAAGTACACTACCTTGTGGAACTCCGAAATCAATAGGGAGTTGATCACTAGTGAAAGAGCTTACTTTCGTGTACTGCTTCCGGTTTTTCAGGTAGCTTTTAAACCATTTAAGGCAAATTCCTCGTATTCCTATGCATTCTAATTTCTTAAGGAGAAGGCCAGTCGAAACAGTGTCGAATGCCTTTGCAAGATCAAGGAAGATGGCTAGACATTTTTAATTTTTCTCAATATAAGAGGAGACACAATTGGCAAGAAGAGTTGCAGCATCCTCAGTTGACCTATTCCTTCGGAAACCGCTCCACTCCTCATAAGCACCTCAGGACATGTTGCCCCCTTGTCGCTACGACACTATGTTCTAGCGACCGTTTTCGGGGGCCAATTATTAAGTGTTAAAGTCACCCCCTGCCATTTTATCTGTGTAATTTATATAGAACATTGGTCAGGCAGGGGCTATAGTTTTTCCATAGTCTAGATAACCAGTTCAGTTTAGCCACCCAAACCCATAATCTAATATTTTTGCTCGAAATTACGATCTTGGTAGAATGTCGGACGAAACCTCGAACAGCCAATCGCGAGCCCAAACTTAGCACGCGAGATCTCGAGATGCCAATCTCGACTCTAGATTATATTCCCTATCTGAGAATATTAAAGAAATACGTACTTGTCAACTTGTTCAACGGCGCACAGATCTAGCAGGTCCATGGCGACAATGCGGATGTTGTGCGTCTGCTTGAGCTGGCTGCCCAAGTGGATCGTGAAGCTCTCCTCCAGCTGCGCGCGCGCCGGCGCGGCCGGGCCCGGCGGGGCGGCCTCGGGGGAGAACGTGGCCAGGGGCGAGTTGCTGCGACAAACTGATTTTGTAACTACGTCCGGGTTTCGAAAGATTGGATCTTTTGGCGCCTGAATGACATTGATAGGGAGCGTTGCGTAACGACCTCTTTTTACTACTTGTTGTAGTCAATACGTGAAATAGTTACACCTACTTGATGCCTGATGTTGTCCATTATTTCTGTGTCATGTTAACAGACCGCTCAGACTGCCCTCTACTAAAGCACTGGCGAGATTTAGTCATAGATGCTGTTAAGCAAAATGTTTCTCTGGGTTTATTTTCTGTGTGCTTACTAATATAGCTGTATGATTACACAGTGTAGCAGTATCTACAAACGCCACATGCAAACTACGCGTCACACTGACCTCACACAAAATCATGCATCTTGCAAGCAGAGTTTACCGCGCAATAGGGATGCCCAATACGATGCGATATATCGAAATATCGATACAGCGCTATACGATATATCGATATTTAATACGATATTTTGGCCATACGATGCGCCTCGATATATCGTATTCCAAAAAAAAATCGCATTAACGTATCGTATCAAACTATGACTGATTAAAATTTATTTCTTTTTGTTTATATTAAACCTACCTACCTTTAGACATAATATTGTTATTCGTAATAAGCAGAGGTTGGGATTATTTAGAGTTATTATGTACTACACTAACCTTTCATACATACTATAAATACTTTTATTTTATAACTTACAATATATTGTAAAAATTAAAAAAAGTTATGTCTTTCTTTAATGTTTAAGATATATTTAGGTTTATAATAATATTTTACCTACGAAATAACCTACCCAATCGATATACCAAAGCGATACGGTTACGATGCGATATATCGATACAAAGGGATACGATAATATCGCGTATCGATACAAGCGCATTCGATACGGTTACGATGCGATATATCGATACAACAGTCTTTTTTGGGCATCCCTACCGCGCAACTAGCACCGTCACTCGCTAGTCCTCTCTCATTTTTTTAGCTGATTTACAGTTTTTTTTACTGATTTGGGTTGGGACAGCTACATTTTTCTATTCGTGATTCTTTACATTTTGTTGCCTTTCAAAATGGTTATATTTTGAGATCCAAATAACATAGAGGTACGACAGTTAATGAAAAGAAGAGTGTAGTTGTTCTGACTCAGATCAGCTGAAAATGTGAAAAATGAGATAGAACTTTTAGTCATGCGAGTGACAATATACAACGGCCCGACATGAATCATCGTTCACTTGCCCGCCAGACACAACATCCGTCTGGTCGGAGGTCTCCCTTTTTATAGAGGATGAGTGAACTTTACAACTTGTTCCTCATACCTCTTTATACAGCAATATGCATTAATTTCGTAAATAGATGATTTTATTTATTTATTTGTGTAAATCATTTGTTGGAGATCCTTAATAATTAAATACCTGGGTGTATTAAGAGCCGAGGTGCTCTGGTACTCCTCGAGCGTGTTCATGAGCCAGGCGCGGTGCTGCGCGCGCTGTGTCTGCCGCAGCGCATCGAGCTGTGAGCCCCAGCGCCCAGCCACCAGCGCTTGTTGCTCAAATTGTTGTGTTGCTAGCTCGTTAATTTCTTCCTCTGTCGTTGTAGTGTTTAGCAGCCGAACTTTCTCTTCCATTTCTTCAGTTTGTCTATCAAAGAAAAAATATGTTTTTAGAAGAAAAAAAAAGTAAGTAGCATAAACACATTTAGTTTATTTTCTTTTGAATTATTTTATTCTTATTCTCGAATCCTGCTAATATTATAAATGTGATAGTTTGTATGCTATCTGTTTGTTACTCAATCACACAAAAATGGCTGAAGGCATTTGGATGAAATTTCGCACACAGTTTATAACCTGTAGTGGAATAGCTAGAGGCAAAAGCTAGTAAATAATGTAATTTGATAGCTACAGCAATAATATTCTATTAAATTTATATAACAAATTAATATTTGTAAAATGATAATAATATATTATGTAATGTATTGTAAGGTGCATTCGGGTAATGTCGAAAATCGGCATATTCCGAAAATTTCAATTTCCTACCAAACGCGACGACATCTTATAATGTGGCAACATTTACCTAGACGCCAGTTTAATACTCCCCCCGCTTCTGTTGACTCAAGTCGCTTATTGTAAATGTACGAGTCACAACGCCGCATTTCTCGCAGTGTGTCATTTTTCGCGCGTTTTCTAGTTATCGGAAATTACACGAACATTGTTATCTCAGAAATTTGGTAAGTTATTTAACTGATTGTTTTTTTGTTTAATAGATTTTCGTTTTTAATATAGTTTTTAATGGGTTCGCGCATCCTAGGTATCTTTTTCTGTTTTTATTGAAATTACCCGAAGATGGGTAAATCCGAATCAAAAATGATTCGGATTTAGCCGATGTTGCTTTTCTATGGAGATTGTCAGTTGTTCTCAATATTCTCAATCTATAATTTATTTGGGAATTTCGATGGTAGGTTAGTTCTGTCTAAACGTGATATACCTAAGCAGGGGGGTGTCATTTCACAGTTTAGGTCTGATCGGCCGGCCCGTCTATTGGTAAGCAAATGGCAGTCGGTTGCCACTCGGCTAGCATGCTCGACATGTCTCGCGCGTATTTGAATATCTTATCGACAGTGATTTGTTATACCTAAACTTGTATTTTGTTCAGGAGTGATCATTTTGTACGCTAGTTCTATTACTAATACTGTGATATAAGCACTAATCTACATGAGTTTTTTAATACAATCGCTATACAGACGGAGTGATTTTTGTTCTTTTGACAATCAAGACACGGAGTTCTTGTTGTGCTACTCAAACTTGACAGTAAAATATAGGTACGTCATTGCAAATTATTATTGATAGTTTTCGTAATTTATTTATTTAAGGACAACCAACAAAGCATACACAAAAATAATTATAAACACTGATTGTTATAACTTGTCAAAATTTATTTTATAAGTTTTGAGAACTTCTTCGTTTAGTTTTTTTTTTTATCTAAAACCTCGAATAAAGCTTTATAATTTGTTTATGTTATTCAGGTGTCAGAGAGAGGCTCAACTATTTTAGTGTGCATAACTGAGATATCAAGTTAACATTTTTGTTTAATTTATATGTCAAATTTATATGTCAAAAAATTTAATTATAAAATTAACCCACTTACAAGTAGAAGTGGGTTAATTTTATAATTCAATTTGACTATTTATTTGTGATTTTGCTACATAAGTAGTAGTTTAATTACTTACTTAATTTTCAAATAAATCTTTATTTTTTATTATATTAAGACTTATTTTCAAACCCAAGACCCATGATTATTTCCATTCTTATTACAGAAAATCTTAAACATTTTGATCGGATCTCAGTAGTCGCGACCCGGCAGCGCTGCCGAGTCGCAACTGCCGAAACTGCCCACCTCTTTGTATGGATTTTTATGCAAAGCTCTTCGATGCAAGCTGCCCGTCCCCGCGCTGCCGGGTCGGGCTACACGACCGCGTACCTACATCGGAAGGGGTAGCACACAAATCCATACAAAGATCTGAATGTTACTTTTAGTAGGATATGCGATCATTTTGATTACGATATAATAATATCTTTTAAACTATGAGAATAATCGCGTGAGTAAAAGAATCATATCCGCTCTGTACCTGCTAAAAGATTGAGAACCATTTACCCATGCGACGGGTAATTCCGAAATACAAGTGTCACACAAACGTGTTTAGGTTATTCTATGACAAATATCGTGAATATTATTTTTGGAGGATAATAACGATATAAAAAGAAATATGTACTTTTTGTCAAAAGTGAATAAAGTCCACTTTTAACCGTCATTCGGAATTGCCCGTACATAATTCGAAATTACACTAGTGCAAAGAAAAAAAAAAGTAAGTTTTTAAACACTTTTTTTTTTAAACTACTACGATATTTATGAAAGATCTCCGAATAGAGCTCTAGGCTATACATTCAAGAAGACGAAATGACTTCTTTAGAAGACATATAATCCACTGCTTCTGCCTGGTTCATCAAAATACACACATTCCATCAATTTGTCTGAAAACCATTCAATATTACCCGAATGCACCTTAATTTATTTTATTATGTTTTGTTTTGTAGTGATGAAACAGGGTGCATCTTTGAAACTAATAAATTTTATTCCAACCTATGTACCACCATATTTGAAAAAAACTGATATGATTTAGTTTTTAAAGATTAAAATAAAAAAATATGTGTTTCAGCAAGTTTGAAATCAACATTATTATTTGTTGTTAATAAGAATCCAATCAAAATGTTGAAAACTGAGTTCATTCACTCCATTCTTTTACATGGGAAACTGTTTATTGGAAATAACTCTAACAAATATTCTAATAAAAACAAATAATAAGATTTTAAGGGGAATCCTAAAAATACTAACTTCTGTGTTAGTTTCTCAATATCTTCATCTCTGTTTTTGAGTGTATTGATCACAGTCTTAGCATAGGAGTTCTCAACTTGTAGGATAGTCTCGAGTGCGGGAGAGTGCACAAGCTTGTGGTATGCGGCTGCAAACACCTCCTCATCCGACGTGCCCTTCTGTTCCGCAAACTCCATGACATTTTCTTTGAACAGCTTCTCCCAGCCCTTCACAATGCCTTCTACATTGATCTCACTGTTCTTCAACTGGTTGAGAAGCTTTTTATCTCTCTCATTGTGAAAGTTTTTAGTTTCATCTGCTACAAATTCTGCTAATTTCACATTTAGTTCTGTAATGGAATTCAGATTTGATTGTGTGTAGTCGCAATTTTTAAATAATAGATGTGTTGTTATCAATGAATTCAACAACGGTGTTAACATTAATACCAGATAATAGAAAGTGGGAGGGTAACTTATGATAACGTAACAAGTATAAACAGTGGTCAACTACTTTACCGATCTAGTATTTACTGCGAAGACTTCCTTAAATATACATACTGAGGTCCTAGGCACAATATTAAAGTGCAAACCACTATGTACATACCTTCCTCCAAATACACAGGAATATGAAACATGTTGATGACTCTTTGAACAAGCTCTCTCGTGGAGCCGGCGTGAGGGATATCCACCGGCACCTCCAATTTGAACAGTAGGTCCTCGTTGGTACATGTTGGGAAGGAATACTTAAACGTCTTCGTTATATTCTGGCTAATTTCTGCATTCATTGTTTAACACAAATTCAGAACAATCGCAAACAATAAACAAGTCGACTTGGGCCGCATTCCGAATTAGCTATAATCGCTAAAGCACTCACATCATCTCACATGCGTTACGATTTAGATATTATTATTACGATTATTACAGCTGAGAGCTGTCAACAATTCGGAACGCTCGTGAACGCACTCACAGTGCTTACCCAATGTCAAAACGATATTATGACAGTTTTTTTTTGTATAAACACCACATTTCTTCTTCTTTGGTTAGGTGGCGACTGTCAGCCTGAAGCACAATTTTGAAAATACTACCTTAGTTTAATTTTAAGTTAAGATGTATCTTAACTTAAAATTAAACTAAGTGCTAACTAACTACTATGTGTCTGTGTGGGTTTGGTTTTGAGTTGTAACTCAAAACCAAACCCACACAGACACATCCACACTCACACACACTGTCATTTTTGACAGCGCTCACGGTGGTATTATTCTAAGGCATGGTCGGCGTTATCGCAAGATGGCGCATGTCATGACGTCATCTATGACGATCCACGGGACATCGTTATCGCGCTCACGCTAATTCGGTACGGGTTTAAGCACGCTCAAATCGATTATTTCCCAACTCGGAACGCAGGATTGGAACGACTGTCAAAATGTCAATGTCATTGTCAAATTGTGACGTCTTTCTGACAGTGACAGATAATGATTCGTTGAGAAATAGTAGCTCTCTTCCTCAGTGGGAAAAAGTCTGCCCCCTATTTCATTTCCACTGACGTCTGACTTTGATATAGTTCTGACTCACGAAGAGCTAGTTTGAGTAGTTTGTCATCCATTTGTAGGAACCAGGAGCTATTTATTTAATAGGTAAATAAAACCACTATTAAATGGCCTCGTTGGTCCTGGCGTTCTGGGTTCAAATTCGGTTGGTTAAAGTGATATTGGGGCCTATTCATTAGGTATTTCTCATTAGCAGATTGGTGTTTGAGCTCTGTGCTATTACATGGCATTTGAGACGACTGAACTAACAAAATTTGGGTGTAGAAACACATTTCTGCCTTTTCCTTGATCACATGCGTGAGCTTAAGCTTAGGTACGGTATGACAATGTACTTAATAGTGTAGAGATAGATGGTAGAATAGTTAGGTAGGTATAGTAAACTACCACTAGGCACCACTCTGACGGACTACTATGTCTATTATGAGATACTCTTGGACTTAAAGATGTTCAGTGTTGAAGTTTATTTTAACTTCAGCCATGTTCCCGCTTCGATAAGCTTATTTAAGTAGAGTTCGTAAATGAAGGCTTTGTTTGATTAAGGGCTGAATTTTAATCATTTGACAACTTTACCCAAAGAATAATTTTGAAAATTTGACAGTTATTTCATACAAAAACTGCCAAACGTCAATTTTATTCCTCGAATAAAAGTTATCTGGCGATGTGAAAATCAGCCCTTAGTTAGACATAGGGTCTAAACTAGAAATAGGAGCTGAGGATCGAACCCAGGGCCTGCAGTGCGCTTGAGGGCAGATAATACTAATGTCCCTCCCTTCTAAATAATAGTATAAAAGCTATTGTTGGTTGCCCGTCTATGTGTATGCTAAACATAACATAAATGTAACATCACACCGTCCTGTATTCCCCGAGCGGTTGGGCGGTTGGCAAAGGTGTACCTGTAGCACACCCACATTGTGCCAGTTATGTTTAGGTCCCGTGTAATAGGGACGAGCCTATTGCTATCAATCGGGCCGTGATCTAGACTCCGGAGTACTGCTGAGGGATCCCAGATGGAACAACCAGTAACACTTTCCCCGAGCTGGGAATCGAACCAGTAGCGCTTGCGACCACTATATAATAGTAATGTCACTTTTATAATTATTATAGTGTTGAAGCTATTGTTGGTTGCCCGTGTATGTATGTGTGTGACTGTGTGGGCTAAAAATATCTTAGAGATTATTTTGGTAGCTACTACCATGCATGTGTCGGGGCAACGCAACAGCTTGCTCAGATCAGTGTTAGGTTTCAAGAGTTGGACAGAGCTAAACTTTACGATTACTCTAGTAGGTTTGCAACCTATTGTTGCCTTGCCTACAAAAGAGTTGTAGTCAGGTATTTTGAATTAATGTCCTGAGTGAACTCGTGGATCAAGTGTCTTGATGATGCTGCAGTCTATGTTTTCTATAGGCTCAGATGGAAAAGTTATGACTTTGATTGAAGAGTTTCCAAGTACTTATGTATAATGTATAAATATAATTCTACCCACTAATGTATTACTAAGGGCCTCGTCGTCTGACTTTGCAGGTGCATCGTGTGGTGTAATGAGAACATTCATATTTCTGTAAAAGTGTGACCTTTAGGACACATGTCATTTAGTTCAGACTTTAAAGATTCTTTATTTGAAACAGAATAATTATGAATACATAGTATTCCTTATAAATATCTCTTCTGCAGTTGGTCAAACATAGTACGGGGGCAGTACTACACGATAGTTTGGTAATAGTAGAACTATATTTTCATTATATATAAATTAAAAAAATGGAAACAATAAATTAATTACATAATGAAATTAAATAAAAAATGTTGTCGGTTCACATCGTGGTCTTTAATCCGATGAGTTGGAACCGTGCGGCGGCCGGGCGGTGTGCTGCTGTGCGCGTCTCAACACCTTTTGTTTCGATGATGACAATGATGGAATATTTACGCGGCTTCGCCGCCCTCGTCCTCCTCAGCGCTGGCGGTGAGCATGGTGATCAGCTTCATGGTGTCGATGAAGCCTTTGTCATCGATATCCATCTGGTCGTACGCCTCGTCGACTTCGTCGGCGGAGAACTTGTCGCCCCAGGTCATGAGGGCGTGCCTGAGCCTCTCGGAGTCGATCTTGCCCTCGTCATCGAAGGTTTTGAAGGCGTTGATGACGACGTCATCCTCGTCGGAGCCGCCAGACATGCGGTTCGCGAAGAGGGTGAGGAGCTGGGTGAAGTTGATGGGGCCGGATGCCTCACTAACCATCTCGTCGAGCTCCTTCTCCGACGCTAACCTGCCGAGCGAGTCGAAGGTGGCGCGCAGATCGTTCTTGCCGATGATGCCGTCCTTGTCGTGGTCCATTAGCTGGAAGGCCTGTTGAAGAGATGCATCGTCAGAACATGTAGAATAGAATAGGTTCGTAGAAGGTGCTAAGAATTCTACAAAATTATTGTTTATCCGGAGTCCTAACTCAATAGACAATCCTTAGAATCGTAGTAAGCTGAAGTTGTAAACTGATGATGTTACGAGCGTACAATTTTGAAAATGTGGGCATTATTAAAGACAATGATAACAAGAGATGGCGGCCATGTTTACAAAACAGGCGGACGGGCACGAGCTAAACATGCTTGTGACACAATTCGTGAAGTTCTAGATAATGACGCAGATAATTGTTCCAATTCATAGAATTTTGATTTCGATAAGATTCCTCTCATAATTATTTGAGTTGGTACTCTTTCCACCATAAAGTTTCATCAACAAATATATCAATTATGTATTTCCACACCCATGTTTGGGAATTACTCTATGCAGGAAGAAGTTTATAAAAAAAGACACTTGCTACTACTGCAACTACTAAATATATTTTTGACCAAGGTTTCGACTTTTGTTTTGGTAGGTACTTCTAATTGTAAAATACTGGAGGTGTTGTTTTATAGTGGTGACGATTACCTCCTTGAACTCAGCGACCTGCTTCTGTGAGAACATGGAGAAGACATTGGAGCCGGTGCGCTTGGCCTTGCGGCTTCCGCGCGACGACTGCCTGTCACTGCCCCCAGAGGCGGCGGGCGCAGCTGGCGCCTCTTCTGCTGGTGCATCTTCCTTTGCCTTCTTCTTCTTTACTTTCTTATCTTTATCCGCCTGTAAACAATTATATTTATTAGTGACCCGCCTTCAAACAGCATATAAAGTCAATATGTGTGTTCAATGTAGTTTATTATTATTATTATTTCATTTCTAGTTTATTCCTAGTCTGTACTCCATTTAGTTTCGCGGTTCTAGTTTATTAATTATCCACGTGTATATTCTGCTTATTTAATTGTCCGTGTAATTTATTTCAAATATAATTTTCTAATCACTTTAATAATATTCTTCATTTCTTCATTTGTACTCGCATAATTCTTTCATCCTTCCGCTACGCTACGATATGGTTTACGCTTTGCTAATATAAAGATTAGTATGGGTTCGATTCCCGATCAAGTAGAAATTGGTGTCCATACCGATTGTCTACATTGGTTTGCAATACCGATTTTGTTCAGGTTTGTATGCCGTTGAATTTCATTTGGAACGTCAGAAGAGCTGATTATTTATACCGTTGCTATTTTCGTCACAGTTGGCTCAGAAACTACTTTTCCTTTCGTCATCATTTGTGTTTATTCCCGTTTTAAAAGTTTCTATTTCGTCTGAATGATTCTTGAGCTGGTTGATTTCTAGCTTTAATTATTTTGATTATATTTTCATTTCGCCTATTAATTGCATGATAATTACCGGCCGTCCCGATTAGGTGTAACTAGTGGCGCCTCTATATTTAGCACGGTCCGGCCTGAGGTGCCGCCCGCCTCATCTCCACTACTCAGTTACATCATGTTATTTATAGAAGCGCGCGTGCTCGCATTTCTTCAGCTTCAGGTTTGAATTTATCATTTGATTACTAATTATTAACTACTTTTACATTTTGTTTGACTTGTGATTGGTATGTTGTTATCGGATAATAGTTTTCACGTTTGGTTCCATTTGATATGGACTTCCTCAATGTTTAGGTTGCATGTTCGGACTTTGAATAAACTTCATGTAGATTGCAATGAGTTTGATTATTTTGTATTTGTATTCCGCGCAATTATTATTTGACTTATTTTCGAAACGATACTTTTACGATTGCCTTATTGTTTAAATGCACTCGAATTGTTCGTTTAAGTTTTGGTTAGCGGCTTCAGTTAACGTTTACTAAATTTTTGCAGTACGATGTATAGTTATCACCAGCACTATCGATTTGTTCACTACTACATGTATCGCGGCGTTTTTTCGTATTATTTGCTTAGTTGTTTTTGTTAAACTGTCGACGACTTCATCGGAATCAGCAGCGCGAGTTTCTTCAAAGTGTTCACCACTTGCATCACAATTCACTTTACTATCACTTGTGTATACACTGGGCGTCACTGCGTTAACACTTACCATTGTGTTGTGTGTTGGACTTCGAGGACGAAGGAGAGACTGTTCCGCTCGGCAGTCCCACCCAGACTCCGAGTTTTCGTTCCCTCTCGTAGATCCAGGAGAATCCCCCCTCCGTCTCTCCCCTCCCAACGGCCGCTGCGCTCGCCATTCCTTTTTTAGTTCGACAAATACGATAGTCTTCGACTCAGCATCAGAACGGTTTGGGTGGCTCGTCGGCTCAGCCGTGGCAACGCTTTTGTTTAGATTTATAAATAATCAGCTCACCTGTCACTGTTTCCTGGGTACATCGAACGCCTCAATTCTCAAATATATAACATTATTGAATGGAAGTTTACCGCGATCGGGTCTCTTGTTACTTGAATACTCTCTATCTGCTGGCCGAGGATCTCCCGATGCTTCACCACGGATTGTCATTTAGTTTACGTCTTCTGATTCGTGTACAAGTTGGAGTTCAGATCGATGATAGTTTACTAGATGTGAAGATACGTTATTCTTCAGAAGTATCTATGTCAGTTGATCAGCACCAGCTGATGTTCTTATATAAATAAACAATCAGAGCAATCAGTGTATTTTTCAATGTATTTTTTTTTGGTATACGAGATACTGCTACGGCTATAATTGCTCATGGCACAATAACAGCCGCACAGTTCGATCGATCAAGGTTAAGTTACTCTTGCCCCGTTTGGTCCATGGATGGTTTGGTACGTGGTGACCATCGCTTTCATACCGAGGCCACTCCGTGCCTCGGAAAGCACGTTAAGCTGTTGGTCTCGGCTTTGATTCTTCGTAGATCTTTGACAGTCGTTACGAGTGGTCAGAGGCCCAAAGTCTGACAATCAATCTTACCAAGGGGTATTGTGTTATCAAGTAACTGGGTTGTGGAGATCAGAGGCAGTCGGTTTATGTAAAATACTTATATTCAGCTGCATTCGGTTAGACTGGAAGCCAAGCCGACCCCAATGTAGTTGGGAAAAAGCTAGGTAGATGATGAGGTATACGAGATGTTCAGAGAGTGTTGATATGGTAGCTTGGAATATAGGAAAATATAGGGTGTGTTGTTATACAGATATCATGTATGTAACTTATAAAAGTGCATTATTTCCAGTAAGCAGATCTGGGTCGTGCACATTGCATATACAGTCCCTGTCGAAGCTGAGGCAACCAACATAGCCTTGCTTTACAGATCACTTTATACGCGACAACACATCACTTGTGAAATTGTATGTGTTTACTCAGCGTCTACGTGGTGTTAACGCGATGTTATTGTCTATGACGCTCAGTGCGAATAAACTCCTAAAAAACTTAATGCTGCATAGTTCCTCAGATACAACAACACTTACCTACACTGAATGCTGCGGTTGCAATCAACGTCTATTTCAACAGCTTGGTAACAGGGTTTTTCTAAGATGAAGAACTATTTAAATCTGAATCAAATTCATCGCGGTTTACCTATAGTTGCATTTGTTAGTTCTGGTGCAGTGAGGCAAAACATTTATTACTAGCCTGCAACAGTCCCAGTGCAGAACATACGTCACGATTATAAGAGGAACACACATTGAACGAATGGTTTGGTGAAGTGTTTGTTTTTCAGATTTTTTAAAGCTTCCTAACGTCTACAAACTCGTCTGAAGTGGCTTGGTCTGTGACCCTTATGACTCATTTAATCATTTCATCAGGAGTTTATAAATACGGCCAAATTACTAGACCTGAGGACGCTAACTAGGTACTAGGGGGGCTCCGACATAATCATGAGCTGGGTAGGTAATGTGCAGGATAGGTCAAGGTGACAGCTAACAGTTGCAGCGCACACGGTTTAGCATTGTAGGACATTTCATTTTTTGTTTTCCGGGTTGATGGCAATAATAGGCTCGCCACATGCCCCTATTACAATAATAGGCTCGCCACATGCCCCTATTACAAAGAGAAAGAAAGAAAGAAAGAAAGAAAGAAAGAAAATTGCGTTTATTTGGCAAAAAAACCTTAAAAATAAACAAAACAAATTCAAAATGATTAAAAATAATAATGCCAAAAGGGCCTCAGCTCAGCATAATGCCAGATGGCAACACAAAGTGCACCACCTGACGCTGATTTTCAGCTGCTGCCCACATACTATTTACAATAATAGGCTCGCCACATGCCCCTATTACAATAATAGGCTCCCCACGTGCCCCATTACATAGGACTTAAACATAGTACACCGCTGCCTAAGGGTTTGCACCGGAGCAGTGAGTACCGGAGAATAACCGGTGATTCACCGGTAAAAGTACTCGATTGAAATAATCGGTTATTAACCGATTGATCTCCGGTGATCGTCGCATCTTATTTTTTTATATAATAAAGTTACACAAATAAAAGACACATTCAACAATCATTTTTTTATAATTATTTAATATTCATGACAATTATTTACCAACTTGTTTCTTTCGAATTAGATTCATTCAGTCATTAATTCAAAGCGGTCTTGTCCGTTTGTGATTCATTTCACTAGCATCTAACTGGCTAAATAATTTGTTGCAATGTTCGTGGTTATTTTTGTAATTGCTCAGTACTATGAGTTGCTTTTTTGAAATATCGCCCGGTAGCAGTGGCGGACTAACAGGGGGGCGGAAGGGGCGGCCCGCCCAGGGCCTCCGGTCTTGGGGGGCCCCCAAATGCCTCCGCGTTCCCCTGATAAAATCCTAAACAAGACTTTAAAAATGTGCTTAGTACATAATTTCATCAAGTTCAAAACACTACAGCCATCTAGACTTTTTACGTGGTACTAATATTCTTTTAACTTTGCTGAACGCGTCCAATATGCTGGGAGAATTCCCGTCTTTGTAGCGGGTACTTCCCCAGGCATCCCTGAATGAATGAAGTGCAAATAATTCGCTCTTGTACGCCTACATAAACACTTATTTATACATACAAATATGAACTGAATAAAAAGCTTGTAAAACAACATTTTTTTTAAAGCTGGGGGGGGGCCTCATTCAGCTTTGCCGCCCCGGGCCTCTAACGGGCTTAGTCCGCCACTGCCCGGTAGTCGCCCGGATTTGCTTGGATTTCTAAAAAGAAACATTAGTAATGCAGATGTGACATCTGCTACGGCAATTAATTTATTCAAAATGTATACGGAAACACAGTATCCCGAAAAAAGCCACAAATGGGATGACGTTGTGCAATTCTGGAAATTCAATAAACATTTAAAGCCTTTAGACGAAATAGCCTTTAAATACCTAGCTGTGCCTGCTACTTCAGTCAAATCAGAAAGAGTATTCTCGGCAACAGGTTATATTCTTAACGTCAGGAGAAGTATGTTGCGCAATGACGCAGTCGAAATGTTATGTTTTTTAAACCAAAACTACAATCTTCTAGAGTAAACTTTTGTTTCTTTCTTTGAAATGCCATTTAAAATTAATAATTGTAAGAAATGAATGAACACTGTTTTTTTTTATTAGCATACCCATTTAATAAACAATATCGTTTTTATCTTATGCATATAATTCCAACGCATTAACCGGAGATCACCGGTGAATCACCGGAGATCGCCCAATCACCGGTGAATTTTACCGGTACGCAAAATTCCGCACCGGTGCAAACCTCTACCGCTGCCTAACCCTTCGGGGATACAGCTGTCAAAAGAACAAGAACGTGCGCATGCGTGATGTTACCTGTGTACCATCTAATATTGATTTGGGAGTGTTTGGTCAATCTCCTGCTCTGCATAGCTATTCGCAACCATCCGTATCGAAGATGACACATTTGGATAACTAGAATTCCAGTAATTTTAAGAACGTTCACAGTCTGATCTCAGTCTCAATCTGTCAAAAATATCTCAACTTCAACTTCAACTCTTGATTAATGGCTTTTGTGGAATAAACACCACAATTTTGCCAATTTCACGTACTAAAATCCACTAAATGAAAAAAAAAATTAAACCTCTCTGACACGTGTGACAGCTATCGGACTCTCGACCGAGGTCCGACCACGTTAGATCCAAAAATATCTCTAACTAGCTTCTGCCCGCGACTTCGTCCGCGTGAAATTTCTTGTTCCCCCGACCCACCCCGTCGAATCGCATTGCCTGCCCGCGCTATTACTTCGTTTTTGCTTAGCGTTCTTTCTGACTTTTTTTCTTTTTGCTCGGCTCCTAAAGATCATAGCGTGATGTTAAATAGCCTTCCTCAAGAATTGGGCTATCAAATGCAAAAAGAATTTTTCAAATCCGACTGGTGGTTCCAGAGATTAGCGCGTTCAACCAAACAAACAAACAAACTCTTCAGCTTTATAATAAACATTTTGTTGTTTATATAATAATCATCCAAACGTTAGTATTATGTCGAAAAATAACTTTTTTAAAATTGAAAAAAGCAGTTTACTGAGCACAACAGTTTCGTAGTAGGTAACCGGCCACCCGGCTGGGCCACGCGGTATAGTACCTCGCAGAGCTGCCGGCCGCCTTGCGGAGTTATTTTAAAACTATGATATCTCCTAAAATATTCATAAAAATCAAATGCTGTCAAGGGCAATTTTGTTCAAAACTAAATACTTGTGCTGAATAACGTATTTATTTGGATAAGGATCAATATCATGTTTATAAAAACACCTTCGCAAATAATGCATTATTTTAGAACAAATTTGATTACCATAAAAAAGGTTATAGTTAGTCAACCTTGACAGATAAACATATACTGTCGCGGACTTTTTTTTTTGAACTTTTAATGGCGAACAATTGCGTAATACATGATTTTTACGAAACTTTAACCGTTTACGCAGAATACGCAACGGAAGCTCTCAAAAAGAAGTAATTTTTCCCGTTTTGCAACATTTTTCATTGATGCTCCGCTCCTTTTGGTCGTAGCGTAATGTTATATAGCCTATAGCCTTCCTCAATAAATGGACTATCCAACACAAAAAGATTTTTTCAATTCGAGCCAGTAGTTCCAGAGATTACCCCCTACATACAAACTTACAAACTTACAAACTTTACCTCTTTATAATATTAGTATAGATTTCCCTAAACTGACAAGATTTTGACATTGATTGTCGCTGAGATGAGATTGTGACTAGATTTTGAACGTTTTTAATGAGGGTTTTCTGAAATAACGTTCGCCAGGTGGCAGCACTGACACGTCAGGTCCAGACATCTGTCAAAGAGCCTATATTTTCTTTAGTCATGACTGAATGATGAACGAATGAATGAATCGAACGATAAACGTCATCATATATTTTATATTGGAAGACCTCTTGTGGTGGTGCCAACAACCAAACTATGTAAAAAATGAATACCAAGACAATTACACAGGGTTATTTAAACACTGCAAAGTATTGCCTGTTCTAGCGCGCGCTGAGTATATGCTCCTCATAGAACATTTTGATAACAGTGATATTCAAATTCCAGTTAAATATGACGTGAATACACGACAAGTTAAATCAAAATTATTTCAAGTGCCACGCAAAAATAACTTTTATGGTAGGCGTACTGCTTCCTTCACAATACCCAATTTGCTAAACCAAATACCTGTAGACATTAGAGACTCAATGAATAGTAAAAACATAAAGCTTAAGTTGAAAGAACATTACATCAACTCGATTTTAACTTAACTGATAATACCGCGTTGGTCAAATCTCACTCAGGCCATGGCATGCTAGGACAGACCCCAGAGGTCTAATTGTGTGCCTTGTTTAAGTATAAGTAAGTAACTGTAATTTATAAAATAAATAAATAAATAAATAAATAACTGGTGTCGTAAATTTTCACGAAAACCCTCATTACGGGAATTGGCCTTCTGACCCGCTTTGTCAGCTAACAGCTGTCGGAAGAATAGCGGTCATCTGTTTGACTTTAAACTGACAAAATTTTCGTATTTTGGTCTTGTGAACAGCGTTTAGAGAACTCCTTCGATAACCTTGACTGATGTTCGATACGGTATGGAATCGAGTGGTTGTGGATAGCTATGCGGGTAATGTTGGTCTCGTTTTCAACATCCACGAATGGTTAGACGGTGTCTTCATTATCTGCCGGAAACAGTCTGACATAGATTTTGGTTGATTTGCCTTTTCCATAGGTGTACCTACAGAACACCTACATTTCGCCAGTTGTTATATTAGCTCCCTTGTATTAAGGGACAGGTCTATTGTCATAATCATTATTCAGCCAAATGACTGCTGAATATAGGCTTCTGCCCAGGTATAAATACAGACTTTAAGCTGTTGCTGAGAACATCGTAGGTAATATGAAACCCCCACCTACGACCTGACCTGAGGACTTCAGGCTACGACCACTAGCGGTACTAGCACAACGAGGCAGCTTGGTCCTCACACAACGTGACGTCACCTGGACACCCTGGAGGGCTAGGCAGACGTGTGCCTATAGTACAGCTACGTGCACCGGTCATGTCCCATGTACCGGCGAGCCTCGCCACCAAGCGGGTACAAACCGGGGTACTTGGCTGCTGCTCACAAATTCTAGATGGAAATAACCCAATAACACTTAGCCCGGCCCAGGTCGCACCCGGCCCCTTCCACTCCCACCCCAGCCCCTCCTAGCTCCTCTTGCTCGGCACAAGCGCTTGTGACTACTAGACCATCGATTGCTATTAATCAAATACAGAATGCAGGCTTTTACTGAGAACTTCCTAATTAGAAAATCTCAATAACACTTTTCGCTATTTGGGAATGGAACCCAGTACTCCAAACTACAACCAGTAGCGCAGCGAGGCAGTACTTTCCTTAATGTATTAATGTTTGGCCTCATTGGCGGCGTCCGCGCCGTATGGAAACAGACGGAGTCCTACATTCTATATCGGTTCGTGTTGGGAACTCATTGCATATGGAGCACTCTGGACTGGGTGCCAGCTCCGCAGACGCCGTCGTCGCTCAAGTAGCACAGTTTACGGCATTGCACAGTACGTTGCTCTTAGGAATAGAATGAAAATGGAAACAGAATTGGGAAAGTTGAATGAAATTGTTAATCTATTACCTATGCATTAAGTGACTGATTTACACAATGATGTGGTAACAGCTGAGACGTCTTTGGTCATAACTTCATAACAGACACCTCTTAACAGTTAAGTAGTAAAACAAACAGAATGTCTAAATATTTCGGAAATAATACATGGTCAAGAGTCACCAGAATAATATTGAGTATGGGACTACACACATAAAACAAGTCATCTTACAGTAGGAATCCTTACTGCCCCTACTGCACTGCACATGCTGGAAAGTGGGCACAGCAATCTCCTTCAGTGGAGATATTCCACTGCACATGCGGGGCACAGCAATCTGGTTCAGTTGAGATATTCCACTTCATCATCACCGTCATCATCCACAGCCGACTGCACCCACTGCTGCGTGTAGCCCTTTCTTTTGTTTTGGCGATCGTCACGCTCTATCCAGGTTATCCACGCGTTATCCAGGGTCTACTCGCGATGGCAACAATGTCGTACAATATTTCACTTACCTAAAGCAAATCATACTTGATAATCTGACGTGTTCCATAAGTGGAACCTTAATAAGAACATTATAAATATTACAGAATATCGCGGTTGAAGCCCGACCTCTTTATGTCCAGTGACGTAGTTAAAGATGAGATCAAACGGATGTTATTGCCGTAATTACGTCGCTCAGCAGTCGGGTCGCTACTTTTCTTGTCTCAACATGGATGTGTTGGTTCACAAATTCATGAGAAATCCATGCGATCGGTGGTTTACTGTAGGTCTCTTTGAAGAAAGATCGTTACATTATTTGAAAGTCTATTAGATATAACTTACCTCGAAAGAAAGCATGCTAGTAAAGGATTGACCACCAAGATTGTGGCTAATAGAGATGTATGTAAGAAAAATACATAATATGCTGCGTCGACTACTAATAAACTTGAAGTAACAGCATGAGTATGAGTATCTTTATCTAGGTACTAGCTTCTGCCCGCGACTTCGTCCGCGTGAAATTTCTTGTTCCCCCGACCCACCCCGTCGAATCGCATTGCCTGCCCGCGCTATTACTTCGTTTTTGCTTAGCGTTCTTTCTGACTTTTTTTCTTTTTGCTCGGCTCCTAAAGATCATAGCGTGATGTTAAATAGCCTTCCTCAAGAATTGGGCTATCAAATGCAAAAAGAATTTTTCAAATCCGACTGGTGGTTCCAGAGATTAGCGCGTTCAACCAAACAAACAAACAAACTCTTCAGCTTTATAATAAACATTTTGTTGTTTATATAATAATCATCCAAACGTTAGTATTATGTCGAAAAATAACTTTTTTAAAATTGAAAAAAGCAGTTTACTGAGCACAACAGTTTCGTAGTAGGTAACCGGCCACCCGGCTGGGCCACGCGGTATAGTACCTCGCAGAGCTGCCGGCCGCCTTGCGGAGTTATTTTAAAACTATGATATCTCCTAAAATATTCATAAAAATCAAATGCTGTCAAGGGCAATTTTGTTCAAAACTAAATACTTGTGCTGAATAACGTATTTATTTGGATAAGGATCAATATCATGTTTATAAAAACACCTTCGCAAATAATGCATTATTTTAGAACAAATTTGATTACCATAAAAAAGGTTATAGTTAGTCAACCTTGACAGATAAACATATACTGTCGCGGACTTTTTTTTTTGAACTTTTAATGGCGAACAATTGCGTAATACATGATTTTTACGAAACTTTAACCGTTTACGCAGAATACGCAACGGAAGCTCTCAAAAAGAAGTAATTTTTCCCGTTTTGCAACATTTTTCATTGATGCTCCGCTCCTTTTGGTCGTAGCGTAATGTTATATAGCCTATAGCCTTCCTCAATAAATGGACTATCCAACACAAAAAGATTTTTTCAATTCGAGCCAGTAGTTCCAGAGATTACCCCCTACATACAAACTTACAAACTTACAAACTTTACCTCTTTATAATATTAGTATAGATGTACCTATGTCTTAGTGTTTATGTAGATCTCTATAATCATGTATTACGTAAACTGCATTGCTAGCATCTGTTCTGTTCTGACGCATTTGGTAAGTCAGTATTGAGGCCAGGGCTTCCACAGCTGACGTATAACTTTGGCCTCCACGTGTAAACAGACAAACTGCACTTCCACTGCAGCTAATTTTTAGCCACGGTTCTAGATTTAATGAAGCCATGTATTTGTATATTCTGCAACCACAAAACTTTCATACTAATACGACGATGTATGAATTACAAGCATAAATAAAATTAAATCAGAAAAAAACATATTTACCTGCAGTTTACAAAAACAGTTTTTAAGTAAAAATAGGACATTCCAGAAATAAGTGTATCATTTTTGAAAAAAATGAAAAAAATATTGTATCACAAACACCAGCTTTTAGGTACACAGCGCACCAACAATGTTTGTGTTGGATATAGTGTTATTGAGTTTTCTATTATAAGTTTGTATATTCCGAAAAGGTAGACAAAGATGCCCACCATATTTATTTAATTATATTTAAGTGTTGTGTGCCACAGGAGGGGCCTATTACCGATAAACGGCACCGCGTAACATACTATCAATCACAACCTGACTCATTTGAAGGATCACTAATCAAATGTTCGAAAATTCGTCTGCTTAATAATGTAAATAATGCAATGAATGTTGTTGAACTGTCAAAATGAAGCCATTTCTACTTAACGTGCGTTACGCAATTACCCCGCGCGCTGGTTAGCACTCCAAACTTCTACACTGTCAGTGCGTTACGCAATTACCCCGCGCGCTGGTTAGCACTCCAAACTTCTACTGTCAGTGCGTTACGCAATTACCCCGCGCGCTGGTTAGCACTCCAAACTTCTACACTGTCAGTGCGTTACGCAATTACCCCGCGCGCTGGTTAGCACTCCAAACTTCTACTGTCAGTGCGTTACGCAATTACCCCGCGCGCTGGTTAGCACTCCAAAATTCTACTGTCAGTGCGTTACGCAATTACCCCGCGCGCTGGTTAGCACTCCAAACTTCTACACTGTCAGTGCGTTACGCAATTACCCCGCGCGCTGGTTAGCACTCCAAACTTCTACTGTCAGTGCGTTACGCAATTACCCCGCGCGCTGGTTAGCACTCCAAACTTCTACTGTCAGTGCGTTACGCAATTACCCCGCGCGCTGGTTAGCACTCCAAACTTCTACTGTCAGTGCGTTACGCAATTACCCCGCGCGCTGGTTAGCACTCCAAACTTCTACTGTCAGTGCGTTACGCAATTACCCCGCGCGCTGGTTAGCACTCCAAACTTCTACTGTCAGTGCGTTACGCAATTACCCCGCGCGCTGGTTAGCACTCCAAACTTCTACTAAGAAACTCCGGTTAGAAAAGAATTCCTCAGAACACTGTCTTGCACTTCCTCTAACCACAACACGAACCTCGTAATCAGAATGACACGTAATGTACCTACACCATTGTATGTATGGCTGCCATTAGAAAGCGCTACAGAATGCAATGCTATCGATATATTTCACAACAGTATCGGTTAGGAGAGTGCTGGCAGTTGGCATGTTGCCAGATCGGGGCAGTGCCATTTGGCAGGAGAATGGCCAGACAAGCCGAGTGGCAGTGGCAGTGGCAGAGTGGAAGCTGACTCACGATGTATGTGCTGGTAAAGTTATAAAAAATATGCCCACATATGACGTACCTACATCGGTGTCCGGAAATACGATATAGCCAGCTCTTTTATTGGAACTTCCCCTATTCATGAAATCTATGAGTATGAGTTTTACATGGCAAGCAGCTTGTTTTACCTACTAGCATCTGGATTGTGGAGGACAGAAAGGCAGACGCTCCTTCTAAAATACTGGTATTCAGATGCATCCGGTTAGACTAGAAGGCCACTCCAACATAGTTTGGAAAAGGCTAGGCAGGTGATGATGATGATGATGAAGCAGCTACACCCAATAGGCATTGTGTTGAAGCAGGCTGTGTTGATCTGTTCAGAAAACATCAATCTAATGTTGCTTTTGCAGATGTAATACACTGCACAAGCAACACGCACGCACGAGTGCTGCTATGTGGTAACACTTGAATTGAATGTTTTTCGAAATAATGCGCTTTGTTGAACCGACTATATGCGCCAGGTGGAGAACAAGGTGTTGCGGCACAGCTTGGGAAGTGCCTCTATCCAGCACCAGCAGTGGACCGCGGTAGGCTGAATTCATTGAAGCCAGCTCAAGTACGGTTGGAAGGGTGTTCCAATAAAGAAGGACACTATTTATGATTCACAGCTATCACATTATTAACACTTAGTTGCAGAGACAGTAAGGAATTAGAAATAACGATGAAATCATATACTAGGTACTGTAGATCTTGAAATCTACATTTTATAGTATATTTCATGTTTTAGCTGATATCACATCATGTTTACATAACATTGATGTGTACTGTGTATCTAATCCTCTTTACCAACATTTTATGGAATACATATCCAGCTGGAGATTTGCTCTTAAAATGGCACAGATCTAGTCACATATCTCTCTGTAACGACTAACGAGACGTTATGACGATGTCACGTGTATAGGTGACATCTTGAGATTGTCTGACAGATGTTAATTAAATACTCTCATAACGAACTTCATGTTTTACACAACTTGCCGCTAAAATCTGCCACAGGCTAGGCAATCCTAGCCTGTGGCAGATTTTAAGACGTGTGTAATGCGTTAAATTCTTCATCATAATTCGTGGGCGTATCAGCGAACATTATTATACGGGGAATTATTAACCGGGCGAATTGATTATGGATGAATTCCAAGTGTCCGAATTAGATACTAAATTGGGCGAAAAAATACTGAGTCGGCGGACGCTTCGTGCGTAGGTACTTCGGGTGACATCGGTAGCATGGTTGCGGTCCGTTGATTAGGCGACGTAGGATGCAAGAGCGAGCGAAGGGCACCCCGAGGTTTGGTTTGTTTAGGTTACTTTATATAGAAATAGGAGCCTTGCGAAGCGGGGTACCGTCGACGTACGATGCAAGAGCTGTTCGATATCCTGATCGTTCTGAATAACTCTCAATTCAAATTCGTATTTTTAAGTCGCCGTTTTCAATATTTGTGTTCGCCCTCAGTCCTTCGCCCACTTAGTATTCAGTACGCCATAATCAGTACTTTTGACAACTCTTAGTTTGAATTTATATTCGATCGTTTAAATACTACTTAGTCTTATTATAGGTAATAAACATTTGTATTTTTTTTATATATTTTTTTTAATATTTTAAAATATTTTTTTCCGTATGCTGTAATTCAAAACAACTTATGTATTTTAGTTTGTTAAGAACTTGGTACGTAGATGATATAAGAGTCGGCGCATGCATCACCCAGCCTCGGGACCATACTCGTAGATACGAGAGTGCAGGTCCACGTCACGAGCCGGGAGTCGAACCGTGATACCATCGGTGTGGATTACAATGACCTTATTTCAGCGCGTGACTCAGTCTGGGCCCGGAATAGCCGAGCGGCGCGGGCGCACCGACGTCACTAATACGATTATTTTAAATGGACATTGAATAGATAGGTACAGAAGTTCCACTCCAGAGAATCCACCTTAACAAGCTCGTGCCTACGGGGATGCAGAACGAGCCGTCGCTGAAGCTCCAGCAATAGCTACGCATGCATTGTTGATCGATGTTTGAACGAAATTACAGTTTATTCTCAAAATGATGTCAATTCTTAGGTGGTCTAACTTATACTGTTGTTGTTAGCGAAACCTGAAGGGCTCTCAATCAGACTATAACTTTGCAAGGGCATGCAGCAGTAGCTTGGCAAATCTGACAGTGGTACTAGAACCTCATTTTAGGATGTCACTGAAACAAATGAGGATCAGAATCTTAACTAAATAACATTCCAATGCAGTCTTAGATTTTCGATAGATTTCGAATATGTTTCGATTTACCTAAAGTACTAACAGCAGCTCATCTTGTATTTGGAGGACCTTCTGTTGTATCTTGGTGCGTGCCCCTGTTATGTTATTTGGTGATCAGGGGGCTTACTCTCCAAACTAATTTTAATTCCAACGAGATGCCAATATGATTCCAATGTTAATTTTACAGTCACGTGATTCAGTACTCTTGAAAACAATATTGTCAACAATTATCCCACGCCAAGCCCGAACCCAATTCCACTTAGTTCTCCAAAATGGACACCCAATCTAAAAATCATTTGGCGCTAGTATCGAACTCAAGAGTACGAAACGTCACAATTCCAATGTCGATCTATCGGAATTAAATTGAAGAGTAAGCACCCAGGATCGCTATGTTGCTGTTATTCCGATATGCGCGTGATACGAAGGTCGTCGATATGTTGCTATCCTAAACATTCACACAACATATTATGATTTCATGCAGCGTATCTACTACATATGTATGTATATAATATTGTCAATGTCTGACCACGTGTTAAATACTTTTTATTGACCTTTGAAGGTGTGATTCAGAGTTCTAATGGAGAACTATTAAACTAAGAGAACATCGTAATCTCTACTTTACTATAGAGATGAAAACAATTAACGATCTACTTTAATTAAACTATAGACTGCATCTGTTACGGAAGCATTAAGTAGTGTGTACTTACTTATGTAAAGTTTATTACCTATTACCTACCTAGTATTAAAAGAAAATAACTCAAAGCTATAGAAAATAGTAACAAAATCACATGGAAAATATATTTTCATAGCTACGTGCTCATAAATGTTACCCAATCTCCGTTATATGAACATTTGTAACCAGAAACTATTGATCATTTACAAATGACATCAGACATGCAATAACTACCTATTACATGAAAACCCTCGAATTGATAGACGATTACGTCTAAAATACATGCATCTGTCTGATCTCAGTCATTAGACTGAGATCAGACAGATGCATGTATTTTGGCAATGAGGGGTTTAGTTAATATTCTATGGACATGAAACATGTTATTGGCTCATGTGGGTACGTATAATTATGAAGATATAGGCTTACTTGGTATGTGATGAGGCATACTACCTATATGTCAAGAAAAACGTTTAATTATGACTATAAATAATTAGACGAAGGAGTATCATTATTGGATGCTTAATTCTTTATACAACTACATAACATCACGCTTGTAATCCCGAAGCCGAAGAGGTGAGGCAGGCGTGTGCTTACCTAGAGTACCTACACACACATTCCGCCAGTTATTGTCACACGGGGCGAGCCTATTGCCATCTATTCTATTCTTTACAGTCATAATTAAACGTTTTTCTTACTTAATCTTTTCTCAACTACATTGGGGACGGCTTCCAGTCTCACCGGATGCAGTTGAATACCAGTGTTTTACATGGAGCGACTGCCTATCTGACCTCCACAACCTGGGTAACACGATACCCCTTGGTAAGGCTCCTTCAAACAGGCTCGACACGTGATAAAACGCGCGCGACACAAAGGCACCGCAAGTCGCGCAACGAGCGGTGCCTTCGTGTCGCGTGATGATATCGCGTGTCGCGCCTGTTTGTAGAAGCCTTAAGAGTAAACTAGTCGCGAGCTCGAACTCACTGGTGGTCATGGCCATAAAGCACGCTGTCTCTCTTGGATTCGTGTCCGACAGAGATAGTATCAGTGATGAGCAGTTAGACGCTAGTCTACACTAACGACGTCTAGTTTTTACGCACAGAAACACCGTTCCGAACTGATAGACGCGTGAAAAAATTCGAAAAGTGCATCCGAAAATTGAGTTTTATGAAAAAACCGCTGCATAAATCAAGTACAAATAAAGTTTATTGAACTCTTCGATAACTGCGCATTGTCGTTACGCACTTGGTTTTGAAGATTTTACAGTTCTTATATGTATTACTTATTTACACCCAAAGTTATGTTAAAAATAGCAAGAAAAACGAATCTTTATTGTTTCATAAGTTTTTAATGTTTTTTTTTTATTCTGTTTCCGTACAAAAAAATTTTAATAATGAGACAAAACGCTATCATGTTCAACTTTGGATGCACAATGTCAAACAGTGGAGTAATACTTTCCCGTTTGTATGGAAAAAATATCGACTAGTGGCACCTTAAGACTGGCTTTCAGACTTACTCCAATTGATGAAGGTCTTCGAGACCACACATTACTTTATATTTACTTATTGTACCCTAGGCTAAAAATAATTTTGGAATTCTTTTGAAATTGTAATTGATAAGTTTAAATCTATCTCTGCTATTGCCTTTGCGCAAAAGGTACCAAGTACTTAACTGTCATCTCTCGACTCTCTCGTAGGGACCGGAATATTTTTAATAAATAATATGAAGTAAGTAGAAGTTATACGAGTGTTATTATAAATATCTGTGTGTAGTATACTTAATAATTATGTGGATAGTAAAGAAACTATAAACATCTATTTCAGACAGCCACTTTTGACTTGTAAAGGGGTCGGGCTGAATTTTCCCACATTTATGTAAGATAATTATTATATTCACATTCTTAAATAAATTGTTAGGACAAGCAGTTTTATTCAAGTCAATGAGTACTTTTTCCTGTTGTGACTTGATATCGTGTATACACGATAACACATCAAGCTATACATTTACAGTTTTAGCTGTCCTCACATTATATAGGCTTTTCGTACAATGCGAAGTCAGCTTATACTGACAAAATTCGAAAAAAATTCATTATTACAGTATCGGAGGAGCTATTTGGGCAAAACCTGCCGAGATTCATTCAAAAGGCAGAACTAATAATTGAAAAGGGTCTGATATTATAATATATGATTTTTCAATGATGGATTCAAGCCATGTGGGCGGGGTTCCAGCAGCGTTATATCGTTGTTGCAATTTTGCTTACATGGGAGGTGATTTTATTTTGTTTTTTTTTTTTTAATATTAGACATTGTAACTTATAACATCGCCTTGGATAAGTCTGTAAAGGTGTTATAATTGTGGTTTAAATAAATAAATAAAATAAATAAATAATGCTTATAAATGTAAAGCTTGATATGTCGTCGTGAACTTATAGGTGATCAGAAATGATTACGTAACACAACACACAATCGATTGTCTCATAATTTTTGGAATGTTGTTTAGTATTACATTTTATAAGACAAATCCCAGGGAATATCTTACGAGATTTTTGAAATAAACCAAAGCACAGTAATTGAAATACAAATATAGGTAAGTACCTAGATGTGACAGATGCAAAACTAAATTATCTTTGACATTGAGCTTGCTTCATATTAATGATTGCCGTTAGCCGAATTTACAATTTCTTGGCTTCCAAACGATACCTACTTATAGTGAGACATTAGAGTGGCTAATAATAGTAGTAATAACGTAATTATGTAATGACTGCACGTTCATTACTTTAATGATGGTAGGTATGTTTTTAAGGGTCCGAAACGATCAATCGTAATTCTCGATTTTTACGTGATTGATAAACATTGATGCGCAAATTGATCGTCTACCAAATGCAATTGAAGCGATTGATAATGCTATTACAATTGATGGCAATTGATCAATTGCAATTGATCTTTCGTACTCACAATTCTTTTTTTCAAAGAACTTGTTTGAAAAATAAAATCGTGTGGGTTCGAGGGACCCCCGGCAGGAAAGAAGTTCAAAATGGCGGCTGCAAAAATTTCAAGTTCCAAAAAATCCAGCTTTCTTTTGTTTACGTGTATCTATCTGAATTTTCAATTTGTGTTTAAAATCTACTCGAAATACAGTCCAGTAGTGATAGTGGAGTTTTGATGTCGCCGCCAGAATTAAAAGAAACTGCCCAAGCTGTTTATGAGAGCCTATTGCCCTGGAAATCTAGAAATAAATATAACAAGACCATAATGTTTTTTTTAAATAAATCAAGTTTAATACCTACTTGACCAAAATGTATAAAACAGCAGATTTTTTTTTCATAATTTCAGAGTTGGTCCCATAGTGAAAGTTGTTCATATTTATGGGTAAAACAACCTGTAAAAATTTGGAACCGGCAAAAATATCATTCTGTATACAAACTGTGTCTTTAATTTCTGTACTTAATTGCTTTTAAACCGTTTTAATCAAATAAATAAATAAATGATACTGATAAATGATTTTATTTTGCAAATAGGTTTGCACAAACACTTTCACACGTCAATCATATATTTTTTTAAACTAGATGAGGTCGGCGTTTCCTATCTGACTACTCTGAGAAGAAAGCCCGAAACAAACTCAGAGGTCACAGTCTCTTTTAAAGTCCAGACATAATCTTGGTCAGGTTATATGAAGACCATGTAGATCGATGTCTGAGATGGTCTTTGGAGGAAAGAACCACACAGATTGAGGGACCTGTCAGTGCACGAATTTGTCAGAAATCGTGCAGCTCAACTCAACACTTAAGGAGCTCAAGGATTCGACGAACAATACCAAAGAAAGGACATTTGGGTAGGCCACATAAATTACTCAAACTGCCAGACCATGGAAAGAATAATAAAAAAATATAAAATGAATAAAATAAATGACCCACATCGTCTTCACATTCACAGTAATTAAAATAATATAATACTTTACAAAGTAAGCAAAGGTCATTGTTTTGAAACAAAAATCTTTAATGTCAATGTGTTATAATTATATATTATTAAAAAAAAACAAAACAAAAACACTCAAAATGCAGAAATTGGAAGCAGCTCAATCCCAAGCCTTTTTGTCCTCAATATAATCTTTAACGGTATAAAAGGCTTTCTTGCACAACTTACGTTTAATGAATGATTTAAATTTATTAAGCTGAACGAGCTACCTATTTTCTTGAGCCTTGTTGTGGGTACAACAAATTTGTGTTTGTTTCTAGTATTTATATTATGGATATCACAGTATTTTTTTAACCAATTTTATATTTTTATGGGCATATAAAAGATTTTCATAAATATACTGAGAAGGCACAGTCATTACATTAATCTCTTTAAATTTGTCTCTGAGAGAGTGTCTCGGACTTAATTTATAAATTGATCGAACAGCACGCTTCTGCAAAACAGAGATACTCTGAATATCGGCGGCATTTCCCCACAATAGAATATCGTACGACATTACACTATGAAAATAACAAAAGTACACTAAACGGGCAGTCTCTATATCAGTTAAATTACGAATTTTTCCAACAGCGTATGCTGCGGAACTTAGATGTTTTGACAATTTATCTATATGTGGACCCCATTAAAGCTTAGCATCCAAAGTTATGCCCAAGAATACTGTGCTGTCTTCAGGATTCAATCATCAAATTTCATCTGCCTAACGTGGGGTAGCATAAACTTAATATAATAGTGTCGGGAATCTAGGTAAGGCCTTTTTCTTTTTATATTGGTTATGGGTTAATTTAGACAGTCATGAATGTTATCACTGGGCTGGACCTACGTACATAGGTCCATATTGGGTGCAGGTTTTTCATATTAGAAATTACAGTGCCCTCTTTACTGCATGTTACCTATTCCTTAATTTCACTCTTTCTCTACAATGCTCTAGGACTAGGTTAATAGTTTGCAGCGTATGTGCTGTATGTTACCATACTCATTACATAATTTGAAACATCCCAATGTTGGCAATGTGGACAGAGGGTCAAGCAAGGTAATGCTTATAACCAGTCTCATAGTCACACACATCAAATATTTTTGTTTCACTTTATTCAATAAGGTGTATGTCACATGGAATATAAAACCAAATCAAGTATGTTAGAGGACTTCCGTTTGTGTTTGATATTGGAATGTTCTCTACAAGTTAAAAGGCTCAAGTGATAATACTACAAATTCGGACTGCTTACCCAACAACTGTCTCATAAAATAAGCTGTTACGTCCACTGTCAGCTTTAAATCTATCGTGTTTATCAATTCCAGCATTCCAAGCAGCTTCCTGGTTTCTGTAAACAATTCAATCATTTTCTCCGGTTTACCACGAAAATCAACGAATGACAAGTTATCATTTCCTTCCACACCACCTTAACATCTTGCATCTTGCTCTAACCGTTTACCTGTCTTGTTCTATAACTTGTACTTGAGTGTTAAGTCAGTGCCTTTCACTCCGTGAGAGAAACCAGTGGCATCATGCGTTACGATACCACGTCTAGTTAACTTAACTATTGTTTAGTGACAATGATTTACGAGTTTAGTCATGTGAGACCAAAGTTTTTGTGTTTAGTGTATTTTGTGTTGTTAAGTGTTGGTAAGTTGACACAAAAGTTTGATCAAAAGTTGGGCGAAGTTTATTTTTATATCCTGTTTGGCTGGTTTTGAGTTGATTTCTCTAGTATTAGTCATGATTTAGCAAGTTTAGGATAAATAAATGGAAGTAAAGCGGAACAATATTGTTGTTTTAGCAAAGTATTAATAACTTAACCTCATGTTAAGTAAGTTTATCCTTAGCTACGTGATAATAAATTTCCAATAATTTAATATTCTGCAATACTCTTGATAAAAGCAGCACAAAAAAAGGCACAACTTAACTTATAATAAGTTTTAACCTATAATGAGTTTTAACTTATACAATACTTTAACTTAATTGAATTTAACACGTTACCTACTTGCGGGTTTTTAATCGCTATTAAAAACCCGCTGATAATTTGCAACGAAGTGATTATGAAACAAACTTTCGAAAGTGCACGAGATATCTCTTTGTTTTGTATCCAGTCACAACAAAAACAGCCATGAAATGTCTCAAGGGCATCAGAGAGGGCAGTCAACGCCTGGTGTCGAACTATGTAGTTATCATTGCGATCACGTTTTGGAGACAGTGGTGTAACTGGACACTAGTTTGAATGCAGTAAAATTTTACATAAAAATGTCGCGTTTTGGTGAAAAAGAAACCAGGTTCTTGCTGTAATCATGTTTAAGTGCTGTTAATGCTCAGCGATTGAGTGATCTGATCATAAATGAGGGACTATTCGAAGCTTGTTAACAATCATTTTTATAAAAATACTGAGATTTAATAAACGCACAGGCAGACGCCTAAGGGGTTCAATTATCACAACTGAAGATTGAATTTATCGATGATAGCTGGATTCTATATAGTTTTGATACCTACCCATTTTGTGGTACAGCAGTCTCAGTCATTTTAAACCGTAGGCATATTGTTTACAAAATAAATCAGCTTATAGAGCTGCAGATGCTTGGATACGTAAATAGCACAATATAAATATGGGCAATAGTAAATTATTGCCTTTGTTAAGCAGAGGAAAGCCAGTTATCTAGAAGAGGATTTTAGTATATATAGTTGTATTGGGGGATGTTACTTTTGTCAAACTTAGAAAGAATACAATGTAAATCCACCTCTATTCCCTCTTCCAGAAATATCAAAATGTTTGGTTCTCCGCGCGTACCTGTCGCAGCACGGCCTGCACGGCGAGGTGGAGTTCTCGCACAAGAACGACTCACTCATCAGCATCCGCACCAACCTCAAGCCCACGCTGCAGTTCCCCGACGGCGTGTGGCGCTGGGCCATCCACGAGTTCCCCGTCGACTACCGAGACCTGTCCGAGGCCAGGTGTTCCGACGGTAACCTTGGCAACGAACTCATTGATCTCACGGAAGAACTCGGTTACCTCATCATTCCAGGGAAGGACCACGCGGAATTTGAAAGCAAAAACACGCTGACAGGCCCAAATGGACTATGGGGCAAGAGTATAGTCCTTGAAACAGCTGAACGAGACAGGATCATATGCGCATCAATATTATCAACAGATATGACTTATGAGAAGAATGCGATGGCAAGGTTCTCGTCCCCAGTGGCGGGGACGCTGCATTTCAGATGGCTATCAGCCAGAGAGTCTGACGAGTCAGACTCTTACATCCAAGCAGACTTATATCATACCAAAGGTGTATCAGAAAAAGTAGCATTTACAGAACATAAGTGGAAGTTATTTGTGACAGACATTTTTGATGCTGACAAGGGTAACTATGAGGACAATTGTAATGTTCTTCAGCTAGTGTTTGATCCTGAGAACAGTGGGGACGGGATGAGTGTGGGGGACCTAGACAGCAGGCTGGGGATGATCAAGGTGGCGACTGACGCCAACGTGATGAAGACGAAGACGTTGTTCAAGGATGACGTCATCAACGTGCTGCGGAGTGACATGGAGGTGACGCGCCGGAGCCTGTACGTGGTGATATATGATAACAGACATTCTGATAGTTTCTTGGCGTGCGCCAAATTAAGGCCGATGGCGCCGAAAAGTACAAAGTGAGTACCTGCTTTTGTATCCTTTAGATATAGTCAGATTAACTGCTGACCGCGACTTTGGCTGCTTGTATTTTGTATTTCATCGTTTTTTTTTTACAAATGTCCAGGCCGCTTCGGACAAAGAGAGGAAGGCCTTTGCCCAAAGGTGATGCAATAAAAAAAATAAAACTGGAAAAAGTAGTCAAGGGCTCTTTTCCAGGTTTCAGGCTACCTATCTGCATAAACAATCGGTTTAGTGGCTTAGACGAGAAAAGTTGACAGACACAGACAGAGTTTCTTTCGCATTTATAATATTAATATGGGTACCTAAAATTACAATTATATATAAGTCACATAAGAAGAAACGATCGTTCTGGGCATAAAGCGTAGGCGCACAAATACACAGCCGGGCTGCTAGTAACATCAAAACAATAATAATTTAATTTGGGAGTTATTTCTGGGCACAGTCATTGTTATAACAGTGCATATATTATTTATTCTTATTTAACATAATATTGTAACATAACATCACGCCAGTAATCCCCGAAGGGTTGGCCAGAGGTGTACCAGTAGGTACACCCACATTTAACCAGTTATGTATAAGTGTCATGTAATAGGAGGCGCGCCTACCATGAACCGAGCACAAATCCAGAGAGTTCTTAATGAAAAAAAAAACAATAACACGCGACCACCAGAGCAACGACGCAGTCAAAATAGTATAATATCAAGTAAAATATTCTAATAGGCATCAAAACATACCAGTTTAGACTAAAGTCGATGGTTATGTTCAGCCCTAAGGTTTTTTTCAAACTTTTCCGTATTGCTAGCCAATCGGTTAGTTTATTCTAAGCTTTATTAATTTTCCATAATGCTAAGGATCGACTTTATAGGTATAGTTTCTGTCGTCATCTTATTATTGTATACTATCGTTTCATCTTCCTCATGAAAGTTAAAAAGTCGGTAAGTATCAGTATTAAGGCAGGTATTATTCGGAGCATCAGCAACATCATCAAGGATATTATTGCATTCCTCCCTCAGAGTGTTCATTGTAGCAGATTCCCAAGATGACGACTATTGTCGCGTACGTTAGTGAATTTATAAATCAAACAAAATACCATCGTACTATTGCAATTATTACCTAAGTATAAGCAAATAGGATTGAAAAAGATATTGTATTGAAAATGAGCACGCGGGCTGCCTTCAAAGGTAACATTAACACAGGATGTCAGGAATATCGACGCGCACATTATAAGGGGTTGGGCGTGAGTAACTCATCAGCACGTCCTACGTGCTTATGGCCCATTTAGGACGACTTGCAGAAAATCTAAATAAATCAGATTTTCTTTCTGCAAGTCGTCCCTCGTTACTATCAAAATGAGGAAAGGTACAATGAGTAGCAAAAGTGTTAGTGTGGAAACGACGTCATGCCACCTCATACATAAACGGAATAAAAGCGGTGCATCTTATACTTCGCTACATCAAATAATATCGTTCAGCCATATAGTTTTGTTTACCTATTCAAACCTGAGTAAAGATTGTTGGTACGGAAATCTAACCCTGAGCCATACCTACCTGTCATTCATGCTTTAACATTAACAAATTGGATATGTCATTGTCAGCCAACACCCGTGTTGTCGTGCTTATTCCAGGGCTTTAATAAACATGGACGGCATCCGCGGCTCCATTGATTTCACGCAGCGGTCGCCCTTCGACCCCACCTGGACCAACTTCCAGCTGGGCGCCTCAGACGGGGATTACGAGTCCAACCTGCGCTTCGTCAGCTCCGTGCTGCAGTACAGCGTCCAGGAACTGCCTCCCAAGCTCATCGCCGATGATATGAACTCCTTGTGTAATACCACGGGAGGGATCTATAACCCTTCTGGACTTGATTTGAAGAAGCTGCCGCCACCAGGTGAGATATGAACTTTGAAATGCTTAAACGAAGTGGTTAGTCTTTTGATTTTTGTCTGGAGAAGACAAACTTTCGCCTGAAACTTGGATGATCTCGAGGACTTGTAGCTGTAATCATAGTAACTAAATATCAAAAGAGTCAGGGGGACTACTCACATAAGATCGTGAACAAAGAGACGGGCCCGTCCGAAAGTAGTTTGAGACCTCGGAATGAACCCTACACACGATTGACTTTTTCGGACGGATAAAAATACAACGAAAGTAGGGACAACTATCAAATAGTCATTCATTCTTAGGTCGGGCCCCAACCTAATCTTATTTCCTACAGTGAAGGAATGGCCCGCAAATTCGGCCGAAATTACGGATTCCGTGCTTAGGGAGTTTACTTTCTAAGAATGAAATCCGTAGTCCGTTTTTCTGGAGGTCTACCTCCAGAATATAGATTACTAATATAGGTTACTAATATCTGTTACGACGAGGCCATTTCTAATACAGTCGGCGCACTCATACAGGTAAATGTATGTTCAAATCTATTTCGGTGTGCATCTAAAAATGTTACCCCAGTTTATTTGTCAGAAACACTAGATGCTCGCGAATTAATTTCAGAGGTGTTTTCCATAACTTTTTTATCTGCTCAGTGCTGTTAGTTAGTATATCTATTTTCTGAACATCTGCATCTGTCTTAATTGTTCGAAACGTTTCGATCTACATACATAGCATAATCCCACGATGTTCCCACTGCTGGCACACAGGTATCCTATCTGTGAGTGCCGAGGGCCGTAATCCACCACGCGGGCCCCGTGCGTGTTGGCGGATGTCAAATGTTTTTGAATTCTTGGATCTATAGGACATGTCGGTTTCCTCACGATGTTTTCCTTCAACATTTTTGAGAGAAGTGTTGATGAAATAATTTTCACAAAGTAAAGTGCTTGCTTGGATTCGAACCCACGACCTTCAACTTGTAACTCGCGGCCGTTACCACTGGGCCCCACTTCCTTCTCTCTACATACATCAAATCTCTCGAAACAGAAATAAGAAACAGAATCAAAGACCGTATACGCAAAATAAACATTCTTGTTTGACGCAACTTGATTGGCAGACTTTGATGGAATGTCCTGGAAGTTTTTCGGGATAATCTGGTAGATAGCGTCGAAGCACGTCGTCGCTTGGTGGTGAGCTAACAGTCAACTTGTCGACGAGCCAATCGAGATGTTTACATCTTCACTAGGATGACGAGTCTCTAGTTATTCTCGCGAAAAACTTTTGTTTCCAAAATTACTGTCAATTCGCTCTAATTACGACAATTGATGGAATACTTCTGATTGATGGATTGTTTTGGTGTGATGTTTAGATAGCCGAAATGGCTCGATATTGTTGGTATCCCGCATAAATGATATCGATACCGGAAATTTCAATTGTCGTAAAGGACATTTTGCCGAAAATGAGTTATATACATATTTGGAATCAGCGTCGCGAGCTCTATCGATTGGTATATTTGAAATATTTCTATCTTTAAAAAAAAGCCCTTTACGACCTGGGTTTTCAACAGCTCTAGCTCGATTTTTTATACTATTTGGGATGTATCGTAAAAATAATTTTCAATAGGGAGCGTAAAGTCATGTTTTAATTATTTATGAGGTCGTAATGTAATTTTTGCATTGAACTTGTTATACGACATTATAAACAATATCGATACCAGAAATTTCAATGGTCGTAAAGGATATTTTGAAATTTCAATTGTCGTAAAGGACATTTTTCAGATTAGCCAAGGTACACACGCCAGCACATCAAGTACTACAATCTGTCAAATTTCTTTAATAGATTTTCAACGTTATCGCTAAAGCATTAAGGTTCAAAGTTGATTGGGAAAATTTTACCGTTTCGGGTAGCTTGATGTGCTGGCGTCTGTACATACATCTTTTATGGGGTACTGTGTTAAATGTTACAATAAAATAACTTGTGATTTATATTGAAATTAAATGAAAGAAAATTTAAAACTCACACTATACGTACTCTTTGTAAACAAGCATACTATAAATTAGAAGATTGTTGTCCAAGATAAGAACGCTTGGAAACATGCTGGTTCTGCTCCATAGGACGATCTAAAGTCTAGACAAAATCAAACGGGTTGCTAATTTAATTGTAAATTTATTCTTTTTTTTTATTTAAATTGATTTACATTCTGTAACTACTTGACTTATTACTTGTAATTTTTATTTTATTTTATTTAAATGAAAAATGCACGCATATGGCAAGCATGTAAAAGAGATCATGTCATGCAGAGAAGTATAGTGATGAAGATAAAGCATACGCAAAAGCTTTCATCCGAAGCCTTCCAGCCGTTCCTTCGCATTATTGTCGTAAAAAGAGTTCATGTCCATATTTACCTCAAGAATTTAAATATGCTACAAATTTATTTAGGATTTATCTCAAACATTGCCAAAATAATTCAAAATTACACCAAGTACCATACAAGTGAAAAAGTTTTTATAGGAGTATTTAGATCTACCGTCTTTAGGAACTGTTAAAGACATTCTTCCTGAAACTGACTAGGAAGACGATATCGACGCAATTGATCTCTATGATTTTACATTTAAAATGTTTAAATAATGTTCCCAGTGGGACACGGTTATTCTAATTTTATTATTATAAAAGACCACTATGATTTGAAAAAAAATATTTAGTGCTTATGTTTAATTACTAATAATTTTAAAAGACTGAAGTTACTTGTCATTTAATTATACTTTAGAATATCAATTGTTTGAGTTTTCAGTTCTGGTGGGCTAAATTTGTTATTATTTTTGGTTATTTTAATTATATCTATACTTATAGTATTATAAAGCTGAAGAGTTTGTTTGTTTGGTTGAACGCGCTAATCTCTAGAACTACCAGTCGGATTTGAAAAATTCTTTTTGCATTTAATAGCCCAATTCTCGAAGAAGGCTATAGGCTACTTTACATCACGCTAGGACCCTTAAGAGCCGAGCAAAAACCAAAAAAGTCAGAAAAAAGGTAAACGAATTAAAAGCGCAGGCAGACGATGCGACGGGGTGGGTCGAGGGAACAAGAAATTTCACGCGGACGAAGTCGCGGGCAGGAGCTAGTTTTAAGTATAAGACTGTTTTGATCAATATTCTTTGAGTTTCATTAATAATTATTAAAAAAAACTAGTTAGTAGATTAATTTATTAGCTGATTATTCAAAAAATTTAGTTGTTTTTCAGCATCGCAACGATTGCTTGCGATTTAAATAAAAAAATAGCATCACATTTTGTTTAAATTTTGAGTTCATATTAGAATAACATTTTTGTTACTTTTTTTATAAAATATTTTGATTAATAAATAAAAAATAATAAAAAAACCTTTTATTTCACCTAGTTTTACTACCTACTGTAGGTATTTCTTAACTAGATCTTTAGTTTTTTGTTCCTTTTACCCCCTTAGTCTCTGATTTAATTGACTTATACTACCCATTAATGATCAAGATTAGTCCTTTACGACTCATCTGACTTTACTATAACCAATTTTTCGTGGCTGTAAAGTACTTAAGTTCTATTTTTGTGGGCTGTAAAGGACTCTCATTTTCGTCAATAGTTAAGTTAAGTTTATTTTGTTAATTTAAAGCGATAGAACACGAAAAAATAGTTGGGGTTTCTTTTGACATCATGAATATTGTACTTTGTTTGAAAAAGATATTAGTTAAAAACAATTTATTTTTTTGTTTTTTGTCTCTACTGAAAAGTCGTGTTTTGTCCTTTACGACAATTGAAATTTCCGGTATCGATATGATGGTTGATATACGAAGAGACTGCAATAAGAGAGTAATGCGTAGGAAACTAGGAAATTAGGGATCACAGTAAAAATAAAAAGGTCATTCAATATTTATTTTACTAGTTATCGTATTTTTCACCGTGTACATAATAAAAAAAGCTAGTGCATAGTGGACATAATGTACTAGAAGGCATGTAAAGCGCCTTTTTGCCAATATGTGACTCAACGAGAAAACGTAAGAAAAAGACACCCAATCATATACATATAGTACGCTTAAAAGACCTACTCGTACAAACAGAAAAACAGGATTTCTTTCCACTTACACTTCTTCCTATACTTCCAGGCATGGGCACCCAAGACCAGTACCCGGTGGGAGACCTGCTGGGCAAGCACAAGGACCGCACGGAGTACCTGAACCACAAGTACCTACTGCCTGGGCTGGCGAACGAGCTGAGCGGCGCGTACTGGGACGTCTACCTCCCCCTACAGGGCGTCAACAGCGTGGTACATAGAGCGATGGTGCTGGAGAGGTAACGCTTTTTATTGGTTGGCTCTACATATACACGTGTTGAAATAGTATTAGTATTAAATACCTACTACGCATTGTCATTATCATTCATTTTCAAATACCTTTAATTAGGCACCTGAACAATTAACAAGTGTACAATATCCGAAGCTACATTAACACTAACAAAAGTACAATTGATGCACTTTATGAGGCTAGCGTATTGCCCTACGTGATACAACGCATTGTGGAAGTGATCGAAAGTTCAGACAGTCAGCTGAATGATGAGAAAGTTGAAATCCCCAAAACTTTCAAACTTCAGTGAAATATGACAAAATCTATAATACATACGAGTATACAAATGTATTACACATAAGAATATCAAATGTAAACTTAAGCAATATTACTTAAGTATTATGTAGGAATGATTGTAACTACGAGTATATAAATGACCTAAAAATGTTATTAATTGTACAAGTATGGACAATAACGCATACATATATATAATGCTTCACTGTATATACATACTTCGATATTGAGACTGACTCGTGATAGCACAAGTTTAAACCTTAGTGGTTTTTGGTTTGCTATTTAATATAAATAATCCTGTATTTTGTATATATAAACGATAAATAAATAAAAAAAAAATATAAAAAATTCAAAGTTCTGACTGATGAATATATCAATGCACAGCCTAAACCGCTGCCGCGCTGGTCCTAGAGACATGAATTTTGGAGGGTGTGTTCTTTGTGAAAAGTAGGCATCCACTAAGAAGGGGTTTTTGGAAATTCAACCTTTAAAAGGGTAGGGGGGATTTTGTTTAATATAAAAAATCTTATTCCTTGAGTTAATAACCTTGAAACCTAAGTAAATTATGAAGTTTGGCATTTTTTGTTTTTCTAAACTACTCCCTGAAAGGGGGTTAGGAGGTGTCAGTCTGTATGGAAGAATTTTAACGCGCGGTCCAATTAACTCGAAACTCTGTATTTATAAAGACTAAAAATAAAGAATAACGTGTATCAGGGTTTTTCGAAAATCTACCCATAACGGAGAGAAAAGTTAATTTTACAGGGGAAGACTTTAATGCGTGGCTTGATTAACTCGAAAATTGGTATAAACAACCACTGAGTAAAGTAATGAACACATCCCAAAGGATTTTACGAAATTCCACCCCTGTAGGGGTGAAAAGCGGGGATACAATTTATAAGAAAAATCTTATTCATTTGGTTAATAAACTTGGCAAGAAAACTTGCCTAAGCAAGTAATAAAGTTTATCAGCAGTATTAGTCGCGGGCAGAAGCTAGTACAAGCTAGCAGGCTAGCAGCTAGGTAGCTAGTACAAGCTAGCAGGCTAGCAGCTAGGTAGCTAGTACAAGCTAGCAGGCTAGCAGCTAGGTAGCTAGTACAAGCTAGCAGGCTAGCAGCTAGGTAGCTAGTACAAGCTAGCAGGCTAGCAGCTAGGTAGCTAGTACAAGCTAGCAGGCTAGCAGCTAGGTAGCTACGTTTCTCTTGATGGTTCTGGGTTCGATGCCGAGGTTGATCAAAGTGTTAATGGGTGTTTCCAATAAAACATTCTCAGTAGCAGTCCGGAGTCTAGATTTGTACCTGGTTCAAGGCAACAGGCTTGTTGCTATTCGGTACATGGGACTACAACACAACTGGCGTGGGTATCTACTATACAACTCTGCGTAAGTTTTTTGGCTCGTGCTAGGATTAGGTTTACATACTCGTAAACATTAATCCATGCCCTACCCGTATATACTATTGCTGCTTGGTAATTCTAATAAGTCCTATTTTCCCGTTCCAGACGCCACCCAAAACGCGACATCTGCGGCACCATCTTGCAGTACGAGGCGGACACGGAGTATCAGACGCCCATGACCTCGGCGCAGGTGGTGTTCCGCTACCCGCTGGTGGGCACGGTGCTGTTCCGGCAGCCGCAGGAGAAGCCCTGGGAGGACACCACCATCATTATTGAGAGCATGGTGAGCTGACTGCTATGTGCATTATAACATTCTCTGAGTACGTGCGCTCGCCAGAGCAAGTTAGTCATGTATAAGGAAGATTTTACTATGTTAGAGCGTTATATTTGGTCTTATATGTTCTTTCTGGATAATGTGCTACATGTAAAATACTGGCATTCAGCTGCATCCGGTTAGACTGGAAGCTGACCCCAACATCGCCGGGAAAAGGCTAGGCAGATTCATTGGTGTACTTTCTGGATACAATCAAAATTAAGCATTCAGTATCTATAGTTATTGTAAGACGGTAAAGTTAGCGGACTGACTGACCGTTAAATTAGTTTCTGTATAATAGATCTCGAGTTCAATTAGAACCAATTCAATTAAATTAGAACCCTTAGGAACGAATACTTGTGTGGCTTTCAGATATTGGAGACAGACCGCCTCACAGACAGGCTATGGTATATGTGAGATTTTTGGTTTTAAGTTTCACCCACTAAACAGAATAACTTCAATGTGATACAAAGAGGCCATGCACGAGAACTACGATCTGTGACCAGTAAACAACAAGCACTGATACGAATTTTTATTTTTATTTGAAATGGTTTTGCTCTTGACTCTAGTCTAGGTCAGAGATGACAGAGACAAAGTCTACGATGGAGTGAGCTTACGAAGCCTGTTCACTCTTACTTTTTAAGAGATTCGGGTTGTATGCACTCGGAAACACAAACGTAGGTAGAGAGTTCCACTCTTTTGCTGTGCGCATTATAAAGGACTTAGTGCGAATTGGTGGAATAGCAACTAGGCAGGGATGGTAACTTGCAGTGCGTCTGGATGTCCGAAGGTAGAAGGGGGCCGGTGGAATGCGGTCGTGGAGTTCTTGGGCACACTCACCGAAGTACTATCTGTAGAAGACCGACAAGCAGGTAACCTTGCGGCGATGAGACAAGCTGTGAAGCTTGGCATCCACCAGTTCTACGTCGCCAGTGAGCCTCTTAGCTCTGCGTTCCACCGAGTCAAGCGCGGCAAGTTGGTATTTCGCTGAGCCATCCCAAAGGTGACTGCAATACTCCATGCAGGATCAGACTTGCGCTTTGCAAAGGGTTAAAAGCTGTCCAGGCGTAAACTATCGCTTCACCGTATTTAGGATGCCCAGCTTTTTGGCCGCAGTTTGGGTTTTGTACTCCACGGTGGCGCCGAAGTTGAGACTAGATGTTAACTCCATGCCTAGGAGCTCAAGCCGAATTTCATCGTTGGATTTGAGTATACCTTTATGCTAGTTTTATCCAATCTTTCGACTCGATCCTCAAAAAGCGGTTAATCTTTCCATTCGTGTAAATCTGTAAGTCATTTCTCCGCAGGTGCACGCGGACGGAGCCAGCGTGAACAACACGCGCGAGCACCGCTGGGCGCTGCACGAGCACGCGCCCGGCGCCGACTGGTACAACTGGACGGCGCGCTGCCTCAGCGCCGGCCGCGTGCTGGCGCCGCACGCGCTGGACATCGACACGCGCCACCCGGAGGCCTACTGCCGCCCGGGGCTGGAGGGCCTCTGCCGGCTGGGGGACTTCACTACCAGGTTACTCAACTCTCACTTTATTTCAATTAAACGAATTACAGAACTTTGAATTGTCAAGGATTCAGTCCGTCAGAAAACTAATTACTTTTAAATTCTGTGTAACTGTAAGGTATTTATGCTCGTGACTGTAAACCTCCGTCGAACACTTCGGGTATTGCAGGCGTGTTCTGTTATGTTGTAACGCAATCACCTGCACCCTAATTGCGTAACACTCTATCAATATCAATCTGAATCATTTTGAAATATATTGCTAATCCATTGTTTCATATGTTCGAAAATTTTGTCTACGCAACAACGTAAATAACGCAATGAATGGTATTGAACTGTCTGTATGAAAGCCATTCCTACTGATAGTGTTGTGTGTCACGCAATGACTTCGCTGCTCAAGGAGCCGCTGGAATGTTCCGCAGACACGGCACGCTGCAGGTGGCCGGCAAGAAGGTGGACTCGGCGCGTCTGACGCGGCGTCTGTTCACGGACACGGTGGTGGGGCTGGCCGGGAAGCACTCCATCATGAAGAAGTCGCTGGTCATCTACGACGACCACGGACCTGTGGCTCGCGGGGAGCGGATGGCGTGCTCTATGTGAGTTAATAGCAACTTCAAAATATCTTCGTGTGAGTAATTTAACAAACTCAAACTATTTATTTCAATGAAACCCATTAGTATTACAAAAGATGAAACTAATAAATCAACCAAAGCGTAGTAGGTTTCTATGGAAAAGAACGAGCAGGAAACTGCACGCACGACACTCTTTTATATCAAAATATTAAAACACTAGGCAGTAACTGGTGTTAGTTAGTTGTGTCATTTCTGCAGTGATACTGGGTGACAATAAACATTAAACTGTATTCATAAATTATTAATTCGTAATATACATATATGTGCTAGTGTTAAATTGTTTGCTGTCCGAGACTACAGTAGCACACAATTGAGATTGCACAGAAGATAATGACAGGCGCGCTCATCAGATGCTGCTGTAGTACTGTATATATTATAGTCCTCCTTATCGATTTCGATAACGGCGACCCTTTAAAATTATTATTATTTGCTAGCTTATTATTATATGACTCGCCAGACCGAATTTAGTTTTAAATACTTAATCACAACTAATGCAATAGAGTTGGCCGGCAGAGTTAAAGGTATGGGTATAGGAGGGCTTAGGTCTCTCTTTACGCATTTGGCGTTGTTCAGTTAGTGTATCGAGGGGCGTTTTTATCAAAAGTTTTTACACTTTTCACCTCCGAGCTTTATACAGGTGCTGTCACAGGTATGAGTGACCGAGATGAAGACAGTCTACCGCACATAACTGAGTTTTTCTTAAAACTAGATATGCCTTAATAATAATTGCCGCGTACTGTGCCAATTTTCAACATCAATTTTATTGCTCTGGTTCAAATATGATTCCAAAGACCAATACTTACAAAAACAAGCATCACCTTGCCGTTGGTCCTGCGCCAGATCTCTCTCCGGTCGTGTCGGATTGCCGTCCTTGAGGACTATTTGAGTGAGGGAAGAGGGAGCGCACCTGTGTCTGCGAACACACTTGTGGACTATAAACATCTCCCGCGTAGATGGCGAGTCTCCGTCGAGATCAGCTGCCTTGACCGAAATTCGGCCTGGAGGACCATTACAACCTTCACAAATGAAACTTCAACATTGTCTTCTGTGTGTATCGCAGAGTGACCGGCCTGCACCGGCGCAAGGCGGTGGCGCGCGACTGGTTCGGCAACGGCGAGCCGGCGCCGCTCAAGGGGCGCGTGGAGCTGACGCAGCAGTCCGAGTATGACGTCACCAACGTCGTGGTGACGCTGGACGGGCTGGTCGACGTCAACAACTACAAGATACATGTGGTCAGTATTGTTTACATTTTCAATATAGATTTATTTGCTGGTGTATTAAGTTATATAAAAGTTGTGACGGCTCATAAATTTTGAGTATAAAAAACTTAGCACTAAATGTCATTTCCAATTGCATTTGTGCAGTCTTGCGTCATTCTTTAAGATCCAGAGATGAAAGAGACTTGTTTTGTTATGATCATGTCTATTTCAATGATAAAGTACAGCTTTTCAGAACTAAAATTGTATGGAATCCAGCTGGTATAATCCAGCTGGTACAATCCAGCTGGTAGGTTTCTTAGCTTGTAATAGTTATGAATATCTTGATATTTAGCCCTGTGTACAAGAATACAAGCTTCATCGACTTTTACATCTAATTTTTCCATCCATTGCAGGTGCCTGTAGAGAAGGACTTGGCGTTCCCCTGTGAGAAGACCACACTCTACGATACCTTCAATCCGTTTCACGTGAACAAGAGTTTAAGTCCACCTCCTACTAAAGGTACAGTGGATAGTGATTTATGTTTGTATGCGCACCAATGCTATAATGACATAATATATATTATACAGTCTTTAGCGTCTTTACCTAGCTATAAGCCTTTTTGTGACATCTTTTATCCATTAGGCAACGCAATAAATGAATATTGATGTAATATGATGATAAATTTAAAGTTTTTGTAATAAGCCTTTAACTAGTTTAAATTGTTGTTGTAAGGTTAAGTTTTAAACAATTCTTCTATAAATATGAACATGTAAGCATAACATAACGCATGCCCGTCACACTGCAGGCACAGCAGATCAGTACGAGCTGGGCGACCTGGGCGCGAAGTACGGCCTGGTGGAGTCCCGCTCGCTCACCACGTACTACAACGAGACACAAATGTCGCTGTTTGGCCCACACAGCATTCTGGGCCGGTCCGTCGTGCTGCATCGCAAGGTCCGTGGAACATTCTGCCTTTATGATGAATAGTGTTAAAATTGTCGATGTGATTGTTGAAATACATAACAACAATTGAACACCTGAGAATGAAAATCATCCAATGTTTGGGATACGAATAATAAATAACCGTAATTGCGTGTAAAATTACTGAAATTCACAAACTATCACATCTAGTTCGACTGGAAGTGGACCTTCAAGTAATTGGAAAAGCTGGCAGTCGATGATGTATATCATACTGCAGTTATGTGGTGCTAACACAACAGAAGGAAATCGTTAGATTAGGATTCAAGCCTGATTCGTTTGTTACTAAACTAACGGGAGGGCGGGAGTGATGATGACGTGACGCTGAAGTAGGCGCACGAATGCTGCGCTGACGTTCATGACGCCGAACTCACCAGTATGGAGGTATGAGGAACAGGGTGTAAAGTTCACTCATCCTCTATAAAATAAGGAGGATCCACCGACCAGACGGATGTCGTGTCTGGTGGGCAACTGCCCGATGATTCATGTCGGGTCGTTGTATACATATATTATGCTAGTTGCGCGGTAAATTCTGCTTGTGAGATGCAGGATTTTGCGTGACGTCAGTATGACGCGTAGTTCGCATGTAGCGTTGTAGATACCGCTACACATTATCACATCTGCCTTTTCCCACTTCCAGTGTAACCGGATGCTTGATTACCAGTAACTCAACCAACATTGGACAGCTGGAACGACATACTCGTATTACATTATTAATTGCTAACAGTCTCAATCTTCTTTGCAGAAGAACCGTCGCTGGGCGTGTTCGTCCATCGAGCGCGGCTACAGCCCCTCAGAAGCCAGAGAGCTACGCGCCATCGCATCGTTCCACCACCCGGGCGGGTTTGCGTTCGGCTACATCCGCTTCACTCAGCTCATACACAACGACGGCAGCGCCAGCGACACCATCATAGAGGTTAAGTTGAGGCATCCTGGAGTTAGGGACACTAACCTGGTGAGTGGGGCTGGGCAATTGGAACACAAGCCTTCGTAAATATAGAATGCCAAAACGATCACATGCAGCAGACTTTGCTTATGTTTTCTTCAATAGATGGACAAGGATGGCATGGAGCCCTAGATCTGGCAGGGCCGGTAGTGGTGGATACCTTGACTGATGCTGAGACGATGATGATGATTGTCAATAATGTAGCAGTTATAATGCAGTGGTTTACAGGGGTCGGCTACTATTTTAACCACTACCACATTATTGACAATCATCATTATCGTCTAAGGTCTAAGCGAAAAATGTTCTCTTAGCGTCCCTTGAAAATAATATCTTATACAAAAAAAGACTGCTTTAATGCGTTTCTAAAGCTTATTTAAGAATTTAGAGTATTTTTTAGGTGATTATTCCTGTGCCGAAGTGATTACCTCTCAGGGACGAACTAGTTGTGGTACACACGCGTGCCAGCTGAAACAAACGCATGGGGTGGGATGCCAATTAATATTAATTGTTGTTGTTTGTTTGTTTGTTTTTTAAAAGCAGCCATACAAATATGATATGGTTTCAGACAATGAACCACAACTGGGCGATCTTCGTGAACCCGGTGGGCGTGGACGCGGCCGTGCAGGTCACCAACACGCGCTGCGTGGCGGGCGGCTACCGCTGGAACCCTTACTTCACGCAGCTGGCCGACCCGCTCAACGTGAGTTTATATTAGTTACTGTTGCTGCAGGTGGCTCACTAATGCTTGCGTACTGGCTGGATCCCCGCCCTGGGACCTGGAGGCGAAAGTGCTCGCGTCGCTGTACCCGTGGCGCGAGGAAGCGCGGGCGCGAGGCGAAAGGCTGAGGTGCCATATGGGGTCCTGGTGGCGGAATGGCGGGACAGGCTCTCGCACTCTACCGCTGGCCTCGGCACCATCGAGGCGGTCCGGCCGGTACTCGAGCGCTGGCTCGGGAGGAGGCACGGCTCCCTGTCGTTTCGGGTGACGCAGGTGCTCTCGGGGCATGGTTGCTTCGGGAAGTACCTGTGTCGCAAAAACAGGAAGCCGGACGCCCGGTGTCACCACTGCGTCGACTGCCGGGAGGACTCGGCGTGGCATACGCTGGCAGAGTGTGCCGCTTGGGAGGAGCCGCGCCGTGCCCTCATCTCAGAAGTAGGCAGTGACCTCTCGATGCCGGCCGTGGTCGAGTCGATGGTCGGCAGCGAAGAGTCCTGGGACGCGGTGGTTTCCTTCTGCGAAACGGTCGTCTCGCAGAAGAAGGCTGCGGAAAGGGAGAGGGAGATCTCGTCCACTCACCCGGCCCGCAGCAGGCGCACCGGGCGTCGGCGGAGGGCGAACAACGCCCTCTTCCAGCCCCCTAAATGGGTCCAGGGGCGACGGACTCGGGGACGTCAGTCGCTCCCCACACATCAGGACCCGAGGTGGTGGCGCGTAGTATTCCACGCGCGCCCATCTTAGACGTCGCGGGGGGAGTCAAACACCTCACTCCCCCCCCGACCCGACGAGGCCCACAGTGGCGCGGGCGGGCCGGCACCAGTCGGGGGTTGCGCAAGGATCGTACGTTCCCGCGAACCCCGGCGTGGGTGTGAGATGGAACACCGGGGTGGTTTTTAGTCAGTAAGAGTCTGACAGACACCGCCGCCCGCCCCAGGGCGGCGGACATCCATGAGGATTTTCCTACATCATACCCTGACAGATACCTACTAAGTAATAAGAGCCGCACGAGTCGATCGATCAGGTTAAGCTGCGCTTGCCGCGGTTGGTCTGTGGATGGCTAACCATCTTTAGATACCAAGACCCCTTCGTGCCTCGGAAAGAAATAAAGAAATTTGCCGTACAGCGGTGCTATTCTGTAAAAATCTCACCGTGGAAACTTAGGTGAAGTGAGCGTGGAGTGAGCTGTCAATAGTGTCAATTCCTAGCAAAACAAACTCACTTCACCTAAGTTTTCACGGTGAGATTTTACAGAATCGACCGGCAGTACAATTAAACAGTAAAATTCCTGCAAATTTTGCTGTTTATCTAAACTAATATTGTAATTATTGTTGCATTTATTTAATTTCAGTCTCTTAGCTAACTATTTACACTATGTACTAAATTAAAAGATATAATTTATATTGTAAAATATATAATATATTTTATTTTTTGTAAGTTTGTTTGTTCAACTTACACACTAAAACGGCTGAACGGATTTGGATGTTTGGCTCATAGTTAGACCATGACCCATGGTCTTAGGATTTTTAGGACATAGGATACTTTTTATTTCGATATTCCCTCGGGATCGTTACTTATGCGGGGCGCAGCTGGTTAATTATAAAACTATAATTATGTTTGCTTTGACAACATTCCCGGATGTGTGCACGTATCTAGACGTAGATATTTACGCACCTTATTAGGTACATGAGAGTATCGCAACTGGCGATAAGTGGGTGTGCTGATTAATGGGTGAGTGTGCCGATCCCGTTCGAGGGGTCCAGGCATGATGTAACCATTTGTGTGAGTCAGCTGTTGTTCAGGTTGTGGTTTTCATACTTTCATTGAAAGAGTTTTTAATGAGAGTGCCTATTTCTTTTAATTGGGTCCCTTGCTTTTCCTTATTTATATAAATGATTTACCAAGAGCCGTAAAAATTCAGCTGTTCCCTATATTTATGTACTCGTCAAAATGTAGGGAACAGCTGAACAGATTTCAGGTTTGATCCCATAGAAAAAGTTGTTCATAATGATGAGAACAATAACCTCTTAAGAGGTTGTTAATGTTTTACCAATAACCCTGTATAGGATACCGAACTCTGACATTAAGATTTTCTTTGATCATTTTACGAATGTTATAACAAAACTTCAACACAAAAATGCAATATAGGTTTGTGGCGACTTCAGTTATATTCATAATGTCACTGGTAAGACATATAATTTGTACAGCTGTCTGATCTCAATTAGTGTCAGCTCAATTAGTCAAATTGAACAGGAAACTTTAAAGCGAATGGGAGTGGATTACTCTTTCATGGCTATAAATGATTTAAATAAAGTGAACGTCTCAAAATTCGTGGATTACATCGGTTGCATAAGCTTTTAGAGTGAAATCTATGATACAACAGATACTAATGAAGCCTTTGACAAGTTTCATGATTTGTTGACATTATTTTATAATCTATGTTTCCCTTGTATTAGAGTTAAAACTAAACATAATAGTGGTAAACATAAATGGATAACAAAAGGCATTTAAACGAAATGTTGTAATAATATAAATAATTTACTAATTTCATGCTTACAGTTCGACCTGTACAACCAGGAGTGCGGAGCTGACAATCCGTTACGATGCCATGTGGGCGACCTGACCGCTCGACTGGGAACCATCAGTAAGTATCATCACATACTGTGTACTGAATTAAGGCTCGTTCACACAGGCGCGACGCGACACGCGACACAAAGGCACCGCAAGTCGCGCAACGAGCGGTGCCTTTGTGTCGCGTGTCGCGTCGCGCCTGTGTGCACGAGCCTTTACTGATATCTCCATCATAGCTTGGTGAAAGACTACAGACCAACTTGATTAACATCAATATGAGAAATAACATAGTAATGTGAGAATTTTCAACAAAAATATCTTCTCGGGATGCTGTAATAAGTAATATAGATATTACCTACATGAAACAGTATAACTTTCATCCTGTTATTGTGACGTTGCAAAATTAGTTATTGATTGTGTCTAGTAGCGACATCTATTGTAATTAACGGCGGACTACGCCAGGGATGTCAAGGCTGTTCTGCGTGACACAGATGGCGTTGATGCCTTTTTGCTTAGGTGATTAATTGCAAGTTTATTTGGATAATCAAGAAATAAATAAACAAACGTACATAATTTACCACATTTTAGGACAAACATAATGTTTGACAAAATGAAGATACAAATCGATAAGGAATCTATATAGTCTGTGGAAGATGATTCGAGAAACTGTCAGATTGGTCTGGAGAAATAGGCGGAGACGGTGTCTGTTTTTTTACGAACAAGGACTCGAGCCTAAAGGGCGTTTTTGAGGGACTTAATCCTAGGAGGATTGGGATGTGTCCAAATAACCCTTGGGGTTTAAATAAGTAGGAGCTATTTTGGCAGAATTCCGTCTGGCTGTTTATGCTAGCCTGATAAGTTATGCGCGATTGATTCGATGCCTTGGTGTTGCGCCGTGTGGTGATTGAAGCGCAGGCGGATTTATGGTTCTCCCTTGCGGTGTGGTCCTCCGACATTAGGAAGGCTTTACCAAACCGAATCCAGGTGTTGAGGGAAGTTCGCCACTCCAGGTAACGATAGCGTCACCATCTCGTCCGTAGGCCGCGTTCGCGTGTGTTCACAGGTTTCTCCTGTGAACGACGCCAAGGACCCTGAACCGTCAACTGAAGGGGTTATACTGAGGATTTTATAGAGAGTGTTATCAGTGTGTCATTATGGTTTAATCTATGAGAGAGTTAGGCCTTTTGTAGGAACTAGGTTGTTTTAAGACCAGTTGTTGTAAGGATCTTGTGTCTCGGGTTTGCTTCGTATAGTATTTATTTTCCCTCTATGAGCACAGTCCGGAAAAGGCCAATACCTGTTCGATTGAGCTAGAAGTTGTTAATTCAATCATCCCACGGACTCGCTATAGCGACTCTGAGAAACTGCTATTTAGTCTCAAGTCTGGCGTGCACTGGCACCACTAGGAACGGAGACTAGTTGTGTGGGTGTATGCCATAGACTCTGGGAAGGGTACATTAATTTGGTGGCTTGCCACATTGTTTGTATGTGTACTTTAATTTTGTATAATTCCAATAAACTTTGTATTGTGTAAGAAGGTACTTGTTTAATTATCCTTCCTAGCAGATTATACCTTATAAATTTACTTTAGCACGGTGGTGAGTAGTAAAGTTCAAATAGGAACCATCAGCAGCTTGTTTCTAAGAAATTATCAGTAAACTACGAAGCCGGGTTACATTATGTATCAATTATGTAGGTATTTGGAAACCTTCTTGACTAATAAGGTATTTATAACTACCCTACGTTTACATCATTGTAAATTGAGTGCAGTGCTACCTAGTGCTTGCTAAGAATAAAACAAATGTTACCTAATGCTTGTTTTATTGAACATAATAGTGGCGACGAGGACTAAAAGTGATTAAAATGGAGTGCAGAGCAGTGAAATACAAAGAGTTTGATGCTCAAACAGACAATTGGGACAATTACATGGACAGGTTAAAATTTTGCTTTGAAGCAAATGGCATTGTGTTGGACTCATTAAAAAGGGCTAATTTTTATACAATATGCGGTTCTCAAGTGTTTGACACCCTTCTGGCGCTAATTACGCCTAAAAAATCTAGTGATGTGACATTCAGTGAAATCGTAACAGTGTTAACAAAACACTATAGTCCGAAACCTAATGAAATTTCAATGTCTTACAAATTTTATAAACGCGATCAAAAACAAGGTGAATCTGCTGCGGAGTACATAGCGCAGCTCAGAAAAATAAGTGCCGATTGCAATTTTTCCGACTTGGAACGTATGCTACGCGACAGGCTCGTGTGCGGCCTGTCCGACCATAAATTACAGTACGAGCTCTTGAAAAAAGACAATTTATCTTATGATAATGTTGTTCAAGCTATGCTATCTTCAGAGAGTGCGGGGAGAGATGTTCGTATGATTCAAAATGCTAACCCAGGGAATGTTGCACATGGGACCAATATAACGGCGACTACATCAACAACAGCGGCAGAGCCTGAGCCTATGGAAGTCAACGCAGTACAGTCTAACAGTAATTCTCGACTGTGTTACCGGTGTGGTGACCGCCATGGAGGAGAATGTCGATTTATTAAAGCTACGTGCCGATACTGCAAGAAAATAGGACACATAGAAAAGATATGTATTGCTAAGAAAAGAGGATCGAAAAGACAAGTGAATCATACCCATAGTGACGACGTAGATATTCAGATGAATGGTATTTACAGCGTCAATAGTGAAGGACTACGAGTACCTTCCTATGACGTAACGGTTGAGCTAGACGGCATGCCGGTGACGATGCAGGTGGACTCCGGTGCTGGAGTCTCGCTGGTAAACGAAAGTACGTGGAGGAGGCTACGATCAGCGCGGTCACGTGATGCCGCCACTCTTCGCGCCGCGCCGGCCAATCTACATACCTGGACAGCGACGCCCATATCTGTGCTTGGCCAGACAACAGTGCAAGTAACGTTTAGAGACATTAAGTGTGTTTTGAATGTTATAGTAGCTAGAGGGTTAGGACCAAACTTAATTGGTCGTGATTGGTTTTCAGCCCTTAACATAAAGGTATGTATTAATGCTGTCTTAGATTTCCATAGGTCAATTTCCAACGAAATGTTAAAAAAACATAATGAAGTTTTTAAACAGGGTCTAGGTACTTACCGAGGTGATCCGGTTACAATACATTTAAAGGCAGATGCTACGCCTAGGTTTCTTAAGGCTCGCCCCGTTCCGTTTGCGATTAAAGACAGGGTTGAGAAGGAAATTGACCGCCTAGTGGCAGAACGGGTACTTAAACCAGTTTCTTTTTCTCAATGGGCGACACCAGTCGTACCTATCGTTAAAAAATCGGGAGATATTCGTCTGTGTGGCGATTATCGCAGTACGGTCAATCAGGCTACTGAGTCGGATACTTATCCTATGCCAACTGCTAATGAAGTGTTTGCTATCATTGCTGGTGGAAAATATTTCACCACATTGGATTTAGAACGTGCATATACACAGGTAGTAGTAGACGAGAACACAGCTAAATTGCTGACCTTGAATACGTGCAAAGGTCTGTACACTGTTCACAGGTTGGCGTTCGGCGTAAAAGCATGTCCAGGAATATTTCAAAGGTTGATGACAGCATTGCTGGCAGGTGTTCCGGGAGTTGCGGTTCTAATTGATGACATCATCATTAGCGGACACACCTTGCCAGATATGTGCAGACGCCTAGACATGGTATTGACACGCATACAGAAAGCTGGACTGCGACTCAACTCTAGTAAGTGCAAATTTGCTAAAGAATGTGTAGAGTTCCTGGGATTTGTCATCGACGCCGACGGAATTCATCCAGCGGCCGCTAAAGTGGAGTCTATCACTAAAACACCGGAGCCCAAGAATGTCCAGCAGCTGCAGGCATTTTTAGGTTTGTATAATTTTTATGAGAGGTTCATACCTCACAAGGCGACTATACTTGAGCCACTTCACAGGTTGCTTGACAAGTCACACAAGTGGCAATGGACAGATCTAGAACAAGAAAGTTTCGACAAGGCGAAACAATTAAATTACTATCTTCAGATATTACATTAATACATTATGATTTAAACAAACCATTGGTATTGACGTGTGACAGTTCTGAATATGGTGCAGGTGCAGTATTGTCTCACGTTATGGAGGACGGACAAGAGCGACCTGTTGCCATGAGTTCAAGAACATTACATTCACATGAGCGGAAATATTCTCAACTTGATAAAGAAGCGACGGCGATTATGTTAGGGATTCAAAAGTTTCATAACTACCTAATGGGAAGGTCTTTCACCATAGTAACGGACCACAAACCGTTGGTCAGTATATTTGATCCAAAAAAGCCAATACCTAATATTATATCACCACGGTTAACAAGAATTTCTATTGTACTAACTTCACACAGTTACAACATAGTGTACAAGCCGGGCCAACAAATAGGAAATGCAGATGGTCTCAGTCGCTGGCCACAACCAGTGCCTGAGCAACCTGAGGAACAACTTTGTGACATTCTATTGATGGCGGAGGCTCCTGAAGACTTTCCTGTGGACATCCAGCAGATTGAAAGTCTTTCAAAAAAGGACAAGATACTTTCGCGAGTTATTCATCATATTTTGAGCGGTTGGCCTCCGAAAGTCACGGAAGGTGAGCTACGCATATATTGGTTACATCGGAATGAGCTCTCTATACACGAAGGCTGTATTCTTCTAGGTTGTCGCGTAGTGGTGCCACCGTCACTACGTAGTGAAGTTTTACGCATGTTACATAAATCACATAGCGGTATTGTACAAACAAAAGCTTTGGCCAGGAGCTACGTGTGGTGGCCGCAGTTAAATGAAGATATCGAGTCAATGGTCGGCAACTGTAATAAATGTCTCGAAAGTCGACACATGCCACCAAGGACCAGCTATGAGTGGGTTGTACCCACAAGACCATGGTCTCGCATAAACATTGACTTTGCGGGACCTTATCAAAATAAAGTTTTTTAAATTATAGTCGATGCATATTCGCGATGGCCTGAGGTGTTCATCGTTAATAATATGACTACAGAAACAGTTATCAAACATCTAAGAATGATCTTTGCTACACATGGGTTATGTGAGACTTTGGTCTCTGACAATGGCACACCGTTTGTCTCATCTGAAATGAAACGATTCCTAGATTCCAATAAAATAAAACACATTACCACAGCGCCATACCACCCTGCAACGAATGGTTTAGCGGAGCGCATGGTACAAACTGTAAAAGACAAGCTACGTAAAATGGACCAACTACCATGGGATATTAGGATGCCTAATATGTTGTAAGGATTAAGAGCGACACCATGTGCAGGGACAGGGAAAAGTCCAGCTGAATTATTGATGAATAGACGACTACGGACTTTACTCGATACTATCCAGCCTTACAATAAACAACATGAGCAAGTTGAACAGCAAATCGTTAACAATGGTCTGAGGAAACATAGGGATACCAATGTTGGTCAAAGTGTGATGTACCGAAACTACGGTAGAGGACCACGTTGGTTATCAGGCACAGTGACGGGTAAAGATGGCCCATCGAGTTACGAAGTAACAACGGAAGACGGAGATGTTGTCAATAGGCATATTGACCAAATACTAAAGAAAAAACCAGTGAATGACATTACTGAAGAGGAAGGAAGGAATACTGCTAATGGCAGGGAAGACCAGATAGACAGCCAGGAACAAGAAGAGACAGGAGATATAGAGGACAGTCAAGGAAGTGAGCAGGTGATACAGATACCTAGCTCGGAAGAATGGGCTGACATGTTAGGAATACCTTGCGGAGCAGAAGCTAGCTATGCCGGTGGCAAGTTAAAACACAAATCGTGCTCGTATCCCAAGTCACCTTATGCCAGGCCCAGTGATAACAACTTCATTCTGTAACTGCTAGTATTAAGTATCAGTTCCTCGATTTTCTTCTGATTCTCATTAAGTAAATGTTAATTGCTACAAGAGCTAGTAGATTGATGGTTTATATACTTAGTGATTTTGTACAATTATTGGTTTATAATTATAATTGTTGTGCATACTTGGGGGAAAGGTATGTTATGTATCAATTATGTAGGTATTTGGAAACCTTCTTGACTAATAAGGTATTTATAACTACCCTACGTTTACATCATTGTAAATTGAGTGCAGTGCTACCTAGTGCTTGCTAAGAATAAAACAAATGTTACCTAATGCTTGTTTTATTGAACATAATACATCCTATGTTTTATATATTTTTTCTACAAAATACAATAATCATAATGCATAAATTCACACCGCGAATGTTGTGTATTCTAGGACCAAATAATTAAAATAGTAATTTTAAAGGCGTGATGGTCCAGTAGTTACGGCCTCGCCTCCTATGCACAAGGATGTGAGTTCAAATCTGGACAAGTACCAATGTGACTCATTCAATTCATTCATGTATTTTCCAAGTTTATCTTGAACATCACTGACATCGGTGAAGGCAAACATCGTGAGGAAACTTAGGTTTATAATCAATATAAGTCTGAAATCGCCAATCCATTTTGAGGAAGCGTGGTGATCAATAATAATATATATTTTTTTTATCCCACAAAGTACAATTACAGTATAATAGAGGTGTTACAAAAATATTGTAGGATCAATGCTCGCGCCTTCTCAGTATAAGAAGAGGCAGCAATAGGCTGGTATTATTATTTTACAATCTAAAGTCCTCCAGAAGCTAACCCGCAGTTCTTGCACCCCAGACATAGGCAGCGAGCGCCAGATGTTCGTGGACAGCAACTTCCCGCTGGAGGGCGCGGTGAGCGCGCTGGGGCGCTCCATCGTGATCTTCGGGCCCAACAGGAGCTCGGAGCGGTTCGCGTGTGCCAACATCGAGCCCGACAAGGACATCATCAAGTATGTCAATATCATGAAGCCGCCGAGATTCGTGCTGTGAGTATCTGACGTACCTATCTTATGTGTCCGCAGAGAACGCGGCGCTTTCTGCAATAATGCGGTTTCATAACTATTTCGTGTCAATCTTCTTTTAGCATTCCTCTCTTACTTGTCTTGGGCTGGGGCTCTGTCTCGTATGAGGTCGTAGCATTATGCTGAGCTGTGGTCATTTTGCGTGGATGTGACGCATATTTTCCCCGACTAGTTCTTTTTGTGATTGTGTTCTTTCCTTGCGTCATGTTACCACATATAAATGTATTATCGTTATTTTCTTCCTAACTTTAATTTTAATATTCAAATGAATAGACGACATAATGAAAATTTTATTAGCCTTGGGTAATTTAGGAACAGCCACGGTATATAAGGGAGTATTTTGCAGTTTCATCTAAATGTCTTTCTCATGATATCTATGCAAAAGACAGGGATCTTGAAACACCTTATTACAAAATGGTAAAAAAAAAACTTGTAGGCTACGGCAATATTTTTAGTGCGGTATCTTCTCTGGTTTTCGATGACACGAAAATTATTAGCAGCCGCATCCATGCCTGTTGCTCCAACAATCTGTAATCATCACTCCTCTGACAAGCAAAATAACTTCCCCTTTGACCATTCTTTGGATCTGGGATATTCGTGGCCACCCGTAGTCTTTTACTGTCCGCCGATGTACACGGTTAGCTCGTGGCTGAAGTGCTGTGTGTGTGCAGCGGCACGTTCCTGGACGAGGCGCGGCGCGTGCTGGGCGCGCCCGCGTGGATGCTGGCGGTGGACGCGCGCCGCACGCGCGCGCTGCACGGCGCCGCCTGCGTGCAGCTGCTGCTGCACTTCACCGGCCCGCACGCCAACAGGCTCGAGCTGGACTTCACCAAGTCAGTACAGCTATCCTAGAACAGACTTCATAATTATTTGACTAGTGCATGTTACCCAACGTAGCAATCGCCGAACCAATGTTCTGATTTTAAAAAGATAAGAAGTAAAGTACATTTGAAGGAATACAATTCTATAACAAATAACCCTCATGAATAACAAAAAATACATTCATTCAATGCTATCAAAATCAAATTAACTAAAAAATTAAATCAAATTAGTTCAATATTTAATTAAATAACACGCTTCCTAAAAACGAAATGCATTGGATCGTTGTGTCATAACGTAACTCCGATTGAAATAACCGGTGTGAAATAACTATTGTGACTAACTTAATTTAGGTTAGAAACATTGTCCTCGTGAAAGTGAGTTTGTTTTTTTTTTGCATAAATATCTTTAAACAAGGAAGAGTGGTATTCATAATGCTTCTAACTCCTTTTTTTATGAAAAGGAACCTTAAGAGCGATTCTACACTACATCCGATCCGAATCCGAGAAACGCCGGTCCGAAGTGACCATAGTCCTATTTGTATGAGGGGTTGCGCACTAGGTTCGAACTCTATCCGTCCGAATTTAGAACATTCCCAAATCGAATTGAACTCGGATCTTTAATTCGGATTCGGATCGGAAGTTGTGCAGAACCGCTTTCTTCTTTTCTGCACCATAGAAATCTAAATAATAAGATGTATTCTGCACCATTGTCTTTGTGAAACATAAAAAAATATCTATAGAATTGTCAAATCAAATAAAACGTTTGCTTGCTAGAAATACATCGTTTTGGTAACAGGTGAGATCCTATTACCCACCTATACCTATTGAATATAGGCCTCGCCGATTAAAATTTAAAAACATATGATGGTACGAAACCCTCGGTGCGCAAATCCGACTCGCTCTTGCCCGGTTTTTTGTCTAGCTCCTCACTACGTTGTCTTTGAGAAATACACGCTCGCGCTATTCAAATGGTGCGTTTGTAACTTTTACTCGAATATGCATTCGTGAGTGCTTGTGTGGAATAAGGACCAAGTTTCGGCTCCAAGTCACTTAAGCAAAAACATGTGCTTTAATTATTTTTTTATCTTTAGGCCACGAACGGCCCAAAATCAATCAAAAGAAAATATAGCTATGACCATGACGTTTTGTTTCAGACTATTAGCATCAGGTCGTCTGGACTCACCCAGTATTTTCATCCCAGGCTACATAAACACTAAACGGAAAAAGACCATCTCGTACCGACCCTGTGGAACCACAGATCCCAATGAAAGGAAAAGTAAGTGAAGTTTTAAATAAACTTTCTTTGTGGCATACACTTCCTTAGAACATACCCGTGACTTAAAGTTATGTAACAGTGGGACGGGGGACCTTTTAGAAAGGTTACACTTTATGAGACTTTGGGTTACACTAAATTAATATTGGGATTGAAAAGTGGGAATCGGCACTATAATATGTTCTGTGGAATCGGTCTAAATATAATTACCTACCTAGATTATGGTTTATGATATGATTCAATCATTCTGTCAATTTTCAAAAGATTGTATGTAATTGCATTATTATTTCAAATTCTAAATCTTATTCAAATAATTTATTAACATTTTCATGCCTTTGCAAGTTTTTTCGTTATTTTTTTTAGAGATAGACATTATTCGCGCGTTATGGCTCGGCGCGACCCATCGTTGCGACGCGATTCTGGTAGAACAATTTCCATGATGTTTTATTAGAAAATTGTTCTACTAGAGCCGCGTTGCGCTGTCTGCCTTTAAAATCTGTTTCATTACTTTAAATTTCAAATCGACAGTCCACATGCAACCCTCTGTGCTACCGGACACCCCTTTACAGTCGCCCTCGCCATCCCACAGATATACCTCCGAGCGCATTTAATTAACTCCGTTGGACATAGGGATGCTGTAGGTACATAACACACGTACATTATATCTGGGGAAGAGCTCGTCGCGGAATGACTGATAAACTCTGACATTCTGTTATCGCGCTGCGTTCATTTGTTATTAGGTAGATAGCATACAGTAGGTATATGTAGTTACTTATAAGTTAATCAATTCCGGATTAAGATCGTTTAAGATTTAGCTCAGAAATTCTTAAAACTGATTACCAGAGTGGTACCTAATTGCGTAACATACTAACAGTAGAGATGGGTTTCATTTTAACAGTTCAACAAGATTCGTTGCGTTATCTACGCTGTTGAGCAAACAAATTTTTCGAAACAATGGATTAGCAATATCCTTTAAAATGATTCAGATTGTGATTGATAGTGTGTTACGCAATTAGTATGCAGTTCCGTGCTCTGGATATGGTCTCTGGGGTTTCATATATCACTTATCAGGTTCCATTGAATGATTCAGCATGACGTATGCACGCGAGGGATAGATGTCTTAAGGCTAAAGCAGCTTAGAACGAGTCCCACTGCAACGCAACGCATTGCAGAAATGCTCCTTCTTCACTTTCTATGAACCAACTCATACTACATGCAGTAATGCGCGTGGCTTTACTCTCCCCTCACCCGACTTGATAGATATGAACAACATCAAGAATAACAGCGGAAAGATATTCGCACCCTTAAACAGGTCAAGGTCTTGAAGGGACATAATATACCTGCTGTACGTACACATAATATACCTACTGTACGTAAAAGTTCATCTTAGCCCAACGTTTAACAGATCGATAACGATGGAAGAAATATTTTAACAGTTGATTTACCGCTGTTGATGTTTTCAATAATATTTGGCCTTTCAGGAAAATATATTCAGGTGAAGCAAAGTTCATGAATTTGTACGGCTACAACGAAAACTTTGAGGGAATTACTCAAATGTTCAATAATGTTTTAGGGGAAGTTTGGCTTCCTTTGAACTATAATAGAGGTCACACCCAAGGTCGCGCGTGTAAAAGCCGCACAAACTTTGGTACCTGCGCACTCGAGCGCTTTTGAGGAATAAGGGGAACTTGTAGACCTGTTTGTAATTACAGTAATGTTAGGATTTTGTACTACAGTTTGCTTAAAAGCTAAGTATGTTGCGGTTACAGCTAATTACAATTATTAGAACACTAGCTGCGCCCCGCGGTTTCATCCGCGTAAATGTTGATCCCGTAGGAATATCGAGATAAAAAGTAGCCTATATGTTAATCCAGGGTGTCAGCTACCTCCATACAAAATTTTATCAAAATTGGTCCAGCCGTTTGAGCGTGAAGAAGTAACAAGCATATAAACACACACAAACTTTCGCCTTTATAATATTAGTGTGATTTCGTAACTTTGTTTAGCATAATCAGTCTATAATGTTCCCACTGCTGGGACACAGGCCTCTCTATTCAAGAGAGAGTGGGCTGGAATCCACCACGCGGGCCCAGTGCGGGTTGGTAGATATCACATGTCTTAGATTTTTTGGTTCTAGGACATGCTGGTTTCCTCATGATGTTTTCCTTCACCGACTTGAGAGCAGTGGTGATAAAATTATTTACACAAGGTAAAGCGCCTGGGTTCGAACCCACGATCTACTACTCGCAAGTCGGCCGTTGCCACTGGGCCACACTACTCACACTGTCACACTCACATACAAAAGTGCCATAATAACAGCAAAACAAAAACGAGCGCTATGTCGAACCCTTGTCGTATTCAATTAGTTCCTAGACTCTTCTTGGTGACGTGTTTGTGATGAGTGATAAAAAGTGGATTTAGCGGTTGTCTTTTACTGTTGACCTTCAGAAACTTGTGAAGAACATGCTATCGATTTCCCCTACCAGGGGATCTTGGCCTTGGGTATTAGAATATTGGCACGTTTCTCTCAGATTGCGTGAGGTCAGGGTAGTCTTTCATCCACATGTTTAAGAAACTATTCATCTCACCTGAACATTACAACCGGCAGGAAATTTACAAAGTGCCTAGATAGCCGACCACACCCTGCTTCCTACATACCCTGCAACATCATAGGTGGTGCAGTAGTAGCATGGTCACCACATCGGCATGCACTTGTGTGCATCTCTTTATTGACCGCGGCACAATCCGCGGGACGCATGCGTGGCGGCCCGATCGGGTCGATATTTTAGGTCTTCTGTGTGCCTAGTACATGGGCACGGTGTGAGTTCGTATATAAGGGTCGAGGGGTAGGAAAGAGGAGAAAGCAAATGCAGCGTGCAATGGGATCGTTTGTTTCAGGGGATCAGACCGGAATAACTCGTACCTTCAGTAGCTTAGTGTTTGAACATTTAGTGGGGAACTTTTAGCGGCAATTACACTTTTCTTACCAAATCTGAAAGTATAGAATAATATGGTATAGTAGTATCCAATAATATGGTATTTTAATTACTTACATTCTATAAGCTTGTACGGTTCACGTACAGGCAAATTGCTATCTCCGCGACCTACTTTCCCCTACTCATTTTATTTACTTTTATAATTATTTAGTTGACCAATAGCTGCCGTAGCGCTGCAACCGCGGATTAGCATCCAACGGAACTTTCGGGTAACTTATAAGAATAAACTAAATTATCATGAAATCTTTGGTTTTCGTCAACTCACATCCAACAACTCAACTGTAAGTAACTTGCTACATCTGAGCCATACATAAACGTGGTCCTTCGAGCCGGATACTTACAGTTGAGTTGTTGACGAAAATCACAAATAATTTTAAAACCCAAGAACAGTTTTTGGGAAACATAATCATACATAATCTATAATTTTTCAACTGCTCGGACACAGGCCTCTGCTCTCTGTGAGAGAGGACCACGCGAGCCCAGTGCGGGTTGGTAGATGTCATACATGTCCTAGAGGACATGCCGGTTTCCTCACGATGTTTACCTTCACCGTTGAAGGGAAGCTCTTTGTGTTATTATAGATAAACCACATTTACAAGTAATGTTTAAATCTACGTAACTGCCTTAAGGGTGTCTCGTGTTACGAGGGGTGTTGGCAACTGACGTATACCATCCTACTACTGGTAAAAACATTTGTTTTATCAAAACAAAACTACGACGTGGACCAAACAAAACACTTTCTGCTCCTAGTCAATATATCTTCCCACATTCAACAGGCTGGCATCTTGCCACTATTTGTTATGTACCGCCCGTTACCCTCCGACCACTAAAGCACTGTTACCCCATAAATCGTTGCTTACTTACCACAATAAGTAATGTTCCTTGGTTCAACAGGTTTCTTGGCAGCTCCTTTAAGTAAGGGCGATCGTTGGCATAAGTTATCAGTTTTTGTGCGCAATCACATGAGGCTAACATTTTGGAATGAAGTTTTAGTTGATACAAGCCGTGTTCCTCATCGGCTAATATGACGAATTTCCATATAAACTGTCATCCCCTATTTAACCCCTTTAAGGAATACATTTTCAAAATCCTTCCTTGCGTCTTCCTTTACTACGCCTCTGAACTTTCTGAAGATTATCACTATTGTATTTTCTATTGATGCATGCATGTCGTCTGTCGGGCCAGGTTAACTCGAAGCTGCAACGGCTCTTTCTACAAAAGACCCTTCCACACATGGCCCTGCATTGTCTCTAGTCTAGGACTCACTTAATATCATAATAATATAATGTTTGGCTTTTAAATAAATCATAATCTCTGACTTTGTTTCGACATTTCTTATCAGGGATCAATCAAATAGGAAATGCCGGCGCTATCTAGTTTTAAAATATTGACCAAAAACATTACGGCTAAAAGTGTCCTATAAGATCTACTTACAGTAATGAACATTTCAATTTATCTTTCCAGAGAACTCCTTCTTCTTTTCGTCGAGCCCGTCGTCGGCGACGCTGACGTCACCGGCGCAGGCGCTGCTGCTGTTGCTGTGCGCCGCCATGAGACTGATGCGACTGTAGTGATAGTACACTACAGTCGCATCAGTCAGTGTATTGTCTGTTTCAAAAGTAGCTGACGAAAGTGTAAATAAACCCCGTTCAGGTTAATTTCTTACGCAATCACTCCCTAAAATTAGTAACACATTTATCTGTATTTAGAAGATGTTGACTGTATATCTCAGTACTTTCTCCAACAATTATTATTTGTATAACATTATTATATTGTAATTGAGAAATCATCGACGAACATTGGGATTATAAAATTAACCTCAATTGACAAATGAAAAACACCTCTAAGGTGATTGAAAATTGAATTTCAGGTTTAAGTATATTCAAATATTCATTATGTAAGTGACACAACAAGCAGGCATCCACAGATTAGATTTCAGATCCCTTTGTTTACATTTTCATCAGCTACTTTTGGAACAGTCCTTAGTTACTCATACCAAACTGTACATAAGTATATTTAATACATTGCTTGTTACATATGTGTATAGTTTTATTCAACTTAAACAATTTCAATATTGGCTATTGTGGAAGAGACACTACAATTTTTCGAATGTCACGTAAATTATATCATCACTATTATAGTCAATGTCAAAGTCAATGTATTTATTTCAAATAGGCACATAAAAGGCACTTTTGAACGTCAAAAATTACAACAAAATAGAATTGATTCTAGTCGTCCATTCTAAAAGGTAGTTTTCGTATGGAGAAGAATTGGCAAGAAATTCCACCCTTATTCTTTTAATAGTACATTACGATATTAGTGCGTAAAGATGGTTATAACACGCGAGGCGGAATTTCAGCCCGAGCCGAAGGCGAGGGCGTAATTGAGCCGAGCATGTTATAACCATACGCATGTAATATCGTACGACGTTTTTTAACACATTTGCGAGGAAACAGAAAAAAAAACATTTTATATTTTGTTCATTTTTAATTATTGAAACAGTTAGTGAAATTACAATTGTTAAAATGATACGTAGTTGTAGTTGGTTTTTTAATTATGTTTTTATTATTATTATTACTATTCATAATGTCATTGTTTTGTGTTAGGGTAAATGTTGGAGACGACGAAACTTCTTGAAAGGCGGCAGAAGAGCATTGTAATTCGTCATTAGTTGTAAATAAAAAAGTATCATCAGTAGAAGAGGGGCGCGGCTCAGGGCAAAACTTCTTCGTTTGTGGCTCCAAATTTATTGTCTGAGTTATTTTGGCACTTATATTTGCTTTGTTTTGGATGGAATCTTTAAATTACCGAATGAACTGTTTTTTTAATTTTAAATAAACTCAATCTGTGAATGCACACTGTTGCTTTCCCGCCATTTTAACAGCGCGCTAGCGCTGCCTACTGACTGGCGCTGCGCGGCGATTAGTTCGAAATTTGAATAGCAACAGCGCGCTGCTCACTAGCTGGAGTTGTGCGGCGGCGCGGGCGATCAGTTCCAAATTTGAAATGGCAAATAATGCTGTTATGGAATTTGTATGGACTATAACTTAACTATTTGCTTTGGTAACACACGCGTTTTTTATGACCCTCTTTACATATTTAAAACCGGTCGAATTACATCAGCTTTACGAGCAAGGGTGTTAAAAAATGTTTTACAATATTTTGCATACATTAATTATATAATAATAATATATGAAGACGATGCACCTAATAGTACATTATGATATAAGTGCGGTAAGTTGAAAATTACAGCCGAGGCGAAATTGCTTGCCCGAGCCGTAGGCGACGGCTAAAAGAAAGCAGAGGCTGTAATTTTCAAAGCGCACGTATGTCATACGACGTTTTATAACATATTTGCGAGGAAATAAATAAAACTCGGACTGAAATTGCATATTTGCTTGTTTTCCATATGATGAAATTTTGATACGCTTGTAAGTATCTATCGGCCGATTTTTCGGGCGAGGCTTAGAGTAGCCTTTTTCGCTGCCTCTGAGACTTCTGGCGGTGTGGAATTAATAATTTCATCATTACGTCTTGACGACATTTTCAAATAAAAAACAGTACAGCGAAAAGAAAAAGCGCGCGGAATAATTTTTACTTCTTAACAGATAAGCGATGCGCGCGCGTTCGCGCTTTTTTTTTCAGGCATAGGCACAAAACAGCCAGTATTATTAATAAAGTAAATTAATATTTTTGTTACAGATATTAATGGTTGTAATTTATTGTCAAAATTTTTTTAAATTAAAGAATTAAATGTTTATTTATTATATTTTATCTCCCAAAGTTAATTTTATTCATAAAATGTTGACATCTTTTCTGAAATAAAAACTCTTTGCTAAGATTTAAAAAAGTACCGTTCGTTTTGACGGAGCATCTTGATAAACCGTGCGATTTACTTTACATTACCGCACAAGTGCGTAATGAGATACATTACGATATTGAAATTGGTGAAATAAGAGACCCTTTACGAGCAAATATGTTATAAAATAAAATTACTATACCACAATAGGTAAAAGAATTAAAAATGGAATGTCTACAATTGAATTAGCAACCAGTTTGATTTTGTCTAGATAGACAATCAAACGTTGGAGCTTAATCGGTGGATGTTTTTTATTGAAAATACAGCATGAAATTGAATAGACGCGACCAATCAAAACATCTAATTTTGCAAGCATGACATGCACATACGTGCGCGTAGGCAAGCGATTTGGCAACGTCATCACGCGCCCTGTTTGTCGTATAGTAAGGAACGGTCAAAATTAGGTAAATACCGCTAGTTCAACGCATTGCCAACTTGGTTCATGTTGTGAACTCTGCGATGAATAGATTGCTTATTGGGCGCGCACTAAAATCGATACTTTAATTTTTTCATGTTTCGAAAATAAAGAAAAAAAAAATTTTGAACGATGTTAATTCGTGTCTACTTCAAGACAAACTAAAACTTAGTTTTCATTAACTAAGACGATAATTACCTACACGATTTTTTGTAAGAATTTAGATTTGGGAAATGACAATTTATAATGATTATTTAGCAGTTACTGCACAGTCCTATTTCGATTTGTCGCATGTTTGCAATTTCATTCTCTATATACAGACTGAAAGTAAATTAAAAATACATATAGGTATATAGAGTGGGGCGGTGCGAAACTACATGACGTACTTAGAGCATTTTTTTAAACCTATGTTGTCTCACAACTGGGCAAAGGTCTCCCCATAGTTTACAATGTTCCTTATTTCAACCAATCGGTTGAACATACACAAATACACATTGTAGTCGCGGCACAGATATAACGTTTTTTGTTTTAATTAAAAACATAATGAAAATGCATAAAGAAATCACTTGACGAATACGAATGATCAATTAGTTTAATATAATTGTTCATTACATATTTTAGCAGACATAACATATCAACTTATACGTATATATATACAGATCAACTTATAATATAGTAACCGCTGTACTATGTGCCACTTTGAATACAAACACAAACAAATCTACACAGACATTCTAGTGCTCCCCGGGGGAAAAAAGAAGAGGGAAACCATTTCAAGTTATTATAATTAATTAATTAATTTAAAAGAACGTATCTACCTATAGTTTACTCCATTGTTCGCTAACTGATATTACGGCTAAACAGACGTCCTTTTATTTTTTATTTGGGAAAACAACCAGTATTACCAAGGTGTATCGTATTACCCAGTAACTGGGTTGTAGAGATCAGAGAGGCAGTCGCTCTATGTAAAATACTGATATTTAGCTGCATCCGATTTGACTGGTGGCCGACCCGACCGATGATTAGAGAAAACAAACAATTGTGTAGTACTTATAACAATCATGTGGGTGTACTATAGGTGCACCCCTGCCTAACCCTTCGGAGATACGAGGCGTGATGTTATGTTATGTTATTTTTTTATCCGTGGTTAAATTGACCAATTGTTAAAAATAGTAACTAATGGTCAACTGGGTCAACTAATAGTTAACTATTTGACAATTCAAAGACAAACAATCGATCAAAAAACACATTTTTCCAAAATTTAACCACTAGTTACTATTTTTAACGATTGGTTGAGTTAACTTCGGATCAAAAAACCGGCCCATAACAGTCGAATATTGAAGTATATGAAGGATGACTGTCCAGTCCATCACGTTTCCACGGATAACAAAATGCCATGTCGTTGCTATGAAGTTTTTATGTAACCTCTTTATACTAGCAAATACTGTACGTTCTAGTTGCATTAGTAGTGTTTTTCGATCGATCGCTTTTCTTACATTATAAATGCACTGGGAAATTCCCAGAAGTCGCTTGTTCATTATTAATTCAGTACCCAATGACCGATGCCGGTATCATTAAATGCAAATTGAAACTTTACGACACGCAAATACAACGCATTAAATATTCATCTACAACTAGGTACGTGGCAACTAAATCCTTTTAGTTATTCTTCTTTTAAAGCGAAGAAAAGCTAAACGAAGCAAAGTACCTTAAGGGGGAAGCGCTAAGGTAGCCCGCGAAATTCAAATTTTCTTACGTTTTTTGCAATTTGCTGGTCAGTATTAGGTTGTACGTCGATCAAAATATGATTCACGGCCGTAACAAATATGTATTTACAGAATTATAATCATTAAATTCATCAACACAGCTCTCTAAGACCATGTAACTCCAAAGAATGATGATTTCATGAAACAGTTATTCTTTGGACTTAAGTGGTCTTAGAGAGTTGTGTTGATGACTTTAATGATTATAATTCTGTAAATACATATTTGTCACGCCCGCGAATCATATATTAATCAACGTACAACTTAATACTGACCAGCAAATTGCAAAAAATCTAAAAAAAAATTGAATTTCGCGGGCTACCCTGGCGCTTTCGCCTTAAGCGGCCTACACAAGTGTCCTTGTTTGGTTTTGTTCGTCAAATCGTTGAGCTTCTTAAGTTCTGAGCTACACGATTACTGACAAATGCGTGCACTGACTGGAGCGGTCCATTCAATCTGTGTGGATCTTTCCTCAAAAGACTATTTCAGACAACAATCTACATGGTCTTCACAAGATGTGACCAAGATTATGTCTGGACTTTAAAAGACTGTCTGACCTCTGAGTTTGTTTCGGCCTTTCTTCTCAGAGCAGTCAGATAGGAAACGTTGACCTCATCTAGTTTTTAAAATATGATTGACATGTAAAAGTGTTTGTGCAAACCTGCTTACAGGAATAAAATCATTTATCATAAAATCAAAGTTTCCATAAAAATATTCCTTCACCGAAAGTCAGCGGAACCCAAATTATTCTTCAAAGTCCATTTGAAAATGAATATTGTTTTCAAGAATTAAATTATGTAAAATTACGACAAATGTTTGGTTATCGAAAACATACCTTCGATAGAGCTAGGGAAACTTAAGGCTTGATCATAAATAATTTAGTACCCAATGGCCGCTGTAGGTACCATTATATTATGTAATTTGAAACAGTTTCATTCTGTTTACCGGCACGCGAATGCCACGTGCATCGTGTTCAATATTCATCATCCCTTACGTGCCTATACAGGCCACGTAAGGGATGATGAATTTGTAGATGAACATGTTATTAAAGTATCGATACTAATACAGTCATAACCCTGTAATATTATCCGGCTGCAGGCTACAAGGTTTTTCCCAGAGCTGCAATTACTTGGGTCTTTTGTTTACCTGTTATTTGTTTAAATGGTAGGTAAAAATATTTTTTAATACAGTTGCTCAAAAAGTGGCGTATTGCAGGGACGTATAGCGTTCGGGATGTGCTATTACATACTCGTGCTTTTTTTTTACCTTTCCCGAACTCGTGCGTTCTCTTTCCCAACTGTCAAAATAATGTCTATTAAAAAGAAAAACCAACCATGAAGTTTTTACTAAAAAAATTCATAGAAGTTTGTATGATTCATGCAAATACGTATATTTCTAAAAAGAAGCTACTAATTTGTTTCAATATCAGATTTAATGATTTGATTGAATGAGTTAGGTTAGGTTTCATTTCATTACATCTCATTAAATTTCATTTTCATTTCATATCAATAAAAAAATCTACTGAAGATTTGGCTGTATGGGCATAGTACATATACCACCAGTGTATCTTTGAGTCGTGTCTCTCAGTTTAGGTATCTAGGGCATGTTGTGACCGAAACCCTACATGATGACGCAGATATTGAGAGAGAGCGGAGGGCGTTGTCGGTGCGGGCGAATATGTTGGTGCATAGGTTTGCGCGGTGTACAGCACAGGTAAAGGTAACATTGTCTAGAGCCTACTGCCAAAGGTTTTACACCAGCGCCCTATGGACTAACTACACGCAGCGGGCCTACAATGCCCTCAGAGTTCAGTATAACAACGCCTTTAGGGTTTTGCTGCGGCTACCTCGTTTTTGTAGTGCTTCGGGCATGTTTGCAGACGCGAGGGTGGATGACTTTTATGCTATAATGCGCAAAAAGTCAGCCTCACTAATTCGCAGAATTCGAGGTAGTGGCAGCGGAATCCTAAGGATGATTGCGGATCGACCAGTATCGCCAGTAGTGGGAAGGCTCATAGGGTTACACGTTTTATGATGAATTCATTATTTACCTAGGCTAATTATTATTATTATTGTTGTTTGTAATCTATTTGTAAAAATTAATTTCAATTCAATTTAATTTAATTTCTACTAACCTTAGTCCTAAGATAACTAATTTGTTACTAACAAAATATGGATATCCTAGTCTGAAATAAACAAATTTTATTTTTTTACAGTTCCCTTTGTGGTTGGGCACCTTAAGTGACCCAAATTGACTGTTCAATATTCTACCTAAGTATTAGGTCATTACTTTAGCAATAATTAATTATGTAGTTTCAAATGGTTTCTAAGTTAGTATCTGTGACTATTTGGTTCGCGCGCTTTTCGGATCGCGCGATGGGATTCGCCGAACCTGGCGACACTAGCGCCATAGTTTGGCCACCGCTCCGCGAGCGGATGAATGAGAACTCTCGAGTGCCGACGATCAGAAAATGCTTCTGTAGTGTTCCGCTTGTAATTTCGGAAAAGTTCGTTTTCTCCGTGATGGACAGCCATAATTTCTAAGAGACTTATGATAAACACCCAGCAGTGATTTCGTGAAAGTGCTTCACGGTGTGAGCTGCGGACAGTTGCTGGTGAGGCGTCCCTGAGCTGGTCTGAAGGTTAGTGGGCCAATAGTTTTCAGTGCTGACGACGAAACCATTTCCATGCTTGAGTTCACAGGGTGGGTTTCATAGGAATCGATATACATAATTAGTCACAAACCAATAATTTTCATAATTGTGCTCCCCGCATGTTGTCGGCTATTTACACGCCGCAACACCATTCTATTTGGTCCTTCATAGCTCGGATATTGTACTAGCATAGTATATTTCCACTCAAATACTTATTACAAGTATTATTTTCCATATAATTACTTGGATGTTCGCAGAATTTACGTAATTTTTGGTAAAGTTCTCGAAGTACCTACATTGTACCGCCATTGTGCGCCGGTTACGCCATTTGCAAATTCCACGTATTTTTACGTCGTATAATTTCAAATAAATAATATTTCAATTTCTTTCATAGATTCATTGTGAAATTTTGCTTTATAATGTCTACGGATAAAGATAATATGTCTAGTGTTTTGATTGATAAACAGTTCGTCCTTTTGACTGCTAAAAAAGAACGTCTTTTTTCGCGGATGAATGATTTATTTGACCTTTCAAAAAACATTTCTAATTACGCGTCAAGAAGTAATGAAACTTTCATGGCAAAGTCTGAACCAATTGATGAGATGCGTAGTCAGTTCGAAACGTTGTTAGATGATTTAAATGGTCTACAGTTATCACTTGATTTGACGTTTAAGCCAGATTACAAGCCTTTAGATGCGTTTGATGATCTATACCTTCGAGTAAAGCACACCCGAAATAATATTATTCAGGCGTTGCGACCACATGAATCATCATCGCGATATGACTCGTGTAATTCTAATGTCACATGCACCATTAAGTTGCCACCGATAGAATTGCCTAGTTTTGATGGCAAAACTCAAAATTGGCCTAAGTTTTACGAAAGTTTTAAATCTAACATTCATAACAACAGCCAGCTGACTGACTCGCAGCGCGTGCAGTATTTAGTAGGTAAACTTACGCACGACGCACTCAAGGTCACGGCCGGCATTGTGCCTACCGGTGAAACCTATAATATTATCTGGGAAAGTTTAGTAAAAAAGTTTCAAGATAAACGTGCATTAGGCACACATTACTTAAATAATATTCTTGACGCTAAGGGTTGTACAAACACGTCTAATAGTCTTGATACATTTATTGGTATGTATACCTCCTCCGTGGCGGCATTGAAACAATTAGGTATCGAGGATTTGTCCGATTTCATCTTATCTCATTGCGCACTTAGGAAAATCGATTCACAAACAGTACAAGCGTTTGAGTTAGCGTTTCGTAATAAAGAAATTCCGTCTTATAATGACTTGGTATGTTTCGTACAAGATCAAGCAAAAATATTACAACGTTCAAGTAATAATAACTCGACGCGGGTATCGAACACTGGGGCGAGCGCAAGTAGCCTCCCACTAGTCAGTCGTCCCGTCCTCATACCTACAAGTCGTTCGTCGCGAGTAATGAGAGTGTGCCTACTACTTCGCCGACGAAATCGTGCGAATTTTGTAACAAAAGCGATCATTTAATTTACGCTTGTTCTCAGTTCAAGAACTTAAGTTCTCCGCGAGCGCGATTTGAATTCATTAAATCAAAACATGGTTGTGTTAATTGTTTAAGTGGGTCACACACAGTTACGTCTTGCAAATCTACGCATGTTTGCGATACATGCAAGAAAAAACATCACACTTACTTACACTTTGATGATAAAAAAGATCATAATATTAGATCAAATAATTATGTTCAAGTGTCTCAACTCGCTAGCGGTCAAGGATCATTGACATCACCTGTGGTCCCGTCGCGCGCTTCGCCCGGTCAGGTCGACGTAAACATAGATTCGCGCGTTATGACAAATTGCTCAGCTGATGACAGTGCACCTACCACGGCTGCTTTGCGTATTGATAACACGGATCATAGTGTTGATGTTTCTTCACGTATTCCCTCGCTGTCATTGAGTGCTGAAGTTAGACCTAATTCTTTTATTTTATTGTCAACCGCGCAAGTTTACGCGAAATCTATGAATGGTAATAAATTAATAATACGTTGCCTTATTGATAATGGTTCTCAAAATAACTTGATAACCGTTGATTGTTGCAAGGCGCTTAACTTGGTTATAATTCCCTTGAGTAATTCTTTTGTTAAGGGGATTGGCTCTGCGTCTCAGCCGATATTGGGGTACGTTAATTTGGACATTGAGTCTCGCGTATACCCAAATAATAAATACTCGATACATGCACTTGTCGTTGACGGTATAACGGATCAGCTGCCTACACACTATATAACCAAGGGTGATGTCGGCTACTTAGAGGGATTGCCTCTCGCTGATTTGACGTGGAATATTCCCGGGAACGTGGACGTCGTACTAGGTGCGCAATTGTTTCCGTATATTTACTTAGGTAACAAAGTTGAGTCGGGCACTAACGCGCCCCCCGCTTTGTTGACCGCGTTCGGTTTCGTGTTTATGGGTGACTATCCCTGTAATGAATCTCGAAATAAAATTAATAAAACTTCTTTTTCTGCTCTCGCTCTTAATGATTTAGTTCAAAAATTCTGGCAACTGGAAGAAATACCTAATATGCGATTTTTAAGTCCAGAAGAGACTGAATGTGAGAACTTGTTTACATCGTCGATTACTCGCGCTGATGATGGGCGGTATTCTGTCGCGTTACCTTTTTCTAAAGACCCGAGTGCACTGGGTAGTTCTCGCACTGCTGCTCAACGTCGACTGTTGGCCTTGGAACGCAAGTTCAAACAATCGCCTGACTTACAAAAAAACTATAATAGCGTAATGAATGAGTATGTCGATAAGGGTTACTTGTCACAAGTCGCCGAGTCCGATATTATTGACGAGGGATACTACATCCCGCATCACGCTGTTACTCGTTCGGATAAGCCGATGCCTCGGATCGTACTTGATGCTAGTGCCACAACTCATACCGGATTGTCATTGAACGACGTGTTACATACCGGTCCTAACTTGCAGGCAGATTTATTCTTGCTATTGCTTGATTTTCGGCTTTTCCCTGTCGCTATGACTGCGGATATAAAGCAAATGTATTTGCAGATTGAAGTTCCTGATAAACATCGTAAATATTTGAGAATCTTATATAGATTCAGTCCTGATGATTCAATACGAACCTTTCAATTTAATCGGGTCCCTTTTGGACTCAAGTCAAGCCCGTATTTGGCAATGCGGACCGTTCGCCAATTAGCCCACGATATGAGGCCACATTTCCCGGATGCTGCCACTGTGGCGGATTCTAAACTTTATATGGACGATTTGGTTCATTCTATTCCAGATGAATCCAGCGCCATTCGTCTTTCACGAGAATTGATCTCGTTGTTTAGGTCCGGAGCCTTTGATTTGGTAAAGTGGACGAGTAATTCTCAAGTGCTACTTGATGATCTTCCGGATTCGCATCGCAGTACGGTAGACTTTTGTGATGATTCTTCTAACAGTGCGTCGAAGGTATTAGGCCTTTCATGGGCAACGGCCGATGACAGCTTTTTCTTCAAGACTCTTAATGTAGAAAACAAGTGTACTAAACGGAGCATACTGTCAGTAGTCGCTCGATTATTTGATGTCCTCGGCTTAGTGGCCCCTATAATTTTATATGCCAAGCTGCTTATCAGGGAGCTGTGGCTGTCCAATATTGGTTGGGATGACACTCCACCCGAAAGCATTATTCAAAAGTTCTCTGCGTTCATACAAGAATTTCCATTAATTTCATCTCTGAAAATTCCTCGTCATGTAGGCGTTTTACGTGATAGCACTGTGCTGATCGTTGCTTTCTGTGACGCCAGTATGAATGGGTATGGATGTGTCATATACCTACACACTACTGATCCGGCTGGGAATATCACAGTGAGATTATTGTGTGCGAAATCAAAGGTTTCCCCTACAAAAGTGACCACACTTGCTCGCTTGGAACTCTGCGCTGCGGTTCTTATGTCTAAGCTGATACGTACAGTTCATGAAACTTATCGTGCGCGTCTTCCTATTGCAGGAACTTTCGCGTTCTCGGATTCTACCATCGCTCTTTCGTGGATACATTCTTCACCGCATCGGTGGTCAGTATTTGTCAGCAACCGCGTTGCCCAGTGTCAGGAGAATTTACCTCCTGAAAATTATTATCACGTCGCCGGGTGTGAAAACCCGAGCGATTGTCTTTCGCGTGGTATGTTGCCTTCGCAGCTCATGTCGCACGACTTGTGGTGGAACGGCCCTTCGTGGATTCTGAACCCACCTTCGAAATGGCCTGTAAAACCTTTTACTCCTTCCAATGCAGGCCAATTGCCTGAACACCGGGCAAAGATACTTACTGCGACAGTTCAATGTGAACCATTGATCCTAAATGAATTAGCTCAGCGTATATCCTCTTGGGATAAGCTTCTTAGGATTGTCGTTTATATCCTTCGTTTTATAAAGAAGGTTTCTTCTCCTGGTATGGTCAATAATCTTATGACTGCAGAAAAAGCTGTGATTCGTTCTGTTCAAAGAGTTCACTTTGCAGAAGATATCAAAGCTCTTAAAAAAGATAAATTGCCTTCAAAAAAGCTGCAAAGCTTATTCGTGTTTCTTGACGAAGATGGGCTGTTGCGCATAGGAGGTAGGCTTTCTAATTCGGACTTGCCATTTGAGGCTAAGCATCCTCTTTTGCTCCCTAAGCATGACCCAGTGGTGGATCTTTTAATTGATCATTTCCATGTTATGAACTGTCATACAGGCCCAGGTCTGCTTATTTCCATTTTGCGCCAACGTGTCTGGATATTGGACGCCAGGACCGTTGTAAGGGCTAGGGTGCGGAAATGCAACTACTGCTTCAGAGTAAATCCATCACACCCAAAGCCCATGATGGCAGATTTGCCGTCATATCGTGTGTCGGAAGCTAAAGCCTTTGTTCATACAGGCGTTGATTACGCAGGCCCAGTCCGTATAACGCTTACTCGTAGGAGAGGTCAGCATTCACAGAAGGCATATATCTGCCTCTTTGTTTGTCTTGTAACTAAGGCCATCCATATCGAGTTAGTCTCGGTGCTAACTTCGGATGCCTTCTTAGCTGCATTTAAGCGGTTTATCTCTCGTCGTGGCCCTGTCTCATGCCTATACTCTGACAATGACACCAATTTTGTGGGTGCAAAGGCACAATTGGACAATATCTTCAAAATTCTGATTGACTCCGAATTTCAAACTGCTCTAAAGCAGGAGCTTAGTACCCGCCGAATAGAGTGGAAGATGATCCCGCCTCGAAGCCCACACTTTGGTGGGATTTGGGAGGGGAACATTAAGAGCTTGAAAACTCACCTTCACCGTGTGATAGGAGATCAACTTCTCACTTACGAGGAGTTACAGACAGTATTGGTTCAGATAGAGTGCATTATGAATTCCCGTCCACTTACTGTTGTGTCTTCTGATCCTTCACCAGAAGTTATAACCCCTGCGCATTTCTTAATGTCAACCCCATTGCAGTACTTGCCTGCCGTGGACTTGAAAGACGTGCGCATTAATCTTAGTCAACGCAAGCAATTACTAGATAGCATGGTCCAGTCTTACTGGAAAAAGTGGCGTTTGGAATATCTGCACACGCTGCAAGTCAGGCAGAAGTGGACCTCTCCTGACCGTCCCATAGAAATCGGAACTGTCGTACTTGTTGGACAGGATGATTGTCCTCCTTTAAGATGGCCATTAGGTGTAATTACGGAAATTCATCCCGGTGCTGATAAGGTCGTTCGTGTTGCAACGGTTAAAACAAAATTTGGAATTTTCAAGCGTCCGGTTGTAAAACTGTATCCTATACCAACGCAATAATAACATTTTCTCTTTTCTCATATTATTTAGTATAATGCAATTAATTTAATAAACATAACTCTTACAACCTTAATTAATTTATCTTTATTAATTTGTCTCTTTTGTAAGTTCTGCGAACTTCCAAAGCGGGCAGCATGGTTGGGCACCTTAAGTGACCCAAATTGACTGTTCAATATTCTACCTAAGTATTAGGTCATTACTTTAGCAATAATTAATTATGTAGTTTCAAATGGTTTCTAAGTTAGTATCTGTGACTATTTGGTTCGCGCGCTTTTCGGATCGCGCGATGGGATTCGCCGAACCTGGCGACACTAGCGCCATAGTTTGGCCACCGCTCCGCGAGCGGATGAATGAGAACTCTCGAGTGCCGACGATCAGAAAATGCTTCTGTAGTGTTCCGCTTGTAATTTCGGAAAAGTTCGTTTTCTCCGTGATGGACAGCCATAATTTCTAAGAGACTTATGATAAACACCCAGCATTGATTTCGTGAAAGTGCTTCACGGTGTGAGCTGCGGACAGTTGCTGGTGAGGCGTCCCTGAGCTGGTCTGAAGGTTAGTGGGCCAATAGTTTTCAGTGCTGACGACGAAACCATTTCCATGCTTGAGTTCACAGGGTGGGTTTCATAGGAATCGATATACATAATTAGTCACAAACCAATAATTTTCATAATTGTGCTCCCCGCATGTTGTCGGCTATTTACACGCCGCAACACCACTTTGCCTACCAGAATGGGTGAAGAAAAAAAATCTCTGCTTATATTTTACGGTTGGCGCTATTAGTTAGTTGAGTTTATTATGTTTTTATTATTTTATTAAATTGCTTCATTTTTTCGCAACTGTATTAAAAATAGTCGTTCAGTACACGTGCGAAACCGTCATTGCAACTTGTTCCGACTGTCAACCCTCGCCTTCGGTTGCGCCTCGGCTCGGGTAGACATTTGTCGGAACTCTTTGCAATGACAACCTTTCCGCACTTGTAATGAAATATACTATTAAATATAAAACGAAGTCGGGTTAGTTACACCAATTATTATAACTCAAAAACGGCTGGACCGATTTTTATGATGTTTGATTTTTTGGATTTGTCTCCGCCCCGAATAGCAGAACAACTATTAAAAAACACGGGATAAATTCACGAAAAAAATAATAATGAAGATAATTAATTTTCTCATACATTTTGTAAAACGAGTAGGTTGGAGTTGGAGTTTCTTGCTCCATACGATTTTCTTGTGGGTAATTTTTGACATTAAAAATGCCTTTTTATGGCCTACTAGAAATATGTATATTATTTTATAACATATTTGCTCGTAAAGGGTCTCTTATTTCACCAATTTCAATATCGTAATGTATCTCATTACACACTTGTGCGGTAATGTAAAGTAAATCGCACTGATTATCAAGATGCTTCCCGTGCCCAGTGTTCTACCGCTAATGAATGATGATTGATGTGATAGGTCCGAAAAACAATCGTTTACCGAGATCGAACATAGCTAATGGGTTCTTAAAAGAATCACGAATTAGCTTACTTTCGATTGTAGTCTATATAAAATGTACTGATTAAGTAAGACTTCATCATAACAACAATTCAATCTCCCCTCGACTGCTCGAGGTTCCCCTCGAAGCTTCGATTTACGAATTCATTAGTACATAGCCAGTCTAGACGACTGTAGAAACCCTTAGGTATGGAAGGGGTGGTTACATAAGCGCTATGTGGGGCTCGGGCGCATGCGCGGCACCGCGGTCGATAGCAGCCGGGGCCCGGCCGCGCTGCAGCGAGCCTCAGACATGGGCCGCGCCTAGCCCGAGCAACATGCGGTACGAAGTGCTGCTCCTACTCTTCCTATATTCAGTTCAGGCCAATCTAGAAGGTCCATTCCTCTTCTTCGGGCCAAAGTCCTTAGAAAAATACAAAAGACCCGCGTTGAAGTACTTGGATCAAGATGAGCTCATGCGGATATATGGAGAGCAGGCGGCGATCGTGGTGTTCAACAACCAGGACTCGGTCCCGCTGTCCAGCGGCTACTTCCCGCGCCTGAGGAAGATGCTGGAGCGACAGACCACGCTGGTGCTGCCACAAGACTTTCTCGATGTTCACCCTGACTACATCAGCAACGAGACGCAGGTGGGTGCTACTGACCGTTTCTGACACACTTCGGAACACATTATTCCAAAATGGACACGAGTATCTTCCAAGTATCTCTTATTGAAGCTGTAGTTTACTCGCCACGATACTGAAACCTGCATACTGGGGTTTCGGCTGTGTCAAGTCAAGCTGTGTCTTCAAGTCAAACTCTGTAGCGCCGCGTTATTGGTGACAATGTGTTATGATTGCGTTCAGATTATGTGTATGGATTATAATGACGATTGACGTGTCGTCAAACTGGTAGATGAGTAATGTATGTGTAAGAGTCAAGGAGTGAGCGCGAGTCGTTATTGGTCACAACCAGGGAGCCGCCGCTGAACATCTGACAGTTTGAACTTACTGTCTAACCATTAGCATTAATTTAATATAGTGGTATTAATGTATTCATATAGTATATATAAGGTAATAGGTACATAATAAGGTTGAGTGCTGTAAACAACGCAGCTGCACATTAATTCGCTTATTTTGGAACAATATTATGTATTTATAATACCTATCCATAATATCTAATTATAAGTTAAATAAAGTGAACTTAGTTTTTAATTTAGTCAATAAGTTATTTTTTTATTACTTACCTTTTGAAGATGTAGGGATTCTAATATGATGGCAAAAATATCATATTGGGGTGTTCAGTAAACCAACGATGACCTTGTGATTGCTAAAGGGTGGACTATGGACTCACAGTGGAGCGAAATGGCGCGATGTGGCCTTTGTACAACGTTGTAGTATTCGAAATTACACATATTCTCGTAAACTACCACAAAGCCTTAAAAATTAAACAAATTCTATTTTGGTAAAGAATAAATATGGTTTTTTATTTAAAATGTCTTGAAAACTATGTCGTTTTAAGGGTTACTTCAAGCTATTTTGTTCTACGATGGGTTGCCTTTTTGCAATGGCAAGGTTGTCGTTGGTTTACAGGACACCCCACTTATCACCCCCAGGTCCTGACGCTGCAGGGTCCCTGGTCGGAGAGGGACGCACAGATGACAGAGACCTTCGCACGTCTGCAGGACATCTACGGAGCAGGCCGGGTGTTGGGCATTTTAGGTACTTTTATAAAGTCATTAATTAACATTTTTAATTTGAACCTTCGAAGACTTCGATAGGATATTTTTTGCGCTTTAATTTAATTAAGGTGTCTCAGTAAACAGATATCTGGTAGCAGTTGGGGATGCCTGTGTGCCCAGCAGTGAGAGTGTCGGCTGAATCAAATACATAAATGTTACACGCGCACATGCGTTGTACATACATACTTGGGTTATATATGTAACATACACAAACGTACATGTTACATGCACACAAGCGTTCAAACGTGCATGTACATTATATATTTTACAGACGTAGTACAATATATTAATATTTATTTTATACGCGCAGGTAACTCCGTATCGCAGAGCCCGTCAGCTGATTACATCGATGGAGAGCCTTGGTCTCGGGTACGACGTCAAGCGCTGAATGAGACCTCGTCATCAACCAGCTCTCCTGAAGAGGAGAGGCCTACAAAGGTCATTCAGAAGTTTGCACTTTATAATGCCACAGGTATGGTTCAAAACTCCTAGGTCTACGAGAAATAGCAATGTATATCAATCAATATTGCCTTCTGATTCTACACTATACTCCGCAGGTTTACCAGGCAAGGGCGCCCTGCTGTTCTCGTCAGGCTGGCCGGAGCTCCGCCGCACTAACGGCTCTACTACCAGACTGAGCACGCCTGTCGGAGAACCCACCATCAAACCTACCAGGCTGTACACCATCATGGTGGTTCGCTTCGTGGATGGGGACAGCAGAGATAAGGTGAGTTAGCGGGTCGGTGATGGTCAAATAAATGTCTTCTTAGATCTTCTACCATTTTCTCCATCACCTAATTTATTGTTCCAGATAACTCTTGAGTTCAGCTTCAAGCAGTCAGCAGGCTGGTGGACGGCAGTGGGTGTGGAGGTGAAGTTTGGTTTAGAAGTTACCGGAATTAGCTTGAAGGCCCCCAGTCCGCCCGACGCCCCGTCCGCGGTGCTCGGCAAGTCATATCACTGCTCGCTGCCCCTGGTCTACTCCGCGGATGACGCCACACTAACGTTGCCAGACATACAGGTGGGAGACAAAGCAGTGAATGATGACTATCTTCTGTGGAAACTAGTGACATTGTAACATGTTTGTGCTGTGTCAACAGATGCAAATGTTCATGGACAGCACGGAGAGGTTCGCTGATGCTTTCGACTGCATCGGCTTTACAACTGTACCAATCTGGTAAGTTATACCGACTCGCAAGCTATTTATAGGTATAACAGTGATCTAATCAGAAGCTCCAGGTTTATAGTCAAAGTATTTTTCCTGAAAATGTCGACTAATGAGTATTGTTGATCTTGTTCGCAGGTCAGGCATAATGGTCTCGTTCATCATGCTGATTGCTTTAGGCATCTCCATATCAATGATCTTGGACATCAAGACCATGGATCGCTTTGAGAACAACAGAAGCAAGCAACTGACCATCACCGTCACCGAATAATTTGTATTTGGGGACAAACCCTTATGTAAAATCTTAGCCCAAATAAATAGTTCTCTAGTCAGATATTTAAGTGCTATTCTTCTACGCACAAAATGTTTTTCTAGTTACAAGTTTCCACAATAGGCACGTAGGGTAATCCGTAAATAAATGTTATCGCGTTTAGAGGCTTTATCATATGATGGATATGATAATGTCTTTTCCTTCAATAAAAACAACATAATCACTCGTTGAGAGCTTCCTTTTAGGGGCGACATAGTCCATCGCGAATGTCTCCCCGACCAAACTCGTCACGTTCGGTGAGATAATACATTTTTAAAATTTGTGTGATGTTGCTCTGTGTGTTCATCTTACCGAACGTGATAACCGTATCTTTCCACGCTGGTCTGGGAAAGAAAGAAAAACATAGAAGGGCCAGCTGCTTGTCGTCCCGCGCAAGTCGTAAGAGTCGACTGAGGGAGCCGGGGCCCGCGGCGCACGGGGCGCGGACTAGCAAGCCGCCGCCTCACAGGGCGCCGCCGACATCCCAACCCCTATTGCTAGCAACGCTTGAGGAGGTGCTTCTCTTGAAGCGTTGCTTATAGAGTATTTTTGTACCTAAATTTTAATCGCAGCATAAAAAGCCGGGAAAACGCTTAGCAAAAGATATAATATAAAGTAGCATAATGATCTGTCTCTGTTCCTGTCCTCTTGTCTTTCCTTAGGTTAAGGGTAGTTAGCTGTAAGTTGTACATAAGTAGTGTAAACAATGTCACGTACACTGCGTACTTCAGGATGTTGTTCAGATTTGTTTTATGCCAACAATACAAACGATTGTAAATGTGTATTATAATTAAATATCATATCAATGTTATTATTGAGTGTTTTATTTACTTTTTCGTAATAAAATTATGTAACCTTGTCAAAACCAAACTCCTGGGTCCAATTCAATTGAAACCGCACCCCAAAGTATTTTCAATTTCTTTTACGTACGTACACTCATAAGGGTACCTAATTACATGCCTAAGATGCCTCACTACGATAGGTACCTCGTGATAGTAGTGTAGCTCGCTACCTCGGTGTCACCTCCATGTAAAACAAATACATGCTAACAGACTCGTACGCACACATGCCAGGCTTCGAGGTCCCAAGCAGCCCGCGATGCATTTGTTTTGCATGTCTAATAGCCTGCATTCGTTTTTTCATATTTCTCTCTTTTTTCTAAAGATCTCCGATCCGATCTCTTATCTCTTTTTTTATTGTAGGAATTAGGGATAGGTATGTCTTTTATCCTCTTCCAACTTACTTAAAAGTTAGCGTCCAAAGTGCTTACTATCAGTATTCCAGCAGCCACTATCCTCGTCTTACTATCAACGTTGACGATCAGCGCTAATTCTCCGACCCGTGGCATGCATAATTAGAAAAGTGTGTGACAAGCGACCTCCGGCTCTGCTGACCCACTCCGCGTGATGTAAGACACTGATAATATTCATATTTGCCGGAACAGCTGCATATCTGAGATAAGCAGTGACAAGCTCTTCGTCAGGGAGACTTACCGTTTTGAGATGATGCTGGTGAATTGTAGTTAATAAGTAATAATAATAGGTACGCAGTTTCTCTGAACCCTCTTAACATTTCCTGTGTAATTTGTTTACTTTGATTTGGTCATAGGTATGCATAATGCATAATCAGCTTTTAATGTTCACATTGCTGGCATACAGGCCTCCTCTTTCTGTGAGAGGGTGTGGACCATAGTCTACAATGAAGGTTGGTAAAAAAAATCATATACGTAGAATAAGTCCATCATCTATAACAACGACATCAGGCTTTGCCCAAGGTAGCATTGATAATATAATAAACATCTGGAAACAATGTGGGACCGTTCGATTCTTCGATGTCAGGATATCAGCGGAAGGACTGTCTAGAGCACTAGTCGGTCCTCTGTTGCGCTACGCCATCGGCACTTTCCGAGAATAGTTATAAATTTTCTCGTGGAATTACTACGTCAAAAATACATTGTTCGGACAGGTGTTGAAAGGTAAACAAACTTTAATTAATTCAGTACAACTTACTTATTAAAGTACAACAAACACAAATAAATTAAAGTTTGTTTTAGAATTATCCATAACATAACACTGTGTGACAAAAAAATTTTTTTTTAATGACATTGATTTAAATAGCTGATTTCTGTCCATTTGGGCCTGCTGAACACGAATATATGAATAAATTTCTTGTAACACGTACCATTTCAAAGTTATGATAAATTTACTTCCATAAATGAAATAAGACAGTATAAAAGTTTCAAATCAAATATAAACATGTTTAGTCACCTGTATTTTGAATTTAAATACAAAAATAGTAGTACTATATACTTGTACATATGTATATTGTGAACAAAAATAATCCAGGTTTAAGTACCTATGTAAAAAAAATGAGCCACATACTTATTTCCCACAAACGTAACCAAATTTGTCTAGATGGTTTATGCATTTACGACACACACTTTTCTCCATGGCTATTAAAATGTTTGAGGAATTTTTTAAATAAAATTATATTAGAAACATCAAACAATTAGAATGTTATGAGGAACACCAAAACTTGAGATTTACAATAAAATAAAATTGTGTATTAACTTCTTTGTATCGTTGTTAAGGGGAAGCGCTAAGGTAGCCCGATAAATTCAAATTTCCTTACGTTTTTTGCAATTTGCAGGCCAGTATTAAGCTGTACGTCGATCAAAATATGATTCGCGGCCGTAACAAATATGTATTTATAGAATTATAATCATTAAAGTCATCAACACAACTCTCTAAGACCACGTAACCCCAAAGAATGACGATTTCATGAAACAACTATTTTTTGAGGTTACGTGGTCTTAGAGAGTTGTGTTGAAGACTAATGATTATAATTCTGTAAAAACATATTTGTTATGGCCGCGAATCATATATTAATCAACGTACAACTTAATACTGACCAGCAAATTACAAAAAACCTAAAAAAAAAATGAATTTCGCGGGCTACCGTGGCGCTTTCGCCTTAAGGTAAGCGTTTCTTTGTTTCAGTGGCACCACGATTACAACACTACCAATAAAATTCAAGTAAAACTACCAGATTGCGTTTCCTTCCTACTGGTCGCGCAAACCTATAATCGTAATTATTGAGGGTACATGAAAATAATCAAGATACAGTCCCCGGCACGTAACTTGGCAAGAGTCGTTAGATGTGTTTTTCCTTTCTTGAAAACATACATGTTTAAAAATAATCTATGGCAATAACCATAGTATAATGACAAACAATAAAAGTGACCATTTTCTTGTTGCACTAAGTGAACATAAGCTAGCTTACTCCCACTACGACAAAATCTTGCCAAGTTACGTGCCGGCGACTGTACCATAACTAAAAAATGTGACGTGTTAGATATCTACATTATGAGGCAATTTCGTTGACAATCGAATAAGTAATGCAATTAACGTAATATTATATATGTTAGAGAAATTGTGTCACATAGTGAGTGATAAATGAATGAATTCGCCTGATAATTCTGCCATTGATCCACATTCCCGCATATTGTCGCGCCTCACCTCAACACATTCAATATGAAACAAACAAATTTCTCCACTTTTTGGCGCCAGTCAACGTGGAGCCCTCACGTTCTATCCTTTTAGGGGTAAGTAGAACGGTAGATGACATTGACACTGTCAATGCTACGATCATAATATTGCCAAAAATAAGACCACAATAACATGAAATATTAATGAAAGAGCCAGGTTTATGCTGAAATTGTATCAATGAACGTGAGCATTTCATCGAAATCTACTTGATGCTTTTGTATTTATTTAGTTAGTCATGTTACTCATATTATCTAGTAACAGGTGTAAAATTGTCAGCTGTGGTGTTATATGCCCATTGCATATTTAGCATTTTAATGTATAAGAAATAAAGTAGGAATTTGTAAAAAAAAACTTGATGCTCAAAAATGATTTCTATCAAAGCCTTTTACAAACAGTGTTGAGGTCTGCGAATGTCTGATGCCGTTGGATTAGATGTTAATATGTATCAATTACTGAAAAGAAATTGATTTATTACTAATAATAATAAAATAATTTATTTGCGTAAAACATGGTATACAATGGTGTTAAGCATAGGTCAGAGTGGCACAAACATGTTTATTTATTATATAAACATCTTATTATTATTAGCCTGTGATGTCTCACTGCAGGACAAAGGCCTCCCTACTCTCTTTCCACTTCTCTCTGTTCAAAGCTGCTGAGGACCAGTTCATGTTGAAGGAGTCCAGCTCACCCCGCCATCTCCGTCTGGGTCTGCCACGATGTCGTTTGCCATTAAGAGGGACCATTGGGTCGTAAGTTCGGCCCATTGTTCGTCTGACATGCGGCAGATGTGTCCAGCTCAGTTCCATTTTAGCGTGGCAGCTTTCCAAGTGACATCAGTTATCTTTGTGTTGGAACGGATGGTCGTATTCCTAACCCGGTCTGATAGTTTGATACCCAGAATACTCCGTTCCATAGCCCTCTGGCAAACCTCGAACCTGGACCTCTGTTGATTTTTCAAAGACCATGTTTGAGCACCATATGTGAGGATGGGAAGTATGCACACGTCAATGAGTCTTCTCTTAAGGGACAAAGGAAGATCACCCTTTAGGTCAAACATGTTTAGCTAAGATAAAACATAGCATGCAAAAATTTAATGTTACAGGGTAATTATATTTAAGTACATAATGTTAGAATATAATGCCAATATTTTTAACCATGAATTCTTTCAAACTATAGAAGCTACATTAATTTAGCCATTTGTATAATTTGTGTTTAAATAATCTTACATTTCATAGTTTGAAATTGTTTGGTATTTTATTATAAGTGCGCACACATATTATTATTGCTAGACAGCTTTTATTATATTTGAGTAGCTTTGGCAAATCATTTAACACCAGTCCATAAGGATCACGTCTGCTCCGAGGATATACATCGGTTGTTGTCTTGAATAATTGTTTATTCTTGGTCACAAACACACATTATTGTAAGGTTCACGACCTTGCGGTGGGACTACTGTGACAAGGTCGCTCATGATTCGTTTTGGTTGACTCTGAAACTATATGGGCTATCCACAAACTCAAAGATGTTACGAACGCCCCAGGATTTACACTTTACGAAACCAATGCAAATATTTTTAAGAATGTTTCTTTTGCTGACTGAACGTCTCCTAAATCATGTTACATTTAGTTGTCTCACCAATTATCGATATAATAATAATTCATTTATTTATTAGACATCAGAGGTCCATGGGTTAGTTACAAAACATAAGTAAGACGCTTTCTACCGCGAGCTCGATAATCCTTGGCAGACAGGTCTTAAGTGTGCTACCAATAAAAATAGCATCACATTTGTTGTGCAAATTCCTAGAAGTAGGAAACTTGTCATGTCTTGTGAGGTGTTATAAGGGAGAAAGATGTTTAGTATGAAGGGCGGTGCGTATTAAGTTTCAAATAAAGAAGTCTGTGTGAGTGTATGTATAATGAAAATGGAGGACACCAGAGATCGTATCATGTTTGACATTACTACTTCTATCCATGACATGCAAGTTTGTACAAAGTCAACATTGGCATGACAATAACCACACGACTCTACGGACGACCTTCCAAGAACTAGCCTGAAAACAGACTTTTCAATGGGGCCACGGATGTCTTCAATAGACTCGACCCGAGGAGTAAGGACCTAAAAACTTAAAAGTAGATGAACCGTGGTTTTAGCCAGCAGGGAACGACATAGCCCTCCGTAGACATAGGAAGGAGGATGCGCACAACTTGACCACATAGAGAACAACGAATGTTTACCTTAGTTTGTTATTATGTCCGACTCTGTCAACAACTCATTTTTTTTCCATTCAGAAGTTACAAAAAATGAATTAACTTTACTCATTAACCTGCTTCGCCTATACAACAACGCCCAATAGTTTAATCTTAACGGCAATAAAAAGCCATAGACTATAGAACCATCACGCGAGACAAAAGCGAAAGTTGTTCCAATGTATGATGGTGGATGGTGCACACGATGGTGAACCACGAACCATGCTGCTCCATCGCGTGATAGCCATGGCTTTCCCTCGCAACAGGGGCAAATGTTATGTTTTATTGGAAAATATAAAATGTTGATAGACGGAAAGGTATGTTGTTCTTAAGTTCTTAGGTGTTGTGGTGGTTTTTATGACCACATCTTTTAGGTTGATATCTATAAACGCTACTTAGCCCGTGCTTTGGCTCAGACATGTTCCTGTCTCTACCTTTCATTTATAGTTTGACAGTTGTGCGACAGTGACGCTTAGGTATCTAAAGTTCTAAGTAACGTTTATAGATCTCGGCCTTACAGATTATGGGTTGTACCTTGGCAGGTGCAGCTGGCATTTTTACATATTATAAAACGCAACGTATATATCCGATTTACGTGTTTCTCTTTTAATAGATAAAAGTTATTTATCAGGCTTGTTAGTGTGTACGCGACCGGAGTTTTTGTTCAGTTTGCCAGCCACCACTTTCAGAGTAACATACGCTGTCAAAACTGATTTAAGATAACACATTGCTTCATTGCAGCCAGAAAAATATACTACCAAACAAAAAACTTTTCAAGGTTTTCCACAAGGATCTATTCTGGGTCCCCTGCAACTTATAGCTATTCATGACCTTTGTCATGTTATCTTAGCTCATCAACACACTATCAATCACAATCTGAATCATTTTGATGGATATTGCTAATTCATTGCTTCATATGTTCGAAAAATGTCTGCTCAACAACTTAAATAACACAATGAATGTAGTAGAACTGTCGAAATGAAAGCCGGTTAGTGTGTTACACAATTATCCCGCTGTTTTCGTTAAAGTTAGCTCTTGAAGAATCCTGGACTTAATTGTCAAGAATTGCCAACTTGCAGGCAGCTAGTGTAGTGGTACAATATTCATTCGATCTCTCTATAGCCCTCAATGGGATGCTAATAATTATGTTATTTATACAAATGTATGTTAGTAATAATGGTAATTTAGCTTATGGACATAGAGAGGTTGATATTCTTTATAATGGGTTAATGTATGTGATTGGATCGGGTAAAAGTTATAGGCTGTAGCGGGTGCGAAGGATACAATAAAAGCTATTTATTTCGAACACAACGCAGGGACACATAATTTTAGATCTGAATTTCAAGAAAGTACCTAAGTACTATAATAACCTAAAGTATATTTATATACTACATGTAAAGAAAAAAATCCGAAAACCGTAAAATTAGGTACATTAAAAAAATCCCGTGATAAACTATTTATATACCTACAAAGTACGGAACCCTCGTTGCACGAGTCCGACTCGCACTTAACCGTCCTTTTTTATTCCTGACAATTTCCGAATTTTCCTGTTTCCCTGACAGACAACGGAAATTCCGGACACGTCAGGAAAATTCCTGCCATCTGGTAACCCTAGTCCCGGTTCTCTCACCACTTCGCACCACACACCAAACTAATATTTCCATCACAGTGATAAACTTTCACTTATTAGCGTGCGAGCGAGCGCGGGGTGAGGCACCTATCGACCGGTGCCACGGAGGGGAGGCAGGGGGAATAGCTTCGATTATTGAAATTTTATTTAAATGGCGGCGGCACACTTGTACCGGCGACCTACTGCGACTGCGTTATGTACTAGATAATCGATGTTACGACTTAGTTTCCGATAGATCTTTATTTTACTTTTGATTTTTTCGTCCCATTCTTTCATATAGGTACTGTGTGTTTATCACCGAAAGTCTTGCTGTGTCCTAAAATCAAGTAATAATAATAAATTAATAAAGATTAAAGATTAATTAATTAATCAATAAAGATATAATTTCATATTTTTTTCTTCTTCCTAATACTAAGTTTGTGGGTACTCAGAATAACGACACCCTGGGCTGCCAGTATTTCGTTTCCCCAATAGACTGCATTGAAACTCAGAAGACCATTTCAGACACTAACCTACATGGTCCTAACCCTATCTGACCAAGATTATGTCTGGACTTTAAAAGAGACTGACCTCTGAGTTCGTTTTGGTTTTTATTTTCAGAGAAGTCGGATTGATTCGTCGGATCTTTTTTCAAATCCCAGTTAGTATTATAGCAACGTTTTGTTAAGAAAAATATCATAACGTCTAGGATAGCAGAGACATGCATTATCTGGCGTGCTATCTTATATTTGTTTGTTTGTTTGTTATCCACTTTCGCGGCATTGTGGGAAGGTCGTGAGATGACATCAGGTAACAAGTGCATGCTCGTGCATGAAATCGTAATGTGCATGAGAAATGAGGAGAGGTGACTTCACGAGTGGGTATGTAATATAATAGATACATAATGTAGCATTAGCTAGTTATGTGTTTGTTAAGGTGAGTAGGTAACGGCATCAACTTACGTACAGTTTACCATAAATCGCTGGTTTTTGACCTTGAGCTGGCCTGGCGTAGTGCGGAGTTTCAATAGAATTAGAGGCCAGTTTATTATTTGTATAACCACAGACGCCTACTGTACCGAAGATGTTAAGCATAACATGCATGATCAGCCTATAATGTTCCCACTGCTGGGACACAGGCCTCCTCTCTAGGCCTCCTCCCTGTTAAGATGAGACAATAATGTTACAAAAGATCTATTTCAGGACAGAATCGTATTTGACACACACAATATTGGATCATTTATTGCATTCCACAATGTGTACTTACATAGGTGGTAACTTAAAATAAAATGAGGTTATTATGGGCTCTGTCGGGCACAGCAACATCGAGGTAGGAGAGCGGAAACTTTAGCTTAACGTGTTGATCTACATTCATATAACTGATGTTTAAGTATTTTTTTTACAATTTGTATGAATTGTACTAGTAGGTAAGTTAGCTAATTTGATTTCAGAGTATTCAATCTAGCACTTCTTAAGATAACGTATCAAGGAAGGCCCGATCAATTTGAATTACTTGCGTATAGGTAACTAAAAAAATACATAACATCCACCCAAGTTGCTCCCATATTTGACAAATTACATACACAATTATCAGTTTTGTAGAGACGTGGACAGGTACATACTTATGTTTAGAAAGTGGTTGCTTTTTGTCACTTTATCAAACAAGCTTTAGCCGTTACAGAAAAACCTGTTTTGTGTGACATAACATGTCTGACAAACTAATCCATCGAAGCTGTCGGAGTCTCAGGACAGACAGGCAAGACAACTTGAGTGACGGAGCATACATCATCTGCCCGTTTATAAAAACTGACCATGGCGCTCCAAGTATCTTATTGTAAAGGTTTAACCTCTTGACGACAAACATTTCTTAGGGCAAGTAAGAGTGTTATAGGTTTATGAACATTTATGATCTAACGCGTATTTTTTATTAGCCATTAATGTCCCACAGCTGCCCAAAGGTCTCCCCAATCTCCTTCCATCTCTCTCTTTCCAAAGCTGCCAAGAACCAATCTTTATTAAAGGAGTCCAGCTCATCCCGCCATCTCCGCCTGGGCCTGCCGCGATGTCGTTTGCCATTAACGCGACCCACTGGGTCGTAAGTTTGGCCCATTGATCGTCTGTCATGCGGAAGATGTGTCCAGCCCAATTCCATTTAAGCGTGGCAGCTTTCTGAGTGACAATGTCAACGACCATGTTTGAGAATCATACGTGAGGATAGGAAGAATACATATGTCGATGAATCTTCACTTGAGGGATAGAGGAAGATCGCCCTTCATTAGATCTTTCATGGCCCAATAATTCTTCCAGGCATTTTCGGTGCATCTTGCAACTTCGTTGGGTTGTCTTTCCTGGAAAGAGACTATTTGAACAAGATAGAAATACTCATGGACATATTTAACCTCCCCACCCGCCACTGTGACCCTGCGATGCACGCTGTTCGACATCAACTTGGTCTTTGACACACACACACACACACACTTTCGACTTTGCCATCGTCTGGAACGGTACTGTTATACTGTAGAGACTATCTGTGTAGCTCTACCTTTGGCAGTACAGGCTGGTTATAATTGCCGGTGTGTTCCATTCGAACGTTCAAGCAAGTGTCAAATATTTTAATAAGGTAGCTTTGTTTAGGTAGGCAGTGCTAGAAATAACATGATAATGTAAAGTCATAAATATATTTTATTTAAGTCGATGCTTCTTTCAATCATATTGTGAAGCTCCCATCGGCAACCCCCCACAGTACCGAGAGCTCCTGCGTTAAACACATCCAATTGCGTGCTTGCACACTTGGTAACCACAAGTAAAGCGCGTGTCGCTTCGTGTGATAGAAATACTGTAATATTCGTAAAAGCGAATGTGAGCAACCGTCACATACAAATATTGACGATGAAGTTACACTATAATGTTCATATTCGTATGCAACGTTCACTTTACTTAGAAAAGTAAAGTCAAAGAGCAGTCTGTGAGTCTTGAAGTTAGTCACCTCTGTCTACTGTCACCTTGTAGAACTTACAGCTGATCTATCAAGTATCTATCATATGATGTCGTAAATGAACAAGATTTAAAAAAGCCTTTCCATTTCTATATCTCTCGATGACGAATCGCTTTCCGGTACCGTTCATAGTTTATCTTCTTTAAAGTTGGTAAATATATTCAAACATATTAAAATATATTCAATACTGTGACAGCAAGCGCCGCCACCCATAAAGACTACTTATGATAAATCGGTAACCGATCGCGTCACGATAAGTGATAAGTGACGCGCACGTAGCGCGATGCTAAGTAGTGTTGCCCAAATGCAAGACCAAGACAAGACCTTAGCCAGTCTTGGTCTTGGTCTTGCGTCAATACACCTGGTCTTGGTCTTGGTCTTGGTATTGCGCTCTCAGTCTTGGTCTTGGTCTTGGTCTTGCAGCAAGAGTCTCGCAAGTCTTGCGAGACTCTACTACTTAGACTAGACTACATTCAAATACCTATTAGCCTATTGCTCAGGGTGGCAGGGACATCGACGCGCAACCGCTTACCATGGATTCAGTAGGTACAGACGCCAGCACATCAACCTACTACAATCTGTCAAATTTCTTTAATAGATTTTCAACTTTATCGCTACAGCATAAGGTTCAAAATTGATTGGGAAAATTTGACAGTTTCGGGTAGCTTGATGTGCTGGCGTCTGTACATGATTCTGGACGCCCCCTGCGTTGAAATTTTTCGTCGGCTGTTTCTTAATTTTTACGTTTTTTTCTGCAATTTTTTTACTCTAAACTGTATAAAATCATTATTTCTATCTGACACAATGAGATTTTTAATTAAAAAATTGTAAATTCAGTTGTTTCACTTAAAACAGCAATGTAAATAAAACTCGAAAGGGCTACCTGATCAGCTGTATCGCTAAAGTTCATTTGCGAGGTCAACACTGTCTTCGTACCTACGCTATTCACTTTCAAATGCCGCCACAAAGGGACCGCAGCGCCAAGCGGTCTCCTCGTATTATTAACGCACTTGAAAATAAACTTTAAAATTATTACAATAAAGTGCATAAATGCTTGAACCTGACAAAAAATGCGGAAGATTGCGGGAATCCCCGCGCGGTGTCGAGTCGGCCATGAATCCCAATGAATCTAACAGACGCGTCACATGAGGCATTTTAATCATCTATATAATTGAATGACCCATTTACTACTTTTATTTTAGATAACGAATCTAAAATAAAAGTAGTAAATGGGTCATTCAATTCATCAAAAATAATTATCCCCTCATAATGATGAGGGGATAATTATTTTTCTAAAACTTCATCGATTTAAGGAAGAAGCGCTAAGGTAGCCCGCGAAATTAAATTTGCTGGTCAGTGAATTTCGCGGGCTACCTAATACCGCTTTCGCCTTAAGTAAAGAAGATTAAAAAAAACGTGCAGAAGTGTATTGATAGTCATGTAATTTTTCGATATTTTTTTATTATCAACAATAATTTTAGTTTTGAATATTCAACAATGTAATTTACTGTTTCATAAAAAAAATACATCCATTTTCGCATAATCGGGATTGAAACCAAATACCTACTATAACGCCCAAATCTCAGTTTGACTTAACTGCGAGACGCAAGAGTCTTGCAGGCTTAGTCTTGTCTTGCTCAAGTCTTGCAGGGTTCAGTCTTGGTCTTGGTCTTGCTAAAATAAGTCGGTCTTGGTCTTGGTCTTGGTCTTGCAAAAATGCAAGAACAAGACCAAGACTGCAAGACCAAGACCGATTTTGGGCAACACTAATGCTAAGCGATCATTTGCGTCTAGCGGGACTGTTGGACGCTAGGGTGAGGATACAGTGGGATACATTTATAAAGGGTGAAGGATGTACGTTTTGCACTTTATTTTGCTCAACTTGAATAATGAATATCGAAACTGACTGTGACTGGTCTGTGTGTATGACTGTCCCGTAGAGCACAACGGTCGTCAGTCACCAGGAGATTTCTTACCATTCAATTCAGGTTATCTTGCGAAGTTTTCCTTTTCCGTAAGTTAGTAGTGTGTCAAATTGAACATTACGTAAATATTGTTACATTATAATGCCGAGTCTGAGTCTCCAGAGGGGCTCGTGGCTAAATAAAAACAGCTGCACGGGGCGATCGAAGGTTCAGTTACGTTGGCCGAGGTCGGGTCGTGGATGGGTGACCATCCGTTACATATCGAGACCCCTCCGAGCCTCGGGAAGCACGTTAAACCTTTGGTCCCGGCTGTCATTTGTAGATCTTTGACAGTAGTTACGGGTAGTCAGAAGCCCGAAAGTCTGATAACCAGTTTTTCCAAGGAGTTTCATATTACCCAGTAACTGGGTTGTGGAGGTTAGATAGACAGTCGCTCCATGTAAAATACTGATTTTCAGCTGCATCTAGTTAGAGTGCGGAAGCCGACCCCAACTTAGTTGAGAAAAGGCTCGGCAAATGATGACAGTGCCGCACCTTGAACTCACAACTTGATTCCATAACCACTACGAACACAGACTCGTGTTATTACGTAATATTTTGAAGGATTGTTTATCCTCCGTGAGAATGAAGGTACTGTTTTTCTTGTTTAATCAAGACATCTCGGTATGAACACAATTCGCGAATTACAACCTGCAAGACAAACAGCACACTCTCAATGTTTATCTTCCAAATAATTCTAGTATACCAAGTAATGAGCAAAGAACTTTATGTAATAAAGTAAATACGCTTGACTTTTACCTGCTTATGTCAATAGTGAGATATACCAGTGATTGGAAAGCACGTCTGGGCTAGAAAGTGGCGTGTGGGCGGGAATCCCTTTGCTTTGCGTAGGTACATAGCTGAGCTGAGAGCACGCTTGTGACCACGAGACCAAGGCAGTAAGGGGGAGTGCACCTGCGTCTGCGCACACACGCCTGCACTATAATATCTCCGGCCGAACCACATGCCGAACGCAAGTCTCCGTTGAGTTTAGCCGCCATGGCCGAAATACAGTCTGAAGGTGTATGTCAGTCACAAGTGCGTCTGCGGAGTAAGAAGTAGGTATTGGGATTCGCAACATTTGCGAAGTCTTGTTTTTTTTACAAGTATGAAAAGAAAAGTCCCTTATTAATGAATGATGTAATCAATATTTTGTGTGGAGTTTGTTGTCCGTCCTTGTCTATAGACACCTACTACACATTAGAATGGGCGACTAGCTATAGATCACAACACTATAATATTATAAAGGCGAAGTTTGTGTGTGTGTGTGTGTTTATATGTTTGTTACTTCTTCACACTCAAACGGCTGGACCAATTTTGATAAAATTTGGTATGGAGTTAGCTGACAACCTGGATTAATATATAAGCTTTTTATCCCGATATTTTCACGGGATCGAAACTTATGCGAGTGAAACCGCGGGGCGCAACTAGTAATTTATAAAATATGTTTTGGGTTTGATTTGCAGCTGCTTCAATTGTATAAGAATTTGTACTATTATCGTGGGTACTGTAGGTGACACAACAGGAAATAGAGCCACGAAGAATCTTTTCAATGGACAAAAGTTATAGGTACTACAACAAACCCTTTAATGTTATGCTATGACCAAACCCCTGGGACCAGTACAAATACATCTTCTTTATTTTCAGTGTGTCCCCGACCTACTCAACTGCGGTGGCTAGTTTGCTAATGGTTACATTCCGTGTACTAGTGATGTGTCACTCACCATTACACTATTATCTGCTCATCGCGACTTTATGCAGATGGGCGTCATTCCGATCAGCGGTGTGTGCACGCAATGTTAGCGGTACACGCCATTCTGTTGGGTGTATGCACTGGGTGGTTAGATTGTAGCAGTGGATTGACAGGTCAACAGTCTTTAAACAGGTATCCATTTATCCTACCATCTCTCATCCTATCATGATTCATCAGGTATTGAAGGAGATGGTAGGATAAAATGGATACCTGTTTAAAGATTGACTTCAGACACCAAAGAGACTTACTTGATAATCCCGGTATTTTGCACGGCAACGTGCAGTGGGCACAGGCTCAATAATGTAGTAACAAAATATTTGTTACTAGACTCTAAATGCAAAGCAAGCGTCAAGGCACACATCTTGACGCCGACCCTTTTACATAGAATGCTGATTGTGTCAAAATCAGTGACTTCGAAACGTTTTTGGGAATTGTTAAAATTACTTTGAAACTCATATGATTTTTTTTCAATGATTCAGTATCTAAATATAATATTGTCCTATATGTAAAGTGAACCAGCTGAAGTGCTAGTAAAGCGTTTATTTGTGGCTTGTCTTGAAGAGCTCTTACGAAACTCGTGGTTTCTATTCAAGGGGCCAACATACATAACAGAGAAATGTATTCGAAAAGAAGACATTCATGTTATGACACCATCATTTATTACGTATTAGTATAAGACGTGCTTGAACAAAACCCAGTCTAAAAATCTAAGTTTTGACTAACTAGTGCGTTATACAGCAAACACGCAAATAACCGAAAAAATGTGTACTGGAAAAGAAATCGATTATCGCAAACATAACCGTTCTAATGGATTAACTTAATCAATTACCCACGGAACACCTTATTATCTGTTCCGTGCAATTACCAATCGGAGTAGCTAGCTCTTAACTTTTTAGTTTATCAATTTACAATTCGCTGTATTTACGCTTATTCTTAGTTCATTGACATCGTGAGTATGAAAACTATTTTGACCGCCACAGTCATGTATAGATGACAAACCAAAATGTGCCCAGCACCCCACGGTTCGACTGTGGCGGTAAAAAGGTTAATGTGACGGTGCAGCAAGTGGCGCTGCCTTGTTTTGTTATGAAGTTACTGGATCCACCGAAAAAGTCGGATAACAGTGACACTGGCTGGTGACAGACGCTCTAGCAGAGCGTCGCATCTATGGTTTCATGGCGGCGGTTTTCTGATAACAGAGATGAGGTCAGGGGAGCCGCTGCTGATGAACCACTAATACGATGACCACTACTGGTAAAGGCTATCCTGCGCCGTCAAATGTATCTAGTGAAAAATATATGATTGTTGTTCCTATTTAATAAAATGATGAAATAATATTGTTCTGAGGGTAAAAGATAAGCACAACTATTAACTCAGAACTCTTATGTTCAGAGTAGGTTTTACTAATAGTTGTGTAGATCTATACAAAATGAATATTATCAATGTTGCTCTGCGAAGAACACATTATGTTTCATGTTGCATAGTTGGAGTTGCGGTCATCAATCACTCAGCCTATCGCAGTCCACTGCTGGACATAGGCCTCTCCCATGTGGCTCCTCAACACCTTTTGTGTTGTTGTCATACGGAAAGCGAAAATTTTGTAGGTGTTTCTGGCCGCATATACCTATGAGAAGCTACCAGCGGTCCATTTATCTGTGCTGTATAACGATGATAACAATAAAATAACCAACTGCACAGTTCATATGAGATGACAAACAATCTTTCTCTTTCACTCAACAACGCATTATCAGCAGCCAATTACAACCGCCATTAAGAGCCACGACATACAATAGAAGGCGCATCATGACAGTGACGAATGTGCTTGACAACATAATTACTGAGCGTCGTCGCTTGTAATTGGACATGTGGCATCTGTTGTTTGTCGAACTTGACATTGAGGTAGTGGTGATGAGAATGATGAGGTGTTGGAAAATGTTATTGTTACCTAATCTAGAAGTGAGTTTAGTGTCGTGAGAGTCAAGAGCTCATTCGCTAAGCACAACATGGTGGATATAAACTATATAGACTGAAACTACAATTATTTTAGTGCCAATGTATAATGACTTTGGAGGGCAAATCTCCAGTCTAGACTGGGATCTTTACTGAAAAAGGTCGATCGGAAAGGTCGTTCCAATGCAGATTCCTAAACGAAAGAACGATGAATGTAAACAAGCAAAAGGAGTATGTAAGGATCTTTAGTAGGTGGCGTTCTGTAGTTTCTGCCTGCACATGAGGAAATTGCGTGAGTTTATGCATGTATGTATGTAGATTCCCGTATCTACCTACATACACAAAAATATAGCTAACTTCTTAATAGAAAAAATCTCTAAAACACTAACAGGAATAGTTTTGTCAAAGTTAATGACTGACCCGTCTTCACGACTCAACCTGTAATAACTGTCAGTACTAAACACTACAATGTGACGGCCATGACAGGTGAACATCGCACAGGTATTTATGTAATTAGTACACAGCTATGTGAAAGGCTTCTGATGGATCCCACGGAGCAAGTACTTGCGAATAAAAAGTGGAATCATTTGTAATGTAAAACTGTCTTTGAAGATGTTTGTTCAAGTTAATAAGGAAGGGAAGAGAGATGACAGACAAGAATGTGAAAGAATTCTAAATGAGGCTTTGTTGAAGAGTGGCTTAGAAGCAGGACAACTTATAAAATTATGTGTTTCGCAAAAGAGGCCATAACTGCGATAATTTTAACTGTAAAAATTAAAGCAATATATACCTGTAAAATGGGTGATGAAAACGAGGAAGTCGGTTCGGGGTCTATTGCGAAAGACTCTTTTGAAAATGTAGACTGTTGCAAAAGATTTAGGAATTTATTTATTTATTTTTTCTATTGAAACTACATATTTCAATGCAACAGCACAAGAACTCCAAATATAAATCACCCCTACAGATTGAGCAACAAACTACTCACTTTCGAAGCCACAGCAAAGCATTCTTTTAACAACAATCTTTTTTCGTTAACGAATTTCAATAAACTTTTTTATTGATTCAAAGATTTGCAAAGAATCCGAACAGGTTATAAAGAAAAATTTGATTTGGCAAAATTTAATTATTATGGTGATGTTGTGTAAGGAGTTACTCGAAAGATTTTATATTTCTTTTAGCTAGATATCTACGATAAATGCGTAACGAATTAGTGATTTGTTCACTGATTATAATTATAGTACAATGATATAAGTGCGGTAAGTTGAAAATTACAGCCGAGGCGATATTGCTTGCCCGAGCCGTAGGCGAGGGCTAAAAGAAAGCAGAGACTGTAATTTTCAAAGCGCACGTATGTCATACGACGTTTTATAACATATTTGCGAGGAAATAAATAAAACTCGGACTGAACTTGCATATTTGCTTGTTTTCCATATGATGAAATTTTGATACGCTTGTAAGTATCTATGGGTCGATTTTTCGGGCGAGGCTTAGAGTAGCCTTTTTTGCTGCCTCTGAGACTTCTGCCGGTGTGGAATTAATAAATTCATCATTACTTGACGACATTTTCAAATAAAAAAAAGTACAGCGAAAAGAAAAAGCGCGCGGAATAATTTTTTCGCGCTTTTTTTTTTCAGGCATAGGCACAAAACAGCCAGTATTATTAATAAAGTAAATTAATATTTTTGTTTTTGTTACAGATATTAATGGTTGTAATTTATTGTCAAAATTAATTAAATTAAAGAATTAAATGTTTATTTATTATATTTTATCTCCCAAAGTTAATTTTATTCATAAAATGTTGACATCTTTTCTGAAATAAAAACTCTTTGCTAAGATTTAAAAAAGTACCGTTCGTTTTGACGGAGCATCTTGATAAACCGTGCGATTTACTTTACATTACCGCACAAGTGCGTAATGAGATACATTACGATATTGAAATTGGTGAAATAAGAGACCCTTTACGAGCAAATATGTTATAAATAATATTACTTCATCATAGCATGCTCTTCACATATATAGTTTTTCTTTTGCATGGATAGCTTAACATGCTGTATAACCAATCCGTTCGAAAATAAAGGCTATGTTCAATATGGTTTTGGTTTCCGCACTTGGTCCTTCAAGTGGACCATTGTGCGCGGGCCACGGAGGCCGTCGGTAGTTATTCCAACCAGCGCCCACCTAAGTTGATTAGCTCTATTTTTCAGAGCACTTACTGTGGCTGTTATGTAGATGACTCAGAACAAACAACAAAACGTTTATATAATTTAATTTAATGTTGTTAAATTAGGTTGTATTACGAGTAAATGCAGTAGCTGTCTTTGTAAGCAATATAGAGTTTGAAACGTTGTAGGTATAATTTGTAGTAAGACAGACAGAATGTCTGTTATTTAAGAATGTTGCTGATACAGAACTAGAAGAGGGAGCCGAGCTAGGGAAAACTAAAGTGTCATAGCATACTGAGCACAGGGGCAGACGAAAGTCATTGGGTCTGTAAAGTATCTCATAAAATTTGCAATTTTTCCTCGTTCAGCCAATCAAAGACAAAAGACAAAACAAGCGTGGTAGTGAAAGTTGACACACACACAGACGCGACAATTAATTATAATAATAAATGTTGGTGCGCGGTGAAAGGTGATTGATTCGCGATAAAGTCGGCGCCTGTGTCGGTTACGGCTGACGGAATGTGAGGATTTTCTTGACAGCGGACAGTTTATGATGCGTGATGAGAATACAGTTTAAGTAAACGATGGACGAGAAAAGGAATACAGACTTGAAGATCCAACACTGTAATAGGATGATGACAGTGAGATGAAAATGATAATTAAGAGATGAGTAGTAAATCTGCTGTCTAATCTCGTATACCACAATAGTGGATGTGTTTGGATGAACATAAACCAAATGTCAATCATATCTGTTGACAACAGATTTAGCTACTGTTCTAAGGGAGCAGCACTCTCTTTGTAGAAGTATTCTAAAATCCGAGGGTATGCCCAATATACATTAATTCATTTCGATCGAAAGACGTCCACTGCTGGATATAGGGCTCCCCGTAGCACCGCCACATCGACCGGTTCCGCGCTTCCTAATGATACAAACATGAATTCTTAATTTCTTTTCTTTCATTCACATTGCTTTTCACCAATCAGTTCTGCATCTACTGTCTTTGAATGATTGTTGTCTCTGGAGGTTCCGTCATCAATGTACATAAGTGTACTGGTTCGAGATCTTGTCTCGTTTCAGCCACTTTCTTCACCCACTGTTACTAAGAAGCTAAAGCTAAAGCTTTGATCTAAAGCTTCATAAATCAACATATCGATCGTTAAACTGCGGGGCGCTTCGACCTGGCTGGTTGCGTAACATAGATATACAAATCCACCGCACGACTTCGGATCCTATCTCTAAGGCTGTCAATTTGAGGAAAGGAATAGAAGTGCTGCTATAACTTCTGTCAGCGAATGATTAACAAACGGTAATCTTGAAGTGATCTTGGAGTAGTTAAATTATGAATTAATGTACCTATTCGCAGCCGTTACATACGAATGCGTAAATGAGAAACTACCCTGAAAGATTGCACTCTGACTTTAGTTATCTCGTGTCAGCACGATCAATGATATGCGATGGTAAAAAGATTACCCAGCCAGGGTTAGAGGCAGGGTTGACTGCCTCAGCTGCGTAGAATGAATCAGTACTTGTGGAAGGTCATTGCAAAAAACCAGTACACCCTGTACCTGGGGAGTTTGTTGCGCCACTTTTTCTTCCCAGCGAAAGCACTAGGAAGTGGTGAAGGGCGGGCATGTCAGGGGCTGTCTTATGTAATATTGACGTTCGAAAAGTGCTGATTCTCAGCCTAATTTGAATAAATGACTTTTGATTTTGGTATTGATTCCTAGAAAATTGGCTTTCTGTTATAGTATTGACTATTCGTTTTCTTTCAAATCTTTCATGAGCATAGTCATATGTACAGTTTGTCGGAATCGAGACTCACGACTGGTCAGGTTTTACTGCCTCTAATAACTAATAAATGCAGTTCTTATGTAATGTTATCGAATAACCTGAGATTTTTCCAGTGACTCATATCTGTTTTAAATATGCAATTAATTAACCACAACATCCTAATAATCTAATCTTTTAATCAAGTTTGCGGTTAAGCGCAGATACATAATCGGAAACGATTTGTCTCAAGCGATTAATACAAGCTCGAACTGCGTTAGATCTGCATGTTCATTGACTCGGCCACCATTCGCTCGAGTACATTCGTTACGTAAAGTGGACGTGCCTTCATTCATGCTATGGCCGATGATAAGGTGTTACAGGGCTGCTACAACTATGTGTGGAAAGGAAATAATAGAGGTGGGAAAATTAAATGTCATTGAGAAATCTATAAGTACCTACTAATAAAGCTGAAGTGTTTGTTTGAACATGCTAATCTCTGGAACTGCTAGTCAGGTTTAAAAAAAATCTTTTTGCATTTGATAGCCCTATTCTTGAGGAAGGCTATTGGCTATTTAATATCACGGTAGGTCCCTTAGGAGCCGAGTAAAAAGAAAAAAAGTCTACAAGAATGCATTAGCATTCTAGCATTAGCTAGAATGTTTAGATAAGAGAGAGTGAAATATAACTTCAATTTCGGAAGTCGGTGTCGTTGCGTTCACATTTTCGTTGTTTGCCACCGACTTCCGAAATTAAAGTTATTTTTCACTCTGTAGTGTTTTATTTGGATGTCGGTTGTTTTTGTTTTGTAAAAAAGTTTTTATTTTTTACTTCTAATTTGTACTTGCAATGGGTTCCAGCGCGTTTGTTTACGGGCTAATGAGGAAGCCGATTGTTCATCTAAACTGGCAGCGAAGGAAGGAGTCGAGCTGAATTTTGTTCCAGATTACGTAGATTATTATTATTTCAAAATAAAAAGTTTTAATAAATGGAAACAACATTTTAATATGGTACAAAACAGTTCAAAATGAGCTCCCTCAAGTCTGGTTTGACAGTAGTAGCTTAAGTAGAAATTATGTGAAGTTAGCTCTAAGATTACGGTCTGGACACTCGGCAAAGTTTGCATTTCTCATGAAGAAAGTAAGTTCTCCTAACTGCAACACATGCGATGTACTTGAGGATGTTGTACATAATTTGCTGATGAATTGCGTCAAGAACCAAGAGGAAAGGAGAATTTTAGTCAATGAGTTTAATTTAAATATATCACAGTTAGGTTTAATTCAATCAATTTTAGCACAACCGAATTCAGATGTGGCGAACAGATTTAGCAAGTTGGTGTACCATATTGGTTAAGATTGTCCTTTAATTTAAATTTAAATCATTGTATCGTAGTAGTCTGTATAAGGCATGATTGGGTTGGCGTGTCCATTGGGATAAAAACCCCAATTAACCAACAAAGATAAAAAAGTTGTACTTAGGTACCCCACACAAACTTGTATAACACTACCTGCTATGTAAATGTCAGTGACAGGATGTTATTATAATATCATCAATATAAACTAAGTGGCAAAAATACGCATTATTGAAGCTAACTCAAAAACTACTCAAGCAAATTCAATAAAAATTTATATGGGACCCCTGAGACATACCCCCTATCCATTAAAAAAATAATATTTGAAATCGATACACAATTGCTGGAGATATCGCGTAACAAACATACAAAAAAAAACTTATACCTAGTTGAATTGAGAACCTCCTACTTTTTTGAAGTCGGTTAAAAATACTGAAAAATCGTATGTGTAAGGAAAGCTTATGTTACATCTCCAGCAGTGCATTATTTCGAGGTGATGATAATTTTGCGTAGTTAAAACCGGACATCCCTAAAAAATGTTTAAATGTCCCTAAATAATATTTAAATGTTTTACACGAACACAAAACTTATAGTTTTTCGGCTATCAGCACGTATCATACTACGCATCATTTGAAATACTAACACGTATCCGCGGTACATCCGTCATAATGAGGGGGTACATAATCATACTATGCATCATTTGAAATCTAACACGTATCCGCGGTACATCCGTCATAATGAGGGGGTAAATAAAGCATTAGCGTTGCTTTAAGCGCGATGGTGCTGTAATAGTGCTCAGCTTGAGTATCCGTGACGGAAGGTTGCGCTCGCGCATCGTTGGGCGCGAGCGTGCGTGACTGAGGAGTCTGACTGCTGGTCAGACAGGTTCAGTGGGCACTGACATAGACGGAAATGTAGAATCAAGTGCCATCTGTGCATATTGAAGATACATAAAGATCTAATTAGTAATTGACAACATGACTAACTATTTCCACTAGGTACTAAATTAAATAGGTAACTAACTAGTTCCTACTCAGGGTAAGGCTGCGTTAGTCGTTCCTGCGCCCAAATCGCACTACTGCGATATCTGGCGTCGTTTATACTACACTTCCCATTCTTGCTTTACCCGGGATTCTTGGACACAATAGGTAAACTGGCCCACTAAATAAATAATCGCACAATCTAGTCATCTGCATACGGAATCTTCACAAAACCCACGAATGTATTTAGTGAACCTGTACTTGGCTGACGTAACGCGCAGTAACCCGACTACGGTTTTTGTTGAACGAAAGTTGTCGGTTAGGTAATAATCAACTAACACACATCTATGCTATCCTGGTGATTGGCCCGGTCTGTGTCAATTATTCGTTATCTAATGTTTTGGATTTATAATAATTATAAAAAAAACACTGCGGATTTATGTTATGCAGTAGATTGTTTGCCAAGGGAGCAAACAACTATTTTGAAGGCGAGAGTGTTTCTTTGAATCCAGAGCGGAGCGAAGGATTCTAGAGTAGAATCCCAAGCGCTGCGATATATTCAAAGTACGTCACTCGAGCTTAAAATAGAGTTGCTCCCGAGGTGGAAACTCGACCTTTTATCACCCTCTATGAAAAAATAAGTAAGTGCACGTCCTTATGAATAAGAATAGTATGTTTATTTATTTACATACAATTACATGAAGAAGACACACTCATTTTTATAAAACCAAGTAAAATTCAAATTTGAGTAAACTATTACGAACTCAAGGTAGAATGCGTTAGATGCAAAATTCGCGCGTTTTTTAATCGTTCACATTTTTTTTTTAATTTGTCTCGCGCCCCTTTTTCTTTAGCATAATTACAGCCTGTTACTTGTTCATAAAATTTTCGTGATTGATCTCTTTGGTGATCGGAACTTTTACTAACAATATCTACATTCCAAATTCAAATCACTTTTAGTCCCTAGGGATTAAAGAGCTATTTTAGTCCTTGTTTACGAAGAATACACTAGCTCTTTTTGAATAGATGTGATAAAAAGATACCTAGGAGACTTGCGGTTTGCTATTTATTTGTCCCACTGATGACTATGGGCGTCTGGGCTGTCTTTTTAAGCTTATTGTTACCCTGTGTGCCCTCCAGGAGTAAAGTAATTGTAGATACATAATTTTGCGCCATCAGTCAAGAGTCTCGACCCAAGACTTGGACGATTTAGTCGAAGTAGTTGTGGACTAGCCAGACTAAACATATCCCTGAAGCGGGTCCATAGAACTTATGGCCAATTGTGTAAGACTATGTGTATTTAGATAATTATTATCCAAACAATTGAAATATTCTATGTGAAGAAAAAAACAAGAGACGATAAAAGGCTTTTAACTACGGTTACTATTGAAACAATGCTAATTTACATAGTAAGAGATAACACGAACAAGTAGAATGTAACAAGAGAGTGCGCGGGAGCCGCGGGAACAGATGTTGATCGACAGACTCGTGTCGAGTGTCGATGAACTTCCGGCCGCTGTGGTTACTGACTACTGTCTCTTTGTGGGCTGTCTGCATGGTATCATTTTTAAGAACTTTATTTCCATAAAATGCAGTCACGTATTGTTGTTGCATTTATCAATCCGGTTTTATACAAGCAGCTATTACGATAGCAAAAGGATAGGATAGGACACTACAGAAAGATTTGGGATGCGTACTTCCAGTATTGTATCTTCGTCAGACCCGATACCAAACTTGCGTATCTACTGCAAGCTAATCTCAATTGAGTCCTACAGATCGCCATGTCTTTAACTTATTGGGGTTAACTCTTACAATCCCCACTCATAGATATTGAAGACAGCTGATAAAATACGCAACATCGGTACGTTGTAGATGTCGCTTATAATGTAACATCGATAATCAAAGCACTGGCTTTGCAATACCACCATCCAAATATTTGTAAACGCCGTCTAAAAGGAATAACAACATTTGTTCCGAGTCCAAAGACCACTTTAATTCACTTTCCCAATACCTCAAGCAAATCAATGTACTTCCTGCGGCTGCTGTCACGCGTTACTCCCGTACAATAATCACCCCTGTCAGTAACTGCAGTCACGTTCAAACGTAAAAATTACAAGAGCCTATAATGTTTCACTTTTTTGAGCCGAATCAATTCGTTCGGTTTGCCGGCCGTGCATGCGGAGCACAGGAAGGGTTAAGTCATTTACTGGCTACGTTTTTAGAATATTATCGCTTGATTGGATAGTGTCGATACGATTTTGTTTGTCTATTGGTTGGGGGAGCTTCCTGTACAGTTTTGACGAGAAGTACTAATTCAAAATATTCGGGAACTGTAGTTTATGACTTGGTCTTTGTGCCTTGCGTAGTTGTTATTTCGGTAATGTCAAATAATAATGAGTAATATGGCAGCGGCTATTAGTGTCTTTGAACTTGCGTCCCTGTTTGCTCTAGCGATAGAAAATCTACCTTTTCGTATCCGCAATATTTATTCACAAGATTAAAGTCTCAAGATCACACGACATCATTACACAATCAATATCGTAGAAAAACGGATATTGTTTGCGCTAAGTGACCAGAAAATGTGACAACGGTCAAGTGTGTTGTGTATACCCATTAACAGCACACTTCCGAAAGTTACACAATTTCATAAACACCCAACACCTACATTCAACCTATTATCCACCTTATAACAATCTTACAAAAAGGTGAATATAGTTTGCGCATTAGGTGTGATATAATATGACCTTTAGTGACCTGACACTGTGCTAGGATGCTATTATTTTGGCCGATTTAAAAATACATTATATTTTGTTAAAGAAATAAAACTGTGAATCACCGTTATGATGACACAATTTCACAGTTCAGGGGATCAGACCGGAATAAATCCTTTCAATCACTGTATACACCGGGACTTACAGCTTAGTACGGCCGTTATTCCAAGTGCGTACGATGTGATTACGGTTGAGACAATTGAGCCTGAACCAGTACCTAAAGCCCAATTGACGCCGACCTAGCCCTACAGTAACTACCTAGCACCCTAGTTATCCTAGCCCTATAGTAATTACCTACCTAGCACGCTAGTAAAAGTTACCCTAACGCCCTAGCCTACCATACAAACCACACCAACGTAGGTTACGTTGGTTATGTGAGAGGGAAGTCTGTCACAAGGAGACCTACGGTAACAGACGGAATTTGGGTAGGAAGAGGGTTTTGTGTACGTCGTGCAATGTACACAGGAAATGGTTTTCTTACTGCCGATCCCACAGACTTATAGGACCGATGATGGCTAAAGGTGTCTTGGCCACAGTAAGAGGAGGTATAGGAGAGAAATCACACTCGACTCCAGCTTGATGACTAGTTTAATTACAATAATAAACTTAATTATATACAATTTTTGTGGTCAATACACCATACACCATACATCATACCTATTTACATGTGTGTCGTGTGTGTATTGAGCCGATGAAGCGAAGATCTCAGTAGGCCACCTCTTAGTGCTGACGGTGTGCTGGTGTTGCCGGCGCGTAGAACGTATGTATGTCGCTCTTAATGCTGACGCTGTGATGCTGTTGTTGGCGCGTGTAATGATGGTATGTTCATGGTTGAACAATCACAATCTGAATAATTTTGAAGGATATTGCTAATCCATTGCTTCTTATGTTCGAAACATTTGTCTGCTCAACAACGTAAATAACGCAATGAATGTTGTTGAACTGTCAAAACGATTGAACGATGACATTGGTACTGTTAGTGTGTTACACAATTACCCTGCTGTTCTTATTATTAATCCATCGAATAGAAAGATTTCCGCAGATTCACAGAAGTTCCAACTTCAACGCATACAGTTGTATGTTCTTACCACTAAGGTGGTGAAAAAAGAGAGAAAAAAAAGAAAAGAAAAGAAAAAAGTATTCTATTCTATTCTATTCTAACTATTGACTAAGACAAGGATCCGATTAGGTTAAGGGTTACCGCTGGCCCGGAACATAAAGGGCTAAGGAAGGAACACTGGTGGGTTTTAGTCAGTAAGAGTCTGACACTCCCTTCCGCTCCACCCAGAGCGGGAGGGGTCATTTGATGATTTCCCATACTGAAAAAAAAAGACAAGATTCCCATGACACAATGCATCCGGACGTCACTATAATGTCTCTCTCCGGGACCCTAGACCAGTCCAGATTCTTGCCAGCTATTTATTTCCTAGAAGGCAATACCAATTCAAACCACCTCATCGGGCGACATGTGATTTTCATTCAAGAGGCACTTCACACCGTTTCTGTACTAATTGTTTTGCTATTCCACCCAGAAGTTCACCAGCAAACAGATATGTACGTAAATAATTCCCACAGAGCAGTAATGTAAGTTCACGCAACATTATCGCACTGCATGTAATCTCGGTTTAATACGGCTTTTATTAGGGCTTTCAAATACCGGATTTTTTCAATACCGGTATCAATACCGGTATTGAAAAAGTCAATACCGTGATCCCGGTATCAATACCGGTTGTCCGGTATTGAACGCAAGTTCAATTAGGACATTAATAAAACCTATAAAATACGCCTTTTTGTATTTTCAAATCAGTATTGTTCTTATTATTCTATTGAAAATACTAAAATAAATACGTTATACCTACATAGCTTTCTTAATTCTTTTATAATAATTTGGTAGGTATTGGTTGATTATAAATAATTATTTAGGTAGGACTAGGAATTAGGAACATAATGAAAACTTAAACTGAATCTACTCTTTTTGCAGGAAGGCATTTCACATAGACTTTGTTTGCACAATATAAAAAAATATATATTTCTTATTATTACCTAAATGTCATCATGTCTCATATAAAAATCAATATAGGTATCATTATTTGTAGAAATGTAAGTAAGTAAAGCATACCTTAACTAGCTAGTAGCAATCATTTGGTAATCATTTTAGTAACATTCTTAATAATTCAGTTATAAAAAAACAATCAAAAAATCTAAAACTAAACAAGAAAAAGAAATCAAGAATCAACATAGGTATCATTATTTGTAGAAATCCAAGTAAGTTAAGTACAGCTTAACTAGCTAAGTAGCTAGCAATCATTTTAGTAACATTATTAATAATTATGTAATAAAAAAACAACCAGAATCTAAAACTAAACAAGTAACAAAATAAATCAAGCGTTAATAACAATTTCTGAAAAACAGTAAAAAAATGTAAAAGTAATTATAGACGCGTTATCCCGTCGCCTTTGCGAAACTGACTGACAATAGTGACAATAACAAAAACGACACATAAATACAGCTTGATTTCGGGCATTGTCTCTGGCAGGGTGCGGGAGGGTGAGCTTAAGATAACAGCGCGACGCTTGCGCTGAAGAAAATAAGTGGGAGAATAAGATCACATAATTTTCAGATCTAATGTTTGTAATACCGTAATCACGGTATTGGGGCGTCAATACCGGTATTGTAAAAGGCCAAAATAAAATCCGTGATCACGGTATTACGGGATCCCGGAATACCGGTATTGAAAGCCCTAGCTTTTATATTCACATTAGACTCGCGTTTAGTTAGCTGTGGTTATCGCGATGCTGTGCGGTCATAGGAGGTTGACTTGTCAACTTGGAGTTGGATCTCGGACCACGTAGTGTTATCGAGTTTGTTCCGACGAATGGTGATCGTAAAGTTACCATTCTTATTAGCTGAAGACTCGACGCCAAGATTTTAACGTGAAAACAAAATAAAATTTTACTCTTTCAGATTAAAAAAGTGACAAAAAAGAGTGTCAGTGCTGTCTGACATAACAATATGATCGTGCTTATAGAAACATAATCTATCGAATCTAGGCAAATTCATTACATAATACATAGCTTGAAGATGATAGAGACTTGGGTTGGGTGGTCAATACAACATGGAATTCCTTTGAATTCCATGTTGTATTGACCACCCAACTCAAGTTTCAGTAGTGTCTTTACAAATCTAAATTAAGCAGTCAATTGTCTAATATTTATTTATTTATTTTTTATTTTATTTATTTATTTATATCCTCACTTACAACTATTTTTACAGGTAAAACCCAATGCAACAGTGAAGTAAACTTAAAAACTTATTTTCTAAAACTTATTACATATATGGTTATCCTTGTGAATTCACTCAGTGTACACGCAAAAACGTCTATCTCCTCTGCTACAAGGTTAAGGGTGCGAAGCGCCCGCGTCAGGGGCGCCTGATTTAACAGATTAGTGCGGCCACGAGGTATAGCCAGCAGCTGAGGCCGCCGTCGCCGCCACACATATCTGTCGGGCACACTCAAACACACCAACCCTAATATGTCGGCGTTATGAATCTTGCCTCTAATTACTTTAAATAAATAAGAGACAAGTGCAAACTCACGCCTAACTCTCAGCTCATTGTATCCAACCATGCCTAATATAAACAAGGTTGGATACATAAGCGGGTAAAAAGGATATACTCCATAGAGCCTCAAATATAAAAATCTAGCAAATTTATTTTGTATTCGCTCCAACATGAGACTATATTTAGTCTCATGTGGGGCCCAGATGACTGCGTTGCATTCTAATTGGCTTCTCACCAAAGTGTTATATAATGCGATAACCGCCGTAATATTTGTGAAACCACGAACAGTACGCATAATAAACCCCAAATTTCTGTAGGCCTTTTTACAGCAATTGACTATGTGATCACGAAACGCAAGCCCCGCGTTAAGACTAACTCCTAAGTCCCTAACCTCTGTAACCCTGATCATCGGCATCCCATCAATGCTGTAATCATGCACAATAGGACTACGTGCACGCGAGAAAGTGATGGTGACACACTTTTGGGCGTTGAATTGCAAAAGGTTTTCCTTGCTCCAAGTAACTACGCTATCTATGGCCTTCTGTAAGCGTTCACAGTCCTCATCACCCCTCACTGCCATGGATAACTTAAGGTCGTCTGCAAATAATAAACAATTTGCCTCCTTAACGACTTCGGGCAAATCGTTTACCATAATTATAAATTGCAGAGGTCCGAGGTTAGTCCCTTGGCTTACCCCTGACCACGTAAAGTACGGCTCAGACTTGTGTCCCTCGTACTCTACGTATTGCTGCCTATCCCTCATGTAACTGGCAAAGAAATGAAGTAGGTGCGGAGTGAAACCAACGGCTGCTGCAATATAAAATAGGTTGATTAACGAATCCTTACAGATGAGGTGGTTCCATAAATGTTCATTAATACTAGGCTAAAATAGTTACAGACTAGAAACTTCTTGCATTCATCGTTTGTGAAGACACTGGCTACAAAGCTCTGTGTAATGATGATCGAGCGATGTATTAACTTCTTTAGTATGACTGGCAGTGGAAACAAAATAAAGTATATTTGGGCGATGTTGCTTAAGAATAATTTGGAAAATGTAGCATTATAAGCATGAAGTAGCATAATACAGGGTGGCAGATGGACGCGCTAACTGAAAACATTGATTTGGTACATGATTCTGAAAACGCACCCAGCGTTGAAATTTTTCATCTGTTATTAAAAATAAAATGCCGTTCCATATATTTTGACCGCGTAGGTATTGCACTGTTCCATGAAACAGCAGCTTTTTTTTTTTGTAAGCCGGCTAACAATTTCGACCCTCGGGGTCTAGAATCATGTGCTGAATTCATGGTTTCAAGTTACGCGTCGATGTTCCTGCCACCTTGCATAATATTCTCACATACATTACAATTCGGACTTCCTCTCTGTGAGAGGGAGTGGGCCGTCATCCACCACGCAGGCGCAGTGCGGGTTGGTGGATGTCACATGTCTTCGAATTTTTGGTTCTAGCTAAGGCATTGAGGTTTCTTTAAGAAGTTTTTGTTCGCCAGTTTGAGAGCCGGAAAATGCATTAAGGCTCCTTCAAACAGGCGCGACACTCGACAAAATTGCGCGCGACACAAAGGCACCGCAAGTCGCGCAACGAGCGGTGCCTTTGTGTCGCGCGCGATTCGCGTCGCGCGTCGCGCCTGTTTGCAGGAGCCTTTAAAGGGAAGGGAAAACGTCAATCCAAAGTGTTATCTAAACAGATTATTTATTATGTTTCAACACCGGATCGAGGAACCTCCGCAATGATGTACGAGCACTTCGCACGTAGTCATTATTAATAATAATTAGTAATTAATTTCAATGTTCTCCTCTGTAATGTTGTGTGACCTTGTGCTAAGGTTGGTACAAGTTATCGTTATATAACGCTAATATTTCATGCCTCGTTTAACTCAAGATATTGAGGTTGTATTTTTGTTTTAACTTATTAATATTAATTAAAGTTTGGCTTGAAAATGACGTATGTTGGACGTCAAGTGCTATACAGGGTCAAATTAAATTAGCTAGCGAAACTCCGCACACGTGATGTGTATCGATATCTAAACACGAAAAAAGAAAAAGAAAAATATTTAATGTTTCTTTTATTTATTTATTTATTATTTAACTAAAACGGTTTACAACCAATTACAGAAGTTAAAGACAGTTTACACATACCTACACATAAAACATTAAATATAAAATCAAGTAAAAAGTTAACAACACTTTCATACATCCCTCTCACAGCACTTCTGACATGCCGACAAAATCTTCGTCCATTCGTCCGCAAACAGATCGTTTGTTGGATTAGAGTCTAAGAGATCATTAAGTGCGGCCAGAGTACGTGGTACTGGGGACTTAGCACGCGCAACGGTGCGACATGGAGGCACAGCAAACAGCCTGTGCCTTCTGCCGTGGCAGTAGTTGTCTGGCACAAAGAAGCGAGCCAGAACAGCATGTAGATCAGGCGCGTCAATATTGCCACGGAGCGTCTTACAGGCTATGGTGAGCTGGTCTTTTGCTCGCCTTACCTCTAACGAGTTATATCCGAAGCATCCCAGTAGAAATTTAGTCGGATAGAGGTATGGGTAATAGCCGTGTTTACGCTTATAGAGAAACCTAAGGAACGCTTTTTGTACCTTTTCCAGTATAAGTACGTAGGTACTTTCGTGTGGATTCCACACGCGAAGGGGTCGACGACCGCTGGTGGTGTTGTTACTTGAAGTATCAGTTGAGAAAATAATATATGTTTTATCATGATTTGATGTCAATACCACCATGTCTGTGAAGTTTACCCAAAAAAAAACTGATTTTTTAAACTGATACTTCGAGTGAATACACCAACTGCTAAAAAAATCAAATTAATTATTTTGTATCATGTTAAGATATCGACCCACTACGTCTGCGAAGTTTCGCTAACTAATTTAATTTGACCCTGTATTTAGCAGTAGGTAAATAGTAGACCTTGTGAACAAAATCATGGCAGGCATGCGGTTTGTGCTGCTGAAATTATAGGGAAATGAAACATTTTGATTTTGTCTAGAGTCGTGTCAACTTTAGAAGGTTGACACATCGTTGGCAAACCCCAGGAGGTGTTTCAGTTGTTCACAGGGGATGTTATCTACTTTCTATTGAGTTCATAAAATCCTACACAATCAATTAGAAAGAAAGAAAAATAGGTTTATTTGTCACAGACACACGTGTTTACAAAAAGATAATTAACTCTAATACGGTAATACGTGCTCGTGTCCGCAACTTCACGTCAATGCGCGCGTGTGTTGCGTTAATTAAGAAAAATAAAAATAAAGTAGATCTATCCAGAAATAGTCGACAGCTGCCGATAGTCATGACTGTGTCAAGAAGGCTTCCACTCAGCATCATGCTGTGCTGTAGGGCACCACAGCGCTGTTTTTCAGTGGTTACCCGAAAAGGACCGAAACCGAGTCGTATTACTTCCTTGTGAATTAAAATCACGGATGTTTAGAGGGCCTACCTTAGCTAATTCCCAGGAGCTCCAAATCTATAGCTAAACCATTGGGATCTCATAACATACATACCTAGCTACGCCTGTGTTCCTCGACGCGTTACTCAATCTTGGTGGAGTTGGCGCTAAGTATTTTCCTCTTCCATTAACATGTTCCAGCTGTCACGTTATAATTCACTCCCTCTTCGTTCCAGTTATTCCAATTGATCTTTTCTTTAATGTCTTCATCCATTAAAATTTAATCTCTTTCGATCACGTGGTCCTCTTTCGTTACATGCCCATACCAAGAAAGAAGTCCTTTCAACTTGTTTGTCGCCGTCCAAACTTCCTGATTTATTTGAACACAAATACTGCAGTAGTTATCCATCGAATTAATAGACAAATGAGTTCTATTAACGTACTAACACTTGAGCAGCGATCCGCCTCGGTAATCGAACGGCTCTATGATCGCCGCGTCGCATCATAAATCATGTCCGTACCTTCTCTGTAGTCGCTTGCGCATGGGAAACCGCTGCGGAAGCAAGACCACCTGTCGCTCGAGGATGGTGTTATGCTGCATGTACCAAGTGAATTATGGGCGAGTTCCTCTCACCGAGAGGAGGTTAGTGTCCCAGCAGTGGGAACATTATAGGCTTATTATGTCATGCTATTGTATTTTTTTGAAATGTTGAACTACGGAACCCTGCATTTTGCTTGGTCACACGCACTTGGCCGGTTTTTTTTTACAATTATTTTTCCTTAATTAACTAATCCACATGAAATACAAATAAAAGTCAACTGTTTACATTGTACTTCTACTTTGCAACGATATCATTGCCTGATCGTTTCTAATTAACAACAGTCGTTTGTTATGTAGTAACATTGTGTTTAGTAAATATTTCTCATGTTGCATGTTTGTTAGGCTCTATTGTCAGTGTATGATGTTTATTGTTAGACTAGCTGCGTCCCGCGGTTTCGCCCGCATAAGTTTCGATCCCGTGGGAATATCGGGATAAAAAGTAGTCTATATGTTAATCCAGGGTGTCAGCTACCTCCATACAAAATTTTATCAAAATTGGTCCAGCCATTTGAGCGTGAAGAAGTAACAAACATAAAAAACACACAAACACTCACAAACTTTCGCCTTTATAATATGTATTAGTGTGACAATTCCTGTAGTGGAATTGTTATTCTATTGCGGTTATTGTGTTATTGATATAAATGCTCCCTTTTCTTTGAAATCGGTTAAAAGTGATTGTAGGCACATTTAAAACAACTACTATAACTGTTTGAAGCACTTTCAATTATGTACTTTACATGTTGTAAAGGAAACGTGTTCCTAAAATTATAAAGATGAGAAAATTCGTCCACGTTACTGTCATTTCACCCAAAGTCTTAATACTTGACGTGACTTCATTCCATTGGTAATTGACCTACACGATTACTACACAAAATTTTAATAGCTGAGGTATTGTTTAATAAGATTTTTTCATGACCGTTCGTTGTTCATTTTCAGCGGTGGCCTCACGTTGCCAAATTGTCAAAACTCTGCTCATCACAAACCGCACCAATTTTGAAAACAATAACCATAACACAATACGGTTGTTTCCCATTTCTGCAGATATAAACAAAATAACATCTATGATGTCATTCATTCAGTACTGTCATTCAACAATAGCATAAATTCTTCAGTCTCGCATGATGCGGTTCAAAAGCTTTCTCGCGTCGCATCTGGGTGAGTCGTAAGCTCGGTGCTACTCGTGAATCAACTCCCGCGCACGCCGCACGCTCATCCTTGTTTCGCGTATTGACGGCGTTCGATCGTTCGATTTTTTAATTGATTAATTATTTTTTTATTGACTGTGCACTGTGGACTGGACTCGAGTGTATTAGTGATTGGATTTTCTAATTTTTTTTGTTGGATTTGTCTCGTTTACGCGTTGTAAGTATGAATGTTTATTTAATTTTTAGTAGCTGTTACATAGTAAATACATATTTTTAAGCCCGTAAAAATACCATGAAAAGAATTAATTATCGACTAATTGAAATTCAAAACAACAGCAGCAATAGCAATTTGTAAGTGACGGTCCGCGGTATGACGGTGGGTCACACATACAATTGTTAGATATACTTTCAAAAGCCTAGATACAGCCTGTTTATCTAAACATCTTTCATGGTCCCATGTGTACCAGCCATACATACTATTTTCCAGTAAAACTACACCGAACATAAAAACTTTCTTCTTAACAAACAAGAAGGCAATCAATTAATACTTAAAACACGATTAATCTTTCGTAGTCATAAGAACAATTGCCGCTCCATCGAGTACAGCTTCGCCTCACTAGAGATCAAGGTCGCGGGTTCGATTCCCCGGCGGCGCCGCATCGTCCGCATCTCGCATCGTATCGATATGAAACTTAACTACCACCTTTGTTTCAAATGGAGCGTTGATTTTCTTGTTTAGGTCTCTAATCTAGTGCTTCCATGCACATATTTTCATCATTTTCCCAAAATAGTAGAGGAAGCCCAAGTAAATGATAGATGGATTGTCTTAAAGAATCAATCATATCAATCTGCGTAGTCTTCTCACAACTATGTTGGGGTCGGCTTCCAGTCAAACCGAGCGACTGCCTATCTGACCGCCTTAATCCAGTTACTGGGTAATACGATACCCCTTGGTAAAACTGGTTGTCAGACTTTTGGGCTTCTGACTACCCGTAACGACTCTCAAAAATCTATAGGAATGACCGCCGGCACCAACGGCTTAATGTGCTTTCCGACGTACGCAGGGGTCTCGATACGTAATGCATGGTTCCCCATCCAAATCACAGCTACATTGGACGATCTAGATTCGAGCAATACATGCGGATTATTTTGGAGTTACTCTTAGAAATGTCTTAACAAGACACTAATAAAAACCCTTAATTGTAATACCGCACCACACTAGCACGATCGGGAGCAGAGCATCTGATTACTAGAGCAATAAAGATTGAGAGACGATACCTGCATTCGAATTGTCCTTTGCAATGATTGTCTCGGATTAACGTTGTCTTCAACATGGTATGTTTGGTACGGCCGGTAATTTTCATACTGAGGAAAGACAGTGCATCGAAATAGTAGATAATTATTATTAAACGCAGACAAATAGCAAGTCCACAAAGAATAAGTAAGTTACAATCGTATACGACTTCATTTGTCATCATCATCTCAGCCAAAATATATCCACTGCTGGATATAGGCCTCGCTCAATCACCGCCATTACGACCGGTCCTGCCTTTCCCGCATCTGATTTCATTTATGAACATATTGCACGTATATGTAAGCGACCACCAACATCTTATCTAGATTTCCATGTGCTAACTAGAAACGATTAATGTCCCACACTTGAGGCTCAAAACGAAAGCCCGTCCCGTCGGGCAGGTTGTAACATTTCACCGCTATATATACGACTTGGTGAGGGACCCGAGCAGGTGGAGCTTCGAGAAAGTTGTGTGATGCTGCGGGGCGGTGGAATGTGTGGCTAAGATCGGATGGGAGATATGTGGGATAATATATATGACATAAACGTATGTTTTAGTGTAAAATGTCATACACAAGTGTGTATGACATTATACAGTCATAATTCTCCTGCCAATATCCTAATTTATTCGTGGTCGGCGCAACATGTCTCTTTCTTCCATACTTTTCTATAAGTCATAAACTCACCCCACTTAGTATCCACCCCCTTACTAGCTATATCATCTTTCACACAGTCCATCCATCGTTTCTTTGGTCTTATGAAGCATTGATCCATTATATTGAAGAAAGTTTATTGGCGTATAATACAAAATTTCCAGTATTTCATGAAAATATTCCAGCAGCATATTGCCTTTACCTATAAGAAGTAATGTTATCAGCACCAAGGCCAGACGATATTTACTTGGAGATTATAAGCGAATAACTAAACACTGAGTGTTGTGTTAAAGAATACTGTTTCCCCTTTACTTTTGTGATTTTTATCTAGTTATTATATACAGTTGCAGTTGGTTGGTTTGGGTTGGTTGCAGTTGTTATGGGCAGTCAATGTTGAATTAGCTTTCCTGCTCTATTTTTCCAACGTCACTATTATGAAATGTTTCTTTATGTATGTAGATTTTTTAAGACACTTACACGTCAATATTTTAAAAACTAGAGAAGGAATGCCGAATCAAGTTCAGAAGTCACGGTCTTTTTAGGAACGTGCTAAGCAATCATAATCCCCTATCATTATAGTTAAATAAATTTACATCATAATCTATTTCATCCTGCTCTATGATTATCTTCTTGGAATTTCCTTCGTATTTCTATCAGGGCTTAATTAACTCTTGGACGGGAAGGAAAGTGGTTGACCTATTTTCGCTCTTATTTTATGATGGTTTCTACATAACTCTATTTAATTGGTTTTAAGGAAACACAGAGCTGCGATGGCCCAGTGGTAACGACCGCGACTTACGAGTTGTAGGTCGTGGGTTCGAACCCAAGTAGGCACTTTACTTACTTTTTTTTAAACTATTTATGATTATGCTGACTAATGACAACGAACAAACGTTCTTGACTCGAGATCAGTCAGTGTGATCAGGAGGTACTTACTGGGCAGCTTCCGTGTTTAGCCATGTTAGTCACTTTCCACTTTTCCTTCACAGGTTATTGTCTCCCATCTCCTTTGTTTAATTCTGTCCCTACCTCACAGCACACACGTCCACGTCTCGTCCTACCTCACAGAACACACGTCCACGTCTCGTCCTATTTGGCGCGTACAGTATATATTATGCTAAACCGCACATACATTATGCATGGCCGACACCTCAGACTAGAGCACTACTAACACCTAGATTAGTCGCCTAAATACCACAACATATCTGTAACTGATTCACGTTGTCACCTACTTATAGGAGATCACACGTTACACGGCCGGCTCGACACTCTGTTGAATGTCTATGACTTTAGAACTATTAAAAACAAACAACATGTCAATGTGTCTTGCTTGAAGGGCTTGCAATTTCCAATATTGAATTAGGTAGAACCTAAAATTTTAATAAATGTTAGTCAGATGCTGAGAAAATGGTTATTAGAAGTTAGATTCTTTGTGGATTCCTTGTGAACACCCTGCGTTTAGAAAAGACGGGTAAGATATATTGGTCTTCTATAAAAATTTACCTAATTAGCACATATGAACCCTTTTTGGGATCTTCGTTGAAAAGCACCCCCCTGTGATACGCTTTAAACTCGATTAGCGAAAATACAGGAAAAGAAAATCTTCAGTTTGCACCAGTTACATAGTTAAGTACCTATCTTAATTTACATAATCTGTTCACACCACGTCACAGTGAAATGAGAACAGTGAATCAATTCCGTACAAACACTGGAAATTGTTACACATACCGTTTGACGTCGCGAGAATTTTGAGAATAATGTTAATTCGTATAGTTCAGATAATGTGAAGAATTATAATGAGTGTAGGTCTATACTTTCTAGGGTATTACTTTTGTTAGGTGGCATTTGCTTTTTCTCAATATATTTTGTATGATTTTATTTTATGGTGGCTCTGAATGCTTAAAAAACTAAAAATGTATAAACACAAATATACGGTAAAAAAATAACAAACATGCCTTTGACGAAGAACACTTTAATATTGAAGTCATAAGCAGCGTGTAATAAAGTTAAATAACGTATAGCGTTATAACTTTATAAGTAGCGTTATACAAATCGACCACGATGACTGCCACTCAATGAAGTATCGATAAACAAGTGATCGAGTTTATTGAGCGTCGATTATGTTCCGTTCTCGAAACATTCTCGATTTGATATCTCCGGAAAAGGAAATAATTCGATATTATATCGGTATTGATTGTGTAATCGACCGAGCAATAACGATGCAATTAAAGTTTTATTAACTAGGTTAAAATATCGTATACAAATAATCGTGATAGTGAAAAGAAAACGTCACGTATAAATGTATTAATAAATAGCTGAACCGACAGGTTGTCCTGTCCAAAGGGTGAGTTCGTACAATAATCTCATAGGAAAAAGAACGTTCAACAGTTTGTCCCGAATTTGAAAATTTCCCAATTTTTTTCCCATAAATAAATTATTTTCTGTAAGTAGGTTTATACAAACACTTTTGCACGTCAATTATATTTTTTTAAACTAGATTAGATCGGCGTTTCCAATCTGACTATTCTGAGAAGAAAGGCTGAAACAAGCTCAGAGGTCATTGTCTCTTTTAAAGTCCAGACAAAATCTTGGTCAGATCGTGTGAAACCATGTAGATTGAATGTCTGAAATGGTATTTTGAGGAAAGAACCACACAGATTGAGCGGACCTGTCCAATCAGTGCACGCATTTGTCAAAAATCGTGCAGCTTAACTCAGAACTTGAGGAACTCAACGATTCGACGACCAATACCAAAGAAAGGACATTTGGGTAGGCCGCGTAAATTATTCAAACTGCCAGATTATGATTAAAACTAACTAAGAAGGAAACAGAAAAATAAATTACCCACATAGTCCTCACATTCACAACAATAAAATAAAAACTTTACAAAGTAAATATTCATGTCATTGTATAAATAAAATTCATCAATGTCAATGTATACATAAAAAATCCGGATCATAAAATCCTACTTCGGACTAATACAAACATTTTCAAACAAAAAATAGCAAAATCGGTCCAGAGTGATTGCGCTTACTAAGGAACAGCATTCCATTTTTATTTATATAGAATATTATAAATCTTAAACAGCTACTTATAATTTTAATAAGAATTTTTATAGCAACAAATACAATGATTCGCATAACAAGATACAATAAGTAAAAATTACAGTTACCTAAACTTGCGTAATTATAAAACAAACATGAGAATAAATTCATTTGAAGAATCGTGAGTGTTTCTCATTTGTATACAATCATTTAAAATAACAATATAAAGTGTAACAAAACGTGGTTTTTAGCATTTTGCTGAGATTTCGTAAAAAAACTGTAATTGGGTTACTATTGAAAATGAACTGTGGCAACAGTCGAGTTATCTCAGGCCAATTATGGTGTTGTTTCTTTAAATATTTTTATACAATAGCGAATCATTAATTGCCTTTGAATATTTAGTGTTAGCATTGTAAATAAAACACTCATATTTGTAGGTACAGGTCGCTGCAGATATTAGAGGCGCAACTCTCGTAATTTCAAGAACGTGCACAGTCTGATCTCAGTCTCAATCTGTCAAAAATATCTCTAAATTTCCCTACATTTTTGACAAGTTTTTGTCATTTGTTGAGATGAGATTGCGATTAAGATTTTGAACGTTTTAAATGACGAGAAGTAGCCTTCAGCTCTCAGGGATATACTTAATAATAATATATTTATTTCAGATTAATGTCCCATAATAACAACAATAATAAAAATAATATAATATGTTGTTAGTAAAAAATCTTAACCTAATGTTAGTAAAACACAAAATTGAAGCGACTGACACCTACGTGTGCAGCCGAATCCAGTGAGCCAGCATGGGGCTGTCCCACCTATCACACAACACACTCAGAATGCTGTGGGAGCTAGCTCGCAATCTACCGAGAGTAGAAGCGCACCGTTTCCGTATAATAACATTCCGGAAGCGCTACAATATCGTGGTGGACGCAACAGCATACTGAATACATTGTTATACTGGACACGCAGAGCGTTGTATGCCCTCAGCGTATACCTGACCCACAGACTGCATGTGTAAAAAGACTGGCAGTATGCTCTGAAAAGGGTTATTTTGACTTGCGTCGTACAACGTGCAAATCTGCGGATCAGCATACTACCTCGCCTCGCCTCCCGGCGCTCCCTCTCTATGTCCAGGTCATCATTTACTAAACTTCAATTTGATTATTTTATTTTGTTTTTATGAGTTTCCAATTCACTTAAAAATGCGAAAATTACCTTTAAATCCAAAACTGTAATTATCATATAACAAGGGAAAACATTATTATAGTGCAGGTTAAAACTTGTTGCGCATTTCCGAGTAAGTCGTGAATTCGAGTCGTGATTGAGACAAAAACCTAGTTTCACAATTATACATCACACATACAACTTACGGGCGCAGGATAACTAATGTTAAGGATTCTGTACAGTAAAGTTGTATCTTTAGGAGTAAGAATTACAATGAAGTAAGATACAACTATCCTACTAACTGTTTTTATATATCACATTCTAAATAAAAAAAATGGTTATGCAAATTAGGCTGAGAATCAACATTTTTCGAACGTCAAAATTACTAAAGACAGTCCCCCAAAACGCCCGCCCTTCACTACTTCCTAGTGCTTTCGCTGGGGAGAAGAAGTGGCGCAACAAACTTCCCAGCAGCACAGCTGTCTGTTCAGTTAGAAGAACTTGATTCTATGTAATAGTAGGTAAGCAAAGTAATTAACATTACGAGACACAGAACATTGAATTAAATATTTGCCATACGTCAGCTAGCCACGCCATGTCGGAAGACAGCTTTAAGAGAAGACAGGATTACAGAACTGATATTAAGGCGCTGATTATTTCGTAGGCAATGAGATGAAATGAAATGAAAACAAGCAAGATTAATTAAAATATAATTAGAAATCAGTATCAGTTTTATTTATCATCTACAAATAATTAAATAAGTACTTAATGGGTGTTGTTTGTGTAAATATTACATAGTAATGGTTGCGGCTTGCGTCAACGGAAATCCGTCAAAAATACTTTCATATTATGACGGAACTGCAAATAGATTAAATGGGGTGGGGGACCACGGGCAAGTACCGGTATTGACACACTATTTGGTCTTCCTAGACTCTAGGAAGACCATACTATACTCTAGGACCTATACATACGATACTCTAGGACCTAGAGTATTAATGGTCTTTAGCCGAAGTTAGGCCGATAATTAGGCGTTACAAAAGTACCACAATAACGTGACAACTTTTGGTTTTGCTTACCTACTTTGTTGTTGCAATATTATAAAATAATATTTTATTTATTTCATCACCAAAAACCATGACTAAATTCAGTACTGCAGCTGCACAGTTCTTAGAAAAAGTCGTTTTTAATGTAACAGCACTTTTATTTTCGACACCAAGAATATTTTTCAGCTCATCCCGTTACCATAGCAACGCATAGAAACTAACGGAACCACATAGTTTTGTCGCCCCGTCGTCAAATGTCGCGCCGTAAAGTCTGGCCACAGGTTCCGCTAACAATGAGGCGGTACTTGTATGTTATGATTACGACCAGTTTTATATTGTTATATGTATGTGAATAGTTTACGGTATATGAGTCGACAACGAATGGAGAGCTAACTTCATGCAAGCATGCTGCAATACACACACGGCCCTGCGAGTGCATCTCGCCGAGCTCTAACTCAGATGATGCTTGGACCCTGTTGGATATTTACTCATGTCATTTTTACGTCGGGCTAAAAACGGCTAAAATACATTTTAACAGGAAAAATATGTTGCCTATCGCTTAAGAAAAATGTCTATTTTTTCTTAATTCCTTACCATGCAATGTTAATTATTTCATAATTACTTACGTCATGCTAGCTTTTTCCGTCCACTTTTGATCTTTCCTATTTTTCACATCATATGGTCTTGTGGCGCTCTCATCTATCAATCAGTTCTTTTGTACCAATGGGCACCCATTTTTCTCAAACATTCATAATCTTAACAGTTTCCCTGTCCCATGAGTCATATATGATTCATGTTGATTGTTTAACTATTGTGTCTATACTTTATGAACAGTTAAGTTGTTAAGTGTTTTGATAGTTCAGTCTGTGCGGCTTTCCTAAAAACAGAAAAACTGAATCCAAACATGTGTAACAGACAACTCTTTTCTATTTAAAAGTTTGCGAGTAAACCTGATAATCAACAATTTCCACAACAAAAAAGTACTGGTACTCATTTCCATAACCTGTCCATTAAAAAGAGAGTAACTAGGTATTCTAGGAGGAGCCCATAAAACGGTTTTTCTTATACTTTCATAACGCTTCAAGCCTTGTACAGTATCAATTTGTGAAGCACAAAGACACTGCTCGACGTAGAGCTACACGTTAGTCCATAATCTATGAGCATAGTAACCTCTTTACCTCAATAGATTCACTTTCGCGAGTCGCCTTATGTCATTATGTTTTAGATTATTCGATTATTTTTCGGCTTTAGTGTTGTCGGGTCGTTAACTTGATTTGATAGGGTCTAGCAGCGCGAATATTTTTTATAATTTGTGACAAATTGTTTGACTTATTACAACATTGGTAATTATAAGTTATTCATAATTAAGATAAAATGATCTTACGTCACACACGCTACTGCTGTAGGTACGCATGTTTCTGGGGTTTTCAGCAAAGAAACGCTAAATATACAAACCTGAGTTGCACAATAAGGAATTTTCTTGCACAAGACAAAAATTTCAGCTATTTACGCGACTTTGAACGCTCTTCAGGTTCAATGCGGATACATTAGCTATGGCTAATAAATAGAAATATCAATATTTACCTGACCTACAGAAATAACAGTTAAATATACTTGTTATATTAATTACCAAAGCGTTACGTTTACCCCAATACGGAAAACTTTAATCTCATCCAAGGTAATAACAGCCAGTCAGCGGGATTGTCCGAAAGGGTTACCGCTGGCCCGGAACATAAAGGGCGAAGGAAGGAACACGGGTGGGTTTTAGTCAGTAAGAGTCTGACACTCCCTTCCGCTCCACCCAGAGCGGGAGGAGTCATTTGATGATTTCCCATCTTGAAAAAAAAAAAAAATAAGGTGATAACAGCCACAGGACCCAAAAATTAACAAAATGGCGCTGGAAATGAAAGACAGTCGCAGTATAGTGAGGTGCCGACTGCCGATACGATGGTCATTGTTGACTGTCATTGGGGTACAGTTGGCATAGCATTGTTGTGTGGTGTAAGTTGTAGGAAGGACAGATTTAACCATCTATTCGATAAGACTTTTGACTTATCTTGCCGACGCGACGGAATGTTGCGAATCTCGTCATGAAATTGAGGAATTTAAAAACTAATTTTTTTAATTAAGCATTCAAATTTATTAAGAAAAATAATTATGTTACTGCAGCATTATGCTGAGGTTATTTTCTTTACGGCCTCGCACAAAGCTCTTTTCTTAAATGCTCCTTTTCATTATTTATTTTTCTGTGCGTGTCCCAAATAAAATATTTTTCTTTCATTATTATTGGACCGCTATAAATTTTTTTCATAACATTTTTGTAGTAGGTAATTAGTTTTAAGGTTCCACAGCAGTAAAGCACAAATATTACAATGAACCCGGAACATGTATAGGAAATTAAACTATTTCATTTTCAAAAAATAAACTAGTTTAACATTTGGTGTGTAGTGTCTTGTCGTAATGAAACCGAAATAGATTAATTTTGTTACGCAATACTTTCATTTTTAACTCAGTGAGCAGTGCATTGAATTGTTGTAGCCTTACAGGTAACGCAAAAAGGATAAAAGTAAAAAAATCTCATCGCCATTCTAATAATTAAAATCGAGTTAAACTAATAATTGAACTGAATCCGTAATTTCACTTGCATAAAGAACTTATTCTTAAATTACTTAACAGAAATATGTTTAGTGTTCATAAAGAATCCAGACATCGTATATTGTTATTTAAGTTTTGTTCAAATGCATTTCTGATAGCAGCACTCGTTATGGGTAGTCAGAAGCCTGAGAGTCTGACAACCAGTCTTACCAATGGGTATCGTGTTACCCAGTAACTGGGTTTTGCAGGTCAGATAGGCAGTCGCTCCACGTATAATACTGGTACAGGTATGCAGTGATAAAGCATGGCAGATTGATTTACGTTTCTGGCATACGGTAATGTGCTGAACCAATATTTTTCTATCTTTTCACCCTTTCAAGATGGTCCTCCCTAATTAAATCGCTACCGTCTGTCACTTCCCCCTGTATATTCCAGTTATCATCTATTACGTTTAGTCATCTCGACTCATTTCTGTAATTTCTCACAAATTGAACAAAAAACTTTTTGTGAAGCTCGTTCTAATCTGCTCAACGGTATTATAAGTTTACGACGTTTTTCTGTCGACTGTTAGGTTAGTAAAAAGTGGTATCATGCTCAGGTCGTCGCATCACTAGGCTTGTTTTCTTTTTATATTTTTTAGGGCACTTGAGAAGATCTGTCTAAATTATCAGAAAAAATCGTGAACTTGCAAAAACTCGGTGTAAAAAGCAATCGGCTACAGATTGACCTATTTGGGTATTGGATATTTTAAAACCGTTGGATATTTTAGGAATTCAAGATTGGTACATCCATGTTTATAGTCTCTGGCAAGAGCCTGCACACTCGCTTACGTACTGACGATATTGTGTATGTTGTTAATTGAAGAGTAGGCGTATGAGAATCGATTTTGACATAATGCCTTTTGTCACCTCCTGAAATATACATACATATGTGTGAGAATAGTAAAAGAAAGAAGGTTATTTAAATTAGATAGAAATCGAGTAGGTAGGAGACTCGAGGTCATTTCGAAATTTAGGTATCCTAATTTTAGAAATCCAATCCAATAAAGCATGAAGTACCTAATATTTAATGCCAATTGCTATTTCATTCAATTAATAGATACTATTGCACAATAAGTTTCATGATTGATTGCATTGCAAGTCGGAAGTCAACATGCACCTCTTTAGAGGTGCATGTTGACTAAAAGTATTAAACGAATTCCGAACCAAACGTATCAGCTGTATCATATTCTTATCTCCCTTCTATCTCTTATCAACTTTCATCTCATGATATAACCATACATTGTACTTATAAGTATAAATTCTTTCACAGATCGAGACGTAATTTCAAAAACTTGAAAGGAAAAACAATGGGCACTACGCCCTACTCCTGGAACTCGAAGCAAACATGAACGAAAGTCGAGAGCGAATTCGTCGTGAGCGAGAGAGGGAGAAGAATACGTACACCTCTCCTCGGCTTGCGCTCCGTCGCGTGCTGCTATTGGCTGAGGGCCGACAGTTCCGCGAGGCGGCGGCCATCTTGTCCAGGCTGGGGCCTGGAGTGCTGCAAAGCGTGGCGTCGGAGTTACCCATCGATCTGCTGGTGGAGGCGCTGCCACACTCAGCGCATCTTATTGAAACTCTTTTGAACAGGTCAGTGATATACTATATGTATATTTAAGCTTGGGTGTCGCAGTATGCGGCGCGCCGCATACTTCGACATCTCAATTAACGGCTGCACAATTACGACAGGGATGAAGATGAAAATGACTATTTCACTGGTGTCAAAAAAGCTCTCTGTATATAGACTCTATGTGTATGTGTATAGACAGCCGTTATTGGATCTGTTTTTAGAACCTGTTTCCAATTGGAAGAACCTTTTAAAATACTTACAAACGTACGCACTTTCTCAATGCCTGTGCGAATGTGCGGCCAAATGTCAATAGGTATCGATCTGGATGAAGTTGGTTCAAATGATCAACACCACCAACGTGTTTCTCTGTGATACGTAAGAAAATATTTTGAATTTTTTCTCTTACCACTTTCTTACATATCTCCACAATTACACAATCAAATACATTAAAAGATAATCTTCATAACATCAGTACAATAAGTAAATTAACAGCTCTTTCTTCGATTAGCGAAGGTCTTTCTTCTTCCCATACTCTTACTACTAGAAAGTAGCATTTATAACCGATATGACGCATGACGAAATTCCAAACGATTGGTAAAACAATATTGTTTAGTAATGCAGAGTTACAAAATAATGTAGATAGTGCAGAAGATTGGCTTCATAGTAGGTTCCATAAAATAAATGGCGTCAATAAGATACACATACACTGGATCCTACCATCTGTTGTTATCTCTCTCTCTATCACTTAAAGGTTTGCTGGGAGAGAAATTAAGAGGGATGTGCTAAAGATGATTTTTCGATTATAATTCTATATAAATAAATATTTGTTACGGCCGTGAATCATATTTAGATCAACATACAACCGTAAGAAAATTATAATTTCTCGGGCTACCCTGTTCACCTTACCTTTGTACGGAGATCTCAAACTGTCTGAAACAAATGCCAGTCGCGCTCACGAGTGCGCTTGCGTCGCTGTACGTGAAGCGTGTCTATGTATGCGTGCGTTTACACTTGTTGTATGGAGCCGTTCTTCTGTAACTACCTATGTTGTAGCATTGCGGAGTCATTGTATTGGAAGCGATTCATTTGAGTATTTCCTTGAAGTTACGTTTCCGATGTCCGTTATCTTTGATCTGAGGTCTCGGTTGACGGCAGACAGCGGTCAACTGCGGCGGAATTGCTGTAAATTTAGTATCCCATTCATGTATGGGGTTGTTATCATCTGCCTGGCCTTTTCCCAACTATGTTAGCTAGCTAGCTAAACACCAATACTTTACATGGAGCAACTGCCTGTATGAACTTCACAACCTAGTTGCTGGGTAACACGATACCGCTTGGTAAGACTTGTTGTCAGACTTTCGGGCTTTTGTCTACCCGTAACGACTACTGTCAAAGATAAAAAAATGACAGACGGGACCAACGGGTTAACGTGCTTTCCGAGGCATGGAGGGGTCTCGGTTTGTCAAGGTGATCACCCATCCACGGACCAACCTCGGCAAGCGCATCTTAACCTAATTGATCGACCTGAACGGCTGTTATCAGTCAGCCAGGAATGTATGGAGCTGTTATATCATTCTGATTTTTGTATTTTGATAGTTATTCGATTTTGAAACACATAGGTAGGTTCGAGTGTACCTAGTGTGTGATTAGGACATTCGTTTTATGTTCAAATATTGTGATAGGTATAGTAGAGATTTTAAAAGGACTACTGTAGTTCTAATTCCCCTGCAAATGATAGTGAAAGTGGTAATATCTCATGTATTGTGTGTGGAGTTTCTTGCCCATTCTTCTCCATACGAAAACTACCTTTTGGAATGGGCGACTAGAATCAATTCTATTTTGTTGTAATTTTTGACGGTCAAAAGTGCCTTTTATGTGCCTATTTGAAATTAATGCTTGGACTTTGATTTTGTTTGTTGTAAACATGGCTAAATGATCACACAAATCAGTTATGTCCGAACATACATTAAAAAAATATCCGAATTGAGAACCTTCTCCTTTTTAGAAGCCGGTTAAAAATGAGTTTGACACTAAAACAAATCTGTTATTGTGATTGCACAATCAATTTAACTTTTTGAATATGAAAGTAGAGTTGTTTGAGTACCTATCTCAGTTTTTTATAGTTTCAATTTTCATATATTTCACGCCAATTTATTGTAGAGTTGATTGCAATTGCATATGTAAACATTACAATATTTTATTTCTTCAAGATGTGCTGTAATGATGAGATACCTGGAGATATGTACAAATTCATTATATTTTAATTTATCTTGTCAACATCTTATACATCTTAAATAATAATCTGTCACACTAATGGATTGCAATCAATTCTGCACGATGAACTAAAACGCTAAAACGCTACAATTTCTAAATTCTTCGTGTCAGTAAGATTATACGCCAATGCAGCTCACCTACTATCTTCAATCTAAGATTACATGCAAGCCTTCATATGCTACACAACTCCCAAACAATAATCAACTTTTAACGCTACATAATAAAGTCCAAAATAAAAAACCACTCCCATTTAACGTATTCATTACAATATTATTAAGATTTCAACAGACGAAAATAGTCCTTAAGTCCATGTATTAAGAATCAAGGATGCCACACACACGTTAATTTACGGGATTCTCAACGAAAGTGCCAGGCGACCGGTTTCCTTGGTATTTAGTGTTCAGACTACTTTCACATGATTTATAACGATAATGACCTTCAAAATGAAGACTTGAGGGGAACCTGAAGCTGGTAAATTATATAGCAGGTTCTGAGTCCATTGCTCAGATAGTAGGATAATGGTGATCGAAGTTGTTAAAACTGCTTACAACAGCTGCAATGGAATAAAACGCAATACATTTGCGTTTACGTACACTGATTTCATTGAACACTATTAAGTACTGCATGAAAAGCGATCATGCAGTACTTAATAGTGTTCAATGAAATCAGTGTACGTAAACGCAAATGTAATGCGTTTTATTCCATTGCCAATCCATTTAAGTTAAGGCAGCGTAAAAGTTACTTCATTTAAATAATGTGAATGTAGTTTATTTTCTCATTTCAGTTGGTTCAAGAAACAGGATATTGCGTTGTAACGAGAAACACATCTTCTACTGTTCCTATCTACTTTACTTCACATTGTTTCTTCCCCACCTTGCACGTTTTATTGTCGAAGCTGTCTTCAACAGGTCTTTCCATCTGGTTTATGGTTTTCTCCACTAGAAGGAGATATTTCATTTGTGGCTACAAAAACAATATTAAAAACTCAAATACTATCATCATGTTAGTTGCGAGTAGCTGACGACCACCCGGATTTGGGCGTCCCAATGATTACTTTATGAACGTTCATAGGGAATTTTGCTATTAACGTTACATTTGGCGGACAAATCGCATGCTTAATGGAACATTGACCCATTAGTAGATAGGTCAGAGAATAATATATTTTTTTACTCAGATATCATCAATAGATTATCGTTCGTAATACGTTCAAAATACAAGCATCATGATTAATTGATAATCGACTTAAATCAGTTTTAATTTTATGCGTCAACAAATAGGATAAATCCTCATAGCAAGATCTTTAGCAATTTCCCAAAAATCATCTTTTTGAGTTAAGTCAGTATTCCATTAAGCATGCGAAATGGCAATACACCTTCCTGCTTCCATGTTCCCTTATAAGATACTTGCTTTTGACAAAGGGGAGGTCGATTGTTGGAAACCACAAGGACCAAAAGTCAAAGATCATAGACTTGTGATCTTTGTGAACTTAGACGTGGCTATCGCCAATATTATCGTGTTTCAACACATAAGAAGTAACGATGATTATAATGTATACTGTGTGATTACAAACATGATTAAGTAATAACATTTGCTTCACGCTATATAAGTGGATATAATGGCATACAATATTTCATTAAACCAGTCTATTGTTATGTATATTGAATAACATTAGTTACGCGAAATGATTCAGCGAGTTCAGAGGTCAGAAGTAAATGACTTGCATACAAAGACACGATGATGTATGCCTGAGTTGTATATGCTTTTAAATCTAAGTTCTGGACAAGCTTTTAACCGCAAATCTTCTTTCTCGGCTCTTGGAAAATCCATACTAATATTATAAATTCGAAAGTAACTCTGTCTGTCTGTCTGTATGTTACCTTTTCACGCCTAAACCACTGAACAGATTTCGATAAAATTTGGCAAAGAGATAGATTGCATCTCGGGGAAGGACATAGGATAGCTTTTATTAACATACCTCGCGGGCGAAGCCGTGGGCGGAAGCTAGTTCATTATATTTGGTCATTTGTTGTCTGGGCAAGAGAGTTTTGGTAATGGTCTCTCATTAAAATAAGACTGCCGATATTACTTAAAAGTTTTCCAAATAAGAGCAAACAGTTATTTCCTTCAAAAGTGTCATTAGAATTAAGAGAATTAGAACAGTGACCTAACCCACCAATGACAGTAATTTTAGAGTTGTAATTCATTTGTTAAGTATAGTTTCATTACGTAAACAATACTGAAATTCACCAAAACAATAGATGAGAAAGATGTGGGTGGTATACTACCTACCTCATTTGAATAATAAGCTCTCTTAAGAAAGGTTCATTAATCAATGTGAGAATCTTCTGCCGTATTACTAAATAGAAAGGATAATTTAATTTAATAACAGAGTACCAAAATATAACCCACATTACCCAGACATGGGATTGGAAAGCTCAAATATATATTCGCGACAACAATTAATTACAAATGGCCGCTCTCCGATGTTGTTGGATTACCAATAACAATTTATTACATCTCCCGCCAAATTCGCCATCTTGGTCTGTACCTGTCTGTTCACCAAGGCATTCACTTTTACTGCCTAGATTTTTGACAGTTCATGAGATTTCACTTTCAAGACAGGTCCCTAATGCAGATGATAGGTACGTTTATTGTTGGTCACAGGTGATTGCATGCGTCAGTTCTGCATGATGTGCTTCGTGATTAAGTAATATTTAATCGGTGTATCGAAATTTGATTTTATTTTTTTGGATATTTTTTTTCCTAAGATTTTGCAATTGGTTATGACTTAACCTCTGTCAGTTTCTTCATATAGCAATTATCATCTTGAGCTCACATTGTGATCACACGCCAAACACCTAGCGACCAGTAGCCAACTGCAGACGACAACAGCAGGCGACATGTCGCCGTGACACTACTGGTTTCTATGTATTTCTATGAAATACGTGGTAAACGACGTGTCGCTGGCTATGGAAGGTATTTCATAGAAATACATAGAAACTTTCTGACCGACAATTCTATTACCATTCCAACCGCTAATCAAAGACAACACTCACACTTTAATACCTTACAATCAACTAATGCCCAATAAATGACCACATTATATCTAACATCCGCAAATACCAATCATTATAAACAAAAAAATAATCAAGCCGCGCCGCCTTCAAGTCTACCGATACTTACGTGAATGGTCTTTACGTCCACAATCGTATAATTATACGTCGGCCGTCTTTCTTGGGTGAAAGTGCACCGGTCAGACCTGTTGTCCAGACCCTCGAAATTGGTGATACAGTGAAATTTATGAACCTGTATTGATTGGTTCTTGTAATATGTTGCTTTATTCCATGTTCTTTGATGTGGGGGTGTTGTGGTTGTGGTTTTTGAAATGAAAACTTCTTTAGGTGCGTTGAGCATTTTTTAGACGGGAAAAAACCATTGAATCTCGACACTGTTACCGTACCCGACACCGCGCGTGTTTTGTTTATAAGACGATGAAAAAAATACACACGTAATTGTTCAAGTTTTCACTTCTGTCGGCACTCCAGGAGTGCCACTGTTTTTTTGTTTGAAAAGCGTGGTTGTAAGAGCAACGGTGAAAATGGTGCTAAAAGGAACGATACTTATAATGAAAGCGGACAATAATAGATAAGTGTCCAGAAATCAAGTTTAGTGTTTCATTTACGTAACATACCTAACCAGGTGTAATATCGATATTTAAGAAAATAAATTCCCACTTTAAAAGTACTTAGTGTATACGGTTGAAGGCGGAAGTCTTAAAGATACTATTTCTTTGAAATCTTAGTAAGAAAAACCAAAACGAAAACGAATTCTAATAAAGCCTCAGGTCTGGTCATATTGTTGTTATTTATTTGTATATTACTTTCATATTTTGTTGTGATGTCTCACTTTACTCCACGTTATATTACATCCAAACACGCAATATCTTGAACGTGAACTTAATGTTATCTGAAGCGTGAAGAGATTACCACCTTCCTGCAATTTTGTAATAAAACTTATGAGATCTTGCTTTCGGCGATTATTTTAGTGTCGTGGTGAGTATTGTAAACAAATGGACTGTTCTGTGCTGTGCAATTTCGTAAACCAATGAGTGATTTGGTAAAAATGACCTGAGAGGTCATCTATACATTCTATACTTATAATAAATCTGTACAAGTGAAAATTCTGTACATTGAAAATATCAGAAAAATAAATGGCTGGGGGTGTTACTATACCGACACCGAACCCAAAAATGTGATTAAAAAAATTTTTGTCTGTCTGTCTGTCTGTTTGTTCAGGCATCACGCAAAAACTACCGGGTAGATTACGATGAAACTTGGTATAATTATTCATTAATATCCTGGGCACCACACTGGGTACTTTTTATCCCGGAAACGTATATACAACAAAAAACAAACTTAATTTTGCGTTTCGATCCCTAGACCCGATTACAGTACCAACCGCAAATAATAAGTTTGTCGTAGGTTACGTCACCCGCAGTGGAGTTCACTAAGGGGCGCTGCACACGGCTAAGATACTATAATATTTTATCTTAAGATACAAAATCACTCGCCATACAATTCAATGGACTATCACACACGACGAAGATAATAAATAATATTTCATATTTTCGTATCTTAAGATGAATTTGTATGGCGAGCGAATTTTCGTATATTAAGATGAATTTGTATGGCGAGCGTCTATACTAATATTATAAAGCTGAAGAGTGTTTGTTTGTTTGGTTGAACGCGCTAATCTCTGGAACTACCAGTCGGATTTGAAAAATTCTTTTTGCATTTGATAGCCCAATTCTTGAGGAAGGCTTATAGGCTATTTAACATCACACTATGACCTTTAGGAGCCGCGCAAAAAGAAAAAAGTCAGAAAGAACGCTAAGCAAAAATGAAGTAATAGCGCGGACAGGCGATGCGATGCGACGGGGTGGGTCGGAGTAACAAGAAATTTCACGCGGACGAAGTCGCGGGCAGAAACTAGTCACAAAATAAATCATCATTATCAATTCATCATGATCGTTACCAGCCTTGTTCCAGCCACTGATGAGTATAGATCTCCCTCCTGTGCCATCATGCTTCCCTGCACCCTAATTGCGTGACACACTATCAATCTGAATAACTTTGAAGGATATTGCTAACCCATTGCTTCCTAAGTTCGAAAAATGTGTCTTATCAACAACGTAAACAACGCAATGAATGTTGATGAGCTGTCAAAATGAAACCTATCGCTACTGACAGTGTGGCAACTACCCCGCTGTTCTGTGCGAGTCGCATCCAGATCTTCATCGCATGTCAATTAGATGCCATTAAATATTATCTAAGGATGGTTATTTCTTGTTAGTTTCTTGCCCGTTCTTCTTCATAGGTATCTACTACGCTTTGGAATGGACAACAAGATTAATCTTTCTGACTAATCGACCTTGACAATTAAAAAATGCCTGTAATTGGTTTATTTGAAATAAAGGCTTTGAGTTTGAGTTTGAAAACTCAAACTAAAACTCAAAGCCTTTATTTCAAATAAACCAATTACAGGCTACATTAATTACACTAATTACAGGCGATTTACATTATCGTGTACGTTACATGTAAATCGTACAAATTAATATAAAAATATATTTACAAAACTGATAATGGACTTTCCTTCTGTCTAGATAACATCATCAACTAAAAAAGATGTCATAGATTCTCTTATGATAGATATACAAAGTGAAGGAGTAATGTCACTAGTTGAGTCAACAGATAACGAAGTAAACATATAGAAAAACAATATAATTATTGTTTGAACAGAAATAGAAATGAGTGACAAAAACGTGAAACATGATCGTGTGTCGTCGACTCAAATAATTTCACTCACTGTTGTAAACTGGAAGGCATTCACGAATGTATACACGTAACACTGAAAAAGTAAAAGCTAATTAGACGATTCTAGGTGGATTGTTTCAAATAAAGAGAAGTGGTTTTTAAAATCAACTTTTTAATTAAGTTTCAAGGGGAGATCTATACTCAGCAGTGGGTAGTCCGGGCTGAAGTGAAGATAATGATGATGAGAATATACACATAACAATAACACTGTAAATATACTATATATTAGACCCTAGCACAGGAAAAAGACCGTTGTTACGATACTACAATCTAAAAAATGTTGCTACACGTCTACTGCAGGCTTTTAATATAAAACGAACAATCCTTCTGAATGTTGAGTTGTTTTTCTGTAGTGTTTTCTTTTTTTCAACACACTAGAATTGATGATTTACATATATTATGTAAATCACAAACATCACACACAACAACACACACACAAACACAACATCATGTGTATACGTGTATATCAACAAAGTTTACAATATATATTATAATAATAAATGAATTAATTCGCACGATCTTTATAAACCTTTTCCGACTCCCATAGCACACACAATATTTCACATCAAAATCTAAGAAACAATTTCCATAAAAGAACCGCATGAACGGTAACATAAACGAACAATAGAATCAAATCGAACTAAATGAAACAATCATCAGAAAAGCAAATAAAAACCATTTCATTAACTTTAAACGTTGGTTATCTTGAAACAGTTTCGTCGCCATCTTTGTAAGACTCTTAGTACTCTCATTGTTAATTCATGGAATATATGATGTGAGAATAGGAACGACATTAATAATGAGGTGCATCTGGATCGCGAACCGTTATGCTCTAGCGCAGTTATGATGGTGGCAAATTTGGTGGTATATGGTTAATAGGTGTCATGTTTTATAATGTAGTTGTTGGCGTAAATATGGATATCATAGGAGCATGTGAACGTTGAGTGGACTTGGGTATTTACATATGCCGCTTTAGTGAACAGAAGCGTATTAGTATAATCACAGTTGTAGTAGTGGTAAAACTAGTAAAGAAGCCTTTTGATATTGACAAAGATTTGTAAAAAAAACTCTAATGTAGGTAACTGACACTTCAGATGAACAAAGACGAGGATGACAATCAAGGATGATTGAGCCTAATCTAACCAAATTGTAATTACATTCTTGTTTTTCCTCAACCATTCGTTAAGAATTTTTTTAATGTGGTGTTTTGAAAAGACTACGCTTGCATTGAACAAATTATTCTAGAATTTTCTAGAATGTTTGATAAGGTAACAGTTTTAAATGTTTGCTTTTATAGAATATCTACTATAAATCGGTACGATGATGACTAATAACTTTATAAAAACAATTCGAGACCAACAAAGTCAGCGGTGCGTTCGTCCTTGCAACAGCACGGAATATGCAACATTAAAACATTATATCAAAATATGTAGTAATTAAGATACTAGGAATGGGAGCAGTCATTTTTATGATATTGCGAAGAATGTTAATGAAGCAGACGCAATGGATGCAGTCGTGTCGATACGCCATCTTTTAATTAAAGGATGCCCTTAATATAGAGTTATTTGTAATTGCTTGTGATGCAATTCTTGCTTTAATATTTTTTATTATATGCTTAGGTATATCTTTAGTAACATTCTTGTGAAAACTTTGTCCTTTTTCAATATTATTTCGATCGCATCGCTTTTTGCATTAAAAATGAATGCTTATAACGATATTACGTGTGTGTCGTTGAATCCCAAAAACTTCTTTAAGCGCTCTTATGGCTTATTGGTTTTTTTACTTCAGACAATAAAGGTAACGTGTATTCCAATATGAGGAAAAGAGAGAACGATCCAATATTTTGTCTTGTGATGTAGAAACATTCTAGCACAGCCTTAAATACCTATTTATTCATTTCTAAACTTGTAAAACATTATTGGCTCTGATGATGAATTTCATGAAATATCAAGGTCCAAAGGTATCTTAAATTATTTATGTTTTATCCGTCAATATTGTTCACAGACTAATATCCCTGGAAGTGACTCCCCGGCCGGACGTGCAGTGCGAGGCGATAGCATGGCGTCTCGTGGGCCTGTTAGGAGTAGACCAGGGGTCAGGCCTGAGGGCCAGGACGGCGCGGCTGGCAACCTCGCTGGTGCACTACACGCCAGATACCAGAGATGCCATCGATGCGAGGAGGAGGCAGTTGGATAGTGCTGTACAGGGTAAGATTTTTATCATGCAAAGAATCCTTAAGATTTTAATATAATAGAAATATACTGCATTCTATGTGGATGAAAGAAGGTGATAGAGTATTTAAGTGTGACCGGAAAGACCTTAGTTCAAACTAAGACGAAATAGGCAAAGAGAGATAGAGTAAAGAAAGAGAGCAGAGTTTGTCTTTGCATCACACAAAGGTTGACTGGTAGAGAATGCCTATGGAACTGTACATTTGAGTTTATAAATAATCCCTTTATTATAACGACTAAATATTAGAAAGAAGCAGAAGAGATAAAAAGCTAAATGTACCGAATAGTAATTCAAGCAATAGAGATATTATTAACTTAGAATTGAAAAAACACTACAGTTACCTAACTTTTAATAAATCTTTTAAAAAACAATCTCAAATTATACATAATTATCTAAATAAACCAGCAAACCATGACAGATATCCATCATAATATTTACCCATCACTTCCATGTGTTAACGTTAAGAGATACCGCAAGGTCGATCTGAAACCGATTAGCGATGATTCAGAAGCCGAAACAAGATGGTCAGATAACTGGCATCCTACAACGGATGCCGTAATTTAGCTGAACGAGGAAATATTACACTAATTACGTTTGTTTCCCTTACCTTAACTTGGTGTTTTCTTATCGTCCGTGGGTTCTGGTGCGGAACTGTGAATGCACTGTTGTTGTGCTATTGTAATGGACTGATTTAACTTTTGACTTTGTAAATGGTTCGTGAAGTTCTAGGTTAACTTATTAATCATCTAAGGTTGGTCATTTGGTCTAAATTAGCGATATGTGTTTTGTTTCCAAATTTGTGAAAAGTTTAACCAGATGTCTTTCCAAACGGTGAAGGAAAACATTGTGAGGAAACTGGCATGTCCTAGAACTAAAAACTCGAAGACATGTGACAACTCAACCAACTCGGACTGGACCCACGAGGTGGATTACAGGCCACTCCCTCTCACCGAGAGCAGGTCTGTGTGACTGTGTCCCAGCAGAGGGTTATAGGCTGATTATGCTTATGCTTTGCCTAAGCATATAAAAACGGCCTGGGGACGACTACCTCCATATTTACTTTTACTGCCCATTCTTCGATAACTAAACGTTCATTTCTTACCTTTAGGTCTGGGTACACACGGTCTGACGGCAGACGTGACTGGGTCCCTGATCTCGCTGCACGTCGCCATGAAGAATGAGCTGCAGCGACATGTGGATGTTTACAAACAAGCGCTGCATAAGCTGGAAGAGCTGGTAAGAGTAATAACAATAGCCAAATGCTGGTTATACTTTGAACTAACGTTGAATTCTGTGAATTATTTTATGAATAAAATATCACGTATTGTATATTGTTCTACAAGGTTACAAATAAATTCTCACCACAAGATCAGTAAGGACCAACAACTTATCAGATCCGAATCATGCCATACGGCGGAAGACACTTTCGAGACCCACCGACTCCCGAAGTAGGAGAATTTTGAAAGGGTCCTTTGTCCTGAACATAATTAGCCATGTCATGAATACAGAACAATTGATAATTAAATTGTCTCATTAGTTAAGGCTTGATAGGTTAACAGATGTGACTCTCTGTACAATAATATGGACTGATCGCAGTATTTCTTAGCGGATGCTCTGCTTTTTTTCCTTTTTTAACGACACATTATGGATGGTGAGATTCTACGATTGCTATATTAATTTAAATAAATCAATTTTTATATAAATTTGCACGTGTCTTTCCTACAGTCACCAGTCACCATAACCCAAGACCCAGCCTCATCATCCCACCAGCGACTCCTAGCGCTATCCCACGCTGACGTGGAGAGAAGGCTCATAGACAACAAGTCCCTGCTCACCATCGTCGATAAGCCGGCTCTGAGGCAGCTGCCGACGCTGGTAGATGCCCTCGCGGCCAGGGTCGAGAGCGACAAGGCCGTGCTGGCTTGCATTGGGCAGATTAAGAGAAGTGATCCTTCGCTGGATTTGACCGATACGAGGTAAGAATTTCTGGAAAGCTTGTTGATATTCATCGTTCATCGTAAAAGGAATGTTACTTATTTTTATCATTTGTTTGTAATGGTTTCCTGAGGGCTTAGACAACTGGCGATCGCTTTCAGTGCGTTTCTACAACGACTTTCAACAGCATTGACATACCTAAGCTTTACGGTAGCTTATGTCTATGCAATACATTTTCCACCATTTTTTATCGCTGATAGAATGTCACTTTGTCTAGGCTCTCTAGAACTGTTTTTAGAATATGATTGAAATCATCATTGCATGCAGTTTCTTCGTATTGCGGAGTTTTGGTGTTAACTTTCGAACGGATATTATCATAATTGTCATTTGGGCATTCATTTTTGTAAATAATACGAGATCATTGTTTTTAATTCATTAAATCATTAGTTTACTAATAAACAATTAAGAAATTACGGTAGATACGTAAGTATAAAGCCTAATATTCAATCTTTAACACGAGTTTTATAAGCTTTTTATTTCATCCGCATTTTGGGATTTTTGTAAAACAGTCGCAGCATCGAAAGATTTGACTCTTGGTTCTCATTACCTGGCTAGCTGCTCGTAAGAATTAGAAAATCATGAATCGTATAGGTATGGGACAAAGTTACATGAGGACCAAAATCAGTCCCAAAAAAGTTTAAAATCTTAAATCGTAATTATTTTAGAAAGTGGTTGCTCGACTTTCCTTCCAGTATATCATTTAAGCCTTAAATTAAATGCTGTTAACTTTTGATTAAGAATCGATTGATTTATCGATTCATTAGATTACTTTCTTCTCATTCCGTTGTGTCATCTGTTAATGATGTTACGTGTGTGTTGGACTCATAATCAGATTGATTGGAAACTGGTTTTCTTGTTGATTGATTTACGATTGTTGATATTCACTGATTAGAAAAAAAAATCTAGGAAAATCATCTACTTTCACAATATTTGTAAATAATTTGTTTGAAAATGTGTGAGCACCATGTATCTATCACATAATTGATTTACCTGTTATTGCTTCATTTTTAATTCTTTTTACCTTTTGTGGTAGACTAATTTTATTCTAAGTGCATCGTCTTCACATATAATTATTATTATGTATACAAAACCTTGTAAAACATTTTAAAAGAGTAACGGTGGAGTTTCTTGCCCATTCTTCTCCATACGAACACTACCTTTTAGAAGGGGCGACTAAAATCAATTCAATTTTACTGTAATTTTTGACGTTCAAAAGTGCCTTTATTGTGCCTATTTGAAATAAATGATTTGACTTTGACTGAGACAGCCCGAGCAATTAAGCAAAATATACGGCGTTCAGACAACTGTCTTTCAAAACATTAAGATGTTCTGATGTAGCGGGTCATGAACAACGATGCAGAACCTTTTAAAAAAAATTGTATCCACGGATTCAGTACAAGATTCTGAACTACACTGTGCTGAAATTTATCGTCAATTATAAAAAAAAATGCTGTTCCATACATTTTCACTGCGTAGGTATTGCACTTTTCTATTAAAACAACAGATTATTTTTTGATAACTGACTTATGTTTCTGCCCTAGAGAGTCTAGAACCATGTGCTCAATTCATGGATACAGTTTGCGCGTAGATATCCTTACCACCCTGTACTGATACCAAAAATATATGAGATATTTGAAGAAAAAATATATATAAGGTGACAATAAGACTAAAAACTCCTGTCTCTTCATATTTCTCTAATTAACAATCCAGACTATTCATAATATGGTACAAAGATGGAGGATGCATGGAAGTCGTGGTGATGAAGAGATGCGCATTTCGCCAATGAAATAAATGATCTCAATGTTTTACTGTTCAATAATTCCTTGTAACGAGTGTCACTGACACCATACCGATCACGAGCTTAAGTTAGCAATAAAGATAATGAGAGCAGAGTACTTATCTTTTTATTAAATTTATTAAAACAACATGGAAACGTTATTTGTGTTCCTATAACAATTAACATAAATGATAATGCTCTGCCGGTTACGGAACATTTAATTACTTGAGTTAAAAGTAATGGTGAGTATATTGTGATGATATTATTGTGATGCCCTGTGAAAAGAGAATAAATGACGAATAAAGAACAAAAAAAAACCAGAAAAATTAAATATAATCTCAAATATGATACTCAAAATCGAAATCAAAATATTTTATTTCACATAAACCTACATGGCCACTTATGAAACGTCAGAAGCTAGGTGCACGGTTCCAATTGGTCGTTTCCTATGGAGAAGAACCGGCGTGAAATTCCACAGTTACTCTTTTACAATGTTTTCAAATTACAGTAGGTATGGTAGGACAGCGTAGGCTTGTCAACAAGTACTTGGTACTTGATAAAATAAAATAAAACTGATTTTCTAATTAAGCTAAGAAACAAATGAATGCGTGTATTTGGAAAAACATGCTGTTTGAAAAAAAGCTTTGTTCCAAAGCGGTGCGAAATATTTGACCACACCATTATTTAAATTTCTTATGACCACGATAAGGATTAACCAGACAACTATGTATGCAGAAGGCTGATTACCTAGGGTGCGCACTTACATAAGTGTTTATCGTAACTCGAGTAGACTTTTGCACTTAAAGGTAATTAAAATGAACTGCACATGTCAAACAATTGTCATAAATTACTCAATTATCCAAGAGTAGAAAGACCTCATTAATGTGGAAGGCGATAGCATCAAGGAAAAGGAAGGCGTTACTTCACACATAGAATATATTATCTCGCATGGACGTGTGTGTGTGTGTGTGTGTGATCTAGAATGAGTGTGTGCTTAACAATTGCTCATACGTAATAATTATGTGTGTGTTTAATGTGTGATGTATGTTTGTAATAAACAATTTCGCATTAATTTCTTAGAGAAATGCTGATGTGCTGCAATTGCTTTTTCTTTTGTTTGTATGTTTATGTATACGTAATTAGTAAAAAGTTACTGTTATGATGGTCATGGAACATAACACACATTTCTATTACTGCGTCTCTGGGGGAAAATAATGAGAGTAATATCGTCTAGAATCCACAATACATGATTGTACGATCGCTTGAGGAAACTGGCATGTCCTAGAACCAAAAATTCGAAGACAGTCATGTGACATCTGACAACCCGCACTGGGCCCGCGTGGTGGACCACAACCCACTCCCTCTCGAAGAGGTCTGTGTCCCAGCAGTTGGAACCTTATAGGCTGGTATGCTATAGATATGTAAATTGTGTGATAATTTTCATGAAAATGCTGGTAATGTTCATCACTGTTTCAACGACTCGGCGCGAAGGACCAAAAATAATTTGTGTTTTGCATTTTCTGAAAGACCAATCGATGCTTAGTTACGATGCGTATTGAAAAATTATATTTTAATAACGATCAATAATGGTTGAATTCTAACTGAATGCTAGATTCGTTAACATTCGTTTCTCTAGTAAAGTTTCTCTTTTACGATCAACCTCTAATTACGATGGGCGATGAAAACTTACGAGAGCTGTTCGAGTTACAATCAGCTGTCCGTGAGAGAATCGAATTCGAAACAATACTGTAATAGCCGTGAAAAGTAATTGGTAGTTGTTCATTTTGAATATTACTCTGTTATTTTCAAATAGCTGTGACTTATGTAGATTTTTTATGTACCTAGTATGGCATTGAATGAAGATTTTATGTAATGTTTGTTATTGTTTTTGTCCGACTGTATTTTGGTCAGTTAGGCAAAATTTTGTCATAACCGTACGCAGGTAGGTCAGAGGGATTTCAATGAACATCATTATGATATTTTAAAAAATACAGGCTGGCGAGACATCGACGCGCTACCTGTTAGGGGCGTCCATAAATTACGTGAGATGTTTAAGGGGGGGGAGGGGGTCGAGTCAAATCTCATCTAATCTTACGTTGGAAAGAGGGGGGTCTCGGCAAATATCACGAAATTTTTTTTTGATTGAAACAAAAAAAAATAATACTATTTTGGTCCATTTAATCCAGATTGTACATGCTTAAGATTTAATCTTAAGCGTATATCGTAATACGATTAAGATCATTCACTAATTCGTTCGAAAGAAAATACATAATTTCATTTATACTTCGACGTTATACATCTACTGATTGTCAAACCACCATATTTGTTTTATACCAAATAACAATCCAACGCGTTTACGTAAGAAACCCACATTTTGAAAAATCTCACGTGAGATTGGGGGATGGGGGAGGGGGTTGAACAAAATCTCACGACATCTCACCAGGAGTGAGGGAGGGACAGAAAATGTAAAAAAACACCTCACGTAATTTATGGACACAAAAATAGCTGTTCCATAAATTTGACCGCGTAGGTATTACACTTTTCTATGATAGAGGGTCTAGAATCGGGTTTCAGTTAGCGCGTCGCTGTCTTTAGAAAGACTTCGTCAATGAAGTGATAACGTCTAACGTCGTTACTGCTAGAACGTTTAACGTTTTAACGGCTAAGTAACTACTTAGTAGTTAACGTTACGTTATATTGATTATTGCTAACAGGCTAGATTGTAAAGAAGCTTTCATAGAAATTGTTCGATTAAAGTTGCGTTGCGCTGTCGCGTCGCGCCTGTCTGCGAGGCCCTTAATGTGAAAAAAGTATCACCGACTGTGATACAAGGAATGTGATAAAAGGAAAAGATATGTAATAAGTATGTCACATTGGTCCGTATTAGGTATGCACCTGGTTTTAAGCCTCGTGCGCACAAAGTGGGTCTGTGAACCTCCGAACTATATTTGTGACTAAAATTATCACAAATTACATCATCCGCTGTTAGTTTATTTATCTCGCAATTAACAACACTGGTGCAAATTGTATGAAACGTTACATGACAATAATTATTCTCACCATACAAAGTGCTTCTCACACAAACTCCGTTAAACGACGACAGCGCTTCATCACAATTACAAACTCTCGCATACATTGTAATGAGAGCTCATAGATATATGAAATGTGAGAGCTATTTAACTAACGTATCATATCACATGCGCCGGCGCCATTGTCTGCAATTACTTTAAACACACCGTTTATCACATTAAAATTACCACTTACGCCCTTCATTGAACAATCAACTTTATTTCGAATGTTGTAGAGTAGATATTTAATTGTGATAAGGATGTTCTGAATTAATGATTGAAGATTGATATTATTTAATATCAGATATAATCACAGATGCGTAGTTATCATTAGCAATTATAAAAACTGACAAGTGCATATCAAACCGGAATTAAGGAGGGTTCCGTATCATTATTTCTTATGCGAGCTTCGTTGATATTTAATTGTCCGTTGTCCATATGTGTTAATGTTATGTGTCCTGTAATGATAATTACTTTGCATATCTAGTATTGTTAAAATCAAGTATAATCTAAATGAACACACAGCTGTGCTGCTGGGCAGTTTATTGCGCCACTTCTTCTCCCCAGCGAAAGCACTAGGAAGTGGTGAAGGGCGGGCGTTAGGGGGACTGTCTTTTGTAATTTTGACGTTCGAAAAGTGCTGATTCTCAGCCTAGTTTGAATAAATGACTTTTGATTTTGATTTTGTCCAATATCCTTAGACACTTTGACACACACATTAATGAAGCTGATTAACTAAGGACTTATTTTTAAATAGTCAGACTTTTGTTTTAAGAATAAATATGACAGTTTGACATTATTTCTATTGCTGCTACTGCGAAAGCTGTCAAACCGCTTCGAAAAATTGGCCCTAAAGCTTGGTAAATTATATTTTTAGAATGTCTCATAATATTGATACAACGATTTTTCGATTTTAAACCATATCTTGTTAGTTTGTTGGGGGTTATATACTTAAAAATTTCAGTGACTAATCGCCAGACAGACAAATTAACAGGGGTTCGTCATTAACCAGCAGAACCCTAAAATATTACTTAACAATGATATAACAGAGAAATCGCGCTTTCGCGTACCGTGTGACACATTACGTCACATTATTTATGTTATTTTGTGCGTTTAGTGAAATCTTTTTCAAAAACGCGAATCATTGATGCATTTAGTTAAAGTTATGCGTGTAACCGGTTACTTTGAATAATTTATGAATGTTTAAGGTACAGATATGAGTCAGGGCCTAATGGTGTGTTGGTAGCATGTGTGGCTTGGGGTTTGCAGGTTCTAAGGGCGTGGGTTCGATTTTCACGTTGGAGCATGGCGTCGCATGTTTTGGCCTTTCTGAGTTCTGTTGATGATGATATTTGTGTTCATCTAGGGTGTGACTGGTACACTCTTTTGCATCTTTTGAATAAACAGGGGACGGTAGACCAATAGAATACAAGTGTGACTGCCAAATGTGAAATCCTGGGTTCGAATCTCAGTTTGAGGAGTCTATTTATGTTTCATCTTTGTCAAAATCCACATCACCTACTGTAATGATGTGTTAAAGTGCACCGAGCGCTTACTTCTAACCCCTTCTACCTTTGTCTTCTCCTTCCGGAGAATGCAGTTCTGAAAAATATTTATATCTGAAGTTATTCACCCAGCTCGGCGGACTCTGGCAGCAAGGGCGGCACCACACTGAGGAGGAGAAGGAAATTGCCCGTAGTTCACTGTGACCACGACGAGGGGTGAGTGTGTCGCCACACTGGGCAGTGTGCCTGGCCGCGGCATTTAATGGGGCTATTTTATACTTTTTTTACCTAATAGCTCGGGTTTCCGCTGTAGGTATGTACATCTTATTCTAGTACGAGGATCGTAGTATGAAGAACAGTAAAAATTATACTTCACGGGAAACGAACTCGGAACCTTTATGTCTGAAATTACATAGATAGCTACTACTACGCCAGTGCACAGTAAAATAATGTATTTCAAAGTAAATATAAGACTAAGTAACTAAGTGACTAAGACTGATCTGTGCGTCATGTTCGTGAACGGGCGCCGTCAGTTGGGGCTGGTCATCACTTAGCTGCCTCGGCTTATTTTTAATTATTTTGTTTTAAGGTTGTTTGTTTTCTTACCATTTGCTGTATTCTGGACGCTTTTAACGAGTACTTCTACTTTTTACATTGTTCTCACACATAATATAAATTCAACATTAATGATGAAACTAATATGTATGTTAAAATATAATTTAAAAGAGTGTCCATGGAGTTTCTTACCCGTTCTTCTCCATAGGTACCTACGCTTTGGAATGGGCAACTAGCTTCATATTTTCTGACAGACCGACTTCTTGACAATTCAAAAGTGCCTGTAAATGGTTTAATTGAAATAAATGCTTTGAGTTTGAGTTGCATATGAATGCTGGATAAGTACTAGTACATAATGCTACTAGCTTTTCTCTCTAGTGATAGTTTTTCCTGCAACCTATTAGTCAGTGCTATTCCTACTATTCTGCTTTCTCTAATTTCTCACATATTTTTACTATACAACAAGAATTACCTGCTTATATCTATACAGCACCCTAAATAACATATTATTACTCTCAATTTGAATCATTTTGAAGCATATTGCTAATCCATTGCTCCATATGTTCGAAAAATATGTCTACTCAACAACGTAAATCACGCAATGAATGTTGTTGAACTGTCAAAATGAAAACCACTGCTACAGTACTTACCCGGCGATAAATATTGCACATCGACCTTTGGAAAGAGACAATCGGCTAATTTCGGCTTCGTAGAGCGTTATCTCTGTCGCACGAAATACAAACAGTCCGGTATCAATTAGGAGCTGTTAAAACAATTATGATTTGCTTCTTTTGAAAATTATTTTTATTTTTTGTATAAAATCGATAGGATCGAATAGGTCGATGTGCAATATTTATCGCCGGGTACTGCACTGATAGTGTGTTACGCAATTCCCCTGCAGGGTGGTGGGGACTTTGACGCGCAGCCTGTCACCATGGTTCAGTACATGATTCTGGACCCCTGCTTTGACATTTTTAGATGGTTATAAAAAAAAAAATTGCTGATCCATACATTTTGACGCGTAGGTAATGCACTTTTCTGAGAAACACCAGATTTTTTTTTAATAACTGACTAAAATTTGCTACGCTTGAAACATCTAAAATCATGTGCTGATCGAATTTATGGTTACATTTTGCGGCCAAAATAACTTATGAAAGCTCTACTGTCAATGTCAACTTCAGACACATCCTGGTGACTGGCTTGTATTTTCAGACAGCATTGTGCGATACTCGTAGGTATAGCTCACGCCGACAAGACAGAAGAATCACTTACAAATGCATTGGATATAAATTTCACTAAATGTATTGTCAATGGCCTCTGAAACTTTCCACCATAAAAACCGTCGAACTATCAGAAAAGCATCCCAACTGAAACAGAACCTTACCATCCAGATGCTTGAGTCGAATTTTCAATAAGACACACGTGAAGAAAAGTAAAAGATGAATTTATAGTGCCATACGCCGTATTGTTCGAACAGAAACATGGAAAGTCAGTTTCCACTTTCTAAACTGGTTTGGAAATCATATAACCTATCGCAGTTAGATAAGCTAACACAAACGTCAATTTACTTGAACACCTTTTGTTAAGTCGGTCGTTACTTGAGTTTCGTAACTTAAGGGTCTGAGAGACGAGCAAACTGTTATCGATGGGGTACCGTATCTTTTGTTTCTGAAATGACAGTTTACGGAGTTAAGTCTATCGTAAAATAGGTAGGTACGTGAAGTTTTTAACGATCCAGGGAACTGTCAATTAGAGAAATTAAGCGGGTAACTAACTGTAACTATTTTATAATACACAGCGAGCTGTAATTACTCTAGATAAAAATTATGTACTTAGCTAAAGTAAGTAGTAAATTCAGTAGTGTTTTTGCCCTTTGCGTTATCACAGAGCTAAAACGACTGCAAACAATTCATTGCTCTTATGTTTTCGGCACAAATTAAGTAAAACATAGTTGACTCCATCCCTCTAAGAATTTTGTATTAAACATTTTCAGTTTTTAGCAGGAAAAAAATTGAATACAATTTTGTCTCCAAGAGAAGAATTTTTTTTTTAAGTTCAGAATCATGTACTGTGTCCAATCCATGGTAACAGGTTGAGCGTCGATGTCCCCTGCCAGCCTGTATCTTAATCATGGGAAGACCAAAAACAAATATTGGGTATATGGTGAACACATACCCAATATTATAATTTTGGACTCTATGTCGGAAATGTAAAGTAAAGAATTATAATTATGTTAAAGCCAACCATCAAATGTGATGACGACAATGATATGCGATCACAGGCAGAGAACCCACGTTGGACAGATCAATTAACTAAAGCAGACCAACTGAATAAAACCCCGTTACCAACAACGGAACCACAAAATCAAATTAAGATTCCTCACCTCTTATGAAACTAGCTCTTCAACAATAGTTTCCCATCCATTTCTCCGTTGTATAAGTTTTTACTCATCTCAGAACTAACCATTGTTCGGATCCAGTTTACGATCAGAAGTCGTGGGAATGCGAGTTATATGTATACTTGTGGTTAATGTTAGGGTTAAACTCGGTTTATGTGAAGTTTCGGAGAAAAGCCTTGTGAGATGTTGAAGTATGTCATAACAGTAAGTTATGGGTATAGCTGAAGACAATGGAAGATGGTAAAGAGGTTTATGGGTTGGTTGTAATGGTAGTGATGAAATGCTGCTGTCTATTCCACCAAACTATCTTACCGTAACTTACAATATGTAGATACATAGACTATATACTAGTTCCCGTAATTAGAAATGTTCAAAATCTAGTCATTATCTCATCTCAGCGAGCAGTCAAAAACTTGTTAAAGATCTGTTTGGGGTATTTTTGACAGATTGCGAACGTTCTGGGAATTGCCATCTGTTCTCAATGTAAAATATCGTATCGTCATGTGGTTTCTAAGCGAGCTTCTTATGTGTGTACAATGCCTAATGATCATAACATAAACATACGAATGATGAGCACATAGGGGAAGACCAAAGAGAAACGATGGATGGAGTGTGTGAATGATGATATGGTTAGAAAGGGGGTGACTATACCGAGATGACGACTATTAGAGAAGTATGGAAGAAAAATAGATGTTGCGCCGACCATGAATAAATTGGGGTAAGGCTCTTTGAGGAGTGGCTAGAGAGGCGTCATGGCGCCCTCACCTACCGCCTGACGCAGGTCCTCACCGGACACGGAAGTTTCGGGAGGTTCCTGCACATAATCAGGCGGGAGGAAACGCCCGGGTGTCACCATTGCCAGGATCGCCCAGAGGACACGGTGGAGCACACGGTGGAGGTTGTAACGATCTGTACCTTATTAAAATAGAGGGTAAGCAGACCGTCCAATAATTTTTATTAGGGAAGATAAAATACAGAAAGTTATAAAAACAGCTAGTTATAAAAATACTAAATAGCACGCACTCTCGGAAGTTTATAGTTCACACACGCGCGCACTCACTGGAGTTTTATAGTTCACGTTATGGAATCAGCTCAGCACTGTAGGAACGGGTATCAGGCGTCAGGGTAGCAAGTTATACGAGGTTAGCTCGCGAAGATTAGAAGTAGAAGTTCCCAGGTGGAATCTTTAGCTGGATCCCCTGGGTTAGTCAAAGATGTCGCAGCAGAACCAAGCAGTTCAAGTTGACACAGCAAAACCAAGCAGTTTTCTGATGCTTAATGTCTCAGTCCCAAGACTCGAATGCCAGCAGCCTCCAGCTGTTCATGAGCTCGTTTCTAAGTAGTCGTCCTTTTTCAAATATCAGTTTTCTTCTATGTGGCCATCATCTAATCTGACAAGTGTATCCGGCCAAGACATATCCACGAGTGCGTAAAGAATATTATAAATCTAATTTAAAATTAAGTTATTTAGACTAAACAATCGTAATAATCTTAATAATACAAAAGCTAAACATATTGATAAAAATAATTTAAGTTATTTAGACCAAAGAGTAATTACCATAGACTAAGCCAGAAAGACATTTAAAAAGTAATTGACAGTTTGACAATTGACGTGTCACAACATGAAAATTGAGTAAAAGTATAATGTAAACATATAAACAAATAAAAAGGATGATAAATAGTATTAAAGTGTAAGTAATGATAAATAGTATTATGCGTGATGAAAGTAAAGTGTAAGTAAGCATAAATACTATATTTCCCCAACAACCCGAGAAAATTTTTGGCCTAGAACAAAAATTTTGCTAAGGTTAAAATATTACAGCATTCACAAAACTTACATGACTCATTCAAACACACCGACATCTTACGAAGTTAGGTCAGGTAGGATTCACATTCAATGATCACTACTCAACCTGATAAGTCATAACTTTAAGGCTTATTTAAGGAGTTGTAATCCGCTCGCGTCTAAAACCACTAATGAGATGAAAATATAAAGATTTAACAAAGGCTTATTTTTAAAGGAGTTGTCATCCGCTCCTAATCAACTTTTAGAGTCGATAGACAGAAAATCAACTTTTAGAGTCGATAGTCAACAAGGGCTTATTTTTATGGAGTTGTCATCCGCTCCAATCAACTTTTAGAGTCGATAGACAGAAAATCAACTTTTAGAGTCGATAGTTAACAAAGGCATATTTTTATGGAGTTGTCATCCGCTCCAATCAACTTTTAGAGTTGATAGTTAACAAAGGCTTATTTATATGGAGTTGTCATCCGCTCCAATCAACTTTTAGAGTCGATAGATAACAAGGGCTTATTTATATGGAGTTGTCAACCGCTCCAATCAACTTTTAGAGTTGATAGAAATAGACAAGTTATCATATTAACTTGTAGAAAAGAATAGATATATACGAAAGATTAAAATTAATCTTTTAATGGTTTAAGAACCGATGAATGAATTAAAAAACAAATAGAGTTTTAATAAATCAAAAGGAACTCTATTATAGAGGAAGGAAAGAAGAAAGGGATGAGTTATGAATATAGTATAATACGAAAAAAAAAGTACAAATATAGGGATAGCAAACGAGTGTAAAAGAATAAAAATATGCGAGTCTATATAGGATCTGAGTTAAAGAAAACTCGAATGTTAGAAAGGTCTCAAGAGTGTTACGAGTTAAGAGGGAAGGAGGGATAGAGGGATCTGAGTCAAAGAAAACTCGAGGACTCAAGTGTCATCTCAAGAGTGTCATGAGTTAAGAGAGGGGTCAGAGTTAGAGAAAACTCGAATGTTAGAAAGGACTCAAGTGTCGTCTCAAGAGTGTTAAGTTAAGAGGCAAGGAAGGATAAAGGGGTTAGGTCTGAACCGCAACACCGCAGTTAGAAAAAACGCTAGGGCAGCTCCCGTAATACAGAAGACGGAAAGCTCCGAGTAAAACGTCAAGGGCAGCAGTAAGTTAGCTCCGAGTAAACGTCAGGGCAGCTCCCGCAATACAGTAGTCGGTAAGCTCCGAGTAATACGTCAAGAGAGTAGTGTTGGACACGGTCCAAAAGTGTATATAAATTTAAGAGTAAGACAGTCTACAGAAAATAAAAATCGAAAACCAATGAAAACTTTTTTGCGTTGGTGGTGAAAATCGGAACTAATGCATAAAGTTTAGTACCTACTTTTGCCACCGCGCAAAAAGACTAATACTCAATGCAAATGCTCTATGGCTAGTTACCTAGCAACCAATGTCAAACAATAACAATTAGAAAAATATTTTGAGAGCCCACGATATACTTATTTCGGTATGATTCCCAGATATAAGTATAAATATATTATATAATAAGTGTTTAAGAGGATAGTGGAGTATTTGTTATAGGAGTTGTGTAGATGTATAGGTTTGAATAAACATCCACAGGATATTCTCCTGTTTCAGTCGTGAAGTGTCTCAATCCCCTAACTTGGTAGTGACCACGAGGTGGTTTTAAAAACACGCCAAGCGAAGAATGAGTACGATTACCAATGGGTAAACGCTGTAGTGTGCAAGTATGTGGGGTGCAGTGTAGTGATGTATTGGTAAAGAGTTAAGTGTAGGAGGAAACGACTACGGGATATTGTCCAATAGTACGTCGTAGAGTAAGCCAAACCCCAACTTGTAAGTGACCACGAATGGTTTTAAAAACACTGACAAGCGAAGAATGGATGCCAACTACCTTTCGGTAGTGGGATGTATGAGAATGAAGTATAAGATGATGTTCAGTATGAAGAAGTGTTGAGTCGAATATAGGAGTCTTCAAGAAGAGAGCTGAAGAAGAAAAATAAGTTAGTTAGTATTCAAAAGACTAAGCCAAATAAGGAGTTCAAAAATAGATACCTAGTGCTAGTTTTTTTTTAGAATTTAGAAAAAGGGGGTGAGTTCGAGTTATTTTAACGTTGTGGCGCCAAACTGTAACGATCTGTACCTTATTAAAATAGAGGGTAAGCAGACCGTCCAATAATTTTTATTAGGGAAGATAAAATACAGAAAGTTATAAAAACAGCTAGTTATAAAAATACTAAATAGCACGCACTCTCGGAAGTTTATAGTTCACACACGCGCGCACTCACTGGAGTTTTATAGTTCACGTTATGGAATCAGCTCAGCACTGTAGGAACGGGTATCAGGCGTCAGGGTAGCAAGTTATACGAGGTTAGCTCGCGAAGATTAGAAGTAGAAGTTCCCAGGTGGAATCTTTAGCTGGATCCCCTGGGTTAGTCAAAGATGTCGCAGCAGAACCAAGCAGTTCAAGTTGACACAGCAAAACCAAGCAGTTTTCTGATGCTTAATGTCTCAGTCCCAAGACTCGAATGCCAGCAGCCTCCAGCTGTTCATGAGCTCGTTTCTAAGTAGTCGTCCTTTTTCAAATATCAGTTTTCTTCTATGTGGCCATCATCTAATCTGACAAGTGTATCCGGCCAAGACATATCCACGAGTGCGTAAAGAATATTATAAATCTAATTTAAAATTAAGTTATTTAGACTAAACAATCGTAATAATCTTAATAATACAAAAGCTAAACATATTGATAAAAATAATTTAAGTTATTTAGACCAAAGAGTAATTACCATAGACTAAGCCAGAAAGACATTTAAAAAGTAATTGACAGTTTGACAATTGACGTGTCACAACATGAAAATTGAGTAAAAGTATAATGTAAACATATAAACAAATAAAAAGGATGATAAATAGTATTAAAGTGTAAGTAATGATAAATAGTATTATGCGTGATGAAAGTAAAGTGTAAGTAAGCATAAATACTATAAGGTCTGCCCCGCTTGGGCGGAGCACCGCCGTGTCCTCGTAGAGGCGATCGGCAGCGGCGGCGACCTCTCGCGTCCGGGCCTGGTTCAAGCCATGGTCCGGGGCGAGAGGGAGTGGGGGGCAGTCGCCTCCTTCTGCGAAGCAGTCATGCTAGCGAAGGAGGCGGCGGGACGGCTGAGGGAGAGAGCCTCCCGTCCCAGCCGCCGCGGGAGACGCTCCGGGCGTCGGGAGCCGCGCGACGACTCCCGGCCACCGTAGGCGCGGGCCTGCGGGCGGAGAGTAATGGGTAGCTCACCGTCCGATCAGGACCAGGCCCGTGCCGGACGGCGCGTACGTGTTCCACGCGCGCCTCAAAGAGATGTCAGCATTAAAAGAAGGGGCCCGTAAGGGCCGAAGCCTGCCGGGTCAGCGGGATTGTCCGAAAGGGTTACCGCTGGCCCGGAACATAAAGGGCGAAGGAAGGAACACGGGTGGGTTTTAGTCAGTAAGAGTCTGACACTCCCTTCCGCTCCACCCAGAGCGGGAGGAGTCATTTGATGATTTCCCATCCTGAAAAAAAAAAAAAAAAAAAAAAAGGCGGGTAAGGGCAAGACAATAATCATGATGAGCACGTACAGACGCCAGTACATCACGCTACTACAATCTGTCAAATTTCTTTAATAGATTTTAAACTTTATCGCTATAGCATAAGGTTCAAAGTTGATTGGGATAATTTGACAGTTTCGGGTAGCTTGAGGTTCTGGCGTCTGTACATAACAACAAAAGCATTAAAAAAAAACGGAATACTGGCTCTCTATTGAGGACGTAGCTCCATTGAAGAATAAACCACCATTGTACGAATAAACAAAGCTTATAAAAACGATTCCTCCTTACAGGCCAGTAGCCGGGGTACTGATGACATACTCCCGCGGATGCGCCGCAGTCCTCAGTCAGATGTCTGAGGAGGAGCGCAGCAGCAACAGCGACCCGGCCACTCCTCGCTCCACCGACTCCGCCAGTGACGGCTACCATTCAGACAGCGATGACTCGCAGCAGCATCCTGACAGGTATACCATCACCTTTTCCCCTGTGACTTTCGGTTCCTGGATTAATAAACTAAAAAAATAATAAAGAGTAATAAACTAAAAAAAATCTAACACAGTCAAAAAGCAGTCAAACATGTCTTTTGTCAAGTGATTAAATATCAGTCAAGCTAATCACAACAGCTTGACACGTCTGTTAGGTACCTTACGGACGAAATCGGCATAATTATCCTAGAAGCAAAAATTCGAAGACATGACGTGACATCTACCAATCCGCACTGGGCCCACGTGGTACATTACAGCACTCCCTCTCGCACAGAGCAGGCCTGTGTCCCAGCAGTGGGGACATTGTAGGCTGGTTATGCTTACGCTAAAGCAATGATGCTCAAATAGTTTTGCGTTTGACTGAATTTCTTTCTTGCTTTAGATTTCATCTCTCTTCTTATCTATTCAGTGGAATCTGGCTGTGGGTTATAATGGTTATTATTATATTTATTGATTTATGTATTAAACTATTTATTGTACATCACATAAAACACAAAGACAAACAACGTAATCGTCTTGAAACAATATATCTATATTTTAATGGAGAAATCATTTTGATAATTCTCTCTGCTATTTCCAGAAGTAAGCTGGTGTCCCAGTACGCGGCCGTGTGGTCCCGCGCCGCAAGCGAGGCCATCCCGGCGCTGGCGGCGCTTGAGCAGCTGCGGCACACGCCACACCTCAAGTATAAGATCGTCTTCTCTGTCGTTGTTGTAAGTATTACTAAAGTCAATGTCAAATCATTTATTTCAAATAGGCACATTAAAGTCACTTTTGAACGTCAAAACTTACAGTAAAATTGAATTGATTCTAGTCACCCCTTCCAAACTGGTATCATTAGTTTCCATTTCCAAACTGGTAGTATTACTTTCATTCATATTTTTTAATTCTCTCGAAGTAACGCGTAAGTACTTTTTGCTTAGCACCGCCTGCCGTATTATGTGGGGTGAGTCCGCTTGCCAGGAACTGGTGGCGCAGTTGGTAAGGCTTTTTATCCCAGTTGTCCTCAAATAACAACTCAGGCCGCGAAGTCACCGGCTACTAGCAGTACCGTCATGGCGTTAGCACGCAAAGTATCACTCGCTCACTCGCCCCTCGTTCGGGCTCTCACTATGCTCAATGTTCTTCTGACATCAACAAGGAGTGTTACTTGTTTGCCGGGAGATGGACCGATGTGTTTCGTGAATGACCACTAACTATGAGCTGGTGAAGTTTCATTTAACTTCTTCTCTTACGCTGCCACGAGAAGGTATATCGTGGGTTGGTAGATTAGACAGTCAGCTATGTTGAAAGCGAAACATGGGCTGGTGGTGCCCTTGCACGTACCCTTTCGTATGTCTTTTAATGCATATCTTCGTATCCGTGACAGAACATGTCAAATCGTAATGGAATTATTATTGCAAAATGCTGATTACAATAGAGACACCAAGTGAAGTGGGTGAATCATATAATTTCTATACTTATTAGTGAATCAGGGATCCATGCCGGACATCGGGAGCTTTGTCATAATTGGCATTTTTTAAACTACCCAATGTATCTGTAGGAGACGGAGATATTGGGTAGTTTTGTCGGGTGATACTTAAAGACATGCCTTTTAAATCCTTTCCCTGCCTACTGATGGTTAAGTACAGACGCCAGCACATCAAGCTACCCGAAACTGTCAAATTTTCCCAATCAACTTTGAACCTTATGCTTTAGCGATAAAGTTGAAAATCTATTAAATGAATTTGACAGATTGTAGTAGCTTGATGCGCTGGCGTCTGTATTTTCATTGCGTTTCAATCTTTTTTGATGTGGTTCGCCTATTCTGTCCCAATTCTGGGCAACGTCCTTCCTCCAGTCTTAAGTTTTATATCAAATTAATGTATTTCTATTCTATTCTAACTTTTATTTACCACGTTTTGTTGCAGCTTTCGTTCCGCGCAGTCATCAGTCTCCGCGACCGTCGCCTGAACGAGATGAAGGCGCTGCTGGGTGTGGGGGAGTCTGACAGCAGTAGCAGTGACCCCAGTGTGATTCGGCTTGTAGGAGCTGCCACCAGAGTGCTGCATACAACAGCACACAGCTTTCCACTGGGTGAAGCTGAGAGGACTGTTATCAACCAGGTAAGCCTGACAAAACTGATTTGGGGTGCAACTAGGGGTTGGACTAGGGGTGGGACTTTGTCTCTGTCACCTCTGACCTAGACTAGAGTCAAAAGCAAAACCATTTAAAAAAAAAAGGGTTGATTTTTCCATCGCCAGATAACTTTTATTCGAGCAATAAAACTGACGTTTAACAGTTTTTGTATGAAATAACTGTCAAAATTTCAAAATTATTCCTCGAATAAAGTTATCAGATGATTGAAAAATCAGCCCTAAAATATGTTATCGCTTAAAATATGTTACCTCATATGTATATAAAAATATGACAAAATGTCGTCGATCTACCGTGGTTTGGTGGTACCGTAAAGGGAACGTATTTAATATTTAATCGAACTGAAACAATACTGGGAAAGGTTTCATGCTTTTACCCAGTTGAGGAGAACTGACTTCCTGCCAGGCATATTCCGTAGGATGCCTATGTACCAGTAGGTGTCTCTGTTTGATCAAAGTCAAATAAGCTGCTTCCACGAGAAATTATCGAAGTAAAAACTTTTTTAGGCGTGTTGGGCCTTTTTGAAATGGGAAAAAACCATTGAACTCGCGCCATTGTTACCGTAAGCGATAGCGCGCGTGTTTCGTTTATAAGACGATTCAAAAAATAGGTACTTACCCGCTTTGAATGTGTGCGGCTGTCCTTGGGATATACTTGGTTTTAATGTCAGATATACATTAATATGTCAGTGAGTGATGGCAAAATCTACAATGCAAAAACAGTGGCACTCCCGGAGTGCCACTGTTTTTTTTATTGTAGATTTTTCGAGTATAGTGTTCCTAAGCGACAGCTTCACTTACCTACGGCAGTAGACAAAGTGTAGATAGAGTGGAAACGATGAGATTCATGGCAATGAATCTCAACGTTTCCACTCTTCTTAATTTATTAAAAGCTTATACCGAAATTTGGCGAGACAATGCTTTACATAAACTATCGCTTATCTCAAAAATCCGATTTTTAGATATTGTTATACGAACCCTGCACGGTATCTCTACTCCCCCTGTTCCGTCTGGCAGGTGGTGAGCACGCTGCGCGAGTACCCGTGCCTGGCGTCGTGCGCGGCGCTGCACGCGCTGGCGGCCGCCGCGTGCCGCGCCGCCTGGGCCGTCAGCCTGCACTCGCCGCCGCTCAGGATTGATACTGACTTCACGCCAGGTGAGATCTTACGCGCTAAACAAATCATAAAAAAACTACCCTTTATAAGTTCCATAGTTCTTTCTATACAATAGTTATTTGGAAAAATAATAATAATTTCAACGATCAGATCACCATTTGTGCTGGATTGATGTATGTTATGTTACGATATTCTTCGTTTCTGTGTGCAATGAAGAATAGGAATCTACATAATATCTTGTGGTTTGCAAGATTCGCTCTTACAAAAGAAATAGATCTTTAAAAATGGGTGTAAACAAATATGCTCTGTATTTATTTAGCGAACTTTTCAATAAATTCAGAGCCAAACTATGACTTTAGTAGAAAGAAAATAGTAACACAATTTGCGAGCTCTGAAATATATGTGTAAAGTGTATCTACTCCAAAATTGTAGCAGATTTTAATACCATATCTCCTGCAAATAACATACTTACGTGTGTCTTCCGTATTTTATAAATAAGTATATCTAAACTTGAAAAAAACTCGAAACAAAATCCTTTTCATTCCAGTGGTAATGAACCCAGAGAAGCACGTTCGTTTCTCGCCGGAGAGCCGCGAAGCCCGCGATCGTCGCTCCGACCTCATCAAGTCCTTCGTCTGGCCGGCTCTGATGGACGGCAACCGCTGCGTCTTCAGAGCCGTGGTGCTCACCTGACGGACTTGAATCATCGATGTCTGAACTGCTATCTCAAAAGAATTTATTACTCTTCTCTGCATCGTGCTCACGCCGTGGTTTATATTAGCCATTAGGCTTAATCACAGGTACACAGCATAGCACAGCATTATATTCATGGAGGATCTTTTAATGCCAGTGTATTCACGTCTACTGACCTATAACAACATCTTCTACAAGGATATAAAACACCATGTAGGATCTCAGAAACAAACTGCTGGTCATACAGATAATAAAAGATTATTATTCAAATGCCCAAAGGCCTTGCATGATTGAATACATAATAAGAAAAAGTTTGATCCTTGTCTTATTTTTAATGTTTAACGTTTCCAAGGACCGCATTTTTTATTGTAATGAAAATCTGTCGCAGTAATGCAGTGGAAGAAGGAAATATAATGATGATTCACTACACATATACGAGTACATGTGTCTAAAATATCATGACGTTATACTCTGTAGAGTCGTGTTGATTTTATTATTGGACTGTATGAAGCGGGCATAACAATTAATACATTTGTTAGTGACGCATACCAATATGTAGGAACAAAAAAATTTAAAACACACGTCATGCTCTTTAGTATTAAGCTAGGTAATTGATATATTGACCAATTATTCAGATTCTTTGTTTGTTATAAATAACATCATAAGACGATTATCTATGTCATTTTTATTCATCAAAGCTATATTTATGCAACGAACTTTCTTGTATATACAAAATGTCTTCTCACTTTATCACGGTTAATATTATAGTTATAAAACTTAGATATAATAAATTATTATTATGTAACATTAACACTGAACAATAAATAATAATTTAAGCGTACCTATTTTGTTTTATTGTGACTAACGAGTAATGCAAACCACATGAATCATAGACGTATCAGGCTATCAGCTTGATAAGCATGATAAGATACGAGATGGACCAGTATTTGATATAAACCGTTCACTAGTTTGAACTCTTCAGTATTGTGTGAAATTCAGTGCAATCATGAGTTATTCTGGAAACCATTACGGACACTACGGGCCCCCGCCGCCTCCGGGCGGTTGGCCTCCTCCGTACCAACCATCGGAGCATCCAATGTACCCGCCTCCACCAGATTTCGGGTACCCTCCTTCACAGTACCCTCCTTCACAGTACCCTCCTTCTCAGTACCCGCAACCGTACTTCGTTCCTGGTACCATGATGATCCCCGTAGCAGTACCACCGGCACAACCACCACCACCACCACCAGAAACCGGACCCAACTCCACGTATATCACCAACTACATTTACCATGGAGAGACTACAGTCACCGATAATAATAATCAAGTATCAGTAGTGGAATCTTCTGGAGAGTTCGACTGGGTGCCCACGACCGCCATGATGGCAAGCTCTTTAACTGGACGAGCAGTTGTTGGCGGACATGAGGGCTGGGATGGCAGTCCCCTCTGGGTGATCCGTGCATGGCATAACGGAGATCTGATGCCTGGCAAGTTGTCTGTGAGACACAACTCGGCATCGGTCGTCTATGAATCGAAGGAGATATCAGTGCAGAACATCGAAGTATTATGTGCTAAGCCTGATGATTTGCGCTGGATTCCAGCTTCAAACGGCAACGTCCCTCCCGGGGCAATTCCTGGTGGAAGAACGGCCTCTGGAGAGACTTTGTATGTCGGCAGAGCGAGGTATCAGCTGTCGGTGACTCCTGGGAAGATCCATCCAAGTCACAACTCTTGCTACATTGGTTTTGCTGGTCAGGAAGTGGCTCACAAGATGTACGATGTGTTGTGCAGGATCAGCTGATTTGTGTGACGTGGATTGTGATTCCGAAAATGGTTGGCGAAAATGTGATTTTAGACTATGGGGTTTAAGTGAAACGGATTTGTCTGTCTGGGGCTTATTGTTTTTTATCAACGCGTTGCTTATCAGACTGTATCTTGATAAGCGAGAATGACGTCATGAATATTGTTTTTTATGAGCCCTAATTATAACTTATGGGGTGATTGACTATAAATTTCTATCATAGTAAAAAATATTAACTTATTATAAGTAATTTAAATCATATCGAGCTCTCCCCTGTTCCTTCATTGATTTTATTTTTAGTGAAGCAATGTTCTGGAACATTGTTGATAGCGCATCACCCTATTATTAAGTGCCAATTCAAAATTAAATCGTAGACCTTGAAGACTGATATAATATGTATGTCACGTAAGAGGAAAAACTATATAAAAATATGATATTTAAAAGCAGGTATTAAAAATAAATGAGATATCTTTCATACCACATCGTTGTTTTCTTTGTATTCTATCGCTGAAGTAGGTGGTCGATATCTTATCGGTTGGCGTTATACGATTAGGTGACTATGACTCGAATAACAACGATAAAGGATTATTACCTACATGCCAATTCACAGGTACTAGTGCGTTCAATTTCTCAAAACTAATATTATAAAGAGAAAAGATTTGTTTTGTTGTATGTTTTTTTGTAATGGATAAACTTAAAAGATTCTTAACAGATTTTAAATTTCTTTCACCTATAAAAAGCTATATTATCTGCGGTAACATGGGCTGCTATTTTTTTGGTATCTTACGACTTCTATGCGAACGTAGTCGCGGGCAGAAGCCAGTTTGCTGTATTTAGATCACCATCACCTGATTTTCAATTTCGTGTAACTTTGCTTATGAAGGTTTTTACTTGGAGAATATAAAGAGGTGTGTGTCCAAAACACCTCTCGCATTCCATTTTACTTAGGTACAGGCAGGACTTCTTCTACCTAAATCAACACGGTGTTCGCTCTCACTATGTAAGAGGAGCAGGATGCTGTATAGGCAGCTATATCATTCGAGGATCGACGCGTAATGATTGACAACATAGTATTAAACAATATTGTCAAATTCGAGAAATTGCTCACCCGGTACCACTTGATGGGATAGGTAGGTACAGGCATGATATTGGTGCCCTCTTTCCTTTATCGATAAATTGATTTTAGCCCTACCAGTTAAAAGGTCGAAAATATTTACCAGATAATAAGTTAGTAGCTGATCTGCAGTGGCCTGTAATGGAAAGTGCTTAAATGATTGCGTTCCCAACCAGGCCGCTGCAGACACAATTTGAAGAAGTGGGGTATTACTGATCCAGCCAACACGCTGTGCGAGTGCGGTGCTTCTGATCAGACCATGTCCCACTTGCTGGAGTGTCCTAAGTGCCCGTTCACCTGCACCTTGGATGACCTAAAGAATGCCACTGATGCCGCAATTAGCTCCACCTACTGGGGTCAAACTAAATATAAAAAAAAAACAACGAAGAAGAGTACCATCGGCACGAAAAGAAGAAGGAGCAGGGCTGATTATGTAATTATTTATGGGTGTTGGATGTATTTAAGTATTGATTTTTGCATACCTACTTGATGGTTTCTGATAATTTTTTTATATATAGGCTGATTGTCAACCTACAAAAATAACTGGGACGTCGAGCCATAGAGATTCGATGGATAGGACTATCGTTGCAATAGCTTTTTGGTAAAACGGACGCTCGAGCTAATGGCTTTTCGAAAATGTGGTACATCGATACTATGGAATTTCGGCAATTCGGACGTTCGATCTAATGACTTCGGGGAATTAGCCATCGGGCATATGACATTCGAAATTAAGCAATAAACCCATCTGAAACAATCAAACATAATGACATCACCTCGCCAATTGACTCTCATTCATCACCACAACATTATTTAAATACCTACAACACGCAATTATCAACCTAAAGTATTACTATAAAGGGCTACTGGATCTGCAGAAGATATGGTATTTCATCAGCAGGTATACAAAGTTGAAGCAACACTTGGGACAGGCGACCATGGACTTTAAGCAGTTGTGTTAAGATATAACGAAGATGAAAGAGTGTTGGTATATGAGCAGGTATACATGTGGTGCCTAATGACTCTATTAACCTCTTCAAGTATATGTGTAAGAGTTTTTGCGAGGTGCCAATGAGAACGGCAGACAGCTGTTATTAAGACCTGCATTAGTAAACCGCTTTTGTTAATGATACTTTTGGTAAGAGTCAATTTTAAGAAACTGGTAATGTTTGTTTCATCAATAAACACAAATCCTGATAATTATAAAGCGAGAAAGAATATGGAATGACATTCTCATTTTGTGAGCTGCTCTTAAAATTCTGACTGTTAAGAGGTAAGAACTGTGTTGAAGTTACTTGGGTCCATAATCCAACATGAAATGTTACTTGGCTACAGTTACTAATAATATCTATATTATCTGTTGTATCTCAAATAAACTGTACTGTTTTGGAATAAGCGTCATCTGTACCCTTACCATGAGTTGGCATAACTTTACGTAACCGTACTCGCTAGCGAGGGCGTAAACAAGTTTCTATGGAGAATTGTACAGCGCCTCTGGCGGTCACTTATAAAACTGTAGAAACTAGTATGAGTCGAACGGTAAATCACCTATCGAAATCTATACGCTAGCGACTAACGTTTTCGATAGCAACTCATGGTAGAGGCACTGTTTGGAATCCAATTTAAGGTACACATGTGAATCGCATAGAACGTGTCCAAAAAAGCTTTACACGCTATCTGCGGTACAAATCTAATAGCTGTCCTCTGGACCCTGATTACTCGCAAAGGCTAGGTCACTTCAAAATGATAACTTTAAAACAACGAAGGCATACTAACGACCTGATTTTGCTACACAAAATCATAAATGGTTCTATATTTTATAATAAAGTCCTCCATATAGTCCTCCATGTGTCCTCCATAATAGTTTTGTAAATATTGCGAATGTGTTCATTTTCTTTCACCCAATCAGACCCCACCTTGCTGCTGATATTCAAATGTGTCATATCCCTGCATTAGGTACATATATCGCAAGCAAAGTATATTCTCTATCCTCAAGAATGTTCCGATTCATTAATATAGGTAGGTAATATAATTCAGAACAACAATATCTAATCTACCTTTATCGGTACATTATTCATCAGTGATAACTAGCACTAATATTAGAACAAAGAACTCCTAGGAAACAGAATATTTGAAATTACGACAGAAAATATCACAATGAAATCATAGAAATAAGGCGTTTTAAAGCTTTGGAAGCCGGAAGTTATTTGTAGACTGAACTGTGATACAAAATTTGTGTTAGTGCAGTTTCAAATTAAGCTGGATTACATACTACTACAACGCGCCACGCGACGGGGCTCAGATAACGCGCTCGCGTGATTTTTTACATACAAATTCAATAAAGACGAGTTTCCGCGCGGGGAATTTGGCTACGTTTCCCGCGCACCGTCGCTTGGCGCGTTTTTTGTCTGATCCGCCTTAGTACTACAATAATTATCGTATGTAAGCAATATTGAAAGAACATGAAAATATGTTTATTTTCGTAAATGAAAACAAAGTTGCCCGCCATGAGACGATGAGATTGCGACCGGAATGTGGAAAGACCGAATTCTAAGATAAACAGAATACAATTTTTTGTCAATTCACAATTTCATCGTAATGTCGTCATAATTTAATCGTGTGGAATGCGATGAAATTGTGGAATTTCTTCGTATTCCACACGTTAATTAGTAGAATTGAGTTTCGAATTTTCAATCAATTAGCACACATTCACCCTTGCCTCCATGATCATATCGAAGACAAAACAAATGATGTGGATACAAGATTATTTATTTGTGGAAACATGAGGTAGGGCCATATTTGGACTTAGTGACGTACAAAATATTTAAACTACAGTGAAGATGCCAATTAAAAAAAAAAAACAATTGGAAAAACTAATTACGATTTCTAAATTTAATTGTGTTTTTGAATCTCAGTTTGATATAAATTATTACTAAAACAAAACCAAAGAGGTTATAATAATAACGATTTAGTATTTTTACAAAATATTCAATTAACATTTACTTCACAAATGCTGACTACTGTAACGATGGACTCATCAAATTCAAACACGTTTTATGAATTACTAGCTGCGCCCTGCGGTTTTACCCGCACAAGTCTCAATCCCGTGAGAATATCGGGATAAAAAGTATCCTATGTCCTAATCAAGGTCATGCTCTACCCATGAGACAAATGTTACCCAAATCCGTTCAGTCGTTTTAGCGTCAAAGAGTAACAAACAAACATACAAAAAATTAAATCTTTTCTCTTTATTATATTAGTTTAGAAAATAATATTTGCTTAGTTAAAAACCTGCGCAGAATCAAACCCCATCTTCCCGCGACACATCACACCTCCACCATGGCTGATGACCAATCAAGCTAATTGTCTCAAATCCATTGTCTCACTCTCGACTCTGTCGCGTGAGGCTCAGCAGAGAGGTTGGTTGCGTCCTGTTTAAGATTGAGATACATTTATTTATGTCACTGTGGGTGTGAGTGAGAATAATAAAGTGAAGTGGAGTTTATTGAAACATTGGTGGATATTATGTTGTGGTTTTAAGTGTGTTTTTTGTTTCTTAGTAAGTACTAAGTAGTAGTCAGCGAAATCAATGGTTAACCAACTGAAACTGTCCTTGTATTCAAATCACAATTGTAATTTTTCGTTAGGTGTATGAAATAGTACAAATAAAAGTAAGGGAAGGTAGTAAAATACAAGGGAAATTGAGGAAGAGATTTTGCTTATAAATGGCTAGCTGTGAATATCGGGATAAAAAGTCCTATCTCTCTATATAATAGTCCTATGTGTTAATCCTGGTTATAAACTATCTGTGTGCCAAATTTCATCCAAATCTGTTCTGTAGTTTTTGAGTGAAAGAGTAACAAACATCCATCCATCCATCCTCACAAACTTTAGCGTTTATAATATTAGTAGGATAGTAGGAAGTAGAATAACTGTTTAGTGTTATTTTATAAATGTAAATTGAAATACAAAGTTCATAGTAGAATCACGTATGCAATATATATTGGTTCTAAATCATTTGCATCGATTAACATAGGTATGTTAGGTGTATAGGTGTTTTGTTGTATATTTTGATTTTGAGTAAGTGAATAGGTAGGTACCTATTCACTTACTCAAAATCAAAATATTTTATTTCACATAAACCTACATGGTGTAACGATCTCTACCATATTTAAAATAGAGGGTAAGCAGACCGTCCAATAAATTTTATTAGGGAAGATAAAATACAGAAAGTTATAAAAACAGCTAGTTATAAAAGTACTAATTATCACGCACTCTCGGAAGTTTATAGTTCACACACGCGCGCACTCACTGGAGTTTTATAGTTCACGTTATGGAATCAGCTCAGCACTGTAGGAACGGGTATCAGGCGTCAGGGTAGCAAGTTATACGAGGTTAGCTCGCGAAGATTAGAAGTAGAAGGTCCCAGGTGGAATCTTTAGCTGGATCCCCTGGGTTAGTCAAAGATGTCGCAGCAGAACCAAGCAGTTCAAGTTGACACAGCAAAACCAAGCAGTTTTCTGATGCTTAATGTCTCAGTCCCAAGACTCGAATGCCAGCAGCCTCCAGCTGTTCATGAGCTCGTTTCTAAGTAGTCTTCCTTTTTCAAATATCAGTTTTCTTCTATGTGGCCATCATCTAATCTGACAAGTGTATCCGGCCAAGACATATCCACGAGTGCGTAAAGAATATTATAAATCTAATTTAAAATTAAATTATTTAGACTAAACAATCGTAATAATCTTAATAATACAAAAGCTAAACATATTGATAAAAATAATTTAAGTTATTTAGACCAAAGAGTAATTACCATAGACTAAGCCAGAAAGACATTTAAAAAGTAATTGACAGTTTGACAATTGACGTGTCACAACATGAAAATTGAGTAAAAGTATAATGTAAACATATAAACAAATAAAAAGGATGATAAATAGTATTAAAGTGTAAATAATGATAAATAGTATTATGCGTGATGAAAGTAAAGTGTAAGTAAGCATAAATACTATATTTCCCCAACGACCCCGAGAAAATTTTTGGCCTAGAACAAAAATTTTGCTAAGGTTAAAATATTACAGCATTCACAAAACTTACATAACTCATTCAAACACACCGACATCTTACGAAGTTAGGTCAGGTAGGATTCACATTCAATGATCACTACTCAACCTGATAAATCATAACTTTAAGGCTTATTTAAGGAGTTGTAATCCGCTCGCGTCTAAAACCACTAATGAGATGAAAATATAAAGGCTTATTTTTAAAGGAGTTGTCATCCGCTCCTAATCAACTTTTAGAGTCGATAGACAGAAAATCAACTTTTAGAGTCGATAGTCAACAAAGGCATATTTTTATGGAGTTGTCATCCGCTCCAATCAACTTTTAGAGTTGATAGTTAACAAAGGCATATTTTTATGGAGTTGTCATCCGCTCCAATCAACTTTTAGAGTTGATAGTTAACAAAGGCTTATTTATATGGAGTTGTCATCCGCTCCAATCAACTTTTAGAGTCGATAGATAACAAGGGCTTATTTATATGGAGTTGTCAACCGCTCCAATCAACTTTTAGAGTTGATAGAAATAGACAAGTTATCATATTAACTTGTAGAAAAGAATAGATATATACGAAAGATTAAAATTAATCTTTTATTGGTTTAAGAACCGATGAATGAATTAAAAAACAAATAGAGTTTTAATAAATCAAAAGGAACTCTATTAGAGAAGAAGGAAAGAAGAAAGGGATGAGTTATGAATATAGTATAATACGAAAAAAAAAAAAAGTATAAATATAGGGATAGCAAACGAGTGTAAAATAGTAAAAATATGCGAGTCTATAGGATCGAGTTGAAGAGGGAAGGAGGGAAAGAGGGGTCTGAGTCAAAGAAAACTCGAGGACTCAAGTGTCATCTCAAGAGTGTCATGAGTTAAGAGAGGGGTCAGAGTTAAAGAAAACTCGAATGTTAGAAAGGACTCAAGTGTCGTCTCAAGAGTGTTAAGAGTTAAGAGGCAAGGAGGGATAAAAGGGTTAGGTCTGAACCGCAACACCGCAGTCAAAAAAAAACGCTAGGGCAGCTCCCGTAATACAGTAGACGGTAAGCTCCGAGTAAAACGTCAAGGGCAGCAGTAAGTAAGCTCCGAGTAAACGTCAGGGCAGCTCCCGCAATACAGTAGTCGGTAAGCTCCGAGTAATACGTCAAGAGAGTAGTGTTGGACACGGTCCAAAAGTGTATATAAATTTAAGAGTAAGACAGTCTACAGAAAATAAAAATCGAAAACCAATGAAAACTTATTTGTATTAGTGGTGAAATTCGGAACTAATGCATAAAGTTTAGTACCTACTTTTCCCACCGCGCAAAAAGACTAATACTCAATGCAAATGCACTATGGCTAGTTACCTAGCAACCAATGTCAAACAATAACAATTAGAAAAATATTTTGAGAGCCCACGATATACTTATTTCGGTATGATTTCCAGATATAAGTATAAATATATTATTATTAAGTGTTTAGGAGGATAGTGGAGTATTTGTTATAGGAGTTGTGTAGATGTATGGGTTTGTATAAACATCCACAGGATATTCTCCTGTTTCAGTCGTGAAGTGTCTCAATCCCCTAACTTGGTAGTGACCACGAGGTGGTTTTAAAAACACGCCAAGCGAAGAATGAGTACGATTACCAATGGGTAAACGCTGTAGTGTGCAAGTATGTGGGGTGCAGTGTAGTGATGTATTGGTAAAGAGTTAAGTGTAGGAGGAAACGACTACGGGATATTGTCCAATAGTACGTCGTAGAGTAAGCCAAACCCCAACTTGTAAGTGACCACGAATGGTTTTAAAAACACTGACAAGCGAAGAATGGATGCCAACTACCTTTCGGTAGTGGGATGTATGAGAATGAAGTATAAGATGATGTTCAGTATAAAGAAGTGTTGAGTCGAATATAGGAGTCTTCAAGAAGAGAGCTGAAGAAGAAAAATAAGTTAGTTAGTATTCAAAAGACTAAGCCAAATAAGGAGTTCAAAAATAGATACCTAGTGCTAGTTTTTTTTAGAATTTAGAAAAAGGGGGTGAGTTCGAGTTATTTTTACGTTGGGCGCCAAACTGTAACGATCTCTACCATATTTAAAATAGAGCGTAAGCAGACCGTCCAATAAATTTTATTAGGGAAGATAAAATACAGAAAGTTATAAAAACAGCTAGTTATAAAAGTACTAATTATCACGCACTCTCGGAAGTTTATAGTTCACACACGCGCGCACTCACTGGAGTTTTATAGTTCACGTTATGGAATCAGCTCAGCACTGTAGGAACGGGTATCAGGCGTCAGGGTAGCAAGTTATACGAGGTTAGCTCGCGAAGATTAGAAGTAGAAGGTCCCAGGTGGAATCTTTAGCTGGATCCCCTGGGTTAGTCAAAGATGTCGCAGCAGAACCAAGCAGTTCAAGTTGACACAGCAAAACCAAGCAGTTTTCTGATGCTTAATGTCTCAGTCCCAAGACTCGAATGCCAGCAGCCTCCAGCTGTTCATGAGCTCGTTTCTAAGTAGTCTTCCTTTTTCAAATATCAGTTTTCTTCTATGTGGCCATCATCTAATCTGACAAGTGTATCCGGCCAAGACATATCCACGAGTGCGTAAAGAATATTATAAATCTAATTTAAAATTAAATTATTTAGACTAAACAATCGTAATAATCTTAATAATACAAAAGCTAAACATATTGATAAAAATAATTTAAGTTATTTAGACCAAAGAGTAATTACCATAGACTAAGCCAGAAAGACATTTAAAAAGTAATTGACAGTTTGACAATTGACGTGTCACAACATGAAAATTGAGTAAAAGTATAATGTAAACATATAAACAAATAAAAAGGATGATAAATAGTATTAAAGTGTAAATAATGATAAATAGTATTATGCGTGATGAAAGTAAAGTGTAAGTAAGCATAAATACTATAATGGGCACTACAAAAAATCGAAACATGGTGATGATTACATTTAAAATAACTGAAACTAAACTAAATGAATCAATATAAAACAATATCTATATTACATCAAGTAGGTATTATAATATCGAACACGTCAGTTCATTCATTCAATAATATCTGGCTTGTGTGTCATCCTTCAACAAAATTATGGCACAAACAGAAGAATGGACTGTTCATCATTTATGGTTTGTAGGCTTGCTATAATTTACTTGTAGGTACTTCCTTTAGTATTGACGACTCTGACAGCCTTTAGGTACTAATAAACAAGATTAATGTTGTTTTAACAAAATAAAAGAATTTATTTTCTCATACACACGTAGGTACATAACTAAAACATGTGCCAAGCAAAAATGGTCGCTACCCACCACGCCTGTGGAGTTTAGCTAGCTGATTTTATTTGACTCTGTATAAATAAATCAGATAAAATCAAATCAAAGTAATACCTAAACAAAAGAAAAAAAAATAAGCATCCGTAACATAAAATTAGACAAGTGTGCCCTGTGCCGGGCGAAGGTACTCTCGAGTCGTACATAACAGGCCACACTAGTTCGCACTCGTCATGAACCGACTGTGCACTTAATTAGTGATCGATGACTGTGCACTAGTAACGATCGAAACCAATAAACTATTAACAGATCGCTACTGATGCTAACCAGTATAACCATAACTGCCAGTATTAATAATTATAATCTAACAAATCGCTACTGATATATACGTAGATTATTGGGAGGATTTTCTACCTCCAGTATGCCAAAACTGGTGATAGATAGTTAATTGGGTTCGGCCGTAAATCCATACACGCCATACATAGTAGGTGGAACAGCGGGGTAATTGTGTAACGCACTATCAGTAGTATTGGGTTTCATTTCGACAGTTCAACAACATTCATTGCGTGATTTACGTTGTTGAGCAGACAACACTTTTGAACATATGAAGCAATGAATTAGCAATATCCTTCAAAATGATTCAGATTGTGATTGATATCGAGTTACGCAATTAGGGTGGTGTTCGTTTATTTGTTCGTATATCTATAATCTTTTTCTATCCATATCCATATCTTTTATGCAGCATCCAAAATGTTTTATGTAAAAGTTCTCTATCCGTATTTTTGGGAAATAAAGATATTATTAAGATATTATTATTATACTTAATATTTTGTGTAGGTGCCTCTTTTTAAGCGATGGGATTGTAAATAAAGTCTGTCTGTTTGGTACCTTTCATGCCTCAACAGCTGAACGGAATTGAATGACAGGCATACAATACAATGGCAGGCTATGTCCTAATCCTTAATTCAGGGTAAGGACATAGGATACATTTTTATCCCGGTAGTAAATTCCTGTGGGATAAATTCCCACACTCATACGAGCGAAGCCAAAAAAGCAAAAGCTAGTACTTACATATGTATATACTTTATTTTCATGAATAGATTTTATGTTCTGCTTTTAAAAAAAGTTAAAAAAAATTAAAAAGCAGTTAAAGGAATATCAACTTGAATTCAAAGCATTTACTTTAATTAAACCACAGGCACTTTTGAATTGTAGAGAAGTCGGCCAGGACACTTTTTTAAATTATATTTTTACAAAAATATTAGTTACAAAATATGCAAAAAATTATTAATGTTGAATTTATAATTTTAAATGAGAACGATGGATGTAAAAAAAACGACTTAGAAAAGCGTCTAGAGTACAGCAAATTGTAAAAAAACAAACAATCCAAAAATAAAATGATTATAAAAAAAAAAACGAGGCAGCTCAGTGATATCTTTACATGAAGCTATTCTTATTGGCAGATAATGGACAAACATGAGAAGAAGTATAAGAGACTGGAAGAGCTAGACGAGGAAGGAGTGGTGTCTCTTCTAGAACGATGGGACTTGGACAAGTTTGTTGAGTTCGCCAGGGAGAGGCGGCTGGATGGGAGGAAGCTCTTTGTAAGTATGAATATTCTATATCATTTTAGTAGTACACTTCTAATTACTAGGTACAACACTACATCACACTGTTATTAATCTTATCAAAATTAAACAACTACTAATTCAAAAACCTCTTATTGACTGGCTAGGAAGTTATGAATATATGATGCCCATTCAAACACAATTTTCTATTGCTGCTCTCCATCAGGTGTGTCAGGTCAGGAACAGTCCCACCTGTTCTTGACCTCGATGATGCCTGATGGAAATTGATGAATGAGGTCTATGATGGAACGAGCGTGTCCAGAAGATGCCTGTTCACTCTTGATTTAAAGGCAGATGGGTTAAATGTGGAACACAGACGCTGGCAGAGAGTTTCACACCTTGTCTGTGCGCATAATAAACGTGGAGGAGAAGCTCTGAGTACAACTGGTCGGGATATCTAATATGGTACGCTGCAGTACGTCTGGTAGTCCGGTAGTAAAAGGGCGATGGTGGGATCAGCACCCTAATTGCGTAAAGGCTCCTTCAAACAGGCGCGACACGCGATAAAATGGCGCGCGACACAAAGGCACCGCAAGTCGCGCAACGAGCGGTGCCTTTGTGTCGCGCGCGATTCGCGTCACGCGTCGCGCCTGTTTGCAGGAGCCTTAACAAACTATCAATCGGAATCTGAATCATTTTGAAGCAAATTTTTCATCCATAGTTTCATAAGTTCGAAAAATTTGCCTGCTCAACACGTAAATAACGCAATGAATGTTGTTGTATTGTCAAAATGAAACAGTTCCGATTGATAATGTGTTACGCAATAGCCCCGCAGCCGCAGGTCTTGGAACTCCTGCGCACACTCTCCGAAGTGTATCACTTCATAATATTCCCTGTAAATTGAGAGGTCTGGCTCCTGTGATACTGGAGGAGGATCCTAGGACAAGAGCCAGGGCTACACTGTGTTTGTGTCTTGAAGTGAAAATAAATAAATGATTATTAAATAAATCTTATTCCTGACTATAAGAGATGGTGATATTTCTCCAAGTAACTCAAAAATATCCGTAAAATATCAGTTTGGGAAGAAAGGGATGGACTGTGCTGTGACAGTCTATCCCTTTTCTTCCCAAAATTGCTCATCATTTATTAATTTATGGGGAATTTGTTTTAAATATATAATTTTCATTTCAATCACTTCATCACAATCGGCGACGCTTAGTTTGTGGCTCACCGTCACCGAATATGTCACATTGTATTGTTACTTTTTGATGAATAAACTTTTTACTATTATATTCAACTAGTTGCGCTCCGCGGTTTCATGCGCGTAAATGTCGATCCCGTGGGAATATCTGGATAAAAAGTAGCCTATATGTTAATATGTATATGATAGGAGCCTATATGTATAGGAGCAGTGGTGGCCAAGTGGTAACGGCCGCGACTTACGAGTTGTAGGTCGTAGGTTCGAACCCAGACAGGCGCTTTACTTTGTGTAAATTATTTCATCACCACTGCTCACAAAACGTTGAAGGAAAACATCGTGAGGAAACCGGCATGTCCTAGAACCAAAAATTCGAAGACATGTGACATCTACCAACCCGCACTGGGCCCGCGTGGTGGATTACGGCCCACTCCCTCTCACTGAGAGGAGGCCTGTGTCCCAGCAGTGGGAACATTATAGGCTGATGATGATGATGATGATGTTAATCACCCTGGATTAGCCATAGAAACTTTTATCAAAATTGGTCTAGCCGTATGAGCGTGAAAAAGTAACAAACATATAAACACACACACACACTCACAGACTTTCGCTTTTATAATATTAGTGTGATAAAATAATTACGTAGGTATAATCAGGAATACAGGCGGGGTTTTATTTATGTAGGTATGTTTTATTTCCGTTGTATGCTTTTAGGTCCATAATGAAAAAGTTTTGGTTCCATTCAGATAATATCTACTAGGAAATGTCGGTAACGTTGTAAAAATGCTAATGTGAACGATATAAAAACACGAACGCAAATGTGTGGACGACCGGTCATGACACTTGTAATAAAAGTTAACTAGCAAATGGACAGTAGGGCTTTCAAATACCGGATTTTTTCAATACCGGTATCAATACCGGTATTGGAAAAGTCAATACCGTGATCCCGGTATCAATACCGGTTGTCCGGTATTGAACGCAAGTTCAATTAGGAATTTGTGACATTAATAAAACCAATAAAATACGCCTTTTTGTATTTTCAAATCAGTATTGTTCTTATTATTTTATTGAAAATATTAAAATAAATACGTTATACGTAGCTTTCTTAATTCTTTTATAATAATTTGGCATTGGTTGATTATTTCGGTAGGACTAGGAATTAGGAACATAATGAAAACTTAAACTGAATCTACTCTTTTTGCAGGAAGGCATTTCACATAGACTTTGTTTACACAATATAAAATAATATATATTTCTTATTATTACCTAAATGTCATCATGTCTCATGTAAAAATCAATATAGGTATCATTATTTGTAGAAATTTAAGTAAGTAAAGTATGTAGTATACCTTAACTAGCTAGTAGCAATCATTTATTTTGGTAATAATTTTAATAACATTCTTAATAATTAAGTTGTAAAAAAAACAATCAAAAAATCTGAAACTAAACAAGTAAGAAAATAAATCAAGAATCAACATAGGTATAATTATTTGTAGAAATGCAAGTAAGTTAAGTATAGCTTAACTAGCTAAGTAGCTAGCAATAATTTTAGTAACATTATTAATAAGTATGTAATAAAAAAACAATCAAAAACTAAACAAGTAACAAAATAAATCAAGCGTTAATAACAATTTCTGAAAAACAGTAAAAAAAATTAAAAGTAATTATAGACGCGTTATCCCGTCGCCTTTGCGAAACTGATTGACAATAGTGACAATAACAAAAACGACACATAAATACATCTCGATTTCGGGCATTGTCTCAGGCGGGGTGCGGGAGGGTGAGCTTAAGAAAACAGCGGGACGCTTGCGCTGAAGAAAACAAGTGTAAGAATAAGATCACATAATTTTCAGATCTAATGTTTGTAATACCGTAATCACGGTATTGGGGCGCCAATACCGGTATTGTAAAAGGCCAAAATAAAATCCGTGATCACGGTATTACGGGATCCCGGAATACCGGTATTGAAAGCCCTAATGGACAGTAATTAACCTTATCAATTTAGGTAGACTGATTAAATTAATAAAGACTAGGCTAAGAGCCTTAATCTGAATAATTTTACTAGCGTATAAACGACCATCGAATCACCTTGTAGAATACCTTTACTATGCACAGCTCCTAAATCTATACAATCTATACTAAATGCTAATAATAAATAAAATTGAAGTGTCCACAGCTTTTTACTACATGCATATGTAAGTGTATACGGCACTTATTAACAAAAAAGCAATTAGTCTGTCTATCTGTGTGCTCCTGCTAATCTCCGAAACGGCTAGACCGATTTTAACGGAACTTTTCATTGGCACATAGTTGATGATATAAGGAATAACTTAGACAATTTTTATTTAAGAAATCGAATTAGAATTCCGCGCAAAAAAATAAAATCCCTGAAATTTCTGACGTACGCGCGGGCGAAGCTAGTTCTTAAATAAATTACTGTTGATCTTAATCACTTATGAAAGTTCTCTAAAACGCATAATGACAGATGTTTTCCATTATAAAATAACATTATACCATTTTCAGGACGTCAGCGAAGGAATCGTTAAGTTATGGCGACCGAAAGCAAACGCAAAGAAATTCATGACATTCATCGAAGATATGAAACTGAATCCCAACAAATATTTAGAAAACAAAGACAATACCGTAACAATGGAAAAAATTGACTCCAGAGAAAAAACAACAACAGTCGACATTCAAGCAAAAAGTACGGTTTCCGACCAAAATGATATTGAGTGCCAGTATCAAACAGTAACTCACAGGAGAAAGGAAGAACATTTACAGGCGACCACACACTCAATGAGCACAGTCGAAGAATTGATTAGGAAAATTGTACCAGCAAAGAGTTTCCTATACAGAAACCAACAAAAAGCTGAAAGAACACCATCGTACTTGCCTATGGATGCTGGTACTCCAAAGAAAAAGAAACTATTCAGATTAAGCTCATACGAATACCCATTCTTCGACTTAAGGGCGAGATTCTCAAGACAAGAAAGTTCGAACGATAGAGGATATTACGCCATGAAAAGAAACAGCAGATACTACATAGCTAGGACCTATAAGAAACCTGAATCTAGACCCAAATATAAAACACTATCTACTCCTGAAGAGTTGAGTGAAAAATATCCTGAAGACCATTTTTACGAAGACTTATGTTACAATGAGGTAGATAAAGAAATAGAAAAGCCTGTGGAATCAAGAGTACCTAATGTCAAACCTTGTATAGTGAAGATTCAAGAACTGTTCCAATCCTTCAGAGTGCCTTTCTTCAAGAAACATGAGATGTTAGAGGAAAAGAAGACAGAGACTGTGGAGAGTGAGAAGTCTTCAAATATTTATGAGAACAGTGACAGTATCGCTAATATGTATGACTCGGTACATGTTAATAGGCAATCAGTTGATGCCAGCGAAGTGAAAGATCAAGTAAGTTCGAAAAGATTATTTTTAATAGGAGTGAGTAAGAGTTGCGTACTGCAACTACCTTAGTAGTATGCGTACATTAAGTACTTGTAAGTAGCAAGTTATTATTCAAATTCAAATGATATAAACACTCACAAAGAAAAATTCTTTTACGGTACGGTATTGTAATTGGGAAAAAAGGTTTCATTCTTTTCTTTCTTATGTCAGTTTTATATGAGTCTTTGACTATTTTTTATTTTTTTCTCATTCAATTCTATCTGTTACATTACACTTAACTACAATACTTTCTCCATTGCAGACAAAATTACCAGTGGAGGAGTATCTAGAGCCAGTGCAGCTGAACAAGGACTATTGTGACGTCAACTACAGAAGAGAGAAGGATGAGTCACTTCTAGGGTACATACTCAGCATCTTTGAGAATCGATTCGGAATTCGAAGAGGTATTTCAAATTTATTAATACTTTCTACTGTACGGAAAATTGTTTATAGAACGTTACGAATGCAATCAATTATAAGAATTTTAAAAACATCCAGATTACTGGACTGCTTATAAACAAGCATATAATTATGACAAAATCTTTTGCATAGCACTTACTGTCCGGAGTAAGTAATAATAAATTCATCCAGCCATTTTATCAATTGACCTTGTACAGCGATGCAGCTGCTTATTTGTCACAGGCGCGACCAAAATTGGGCCACTGAAGGGCCTAATTGAATATGAAGTTGCGAAAGCGCCTTGCACCGTGCATTAGTGACATTGTTTCATCTCTATTAAAGTCTGTCTGTAGCAATGTGCACAGAACTCCTTATATTTGTAACAGTATCTCTCTTAGTAGGTAGACAATTAATATTAATGACATTACTGTTAGCTTGTACTTTCTCATCACTTTTTGTTCTTTTATTTCCTGAACAACATGTGTCGTGTGGGTGACATGTGTGTAGGGATGGGACGCAGTGGTGATGGATCGATAAAAACAATGAATAAGTATATTTTACGTACAACTTTGGGTACTTATTAGAATTGATTGATTTATCAAATATAAAATAAAACACTCTATGCGAAAATCTGAGTGACAATTCTCGTAACTTTAAGAACGTTTAGTCTGATCTCAGTATCAGTCTAATAAAAACTAAAATTTTTGAACGTTTTTACTACGGGAATTGGGCTTCTGATTGCTATACTTCGTCTATTTTCTATCGATATGAGGTATCGATACTATTGAGTTTTTAATCATTCACATGAACATAGACAAATAAAATCAAGCAACAAAAACATTGCCAGTAAATAAAAGTTATATCGACAACATTATGTTATAGAAACGATAACAACCTTATGCATTCTACCCATAGTGTTACTTCCATAGTGTACTTTCGATACATAATATTCACTTTAAGAGTGTGTTTGTTGGCAATATATCTTTATGTATTTTTTTTTAATTTATATTATTATTATCACAAGTCCTGTTAAAACTTAATATTCATTCGTTACTGTAATCGTGACCAACTCAAACTTCAAAGGCAAACCACAAGATGCGATCAGGCTGTGGCAGAAGGAACCAAATACCAAAATGAACAGGCAGATGTTCCTAACCCAAGCGCCACCGCGGGTACAAGCTAGTCTTTATAAAAAACAATAAAAAAGCAGTGGTGGCGTGGAACAATTATTTGTTTACTCCTTATTAGTAGTGTGCGAGTGACACCCGACCCCCATACGTGTTGGGTTGGATTACTTTCCGTTGGTTACATTTGAAAGTAAAGTTAATTAAAGTGTATTTTTCCAATAAAACTAACTTTGGTGGAGTTTGTGAAAAGTAAAAAAGTGATCTTTTATAAAGGACTAATTCCGTTTCTAAAATAGATCTATTCCGGAACTGAGTGGAGAAAGTATTACAGAGTCAGCAGAGTTGGTGGCTGGGCTACACGTTTACTGTAGGTTCGGTTTCTGAGTCAGACAAAGCACGCCTATTGGGAAATACTTTCAACATAAATTATTTCATTCTGCGGTGCATTGGCTTGGCTAAAACACTATGCGCCGATAATACTATCCATGTTCATACTTTTCAAGACCCACGTCATTAGAATAACAGACTCATCATTCATTCTTCCTATGGTCAGAGCTATGGCAGTGTCTATTGCGTTTCCTTCCAATTGTATTATCTTTTACGACTCCCCATACTTCTAAGTATTCAGATACTTTGATACTTCTAATTGAATAGTGACAAGTGGCTCTTAAAAAGCTCGGAGACAGTGCGTCACGTATGATTCACGTGTAGTGTCATTACAATTGATTCTAATTGAATGTCATTCGTTAGGTCATACACCCTTTTAGAAATTATGTGTGTTTGCAACTTTAATATCCTTCATGGCTCCTTAAAGCTACATTTCTTCTTCTGTCTCTCCATCATTTATCATCATCTCGACCACTTGTAGTCTTAGGCCGAGATCTACAACTTGACTTGTACTTTGGTTGGGCCAAGCGTTATTCACAACTGTGAAACTACAAGTGAAAGATAGAGACGAGTATCATGTCTAAGGCCTTAGTACACCTCCGCCGTGAAAATAATGATGGTAAACCACTTAATGAATTCTGTACATTACTACATAATATCGCGGTTAGAATAGTGAAACATCATGAGAGTCAGTTGAATTGTAGCAATCGGAGCAAAATTTCGTAAGTAAATACAGTACCTATGGGTCTACTTCGGACCTGTTATTATTATTATTATTTATTTATTTATTAACAAAAAGATAGAGATTAGTTTTTCCGTAAAATCAAAATCCATTTTTACAAATAAGTTTCGCTTTATAAACTTGTCGACTGCCATAACGTATCTGTCTGTATACGTGCGAAACAAACGCGGCACCGCAACAAAACAGCAGGCTGAGCGCGACGGTGTAACTTCCGAGCAGATCGACGAAATCACGCGGGAAAGACATAGAATCATAATCTAATCTGTGCGTTAGAACAGGCAGTTTCGCTTCTGTTTCACTTGTCGTACAACGAACAAGTCATGGTGGAATAACTGCGGTTTCGCGACTATGGTTTCGCGGCTATGGTTTCGCGGCTATGGTTTCGCGACTATGGTTTCGCTGCAATGGTTTCGCGGCTATGGTTTCGCTGCAATGGTTTCGCGGCTATGGTTTCGCTGCAATGGTTTCGCGGCTATGGTTTCGCTGCAATGGTTTCGCGGCTATGGTTTCGCTGCAATGGTTTCGCGGCTATGGTTTCGCTGCAATGGTTTCGCGGCTATGGTTTCGCTGCAATGGTTTCGCGGCTATGGTTTCGCTGCAATGGTTTCGCGGCTATGGTTTCGCTGCTATGGTTTCGCGGCTATCGTTTCGCGGCGGAGATGTAATACCTGAGTTAAAGCACATGCTAAGTAATGTTCATAGGCCTTAAAGTTTACCTCTTTCCTAACATATAAATTTCCTTGCACTCGTGTTTTCTGTGGTCTGCCTCAAGATCTGTCTATAGAGGTATGAGGTACAGTGTGTAAAGTTCACTCATACTCTATAGAAAAGGGAGGATCCTGCGACCAGACGGGTGTTGTGTTGTGTCTGGCGGGCAACTGCCCGATGACTCATGTCGGGCCGTTGTATCTATGCTAGTTGCGCGGTAAACTCTGCTTGCGATACAGGATTTTGCGTGACGACAGTATGACGGGTTGTTTGCATGTAGCGTTGTAGATACCGCTACATGCCTTTTTCTAGCAGCCTTAAATTGCAGTAGATAAATACCATACAATCTGAACCTAATTTTGCGATCTATCCTGTAAAATCCCACCGTGAAAACTTAGGTGAAGTGAGTTTGAAGTGAGCAGTCAACAGTTTCGATCCGGTATCCCTAGCATCAGGTGAACTCACAGCTCACTTCACCTAACTTTTCGGTAAGATATTACGGGTTAGACCGGCTGGAATTGGTAAATGATTGCGGCCGTATTGAACACAAGGCCAATTAGGATGTTAAATCCTCAATAAAACAAAATCATCTATTAGATAACATATTAAACTAAAACCTTGTTGAATGATAAAGATGATATCGACGTTACCGACGTGAAAGCCTCGCATAGGTACTAAAACTGCTAGTGTTGTGAAAATGTGCTGGTGGCTCAAAGTGAGTGTGCCTTTGATGTACAACCTGGGAGCTCGGCTCGGGACTGCGGTCGTGGATATGTTCTACCACATAGTGCACTGTTTCACTGATGTGGTTGCAGGTATAGTACAACATTACGAATAAATAATACTGAATTAATGTTTATTTATCCTCGATTCTATCGATCTTTTAAGACAAATAATACACAGACGGAGTGAACAATTTCTTTTGTTAATCGCGTGGTGGACATCTAAAGTTGGCTACACACCAAAGGTTTAGGTAAGGTTTAGTGCCGACGGGTTAGCCTTGTAGCTTAAAACGTAGCAAGTGGGGCAACTTTTGTATAAAATGAGCCCGGGTTGGGCCCGCCTTGGTGTATCGGACGGACGATGCGATGGGTCATGCTCGCTTATCGTTGGTTCCATGTGAATATATTATGTATAATCCTTATAATTGTAACTATTAATGGCGTTATCAACAATCATCATTGTTAATTGAAGAGTGCATTGAATCACCTTGATCGTATTCCTCCCCCGTAGTTGAAAAAAATAACTATTGAAGTACTGCAGTGCGATTCTGTAACCATCTCACCGTGAAAACTTAGGTGAAGTGAGCGTGGAGTGAGCTGTCAATAGTATCAATTCCTAGTAAAAACAAACTCACATCACCTAAGTTTTCACGGTGAGATTTTTACAGAATCGACTGGCAGTTCTCGGTTGTTAATATAGCAATATGGAGTTTTAGAAAACGCGCAGCTTTGTAGAGTGTCGTCCTTGTCACTCATAAGCTCACACTATAAGTTTGTCTATTTCTGCCTAAAGCTACTAGTAGTTTCTATATTTTCCACACTTAAGTTACCAGCACTCACGATTCTCCGCACCAAAAGATATTTAAATATGAACCATACTCACAATTCCCTCACTTCTATTTCCAGAAACAAATGACGATCATCCATCCGAAGACTCGGAAGCGGACTCACATAAGGTCGCCGGCACACCGGGCGATGAAGCCGCGCGCAAGTGGCCGGAGGGCCGCAAGTCCGGCTGCACCAACATGGCGGACCGGCCGCTGCCCGTCCCGGTAGAGAACGAGCCGTATTACATGAACGTAGATAGAGGGGAGGCGCAGAATCTGCTGAGGGGACAACCGGACGGAACGTTTATATTGAGGCCGTCTAGTCAGGTGAGGGTCACATTAATTTTTCATAGCAGTTCTTAGACCACGTCCGTACGAGCACTTTTTCAACGTGACTGTTTTTTGTATGCTTGTCGGTGTTCGGTCTCTTGAGAGAATGAATGAAAAGTGACTAAGAAAAGGTATCGACAAGACAGATGTAAGTAGTAACCAGATGTGTGTAGTGTAGGAGGACATACCTATAGTGATGTTCTTCAGAAAGGCGAGGTGAGTAGTACTCGCAAGTTCGCAACCGGCGTGCGTGTGTGACCATATGTATGAACGTAAACGAGGCAACAGGAGTACGAGTATGTGGGGATTGTAGCAGGTAGCGTTCTGTAGTTTCTGCTTATCCTAATGGGAAGAAGGCATGAGTTTATGTGTACTTACGTGTTTTTTTACCGCGCACTAAATTTTCAATTTACGGCGTGTAAATCGAGTGCGCGACAACACAAACGTCGCATTAAAAACAGCCCGTGCAATCATGGGCCTACAGTATTGTATTTTCCAAATTGCCATCAAAAACTTTAGTGCTTATGTTGTAAAAATATTTCTAATAGTAACATTGATTTGTTTAATCACACTATTTTGGTTAATTGGTTGAAATTTGGCACACAGATGTTTTATAACCAGGATTAACACAGTATAATGTTTGTTCTGATTTTCCCACGGGACCGAAACTTATGCGGGTGAAACTGCGGGGCGCAGCTAGTTTAAAATCAAATTTGAATTTCGTTTTAACAATTTTTGTCATTGTCATGAAATCAACCTTTGAAATGTCCCCAACTGTAATTATTATCTTAACTAAATCTCTAGGGCATAGTGTAACTCTACTAAGCTTGATTTTTCTTATCATTTCAGCCTGACCACGCCTACACTTTAAGCGTAGCGTGCGCAAACGCAGTCCACAACGTGGGCGTGCGCCGTAGGCCGGACGGTCGGCTCGCGCTCGGCTTCGCTCGGCGCGGGGAGCAAAGCTTCGCGAGCGTGACGTCACTGCTACGTCACCATCGCAAGAGGAGGTTGTTGCTGGTCGCGGGAGGCGATGTCATCGGGGCTACCACGTTGAATGAGACCCCTCATTATTATCAGAGCCCTAGTAGTATTCCTGTGCCGGTTGCTATTTAGGTTCAAAGATGATGTTGGTCTTTTTAGATCCCATCTCAAAGGAGAAACGGAAACTTTATTACAGCACTTTTTTCTCCCTGTAACAGAGGATTTTACTGAAAAAAGTTTCTCGGTACAGAGAAAATTTTGGCATCGGCAATAGCGTGTCTTGCCGAACTGAACAACGCCTCTGACACCGCCGTAAACGTGGCCACCTGTTGGGCCCAAACAGTGTAATATAGATGTACCTACTGTCGAAACGACAAGAAGAATAGCGTGTGGCTTTATTGTCATACAACAACTCATAACAAATCCTTGGCGACTTGGTGCTCAGAAATAATTGGAACGAAGTTCCTTAATGCGTTTGCGGTACGAGCTGACTGGTAGAAATTGTCACGTAAGGAAAAAGCGTGTTGCCCCCTCCATGCGATTTTCTCTCTTTTTCTATGACGGGGTTCCTCCCACCGACGTGAAATGTTGACACTGATACCCGAAACACTAGGTCATCATAAGCCTTATTTTATAAAAACTTTGATGTGGATTGTCCTCCATTTTATGCTCGTTGCTAAATTCTAGATGCAGTCATTTTATATGTGGGAAGGTTGAGCAATGAGCATCTGAAAAAACTTTGTTTAAGCCATTAAGGTAGACGCTACACTATGTTTTTAACTAAACTACTTGCACCACAAATCACTAAATGCACTCTAAACGTATTTAATACATAATTTTGTCTTTGTCATCTTCAAACGATTGATCGAAATAGAACGATGTTTTAAATTCATGTAGCGCCCAAGGGGGATGTGCTAGGTACACCGCTGCACCGCGAAATTCTAATTTTCTTACGTTTTTTTGCAATTTGGAGGTCAGTGTCAGGTTGTATTTCGAACAAAATATGATACGCGACCGTAACAAGCATATGTTATATTATTATTATATTATGCAGTGTAAGTTCATATAATCCTATTGATCGATATTTCATGAAATAGTCATTCAATAGGACTTTAATATGAACTTAGAGGGTATATTGATGATTTTAATGATTAGAATTCTCTGAAGTCATATTTGTTACGCTCGCGAATCATATTTTAATCAACATTTAATCAATTGGCGCTTCCCTCAGGTATTAAGTGATCTGTGGTGCGAGTGGGCCTAAGACCCGAATCATAATGTAACATAAGAAGAATACTCGAATCGTATTATGCCAAAGAACATTTTGCAAGTAATTTAGTATTTAATAAATAGAAATAAATTACCTATTTCAAGTTGCACTATTTTGAATTGTCTAAGTATTTTGTTATATATTGGATTGAAGTTGTACTTATATGACAATTTTCTTTATTCTGTGCTGATTATACAGGATGTAACAAGACCCATCACGAAGCCGTCATTTACGCATTGTATACATACAATGATACAACTAAACTGGGTAACTTTGTGTAAAAATAATGCTGGAAAACGACTTTCATTTTTGGTTTGAAAATCCGCTGTTACTGAGTGCGCAATGTAATTAATGCACGCAAAAAATTGTGCGTATGGGTGCATGCAATGGTACAGGAATCATAGCAGTATTTAAAGTTAAGTTATAACCATAGAAATACATATAAAAGCATAACATTTAAAACTCATTTTCGTAAAAAAAGTTGGAACTCCGTAACCAGAACATATAGTTCTCAAGGCCCCAATTCTGTTTGGTAACTATTATTCACGTACGGTTGTCAAGCATGATATTTTGACGGTTACGCCAACTTTGCGTTCATTTCGCGCGGTTTCGTTCATTGTGTCATAGAGTAGTAGTAGAGTAATTAGCTAAGGAATTGACGTGGTTTCGAAGCAAGCAATCATTAAGCGCTTATAGTGAATTAGGGCACAGGTATGACCCAATAAAAAAAATCACATTGATGGGAAGAATAAGTGACTCTCGGCTTCGTTAAGCGTCTTCTTACACCCTTTATTGTAACTTGTTAGTATAAACTCTGTTGGCATACAGTTGTGATTTTCAGGTTCTTATTTTAATTCCTATTGATCTTCTATTATTATTGTGCCTTATCTTTAGTACGATGTTTAAAAATAAGCTTATGTACAAAATAATATGTAATTAATAAACAATTTGCCCACCACTCTACTGTTTTCTTAAATGCCTCTACTCGTAAACGAAGCTAGTCCTGACTAGTACACACCTAGTCGTGACTAGTCTGACACTAGTCGTGCCCAGGCCAACACTGGTCAAAGCTAATCTCGTCTAATTTCGTACTTATCGTGGACCAGCACCCTCATTGCGTAACACACTATCAATTGCTTTTTATGTTCGGAAAATTTGTCTGCTCAACGACGCAAATAACGCAATGAATGTTGTTGAACTGCCAAGATGAAAGCTATTGCTATTGATAGTGGCCGCAGCTTGCCTTCTTATGCTTTGTCCTTATTGTTCCTGACTATTTTAAGTATCATAGCATCAATTTAAAGTTTTGCTAGACCCTGCAAGGAAATTATTCATAGCGAATCAAAGGCATTTTTATGTGCTCCAGAGCGTTTTACAACACCTTGTGTAATTTGTGCACTCTGAGATACGTGGTCAGACTGTTGGATGATGTGATATAGTAATATTAGATAATAACGTTTTACAATCAGATTAGTTGTAATAAGTTTATTTATCCTCATTAAATTACTTACAAGAGTAATGTTGCAATTATGGCTTTCAAATATTCGGATTTTTTATATTCTAATATTTTAGGGTATTATTCGAATATTGAAAAATATTGTCTTAACAATCATGTCTTTATTTGCCAACGTCTTAGATACATTAAGAGTCTGATTCATATGGAGGTATAAATCAAAATTTTACTGCTTTTTATAAGCCCTACGCACAGTCTTAGAGGCCTTTAGATGCAAAGGCGATCGTTACACACACAACCACCTATTTTTACATAATGAATTATATATAAATTATAAATAGCTATAAGTAGATATTTATAATTTTTATATATGTTGAGAAAAGTTCTCAACACCGAATTACAAGAATTAAGAGATATAATTTCTTAAAAGTGAGATCTAAGGAAACTTAGAGCGTCTATGGAATCATAATTTAAGGAACATCTCAGATGGTTGCAAATAGCAACCATTTGACTTCAAGCAACAAAAAATATGACCATCAACCGCGAGCAATCCAAATAATATACAAATGCGCGAAGGTGCGATTCGACTACGATGCACTTATACTCTGAGTGTTCCCGAGCGCTTTCGAGTTTTGACGATCCCTGTCGTCGGCCGCGCGCAACTTTAAAATTGTCATTATCAGGGTTCGTAATAACGAAAGCGATCAGAACGTTATTAAAATTGACTACCTAATGATTAGAATTTTTCCAACAAATGATTGAAAGCAAATTATTCGCTCATTAGGTATTGCTTAACCTACTGAGTCAACGGAAGCCCAATGAAAACATAAGGATATGACGGCATGTATCAATAGCATAGACGGTTACCAATCATAGACAAACACTCTATTGTTTACAATTCGTGTAATTGCCAGTTATTACTAAATGCACCCATATTTCGTAGCTGTAATTTAGTATCGATTTAGGGATGTCGTCATTGTTTTCAAACTGTGTGGTCCGGTCTTTGTTAGGTTGTGGCGAACATTGAAATTTTAACACAATATAGTATTTATGATGATATTTACAATCTCAATATCAAAGAAGATTCGTGGTTGTGTGAAAGATCAATTTTAGCACCTATGGACGACCAGGTTACATACCTTTTCATCAATACAGTTTGCAATCTGGATGAAATGGTGAATTACCCAACAGAATTTTTAAACAGTATAATAGGGTAGTTGACTAAGAAAATATATTTAGTCCATCAGTTAGATTACTAAAAAATATTGTATACGTATTTTTTCTTTTGTCTGGCAAACAAAAAATTACGAAGATACAGCGCTTGGAAATTTCGTATGACGTCACGCCGTGCTACAAATTTTAGCACGTTATTACGTCAAAGCCCCCCACTCCTGAACTTTGATGTGATATATCTTTGTAATTTTTTATCTAATTGATAAAACAAAAAATACGTGTTCAATATTTTTTAATAATCTTACTGAGGGACTAAATCGAATCGATTTATTTTTACCCAGGCAACATCCCTATTGTGCCTGGTCTACCCCCTCACAAACTAGAACTTAAGATTGGCGTGCCCATCATACTACTCCGTAATTTAAATCCACCGAAGCTTTGCAATGGTACTAGGTTGCGAGTAGTGTCGTTGCAAAGAAACTTTATAGAAGGTCGTATAATATCCGGATGCGGAAAAGGTGAGATAGTAGGTATTTGGGTAAATGGCAAAAGCAAAAAAAAAAAATACACGACAAACCTGAGAACAGTAGTGCAATGTGCTGATTTTTTATTTTATATATTTTTTCTCAACAACGTAAGTACAGACGCCAACACATCAAGCTACCCAAAACTGTCAAATTTTGCCAATCAACTTTGAAGCTTATGCTTTGGCGATAAACTTGAAAATCTATTAAAGAAATTTGACAGATTTTAGTAGCTTGATGTGCTGCCGTCTGTACTTCTCTACCTTGACAAAAAAAAAATTGATTTCTACCCTCTAATATATACCAAAAAATTAATAATTACAAAGTGTTATTTTATCATCACGGTGGCCTGTCCTGAACCCAATTCCGCTCATAAAATACCTTCCCCTGCAAATACATTCGTAATATAATCCATATTATATATACTGCTACGACCCTCGTACATGGTCCTTCTGGATTTTGAAGAGGAGGAGGCAACAGAATTTGCGATTTGTGAAGTTGGAGCAAAATTTTTATGGCGGACATTTTCCTTCACACACAAGGTTGAGTTGAAGCAACATAATCGTACGGCATCGTGCACACTTCGTCTATCATCGGTTCGAGTCGTCCTCAACGAATCGGCGATCTCCGATTTGGCGCAAACGCAGCGCGGGTAAGCGCGAGCGAGACAGTGATACGATTTCCTGCGCGTGAGAACGAGACGGGTGATCCGGTCAATCGTGGCAGCAAGACGAACCGGCGAATCACGACGCGACAAGTGTATGCCGATTGGCGAAAACAAACGACGCGACGCGCGACGCAACGAGTTCTTCCTACGAACTACGAGCTACGTGGTATTTTCGTAGCAGCCATCTTGTTTGAGTTCATTCCCTTTGTTGTTTGATAAATTCTAACTATTCTAAGTTTATTGATAATAATCGTAATTACTGCAGATAATTGTGTCAAGTGTTTGCGAGTGCAATGGCAGAACCAGATCTAAAGCGCCTTGTGGCATCAAGAGGCTATCTAAAAACCTCACTCACGCGGTTAAATAATTTTATTTGTGACACCAAGGGCGTCGGTTCAGCCTCGATCGAAGAGCTTGTGAACAAGAGAATACGGGCACATCAGGTATTCAACGATTACGAAGAAGCTAACAAGTCAATTTTATATCTTAACCCCGAAGACGAAGAAGATGTAAACGAAATTGAGACAAAGTACTTTAACATCATTGGAGTTTTGGATAAACAAATTAAAATGTTCGAAAATTCCGGTTCCTCACCCTCGGGCAAGCACTCAGATAATTCTGCCACTGCGCTCGCAAGAATAAAACTGCCAGAGGTACAAATTCAAACATTCACGGGTAAGTTTAGCGACTATATACCATTTATCAATGTTTTCAGTTCAATGATTAATGACAATAATTCGCTAGACGCCGTGCAAAAGATGTATTATCTTAGGAGTTTTGTTAGGGAGGAACCATATGACTTGATAAAAAACTTACCATTGGTCAGTGATAGTTATAGTCAAGCGTTGAAAATATTAAACGATAGATACAATAATGAAGAGAAAATAATTAATGACCACATAAACTTCCTAATAGATATGAAACCAATAGCAAAATCTACAGGTAGTAATCTGAGAAACTTTTTGTCTGATGTAAAGCAACAATTAGCTGCTTTAGAAAACATTGAACCTAATGTTAAATACTGGGATCCTATAGTGTTGTGCATTCTTTACCGCAAACTAGATTTGTACACCTCGCAAGCCTACCAGCTGGAACGGAAAAAACCAACCAAACCAGTCCTGGCTGACTTCTTAGAATACATTGAGAGGCGGGCGCTTGCACTGGAGAGTGTAGATCAAGACCGGGGACCACGGCCACAGGGATCTAAAGTGGCTAACAATGCTGCAGCTGGTAAGCAATCTTCATGCCTGTACTGCAAGGTAACAGATCACAAATTATTTAATTGTAAAAAGTTTAATTTATTATCCACTCATGAGAGAGTGCAATTTGCAACAAGTAATAAACTTTGCAAAATATGTTTAAGTGCGCATTCAGGCAAATGTAAATTTCATTTCCGATGCAAAGAGTGCAAACAGGAACACAACACTCTATTGCATCACGATCCTGCCGCAAACGCACTTCCTGTCACATCATTGACAGGCAATACTACTAATGATGTACTTCTTCCCACAGCAAAAATCAAGATTGTTGCCCATAATGGGTCAGAGCTGCAAGTCAAGGCTCTGCTTGACAGTGGGTCGCAACTGTCATTTGTCACAAGTTCACTTGTGCAAGTTCTAGGTTTGGAACCAAAGCAAATTGACACAAACATCATTGGCATTACTAATATGAAAAGTACAATAAGGTTTTGTTTACCTATAGAGATATATTCATTAAACTCCACGTTCAAATCTACAGTTACTTGTCAAGTAGTAGACAAAATAACGTGCAAATTACCACAAACAAAATTAAACATTTCAGAGTTTAATATACCTACAGGCACAATATTGGCAGACAATCATTTTTATATGCCAAGTGAGATTCAAGTACTATTGGGTGCTGATATGTTTTTTCAGGTGCTGATGCCGCTGGAGAGGCCTGTTCCGGTGATGAAGGAGCAGTCAGCGCTGCACAACAGCCCACATGAGCCATGCATCATCAACACCCAGTTCGGGCACATCATTGCTGGAGGTTTGCCAAAGCAGTGCCAATCTCAGGTCTGCAATAAGGTAACATTGAAATGTATTGATTGTACATCAGATCTCAGTGAAACATTGAGTAATTTCTGGAAAACTGAAAGTGTGCCTGAAGTTTTCAACGAGCAAACCTCAGAGCATCAGCTTTGCGAAAGCATTTTTAAAAGTACTGTTCAGTTAGAAAATAATCAATTTCAAGTTGTTTTACCTTTAAAATTACCTCTATCAGAAGTAAATGACACACTAGGTGATTCATTCAATCTTGCATTGAAAAGGTTTTTGAATTTAGAAAAGAAATTACACAAAAATTCTTCCCTTTTTATTGAATATCAAAAGTTTATTCATGAATACTTAGCTTTAAATCATGGTCACTATGTAAACATAGACTCATATCACTTCAGTAGAGATGCAATTTATTTTTTACCGCACCATGCAGTCATTAAACAAGAAAGTAAAACTACAAAACTGCGCACAGTATTCGATGGCTCAATGAAAACAAATAAAAAAGTATCTTTAAATGACTTAATGTTGAATGGGCCTTCAGTCCAAAGAGATCTGTTTGACATCATCATGTTATTTAGGTTTGGTCAATACACATTCACAACTGACATAAGGCGCATGTTTAGAAACGTTCAAGTCAGTTCTGAATACACCTCATTGCAAAATATATTGTGGCGAGATCACCCCAATGAGAGTGTCAAATGTATTCGGCTAGATACCGTCACGTATGGTTTAAAAAGCTCGACATATTTAGCTACGGCATGCTTGAATGAACTTGCTTGCATGTATGAGCAACAATTTCCTTTAGCTTCCGCAATATTGAAAAATTCAACTTATGTTGATGACGTCATCTACTCACACCATAGCTTGCAAACAGTCCTTGAAGCAAAAAGTCAATTGCGCGATTTGCTTAGTTTAGGTAAGTTTAAAACACACAAGTGGGCTTCCAATGACGCTCGTATATTGGCTGACATTCCTTCAAGTGACCAGCATTTTGATAGTGTGGATTTGCAAAAGGAAAATTATAATCTTAAGGCTTTAGGGCTGCTCATAAACATGAATGAAGATCAGTTCAAAATAAGTAACCCACAGCCATATGACTGCAATGAAATTACCAAACAACAGATATTAAGTTGCATAGGTAGGTTTTATGATCCTATGGGATTTATAAGTCCCGTCATTGTAAAAGCAAAGGTTATTATGCAGAAACTATGGTTGAGCAAAGTGAATTGGACAGCTCCGGCCCCTGAAAGCATAACACAAGAATGGCTTCAGTTTGTGCACAGCTTAGCTTCCATGGGCACAATTTCTTTAAAAAGAAATGTTCAGGTTATGGAGTCAGACACTGTGCAATTAATTGGCTTTGCAGATGCCTCCAGCTCAACTGCATATGGATGCTGTATATACCTAAGGGTCATCAATAAATCAGGTAAAGTTAATCAATATTTGCTCTGTTCGAAATCAAGAATTAATCCGCTAAATGATAAGAGTCTGACTGTGCCGAGGCTAGAGCTAAATGCAGCACTACTGCTTTCGAAATTAATAGCGAGGGTTCACAGCACGCTTATGCTTAAAATTGATATTCACGGTGTTTATTTATTCTCGGATTCGCAAATTGCTCTAGCTTGGATAAGCAAAGATCCAATTAACTTGAAAGCTTATGTCGCGAACAGAGTAAATGTGATTAACCAGCTAACAGCTGACTGGACATGGAGATATGTCGACACACAGGACAACCCTGCCGACCTCATCAGCAGAGGTGTCAATCCTCAAGATTTAAGTAGCTGCGATATGTGGTGGCAAGGTCCACAGTTCCTGCGTGACGGCATGTACTCATTTGCTCCCAATTTCAACCCATTTCTTGATGTACCCGAAATGAAATCTTGTTCAACAATCTCCAGCGATCAGGCGTCAGCTTCTCAGGAGGTCAACAACATTTTTGATAAATTGTACAACATTTCTGATATTAATAAAATGACTAGAGTATTAGCATACATTTACAGGTTTTATAACAATGTTAAATCAAAAAATAACAAAATAAGTCATCCCTATTTAACTAGCACTGAACTAAAGCACTCATTATTGTTGATTATTAAACATGAGCAACAAATTCATTATAAAAAGGAAATAGATTTAATAATAAATAATTCAAGTATTAAGGGTAGTCTAAAGAGCCTGCACCCCTTTTTGGATGAGCGAGGTTTGTTAAGAGTAGGCGGCAGACTTCATTATGCCAATATTCCATTTGAGCAAAAACATCCTGTATTATTACCAAAAGGTTCTCAGATTACATATCTTATTATAAGAAAGGAGCATGAAAGACTTCTTCATGCTGGACCTAAACTTTTGTTGTCAAACTTAAATCAAAGATTTTGGATAATTGATGGTATAAGAGTTGTAAAGAAAATCACTCACCAATGTATAGTTTGTTTCCGTCAAAAGGCTCATGCCTCAAGACAGCTAATGGGATCCTTGCCTGCCGACAGAGTGATTGCTACCAGCCGTCCCTTTAAGAAAGTCGGCGTCGATTTCGCTGGGCCAATCAGTGTAAAAAACTCGCGTGTGAGGCGAGCAATAATAGGTAAAGGTTACATCTGCGTGTTCGTCTGCTTTACGACAAAAGCCATTCACTTGGAATTGGCTTCAGATTTAACTACCAACACTTTCCTTGCATGTCTACGAAGGCTTATATCAAGACGCGGTTTGCCCACTGAGATCCACTGTGACAATGCTAGTACATTTAAAGGCGCAAGGAACCAATTGGTTGAGCTTTATAACTTGCAGACTTCCAAAGACCACCAGAGCAAGGTTCATGAATATGCAGCTCAGCAAGGCATTAATTTTAACTTCATTCCAAGCTATTCACCTACATTTGGAGGTCTTTGGGAGGCTGCAGTTAAGAGTACAAAGTACCATTTAAAAAGAATTTTACAAAATAACATTTTAACTTATGAGCAATTAAATACTGTTTTAACCGAGATAGAAGCTGTGTTGAATTCACGCCCTCTGTTGCCAGTGTCTGCATCAGACGTAAATGATTTTAGTTATCTAACTCCGGCTCATTTTATAATAGGTGAATCTTTAACTATGTATCCAGAACCAGATATTGTTAACGTTCCTCATAATAGACTTGCATTTTGGCAACAATGTACCAACTTGAAACAATCATTCTGGAAAATGTGGCATAAACAGTATTTGAATCAATTGCAAAATAGACCTAAGTGGTTAGATAGTATGTGTAACGTTAAAATTGGTAGTCTGGTTATACTTAGAGAGAATAATACCCCTCCTTCATCTTGGCCCATGGCTAGAATAACAAATGTATTTCCAGGACATGATGGAAAAGTTAGAACTGTGGAAGTAAAAACTCCTAATGGAAAAACTCATGTACGTTCCATAACTAAAGTTAGTGTTTTACCTATAGATCAAACAGACTGATACATTTAGTCCATAGTTACTAAGTTTAATATATAATAAGCATAATAGATATAAGCGCATGTTGTTAACTTAAACTTTTCTTAGAAATATTTCTTATTGCTATATTTAATGTCTATAGTAAATAACGATGTTTGTAACTGTTTTTCATCAGAGTTTCTTATATCACCAATATTTTAAATGTCATATTGTGTCCTATAACAATAATAGCTCTGTAATATTAATAGTTTCAGTAACTTTCATACTTTCTGTAAGTTTAATTTTAAGATCCATAGTTGCACAGCAATAATAATATACCTAAGCAAATTGTCACAAACAATGCCAAATTAATTAGTCTTTAGTTTGTTCATCAATTATATTAGTAGGTACTTAACTATGTAATAAAAATTCAAGATTTAAAGTCAATTACTTTATTTAAATAGCTTTATGCAGGCCGCAGCATGTTGGCAACACCAACATCAACATTTTTAATGTAAATTTTGACGTTTATATTATCTGTGGAGCACTGTATTTCGCTCTCTTCCAACCACGAACTGTGCAATAAATGGACGTGTCTGTTACTCCAGAGTTTTACTTCACCAAATACTGAAGCCCTCCTGCCCTACCAGCAACCTAGCAACATCACCACAGTCTGAAACATTTCTCCGACATTCGTTTCGCCGTTGAACGGTTCACCGATAGAACGATTCACTTTTCATTTTTTCACCGAACAATGGGTTATATAGTCAAAGTCAAATAAATTATTTTAAGTAGGTCAATAAAAAGCGTTATTTACTTAAAAATGTACAAGAACATTGAATTTAATCTGATTGCTGGGTTCTAAAAGATATTATTATACGAAACTAGTATGGAGAAAGAAGAAACTATAACTTCGACACGACACGATTATGAGAATATTTTGGCTCAGTAAAAGCATTTGGTAGTAATACACCTAAACATGCATTTGTATTGTATTACTCAAGCCACTCAACAGCCACTTTACGTACACCTAAGTAATTTCTAATAAAAAAATGATCCGATAAATTTCCCGCACACTAGAACAGCATGAAACTACCTATATTTAACATCCAATAAACCAACGATGTGATAATAGCACGCTACATTACACGCCCCAAAACACACAAGAAATAAACACGCAGTTACTAAATAAATGGAAGTGTGAACATTGTTATAATTAACTTCAGGAAACTGAAAAAATATTGGAGCAAATGTGTCGCAAGTGCAATAAAGCCTGTGATAGGGTTGGCAATAATGGGAGCAAAAGAAATAGTAATAAATAGTGTTCTAGTGTGTTCTAGACGAGACAGGCACTGCAGTTGCAAGTGACAATGGTTAAGTTATGAAACTGACTGAGAATATGCAAGTTAGATTGATTGCAGGCTAGATTGAATTCATGACTTTATATAACTGTCTGGCGGTTTTGAGTACCTACTTTGTATATGGCTTACGCAAATGTCCTGCAGACTGGTAGCGTTGTGTGACGGTTTGTTGAGCTTTCTAAAATATGGTTGAGCTACACGATAACTGATGCATGGATGCCGTCTATTGGGATAGGTCACCTCAAAGCTGCACGGGCTCTTTCTTTATAAGGCCCTTCCAGACATGGCCCTGCATTGTTAGACTCCCATAAAATCCTAATGATATACCCTTTATTCATAAACGTTGCTTAAAGTTAAGTAATGATTAGCGATACATTTTTGACATTTGAACGTCACTTAAATTTAATCATCGTTTATAAATAAACCCCATAATGTTTGAACGTTAAAAGAGACCATGAACTGTGAGTTTGTTTCGGCATTTATTTTTAGGGATCAGGAGTTAGCTAGGAAAAGCCGGCGCCAACTATTTTTGAATTATTGACCAACAAAATAATGACGTGTACAAGCGTCTTAAAAGATGTACCTACTGTACTACATAGTTTACATAAACAAAGACATTTCATTTCGATATCTGTCTGCACTAAGGATTGCGGTTTGATTCGCGTATGTACCTACAATTCATATTGGAATTTCCCATAGACAGTGGTTTTGGGAGTAGGCAAGGGATATTAGTGTCAATTCATAATATTTAAAAAAACCCATTACTACACACTATTTAGATAAGACACACACGATAGATAAGTAATATATAATATTTATATGTCGCAGCCGACTGCTTTAATTAGCCGTTTAGTTAACCGCCTAGCCTTTTAACTAAACGGCGGCCGTTCAACTAATGGCCTGAATGATATTCAATTATAGTTTAGGTTGTGGAACTGTAACCAATTACGCGCGAACCGAATTGGTCGCCGTAACTAAGCCAGGGCACCCCGACCAAATGGGTTAGGTTAGAACTGTGATCAACCGCGTGCGAGCAAAGAGAGCGAAGCGAGGTGAGTACTATTTCCAAAGGCCAGGCGGTTAACTAAACGGCTAATTTAACCAGTTGGCTGCGACATGTACAGGGTGAATTTTTCAAGTGGGCGTGGATGGCCAAATTCGAAACTATGAGGAATAGTGAAAAATACTCAAAGGAGTCTCGGGCTCGATTTTGATGAAAACTAAAACTGCATCATTGGATTTTGGAAAAATAAATATAAATAGCCAGGAATCGATCCCATTGATTTTGAAAAAAAAAACAATGTATTATTACACCATTCGATAGTGTCGCTAATAAGGATCGAATTCTGGGAAGTGATCAAAGTCAAAGTCAAAGTCAAAGCATTTATTTCAAATAGGCACATTAAAGGCACTTTGAACGTCAGAACATGGTATCTATGGTATATTACTTATCTCATCATTGTCAAGCTGCCATTTAAGAGAAGAGTGTGACAGCTCACACACAAGTACTTTTGTAACTTACCAGGATGTATGACACAATGTAAAAGCTGAAATTATAAAAAAAAATTGGATTTTGTATCACTTTCGACAACCCTGCACTATTGGTTGCCCTTCAGATATATAGCAGGGTAAGCCCTGCTATAATATATATCCTATAATATAGCTATATGCATGTGCAGTCGTGTACATATACAGGATCAGGAGGTAAGCTTCCGCAGTACAGGAGGGTAAGTGATGCAAATATTGGAATTGCAGTGATGCACAATTATTGGTAATCGGTTCTAGATTATTCATTTGTCTTTTTCTAATCAAGTTCGCTGGTTCAATGGTGTGCTGTGAGAATCATATCTAATTTGTTATTGGTAGGTAGGTAGGTATCAGTGATTATTTGGACTTTCATGTGCAAAGTGAATTTGTGATTATTTAGAAAATTTTAAGTGTCACTTCGTGCAGTGGTTGTGAATTAACAGACCGTGTATGAAATACTACACTGTGCGCCAAAAACGAAGTTCCAGTGAAATAGAGATACCCCCGGACTTAAATAAAAAGAAGAATTGGGCAGGCAATATTTTCGGATGTTTGAACTGATGACTTGGGTCAATATTATTGCCATCACTAAGATGTTTACATGAATCTTTCAACACTGGAACGCTTAGAGTTAAAACAATTGTACGTGGGATCCTAGATATTATATCTGGATCGCGTTATTTCGAAATATTGGGATGATAACGTAGATCACGTCTGTGTCCCCTGAAGGGTTGGGAAGGGGTGTATATGGATAACGTAACATGACGCCTGTGCCCCTGAAGGGATGTGCAGGGGTGTATATGGATAACGTAACATGACGCCTGTGTCCCCTGAAGGGATGTGCAGGGGTGTATATGGATAACGTAACATGACGCCTGTGCCCCTGAAGGGATGGGCTGGGGTGTATATGGATAACGTAACATGACGCCTGTGCCCCTGAAGGGATGGGCTGGGGTGTATATGGATAACGTAACATGACGCCTGTGCCCCTGAAGGGATGGGCTGGGGTGTATATGGATAACGTAACATGACGCCTGTGTCCCCTGAAGGGTTGTGCAGGGGTGTATATGGATAACGTAACATGACGCCTGTGCCCCTGAAGGGATGGGCTGGGGTGTATATGGATAACGTAACATGACGCCTGTGCCCCTGAAGGGATGGGCTGGGGTGTATATGGATAACGTAACATGACGCCTGTGTCCCCTGAAGGGTTGTGCAGGGGTGTATATGGATAACGTAACATGACGCCTGTGCCCCTGAAGGGATGGGCTGGGGTGTATATGGATAACGTAACATGACGCCTGTGTCCCCTGAAGGGTTGTGCAGGGGTGGTATATGGATAACGTAACATGACGCCTGTGTCCCCTGAAGGGTTGGGCAGACGTAACATGACGCCTGTGTCCCCTGAAGGGTTGTGCAGGGGTGTATAGTCCTCCCTCGTCAGTTATGTTTAAGTCCCATGATATAGGGGACGAGCCTATTGGAGGTCTATGTCCAGCAGTGGACGTCTTTCGGATGAAATGATGACGAATATTAAAACAAACAGTGATGGTTTGTCGGTGTTAAAAGAAGATCAGTCAAGCAAGCACGCGAGAGCACGCGTCACACAGTCCTTCCAATGCAGCTCCCCACGAACACTGAACCGGTGTTTATACAATTTATGTATCAGAGTGTGACGATTAGCTAGTTCTACACAAGTTCAGTTGTTACTTGATATTTAGCTATATTCAGAACGCTAGGCCAAATAACTATAGTCCGAATCACTTTATAATAATTTGTTACGGCTATCGAACAGGGTGGCAGGGACAAGAGAGCTATAACCATGAATGCAGCACATGATTCTAGACCCCAGTGCGAAGAAATTTTTCGACGGTTATGAAAAAAAAAAACATCTGTGTATCAAAAAAATGTGTCTAATATAATCTAACTAGCCTGTATTGTCTCTCTGCAGGGCAAACGCCTCCCTCTCCCTTTTCCACACAATTCTGTCTTTTGCGAGTGCTGGCCACGGTAGGTGTCAAGCTCGTCCCGCCTTTTTTTCTCGGCCTGCCACGATGGCGTTGTACGTTTAGTGGGACCCAATCAGTGGTTCTCTTAGCTCAAACTCAAACTCAAAGCATTTATTTCAATTAAACCATTTACAGGCACTTTGGAATTGTCAAAAAGTCGGTCAGTCAGAAAATATGAAGCTAGTTGCCCATTCCAAAGCGTAGGTAATGGAGAAGAACGGGCAAGAAACTCAATGGACACTGTTTTAAATTATAGTTTTACAAAAATATTAGTTACATCATTAATGTGAATTTAGCTATTTCTAAGTTAGAGCTTATGGCTCAATTAACTGACATGCGGCAGACATGTCCGGCCCAGTCCCACGAAATGTTATTTTTCCCAAAATGGAAACATGTGGAACAAACAAATGGAACAGCATTTTTTTTTAAATAACTTACTAAACGTTTAAATGCAGGGGTGTTCAAAATCATGATTGTACTGAATCCATGGTAAGGCTGCGCGTCGATGTCCCTGCCACCCTGTATTGTTTTCATTTGCAAGATTGCCACCTGTCGCTATAATTTATGTCAAAAGGATTCGGTAGTGTATCCGTTTTATATGTAGATATATAAATATAGATATGTAAACACTATCACCTACACAAGTAGTGAGGTAGCCGTCACTAATGTCATCTGACAGTCAACTCAAATGGAGGCAAACAGCTGAAATTGAAGCATTGCCTGCACGAGGAGGTTTGATGTGATGATGAGACAGAATAGGCACCACACTAATACAATGGAATTCGGGGTGTATTGAATTCATGGTTTCGGGCTCGACCACGTCTTTAGGGTAGATATAAGTTTTTCGAAATCTCAGTAAAGACGAAATCTTTTGTACGTAGCTTTATTTGCACAACACAAATACTAGTCTAGTGCAATGACACTAAAAAAATATTTGTGTAAGGTGAAGTACCTAAGCTAATATGCTTGAGTTAAGATTTGTGCTGGAGTTTGGATTCTATGTTCTTTTTTTGGGTCAATAACAACGGCAGGTATTGTAGTCACTTTAAGTATGAGTTTAGAAAAACAATTTTTGTATAAACTTCACATGCATGGAACTAAAATCAATAATTAAAGACGATAAAACAAACAAAAAAACAGATTTTATAAACTCATATTTACTTCCAGAGTTTTTTTAAATTTTAGCATAATATTTAGATATCGATAGCCATCGCGTGTGGAAAGTTTCGCTAGATAATTTAATTTGACCTATTATTCGACTCTTACCAAGGGGTATCGTATTACCCAATAACTGAGTTGTGGCGGTCAGATAGGCAGTCGCTCCATGTAAAATACTGGTATTCAGTTTCATCCGGCTAGACTGGAAGCCGAACCCAACATCGTTGGGAAAAGTCAAGGCAGGTGATGATGATGATTCCCTGTATTCCCGTAGTCCCCGTAATCTGTGTCTCCGCTACGGGGACAACGGGACGTCATAAAATTTTATTTCGACTTTTATTTGAGCGAATTTTATTAATCGTTTTGTTTTTATAACGGCGTGACTTCCTTTCAGTAACTAAGCGGAAGATCAACAATGTTCGCTGTAGTGCTATTCTGCATCGCGTGCGCAGCTTACTGGGCGTGGCGCCGGAAGAACACGAAGACTACCGAGCCGCCATTCTTCCCGGGAGCGTGGCCTATTGTGGGCCATGCACCGGACCTTATTGGGGATAGCTGCAGTACTAATTATTACTTTTATTCCGTTAACGTTTATTTGAAGAAATCAGAGAATTTTATGCGTTACTCATACCAGAGTGGAATTATTTTGTTTTTGTCTAAAGCTATACATATAAGTCACATGGCCGGCCACCTTACTACAAGTATGAGGTGACACAAGTTAGTAGATGGCATACGGGAATATTATGGTTTAAACCCTCACTCATGCTACCCAACAAGAACTAAACTAAACTATCAATTATCACAACCTAAATAAAGAAGTCTCTCATATTTATTCATCACTTCATACTACTTAGGGCGCGTTCCCACTATATCGTGACGATTAAATTTATCGTTGGACGACTGTCGTCTCTAGCTGTTCACATTATAATATCGACTGTTTATCGTATCTGTGTCATCGAAATATTTTATCGTTGAACGACTGTCGTATCTAGCTGTTCCCATTGGATTGCGACGAAATTTTTAACGTTCACGGCAGTCGCCTTGTCGTTTGTGTGATACGTGCTACGATAGATAGTCGCAATAACGTCACATGATTTGTCGTTACCATAAGTCGTGACGTTTTTTTATCGTTTTACGACTGTCGTGCTAGCCGTTCCCATTGACTTGACAATCTGTCGTCACTGCAAAAAAAAAGTCGTGGACGACAGTTAATCGTGTAGTCTTATATGTGAACACCTCCATTTAAATACACAAGCCACTACGCTTTAAACGACACGATAATCTGATGTCATGACATAGCGGGAACGGAAAGCAAGCACCTCAAGTAAATAAAAAAAAAATGGTTTTCTATACATAATCTATATTTTTAGAACTATGGAATGGCATCAACGACCTGGCTAGACAAAGTTACGACCTCGGAGGAGTCGTGTCAGCTAGCATTGGACCACGGACTGTGTATAGTAAGTATAGCGGTGCTATTCTATAAAAAACACTGGCACTCCGGTAGTGCCGACAGAAGTGAAAACTTGAACAATTACGAGTGTATTTTGTGAATCGTCTTATAAACAAAACACGCGTGTTAAGGTGTGTTCCTTATTTTATAGGGTTTTTTGCAAATCAGGTATGATGACCAAAGTGACTGGTTTATTCTTCTCGTGAAAGGAATTTATTCAGATTTACAAATAAGCACACAGGATAGACTTCAGTTCGTGGTGTTGGTCGCGGCAGTGGTAAGAGAAGCAAGCCCATGGAGCTCGTCGTCAGTTATATATCCGTGGTTCAGCGCCATCTCGTCGTTGTTGGATGAACTACGTAGTTAGTACGCGAGGCCCTCGTAGTTCTTCCCGATGTGCATAGATGGCGCTGTCCTCAACAACGCGCGTTTTACGTCTTACGAATCTTACGATCAGGGTCACGTGACCTGACGCGAATTTAGAAGTTTTTACCCATTCCAAAAAAAGTACACAGCGCCGCTAAAGAAGTTTTCACTTCAAAAATCTCACCGTGAAAACTTAGGTGAAGTGAGCGTGGAGTGAGCCGTCAATAGTGCCAATTCCTAGCAAAAACAAACTCACTTCACCTAAGTTTTCACGGTGAGGGTTTTACAGAATCGACCGGCAGATGTTGCATTACGAACGCACGTCCCTCATTCCAATTTATACCTTATTACAATGTCATAAAAGACCTATGACTTGCACTCTTGAATTGCGTTATCTATGTTTTATGATTAAAACCAGACCCTATGATATCCATTTTATTAACGAGCTTCTGACAGATCACAGATGAAGCTTCAGTAGTGATTCAATCAGAAGAATTGCTTGTCATATTATTATTACAACCAAGGCTAGCGATAACTAGCTCTGTCGCCATTCTTATATTTGACACATAACATAACATCACGTCTGAATTCCCCAAAGGTGGCAGAGAGGTGTTCCTATGGTACACACACATTTCACCAGTTATGTCCAGAGCCTATTGCCATCAATCGGGCACAAATCTAGACTCCGGGTTGCTACTGAGAATCACGACTACTAAAACTTTTTTACAAAAAAAAACAACCGACTTCCAAAAAAAACACTATAAAGTGAAAAATAACTTTAATTTCGGAAGTCAGTGTCGTTGGTTCTGTATTTTCGTTTTTTGACACTTCGAAATTAAAGTTATTTTTCACTTTGTAGTGTTTTTTTTTTGGAAGTCGGTTGTTTTATTTTGTAAAAAAGTTTTTATTTTTCACTTTTTATATGTACTTACCTACCCCAAACAAATTTATATAACACTACTTGCCATATGAAATCAGTGACAGGAAGCTATTGAACACATCTGCCTACCCCTTTAAAGGGTACAGGCGTGATGTTATGTTGTGTGATTGCGTAAACAATGCATACATATGCTATAGCAGCAATCGCGGTTGATTTGCTGGCATTTATTGAAGAGTTCCGTTGTCTGTCTCCGAAACTCATCATCAGATCTTTACGAAATTTAAATGGGACCATTTCGGAATAAAATTCTTTCGAAAAAAAAAATTTTGCAAATCCGTCATGAGGGAGTTATGTCCGTACATACATAAAAAAAATATAAACATCCGAATTGAAAACCTCCTCCTTTTTTGAAGTCGGTTAAAAATATTATAAAAAACTGAACAACTAACAATCTTACGTTAATGATCTTCGTCAATGAACACAAAAGGGGACCCCCTTGTGTTTTGGTTTTTCAAGATGGAACAGCTCAGCAGCACTCGTGACTCAATAAAATAAAAATAGTTCTTCTTCGTGTCGTTTTCATGACTGTATTGTAAAACTTGTTTTCGCAAATCTTTGCCACTTCCACGGCGTTGTCGGTGGCAGCGCAGAGGTCACTTTGACTGTATATTTTCGAACACAGAGTGCAGGATAACAGGTGTAGCATGGTTTGTGACATAGCTCCGCAATCATACCCTACTGCCGTTCCGTCATGGTAGCCCCACTTTACCAGGTTGGACTTTTATTTTCCCAATTGTGTCTGTAAAAATAAAATTAGTTTATTCAAATTCAATCAAATGTTGTAATTATGTTGCAGTTGTGACCGACCCGGACGACAGTTTCACAGTAGCCAACACGTGTCTCGAAAAGGACGGGTTTTACGATTTCGCTAAGCCGTGGCTAGGCGAAGGCTTAGTCACTGGGCAATGTAAGTTGGATGTTCTCAAGAAAGTGGCCATGTCGTTTCATTGTCGCTGCTTAAAGTATGATTTCCGAAATAACATTATAAAACAGCATAGATCAAGAAACCGCTTTTTCACATGTCCAAGATGCTCTTGGTATTCCCCTTAACCAATAAGTTTGATCAATTTTTATAACCAACAACCATAGCAAAACAAACCATCTAAGTACGTGTCTGACCACGCACAATGAAGATGAACATTGTAGTTAAAAAAATACATTTATATAAATTTGCGAGTATCAAAATATGTCGCATAAATAGCCGTAATTTTTTATTGCGTTAATTAGATGCTTGATTTTAATAGAGCCCAAAGGAACCGTAGACCTACATATTTGATATCAATTTAGTAAATACTTATAGACAGACGGCCGCAAAACGAATTGATGCTGCAATGGTTCCGTTTTTTCCTTTTGAGGTACGGAATCCAAAAAATTAGCCAATAGTACCATGGATCCTAAAAACGAAATACATATTATTATCTAATGTAAATTTATTTTTATGTAAATGTATTAGATTCAATATGGAAAAATCACCGCAAGCTCCTGAACCCAGCGTTTAGTCAGATACTCCTGGACACGTTTATTGGTGTCTTCAACAGTCAGTCCAGGAAGCTGGTGAAAGACCTTGATAAAGAGGTCGGAAAAGGACTCTTTGACCACTGGACATACACACGACACAACGCTCTGGAGACTATTTGCTGTATGTATACCTTATGATAAAAAAAACTACCAAGAGTCTTCGTAAAACCCAAAAACTGTAGCCTGTAAGAGAAAAATAATTTATATAACTTGGACGGAGGATTGAAGACTTAGCTAATTGTTGGTTGCTCTCAACGATTAAAATAAAATAAACAGATTCTGGAAAGATGGAATACGTTGGGATGACAAGAAGCCATAATACATATATTTGAAAATTAATCACAAAACCATCTTTATGATTTCTTTCAGTGACGGCGCTAGGAGTAGACTTCACAGACTCGAACCTCAACAGTCAGTACGTGGAGGCGACAGAACTGATTTTCAACACGATGGTCGAACGGTTCATGAAGTTCTGGTGGCACAGCCCCTACACCTTCGCATGGAGCAACGTCAAGAAGAAGCAGGATGCTTGTCTGAAGATACTGCACAATATGTCAAATACGGTGAGGATACCTTTAGATGTTTCAGTGCCAAAAAATTGCAGTGCGGAAGTAAAGTGGTCGTTCAATAAAGAATAATATGTATGTATATAGCTTAATGAGTTTCACATGGGAGCATTAAAACTTACTGAGTATACCTTTCGCCTTTTTAATGTTTCAAATGTGTAAAATTGGTTGCAGGTTCTACAAAAAAGAAAGTCTGAGTTCAATGGAAATATTTGCGCTGAGAGAAGTATAATACCAGGTAATAAAGCTTATCTAAACGGTTTTTCTTATAGGCACATTCACAGAGTTCAGACAACTAAATATTCTTCCACTCTAGGAACAAAATTCAAACCCTTCTTGGATCTCATCCTGGAGCTGTCAGTTGAGAAGGGAGTGTTCAACGACAGAGAGATCAGAGAGCATGTGGACACCATGATCGTGGGCGGCCATGACACCTCGGCGAATGTACTTATGTTTACCATGATATTGTTAGGATCACACCCTGAGGTTCAAGAGAAAGTGTATGCTGAGTGAGTAAAAATTGTTCTTGTGGTTGTGAATCTTTCAGAGACTGATTTTAATGAAAAGAAACGACACGAACGGAACGAACGATGAACGAACGGTAGAAAGATGATTTCAAAATTCTGGTGCTAATTCTCTAAGATTGCTGCACTCAACAGAAGATGGTGATGTGGTAACAAAATTAATTATTAAGCTGACCTTGACCTGATTTCAGATATCAATCGCTTTTGTTTCAAAAAATGAGTTTCTGTCCTTTTTTTTCTCCGTAATATTTTTATATATTTTAGGATACAAGATGTCCTGGGAGGAGACAGAGACGTGGAGAAGACGGACTTGTCAAAGCTGGTGTACTTGGAGGCAGTCCTGAAGGAGAGTATGAGGATCTTCCCAATCGTACCAGTCCTGGCCAGGACACTCGATAAAGATATTAAACTAAGTAAGTTTTATTTGTTTTATTTTAAAGGAACAACAAACAGTCACATCTAGCTCAACATCAGCTGCAGGTGCACCAGGAGGTAAACTATTCATTCATGACAGTTACACTATGAATTATAAAAACTAGAATCTGTAAGAAGTCTTAAGAGTTCAAGTGCCTCATACAAAAGACTACAAAACCTTTTCAAAAAGCTTGTAAATATGTCTTTGCGTTCGAATGCTTCATTGTAGGTTGCTGGCAGTAACTAAACTGGGGAACGTAGACCCATATTAGATCGACAGGCACCTACTGCAATGAGTGTGCCTGCACACACCGGCCGTCTATCGACTATACTGGGGACTGAAAGAAAAGAAAGAAAGAAAATACATTTATTTAGCACAGACTAAAAGACACACAATACACCAGACAGTCAGATACATAGTCGTACATCAGATAAAAAGAAAAATAAAGATAAAAATAAAAATTGCAGTCTGATGTAAGAAATTTGCAGGAAAGTGTGCCTCACGGCTGCGCCAAAAAGGCCCAGTTTAGTAAAAGCGTAGCATATTACATTATTCAATTCATACAGTCATTCCATTTAAAATGTTGTACAATGCAATTGCTTCTAATTGTTTGAGACGGATATTTCTTCGACTAGTTTTATAAAGTTAAAGTAGACGATTGCTTGTGTACAAGACTTACATGTCTATTCAGTTCCATTCGTCAAACCCAGATGCATTTAAATTTTTAGGGTTCCGTACCAAAATGGTAAAACGGAACCCTTATGGTGAGACAGTCTGTCTGTCTGTCTGTCACAGTTGGATATCTCAACAACTACTAATACTATCAACTTGAAATTTGAAATAGTTTTAGATGACGTTTGTCCAACTATTTTGCAAATAAGAAAGAAATAAAAATATATGTATATTTTTTGTAACAGGTACTGAAAGGGGGTCTGAAAAATTCGAAGTGGGGCTACTAGGGTATCATTAAAACAGCGCAATTCGCACATTCTCAAACATTTTTTTAGGTTGCATAGTTTCGACTTTTGATGAAAAATTAAAAAAAAATAGCGTTCGCCACTTATCTTCGAAGTTTGCAAAGAGAAAAATCTGAAATTATTCTGTGATAGAAGTTATTGTAAAGATTATAGAAAAAATAAAACAAAGTCTCTAAATAGCACACTTTTTCAGAAAACATCAACAAAAGTTATATTAGTTCTACTATGGGTCAAGAGATGGCGCTGACATAAAACTGCAATATTCTACACCGCAGTGCACAGTGTTAAAATTCTCTGACGAATATAGGCCTCGCGGATGAAAATTAAAAAACATATGATGATACGGAACCCTCGGTGCGCGAGTGATTTTTGTGATAAGTAGATGTGCTGCTGGGAAGTTTGTTGCACCACTCCTTCTTCCCAGTTCAAGCACTAGGAAGTGGTGAACGGCGGGCCTTATGTAATTTTGAACTTAGAAAAATGCTGATTCTCGGGCAAATTTGAATAAATGACTTTTTATTTTGATTTGTGTTTTTGATTCATTAATATCGCAGTCATTTTCTGTAAAATTTTCCACCTTCATCTTACTCAATCTGAAATTTAATCTATGTTCCAGAAAACTGTACCCTCTCGGCCGGTCGGACCTGCTTCCTATTTGTGTTCGGGCTCCACAAGCATCCGGTCTGGGGTCCAGATGTGCTCGAGTTCAAGCCTGATCGCTGGCTGGAACCTAGCAAACTGCCTGACACGCCTAATGCGTTCGCTGCCTTTGGTTTGGGCAGACGACAGTGTATTGGTAAGAACCGATGACTATTGTCTAACGAGGCTTGAGATATGGAAAAGAAGCTTCAAAAGATTAAAATATGGATAAAGTCTGGTCTAGTCTAATTTAAATATGTGAGCCCGCATGGGATTGTGACAATTCTATGAACAGTTGGTCATTATGAACATTTATTCCGGAAGGTTAATGCATTATTATATATTGATATTTAACTTAGATAATGCACAAACATCTTGGTGTTTTGACATGTCGCCAGTACACCCGTGTGAAGCAGGGGCCGGTTGCTAGTTTATTTATAAAAAAAGTTTTTGGTGATGATGGACTTGGTTGGGTCATTATCTCTTTTGTCAAACGAGTTAGAGTTTCCTAATCCAGAGTCTATGTTGTGGTTTTCATTCAACTTACTATCTTTTGCCAGATTATTACATTAGTGGTCTTTATTTTTAATTTCATTAAAAAATCTTGTAACGTCCTACAATGCCTTTCCAGGTAAAGCCTACGCCCTGATGTCAATGAAAACGACCCTCGTTCACGTGGTGCGGCGCTACAGAATCAAGGCTGACCACACCAAGGTGCGCCTGAAGATCGATGTCATGCTGAAGCCAGACGCGGGACATTACGTCAGCATTGAGAGGAGGACGTAGAACCTAATGGATGGGAAGCTGTTGAGAGATTATGTCTGATGAGAGAACACAAAACGGCGGTTTACATAATGTCTATAGTTCTGGGGGACTACGATAGCTCAAAATTTGAATAAAAAGTGAAGTTTCGTGCTAAGTGTGAAACTATATTGTATGTGCAGTGCATTCAATGTCACTTTGACTTGCCTGGACTGCTAGAAAGATCTTTTGGCGATTGAATACCATTGACAGAGTGGCGTTGTTGGTAAACATGAAATATTGAAAAAAAAAAAACAAGATGGCGACGTTAGATCCGATTTTGCCACGCGCCAAAAAGGTCCTTGTAAAGTGGTACCTACACTGGGCGGCCATTTTGAAATAACATTGTTTAGTCTAGGTAGGCAGGATTAGCAGACGGGAGGGTTTTCGTGAAAATTTATGACACCAGTTGGCACCACTGTGACAAGAGGTCTTCCAATATAAAATATATGATGACGTTCATCATTCGATTCATTCATTCGTTCATCATTCAGTCATGACTAAAGAAAATATAGGCTCTTTGACAGATATCTGGACCTGACGTGTCAGTGCTGCCACCTGGTGGACGTCATTTCAGAAAACCCTCAATGTAAGCAGTTTATAAACAATAATGTTCATGTTTTCAATAAATTTAATCGCTGTAGTTCTATGTCATTAAAGTAATTACGCAAACAATTAATTAATATTTTGCCACTATTTATGTAGACTTTTTAGTTTTAGTTTTGCATTACTACCTAGGTTAGTACCTACTCACTACATGGTGTATCTACTGTCAAGGGCCTTGTATTTGCTTTGTTGGATTGAAATCCTTGAGTGGATATAGGAATATAAATAGTAATGTGTGTGTAAAACTACTTCTTCCATTTAATGTTTCACAATATTTGATCCCCAGTAACACAAGAAAATACTGATTTCCCTAAATCAATAAAACCTGTTGTGTTTCTGTCCCTGTGTACCCTATTTATTTACTTACCCTACTTTTTTAAGCAATCTATTACTATTACTCATCACCTGCCCAGCCTTTTCCCAACTATGTATGTTGAGGTCGGCTTCCAGTCTAACAGGATGCAGCTGAAACCAGTATTTTATATGAAAATTTATATGTTTAATAAGTTTACTGTTGACATCATATCCCGAGAATTTTGTTTATCTGATATAATCCAAACCCAAGTTATGAGGGTTCAAAAAAACGACGAAGTGCTTCGAGAAAAGGTAGGTAGTGCAATTACGCTTCGCTTGGCTAGTCTTGGCGGGGGCACTTCCGTGCCCCCAGATAATAATAAATTTATGTCAGATCAAATTACAAGATCCATAATATTATGTTGTTAGTAAAAGTCTTAACCTAATGTTAGTAAAAGTAAAAGCTTTGGATATCAATTATTATAACCGAAAATCTTGTAAATATTATAGAGAGTAATTTGTATTAATATCACGATTTTTTTCTTTATCTTATTTTCTGTCGTCATATTTGGTCAAATCAAATGATTATTATAAAATTAATGATTCAGGGCTTCTTTTATAACTAGAGTTTTTTGTTGCAAACAGATGCATGTTGCGCTAAAGCGCTCAAAAGCGCTTAGCGACGCTATAACGGGGGACATTAGCCGGCATCAACTGTCAAACTATTGCATGAAATTAATATGTATACTGAATAAACTGCTTACACTCTTTATTTCAATTTCAAACATAATATTTACATAATTAAAAAAGCTAGCAGTCTTAAAATAATAATATTAATATGCATAGAATACTATTAGGAACAAAGTACGCTAGTACTTAATAATTCCATGCACGAGCTTGATAGTTAATGCCAAATAGATGCCAAAGACAAATGTCATTTTGTTTGACAACTCGCTCGAATTTAGGTATATGGCTAACTAAACTTATTATAAAATCAGAAATCAGAATTATTTATCCGCTATGTAACAAATCAGGTGTGTTCGTTATTTTTGTTTAATATTATTTGAAGGTATTCGGTATAATATACAACACATAAAGTAATACGGAGAATTATATAAAATTAATTAATTAAATATAGAGAAATTATAGTATCAACACAAATTCAAACGCGGTCAGCGGCTTGAGTAAAAGTAATAGCATGTTGTTCTGTTCCTTCGCTTAGAAACATCACTGCCAACAGCTCGAAGTAGCTTTATCCTGTGTAGCCAGTGGGCCGTGCGCCGAGACGTATTTATCTTACCGAAACACTGATCTGAATTCATACACTTTATGCTAATTTATTGTTAAATATAAAACAATAATGGTTCGGTCGGCCAATTATGATTCACTAATTGAACTTCAGTTGCTGTTTTTGCATCATTTCTATTTTTGTAGGCTTGGGAATTTCACTGCTCTGAACTGGTCAGCCCATTTATGCAGCTATTCTACTAAAAATCATATTAAGATGACCAATTCTAGCTAAACTATCGCATGATTTAAAGTTGCTAGTCTCATCGGATGCTGTTATGTTATTATCGCCGATATCTACGGAAAACGTAAACGTAAACTTCTATTGTGTCTCGCTCTTTAAAAATACCTTCGCAATGCATTCTTTTAGTAATTTGATTACCATTAAAAAGGTTATAGTGAGTCAATCTAAATATAGACATATGCTGTCGCGGACTTTTTTTTAGAACTTTTAGGGGCAATTCCGTCATATATTATTTTTGCGTAACTTTGACCGTTTACGCAGTACAGCAGCGTACGCAATGGAAGCTCTCAAAAGGAGTTTTTCCGTTTTTGCAACAATTTTCTATTGATGCTCAGCTCCTATTGGTCGTAGCGTGATGTTATATAGCCTATAGCCTTCCTCGATAAATGGACTATCCAACACAAAAAAATATTTTTCAATTCGAACCAGTAGTTCTTGAGATTAGCGCGTTCAACCAAACAAACAAACAAACTCTTCAGCTTTATAAATATTAGTATTAGTATAAATTTTGTTGACCGTTTGACCGGGTGCGTCTCATAACGTATAAACTCATTTGGTCTGATTTCATTTTATTATCGTTCATAAGATATAATCAACGTGAGATATACCAACTGTTGATATAATTTCTTTACATATAACATTTATTTATTCTAAAACTTAATTAGTATAACGTTGTTTGATATAACGTTTATGTAATCGAAAATCATTTGGTCTAACGTTTAATATATGTATATAAAAACGTTATTATGGTTAACACCCCGACTCAGAGTACCTACCCCGACTCGGATAGGTTAGGTTAGAAGGTTTAGCTTAGCCTTAGCCTTCGTGGTTATTTTTTTTTTAAACCACCCAGAAATAGGAGCCCCGCGAAGCGGGGCCCCGTCGACCTATCTTAGCGCAGGTGGTAATTAGTTACTAGTTATGTTTAATATCTACTTAGGTGACTATTACCTATAACTACGATAGAACTTACAAAGAATAAAACAAAGAAAAAATACTTTTAAATATTTCTTAAACAAAATACAAAGTTATTGTTTTATTAGACCAAATAAGTTTTATATCTTTTGAGTGGTATGTCAAACGATTTTATATTTAATGTATGTTATGCTTATGAAAATTAGTTATTTTAAAATTATATCAATCGTTCATTATATTAACTAATCGCTATATTAAATAAAATTATAGGTTCCGTTGTTATATACTGTAAATATTAGAGATTTTGTTGTTATATCATCTATTACTTACCCGTCTGACCGTCTGTAGTTGAAAAACAAATGTTCTCCCATATTTACGTCACAGTCAATTCTCTGACTGCAAATGTAAGTTTATAATTGCAAAAAACAACCTTCCTTCTTGCCAAATTTCATGATTCTAGGTCAACGGGAAGTAACCTATAGGTTTTTATTTATTTTATCAAAATATGTCACATAAATAACCATCTTTTATTGCGTTGACTTAAATATTAGGTAATCGGTAAATACGGGCTGGTGTCCGCAACTCCACGTCAATGCGCGTATTTTGTGTACGCCTAAGGGTCAACTCACACCGAAAGAGCGGCGAAGGCCAGCGAAGCGCAGCGACCCGCTCGTTAGAGAAGGCGCGTTTATGGAATTCGCAGGAATTCCCGCGGCGGCGCCCGCGCCGCGGGCATCCGCGCGACTCTTTCGAGTTTCTCATGCGATAATAAGTATTATAGTAATGAAAATAAAGTTAAAATTCATATGACACTGAAACTACGCGCCGCTTCGCTGCGCTTCGACGCTCTTTTGGTGTGAGTTGAGCCATAGATATTATACCTTCTTTTCACTTTAGCTTCTAATACATTTATAGTTGTCTTCTTTTTAAATGTTTAATGTAAATTGTTGGCCTAAAACACAGGTTTTTCATAAACCTAGATCAGGCAGGTCTACATTAGAGTTAGAATTTCGATTTTAATTAATGTAAATGTCATAATTTTACTTTATACTTGAATAAAACTTTTATTTATTACTAGCAGCGCCCCGCGGTTTCAACAGTATAAGTGTTGATCCCGTGGGAATATCGGGATAAAAATTATCTTTTGTCCTTTCCCGGGATTCAAACTATTTCTATACCAAATTTCATCAAAATCGGTTCGGCGGTTTAAGCGTGAAGAGGTCACTGACAGGCACACACTTTCGCATTCATAACATTAGTGTGGATTTATTAGATGCTTGATATTTTAGAGCAACAAGGGACTATTTGATATTCATTTCAACTTGTTACCTCTAAGCATTCCTGGGAAAAAGATTCTTGAATCTTGACAGACTGACAGACACAGGACGGATGGACAACAAAGTCCTCTAGGGTTCCGTTTTCTTTTTTTGCGGTACTGATTTCTAAAAAAGTTTAGTGAATGATTTTAATATACTTAGTAGTTTAAGAACATACAGATTAAATACACACATCAAAAGTGTCTAGGGATCAACATATATTTTTGCAATAACTTTTCTCCTGATTGATATTAATTAAAATTTTCTTTAAGGATTCATCAAATAAAGTGTTTTCGTTTGTCACAGTAACGATAAACCAAGTCACCTTTGCATTAATAAAGAAATTTGCCATTTTCCTAATAAAGGGATTTTTGACATTTGAACCACTAACATTAAAGTTCGAAAAAAAGACTGAAATAACAGTTTTCTTTAAAATTTTATTGGGTAACTTAAACAATTAATAATCCGTGTTTCTACCGCGAACACTAACAACACAAGAACATCGGTTTGGCATAAGTACTCAAAATGAGTTCATCCAAATCACGCTGTGGAATGGCCGCCCATGTTCGTTGCAACAACAAAAAAAGGTCTTCTTGCGACTGGATACCCTCCATATTCGGCAGAGCTCTTCTCTGTAGCATATCCCATGCATGCTCAATCGGGTTCAAGTCTGGCGACTGAGCAGGCCAGAGCAGGACATTGATGTTAGCTGCGGCGAGAGTCTGTCTTACAACTCTTGTGGTGTGCGGTCGTGCATTATCATGCATTAACTGAAATAAGGGACCGATTTGCACTTGTAGAGGAACGATGACGTCAGATACAATCGTCTCAGCATAAATTTGAGCGTTGAGGTTGCCTCTGATCCAAATCAACTCAGTTCTTCCGCCGATCCAAATACCCGCCCATACCATGATGGTTCCACCACTATAAGGATGGACTTCCTGGCAGGATTTTAATCGCTGTTGGCGTCCAGGGGTTCTCCAGTGTCGTATACGTCTTGTATCCGGTCTCATATCAAAACGAGACTCATCAGAAAAGCACACGAAACGCCATTGTTCTTCTGCCCAATTTCTGTGTTCAAGAGCCCATTGATATCGAATCCTACGATTGTGCATTGCTATAGGTGGTACCCGTAGCGGTCTTCGGGAATGAAGGTTCACTTCATGCAAGCGGTTTCTGACTGTTTGGTCGCTAATTAAGAGTGATGAAGCCTCACGGCTAACATCATGGCGGTTATTGTTGGAGCTCTTCGAGTTAAGATTTGAATGTATCGGTCTTGTCTCCGTGTGGTGCAGCGATACCGTCCTCCATGGCGCTCAGCCACGGTACCAGTGCTTCGGTAACGTGTCCAAAGTCGACTGATAACACTCTGACTTGTATTCAGAGCTAAAGCCACAGTACGTTGCCGGGAACCAGCTTCTATCATTCCCACGGCTCTGAGCATTTCTTCCCTGCTTAAATGACGTCGCCGCTCCATAATAACGTTGGTTTTAATCAGTAGTAGGGAAACAGTAGCACTAATAATGTCTTCAATGCGTTGTATGTTTTTATAGGGAAAATATTGACAGCTGATTTTCATCTTTTACTCGAATTTGATTAACAGTTCCTGTTTCAAATTATGAAATGCACCAAAAAGGATCCATATAAATTTATAAAATCATAAATTTATTACAAAGCCACATCTCAATCTCAAGAAATCCGCATAAAAATGCTTGATCCCTAGACACTTTTGATGTGTGTAGTTTAATTTTGTTTTAAGATCAACAATGTTCGCTGTAGCGCTATTCTGCATAGCGTGCGGTGTGTACTGGTTGTGGAACCGCAAGAACGCTAAGACTACGGAGCCGCCATATGTCACGGGGGCGTGGCTTGTTGTGGAATATGCACCATTGCTCGTCGGGGATGGCTGCAGTTTGTACTTTTAGTTACATTATTTATTTATTTTTAGTCTATATTGTCCCACTGCTGGGAAAAGGCCTCCCTTTTTTCTTTGCCTTGAGCTGGTGTGGACCAATCTTGTATGTAGGCGTCAAGCTCATCCCGCAATTTTCTCCTGGGTTAGCCTTGGATGTCACCAGACGTTTTCTGGGACCCACATGGTGGTATTTTTGGCCCATGACTCGTTCGATATGCGGCAAACGTGTCTGGCCCATTTTGTTACATGTAGAAGTCTGCACCAAATGCGTCAGAAATATACCGGCACGTACACGGAACGATCAGACTGGTTTCAATGATTTACTGAACTATCAAGTAAAAATCGTGGGGATCAGTTGTAACAGCCAAAAATGAATTTCGGATTTTCGTAAGATCAGACGGTTCTAAAGGGTTATCTGGCCATAGGTATATGGGAAGATCAACCTATAGACCGAAGACTCAGTTATATCAAACTCTAATAAACAGTATGCGCATTATTTGAAGAACTTACCAAAGAGGTTTTTGTCCCGGTTTGTAGATTTATGGAACCGAGTAAAGGACGTGGCTAAACAAAGCTACGACTTGGGAGGAGTCGTATCTGCCAGCATTGGATCACGAACTGTGTATAGTAAGTAGGTATTTTTATGGTGGAAACTGGCACACTTTGAAACACGAGCAAACGTGCTTGACAGGTTTCTGATCTTGAAAGTCAAAGTCAAATCATTTATTTCAAATAGGCATATTAAAGGCACTTTTGAACGTCAAAACTTAAAGTAAAATTTAATTGATTCTAGTCGCCCCTTCCAAAAGGTAGTTTTCGTATGGAGAAGAATGGGAAAGAAACTCCACCGTTACTCTTTTAAAATGTTTTACAAGGTTTTGTATACATAATATAATTATATGTGAAGACGATGCACCTAGAATAAAAGAAGTCTACCCAAAAAAAAAAAAGAATTAAAAATGAAGCAATTACAGGTAAATCAATTATGTGATAGATACATGGTGCTCACATATTTACAAATATTGGTAAAGTAGATGATTTTTCTAGAATTTTAACAAGTGTGTGAGTTACTGCCCAACTAGCAAAATAATCCTGGATTGCGATTCTATAATGCTACGTGGACTTATAAAGCTCCGATGATGGTTTTGGTGGTTGCTACTGCGCTTTTAATAGCATAAATACATGCTGGTTTTACTCAAGTACACTTAATCCTATAATTTGTACTTATATCGGTATATGGGATCATATTTCCTGACAAACATAGGATCAAGACTCCTATGAAAGCATGAAACAAGAGTAATTGCACTCAAGAGTAATAACTCCGGTAACTCGGACTTATATGCGCCTATAAGATAACATCTGCGGACCATTTAAATCCTAATACTCCTGTAGGAGCATGTACCAGGAATATATGCACTGAGGAGCCATTACTCTTGTTATTTTTACTTATAACCTCATATAAGCTAATATTTTATGGCCCATATAAGTAAATTAAAGTTAAATTACTGTAAATCATTTATGGTTTGGTTTTACATATGCTTAAAAGTAAGTGTTAAATGAATTTCATATCCATGTTTTAAAAACAATAAATCACCAAGATTACACAGCATGCAGCACTCGAAAGGATAAATTGTTCTCTATATCGATTTATCGTATGCCGTTTTAAACCTAGACATATTTATATAGGCATTCCACAGTAGTGTTATTGTCCAAGAAATCTCAAAGAATCCTGGTTAAAACTCTTAAGAAGCCACTTTTGCTTGTAACGACCAGTACAGGCGAAAACACGCTTTATATAGTTTTGCAAATTCTATTTTAGGATTTGACATCAGCCATTTTGATTAGGTACGATTGTTTTTGTTTACAAATATTGAAAATGGATTTAAATAAGTGGAAGCGGTTTAAATAGGAGATCTTATAAAAGAAAAGTTAAAAAAAGATATAAAGAAATGTTTACCGCAGTGAGCACCGATTTTTTAAATTTAACTGGTGAACTGAAACTCGTATCGCCAATTCTAGCGAGGGTTCCGGACAAGATATTGTAGTACTACTTTAGATGGAAGAGGTTCGGACAACGAAAGTACCAAATCTTTGAGCGATATTGAAAGCGAAGATCTTTCGGATTATAATAAAAATTTAGAACTGCGTTATTTTATTAAAAACTGGGAATTCCCCGAACCACAAAGCCATGCTATTGAAGCTTAGCAACGTTGCGCGTAAGCGGGCGAACCTGCGAGTATTATGCTGTCGATTTGAGATGGTCAAGAAAGTACCATGAACTCTTAGTAAACGACTTCTTTTTAATTTATCGTAGTTGCTACCATAGACGTATAAAAACTAATACAATTCATGAAGAAGTTCATGGTACTTTTTTGACCATCTCAAATCGACAGCATATAATACTCGCAGGTTGATCGGTTTACCGACGGCGTTGCCAGATTTATCAGCATGGCTTGTAAGAAAATAAAGAAGACTGTGCCCGTGCCTATTGTGTTATTGTAGGAGATCCATAAACATTTGTGTAATATTGCCCAGACATAGATTAGACTAGTTACAAATTTCACATTCGTCTCTTGGGAAGTGATCATAAACTACTTAAGTAGAACAATTCTCACACCAAAATCAATCTTGATATAGCAATGATCTGATGTGCTCTTGATTCTGAGTAAAATGTTAATCTCTAGTGTAAATAGAAACCACGCTGTGACAACTGGGACATATCTCCGATAACAAGAGAAACAAGAGATGTGTAACACTCCAAGGCCATTTTAAGTTCTTTAAAGATCGGAAATCTTTTTTGGTTAAAAATCGATCGATATCCAGGAACATCGGCAGTCTTGTTTAAATCGTCGGCAACCTCTTATACATATAAATATGTTAAATAAAAACAATGTTTAAACTAATGTTTAACCTAGCACATAGAACAAACCCTTAAAATATTCCTTTAATTTACTTATCTATAAATATCAATCGATTTTATCGGGCATTGCGGAACCCTAATCGGTAACAATGGCGAATCTTCTTCGGTTTTGAGATAACCCAATATAGAACCAATATACTTATATTGGTACTATGTCACACTTGGAAATGCTAAAAATACTTATTTTAGCACTATGTCACACTTGGAAATGCTCACCAAGAAAATGGCAGCTGCCTTCATAATATTTATTTAATATTAATTAATACTAAAATGTAAATAAGCAAAATTCAAGAGGCGCTTTAAAAATTTTATCGAAACCATGATAGATTTCACAGTAAATTCAAGTTCCCCTATGAATAAGCTATAAGTAAGACTAACAATTTGACAACAATAAGATTGTTTTTCTACTATGGTTGACATGAATAATATAAATGTCCTCAAGATGTTAAAAATATTTTTTACAATGCGCGATACACTCACTTCGACTGTTCGCAACTATGAGCTTATAGAAACATTTCTAGGCGCGTATTAATCTAATTTTTTACTATAATTTACTTATAGTGAGATTTACAGGAGTAATTGTATTGACGTAATTCAATTACAGGAGCAATATAGGCTTATATGGCATTTCAGCGGTCTAATATAAATACGTTATAAGTAAAAGTAGACTTATAAAGTGGGCCCTTTTCGCAACTTATATGCGGATAAAAGCCTCATATAATCCTCGATATATGATGGTTCTAGGATAGTTTAAAAACCACTTTTTGCTAGTTGGGTGTAGTCACAGATTGTAAAAATCAATGTCATAAAAAATTTAAAAATATAAATTAAATTAGGAATAATAGGAAAAATTGCCTATTACAGTCAGCACCCTACATGCGTAAAACGCTATCGATCTCCATCTGTATCATTTTGAAGAATATTGCGAATCCATTGCTTCATATGTTCGAAAAAAATGTCTTGCGTGTGCTCCGAAGCCGCTAAAGTGGGCTACATTGGTCTCTTTATAAAATAAGGATACAATACTTGCTTAGCATGGAAGTGTTCTAATCTTATCAACATACAGACCAAATGTCCAATGGTCACCAGATTTTCTTGGATTTTCAATAATGATTTAAGAATGTAGAATGTTGTTAGGAACCCACTTCCAACTGCTTTTTTATTTAATTGCTCGATTCTGATTAAATTAGCATTTGCCAGTTGTGACCGACCCGGACGACTGTTTCACGGTAGCGACCACGTGCTATGAGAAGGGGGAGATTTACGACTTTACAAAACCATGGCTAGGCGATGGTTTACTCACTGCAAGATGTGAGTTGCATAATTACATTCATTCATCTTCCCAAAATAATAACCACATTGTTTTTAAGATTTATTTTTCCTTTTCCAAACACCTAGATTCGATATGGAAGAATCACCGCAAGCTTCTGGACCCTGCGTTCAGTCAGATACTCTTAGACACGTTCATGGGCGTCTTCAACAGCCAGTCCAGGAAGCTGGTGAAAAACCTTGAGAAGGAGGTTGGAAAAGGATTCTTTGACCACTGGACATACACACGACACAATGCTCTGGAGACTATATGCTGTAAGTCTACCATTTATTTCTAACTTGGTACGAATACTTATATTATCCTCATCAACCTCAAGGCATTAATCGTTCATTGATTCCAGTGACAGCCTTAGGAGTAGACATCACAGACTCGAACCTTAATAGCAAGTATATGGACGCGTCAGAATTGATCCTCATCACAATAGTGGAACGGTTCATGAGTTTCTGGTTACACAGCCCCTTCACCTTCGCATGGAGCAACCTCAAGAAGCAGCAGGATGCTTGTCTGAAGATACTGCACAATATGTCATATACGGTGAGGATTAGGCATGACGAATGATTTGAAATCCTCTTCCGTAATGTATGTACATATTTACTATTTATGAAAATACCTTTATTTCGGTAATACACGCTGGATCACTGTTGTCCGAAAATAAAGAATATTATTATTATATTATTATTATAAACTAAAGTTTAACGAATTTTAAAGCCATTTTTTTAACATTTTTAATAGTGCGCGTAAACAGCTCGCAGTGTCATGGCGTCGGGTCTGACATCACGCCTAGGTAAACGTCAAATGTGTATGCGCGCAGTCAGAAGAAAGTTAACAAACATTGCATATTTCGTGTGATAAAAATGAATTCCAAAGTTTATAAGTGGTGTGCGGTGCCTCAGTGTAAAAACACATGAATAACCACAACCAACAAGGTGTTTGTATATGTCCCAAACAAGAAAATATTATGAGATCAATGATTAAAGCTCGTACGGCGAAACCCGAACGACGTAGTCACGAATTCGCCACTTTATTTCTGTGAAGACCATTTTGATATAAGTATGTTATTATGTATTGATAGGTTTTAAACTTGAAATGTTCGTTTAACGTGAAATAGTTGAAATATTGAGGCTATGAAATAAATAATTTATTGAGGTTATGTTTGTTTTGGTCTTGGTTATCATTCTTTTTATCAATTTTAATTGTTTACTTTACTTTTTCAGTTGCCAAATGATATGGAAAATTATGTGGAGTATCACAAATAGGTACTTGTAAATTTACTTGTAAATTTTTTGGGCATATATCCTGGTTTCATACATAGGTACGTATGAAACCAGGATGTATGCCCAGAAAAATTATTTACCAACCAGATGGGGATACACAAACATCTGACACAACAGAGAGACCCTATATTGCTAAGAAACGAAGGATGATGGTTCTTGAAGAGTGTGAAAAGTAATTCAAAAGAAAAAGTATAGCAGAAGAATCAAGTTCTGAAGAAATTGCATCTGGCAGTTCAGATATTGTATATTTTATTAACTCATTTATTAGAATATAGCATTGAAAAAGTTAACTTTATTCTCAGTATTATTGCATACATTGTTGGTACACTCAAAACTACATACATTCTAGTAATCTCCTGTTTGTGTTCATAATTATAACTTCGCACTTAAATAACAAAACACTTGTTTTACAGTTCAGCAGATTGTTGAGGAAGTTCCCCAATTAACACCAAGAGTGTTGGATAAATCAGTTCAAGTACACATATGTAAAACATTCAGAAGTAAAGCTAACCAAAAGTCAGTTCGATAAATCAGATCAGATGACATCACCATTGAAGCCGTTACTACATTCTGTATCTACATCACTATTTAAATGGAGTCAAATGGTTCTTATATTGGCATTCCTTTAAGTTGTTTTTATTTAGTTAACTTGATTAAAAAACAGACAAAAATACTGTTTAACCATATTTTACTATGTATTTAACTAAGCCTGTTTCCATTGTTATAGATTCGTGTTGTAGAGCGGAGTGGAGTTGATAAAGTACACTTAAACTAATAAAAAAAACGATCCAAATGCGTAATCCGTGGTAGTCACAACAAAACAGTGAAGTTTACATAGGCGTGACGTCATACGCTGTGATTGGTGTTTCAGTCAAAATGGCCAATTGCAGTATTTTAATCGTTTATTTTAGTGAAAATCCGATTAATCTAAAATTTTTAAATAAAACTTATTTTAAAACTTATATTTTCCCCTAAAATCATTAAATCTTTGATGCAGTCGTCACGCCTAAGTTTTTCCCAAAGAGCGAAAGACCCTGATGATACAAAACGGTGTACAACGGTGTTTTGAGTATTTAAAAGACGTTAGATAATAATATAAGCTTTAACAGATAAGTCATGCTATCGCGTGACCACCTGCATCCTGTAGGGATATTATGTAAAATTGGTTGCAGGTCCTACAAAAGAGAAAATCTGAGGTAAATGGAAATATTTGCGCTGAGAGAAGCATAATACCAGATAAGGATTTTCCATGCTGTTTTTAGTACGGCTGATCCGTAGAATTCTGCTAAGCTTTTAATTATTCTTAGGAACAAAATTCAAATCCTTCTTGGACCTTCTCCTTGAGCTGTCAGTTGAGAAAAGACTCTTTAACGACAGAGAGATCAGAGAGCACGTGAACACTATGATTTTCGCCGGCCATGACACTTCGGCGAAGGTACTTATGTTTACGATGATATTGTTGGGGTCTCACCCTGAAGCCCAGGAAAAAGTTTTTACTGAGTAAGTACTTACTCGACCAATTAATATATCAACAAATTAAACTGACTTGTCTGCCTAGGCTACACGCAAGAGCCACAGTGCAATGCAGCACAGTAATGCAATGCACAGTAGATAATTGGTTTTACTTAGAGGGTGACAAATATCAATGTTGATGAATGGAGAAGGAGAGGAAGACCAAAGAAAAGATGGATGGATTATATGAATGTTGACTGAAAGAAAAAGAGTAAATGCCAAAGGACAGCTGACAGGGTAGAAAAAGAAAACCCGTTGCGCAGACCCCACATAACATGGGACAAGGGCACGCAGTAGATGAAATAATTAGTTTAATAAAGTCACAGAATAAGAACGGTATTTCATACAGTATTTTTATTTTCACAATAATTTCAGGATACAGAAGGTCCTGGGAGGAGACAAAAACGTGGAGAAAACTGACTTATCGAAGCTGGTATACTTGGAGGCTGTTTTAAAGGAGAGCATGAGAGTCTTTACTATCGTACCGGTTATCACCAGAAAACTAGATAGAGATGTTAAACTAAGTAAGTTGATAAGCCATGATATTGGACCGTCAACGCCAATCTTACGGAAGCTATTCTGTTTCTACCAGATCAAACTTCGTTCTAGACACGAAGGTCAATATTTAGGAATTACAAAAGAGTTCATTAATTCCTTTATTCAAGGAAACGGTGGTGAAGCCCGTTCATTTGATTATTTCTATAGGCAACTACAATCTTCAGCTTCTTTTAAGTGCTACGTAATTGCAATTTTGAATGGCCTTTCGCCTCAATTTATCTTTCTTTATCTTACGTATTTCAGAGAATTGCACGCTCTCAGCCGGTCGAAGCTGTTTCTTATTTCTGTTTGGGATCCACAAGCATCCAATCTGGGGACCAGATGCGCACGAGTTCAAGCCTGAACGCTGGTTGGAACCTGGCAAGTTGCCTGATAACCCTAATGCGTTTGCTGCCTTTGGTTTGGGCAAACGTCAGTGTATTGGTAAGGGTCAATCACAAAATTCAACTTTCTTTTTCTTAATAACTTTGTGGAGTAGCGGATGGAAACTTTGAAACGAACAAAATATTGATTGGTTAAGTCTTTTATTATTCTACCAGGTAGAGCCTACGCCATGATGTCAATGAAGACGACCCTCGCTCACGTGGTGCGGTTCTACAGAATCAAGGCTGATCACACCAAGCTGCGGCTCAAAGTTGATGTCATGCTGAAACCAGAAACAGGACATTACATTAGTATTGAGAAGAGGACGTAGAATAGAATGATACTATGGAATATATTCGGAGAACAGAGTACAATTACCAATAAAACACCAAACCTAGCCACCAGCCCCGGATCTAAGGGGGGGGGGGGGGGCAAACCGGGACACTTGCCCCGGGCGGCAGTTTCAGGGGGGGCGCCAAATCCTTGAGACAAGAATTCGAAATATCGAACAAATGAAGCCTCTTTTCCTACAATCTCATAGGTTTTCAACAAGTAATCGAATCTTAATTTAATATGTTTGAAAAACAAACTTTTCTATTTCCATATGCCCAGTTAGTTTTTGAACACGTCATACTAAGTGATTTATGAACGCATCTTAACAGATCAAGTTAATTTTTGAACGCATGCCTAGTGTCCGTAATCTTTCTGCCAAGAGGAATCCCCGTCACATATTATACGAGCCGAGCCGAACAAATTCAAACCGTTGAACGTCAAGTGACAAAACTATTTCTTTATGTGGTTGATTGCGTTTGCGAGTAATCAGCGATAATAAAATAAGTAATTTATTAGTGAAATCATATATTATAGTAGTGGAAATCAACAATTTGCAAGTTTTTCTCAAACACTGAAGGGAGGGGGCGCCACTATCAAGGTTTTGCCCCGGTTCGAAAAAATCGTAGATCCGGGGCTGCTAGCCACCAAACTAGGAGGGTTTGCAGTTTAATGAGATAACTAATTAGTCTACTTAATAAAGTTATTTATACATTTTATTTTATAATAAAAAAACATTTCCTGTTGTTTACAATACCTATTAGTGATCGGAATTAGTTGAGCTATTGATGGATGTCCACCTGGACACCGACCGACCTGGCGACCTGTTCCTGTTTGTTGGAACCTGAACTCTGAAAATCACATATCTCATCACAACCCTACAAGCATGGTCGAAATGGCTGAGCGAGTTGTCACTGGAAGCTGACAAGCAGCGTTGCCAATTTGTGAGGAATTCCCAAAATTGCGGGGAGTCTCAAGTTGGTTGGGGATTTATTGGGGATGGGCAGGGATTTTGACATCTCGTCGTTAAATAACATCGATAGTTCATACTTCGACATTTTCATGGCCAATTAGTGATTAAAATTAATCTTTTCGCTTAGAAAGGAACGTTCGCTTACAACACGTTCCTTTCTAAGCGAAAAAATTAATTTATTATTAAAAAGTTTAAATATTTGTACTGTTGAGTTAGATAAATGTAGGGAAAGTATGACACTGATGTCCAGTTCCGCTTTTATGATATATTTCACAAGGAGCACTTGCTGAGAGATATTTTTGAACAATATGAAACTTCACAACGACAATTACTAAATGACCGCTTGTTTGAGGCTGGGCAACTACTGGATTTGGTGAAGTACAAAGCTGAGAGGTATGAGTCTCTGACTAATGATCTCTCATGCAGCTGTGTTAACCAACCACCACCTCTTCAACCTCAGTCTGACTTGTCCCCTTCGGTGTTGGCTCTTCTAGCAGAGACCATACAGAAAAATAAATCATTTTTTGTGTGACGAAGTAGTTTCTGACTTTGGAAAATTTTTACTCAATTATCTTAAATGGTAAATGAGTTTATTTCTGTACGTAGGTTTGTACAAACACTTTTACACGTCAATCATATTTTGAAAAAACTTGATGAGATCGGCGTTTCCTATCTGACTTCTCTGAGAAAAAAGGCAGAAACAAACTTACAGGTCATAGTCATTTTAAAGTCCAGACATAATCTTGGTCAGACCATGTGAATACCATGGGGATTTGTGTCTGAAATGGTATTTTGTGGAAAGAACCACACAGGTTGAGTGAACCTGTCCAGTCAGGGCACGCATTTGTTAGTATGTATGTTATGTATGTTAGTATGATAATAATAAAAAATCATTCTCCCTGAAAATATTAACAACGACACGGATTTTCACACATTTCAAACCGTTATATATTGTGCAGCATGGACCGTTGCTAAGGTCAACGGAGCCAAGATAACACTCGAACCAAGAGAAATAACCCGCCGTGGTACAAAACAGAATATAAACCAAAATGGCAAAGACGACTAGAACGGAAATTAAACGATTTACGGTCAAAAATAAATTCAGTTAGAGCAGGACAGAACTACCAACACCAATATACCTTAGGCACAGGAGAAAAAATAGAGCCATTGGATGAACTAGACACTTATAAATACTTAGAGTACAATCAATCTCGTCAGATACACTACAAAGGTACTAAACAAAAACAACAATTCCAACACTGACATAATACAATACTAAAAACACAGCTCTATTCACGAAACACCATAAAAGCAATCAACATCTTTGCTATACCTGTGCTCACCTATTCATTCGGGATAATAAATTGGACCAAAACTGACTTAAAAAACTTACAACGAAAAATAAACACTACAATGACTAAATTTCGCAAACATCACCCAAGATCTTGTTACAAAGGTTAGCGTTGCCGAGAAAAGAAGGAGGCAGAGGACTCATAGATATCCTAAATTTACACAACAGACAGATCACAGCTCTTAGGCAATATTTCTTTGCCAAAACTGAAACTTCCCCACTCCATAAACTAATAGCACAAAGCGATCAACACTTAACACCTTTTAATTTAAAAGACACTACAGAACAAAAAAAAAAATGAGAAAGTGACGAATGACAAAACCAAATGTCAAGAGTGGACCCAGAAGTTTCTACACGGAAGACATTGCCAAGATTTATGCCAATCAAATGTCGACAAAGATGCGTCGAACGCGTGATTGAATCGAGGCGAACTATTCCCGGAGACAGAAGGGTTCATGCTTGCAATTCAGGACCAAGTAATTGAGACCCAAGAACTACAGAAAATATAAAGAATTTAACAACCTATATTTGTAGAAAATGCAATAGTTCTCCAGAAACAATCCAACATATCACCGGCGCCTGCAAATCAATAGCCCAGACTGACTGCGAACATCGACACGATCAAGTAGCCAACGTCATACACCAAAAACTAGCCCATAAATACAAACAAATACAACCCTGAAACCGTATTAGAGAACACCACAAAAAAACTGTACTTCGACCGAGCCATACTCACAGACCGCACAACTCACTTTAATAGACCCGACATCACATTAATCAATAAAATCAATAAAACCGGGTTCGTTATAGACATTGCCGTGCCAAATACGCATAACGTACAGACTACATTAGCCGAAAAATTATCCAAATACACCGAACTAAAAGATGAAATAATCCGACTGTGGCATCTTCAAAAAGTCATAAAAGTCCCCATAGTGCTATCTACAACAGGAGTAATTCCAAAACAGCTTCATCAGTCCCTTAGTTCCCTCAACCAGCTGCAGAAGGCAATGATTCTTAACACATGCAGGCTAGTACGCAAAATACGCGCATTGACGTGGAGTTGCGGACACCAGCCCGTATTACCTATTACCACATGCAGGCTAGTTAGAAAATTTATTCAGTGTGAATCGGACGACTTACACCAATACTCCCACTTAAATATTGTTTCGTCTACCACACACTCTACTTATAATATTACTCCCACACTTAAGCCCTCTGTTGGACACTTGGCTTAAAGGCCCGTACCATCAGTTCTATCCGGCTACGCCGAGAGAAAAAAAAATAAACAATAATAATTTTCACCTCTGACCTAGACTAGAGTCAAGAGCAAACAAATAAAAAAAAAAAACATGCAGCTCAACTCAAAACTTAGAGCTCAACGATTCGACGAACAATACCAAAGAAAGGGCATTAGGTAGGCCGCAAAAATTACACAAACTGACCAGACCATGACTAAAACTAACTGCGGCAAAATAAATAACAAATAAAAAAAAACTATCAAAAATAAGCTTTTATTTAAATGTGCTAAAAAATAAACTTTTCCTTTAAAACTTTTCCTATCAACTATAACGTCATTACACAATTTATATGATACTAGCTGACCCGGCGAACTTTGTTCCGCCTTTGAGGCAATAAATGAGCAGATTTTTGATTTTTTAAATTTGGATAAATGTAAATAAAAACATCTATTAATTCAATGATTCTTTATTGGCCATTTATTTTGTTGCATTACATATGACATTGAATCTTGCGCATATTCATGCATATGACGCGGACTACCTATGTACGTCGCCGGTAGTATAGTTAATCGACCAATATTAGCTGCATTTGATTCAGTACTAATTGCATCACGGAAATGGATATACTCATCAGAACGCAGTTTGGCTTGGTTCAACCGAATGAAAGTTAAACGCTCCGTTTCTATTTTGACGTACATGTCCACGCAATACTGTTGAAGTAATCGACGAAACCGCAGCAAATAGTTGTCAAAATTTTGACGAATCATCAAACGATATGCGTAATAATTCATCGAGCTAACCTTCTTGGTAGTTTCTTCACCTGAAATTAAAACATTAGAATTAGTATTTTGTATGTAAAACTTATATATTTTTGGCATAATTATTATAAAACCGTTTTCAACCCCTAATCTTTAACTCTGTTCTTATGATTTCTATTTTCTGGTAGTAAGCAGTGTCTTATATTGGAAACCAAAACCAATAAAACGTCTGTCATGTTGAAATCAATACTATGATATTGATACACACCATTCAATGGATTTATCATTTTGATATTAAAATAATATCCATCTTCTCCTTTCCAAAACATCAGCGGGTAATTCATTGAACTAACTTTTTTGTTAGTTTCGGAACCTGTAACTGGATTTATCATCTTCATTGAAAAGTTATATCCATCTTCACCTTGCCAAAATAAGATAGGATATTGTAACGCATCATATGATCGATGTGTTTCGGACACACGCTGCAGTTGATTGCTACGCCGATGTAAAACAATATCTCGGTTTTCTAAATTTTCACCCACGACAACAATAGCGACTTTGTCAATTGTTGGCGCATTAAAACGTCTCGCGTGTTGTCCTGCAGGCGTCTTATCAGCTTTGATGACAATTTTGTGATTATCAGACGGCATGCGGTCCAAAGCGGTCGTAAATAATGCAACCAATTCGTTATGTCGATGAAAAAACGTTTGGAGTTGTTCCACAATTGATCTTTTCACCGAATTGTTGTGTGCACAACGCTGATTGACTTGGCTTGCTGAATCGCCCATAAAATAAATCTGCAAAAATTTGTAGTCCATTGACTTATATATTTTGTAGTCATTATTCGGCGTTGGCAATAAGGAACCTGTTAGGTGATATATTTGACCCTGAATCTTAAAAGTTGGCATAAAGTTTTATTGAATAACTTTTGTTGCACCAAATGACGTCATTTGAAAACAATTGTTATATTGCTGGATATGAGTCAAAAAATGTTTAGAATCTGGCCCATTTCCGGAAACCAGTGAATGTAGTGTCACTGGTGGCGGTTCCAATGGCGTCAATTTGACTTGACCGCTCGCGCAACACAAACCAGGAGCTTCATTTTTAAAATTTAAATGCCTTGCAATATTGACACACAACGTTCATTGTTCCAATAGTAACGATTTGCTGTGAACTGTAATCTATTTCCACGTTATAATTGAATGCAGCTCGATAGGGGTTAAACGCAACATTTCTATGTAGTTGATTTCGATTCCATCGATTCCTTTCTACTTCATTCCGCGCTTCGCGTTGCTCGTCATTTTGACTTGCTCTTGTATATCTTTGACTCGCAGCATTGCGAGTTCTGCGACTTAAGTTTGTACGTCTAGCTGCTGGCATTTTTATAAACGAAAATTCATCTGTAAATTAAAATAAAACTATTGTATTCTTCTTTATAACCAAGTAGGTATATACCACTTGTTATGTTAGTAACGTGTATGTTAGTCTATCCAAACTTACCAAAATTCCATATTAAATTGAACTTTTAATATTAGGCCTGATGGCTCTAAAGTAACCGTCATGTGAACTAAGAAAATCAGGTTTCTTAGATCCTTTAATTTAATTATTTTAAATGTATTGTTTATCAATAAAATAAGATTGACAGAAGAATCCATTTTAAACGTCATTTTTTTTTTCAAATGTTATTGTCAAATGTCTTAAGGTTACATTAAATAATTTTATATGGTGGTTAAGTAATTTTAAATTTTCTAATTTTCCGCGCAATTTCCTTAAGTTTTTCTTTCATAAGAACCTTCTCCTGATAATAACGAACAGAACAAAAAAGAATTAGCGAAATCGGTCCAGCCGTTCAGGCGTGATGCCGTGACCAAGGGAAATAGGGATTCATTTTTATATATTATATAGATAAAAGCTTGTCGCAATATTTAAAGTATTCATATTTACGTAGTTTTAAAATTTTAAGAATTAAAATCAATCAGATCATATTATTTAATTTACGTGTTTATCCACACAGGTAAATCTCGGTTGAAGATATCTGCTTCAAAATTGAGTTGCAAGAGTCCACCCGAACAAACATAGTTACATTGCAAGTTAAATAAAAGCTCGTAAAAAAAACACTGGCACTCCGGTAGTGCCGACAGAAGTGAAAACTTGAACAATTACGGGTGTATTTTGTGAATCGTCTTATAAACAAAACACGCGTGTTAAGGTGTGTTCCTTATTTTATAGGGTTTTTTGCAAATCAGGTATGATGACCAAAGTGACTGGTTTATTCTTCTCGTGAAAGGAATTTATTCAGATTTACAAATAAGCACACAGGATAGACTTCAGTTCGTGGTGTTGGTCGCGGCAGTGGTAAGAGAAGCAAGCCGCTCGCATGGAGCTCGTCGTCAGTTATATATCCGTGGTTCAGCGCCATCTCGTCGTTGTTGGATGAACTACGTAGTTAGTACGCGAGGCCCTCGTAGTTCTTCCCGATGTGCATAGATGGCGCTGTCCTCAACAACGCGCGTCTTACGTTTTACGTCTTACGAATTTTCGATCAGGGTCACGTGACCTGACGCGAGTTTAGAAGTTTTTACCCATTCCAAAAAAAGTACACAGCGCCGCTAAAGAAGTTTTCACTTCAAAAATGAAAAGACAACAGAAAATTAACCCACTTAGTCTTCACATTTACAATTATTAAAATACTCACACCCTGACTTAAATATTACTTGTAAATTTTGTGTTTTTAAATGAAAATCGTTTGCTTTTACCGTGTTTGTAAATATGTGAGCACCATGTATCTATCAGATAATTAATTTATACGTCATGGTTTCATTTTTAATTCTTTTACCAATAGGTAAAACCACACCACAATAGTGTACCACAATAGTGGTATAGTAATTTTATTTTAGGTGCATCGTCTTTACATATTATTATTATATAATTAATGTATGCAAAATATTGTAAAACATTTTAAAAGAGTAACGGTGGAGTTTCTTGCTCATTCTTCTCCATACGAAAACTACCTTTTGAATGGGCGACTAGAATCAATTCTATTTTGTTGTAATTGTTGACGTTCAAAAGTGCCTTTTATTTGCCTATTTGAAATAAATGCTTTGACTTTTAGTCTAAGATACGTAGAAGAAAGACCTTCACCGATCGAGTAACCGGACGAAATGTGTTTTTTACGGAATAACATATGTTAACGAAAGTAACGGTGATGGGTTGCCTAATGAAATCCTGTCAAGGATATTTTTAATTAATTATGTAACAGGTAATTTTTTTTCGATATCTTCACCGATAGCGTAACCAAAAAAATTTAATGCTAATCGAAAGTATGGAGTCTATAAAATATGCAAACATAGGGTTGCCTACCTTTTTCTTGTCAAGGCTATAGGGTTGCCTAGTTTAAAAAGGTGATTCGAAAATGGTACCTTCACCGATCGAGTAACCAAATAAATTATATATATCAAAATGAAGATTATTTTTTTGCGAATACGATGGTACAAGGTTGCCTATGAAAAACCTGTCAAAATTCAGGGTTGTAAGGCGTTGAAATTTGAAAATTGAAACATATGAAAGTGTGCAAGAAAGAGAGACTCCCCATTATATCCAGTGCGATAGAAGAGGAAGCAGCATTGCAGCTGTTCGCGCCACATCAGATGCTTGAAATAGTGCGAGAGAGAGAGCATATACGTAGTATCAAATGCGGTAGAGGAAGACGCACCATAGCGACGGGCTCCGCCCCTTCTAGCCTATGAAACGACGACACGGTTGGCGCAGTGGCTGAGCGATCGACTGCTGCGCTGCGTGTCGCGGGTTCGATTCCCGCACGGAACAAATATTTGTATTGCCTACAGGTAGTTGTTTCGAGTCTGGCTGTTTGTGTATGTGAATTTAAATGTTCGTAAACGTACCCACGATACAGGAGTAATTCCTAAGGTGGGGCAAGGTTTAAAAAAAATTTTGAAAGAGAGTGCGCATGCTCTGTACGGTTGACAGATCTGTGTATGAATGTCAAGCGTTGTTTTGGAGCAACTTCCCGCCATTCTCATAGAAGTAATAGCTTGCTACGGAATATAAAATCGTGCTGTTTGTCTGATGTGAACATAACTGAAGGCCAATTCTCGTAATTTAAAACGTTCAAAATCTAGTCGCAGTCTCATCTCGGCGACAAGCAAATGTCAAAAACTTGTCAAAATGTAGGGAAATTAAAAGTATTTTTTGACAGATTGAGACTGAGATCAGACTGTGAACGTATTGGATATACAAACTTTCTGTATATGTGTTTATGGTGTAAATTTGAATTTAAAAAGTAGTACGTTCTAAGATACGTATGTCAACCATGATTGTTCTTTGATACCTTTTCGTGTGTGCTTTCTTATAAAATAATCTCCTAATATATTTACAACAAGTTATTCCTTTTTCATTTCTTTTATCCTACATTGGTTATGGGCCCAGACATTCAGTCACCCAAAGTTACGAGATCGAAAAAGGGATAAGAATAACGAAGATCCTGTGAAAAGTCTTAAGAGTTACGTAAGGAGAGTAAATTTTATTTTTCATCTAGTAAAGTAATTATTTGTGTAAAAAGGAGCGACGATGAGTAGTCTATTTAGGATCGAGCCCCTGAACAAAGAAAATTACGACAGCTGGAGAATCCAGGTCCAGGCGATCCTAATTAAAAATGATGGATGGAAATTTACTAGTGGTAAAGTACCGAAACCGTCAGAAATAGGAGAAGCTAAGAATTGGGAAGTAGAGGATGAAAAGGCCAAAGCGGATCTAATTTTGTCGATGTGTGGTTCTGAACTTCGACATATTAGGGGCTGTAACACTTCCAGAGAAGTTTGGCTGAAATTAGAGTCGATTTATGCTTCGAAAGGACCTGCTAAGAAGGCTACACTTCTAAAGCGGCTAATGTTACACAAAATGTCGGGAACAGGTGATGTACGAGATCATTTAAATAGTTTTTTCGACACTGTTGATAAACTGGCAGAAATGAGTATACATATCAACGACGACTTGCTGTCTATAATGTTGTTATATAGTTTACCTGGAAAATTTGAAAGCTTTAGATGTGCCATTGAGTCAAGGGACGACTTGCCGAAGCCAGAGGCATTGAAGATTAAAATATTAGAAGAGCACGAATCCAGAGAGATAAATAGATCTCAGAATGAAGGCGTAATGCATACATATGCGAAAAAAGGTTTTAAGAAATGGAATAAAAGCGCAAAAGTTGGAAACAAAATTAACCCAACTACCAGAGGAGAAGGATTTAAATATAAATGTTTTAAATGTCACGAACAAGGACATAAGGCATCAGAGTGTCCGAACAAAAAGAAGGTACTAAAAAATGTTGTAATAACACATCATGAGGACGTGGACAAAGCACTAATTACTTTTAATGTTTCAGATTTAGAAGTATGTAATGCTGTAAATGCACAAAAAAATGACTGGATTTTTGACAGTGGGTGCACGTCTCATCTTTGTAATGATGCGAGTATGTTCAGGGACACTTTAACTATTATTACCGGAGAACTAAATTTAGCTACGCATGTAAGTACTGAAATAAAAGGTAAGGGTACTGTATGGTTGTCGGCATGTAACAAACACTCAAAGAACGCTATTGAATTACGTGATACACTTTATGTTCCGAACCTAAGAACAAATTTAATATCAGTAGCCAAGTTAACCAACGATGGTTACATTACACATTTAAACACAATGTAGCAAATGTGATTGACAAAGAGGGTAATATTAAATTGAGTGCTTATCGCAAAGGTAACCTGTATTGTCTAAATAGTTCTGAATATTCATTTAGTTTAAGTACTAATGCAAATGTCGACATACGTAGTTGGCATGAACGCTTAGGACATTTAAATGGTAAGGATGTCGATAAACTTTTAACTAAATTGGGTTTCAAAATTGACAAAATCAAAGTACAGAGCTTACTCGATTGTGATATATGTAAAAGCGCAAAAGTTGGAAACAAAATTAACCCAACTACCAGAGGAGAAGGATTTAAATATAAATGTTTTAAATGTCACGAACAAGGACATAAGGCATCAGAGTGTCCGAACAAAAAGAAGGTACTAAAAAATGTTGTAATAACACATCATGAGGACGTGGACAAAGCACTAATTACTTTTAATGTTTCAGATTTAGAAGTATGTAATGCTGTAAATGCACAAAAAAATGACTGGATTTTTGACAGTGGGTGCACGTCTCATCTTTGTAATGATGCGAGTATGTTCAGGGACACTTTAACTATTATTACCGGAGAACTAAATTTAGCTACGCATGTAAGTACTGAAATAAAAGGTAAGGGTACTGTATGGTTGTCGGCATGTAACAAACACTCAAAGAACGCTATTGAATTACGTGATACACTTTATGTTCCGAACCTAAGAACAAATTTAATATCAGTAGCCAAGTTAACCAACGATGGTTACATTACACATTTAAACACAATGTAGCAAATGTGATTGACAAAGAGGGTAATATTAAATTGAGTGCTTATCGCAAAGGTAACCTGTATTGTCTAAATAGTTCTGAATATTCATTTAGTTTAAGTACTAATGCAAATGTCGACATACGTAGTTGGCATGAACGCTTAGGACATTTAAATGGTAAGGATGTCGATAAACTTTTAACTAAATTGGGTTTCAAAATTGACAAAATCAAAGTACAGAGCTTACTCGATTGTGATATATGTGCTAAAGGAAAAATGACTGCGTTACCTTTTTCTAATTCCGGGAGTCCTTGCGCTGAAAAACTTAAAATAATTCATTCTGACATTGTAGGTCCTATGAGATGTGAGTCTGTAAGAGGTGCGAAATATTTTATTACTTTTATTGATGATTGTACACGTTGGTGTGAGGTATATTTTCTAAGTACGAAATGTAAAGCCTTAGAAGCTTTTAAGGTATACAAAAGTCAAGTCGAGAATCTAACCGGATTAAAGATCAAGTATCTTCAAAGCGACAATGGAGGTGAATATTGTAACGCTGAGTTCGACGATTTTTTAAAACAAGCTGGAATAATGCGAAGACTGACAGTTGCTCGGACACCACAACAAAATGGAATATCTGAACGAATGAACCGGACTCTAGTAGAAATGGCTAGGTGTATGTTGCTAAGTTCAGATCTTTCGGCAGGTTTTTGGGCAGATGCAGTCGATACCGCGTGTTATATCAGGAATCGATGTCCTACAAGCAGTCTACATGGTGATATTCCTTATGAAAGATGGCTAGAGAAACCAGTGAAGATTGATTACCTTCGAAAATTTGGAACTAAGGTACATATTTTAAATAAAGATCCAAATAAAGATAAATTCACAGCAAGAGGAATTTCTGGTATTTTTGTTGGATATCCAAAGAATGCGAGAGGATATAGAGTATGGATTCCAGAGCGAAGACAATTTATGGTTGCAAGAGACGTGAGATTTCACGAAAGTGATAATTTATGTCACGAGATCTCGACGCAAGAGCTAAGACCATCGAATGTTAAAGAGAATACGGATAAAGAGTTTATTGAAATCGAATTTTCAAAGTATACTCCACCGGAAGAACATGATAATCAAATAGAACAAGTAGACGATGAGATTTGGAGCGATTGTCAAGAATACTCTGTAGAATCGAGAGGATGTGAACAGAATGCAGAGATAAACTCTTCAAATATTGATCATCATCTAGAAGATTCAAGAACGCTTGGAACGCGTGGACATATTGATCAACAAAGGATCATGAAAAGAGCTCCTGGTAGACCCAAACTATTACGCACAGGTAGTGCAGGCCGTCCAAGGAAAATCTATCGAATGACCGAAGTTGAACAACCAATAAATTTTACTGATTCAAATGATGCTGCAGATTTTGTTGGTTCAGCTGAAATGAGTTTGAAAAATGCTCTCAAATGTGAAGATAAAACAGAGTGGGAGGAGGCTATACTATATGAAATTAGGAGTCTAGTTCAAAAAGGGACATGGGATATTGTTAGAAGACCGAAAAACAGAAACTTAATTGGTTGCCGTTATGTTTTAACGATTAAACAGAATGTCGACAAGACTTTTAAGAAGAAAGCTAGGCTTGTGGCTCAGGGTTTTAGCCAGCGATATGGGGTTGATTACGAGAAAACCTTTGCGCCTGTAGCTAGACTGGACACCGTCAGATTATTAATGGCTCTCGCTGTTGAATTGGACTTAGAAATTCACCAATTAGATATTAATACCGCTTACTTGAATGGTTCATTGGATGAAGAGATTTACATGGAAGTTCCTGAATTATTAAGAGAGAGTTTAATGAAGCTTATGAATCGTGAGGGAGAAGATCCTATCGTTAGAAAGCACGCGCAAGACATGCTTAGTAAATTGGATAATGGTTGCGATTCATGCTTATTGCGGAAATCATTGTATGGTTTGAAGCAAGCTGGACGTCAATGGAATCTCAGGCTCAACAAGAAGCTCACTGAAATGAACTTGAAGCAGAGTCTGAACGAACCATGCCTTTATTTTAAGCAAAATGGAAATACTTTCTTATTTGTATTAATATATGTCGACGATATTTTAGTTGGAAGCCAAGAAAGAGGTTTGATCATCGATTTCAAAAATGAGTTGTCAAAGGAGTTTGACTTGAAAGATTATGGTCAGGCGAAATATATTTTAGGAATAGACATTATAAGAAATGCCAATGTCATTATATTGTCACAAGAAAATTACATTAAAAGATTATTAAAACAATTTAATATGGAAAAATGTAATAAATGTGCAACTCCTATGGAAATTAATTCAAAAGTGAAATCCAAAGAAAACTGTGATACAGAAAAGGATGGAACATGGCCTTATCGGGGACTAATAGGTTGCCTAAATTATCTGAGCAACGCAACTAGGCCTGATATTGCAAATGCGGTGAGTAAACTAAGCCAAAAGTTAACGAAACCGGAAACATGCGACTGGAAATCAGCGAAACGTATATTACGTTACCTTAAAGGGACAATGCGACTAGGGCTTTCAAATACCGGATTTTTTCAATACCGGTATCAATACCGGTATTGGAAAAGTCAATACCGTGATCCCGGTATCAATACCGGTTGTCCGGTATTGAACGCAAGTTCAATTATGACATTAATAAAACCAATAAAATACGCCTTTTTGTATTTTCAAATCAGTATTGTTCGTATTATTTTATTGAAAATACTAAAATAAATACGTTATACATAGCTTTCTTAATTCTTTTATAATAATTTGGTATTGGTTGATTATTTAGGTAGGACTAGGAATTAGGAACATAATGAAAACTTAAACTGAATCTACTCTTTTTGCAGGAAGGCATTTCACATAGACTTTGTTTGCACAATTTAAAAAAAAATATTTCTTATTATTACCTAAATGTCATCATGTCTCATGTAAAAATCAATATAGGTATCATTATTTGTAGAAATGTAAGTAAGTAAAGTATACCTTAACTAGCTAGTAGCAATCATTTGGTAATCACTTTAGTAACATTCTTAATAATTAAGTTATAAAAAAACAATCAAAAAATCTAAAACTAAACAAGTAAGAAAATAAATCAAGATTCAACATAGGTATCATTATTTGTAGAAATGCAAGTAAGTTAAGTATAGCTTAACTAGCTAAGTAGCTAGTAATCATTTTAGTAACATTATTAATAATTATGTAATAAAAAAACAATCAAAATCTAAAACTAAACAAGTAACAAAATAAATCAAGCGTTAATAACAATTTCTGAAAAACAGTAAAAAAAATTAAAAGTTATTATAGACGCGGTATCCCGTCGCCTTTGCGAAACTGACTGACAATAGTGACAATAACAAAAACGACACATAAATACAGCTCGATTTCGGGCATTGTCTCAGGCGGGGTGCGGGAGGGTGAGCTTAAGATAAAAGCGGGATGCTTGCGCTGAAGAAAACAAGTGTGAGAATAAGATCACATAATTTTCAGATCTAATGTTTGTAATACCGTAATCACGGTATTGGGGCGTCAATACCGGTATTGTAAAAGGCCAAAATAAAATCCGTGATCACGGTATTACGGGATCCCGGAATACCGGTATTGAAAGCCCTAAATGCGACACAGTCTCGTATACAAGAGAACTGGTGATTGTGTTCAAGGTTTTTCGGATGCTGATTGGGCTAATTGCTTGTTAGATAGGCGATCATATTCTGGATATGCTTTTATTTTAGGTGGTGCAAGTGTATCATGGCAATCAAAAAAACAACGTAGCGTGGCTACATCGACTTGTGAGGCTGAATATGTAAGTCTATCTGAATGTATGAAAGAAGCAGTTTATTTGAATAGTCTTATGAGGGAGTTAGGAATTGTGAGGTACACTCGAGTAGTTGTTCATGCCGACAATCAGGGAGCAATATGTTTGGCTCAAGACCCAATGTTTCACGCACGCAGTAAACATATTGATATAAGGCATCATTATATTAGGGAAGTGCTCCGAGATAACAACGACATTGAACTGAGACATGTACCCACTGAATCCATGATAGCTGACGTTCTCACTAAACCATTGTGTAGTGTCAAGCACTTTAAGTGTATTACGGGTTTAGGTGTTAAAGATTATTGATTTGGATATATTTTAATGATTTAAAATTAAAATTTATGAGGGTGTATTGGATATACAAACTTTCTGTATATGTGTTTATGGTGTAAATTTGAATGTAAAAAGTAGTACGTTCTAAGATACGTATGTCAACCATGATTGTTCTTTGATACCTTTTCGTGTGTGCTTTCTTATAAAATAATCTCCTAATATATTTACAACAAGTTATTCCTTTTTCATTTCTTTTATCCTACAGAACGTTGTTAAAATTACGAGAATTGCCCCTCTGATATATCACTCGATTTAGTTGGTTATCACTCACAGTGTTACAAGAAAATAACTGTTTTAAAAAAAACTTACATTGAAGAATTCAATCATTTCATTGCAGAGCAAGAAATAAGTGATACTTATATAATATAATTTTCCAAATTATTACTGAAATAATTTTTTTATATTTTATTTGTAACAAAACAGAAATTGACAGAAACTAGGCACATTTTTTTTAACAAATAAATTATTATAAATAGAATAAAAAATATAGGATAAAAATTTTTAACCTATAGTTATTTTAATTTTTTATACGCATAATTTTTAATTTTTTAAATGCTTTATCCGAAACGCCAACTTTAATTTGCAGTTTTTTAGCGTTTCATCATCAAATTCAATTACGGACTCTTTCAAGCCACATAAAAAGCACGTTTTCGAGATTTTTAATTTGTAAGTAAAATTCACTAATGAATTCAATTAAAAAAAATAATAAACAGCAAGATTTTATATTCCGTAGCACGCTATTACTTCTATAAGAATGGCTGGAAGTTGCTCCAAAACAACGCTTGACATTCATACACAGATCTGTCAACTGTACAGAGCATGCGCACTCTCTTTCATAGGCCAGAAGGGGCGGAGCCCGTATATGCTCTCTCTCTCGCACTATTTCAAGCATCTGATGTGGCGCGAACAGCTGCAATGCTGCTTCCTCTTCTATCGCACTGGATATAATGGGGAGTCTCTCTTTCTTGCACACTTTCATATGTTTCAATTTTCAAATTTCAACGCCTTACAACCCTGAATTTTGACAGGTTTTTCATAGGCAACCTTGTACCATCGTATTCGCAAAAAAATAATCTTCATTTTGATATATATAATTTATTTGGTTACTCGATCGGTGAAGGTACCATTTTCGAATCACCTTTTTAAACTAGGCAACCCTATAGCCTTGACAAGAAAAAGGTAGGCAACCCTATGTTAGCATATTCTATAGACTCCATACTTTCGATTAGCATAAAATTTTTTTGGTTACGCTATCGGTGAAGATATCGAAAAAAAATTACCTGTTACATAATTAATTAAAAATATCCTTGACAGGATTTCATTAGGCAACCCATCACCGTTACTTTCGTTAACATATTTTATTCCGTAAAAAACACATTTCGTCCGGTTACTCGATCGGTGAAGGTCTTTCCTTTACGGATCCTGTACTATTTGATGTGTGTCAACGATTAAACGAAGAAGTATGAAAGTGAGATATTTTTACTAATTTGGTACAAGTGAATTAGTTTTACAGATTTTTAAGTTCTAGACTACCCTCGTCGGACCGATATCTGTCAAGCCCATTTCCTCACCCTGTTTGTGTTACGTTTCATCATAAGACTACTCACCATATATAGTTCGTGGTCCAAAGCTGGCTGCTGCGACTCCTCCCAAGTCGTAGCTTTGGTTGGTCGCGTCGTTTAATTTGTTCCATAATGCTACAAACAGAAATAGAAATACATCATATGTTTGATAAACTCTTCAAGTATGTACTTAATACGAACTTAAGACGCGCCAGTTTTGTCGTAGTACACAATATCATGTTTCATTTTGACAGTTCAACAACATTCATTGCGTTGTTTACGTTGTTGAGCAGACAAATTTTTTCAAAATCAATATCCTTCAAAATCATTCAGATTGGGATTGATCTTGTGTTACGCAATTAGGGTGCTATTCTGAAGGCAACCATACATGGTGTGGTCATGGTGAGGGAGGAACAAAACTGGACTTTTGAACACGTCATAACATAACGTAATCAGACTGTAATCGTCCCATTGCTGGGACACAGGCCTCCTTTCGATGAGAAGCTGTAGACCGTAATCCACCATGCGGGGCCAGTGCGGGTTGGTGGATGTCACATGACTTCGAATTTTTTTCACTAACTACCAATGTTTGTAAGAAATCAGAAATCCTGTACCACCAAACATAGCCTCGCGGTCCAGTTTGTCCATCTCATTGTAGTTATCGTTTTTAGTCTGAATAACCCATTGCTTTGAAAATACCACTATTTTGAGATAACCCAGGTAGGTGTTGATCATTTTGCCATCTCTACCAATACTGTATTTTGGTATCTCGTTTTCTTCAATTTCAAATGTATCATCACAGGCAAATGCCTAGTTTGGGGGTCACCGTCCCATCTATTCGTGTACAATAAAATATTAATATTAAATTTGAATCTTGAAAGTCGTCCAGCTCTGTGCTTACCCTTTTTTTAGCGCCTTTGCTTCACTGGTTTCGGACTCGTCTTTCAAACTCAGTGAGTTCGATTACCGTTCACTTTCTAGATTAAAAACATGTATACTTAGCACAATATTTATGTCCAGATATACACTAACTTTCTATTGCTAAATTACTGATTTAGCCTTTATATTGTATTTTATAAGAAGTCTGCCGGGCATGTGCGTGTTGCACTGGGGCACCAAGGGTTCCTTATCGTAATTTCATTATTTGAGAGCGTGGCTCTATGTTTGATAGTACAGCTTCACAGAAAGTAATATTCAACTACTACATTTGAAAGTAAAATTTAAGTCTTGTATAAAACTTACACTATGTAGGCAGGCATATTATAAGTTAGGGGATTACATCGCTGATAAAAATGCCTGGCTCAATTCTGGTCCTGCTCCACAACCACGACTAATTGATTTACACTTTAAGATACTTTTGGAGCTGCTGAAGATTGTAAGACTATATTTGCATTGTATACACTCAATTATACTTCGTATCTCTCCCGAAGATGATTACAGTTTACATGCAGCAGTACGAGAGTTGATGCTGTCCTTATCACACTTTTTAAAGCTATTTAAATGCTTATATAATTTATTTTTAGATAAATTGAGAAAATAAAATAGTGTATTGACTATTTTCCCCCACTGCGGTGCGATCCGCCATTGCGTTGCAATGACAATCCTTGACTCATTACGTGATTTTGTGTTGTCCGACCCACACAAAACTTTAATTCGTCCGGAAATAACCGTTACTTCGTTACACGATGGGAAAAAGGAAGCGATCTTGTCGGGACGATAGTGACAGTGTCGAAAAACTGCTAAAAAAAGTGAAAAAGTTAGTTAAAAAACGAAGAAGAATCTCCTCCTCGTCATCGGAAGATGAACCAGCGGTATCTCCTTCACCTTCACCGCCGCACGATTTAGCCAGTGATCTAGAACCACCATGTAAGTAAATAGAAAAATACCCACAAATGTTGATTTAACTATAAAAACCCCGTCTTTGAAAATGTTCTCAAAAAATAAATTCATTGTGCTATGCCGACGTTTATCGTGTGTGCACGTTATAAATGCCTAACTACCTACCAAATTTAATATCCTGACGTATATCGTGTGTGGATGCCTAATGCCAAGTTACAAGTGCCATAAAATGATTTTATTCATTGTGATATCCCGACGTTTATCGTGTGTGGATACTATGGCCGCCGTATGTGTACCTACCTTCACCTACTTAACCCATTGATTGTCTAATTAGCAGACACAATAGAATTTAATTGTTCTTATGTCGCACTGTGTAACATAAGACATTCGAGAGGTTAAATATCCTAACGCAAAGCGTGTGCGGAAAAAGTACCTACCCACCAATTTATAGCGGGTACCTACTTATGTTTATAAAATTTACTCCTTGGCAGGTGAGATCCCAAATACTGAGGCACCATTAGAAGGCGAAGAAACCGTTGGTGAAAATCCTGATGAATTAGACCCGGATATTTTGCAATTGTTAGGTTCAGACCCTACACTAAATAAACCATTTGGAGATAATCTACACAAAGATTTGGCAACGCGGTGGAAACACATCTTAATTAACGGTCTGACTAAAGAGGAGAAAGTTGATATCCTAAAACAATATCTACCTGCTGAAAATTGTATTTACATGAAAGCACCCATGCTTAACCCTGAGTTAAAATCGGCATTGATTGATTCCATCATTAAGAAAGACTCATACAGTGAGCAAAAACAAAATCAAATGGCTAGCTGTATCGCAGCAATCGGCAAGGCACTGAATGTAGCTTTGTCTCAAACCGATAACATCCCACAAGACATTATTAAGACACTCAGTGATGCAGGGCGGCTAATGTGCGACACGCACTACAGAGAATCTTTATCTAGAAGATTCACTGTCATTAATGCTATAAGTAAACAAAAAAGAGATAAGTATAGTAAAAAACACTACAATAGACGATTATTTATTCGGTTCTAACTTGGCTGATCACCTAAAATCCACCAAGGCTATAACAACGACTGCCTCAGAATTAAGATTCACCGCAAATAGTGCGAGATTCAATCAGCAGCGCAATCAGCCGAGTACTTCTACGTATCGTCAAAATGGTCCTTTAAACGCACGGGGGGCGCCGCGGGCACCAGCCGCCGAGTCGCGAGCGTACCCCAACCAGTCTCGGCGCCAGCCGCCACCGCCGCCGCCGCGGGATCACCGCCGCGCGCAGACGGCCACGCGTGCACGGGCGGCCTACTACTCAGCCCGACGCCGCTAATCACCTCTGCACAGGTAGATAGCAACAATTTTCCAATAGCTGGCAGGTTACAGCAATACTTTAATGAATGGAAACTCATTACAAACGATAAAAGTATCCTTTCTTGGATTAAAGGATATAAAATACCATTTATTTGTGAACCACATCAGACAGACACATCTAAAAGGTTATACACTGTCACAGAAACTAACATAATTGATAATTGCATTTCTGAGCTATTAGAATCAGGTTTTATTTCTCAATGTATCCCATGTGAAAAGCAGTTCATTTCACCCATATTTACAGTACCTAAGCCTAACGGGAAACACCGTTTCATCCTTAATTTAAAAGAATTAAATAAATTCGTTCATGTTAACCACTTTAAAATGGAAGACTATCGCACAGCTATAAAATTAATAGATCAAAATTGTTTTATGGCAAGTATAGACTTAAAAGACGCGTATTTTTTGGTCGCAGTTGCCCAAAGCGACAGGATTTACCTTCGTTTTACTTGGAACTCAAAAAGATTTACTAATCAGTTATTTGAATTTAATGTTTTGCCGTTTGGACTCTGTACCGCACCCTACGTATTTACCAAATTACTGAAACCTGCATTGCATTATTTACGTTCACTTGGACATTTATCAGTAAACTATATAGACGATTTTTTATGCATCGGTAATTCATATAAAAGCTGTCTTAATAACGTCGAAGCGACAAAAAGATTATTACTAAGATTAGGATTTTTAATCAATACCGACAAAAGTAAAATTTATCCAAGTAAAAAATGCCTGTTCCTTGGTTTCATATTTGATTCAAACAACATGTCCCTAACACTACCGCTTGAAAAGAAAAATCGCATAAAATTAATGTCAAACAAATTATTAAAAACAAACAAATGTACAATCAGAGAACTTGCTAGATTTATAGGTCTGCTAACATCAGCATGCCCCGCAGTTCAATACGGCTGGGTATACACAAAGCTTCTAGAAAGAGAAAAGTTTCTGGCACTAAACTATTCTAACAATTACAACAAATCCATGATATTAAGAGATACCATAAAAAATGATTTAATTTGGTGGACAAAACATATTGATGCTTCACTTTGTTCCTTTCAAACAAATGAGTATGCCCTTGTAATATTCAGCGATGCTTCAACCACTGGTTGGGGTGCAGTTTGCAATAACCAAACCGCCCACGGGCATTGGAAACATTCCCAAACATCATTACACATAAATACTCTTGAATTACTAGCAGCTCTTTATGGCCTAAAAATCTTTGCTTCACACCTTAAATGTTGCAATATCTTACTTAGAATAGACAATACCACAGCAATTGCCTATATCAACAAAATGGGAGGTATACAATTTAAACATTTGAACAACATTGCACGCGATATATGGCAATGGTGTGAAAAACGCAGTATACATGTTTTTGCATCTTATATCCAATCAAAAGACAATTCAATAGCAGACTTTGAATCTCGTCAAGAATATAATATAGACACAGAATGGGAACTGGCAGATTACGCATTTAATAAAATAATACATTCACTCGGTATTCCACAGTTCGATTTATTTGCAAGTAGTCAGAATCATAAATGTTACAGATATGCTTCCTGGAAGTTAGATCCAAATTCCGAAATTATCGATGCATTCACATTCAATTGGAATAATATAAAATTTTATGCTTTTCCTCCCTTTAGCCTTATCTCAAAAGTCTTACATAAGATTAAAAATGACAAAGCAGAAGGCATTGTAGTGGTGCCATATTGGCCAACACAACCATGGTACCCAGTTTGGTTAAAATTACTTATTTCTAAAGTACTGTATTTTAGTCCTGACAAAAAATTACTATGTTCTCCTTTCAGGGAGGAGCATCCTCTCCACAAGGATCTTACCCTGATGGCAGGGAAATTATCCGGCAGTCGCTATTAAGGCGCGGAATACCCAACGCATCTCTCGAAATAATGATGGCATCTTTCTCCATAAACACGCTGAAGCAATATAATACTGCACTTAAATCATGGTGGCTATATTGTCATGGTAAAGGATTAGATTACTGTGATTCTCACAGTACTCAATTAATAGAATTTCTAACTGATAAATTTAATTCAGGTGCTAGTTACAGCACACTTAATAGTTATCGCTCTGCAATATCAATATTGTTAGGTCAGGAAGTAACTTGTAACGACAATATAAAAAGATTTTTCAAAGGAGTCTATCGTATAAAACCACCCGCACCAAAATACCACACCACCTGGAATCCAAATCTTGTATTGAATTATCTAACCAATTATTTTCCTAACGATTCTATTACACTAAAAGATTTGACATTAAAAACTGTAACTCTTTTAGCACTGGCATCTGCTCAGAGAATGCAAACTTTAAGCCTAATAAAAATAAAAAATATTACTCTCGATTCTGATAAAATTATAATAAAAATCGAAGACTTAATAAAAACATCAAGGCCAGGTGCTAACCAACCATTGATTTTGTTGCCGTATAGAAAACCCTAATGTTTGCCCAGCCTTAACCCTCAGACATTATATAGAGAAAACTGTTTGCTTCCGTGTCACATGTCAAGAAGATTCTTTATTCTTAAGTTATCAAAAACCACATAAGAAAGTGGGTTCTCAAACTTTGTCTCACTGGATAAAACAAGTTCTAGAAAAGAGTGGTATAGACGTAAAACTGTATGGTGCGCACAGTACAAGGCACGCATCTACGTCTGCTGCTCACAGAGCAGGTGTCAATCTGGAAGTTATTCGAAAGGCCGCAGGCTGGAGTGACTCTTCCCATGTATTTCTAAAATATTATAATAAGAGTGTAACTACCCCTAATGAAACTGAATTTGTAGATGCACTCTTTAGATGATTATTTATTATTATTGTAAGTTAAATGATTATTACAAACAAATTGGTGAATATTATGTTTCAGTGATTAAAAGATAATAAATAGCATATATCGATCGCTTCAATGTTGAATATTTAATTTTTTCGATGCTCTAAACATCTGCATGTAAACTGTAATCATCTTCGGGAGAGATACGAAGTATAATTAAGAATCAAACGAACTTACCTAGTGAAGTTTGATGTCTAATTATACGAGTGTCTTGACCGAAGATGATTACACTCCCTCCCTCCCTGATAATCCCGAGACCTATCGAAAAAATCTAGCTCTAAAAAATGAGTCAAGGATTGTCATTGCAACGCAATGGCGGATCGCACCGCAGTGGGGGAAAATAGTCAATACACTATTTTATTTTCTCAATTTATCTAAAAATAAATTATATAAGCATTTAAATAGCTTTAAAAAGTGTGATAAGGACAGCATCAACTCTCGTACTGCTGCATGTAAACTGTAATCATCTTCGGTCAAGACACTCGTATAATTAGACATCAAACTTCACTAGGTAAGTTCGTTTGATTCTTAATTTTCTATGTATTGTATAATTGCATAGCACAGATGTGAGTTCTATGTACGGTCAGCATCAAAAGTCGATTAACACTTCAGTTTTTTTAATCTCAGTTATTGAGCAAAATATTTATTCAAAATTGCAGCAGAAGTACGATGCAATTTTCAACAAATATTTTGCTCAATAACTGAGATTAAAAAAAAATGAAGTGTTAATATTTTGCTCAATAACTAAGATTAAAAAAACTGAAGTGTTAATCGACTTTTGATGCTGACCGTACCATAGAGCTACCATATCCCGGGTTTTATGTCTTTAATTGACTTGAATGTGCCCTGGCGCCTGATAGTATGTCATGCTCACACAAATGTCTCGCTGACGATTGTTGTTCTGTTACTATTTGCTGTTCTCTGGACGCTTTTAAAGCGTACGTCTTTTTTTTAGATCGTTCTCACATATAATTAAAAACTTTTTTACAAACAAAAACAACCGACTTCTAATAAAAAATAAATACAATATATATATACAATAAATTTGACTGATATATACAATGTATACAATAAATTTGACAGATTGTAGTAGCTTGATGTGCTGGTGTCTGTACCTACAACTAAAAAGTGAAAAATAAAAATGTTTCTACAAAAAAAAAACACTACAGAGTGAAAAATAACTTTAATTTCGAAATTTGGTGTAAAAAAATGAAAATACAGAACCAACGACACCGACTTCCGAAATTAAAGTTATTTTTGACATAGCAGTGCTTTTTTTGGAAGTCGGTTGTTTTTTTATATTTTTGTTTTTTAAACTTTGGAGATAAGGAGACAGGGAGAGGGGGACGAAAGCATTCCTTCTATTCTTTTTTTTGAATTGAAATAGAAAGCTTATTAATAGAAGGAACCCCAAATGACTTGCAAATTTACTTATTTGACAATTTGACATGCATTACTTATAAGTATTCTAAAAAGGTCGACTTCCATTTGAAGTGTAGGGTTCCCTAACGATTTTGCGGTTATGTCTATCTAAAAATGTTAATTTAAAAAAATACTTCATGTAGCTAATTGTTCTGAAAGATCCCAATACCGCCATAAAAGAGCGTTGCATTAATTAAGTCATCAATTGACATATTTCAAGTAGATTAAAAAAGAATTATATAAGTTGTGTTCTCGCTTTTCACTTCGACAGGGCTTGTAAAAAATCGCTGAAATAATCATTTGTTACGTTTTCATTTTTTAGGTTTTAACATTATATATACCTACTCAATATAGAGTCACAATTAACTCGAAAATGAGTTCAATCGTGTTGTGCATATAAGCAAACAGTAAAATCCTCCCCGAGTAAAACCTTTAAACAACTGTTTGTTGTTTGTATAAGTACACACGAAGTACTGAGTTTGTGTTGATCCGACAGCACGTTTTTTTCCATACAAACATAAACACGGTGCAGTTAATTTCTCCTTTCTGCCCCGTTAGGGATTTAAAAAAAAAACAGTTTTAGGACGTTTCTGATAGTGGTCGTAAAGATTATTTATTACAGAGTTAATTTACACTGTGTAGCACAGTAAAATCCTCCCCTACTAACTGAATTAAGTATCCTATTTTCTATGTTAGGGGTCGGTTTTTGAAAAACCCCAAAACTCGTAATTCTTGTTTGTCTGACAAAAGTATTAATAAGTACCGAGTTCGACTTAATCGCAACTCGTGTTAATTTTTTTCCATAAAAGCTTTAACCCTTCCTAAACCAAGCAAGAGGGTTTAAAGTACTAAGTTTTGAATTGGCAACTGGCTTCATTTTTCTGACTGACTCTTTGACAATTCAAAAGGGCCTGTAAATGGTTTAATTGAAATAAATGCTTTGAGTTTGCTCTTTACCCCCCAAAATTAAGTTAATGAGAAAGAGCTGAAAAAGTACTATTTTCTATTTTGGACCGTGAAATTGATAGCTGTTGATATTTTTACGGATAGGTACGGAACTCGAGAAAAAGTAATGATATAAACTCACTCTGTATTTACACCTGCAGTGCGATTCTGTAACCATCTCACCGTGAAAACTTAGGTGAAGTGAGCGTGGAGTGAACAGTCAGTGTCATCTTACCAGATACTAGGGATTGACCAAGCATACATTTACAATCATAATCGAGATTTTAATAATATTTTTTAGCCTAATCCTATTGATATTTTTATATAACTCAAAGCTAGTATTTTAGTGGTCAAAACATTAATATTTTGTGGGGTTTTACTTACAATAAAATAGCAAAACAGAAGCGCAATCAGAATCTCAATCCTGTTTTTTTTTTCTTTTTTCCCTAGTCTAGTAAGTCCTTATATAGACTGAGGCGCGAGCGCGTCACGTACGAACAGTAAATAAAATTAAAACATTCACGTTTATGACAGCTAGACTGATGAAAATACGCTTCGACATTGTTTGGTTATTATGAGCAATTGTAGATCGAGTCTAGAAAAGACTGCGACGATGTTCAGCGTTGTTATTAACCCAAATCTATTGAATTAGAAGAGATAACCGAGTGTGTCAAGTCATCGAGTGCTAACGGATGCCTAGCTGACGGACCATAGAATGTAATCCCACGTAGTTTGTGTGGCGTGATCACTTCACCCGATTCACGACACTAAATGTCGTAAATCGGGTGAAGTGAAGGTGAAGTGATAAGATCACGCCGCGCTTGCGCGTTAATCACTGTCATTATCACATTGCAGATTGCGTGATCACTTCACCTTCACTTCACCCGATTCACGACATTTAATGTCGTGAATCGGGTGGAGTGAAGGTGAAGTGATCACGCCGCGCTTGCGCGTTAGTCACTTATTATCACATTAGAGATTTGTTTTTACATATTTAACTTGTAAGGCGTCATGTATAAGAACATTAGGAAAATGCAATACCAACGTCAAATAAGTGCAAATATTTTATCGCTCATCGCGCGCCCGTGTTTGCACTGCACCTCTAGTAACCCTTAAATGAAGAAGTGGTTGGTGTCCTGAAGTGTATGTATGGTCCCTAATAGTGCATAACGTAGTAAGTACACTCCTTTAGAATATAAGTAAGCAGTTTACATCAATGCGCATTGTAACATAAATTCACTAGATAGGTATTCATTAAAGTATCAAGCTGGTTGTCTAATTCTAACGACCCTTGAACCCCCAACATTTCATGGCGACCCTGCCTTAGAGTCTGCCAAGGGGCAGATTAAGCAAAGTTTTCGTTGAGCGATTTTCAAAATGTGTAACTAAAGTAGAAAAAGACGAGGTATTCGCCAATCAAAACGCGGCTGGTGGAGGTGTTGACGCCGAGGTGGTGTTGCCATGGTTACGAGATTCGAGTGGAGTGATATATGGTACATTCCGAATTGCACTGTAATCGACTACAGCGTGCTTACACCTTGACCCCAATTCTGCTGTATGGTATTTATCTATTATTCCCCGCATAATCTTACCACGCCGTACGGTTGTCAAGCGTGGTATTTTGACAGTTCAAACCGGTTTCGGTCATTGTGTCATAGAGAATTCGTTAATAGCAGATGTAGTGATTAGGTTATTAAGGAATTGACGTGGTTTCGAAGTAATGAATCATTAAGTGGTCAAAGTGAATTAGGGCCCTTTTCTGAATTAACGTGAACGCGATAACGATGTCCCGTGAATCGACATATATGAAGTCATGGCATGTGCCATCTTGCGATAACGCCGACTACCGACCATGCCCTAAATTAATAATTATCACCGATCTTTAAACTAACGTGGCATTTTCGAAATTGTGCTTCTGGCTACAGTCGCCACCTTACCAAAGAAGAAGAAATTCGTGGTGTATACACAAATAAATACTATAATCCAACCATGAGTAACTATTCAAGTGAATAGGTATATTACTGACTCTCAGCTGCCATAGTGGTGATTTATCTAAATCGGAAAGCAAATTATTCATGTGAGCGATGATGACTTAATTCGGAATGAGCCATATTTCACGCCGCGCAAGCGCGTTAGGCGCTGGCGCTGTCTGGCTGACTTACTAGTCTAGGGAAAAAAGAAAAAAAAAAACAAGGTTGAGATTCTGTTTAGCTATTTTATTGTAAGTAAAACCCCACAAAATATTAATGTTTTGACCACTAAAATACTAGCTTTGAATTATATAAAAATATCAATAGGATTAGCATTAAAAAATAATATTAAAATCTCTTTTATGATTGTAAATGTTTGCTTGGTCAATCCCTTAGCATCAGTGGGATGACACTGACAGCTCACTCCACGCAAGTATTCACGGTGAGATTTTTACAGAATCGACATGCAGTACATATTAGTCATTTATTTTTATTATATGCGATGTATATTAATTAAATTTGAACAATTGAAATAATATTTATTTATTTATAAGTAGTTGTTAAATAAATACAATTAAGTACACAAATTTTAGAAATCACATGGTTAGGTAGGTTCTTATTCATTAAGAGCGTTACTCCAGAGCGGCGCGCCTCGTGTTTAGGTAAATTTACTCACACAGCTATACAGTTAAACGCACACACAGCCGTCTGTGTTGGAGCGCGTATCATACACCGCTTAGAATCATCTTGATACTTAGCCAGTTTTTAGTTAGTAGGGAATGTTTTCGTTTTCCGTAAGCGGGGATTCAGTTTTTTGTTTATTGTAATAAATGAGCAATTAAATTATTATTAGTTAGGTTAAAGTAAATAAAAACAATTTCGTGTAAAATAAAATCTTAATATTTGTTGTCTCTAAGTTTCATGGACCTAGCTTTTCGGGGATCAACAATTTCGGGTAACAGGCATTTATTGTAAAAGCTGACTAGCCGATGTTCCATATTTTCGCTCCAAAATTTATCGTCCCTGATTATGTTTTCAGTCTTCAATTTAAAATCTTTGCCTGTCCACACAGCAAACAGACAGTAATTTCTGTTAGTTATATGCAGCTGCCCCTGTATCTGATAAAACCAGTCATGGCGTCGATTCACAGATCCATCTATTTTCCAGAATTTAATATTTTTTTGGCTAATAGCAAAATCTGCCTCTAATCCAAATGCCGAACTAGGACATTTAATTTCGGTGATGCCATCATCGTCGATTAGTCCATCCGGCGAAGCACCTGTAATCATAATAATTTGAAACTCAATACTCTAATTACTTCTTTTTAATAGAATTTAAGAATATAAAAATAAATTGTTTGTTAGAAAAATCTAAACTTGTACCTGCAACTGTTCTATGGCCACTTTTTCGTTTACTTTCCCATGTTGAATACTAGGGATATGGTCCAAGGAATATGAGTAAAGAAATTGTTTAACCAAAGGGGCTGGGCTAATAGTCGATCGCCGTTTGCACACTTTACAGAATGAAGAGGCTGTCAATAAACAACGTCGTAGCTCTAGCCAAAGTGCACTCTCTGTCTGAAGTACAGTATCCCTTTCAACTTCTTGTCTACTATTTACCTATAACATAAAATTTGGAAATATATTTTTAAGTCTAACATTATCAGAAACAATGTACAACATGTATCTGAACTTATGAAAGTATACTGTAAATACGCACTTGTTCTTGAAGGTTCTTGTTTTATTTGTCCTAAAATATGTTTATAAAGACCAAGTCATTCTTACAAGATTCCCTGCGTCAGGATCTTGAATTGAAGCCGTTTCTAATGCCTGCAAGTTTTCCTGAATTTCCAGTGTTTTATCACTGTCTTTTTCATTTTCTTGAGTCTGAAAATAATATGTAGAGTATAATATAGTGACACAAACCGTATGCACCATGACAGGCGATCGATTGTCGGCTTAAGATAGCACATAACTAACAATGTTTTTTTTGTGCTAAAATATGTATACAAATGACCAAGTAATTCTTACAAGATTCCCTGCGTCAGGATCTTGAATTGGAGCCGTTTCTAATGCCTGCAAGTTTTCCAGAATTTCCAGTGTTTTTTCACTGTCTTTTTCATTTTCTTGATTCTGAAAATAATATGTAGGGTATAATATAGTGACAAAAAGTAAGCACCATGACAGGCGATCGATTGTCGGCTTGAGATAAATAAATAATGAAGAAAGGTCTTATTTAGTTTTGGTTTAACAACTGCTCAATCAAAACCAAGGAAACACGTGTCTGCCGCAGCTAGTAAAATATAAAGTAAAAAAATAAAACTTACAACAGCATTTTTATTTAAGTCCTGGTTTTGAAGTATTTGAACTTCTCTTTTCTGCCTATAACAACGAATTGGATATTAACTTTATCTTATTACTACTGTGTTTCATAAAAATATCCAAACAAAAAGTAATAAAAAAAAAAATTACTTCAAAAAGTAGTAAGTATATTGTTTCTTAATTACACCTAATAAAAATATATTTTTTATAAGTAGAGAACCTCGGTAACATACCTTTTAGCTTCATTAGCCTTGGCCAAATTTTCGTTTTTTTTTTGTTCCCATATAGCGCCTTTTGTTAGCCATATCTGAAAAAAAAGTAAAATGAAAACATACATAAAGAAGTCTAATTTAATCTTTCTTAAGTTAATAGAACACCATTACATTAAAATATGTACTCACCAAAGTTTTGTAATATAATAAAAATATATTATAATAAAACGTATCAACATGTCCTAGTCGCGCTAAAAACTCGCGAAAGTACGATAATATTTTACGCGACTCGCGGCTACGGGAGCGACACACGTCCTACCTCTGAAAGGCCTCAGCCGGCACTGAGCGCTGGCGTGATTCCGCGCCGATTATATAGCTGCACTAAATAATTCATAGTAAAATAAAAAAATAAGTTATTAAAAAAATATTTGTACCATGTTTTAGAACGTAAATGTCTTCGTTTACTAGGCCTAAAATAACATATAAATATTTCAGATTTCATCCTAAACTAACGCGTTTAAAATATCGAAAAGTGGCTAAAATTGACACTTTTGAATATACTTTTCTTGAATGAAAACTTACAGTAATCGTTTTTTTTTTTCAGCCATGCACTAATAAATGCTATTATTATTTATAAAGCAACGTTGTTATAAGTTTGTCGTATATGGTTTTACTAATACCTTGCATTTGCGTAGACCGTCGATCGCTAGTTTAAAAAAAGGCTTGCATAAAAACTGTTCTAATGAGAAAACTGTACGAATAAATGAAAATGTTTTTCAGCCATGCACTAGATTATGAAATTCCTATTAATATGACGTCAATATCTTATCTATAAATTAAACAGATTATGGTTTTATTGTCCGTCGGAAATCATCAATTTTGACTCCAGCGTGGCTCTAACGGATCAACCCTCTTAATCGACCATTTATTGTGATTACTTTTCATCTGCACTACATAATAAATCTATAAAAATAGAGGTAACGGTTGTTAGTTTGGATGTAAGATGGAATCTCTGAAACTACACATCCGATTTAAAAAATTCGGTCACCTATAATTTCCAATTACTTACCTATTTTGAAACGGAAGTTGACGAAATAAACTATTCAAATTGACCTAATATTTGTATCTACTATAGGATCTCAATTCACCACAGCAAATGCAAGGCCCTCTACATAATATTACATACTCAAAGTAATTGGTACAGTCATCTTACGAAAACGTCCATCACCGATCGCCCAGACACAGGGTGGAGCATACGATGGAGGTCTGCCCCGTTTGGGCGGACCACCGCCGTGTCTTCGTAGAGGCGATCGGCAGCGGCGGCGACCTCTTGCGTGCGGCCCTGGTTCAAGCCATGGTCCGGGGCGAGAGGGAGTGGGAGGCAGTCACCTCCTTCTGCTAAGCAGTCATGCTAGGGAAGGACGTGGCGGGATGACTGAGGGAGAGAACCTTCCATCCCAGCCGCCGCGGGTGACGCTCCGGGCGTCGGGAGCCGCGCGACGTCTTCCGGCCACCGTAGGCGCGGGCCTGCGGACGGAGAGAGTAGCTCACCGTCCGATCAGTGTTGCCAACTCGGTGTCAGGTTTCGGGGCTAAATAGAGTCAAAAAGGGCTAGAATAGGGCTAAATTGCTTTTATAATAAAAATAAATACAAGAAGTGAGTTTTTTTTACTTATAAAAATTTGTGTGTGGGTGTCCTATCTGATCGGACGGTCCGATCAGATAGGACACCCACACACAATTTTTTTATTTGTGTGTGGGTGTCCTATTTCGAAATATAATACTCTGTAACGCTATAGCTGCGCCCCGCGGTATCACCCGCAGAAGTTTCGATCCCGTAGGAATATTGGGATAAAAAGTAGCCATGTGTTAATCCGGGATGTCAGCTAGATCAAATTTGATAAAATTTTGTATGGAGGTAATACAAAATTTTATCAAATTTGATCTAGCCGTTTCAGCGTGAAGAAGTAACAAACTTATGAACACAGACACACACAAAAACTTTCGCCTTTATAATATTAGTCTGATTAGCTGGGCGGACAGACGGTGACCAGTCTAAATTTCAATAATTCATACAAAAATTAGATAGAAAAAAATTATTTCAGTTTTCCCCCAATGTTCCAATTTTCCGGACAACTTTTCAAATTTTTCTTTGTATATAACCTTATTACAACTATTACGAACATTTTAAAACAAAACATAGCCAAATCGGTGTAGGCGTTCTCAAGTGATACGCTAGCCAACGAACAGCATTCCATATTTATTTATGTTGGTAAACATATCAACATCTTGAATAGGTTCATGAAAGTGAAGTTTAGAGCAATTAAACGCAGGAGTATGTCAAAATTAATAGTTGCAATTTGCACTGGACATGGAACAACATTGCTTGACACTTAGCACGTTAGGTAGTTTTTGTTCAATATTGACCTGCTATATTAGTGTATGGTGACATTGGTAACTCTCCCAAGTAACATTTCATTCGGGCCTAGGTTGTAGAAAATGCCTTTAGGTTTTCTAAGGGTCGTAAAAAGGTTAATGCTTTGCTATCTAGTCATATTAAGTACTTGAGAATGATTAATAAGTCCTAAAACTAATTGTTTATTATTAAAACCTTGGAGCCGCTGACAAGAGTTTAAATTAACGTTATTTTGACTTGTGTTTCAAGAGCATATAGTCCTAGGAACTTATAGTTGTCGTAGACTCTTGATTAAGTTCTGGAAAGTCTAGCATTATGCTAAAGTGAGATCTAAAGGTTTAATTTTTAACTTTGATATAACCATAAAGTTATGGAATGTTGAAATTGCTTATAAGTAATTTCTAAAACCTACTTAAAACTTATAGGCAGTGTTATAGTTGTCTAAGTAAATAAATTAGGACTGCGTGGTGAAAACCTAAACCAATAAGCTATTTTTATGAGCTGAAGGCATGCTTAAAGTCCTACAAGAATATTTTAAAGCTTTAGAGGCATCCTCAAATAATGTTAGTTGTGTCCGCGACTCAAAGCATTCCGTTGTATTGCAAGATGAACCGACACAGGGTGTTATCAAAAAAATGGAGTGGAAGTTTTAAACGTAAAGTGTGTAAAAATTTCTTACGAATAATTAATACATCGGTAAGTTTTTATGATAAATAATAGGTATTAACGTTAGCAGTTTCATTTTGGTATTTAATTATAATTGTATGTTTTGATCTCACTTATCATTAAATTTATTAATGAAACGTGTGCATGAAGGCAACCTGTTGTGTTATGTAGTTAAAATAAGTACAGTTATGTTTGTGATAAGGTTTTCAACTTGATAAATCTCTATTATAGTTGAATTAAAAAAAGAAACATTTATCTAAAGATTTCCAGTTATATTTTGTTTTTTTTTTTTAAGTTCTGTTATGGAATTGCCAATATTTTTTAGTTATAAAAAAGTGTTTATCTTGAGTATCCTTTCCAGCAGGTACGATTTTTTGTATCCTTAAGTATGTAGGTAGTAAGTTATAAGCTAATAGATATCAATTTTTGTAAACCAATACAAAATTTGAATCTAGTTGTAGCTAGTAATGTTTTTTCGTTGTTTTTTATAAGTTTATAGGATTGCATAACAACTAAATAAATGAACCTAACTATAGAAATTATTTATTGTTTTATTTAACCAGAGAAACCACACATTATCCTTATACTTTATTAATATTATCTAAGTGGCACAATTTGCCCCATACATGGAACAATTCGCCCCAAAGTGGGGTTGAATGTTCCCTTCCGAAATTTTGCAAAAATATGCCTGTACAAAAAAAATATAGAGAAACTAGCAGAAATGACTGTACTATTACAGAGACCGATTAAGACTTTTTAATAAAATCTAATATCAATATTGAAATCTTGTCATTTTCATCATAAAGTTTCATGTTATTTGAAAATCGGAACTTTCAGCCCCGGCCTCCATTAATAAATAAATTAGGTAAGTAAGTACCTAACTAAAACATAATTGAAAAAAAATAGAATAAGAGCAGCCTGTAGCTGTTTGTTCAGCACTCTTGTCAAACCGTCGAACGCACGTCCTCCTACAACCAAAACTTAAAAGCAACTAATTATGCGCAGAGGTTGTTTTCGCGACTCGCAAGTCTTGAACTACTCCTGGCGATAACCTTAAAGCTGCGAAAACAGCCTTGTAGTTTTAAGTAGCTCCGCGAGATGATCTGTAGCTCTTATTTTGGAAAACATTAAAAGCTTTTAGCTGTTACAGTTCTGAAAAGGTTAATTTTAATGCTTTCTAGTAATTTCCTAACGCCAGCCATATTTTTTTACTGAAATGAAAAAAAAATCTAAACAAAAAGCAATATTTTAAGTCATCATGGCAAAATTAAGTAACGTGTGCTATGTGATTTAAAATATATGATTTTTATATGAATAGAAGTTTTATTTCTAATGCAACTTACTACCAACCACCTAATTTTATAATTTTTATTTAATTAAAATATCTTCTAAATTTTTTTACTTACAAAAGGCCCGTCTCGTATACAGCACTATTATCCTAAAGTTTCACGATAAAGTGCCAGTCGCACTATTTTTTGATTTTTCCTGACTTCAGCAAGCAACTTATTATTTTTTATGAATATAATAACACTTACATCTAGCCATTTTGAAACTTGGTATAATGACAGCGAATGGCGCCATTATAAATAAGTATTTAAATCCACGATTGGTGTTTCTGTGTAAAATAAATCTTACACAGAAACATTTTAAAACCTGAGAGTCCTGGAAAGGCATTAATTCATGTCCATCAAAAAGGTTTTAAGTTGTCATTGAGTTACATCCATGACTAATTTAGAACTTAAGAGCTGCCTTGTTAGGTCATATTAACGTTAAATTAAGGTTGTGAAGGTTATATTTGGGTTCTGTCTAAGTAGTTTGAAAGGTTTTGAATTTGAGCTATAGGTTTTGCTGTAGCTCTCAGAAAGGTTCTAAAACTTGGGCTCTTTTTGCATTCAGGAGGTTAATATAAGCTTTATAATATAACGTTATTAAGTCTATTAAGACTTACGAACAGATTTCCATACAAAGGTTCTAGAACCTTTTCAAAACCTTTCTAAAACCTAAAATGTTACTTGGGCTACCATTCTCTGTACTGAGGGGTCTCAGAAATTATAAATACTGTCTAAGCTGTCAAATATCACATTTTATTCTTTTCATCTGTCATAAGCACTAAATAGTTTCTAATATAAAGCTTCCATTATCTTAATTCTACGTCCTCCTCTCAATACTGATGAAATGTCCGTCGACTGGCTTCAGCATGACATCAAGTTTGAGCCGCATCTTGGTGTAGTCAGCCTTGATTCTGTAGCGCCGCACCACGTGAACGAGGGTCGCCTTCATTGACATCATGGCGTAGGCTTTACCTGGAACAACATCAGTAGTTATGACGACGACGCGGTTATGATGTGGCGACGCATACGAAATGGTAGTCTATTATAGTGTACTATGTGGAAATGGTCGTGTGAAGAAGGTGCACCCTGGCGCGGGCATGTTGACTGTGTGCCTCGCCGCCCTGCGTCTGCGCACCCCCGCGGTGGCTTGAGATGGTGGATCCGCTATCGCTCGGTCGCGGCCGCCAGTGCTTCACCTACTACGACGGCGAATGCACGCTCGAATTTTACCTCGCGCCTAACCGCTCACACTTGTCTATTTTGCCATTATCTAGTCTTTCTATTACTTTTGAAGTGCTTCATTATATTGCTACAAATTCATCATATCTTCCACTAACTGCGCGCTGTGATTTGAACTGTACACCTACACCAAAGCTGCAAATAAACTTTTCATAATAACTCGCCAGTGTTCGTGTTATTTCCGTGCATCATACTACATATTCCTACAGTCAAATTAATCTTAATTTTTTCTGAATTTTGTTAAAGAGCTCCAATCTGACATTGAACAAAGTGACATCCCATAAATAAATAATAAAGCCAATTGGAATTTCACTCAACATTACCTATATAATTATATTGCAAAATTACTGGTCTATTTTTTATATGAGAAGGATTTTTGTGGAAGCAAGGTTTGCTTAGGAGTGCTTAGTGTAAAGCGTTTTCCTTTTAAATTTAACTTTGAGATTGGTCCATCCATACCAATACAGTGCCGTTTTCCAAAACTGAAGGCAGCAAACGCGTTGGGGTTACTAGGCAGTCTGCCAGGTTCCAGCCAGCGCTCAGGTTTGAACTCGTTTGCATCAGGACCCCAGATCGGGCCCCTGTGGAGCCCGAAAATCATCAAGACACAGGTCCGACCGGCTGAGAGGGTGTAGTTTTCTGAAACATAAATTATGTTAAAGAAGAAAAGGTTGCCACCCCTCGGCGCCTAACACGCCGAAACCCCGCCTGCATTACCTAAGGCAGGCGGGAATTTGGGGTCGCAGGCGATTAGAGTGAGGACTCTGTTGGCCCACAGAGTGACTTCAGGGAAGACTGCGCACAGTGGTTATGTACTGCTATGCACTCTTGCACAGGTAGGTTTCGGCGAGACCCCTCTCGTCTCCCCAGAGATGTGCCCTAAGAGGCGTTTCACAGAGGAGGCTCCAGATCGGTCATTTGTGAGGTAACAGTGCCCCCTCCATGTGCAGATGGTGACCACCGGGGTGGTTTTAGTGAGGTAAAAATCCCAAACTTCCTGGTTTTATTCCAAAAAACCAGGTGCCTTTTGAAGGTTTCCCCCAGAAAACAAAAAAAAAAGAAGATACTAATGTAAATGACTAACCACCAACTTTACAATCAAATATACATTAACTTTGATTATATACATTAACTTTGATTTTAAATGCAGCCATGGACGACTGAGCTTGGACACAAGCTACTCTTCCCATTCGTATGGGAGTCCTCAGCGTCCGCAAAATTAATTTCGAAGCACACCGTTTGATTTCGATGTGCCGTGCTTCACCGAGGCTATGGATGCCTAGAGACTCGCTTGACCGAATTTAGATCCACCCGGATCCATCTGCCCAGAGGCGGTGGGATGAACCGCTCTGCAGAGTAGTACAGAACAATTTACTTGACACGTCTGCTATTACTGCGGAGCGAGCGCGCCTGCTGGCTGTGGTGGGGTCATAAGTGGGAGTCGGGTACATATGCACTTTGTTCGACGACACTACTATCCGCGTCTGCTTCCCTGCGACTTGGAGCTCCGAGGATCCGAGTGCTCATGGTTTGTTCAACGAAATATCCAAACGGCTCGTTGACACATCGCGTGACCAAAGGGCTGACTTTTAACTTGGCCATAGGCTAAGCTTTGCCATACAACGTAGCAATACCGCCAGTCTCAAGCGAAAGTTTTTGACGCCATATTTTATCTTGTTAATAGTTTTAGTTAGGTTTAGTTATCATATATTTTTTAATAGTTTGTTAGTTACTTTAGTATATGAAGTTTATCCATTATACAAAAACAAATGTCACTTAGGCGTCAAATTACTCATTCACATGCCCACATTGAATGCTAATGCTTTGGCCAAAGAACGACCCAGTGCTCAAGCCACGTGAAAAATTTCCTTAAAAAGAAGTCGCGCACTCGGGCTTCATGAGCGTTTCGACCCCAAACGGCTCAAAACTGTAGTTACCTTTAAGGTTACAGTATTTTCGTCGCTTGAGGGTCTCAGCGGCTGCAGCAGCGGCGCCAGCACGGCCCGCTGTGCGATACGATGACAAACGTGCGACACCGATACGTTGACAAACGCTAGACATCTTTTGTTTAGACCAAAGTATTGACTTTCGTGACTTAAGAGTATAAATAGACCAGACTATAGCCCTTGTTGGATTGGTGACAGTGTTGACTATCCAAGATCATGAACTTACTAAGTTTAACATCTTGATCAAGCCTCCTGGCTATGACTGGCCCAATGGGGAAGAGCCTCATGCTCTCCTTGAGAACAGCTTCCAAGTACACCAGCTTCGACAAGTCCATCTTCTCCACGTCTCTGTCTCCTCCCAGGATCTTTTGTATCCTGAAATGTAAATTAAAATCAATGATACGTACTTTACCTTTTAGGCTACTGGACCATTTTTACAAGTGCGGAACATGGTCAAGTCAGTTCAATTAGATATAAATTTTATATAATTAATCGAGTAGGTACTTAAAAAGAAAGAAAGAAAAAGTATTTATTGCGACTCGTACAGGAAGATTACAAACTAAACTAAACACTGTCAAAAATAAAAAATCAAATATAATATAAAAAAGTACCTAACAAAAAGAAAAATGAAACAGAAAGTTCTATACGAGGCCATAGGCTTATATCTCAGTATGATGCTGCGACATTACGGGCAGTTACAGAAATAAATAAATAACAAAATAGATATATGTAAAATATCAGCAAAAAAATAAATAAATCATATATCTTTTTATCCGCACCTGACGTAATCTTATTACTTGTCTTTGCTTTAAGTGGCAGACGAGAAGTCACTTTATGGCATTGCTGTGACAAGCAAAAGCAAAAGGTCGCACGCACTGACCCTCCAGCGAAAATAAATACATTATACACTTACGGCTGTCTAGTGGTAGTGGTACAGTATTATAGTGAATACGCAATAAAAGTGGTATGTAGTAGTGAATTAACGGCATGAATGAAATGGAGAAATAGAAATATAAGAAAGATGAGAGTGTTATTGAGTTAGGTACAAATTTTACACGAAACAAGTGACAGACAACAAAACAAAACATTGTGTAGGTCAGCAATAAAAATTCGTCAAAAGATGCTGCCAGTAAAAGTGTGGAATAAATAAGAACATTTATTAATTACTGTTAACGCAGCGCCATCTGTGACCACCGCACGACACTACCGCAGACAACCGAAGATAGTTCGATCGCTGATTAGAATCTTATAATAGTAAGCGACAGTCTAATTAGCTAGTGTCTCTTCGGTTAGATGGCACCACTTATCAAAGAAATATGTAATATATAAATGTGAAGATTGTTAACCATGAACACTCATTAAAAAACAGTAGAATCGTGAGCATCATTTTTATTTCAACGCCTCTGAATCCGAGTCACTGCTTCGCCCTGCTGGCGCACATACAAGTCTCCAACATTTGGTCCTACGAGCCACATCTAAAGCGATCACCAGCGACCAAGGACGTGCCAACAAGAAGACGTCCACTAGCGGCCGGCGAGGAAGATCGGCTTGACTCAGGGGCGTAAGACCTTTCCAAATCCTTACCCCACATACCCCCTTCTGTCCTATTTGTACTAAAATCGCCTTATATCTTATAGGAACAGCGGGTGTGGTGCGCATTATTCACCACAGTGGTTGCAGGATAACCGTGAGTACTCTTTCTTCCCATAAATCGTCAATATGAGTGAGGCGTTTAAGGAATTAGTGAGAAAACGGGGTCCTATTAAGGGTAGTTTGACGCTGTTTGTAAAAAGTGTAGATTCCCTTTCAAATTCCGATTCAAAGTTAACTGCCAAACAAATAAACGAGTTAAAGCTACGTCAGCTGTCGGCAGCTAACTTATTACAAAACTTTAATACTGTTCAATATGCTATTGAGGAATTAGTGGATGAAAAGGAATATGATAAACAGTTGTTAGAACGTGAAATGTTTGAAAATTCATATTACAGTGCCATGTCTACTGTTGAGTGTCTATTAGAAAATCAAAAAGTTAGTTATACTAGTAGTGATAATTCTCATAACTGCAGAAACAAGTTACTGGTTAAATTGCCCACTATATCGTTGCCCTCATTCGATGGATCTTATGAAAACTGGCTAGAATTCAGAGATACATACTTGTCAATGATTCACAACTCTGAAGAGCTAGATGATATACAGAGATTTCATTATTTAAGATCTGCGCTTACCGGTAATGCCCTTCAGGTAATTAAATCTCTAGAATTTTCTGCCAGTAATTACAAAATAGCTTGGGATCTGATCGAGGGTAGGTATGATAATAAAAATTTGCTAGTACATAATCATGTTAGATCTATTTTTTCTGTACAACCCCTTACAAAAGAATCAGCACCTTATATTCGTAAAATGGTTGATTCGATTTTTAGAAATCTACGCGCTTTAAAAACGTTAGGGGAACCTATTGAGTATTGGGATACTTTGCTAATCTATATCATTGTGTCTAAGTTTGATGCAGCCATAGATAAGGACTGGCAGCAATACAAGATTAATTTTATTAAAACTACTAACGAATCGATAACATTTGACACATTGATTACCTTTCTAAAGGAAAAAGCTGAAGTCTTAGACTTGGTCAAAGCAAATCATTCCAATAATTCAAATGGCAAGGTATCTCAAGATAACAATAGAAAACAGACATCAAAGATTCAAACTTTTGTGTCTACTCAAAGTAATCAGTCTTTGAATAATAATAACAAGAATAGATCTAAGCGTGTATGTGCTAAGTGTGAGGGTAGGCATCCCGTTTATGCTTGCAGTCAGTTCTTAAGTTTACCCCCGCAAGATAAACTAAACCTAGTCGAGGGTAAAAATCTGTGCTTAAACTGTTTACGGGTGGGTCATTCCAGTAAAGACTGTTTTTTCGGACCTTGTAGGCAGTGTAATGAAAAACACAACTCGTTGTTGCATGAGGTTCTCAACAATGGAGACACAGTTTCCGCCGTATCTCATGCTGCCTCTGATCCTCAGTCGCAACCCGTAGATCATAATTCTTCAGCTAGCTTGCACTCTAGTATAATACACACCACTTTAGCACCGGTTTTGCTGTCTACCGCTGTGGTAGAAATTGCTGCAGATGATAATACACAGTATATCAGAGCTCGTACTTTACTGGACAGCGGTAGCCAGCACTGCCTCATATCAAGTTCATTTTGTAAAAAACTTCGCGCCAAAACATTACAGTCCACTTATAAAATCAGTGGTATAGGTCAAACAGTTACAAAAACGAACGAAACTTGTTATATAAAATTACGTTCTTTAAAAAATAATCATACAATACGCATGCATTGTTTGGCCATACCGCAAATAACTTCCACACTACCCGCTTCTAGATTAGTGAGTAAGTTAAATATACCCGAAAATATTGATCTCGCTGATCCTTTGTTTTGCACACCTTCTCAAATAGATATTTTAATTGGTGCAAACTATTTTTGGGATCTTTTACTTGAAGGTAAAATTCGTTTACCTAGTGGTCCGTATTTGAATAATACGAAGCTAGGATGGATAGTTTCAGGTCCGGTACACACTGAGAGCTTGCGCATAAATCAGGTGCAGTGTAATTTCGGCCAAACTTCCGAATTAGAAGTAAACGATCAGTTAAAAAGGTTTTGGGAAATTGAAGAAATTTCGCCAGTTGTAAAATCGCTTTGTTCTGAAGATCGTTTATGTGAACAATTATTCAATGATACTACTAAGCGAGACGACAACGGTCGTTTCTCGGTTAGAATACCGCTTAAGGAGTCACCAAATACTCTTGGTGATAGCTACCATGTAGCTAAAAATAGATTTATGTCCTTGGAAAGTAAATTACAACGTCAACCGCATTATAGGTCAATGTATGTTGATTTTATGCGAGAGTACGAGAGACTTGGACATATGACTCGTATTGAGGATTACCCCATGCCGTGTTACTTTCTGCCTCATCATGGAGTCTTCCGTGAGCACAGCACTACGACCAAATTAAGGGTGGTCTTCAATGCGAGCCAAAAAACGTCGTCCGGTAAATCTCTCAATGATATCCAATGGACAGGTCCACCTCTTCAAAATGATTTGATGGTTATTCTTATGAGATTCAGGCAATATCGGTATGTTGCATGTGCCGATATAGAGAAAATGTTTCGGCAGATTTCCATACATGACGATCAACGTAACTTACAGTTAGTCTTGTGGCGAGAGAATAATTCAGATCCGCTCGGTGTGTATCGCCTTAACACCGTTACCTACGGAACGGCCTCCGCGCCCTACTTAAGTATACGTTGTGTCCGTCAGCTGGCACTAGATTGTAATGATCCTGAAATCTCAAGAATAATATTAGAAAACATGTACGTCGACGATTTATTAATGGGCGACGACAATAAATCGCATTTATCTCACCTTTGTAAACAGGTTTCTGATGAGTTCGACTCTGGTTGTTTTCCGCTGCGTAAGTGGGTTTTTAATTCACCAGAAGTGGCATCAGATCCCATACAGAGTGAAAGTTCTAAAGAATTAATGTTAGACGAGAACCAATCTAATAAAACGTTAGGATTAGGCTGGTTAAACTATAGTGATCAACTTCATTTCACTACAAAAATTAAATCTGAGACATCTAAAATAACTAAACGTTTTATCTTATCAGTAGTGTCTCAAATTTACGACCCATTAGGTTTATTAAGCCCTATTGTAATAGTAGCAAAGGCGCTATTGCAAAAACTCTGGCTATGCAAAACAGGTTGGGATGACTCATTACCACCAGATGTTTTGTTATGCTGGCATAAATTTGTTCATTCATTAATCGATTTACATAAACTTCGGATTCCTCGTCACGTGATAGGAAATTCTCCAGATCGTATTGAATTACACGTATTTACTGACGCTAGTCAAACGGCCTACGGTGCATGCGCATTCATACGTTCGGTAAATAGTAATGATGACGTAACAGTCAGGCTGTTATGTTCTAAGACTCGCGTCGCTCCACTCAAACCGGTTACAATTCCACGTTTGGAATTGTGCGGTGCGCTAATAGGTGCTAGATTACAATCTAAAATAGTAAAATCTATGCACATTAATTTTGACAGGATCATAATGTGGACTGATTCCACCATAGTCTTAGGTTGGTTAAAGATGTCACCGCATTCCTTAAAGGTTTTCGTCCAAAACCGAATAATAGAAATAAATGACCTGATGGCAGGTAAAGGAATTTGGTGTCATGTTGATGGCAAGTCCAATCCTGCGGACTTGTTATCGCGTGGTATTTCTCTGTCTGAACTCAGTAGTTCAAATCTGTGGTGGCACGGACCAGATTTTTTATTGAATGCGGTTGCCAACTGGGATCAACAATGTGATGTTCCACTTTGTGATAACTTGCCAGAAATTAAATCAAATACTGTTTGTATGCTTAATAATAATCCTAATAACAGTATAATTAATTTCAATCGATATTCTTCATTTATAAAAATACAACGTGTCTATGCATACGTGTTCCGATTTGTAAACAATCTACGTGCAAAACATAATTCGGAACGCAGCACGGGCGCGTTATCAGTCGCGGAATTAAATAGGTCACTTATGTTTTTATCTAGAATTGCGCAACTAGAAGCCTTTCCAAGTGAATATAGTGCCTTAATTAATAAACATAAAATTAAATCATCTAGTAAACTATGTTCATTAAATATTTTTTTGGATGAAAATAGTTTAATGAGAGTGGGGGGCAGGTTATGCAATTCAAACTTACCTTTCGATCAAAAACATCCTATTCTGTTGTGTAGTAAACATCCGTTCACTATACTTTTATTTAGGCATAACCATCATGATATGCTGCATATCATGATGGTTATGCCTAAATAAAAGTATAGTGAACGGATGTTTACTACACAACAGAATAGGATGTTTTTGATCGAAAGGTAAGTTTGAATTGCATAACCTGCCCCCCACTCTCATTAAACTATTTTCATCCAAAAAAATATTTAATGAACATAGTTTACTAGATGATTTAATTTTATGTTTATTAATTAAGGCACTATATTCACTTGGAAAGGCTTCTAGTTGCGCAATTCTAGATAAAAACATAAGTGACCTATTTAATTCCGCGACTGATAACGCGCCCGTGCTGCGTTCCGAATTATGTTTTGCACGTAGATTGTTTACAAATCGGAACACGTATGCATAGACACGTTGTATTTTTATAAATGAAGAATATCGATTGAAATTAATTATACTGTTATTAGGATTATTATTAAGCATACAAACAGTATTTGATTTAATTTCTGGCAAGTTATCACAAAGTGGAACATCACATTGTTGATCCCAGTTGGCAACCGCATTCAATAAAAAATCTGGTCCGTGCCACCACAGATTTGAACTACTGAGTTCAGACAGAGAAATACCACGCGATAACAAGTCCGCAGGATTGGACTTGCCATCAACATGACACCAAATTCCTTTACCTGCCATCAGGTCATTTATTTCTATTATTCGGTTTTGGACGAAAACCTTTAAGGAATGCGGTGACATCTTTAACCAACCTAAGACTATGGTGGAATCAGTCCACATTATGATCCTGTCAAAATTAATGTGCATAGATTTTACTATTTTAGATTGTAATCTAGCACCTATTAGCGCACCGCACAATTCCAAACGTGGAATTGTAACCGGTTTGAGTGGAGCGACGCGAGTCTTAGAACATAACAGCCTGACTGTTACGTCATCATTACTATTTACCGAACGTATGAATGCGCATGCACCGTAGGCCGTTTGACTAGCGTCAGTAAATACGTGTAATTCAATACGATCTGGAGAATTTCCTATCACGTGACGAGGAATCCGAAGTTTATGTAAATCGATTAATGAATGAACAAATTTATGCCAGCATAACAAAACATCTGGTGGTAATGAGTCATCCCAACCTGTTTTGCATAGCCAGAGTTTTTGCAATAGCGCCTTTGCTACTATTACAATAGGGCTTAATAAACCTAATGGGTCGTAAATTTGAGACACTACTGATAAGATAAAACGTTTAGTTATTTTAGATGTCTCAGATTTAATTTTTGTAGTGAAATGAAGTTGATCACTATAGTTTAACCAGCCTAATCCTAACGTTTTATTAGATTGGTTCTCGTCTAACATTAATTCTTTAGAACTTTCACTCTGTATGGGATCTGATGCCACTTCTGGTGAATTAAAAACCCACTTACGCAGCGGAAAACAACCAGAGTCGAACTCATCAGAAACCTGTTTACAAAGGTGAGATAAATGCGATTTATTGTCGTCGCCCATTAATAAATCGTCGACGTACATGTTTTCTAATATTATTCTTGAGATTTCAGGATCATTACAATCTAGTGCCAGCTGACGGACACAACGTATACTTAAGTAGGGCGCGGAGGCCGTTCCGTAGGTAACGGTGTTAAGGCGATACACACCGAGCGGATCTGAATTATTCTCTCGCCACAAGACTAACTGTAAGTTACGTTGATCGTCATGTATGGAAATCTGCCGAAACATTTTCTCTATATCGGCACATGCAACATACCGATATTGCCTGAATCTCATAAGAATAACCATCAAATCATTTTGAAGAGGTGGACCTGTCCATTGGATATCATTGAGAGATTTACCGGACGACGTTTTTTGGCTCGCATTGAAGACCACCCTTAATTTGGTCGTAGTGCTGTGCTCACGGAAGACTCCATGATGAGGCAGAAAGTAACACGGCATGGGGTAATCCTCAATACGAGTCATATGTCCAAGTCTCTCGTACTCTCGCATAAAATCAACATACATTGACCTATAATGCGGTTGACGTTGTAATTTACTTTCCAAGGACATAAATCTATTTTTAGCTACATGGTAGCTATCACCAAGAGTATTTGGTGACTCCTTAAGCGGTATTCTAACCGAGAAACGACCGTTGTCGTCTCGCTTAGTAGTATCATTGAATAATTGTTCACATAAACGATCTTCAGAACAAAGCGATTTTACAACTGGCGAAATTTCTTCAATTTCCCAAAACCTTTTTAACTGATCGTTTACTTCTAATTCGGAAGTTTGGCCGAAATTACACTGCACCTGATTTATGCGCAAGCTCTCAGTGTGTACCGGACCTGAAACTATCCATCCTAGCTTCGTATTATTCAAATACGGACCACTAGGTAAACGAATTTTACCTTCAAGTAAAAGATCCCAAAAATAGTTTGCACCAATTAAAATATCTATTTGAGAAGGTGTGCAAAACAAAGGATCAGCGAGATCAATATTTTCGGGTATATTTAACTTACTCACTAATCTAGAAGCGGGTAGTGTGGAAGTTATTTGCGGTATGGCCAAACAATGCATGCGTATTGTATGATTATTTTTTAAAGAACGTAATTTTATATAACAAGTTTCGTTCGTTTTTGTAACTGTTTGACCTATACCACTGATTTTATAAGTGGACTGTAATGTTTTGGCGCGAAGTTTTTTACAAAATGAACTTGATATGAGGCAGTGCTGGCTACCGCTCTCTAAACTAGAACCTCTGCCCTTTTTGTTCAAAACATACATAGGTCCCGCGTAATCAACACCACATTTAATAAATGGAAAACCTGATTCGAAACGTTCACTGGGTAGATTACCCATTATAGGTTGAATGGACTTTGCCCTCATTCGACAACATCTGACACACTGATGCACAACCTTCTTAGCTAGATTCCTACCACCTATTATCCACCACATTTGTCTTATATGTGATAACAAAAGCTGTGGACACATATAAGACAAATGTGGTGGATAATAGGTGGTAGGAATCTAGCTAAGAAGGTTGTGCATCAGTGTGTCAGATGTTGTCGAATGAGGGCAAAGTCCATTCAACCTATAATGGGTAATCTACCCAGTGAACGTTTCGAATCAGGTTTTCCATTTATTAAATGTGGTGTTGATTACGCGGGACCTATGTATGTTTTGAACAAAAAGGGCAGAGGTTCTAGTTTAGAGAAATGCTACCTATGTTTATTTGTTTGTTTATCAACTCGAGCATTACACTTGGAACTTGTGACGTCACTGTCATCTGAAAGTTATATCCTCGCTTTAAAAAGATTTATTTCCCGTAGAGGGAAACCTACCCTCATTTATTCTGATAATGGTAGAAACTTTGTAGGTGCAGCAAAGGAATTTTCTGATTTTTTACAAAACAGCTGTCAAAGTATTACTGACTACACTTCAAGTAATCAAATAGAATTTAAATTTATACCTCCCTACGCACCTCACTTTGGCGGTTTGTGGGAAGCAGGAGTCAAATCCTGTAAGCACCATATAACACGCGTGATAGGGAAGGCTCATTTAACATATGAAGAGTTCAACACGGTTTTAGTACAAATAGAGGCCGTCCTGAACTCCCGTCCTCTGCACCCAATGTCCGTAGATCCTGACGACCTTGCGCCCCTGACGCCAGGTCACTTCCTCATCGGCCGGCCTCTGACGGCTCCTGCAGGCGCAGACATCACGGCGAAGCCTTCACACGCTTTATCACGCTACCTACGTGTCGAGCAGCTCAGGCAGCACTTTTGGAAGCGCTGGGCCAAGGACTACATCTCCGAGCTCCAGAGACGTATCAAATGGAAGGAAAACCAGAGTACACTCACTCCCGGTTCCTTGGTGCTCATCAAAGAGGACAATTTACCGCCCCTCCAATGGCGGTTAGGACGAATCCTGCAGACGTACCCGGGACGAGACAATGTTGCCAGAGTTGCTTGTATCAAGACAGCAGCTGGCGTCGTCAAGAGGGCGTTTTCGAAGATCTGCCCTCTTCCGGTCTCATCATCGTCACCAGAAAATTGTTGAAATAATTTGGTACACTCCATATCTGGCAACATTTTTATTATTAAAAATAAGTTAGATATTGTAAGTCCTGGTAACACTGTTTTTTTACTTCCTCTTCCTTTTGGCTTCTGCTATGTCATCGCCTCTTAACCTAATTTAATGTGCCTCCTGTAATATCTGTGATCTCTATAATTAAAAGTATATTCTGCCCAACTCGTCGTTTCACTGCGAATGCATCCTGCGAACAGGTTATGGGCCCAGTGACTACCCAGTGATCAGCATCAATAATCAAGTTCGACGCGTGAGTTGAAAATTTTCTTTATTCGACGAGTACACGTAACGAGGCAGAATGGCGGCGGGGGATGGCCATGTGCCTCAGGCTGTTCAATCCGCTAATACTTTTGAAAAACTTTATGGAGTTGGCAATTATAATACTTGGAAGTTCCAAATGAAGATGTCACTTGTTTTGGAAGGCTTGTGGAAATGCGTGGAGGGCACCGATACCGATTCTACAAAAGATGAACGTGCTTTGGCCCGTATTTGTCTCGGCATAAAATCATGTTGCATTCAACATGTTAGATCGGCTAACAAATCGAAGGAGGCGTGGGATGCCTTGAAATCTGTCTTCGAAGATAAAGGTCTGTACCGGCGTGTTCTTTTATTAAGACAACTTCATCGTGCCAACTATACCGATTACAATTCGATGAATGATTACATAGAAGGTGTAATGACCTTGGTGCAACAGCTGACGGACATTGGGCGCGTGATCGAAGACAAAGAAGTGGCTGAAATTCTGTTAAGTGGACTACCACAGGAGTATGATGTCCTTGTATCCAGTTTGGAATCTTTGTCGTCGTTGGAAGCACTAACAAGTGAGATGGTTCGGGCTAGGCTTTTACAGGAACATTTTCGCCGTGCGAATAATGGAAACAACAATGACAATAAAACTGATATGGCTTTTGTAAGTACAAAACGCAACATAGTATGCAGTTATTGCAAGAAGACTGGCCATATCAAGGCAAAATGTTTCAAGTTTAAACGTGAGAAAGCTGCCTCCAAATCGCAACACAATACAGAGACAAGCACTCTGTTTGTCTCGGCCTCTGCATTTGCTACTCTTCACAGCTCACATACTTGGATCGTTGATAGTGGGTGTACGTCACACATGTGTAAAGATAAGGAAATGTTTTTAAGTTTGGACACTAAGTTTAAAACTTTTGTTACTGTAGCCAATAATGACCAACTAAAATGTATGGGCATAGGTACTGTAAAACTTAAATTTAAAAATTATACTAAAACCATTGAAAATGTGATGTATGTACCTGGTCTGTCCGCCAATTTATTATCTGTGAGCTGTTTAACTAAAAATAAGCGCAAAGTCGTGTTTGACAATACAAAATGTCATATTTATGATGTAGCAGGAAATTTATTAACAAGTGCAACTTTTATAAATGGAATTTATAGGTTAGAGTGTGTGCCTTATGTCTTATGTTCGCAGGTCTCTTCCAATGTTCTGCATTTGAACAAGGAGCAATGTTCACATGTTCAAAGTGCCCAAATGGAATTGTGGCACAAGCGACTCGGCCACTTAAGCTTGCAAGGTATGTGTGCATTGCGTGATGGTCTTGCTATAGGAATTGATTTCCAGTGTGACTGTGGTCATTTGCAAGACTGTATCCCATGCATTGAGGGGAAGCAAACTGTGAAGTCTTTCCCCAAAGGTCAAGCTAAGCGTGCAAAGCAGCTTTTGGAGTTAATACACTCTGATGTTTGTGGGCCAATGTCGCAGAGCAGCTGGGGAGGAGCGCGTTACTTGGTGACATTTACTGATGATTTTTCAAGGAAGACTTTTGGCTATTTGATGGCACAGAAGAATGAGGTAATGAAATGTTTTATTAATTTCAAAAATTTAGTGGAAAAACAAACTGGTTTTGTTGTAAAATGTTTGAGATCTGACAATGGATCAGAGTATGTTAATCAAAGTTTTGAAAATTATTTATCTCAACATGGTATTATACATCAAACCACTATACCTTATAGTCCGCAGCAGAATGGTGTTTCTGAGCGGCTAAATATAACCTTAATTGAGAAAGCTAGATGTATGTTATCTGAAGCTGGCCTAGAGAAGCGCTATTGGGGCGAGGCTGTGATGACAGCAATTTATCTTAAAAATAGGTCCCCTACTGCTGCTTTGTCTGGTACAATTCCTGAACAAGTTTGGACAGGGTCCAAAGTTGACCTGAGTCACTTGAGAGTGTTTGGCTGCAAGGTTTTCTCTTTAATACCTGACTGTCATAGACAGAAGTTAGATTCTAAGTCAAGACAATATATTTTTGTTGGATATTGTCAGGATTCGAAAGGGTATAGGTTAGTTGATCCATTATTTCCTAAAAAGGTAATAAAATCTAGAAATGTGCATTTCATTGAAATTAATAATAATAAAATTGCTAAATTAAATGATAATAATATTTTAAATTCTAATATGGATAATGACATTTTAAATAGCAATGAAAATAATGTTTTATCTAATATGAATAATGACATTCTATATTATAATAATTTCAATAATATTATCTCAGATACAAATAATCTCGAGTTATTTGATTTGGAAGCTAATAATAATAATAATATGCTAAATGATAATTTTATTTATGTTGATGCAGCCACTGTTGAGCCCTCTACTGGTTTTGAGGCACCCAGTCAGAATGTGGCATCCGGTGAGAATACTGCATCTGACGATGAACAAGTGGCAGGTTCTAAGAAATCCTTGGGACAGGGGGAGCAATGTTTCTCACCTCAGAGTCCTGATTTTGAGTACCAGTCGTGCAGTGACATTGATGACAGCCAGTCTACAGAGGAGCTAGTTGCTCCACAGCGATCGGTGAGAAGCACCAGAGGTATTCCACCTAAGCGCTTCGGAGACTATGAGGTAGATTATTCTTTATTATGTCAGTCTTATGTCCTAGATGAACCTCAGTCATATGAGGATGCAATAACTAGTCCACAGAAAGATGAGTGGTTAGAAGCCATGAGATGTGAGTATAACTCATTGATTGAAAATGGTGTATGGACGTTAGTTGATAGGCCTTTAAACAAAAATGTTGTAAAAACTAAGTGGGTTTTTAAGGTGAAACAGGATACATCAGGTAATTTTGATAAATACAAGGCACGTTTAGTTGCACGTGGATTTACTCAGAGGCCTGGTGTTGACTATAACCAAACTTTTTCCCCTGTTGTCAGGCATTCGACTATGCGTATTTTATTTAATATTGCAAATGATATGGACATGGACATAGACCACATAGATGTCACGACTGCTTTTTTAAATGGTAAATTAAGTGAAGAAATCTATATGGAACAGCCACATGGTTTTAAACATAATAATGGAAAAGTTTGTTTGTTACAGAAAAGTATCTATGGCCTTAAGCAGGCCAGTCGAGTCTGGAATGAAACTGTTGATAATTTGTTGACTAAACATGGCTATAGACAGACTAAATGTGAGCCATGTGTTTATATTAAAAGAAGTAAGGATAACAAATTGACAATTTTAGCCCTTTATGTTGATGATTTTTTTATTTTTAGTAATTGCTGTAAGGAAAAGTCCTATATCATCAACATTTTAAGTAATAACTTTAATATTAAGAATTTAGGGCCAATAATGAATTGTTTGGGCATGAGTGTACACAGAGATAGAACTAAGCAGACAATATTGTTGAGACAATCTGAGTACATCAAGAAATTGTTATCTAGATTTGGAATGTTAGATGCTAATAGTGTTCCTACACCAATGCAAGTCAATGAGAAGTTTGAAAATTGTAATGATAATAACTCCGAATGTGATTTGAAATATCGAGAACTTGTTGGTAGTTTAATGTATTTAAATGTGTGTACAAGACCTGATATTTCTTATTGTTGTAGTTTATTGAGTCAATTTAATAATAGCTTCAATAAATGTCATTGGTTAGCTGCCAAGAGGGTCCTTCGTTATCTTAAAGGTACTATTGATCATGGTTTGTTATTTATGAAAAATAATAAAAATCCTGATCTGGAAGCTTTCGCAGATGCAGATTGGGCGAATGACCCGAATGATAGAAAGTCATTTTCTGGTTTTGTAATTAAATTAAAAGGTAACACTATTAATTGGGAAAGTAGAAAACAGCGCTGTGTCGCAACGTCAAGTACAGAGGCTGAATATGTATCCATGAGTAATAGCTGTAAAGACATATTGTTTGTAAGGAATCTTTTATTCGAGTTAACTGGTAAATATCTTAAATGTGAATTAAGAAATGATAACCAGAGTGCTATAAAAATGTTAACAACTAAAGATTGTCACAAACGAACTAAACACATAGACGTGCGATACCATTTCATTAAAGATTTGATAAGTAAAAATTATATTAATGTGACTTATCTTCCTACGAGTATGATGGTAGCGGACGTTTTAACTAAACCTTTAGCGGGTACTAAGCATAAGGATTTTATGAGTCAGTTAAATGTTATGATGTAGAGAATTCTAAGTTTTTGTTTAAAATAAGTACCTATCTGATAATGTTTTGTTTGTGGTAGCAGAGCATAATGCCTTGTGTATGTAGTGTAAGGGGAAGTGTTGAAATAATTTGGTACACTCCATATCTGGCAACATTTTTATTATTAAAAATAAGTTAGATATTGTAAGTCCTGGTAACACTGTTTTTTTACTTCCTCTTCCTTTTGGCTTCTGCTATGTCATCGCCTCTTAACCTAATTTAATGTGCCTCCTGTAATATCTGTGATCTCTATAATTAAAAGTATATTCTGCCCAACTCGTCGTTTCACTGCGAATGCATCCTGCGAACAAAAATGAAGACAAGGCAGCCAAGGTTGAGAGCTATGGCTCTCAAAGGGGGCCAGTATGTTAACGCAGCGCCATCTGTGACCACCGCACGACACTACCGCAGACAACCGAAGATAGTTCGATCGCTGATTAGAATCTTATAATAGTAAGCGACAGTCTAATTAGCTAGTGTCTCTTCGGTTAGATGGCACCACTTATCAAAGAAATATGTAATATATAAATGTGAAGATTGTTAACCATGAACACTCATTAAAAAACAGTAGAATCGTGAGCATCATTTTTATTTCAACGCCTCTGAATCCGAGTCACTGCTTCGCCCTGCTGGCGCACATACAAGTCTCCAACAATTACGTAACATGATGGATGTTGTCGACTGCAATTTAATTTGATAAATGAGCTGTTTGTTTTCTATTAATACAATTAAATTTTATTCGAGAACTTCCATCGGTTTCTTATTAAACTTGAACTATATCCGACGATTCTGCATAGTTATCTCTTTTGTTGACTGTACCTAACAAACACAAAATAAACACAAGATGCAAAACAAGATGTGCCTCTTCAGTGAACGATCGCTGCCAAACGCTCGGACCGCCATTGCTAACTGCGTGCACATCAAGGGTAGGACTAAAATTTGGTATATTTTGAAGCTGAAGTAAATTCTGTTTAAATTTTAATCTGAAAGTACCAACCGTCTTTACAGCACTTACTCAGCAAATACTTTTTCCTGGGCTTCAGGGTGAGACCCCAACAATGTCACGGTGAACATGAGCACATTAGCCGAAGTGTCATGGCCGGCAACGAGTATAGTGTCCACGTGCTCTCTGATCTCTTTGTCGGTAAACGCTCCCTTTTCTATAGACAGCTCAAGGATGAGGTCCATGAAAGGTTTGAATTTGGTTCCTAAAAGAAAGTAATAAAATATTTGAGGCAATCTCGTTGATGTCATAAGAAAGGGCGTGTAAAGAATATTTACCTGGTATTATACTCCTTTCAGCGCACTTATTTCCATTTAACTTGGATTTACTATTTTGAAGGACCTGCAACAATTTTTGTTGCATGGATTACTTAACCATCGTTGTTACATGCAAATCAACCAATACTCTAGCTAGTAATAACTTAATTAATTCATTACTTCGTTCAAAATAGTGAACTGGTAGTGCATTGCTGCTTTACGATAGCATAGCTAATATTTTATTTAAATGATAAATTGACAGTGACAATAATAAATAAAATATTATTTGCAATATTCCTATTAATAAATTAAATAATTTTTAATAAATGACATAATAATAAATGAATTAATTAATCAACTCTCGGATTCCATCGGCCTCAGATCCCTCTCCTTATCCGAAAACTATAAGTATTTGGGTATGTCGGAAGCGTTAGGCATCAACGATGCTGACATGAAGCAATCGTTGAAGGAGCGCTTCTTTTGTCGCCTGAAGAAGGTATTAAATAGTCTTCTTTCGGGCGGAAATAAGGTGCGCGCCTTCAACGGTTGGGTCATGCCGGTATTGATGTACTCTTTTGGCATACTCAAATGGACTCAGACCGAACTCGACGCCCTGGATAGAAGGGTCCGTACACTACTGACCGCAAACCGGATGCATCACCCACGATCATCGGTGATGAGACTGTATATCCCGCGGAAGTGCGGGGGTCGAGGCTTTTTAAATGCGAAGACCCTCCACAACCGTGAGGTATGCAGTCTCAGGGAATATTTTTTAAACGCCGAAGTGGGTATGCACCGTGATGTGGTCGCAGTGGACAAGGGGCTCACCCCGCTCTCCATGGCTAAAGAGAACTGGCGCAAACCTGTAGTACTTTCTACTGATGACCGCAAGAAGGTATGGCAAAGCAAGGAGCTTCACGGACGCTTCTATCGGGCTCTTCATGAGCCCGGTGTAGATTTCTTAGCGTCCGTATCCTGGCTACGTTTTGGTGACCTTTTCGGGGAAACTGAAGGTTTCGTCTGTGCAATTATGGACGAAGTTATCTTGACGAATAACTATCGGAGACATATTATGAGGGACGGGACGGTTGACGTGTGTCGGGCATGCCACCGTCCGGGTGAGTCTATCAGACATATAGTCTCTGGTTGTTCTCGTCTGGCTAACGGCGAGTACTTGCACAGGCATAACCAAGTGGCCAGGATTATTCACCAGCAACTTGCTTTGAAATATAAGCTTGTGGACTCTGAGGTACCGTATTACAAGTATGTGCCCGACCCAGTTCTTGAAAATGGCCATGTCACGTTGTACTGGGATCGATCTATCATTACTGACAGGACTATTGTTGCCAATAAGCCTGATATAGTGGTGATAGATCGATTAGCGCGCCGCACAATGATTGTCGATGTTACCATTCCGCATGACGATAGCCTCGTGAAAGCTGAGAAAGAGAAACAAATTAAATATCTCGACTTAGCACACGAGGTTGTTGACATGTGGGGTGTGAGCTCGGCTATCATTGTGCCGATTGTCGTGTCGGCCAATGGTCTTATAGCCGAAAGCCTCGATCAACATCTGTCGAGGCTCTCGTTAGGCGGTTGGATCAAGGGCCTGATTCAGAAGGCAGTACTCCTCGATACGGCTCGCATTGTGAGGAGGTTTCTGTCTCTGGAGCCCTAACCACCGGTAGCTTGGACCCTGGTCCCGATACCGGTGGAAAACTATTTTTTTATATTTTTAAATGTTTTTTTATACTTATTTTCATATTTTAAGAAATATTTAAAAATGTAATAAAATAAGATACTAAATAAATAAATGAATTAATACTACTGTGATTTCAAACAAACGTCTTCAGTACAATACTTGAAATATATACATTGTTAAGGGGGCCCGGTGACCTGACTTACAGGTTTTGTAAAAAACTTAGTTTAGGCACCAGTCTTTCACATATTAAGTACAAGATTGTATTTGTAGACTAGTTTAACTTTAAGCTGTAATTTGTGGTCAGAAAAACATAATCTATTCTATTCTCGTGATTTTATTTCTGTAAGTAGGTTTGTACAAACACTTTTACACGTCCATCATATTTTAAAAACTAGATGAGGTCAGCGTTTCCTATCTGACTGATCTGAGAAGAAAGGCCGAAATAAACTCGGAGGTCACAGTCTCTTTTAAAGTCCAGACATAATCTTGGTCAGATCATGTGCAGACCATGTAGATTGTGATGAAACATGTATGTTCTACGCTTTACTTTAATTATCTGTGTAGCATAGAGCGTGGTTCTCAATCTATACAAAGACAATACCTGTGAACTTCCTCTTGTCAAAAAGTCATCAAGGTGAGAACACGCTTTTCTCTTAGCTCTTTATCCTAATCCTATTTTTATGTGCCTAATGTCAATTATGTTTAGACTAAATGTACCTATATATGACTCGCTATTCGTGAACTGCTTGTTAAACAAGAAATACAGGAATAGTTACCGGAATGTCTTGTTTTAATCTCACCGCATGCCATCCAGCCTGCCCGGAACGGGTTTCACTGCCAAGCCTTATATTTGCTTACCTATATATATATTCCACAGTGCAGATAACTACTCTGTTCAGTTAGTTCGTAATAACAGGTTATGTGCCCAGAAAAGTTATAAACAGAAAAAGTGAAAACGCGTGCACGCGTGCTAAACATAACCTCATTTTGGTAATACTACTTGGCTGTGGTGCGGTGGTGATTTTGCGTAGGTGGTGTGCTACAAAATGGCCTCGCCTAGTTATCAGGAAGCATTTTGGTAATACTACTTGGCTGTGGTGCGGTGGTGATTTTGCGTAGGTGGTGTGCTACAAAATGGCCTCGCCTAGTCATCAAGAAGCGACCAATGGAAATGGTGCTTTGCAAGGTAACTAACTATAGCTTGTCATCGTCTATAGAAAAATTGGAAATTGGCAATCAAAATGCTGCTTACCATGGATGGCTTGTGGAATGCAATCGAAGGCATGGAGACTGATCTGATGAAGGATCAGCGTGCTTTGGCGCGTATAGCTTTGAGCATCAAAGCAGCTCTCGGATATTGGCCGTAAGACTGATGATGCTGAAGTGAAGATGCTGATATTTTATTGAGCGGTCTACCTCAAGAATTTGAATACTTGGTTTCTAATCTTGAAACAGTATGTTTAACCAATAATCTCACCAGCGAGATTGTACGAACTCGACTCTTACAAGAAGAGCTGCGTAGAAGTGATGGTGCATCGAACAATAGCAACAAAGCTTTAATTTCGAAGAATTATTTTAAGAAGAAGACTATGGTCTGTCATTACTGCAATAAGCCTGGTCATATAAAGGCCAAATGCTACAAGATGAAGAATGACAAGAAGAATGAGTCTACAAGCTTCGCTTCGGCTTCGTTTGTTCATCAAAGTAATGCATGGTTCATCGACTTCGGTTGTACATCTCATAATATGACAAATTGTAAAGACAATATGGTGAATTATAAAGACTTTAATTGTAAGGTAAAACACACTACAGTTGCTGTAGCAAATAATGAACAAAGATGTAGTGGTGTAGGAGATTTAATGGTAAACTTTGGAAATGAGGTAAGACAACTTAAAAATGTTTTGTATGTGCCACAGATAGCCACTAGTTTAATGTCAGTAAGTAAAGTCATAGAAAATGGGCTTACTGTTTTATTTGATGGTAGTGGGTGCAGCATTTTTGATAGTAAAGTCTCTGGCAACCGTATAGCTCTTGTGGGGTGTGAGAATGGAATTTATAAACTAAGTTGTAACATTGTAAAGCCTTTGCACAATAAGGTGTATTCTTCCAAACTTTTGTGTAGTGTGCAAAAGACAGAGAGTACCGCAGTAGCTGTGTCTACTGAGCTATGGCATCGCAGGTTGGGACATTTAGGTCTGAGAAGTATGAGAACTCTGAAAGGTCATGTGTCTGCTGGAGTAATGTTTCAGGACAGTTTGAAGGACTGCATACCCTGCCTTGAGGGGAAGCTGTCAACACAACCATTCCCCAAAGGAGAGGGCAAGCGTACCGAGCGACCATTGGAGTTAGTACATTTGGACGTCTGCGGGCCAATGCGTGACTACAGCAGGGGGGGTGCAAAGTATTTGTTTACATTTACAGATGATCACACAAGAAAAACGTTTGGATACCTAATGAAGTATAAATCCGAGGTAATGTCCAAGTTTATTATTTTTAAGGCTATGGTTGAGAGGCAAACTGGATTGAAGATTAAATGCTTATGTTCGGACAATGGTGGCGAGTATGTCAATTATTGGTTTTCTGGATTCTTAAGTAAAGAAGGTGTTGTACATCAGACTGCAGTTCCTTACTCGGCCCAGTAGAATGGTGTTTCAGAGCGTCTTAACTGGACACTCATTGAAAAAGCGCGTTGCATGCCGCAGGAATCGTGTCTTGGTAAGTCTTATTGGGGAGAGGCGGTAAATACCGCAATTTAAGTGAAAAATCGGTCCCCTTTGTTTGGACAGATTCCTGAGCACCTGTGGTCGGGATCTGGGGTTGATCTGAGCCACTTAAAGTTTTTTTTTTTGTGGTTGCATCGCTTATTCTTTGGAGCCTAAGCATAAGCGTGGTAAGCTTGATGCTAAGAGTAAAAAGTATATTTTTGTGGGGTATAGTGAGACCTGTAATGGGTATAGACTATCAGATCCAATGAATCCTAGAAAAATTGTATTGTCAAGGAATGTTGCATTTTTAGAAGATAGGTTTTATAATGGGAATGTAAATGGAATGGATAATGATGACTTTAATTATAATGAAATTATTTTACAGAATAATTGTTTTGACAAGAGCAATGAATTGGTTATAAATAATAATGATAATTTAAATAATTCTAATGAAATAAATTCTAGTCATATTAATTTAAATGAATGTAGTAATGAGAATAAGACTAGTGACAGAACCAATTCGTTTGAATTAAATGATGGTTCTCAAATTTCAGATGCCACAGACGAGGAGCATTACTGCACAGGCAGTGAGGATGAGTCCCGCTGTGCAGACTCATTGTCGGTGAGCCACGAGTCTGTGACTTCGTCATCACCGGACACGTCTGTTCGAGGGGAAGGAGAGACAAGTACAGAGGTACCCCGGGCTGAGGCTAATACCCGCCCTGTACGAAGTACACGTTCAATTCCGCCATTAAGGTATCGTGATTATGACATTTCAATGTATGTCGGTAATGTTGAGGAACCATCTAGTTATGAAGAGGCTATCTCTTTTTCGGAAGCCACCGAGTGGCGTGCAGCGATGCAGAGTGAGTATGACTCGTTAATTGCGAATGAAGTATGGAAGATTGTGAGTTGCGCTATGTGGAAAAATGTTATTAAGTCCAAATGGGTATTTAAGCGTAAACATGATGCTTCTGGAAACTTCACAAAGTATAAAGCGCGATTAGTTGCCAGGGGGTTTACACAGAAACATGGGGTCGATTATAATGAGTTTTTTCCCCAGTAGTTAGGCACTCTACTATGTGAATTTTGTTTTCATTGGTAAATGATTTAAATCTCAGTATAGATCACATTGATGTAACTTGTGCTTTCTTGAATGGTAACTTAAACGAAACAATGTTTATGGAACAACCTATTGGTTTTGATAATGGAGATAACTCCAAGGTTTGTTTATTAAATAAGTGTATTTATGGCTTGAAACAAGCTAGTAAAATGTGGAACAGTAAAGTTCATGATTTGTTAGACAAAAAAAAAAAAGGTTATGTACAAAGTCAATGTGAACCATGTGTTTATGTAAAGAAAGAGAAGAATGATTTAACCATAATTGCTTTCTATGTTGATGATTTCTATATATTTTATACTGAGAAGAGTGTTATTCAAAAAGACTTAGTAAATCTGTTAGAAAAGGAATTTAATGTAAAGAACCTTGGCCCATTAAAAAGCTGTCTTGGAATTAATGTAACAAGAGATAGGACAAAATGTATTTTAAAGTTGGACCAGACTGATTATATTAAGAAGTTATTATTGCGGTTTGGTATGGGTAATTGTAAGACTGTATCTACACCTATGCCATTGAATTGTAAATTACTGAAAGCTGAAAATGTAAGCGAGAGAAATGACAATTTCAGGCAATTGTTAGGTTAGGCCTGATATCGCTTATGCTTGTAGCCAGTTGGAGTCAATTTAATAACTGTCACGATAATAGTCATTGGCAAGCTGCTAAACGTGTTTTACGTTATTTAGCGGGGACAATTAATTATAGCTTACTATTTGTAAGAAGTAATAAATTGAGTTTGGCTGCTTATACTGATGCAGACTGGGCTAATGATATAACTGATCGTAGGTCTTATACTGGGTACGTCGTGAAGCTAGGTAATAATACAATAAATTAGTCACGGAAGCAATGCTGTGTTGCTTTATCTACTACGGAGGCTGAATATATCTCAATTTCTGATGTTTGTAAGGACATATGTTTTATTAAGAATCTGTTGTCAGAGATATTCTGTTTAAATGTAGAGCCAATTGTTTATAATGACAGTCAAAAGCACATTGATCTCAGATATCATTATGTAAAAGACCTAATAAATAATAATATTGTGTAATGTAATGTAAATTATTTACAGACTGAAAAGATGATAGCAGATGTGCTTACCAAACCGCTTAGCTCTAAGAAACATGTAGATTTTATTAAGGACATGAATTTATGTGTTGTGTAGCATGTCCGTATGTGTTTTTTTTTATGTAGTTATTGAGTTTATAATAATGTAAAGCGTAAGGGGAAGTGATGAAACATGTATGTTCTACGCTTTACTTTAATTATCTGTGTAGCATAGAGCGTGGTTCTCAATCTATACAAAGACAATACCTGTGAACTTCCTCTTGTCAAAAAGTCATCAAGGTGAGAACACGCTTTTCTCTTAGCTCTTTATCCTAATCCTATTTTTATGTGCCTAATGTCAATTATGTTTAGACTAAATGTACCTATATATGACTCGCTATTCGTGAACTGCTTGTTAAACAAGAAATACAGGAATAGTTACCGGAATGTCTTGTTTTAATCTCACCGCATGCCATCCAGCCTGCCCGGAACGGGTTTCACTGCCAAGCCTTATATTTGCTTACCTATATATATATTCCACAGTGCAGATAACTACTCTGTTCAGTTAGTTCGTAATAACAGATTGATGCCTGAAATGGTCTATTGAGTAAGGACCATACAGATTTAAGTGGACATGTCCAGTCAGTGCACACATTTGTCATTAATCGTGTAGCTCAGAACTTAAGGACGACTCGACGAAAAGAAAGAACATCTGGGTAGGCCTACAGAAGTACTCCAACTGCTAGATTATCATAAAAATTGAGAAGGAGAAAAAAATATGACCCACTACGTAGTCCTCATATTAAAATTATATCATACTTCACAAAGTAAACAGAAACAGTTCAGAAACAGTTTCTTCATGTCATTGTGTAATAATAATCATCTAATGTCAAAGTGTATCCATACTAATATTATAACTTCGAAAGTAACTCTGTCTGTCTATATGTTACCTTTCACGCCTAAACCACTCCACGGATTTCGATAAATTTGGCAGAGAGATAGATTGCATCCCGGGGAAGGACATAAGATAGTTTTTATCTCGAAATTCCCACGGGATCCACACTTATACGGGTGAAACCACGGGGCGCTGCTAGTATGAAATAAAAAAAAACAACATTCAGATGCAAAAATTGGAGCAACTCAATTCCAAGCCTTTTTATCCTCTTTATAATCTTAAACGATTTATAATTATTTTATTAGCAATATCGCGCTATTTACATCGTCAGTAAATAGCTGCTGACTTTTCTGTATCCTGATTATTCTTTCTGAATTAAGGCATATCATTAATTTAAATAAGAAACAAGAAAGGACCAAGAAATGAGCCTGTGGGACTCTCGTTCTATAGGTCCGGCAAATATTTACCTCTTGTAAAGCTGCTCGCTATGTAATAAGTTATGTTTATTAAAAATCTTGGCAATTGGTCTAAAATTCATTTTTCTAAAATTTTTCTAAAGCATATGTGTAGTAGTACTGAAATAGGCATATAACCTGATTTGAACAAAGGAATTATTTTACTATTTTTATAAAGTCCGGAAACTCCCCACAGTCAATAGACTTAGCAAGTTCAGAAACAGAATTACCCCACAGATCTGGGGGCTTACTCTTCAAACTAATTTTAATTCCAATGAAATGCCAATACGATTCCAATGTTCATTTTACGTGATTCGGTACTCAAGAAAACAATATTGTCACCATTGAAATGAAATTGACATTGCTCCGCCATTATTTTGTTACACGTGAAGTTAGCTATGTTACAGGCTGCAATAGTGTGGTTCGACTCATTACGATGAACCGGTAATAGGGCTTTAAAATGCTATATCCTTTAAAAGAAGCAAATAAATAAATATGGTATAAATAGTTCTTTAATTGATTAATTATAAAGTATTAAATTTATTTGGGCGTAAGAAAATGATTAAAATCATAAAATTCATGACAATATTGTTCGCGTTTGGTTATTTTTAGTAAGAAAAATTTACTGTCTGCTAAGTTACTTAACTAATTAGTATTAAAGTTTTATACAAATGATACCAAAGTAAATAGATAAGCAACTGCTTTATAGAGTAATGTTTTTGTAACGAACGCCGAACGTGTTTATGTGAATAGTGAACATAACTGAGATAATACAAATTCAAATACCAGTGAAGTGATAAATAAGTTAGAATATGTAAAAGTGATAGTTAGAATAAGATAGTTACGACCCTAAAGTACATAGCGTGGGAGTCGATATGTGCTACTACTGTTTTACTGAGTAAGATTTTGATTTTCTAATTAAATTTTAAGTGTTTGTATTGTTCTAAATAGCTTTCTAACTGGTTTTTATTATTAGTTTTCGTATTAGAATCTGATACAAATATTTAACGTAGAAGTTTTGATAATTTTAATGTACGAAGAAAAATTATAGAATTATTACGTAACTTGAAAACGAGGTTTTTTGTTTACAGGAATATTTGCGAGATTTTAGTGTCAAATGAGAGATTATGTTTAAAACTGATATCCTAGTTTGAATTATGTAAATCGGTTTACGGGTTTTAGAGATAGAAAGAATTTTGTATAGTGAAAAGAAAGAAAGTTTTTACTGTATAGAGATAGGATAAAAATGTTGTTATGTAATACGAAAGAGGAGTAAAATCCTTGCTCACTCTGTAATTTGCTTTTAATTCGTATTCATTTATAGAAAACGCTTTGTCCGACGCTCATGTCGTCTTTGTTTCAGTTGTTTCTTATGGGAATTACGTAAAACACTATATATTACTGTTTATCGTGCCGTATTATATCTTATAACCCACAGAAAACCACTTAAAACGCAAAACAATTTCTAAAAAGTTACACTTTTGTTATTGGAATAATCACAATCAACAAACTATCCCAACGCAATATTGACGCAATACACCGCTGTCAAAATACATTCAAGAGTACCGTTTACCCCACGCAAAGCCCGATCTCAATTCTACTTACTTCCCCAAAATGGACACCCAATTTAAAAACCAATTGGCGCTAGCAGCGAACTCAAGAGAACGAAACGTCACAATTTCAATGTCGATCTATCGGAATTAAACTCAAGAGTAAGCACTCCGCAGTATTTTTACCGACTTAAAAAAAAAGGAGGTCATTTACATTTAAAGTGTGAAAGGTTTTAATTATATCTCTACAAGTTATATGTTCAAAATAATATTCCGAATCGCAAACATTAACATTCCAAGCAACAGAAGGTGATGAGTAATACTGTGACTAATTGGCTTAATAGCAATTTACTAACGTTAAATGCCGAAAAAACAAAATATCTCCATGCGCAAGCCTCAACTTAACATTACTAACCCTTATCTATACGCACATCAATGTGGAAACCGTACAATCACCATGTGTAATATTGTCCTTTTATCCACAAAACGAGCAACATAAAATACCTGGGGGTAATAATGGACGACACACTATCTTTTAAAAAACCTTTTTGTAAGCCTAGTTAAAAGAGTGCGCAAACTAAATATGTTTTAAAAAAATTGCGAACATTAGCAGATTCAAAATTAATCACACAAGTTTATTTGGCCCTATGTCAATCTATAATTCAATACTGTAGCACTTCTTGGGGTGGCGCACCAAAAACTAACTTGCTTCCTCTTGAAAGAGCTCAGAGAGCAATTTTAAAGGTAGCAAACTTTCATCCTTTCTTTTTTCCCACAGATCTGCTATATAAATCCTGCAATGTACTGTTACGAGCTTGGGGTTCGTGACAATAAAAACTGCCGATTTATTACCCAAAAAATGAGACTTTACTCACCAACACTAATTACAAGTCAAACACACTAATTAAGAAACACAATTTCACTTACTGATCACTGTTAAGTCGCACTCGAAGATCGCTTTCGATGTTCTCGCTCGTATCGCTTAATCGAAACTATGAGTATCTCGCGGCCCACCCGGCCTTATATAGTGCCGCAGAGCTAGTACATAAACATCTAGAACGTTCGAGTACATACCGGTCCCGACTGACTCGACGTCGATAGTTCTCGGAATTACTAGTACTTAGAAAAAGGTCAAGTAGGGTCAAGGTCCTAGTACCAAGGTACTAGTTCCGCTACCCGATACTAGATGGCGCTAGTGGTAACTAATGTCGCCATGTATCAAGCATTATTTGCGGCGCGCAACACTGCCCCCTCCTTAGACATGCTCGTCCCGAGCATTATTGGCCCCATAATAACGCGCCAGTCGATCCACATGGACGATCTTAGGAGTACCTCTTGCACCTTTCTGTATCCGGTAGGTTACATCATTGATCTTTGTCACAATCCGGTACGGTCCGTCCCATTTAGCTTGAAGCTTAGGAGATTTCCCTTTGCTGCGGACTGGATTGTGCAACCACACCAGTGAACCTTTGTCGAACCCTTTATTGTTCATTTTACGGTCATAACGGGTTTTCATCTTTTCAGACATTTGCTGGCCCGATTGTCTGACGTGCTCATAAATGTCATTCATTTTGTTCCGCAAATCATTCGCATAATCAGTTCCACTGCGTGGGGCATCAGGTGGTATTCCGGTGATCAGGTCTGCAGGTAGCCGTAGTTCTCTTCCGAAGTTTGCGAAAGCAGGCGTCACCGATGTACTTTCGTGAACAGCGCTTCGATATGACAGCAAAAACGGTTGTATGTGCTTGTCCCAATCTCGTTGCCGATTTTCCACAACTTTTGCTAGGTACCTCTCCAGTGTCTGGTTAAATCGTTCCACCATTCCATCCGATTGTGGGTGGTAGGAAGTAGTTCTTGTTTTATAAGTACCCATAACTCGACAAGTTTCCTGGAATATTTGGGACTCAAAATTCCTTCCTTGATCACTGTGAATCTCCAAAGGTACTCCAAAACGACAGAAGACTTCATGAACCAATTTATCCGCAACTGTCGAAGCTTCTTGATTTGGAATGGCGAAGACTTCCGGCCACTTCGTGAAGTAATCCATCACAACCATGAAATACTTGTTACCACTTTCACTCTCCGGAAACGGCCCCGCAACGTCAAGGGCTATCCTCTCCCATGGTGCACCAACATTGTACAATTTCAATGCACCTCTACTACGAGTCTGAGGTCCCTTTACAGCTGCACAACTTGTACATTTGCGACACCAATCCTCGACATCGTCCCGACAGTGGACCCAGTAAAACCGTTCTCGTATCTTCAGTAGAGTCCGTTTTACTCCCAGATGACCTCCTGAACAACCATTATGGTACAGCTGTAGGACATCCGGTACTTGAGCTTTAGGGACAACCATTTGCAAATTAAGGGTTTGCACCGGAGCAGTGAGTACCGGAGAATAACCGGTGATTCACCGGTAAAAGTACTCGATTGAAATAATCGGTTATTAACCGATTGATCTCCGGTGATCGTAGCATCTTATTTTTTTATATAATAAAGTTACACAAATAAAAGACACATTCAACAATCATTTTTTTATAATTATTTAATATTCATGACAATTATTTACCAACTTGTTTCTTTCGAATTAGATTCATTCAGTCATTAATTCAAAGCGGTCTTGTCCGTTTATGTGATTCATTTCACTAGCATCTAACTGGCTAAATAATTTGTTGCAATGTTCGTGGTTATTTTTGTAATTGCTCAGTACTATGAGTTGCTTTTTTGAAATATCGCCCGGTAGTCGCCCGGATTTGCTTGGATTTCTAAAAAGAAACACTAGTAATGCAGATGTGACATCTGCTACGGCAATTAATTTATTCAAAATGTATACGGAAACACAGTATCCCGAAAAAAGCCACAAATGGGATGACGTTGTGCAATTCTGGAAATTCAATAAACATTTAAAGCCTTTAGATGAAATAGCATTCAAATACTTAACTGTGCCTGCAACTTCAATCAAATCAGAAAGAGTATTCTCGGCAACAGGTTATATTCTTAACGTCAGGAGAAGTATGTTGCGCAATGACGCAGTCGAAATGTTATGTTTTTTAAACCAAAACTACAATCTTCTAGAGTAAACTTTTGTTTCTTTCTTTGAAATGCCATTTAAAATTAATAATTATAAGAAATGAATGAACACTGTATTTTTTTTTATTAGCATACCTACCCATTTAATAAACAATATCGTTTTTATCTTATGCATATAATTCCAACGCATTAACCGGAGATCACCGGTGAATCACCGGAGATCGCCCAATCACCGGTGAATTTTACCGGTACGCAAAATTCCGCACCGGTGCAAACCTCTATTGCAAATGACAGCTGTCGCCTCGAGCATTATCCCACTTCTGACACCAATTGTTACGAGCTTGGGGTTCGTGACAATAAAAACTGCCGATTTATTAACCAAAAAATTAGACTTTACTCACCAACACTAATTACAAGTCAAACACACTAATTAAGAAACACAATTTCACTTACTGATCACTGTTAAGTCGCACTCGAAGATCGCTTTCGATGTTCTCGCTCGTATCGCTTAATCGAAACTATGAGTGTCTCGCGGCCCACCCGGCCTTATATAGTGCCGCAGAGCTAGTACATAAACATCTAGAACGTTCGAGTACATACCGGTCCCGACTGACTCGACGTCGATAGTTCTCGGAATTACTAGTACTTAGAAAAAGGTCAAGTAGGGTCAAGGTCCTAGTACCAAGGTACTAGTTCCGCTACCCGATACTAGATGGCGCTAGTGGTAACTAATGTCGCCATGTATCAAGCATTATTTGCGGCGCGCAACAGTACTAACTGTTCGTCAGCTTTTCATTATGCACTTAGTATTAAAACAGCACACCATTCTTGCCTACAATGCCGACAACACTAACAAGAGACGGAATGATTTAGTATGCATATCTAATGCTACCTCAAAACATGTCTCTGTAGAAAGATTTTTAACTTTCTTAGGCCCATTCCTGTACATAGATTAAATAAAAAACTAAGTATCTATAAACTGAATTACTATAGCTGTAAACAAATTATACTTAAATATTTATTAACCATCGACTATGCACAGACAGAAGACCTACTTATTGTCTGCAAATAGAACTGCTAACATGCTATTTTACTTTATTTACCTAAGTTTTAATTTATTTTTTACATTATATTGATTGTTAATTTTTTACATTAAGTACTTATGCACTTTCTGGCCTGAAGCACAGGTTCAACCTAGTTCAGGCAAAATTTACAACTGTGTGCTATTTTATTTTAATTGTTAAGCTATTAATTGTAAATGTATCCCCCTTTTTATATTTAAACGATTATAAACAATTATAAGTTAAGGGATTTAGTAGTTGAAATGGGATTATCTGAAAATAAAATTTTCAAAGGCTTCGGTGACTTGTGAGTCTGATTTAATTATGTTGTCATTAATAGACATACTGTTGTCAGTATTTCGGATACTAGACCTTCCCGTTTCACTATTAATAAAAAATACAAATTAAACTCTTGGATAGCAATGGAATCCTAAGGATGATTGCAGACAGACCAGTATCGGCACTAGCTGTGAGGTCGCTTATCAGGCTGCAATTTATCGATCAAAATAATAGTAATTTAATAAAATTAAATCGACTTCGAAAATAAATTACTCAAAATTATGAAATAACTTTAATTTAGGAAGGCGGTGGCAAAAAACTAAAACTAAAATACAGATCCCAAGACACCGACTTCCGAAATTAAAGTTATTTCATAATTTTCAGTAAATTTATTTTTGAAGTCGATTTAATATTTTTAAATTTAATAAATTACTCAAATTTTATTTTCAGTGAATTATTTAAATTTTATTTTTATTTTAGTATCAATATTTGATCTCATAGTGACTGTAGTATTAGGATAGTGTAATACTAACACAATATGGACATTTGAATAGTCTGAATTAAAAGAATTTTATTTTTAACTCTTGAAGACACGCAGACTGAAATTCGTCTTTTATTGATACGGTGGGTTAATTATGGAAGCTGACTACTAAGGGGGTGACAAATGCGGTAACTGCTGATAGAGCTGTGAATGGAATGGGATGGGAAGGAGAAGAAAAAAAACCTGCACCGACCTCAAGTAATATTATATAAGGGCAGGACCGGAGTAATTTGTTTGGTAGAGGGTCTTTTTCCCTTCACTGAAAGAACAGTAGGACTATAAAGCGCTATCACCTTACCGTGTTCGACATATTGTGCAATATCTCCAGACAAGCATCCTGTTTCTTCTTGAGTTTGCTAAATTTGAAGGTGTAGGCGGTATGCCACCAGGGCTTTATTAATCGTTCCATAAACGTTTCTAAGATCAACTCCAGGGCTTCTACATACTTGCTGTTGAGGTTTGAGTCTGTATAATCTACTCCTAACGCTGTCACTGAAAACAATGACAACGTGCTATTAGTTATTACCTGACGCCTTGGTGATGTTGATAAAGATATTCGTATTTGTAAAAGGTTAGAAAGAAACGGCAAACTTACGGCAAATAGTCTCCAAAGCGTTATTTCGTATGTATGGAAAGTGATCAAAGAGTCCTTTTCCAACCTCCGTCTCGAGGTCTTTCACCAGCTTCCTGGACTGGCTGTTGAAGACGCCCATGAACGTGTCTAGGAGTATCTGACTGAACGCTGGGTTCAGAAGCTTGCGGTGATCCTTCCATATAGCATCTGGGAAATTAAATATTATCAGACTTTAGTTGTAAGGGCAAAAATAAATCTTTAAATTATGTTGTGTTTTCACTAACACTAAGCTACACGCAAATGATTGCTGAAGTAATTGCGCGCTGTTGGATTATATAACTTGCGACGCTGAGTCGAGCGTTAAAAATCCAACAGTGCGCTTTAATTAAACCAGTAATTTAGTCGTCGGCTTAGTGAAAACGGACAGTAAATACGTATATGTCGCAAGCCTAGTACAACTAGCGGCCTTAATGATATTCAGCCGATGCGGTTAGCACAACATTAAGTGAACTGGATGGCTGATGCTTAAGTCATTTATACAATAGCGTGAAAATGCGACGGAAAAAAAAAACCGGAATTTAAATGCGTACCTAATCATTTTATTTACTTTTATGTCAACATTATGAAGGTTATTATGATCAGTTCAAAATATAATTTTTGTTAAATTAGTGTGACATAAAAAGAATATTGGTCTGTTATTTCATGGTACAATATGCTATAAAAAAAAACTCAAGCAGTTTAATAAATGAACGGCTAGTAAAAATGTTAGAATGGGCAGATAGGTAAAGAGTTTGGCAGTTCATAGGTATGTGACCAACCGCCCAAGAGCCGAGCGAGCGGAGCGAGCGGTGCCGCAGACGCCGCCGCTACTTCCAAGTTAGATTTCTACTACTCACCGACTAATTCCGATTTGCTTACTCAAACCACACGTAACTTTTAAACCAAAGGTAGTAACGTTAAGCCATTTCACTGCTAAATATTTATTTAATTACACTATAAGTAGATAATAAATGTCACCCATTTTTGTTTAGTCAAACTCAAACTCAAAGCATTTATTTCAATTAAACCATTTACAGGCACTTTTGAATTGTCAAAAAGTCGGTCAGTCAGAAAATATGAAGCTACACACATCAAAAGTGTCTAGGGATCAACATATATTTTTGCAATAACTTTTCTCCTGATTGATATTAATTAAAATTTTCTTTAAGGATTCATCAAATAAAGTGTTTTCGTTTGTCACAGTAACGATAAACCAAGTCACCTTTGCATTAATAAAGAAATTTGCCATTTTCCTAATAAAGGGATTTTTGACATTTGAACCACTAACATTAAAGTTCGAAAAAAAGACTGAAATAACAGTTTTCTTTAAAATTTTATTGGGTAACTTAAACAATTAATAATCCGTGTTTCTACCGCGAACACTAACAACACAAGAACATCGGTTTGGCATACTCAAAATGAGTTCATCCAAATCACGCTGTGGAATGGCCGCCCATGTTCGTTGCAACAACAAAAAAAGGTCTTCTTGCGACTGGATACCCTCCATATTCGGCAGAGCTCTTCTCTGTAGCATATCCCATGCATGTTCAATCGGGTTCAAGTCTGGCGACTGAGCAGGCCAGAGCAGGACATTGATGTTAGCTGCGGCGAGAGTCTGTCTTACAACTCTTGTGGTGTGCGGTCGTGCATTATCATGCATTAACTGAAATAAGGGACCGATTTGCACTTGTAGAGGAACGATGACGTCAGATACAATCGTCTCAGCATAAATTTGAGCGTTGAGGTTGCCTCTGATCCAAATCAACTCAGTTCTTCCGCCGATCCAAATACCCGCCCATACCATGATGGTTCCACCACTATAAGGATGGACTTCCTGGCAGGATTTTAATCGCTGTTGGCGTCCAGGGGTTCTCCAGTGTCGTATACGTCTTGTATCCGGTCTCATACCAAAACGAGACTCATCAGAAAAGCACACGAAACGCCATTGTTCTTCTGCCCAATTTCTGTGTTCAAGAGCCCATTGATATCGAATCCTACGATTGTGCATTGCTATAGGTGGTACCCGTAGCGGTCTTCGGGAATGAAGGTTCACTTCATGCAAGCGGTTTCTGACTGTTTGGTCGCTAATTAAGAGTGATGAAGCCTCACGGCTAACATCATGGCGGTTATTGTTGGAGCTCTTCGAGTTAAGATTTGAATGTATCGGTCTTGTCTCCGTGTGGTGCAGCGATACCGTCCTCCATGGCGCTCAGCCACGGTACCAGTGCTTCGGTAACGTGTCCAAAGTCGACTGATAACACTCTGACTTGTATTCAGAGCTAAAGCCACAGTACGTTGCCGGGAACCAGCTTCTATCATTCCCACGGCTCTGAGCATTTCTTCCCTGCTTAAATGACGTCGCCGCTCCATAATAACGTTGGTTTTAATCAGTAGTAGGGAAACAGTAGCACTAATTAATGTCTTCAATGCGTTGTATGTTTTTATAGGGAAAATATTGACAGCTGATTTTCATCTTTTACTCGAATTTGATTAACAGTTCCTGTTTCAAATTATGAAATGCACCAAAAAGGGTCCATATAAATTTATAAAATCATAAATTTATTACAAAGCCACATCTCAATCTCAAGAAATCCGCATAAAAATGCTTGATCCCTAGACACTTTTGATGTGTGTAGTTACCCATTCCAAAGCGTAGGTACCTATGGAGAAGAACGGGCAAGAAACTCCATGGACACTCTTTTAAATTATAGTTTTATAAAAATATTAGTTACATCAATAATGTGAATTTATAATTATATGTGAGAACGATGTAAAAAAGACGTACGCGTTAAAAGTGTCCAGAGTACAGCAAATGGTAAGAAAACAACAATTCAATATTAAAATAATTAAAAATAAGCCGAGGCAGCTAAGTGATGACCAATTGACCAGCCCCAACTGACGGCGCCCGTTCACGAACATGACGCATAGATCGGCACCATTCAGCTCAACTATTTTGAAGGGAGCTAAATGATCCAACACACACGCCACCGTCAGCGAGACATTTGTGTGAGCATGGCATACTATCAGCCGCCAGAGCACATTCAAGTCAATGAAAGACACATTACCCGGTAAATGGTACATAGTGTATAGTATATACATAGAACTCACATCTGTGCTATGCAATTATACAATACAAAGGAAATTGAGTTTATACAATGCAAAGATAGTCTTACAATCTTCAGCAGCTCCAACAGAATCTTCAAGTGTTAATCAATTAGTTGTGGTTGTGGAGCAGGACCTGCCTTGAGCCAGGCATTTTTATCAGCGATGTAATCCCCTAACTTATAATATGCCTGACTGCATAGTGTGCGTTTTATACAAGACTTGAATTTTGTCTCATTCATTTCAAGAATGTGGGGAGGTATTTTATTATAACATTTTAAACAGTACCCCATAAAAGATGAGTCTACTTTAGCCAGTCTGAAACCTGGTTGAACTAATAGGTCCCTATTTCTAGTACTATAATTATGTCTTTCACCTCTTTTACTAAAAAGATGTAAGTTTTTTCTTACATACATGATATTTTCGTAGATATATTGACAAGGCACCGTCATGATGTTAATTTCCATAAACAGTTCCCTTAGAGAATCGCGCCTGCGGAGAATATAAATGCTCTGATAGCTCTTTTCTGCAGAATAAAAATAGAATCGACGTCTGCAGCCCGTCCCTAAAGTAAAATACCGTAAGACATGATACTATGAAAGTAACTAAAGTAGACTAGTCTCGCGGTATCTACATCAGTAAATTGACGGATTTTTCTGACAGCATAAGCTGCTGAACTTAGCCGTCCTGCAAGAGATGTTAAATGAGGACCCCATTGTAGCCTTGAGTCGAGCGTGATCCCTAGGAATACAGTTTCATCGACGAATTCTAGTTTCTCTTGATTCAATATTATCTCACAATCACTATTCTTGACATTTGGTAAAGAAAATCTTATGCACTTAGTTTTTTTTTTTCCATTTAATACTAAATTATTAGCAATGAACCAATTTTGGACCTGCAGTAGGGCGTTATTTACGTCGTCAAAATTTGTAGCACGTCTATTTATCTTAAAAATTAAGGAAGTGTCATCAGCAAATAACACCATTTGTGGTTGATTTTTTAATAAATGGAGTAGATCATTAACATACACTAAAAAGAGGAAAGGACCCAATATCGAGCCTTGTGGCACACCCATTTTTATTGTTAAACCATTCGAATTGACGCCATTTATTTGAACTTGCTGTTGTCTCTCATTTAAATAAGAACTAACTAAACTGAGCGCAAGTTTTCCAAGTCCGTAATGCTCAAGTTTCAAAAGCAAGGTTTCGTGATCGACGCAATCAAATGCCTTGGAGAGGTCACAAAAGATTCCTATGGCGTCTTGGGCCTCTTCCCACGCGTTAAAAATGTGTTTTAATAAAGTTACACCAGCTTCGGTCGTAAACGTCCTTTGGTGAAACCATACTGTTGATCGTGTAAGATTTTATTCGTGTTAAAATGATTGAGCATTTGATTAAGCATTATCTTTTCAAACACCTTGCTGAAAACCAGCAAAACGGATACGGGTCTATAATTATTGGTGTCCTTACTGTCCCCGAATTTGTAAAGTGGTATTACCTTACTGTATTTCATTAAATCGAGAAAGACTCCTTGATCAATACACGAATTAAATACTAAGGCTAAGTAAGGTGAAATAGTCTCAATTATAGAGGTACAGACTTTAATGGACATTTCCCAAAGATCTTCGGTCAATTTGATTTTAATTTGCTTAAAAGCTTTTATTACTACTATGGGGTTAATATGTTTAAATTGAAATTCAACCGGGCAGGCTGGAAAGTTCACTCTTAATAAATCAATTGATACGTCTGATGAGGAATCTAAGGCTTCCGTCGTTAGAAAAGAATGGGGTAGTATCCTCCTGGTGGTACGAGGACTAAAACACGGTGAACTCGATTATAGTGGACTGTATTACATTAAGTTAACAAGAATAAAACGGTAAAGAATACGACTCGAACGCGAACGTTAAGAAAGGTAAGTGCAAGCGCTCGGTAGCATGGACGATGACGCAGTGCTGTGCCGGCCGGTGCGCGCCCGCACGTCGAGCCCCTCTCCGCGACCGCTGCTCCCCGCGGTCGCCCGGCGCGGCGTGATATTCTCGACATGCTCCCGGCGTTGAAGAGTTGTCTTCAATGGTTATACTGGAAGAGGGCAGATGGTGTTGTAAGCGCGTCGGACTATTCCCCTTTTTGTTTTTACGTCTGCGACTCGGCTTATGCCGTCCCTCCCAGGTATGAGGCGTACGATACGACCCAGTGGCCACATCAGTGGCGGTGTCTGTTGCTCCTTGAGTAGTACCATTGCTCCCTCCTCAAGCATCCCATCGGTGTCCATCCACTTGGTTCTCTGTTGGAGGTAAAAGATATACTCGTTAGAGAATCTGTTCCAGAACTGTTGCTTCAGGTGTTCAATGCGCTGGAACCGTTTTAGGCTGGAGATGTTCTGGTTGATGACTTGCGGATGCGGCAGGGATGTGAGAGATCGTCCGATAAGGAAATGGGCAGGAGTTAAGGGGTATAGGTCTGATGGATCAGTGGAAAGAGGAGTGAGAGGACGAGAGTTTAGTATTGCCTCAACCTGAATCAGACACGTAGACATCTCTTCGTAAGTGAGATGTGCGAAGCCTAGTATACGTCTTAGGTGATGTTTTATGGATTTTACGGCAGACTCCCATAAGCCACCGAAGTGTGGGGTGTATGCCGGAATGAAATTAAAGTTGATACCTGTATCTGCCATTTCCGAAGAATAGTCCTGTTTTAATATGCCAGCTATTTCGTTACAGGTGCCAATAAAGGTTGTACCATTGTCGGAGTAAATGGTCTTTGGTTTACCACGACGAGCAATGAACCTGTTCAGTGCTGCAATAAAGGCATGTTTGGTTAGATCTGAGACAAGCTCCAGATGAACTGCTCTGGTGGCTAGACAAACAAAAACACATATGTAAGATTTGACTAATCTACATCCTCTACCTTTGCGGTCGGCTAGGAGGATGGGTCCGGCATAGTCTGTACCAGTCTCTAAGAAAGGAAACTCTAACTGAACTCGTTCCTTAGGCAATTTACCCATGATAGGTTGAACTGTTCTACCGTTGAATCGTTGACACTTTATGCACTTATGGACAGTTGATTTAGCGAGGTTTCTACCACCCAACGGCCAATACTCATGTCTTATTGTGGCTAAGAGTAGCTGTGGACCAGCATGGAATAAGCGTAAGTGATAGGTATTAAAAAGAAGTTTAGAGAAGCTATGTTTGCTGCAGATAATAATAGGATGCCTGACATTATAATCATAGCAAGAATTATCTAATCTGCCTCCGACTCGTATAATACCAGACTCGATAAAGGGTGATAATTTCTTAAGGCGATTTTTATTTGGTAATGGTTTACCGGATGAAAGTAGCTCGTGCTCTTCAGGAAACATTTCCCTCTGAACTGTTTTAATTATAAAATCAGCGCTGTAGGACAACTCTGAGCTAGTAAGAGTAAGACTGTGACTATGTATCCTTTTAGAACGATTAATGAATCTAAATACGTATGCTAGTAGACGCTGTAAATGTAAATAGTTAGATGAATTATTAATTAAGGTTTGAAATGAATTATTGTGTATATCTGTATTTGGATTAGTGATAGGTAATGATTGGTTGATAGAATGTGACTTTAATAGTTCGGGTAGGGTTGTGTTCACATCGGTATAAGGCGTTGAAGGCCAAAGAGCTGGGTCTGTAAGTAGGAATGAAGGTCCTGACCACCACATGGAAGATTGACCTATGAGGTCAGCGCTCAGACCACGGGAGACAAGATCTGCAGGGTTGTCCTTGGACGGCACATAACGCCAGGTATAAGCACCAAACCCTTCCCGTATCTCCGAGACTCGATTTCTGACAAACGGCTTAAGTGTGTTAGGTGAAGCAGACAGCCAACCTAAGACGATCATCGAATCACACCAAAATATGCATTTGTCAGGTTTAAGTGTTAACGACTCCAGTACTTTTGTACACAACCTGGTCCCTAATAAGGCACCACAAAGCTCTAGCCTTGGGATTGTGGTAGACTTGATTGGTGCGACCTTACTTTTGGAGGTGAGCAGATGTGTGTGGACGGTGCCGCTACTAGCTACAGAGCGAATATATATGCAAGCACCGTATGCCTTTTCTGAAGCATCTGTAAAGATATGCACTTCCACGGATAATGGGCTGTCACATACCACCCAGCGAGGTATGTTGAGATGATTCAGCTGTGGTAAAGTTTGTGTGAACTTCTGCCATAACTTTTTAATGTCCTCATTAACCTCGTCGTCCCATGCACACTTGTCTATCCATAATCTTTGCAATATTATCTTGACCTCGATAATACACGGACAGACAAGACCAAGGGGATCGAATACTTGCGCTATTGTGGAAAGTATGTGTCGTTTTGTGATTGTAGTGCCTGTATGTTTTGGTATCTGGATGGAGAACGTGAGACAGTCTGTATGACAACGCCAATGGAGACCGAGGGTTTTACTTGGTTCGTCAATACTCAGGCTAACTATGTCAGGTGTGTCTGTATGTGTTGTTGTGGATGAATCAAGTGTGTTTGTAGTGATTGCCTTAAGTATTTGAGCATTGTTAGACTGCCACTTGCGAAGATTGAGTTGTGCGGTCTTTAGTATGCTGGTAACATTTGTACACAGCGATATAGTGCTCTCTATAGAGTCACTACCCGACAGATAATCGTCGACGTAAAAATCATGCTGTATAGAGTGTTGTGTACGTGTGTGTGTTGCTTCCTTTGCCAACTGAGACAAACATCGTGTACTTATGAACGGAGCAGATGCTGTTCCGTAAGTGACGGTATTTAATGCGTACGTTTTAAGTGGTAATGATGGATCGGTGCGCCACAATATCTGTTGTAGAGATCGCTGCGATTCGTCGACTAATATTTGCCGATAGAATTTTTCGATATCTGACGATATTACGTATTTATGCTGCCGAAACCTCAGCAATATGGATATTAAGTCATCCTGGACTACAGGCCCTATGCTTTGAATGTCGTTAAACGACTTACCCGAAGTTGTGACGGCTGATGCGTCGAAGACAACTCTAAGCTTGGTCGTTGTACTGGACTCTCTGAAAACACCATGATGTGGAAGGAAATATGCCTGAGATGAAGAAGGCTGAGATACTTCGCTCATGTGACCTAATGCTTCATACTCCTGCAAGAACTCTGCGTAGCGATGCTTAAGTATTGGGTCTCTATCTAGTCTACGCTCTAACGACAGAAAGCGACGTTTAGCCATCTCAAAGGAGTTACCCAATGTTTCAGGGGATTCCTTTAAAGGGATGGTGACTATGAAACGTCCATCAGCGTTACGCTTAGTTGTGCTTATGTAGTTCTGTTCACATGCTCGCTCTTCGGATGTGAAATTGAACTTAGGTGAGATGGAGTCAAGTTCCCAGAATCTTGAGAGATCCATGGGTGCTTGTACGTGTGTGTTGTGCTTGTTATGCGTGAACATACACACTGATGAGTTTGTTAAGTTAGGTTGAGGTATGGTACCTGATATGAGCCATCCAAGCTTTGTTTCGAATAGCGTCGGCATATGCCTACCTAACTGTATACGATTGCGACCGATCACACTCCAAAAGATGTCGGCTCCAACAAGTATGTCGATGGAGGAGGGGACATTGAAAGATGGATCCGCCAGACTTATGCCTGCTGGTAGCTGCAAGTCACTTAAGTCTATGTATGTATGAGGTATATTAGTGGTTATATTGGGCAAGACAAAACAATCAATGTCAATGTTATAAGACCCATCACACGATTGTAAATGTAAAGCACAAGATTGCGTAATGGTAGACACTTGACTGTTTATGCCTGCAACGTGTGAGCTTACACTACGAATAGGTAAGTGTAGCTTACCACAAAGGTCCTTGGTCACAAAGTTTGCCGTGCTTCCATTGTCAAGTAGGACTCTGGCGCTGTGCGGCATCCCAGAATGGTCCGTGACCCTTACCGATGCTGTGGAGAGCAATACATGACGAGATGAAAAATCATGATTAGTGCCAGCTAATGTTATATGCTCTCTGTTAGAGCTAGGATCATCATCATGAGAATGCAACATTGTATTATGCCTTTTCTTGCAATACTTGCAGTGACCAAGTGGACAAGTTGCTTCTAAATGACCTGGACGTAAACAATTCAAACAAAGTTTGAATTCTTTCGCTTTAGATTCGCGTGCTGCGACTGTAAGCGCCTTAAATTGATCGCAACTAAATATGTAGTGACTTTGTTTACACAGGGGACATGAATTATTAAATTTCCCCTTACTCGACGAGACAGAGAAGCTTTTTGGTTTACTGTGCGACGACTCTGACTTCGGTTTTAAATTCTTAGCCTCCTCAAGCGTTTCTAAAAGATTGCATCGGTTAGAAATGAACTTGGTAAAACTGTCCAAGGATGGATACTCAGTCAGACTGTTCCTATACTCTTCCCACTGTCTGCCAGTAACCGGGTCCAACTTTGATGCCATTAAATGTATAATAATTTCACCCCAATGCTGTACGAACAGCCCCAGCGTTGCCAGTGATCTCAAGTTCTTGCTGGTTACATCAACAATTTGGCGTAAACCCTGGCTACCCTCTTTTTGAAGTGGTTCTACATTAAATAAGGCTTGAATATGATTATTTATTAATAATTGCTTGTTGTCGTACCTCTCACATAACAACTGCCATGCATTGTCGTAGTTGTCCCCTCTGAAATCTAAACTTTTAATAACAAGTGCTGCGCTGCCATTGAGTGACGAGCGTAGGTAGTGAAATTTATTTATATTATCTATACTTTTCTCCTCATGGATCAATGAAATATAAATATCCTTAAACTCCAACCAATCCTTATAGCCGCCGCTAAAGTGGGGTAGATTTATTTTTGGAAGTCTAACATTATTATGTCTAGTAACCACTGAAAGTTGCTCATCGGAGCTTACCTTCGACACCAGTTGAGCGCGATGCTGTGACAGAAGCGCGCGAGCAGATGCCAGCTGCCTGTAGTAATTGCTCTCGAATTGCTCACGTTCAAAAAATTGCTCGTCGGGCTGGTCAGACAGGTACTCCAATTGACTCTGAAATTGATCATAGGTGGCATATAAGGTGACTATTTTCTCAATTCTTATCTCTAATTCGACAAGTTGTACCTCACTAAGCTGTTCGCAAGATTTAGCTGTAGTTACGAAGGTTGTGAATTGAGTAAGCTGCGATTTTACTGAGGCGCGCTTTTTTGTAAGCTCCTTAATCTTCATTTCTTCAGCCATGGCTAAATAGGAAGGCAAGCCCTAAGGTAAAGCAAGTTGGCAAGAAAAAGATTGATTGAAGAACAAATGCTAAAAGCACTGAAATATACTGTTATAGTGCGCCTGTATAATAGTAAAGAGAAAAACAGCTGATCGTTGAAGCGTTGCTATTCAAAACCGGTAGGCGGTTAGAAAAAAGATTTGAATTTAAAGTGTCAAACTGTGAGGTGAAAAAAAATAAAAATAATGTAGGTAGTTACTTATGGCAGTATGTTACTAATGTTATAACTAAATTAATAAGCACTTATTTCTAATTATTAATGGATGGGATTCTACTTTAATGGGACTATTCTACTTGTATGGGTTGTAAGTTGTCACTGGTTAAAATTGAAAATGAAAATGACAACTCGGAGTGTAAATGTATGTTTGATTCTACGGGATAAACAAGTTAATAGGCAATGTTATGCGGTATGCAGTAAACACTAAGACGAATAAGCATCTACTAATGTATGATTCACTGGTCTAATGCACTATCTACTACTCTTGTGGAATGAAAGTTAGTATATGAATTATGTATATGTTAGTAAGGCTATGGAAAGATCTCACGAAATCCGTTGACTGCTCGTCCAAACCGAACGTCTTCTTGCTTCCAATGGATTGCGATGTTCTCGGGCTCTGCTTGGGCTGCTACGCTGCGATGACCCAGCTACGATGACCACTGTAGAACTGCTTGCTCCAACAAATGCGCCCCTTCACAAAGGTGCCGATAATGATGACCGAAGACTGAACCAGGTTCACACGAAGGGCGAATAGTCGTCTTGATCTTCGAAGTCGTTTTCTACCGGCCGTTTTCAAATTTTGAAAAAAAAACCGCTTGACATTCCCAGTAACTGGTCAATTACACGTCAGAGGACCATAGAAAAGAATGGGGTAGTATCCTCCTGGTGGTACGAGGACTAAAACACGGTGAACTCGATTATAGTGGACTGTATTACATTAAGTTAACAAGAATAAAACGGTAAAGAATACGACTCGAACGCGAACGTTAAGAAAGGTAAGTGCAAGCGCTCGGTAGCATGGACGATGACGCAGTGCTGTGCCGGCCGGTGCGCGCCCGCACGTCGAGCCCCTCTCCGCGACCGCTGCTCCCCGCGGTCGCCCGGCGCGGCGTGATATTCTCGACAGTCGTTTTTGATGGAATATTAGTGAAGAAATTTACAAATTCCTGAGCTATTTCAAAGTTAGAGCATATGGCACCACGTGAAGTCTCCAATGAGTAATCAGTGTTTCGTTTTTTATTCCTACTAGTTTCGTTATTTATAATTTTCCAAACAGTTTTTATTTTATTTTCTGCTGATTTGATTTTATTGCTAATGTACAGGGATTTGGCTATTTTACAAGTATTTCTAAAAATTTTGGAATATGTAGCAACACACTTGCTGAAAGTTTCAGTATTGATGTAAGGCTTAAGGCCATACAGCTCGAACAGTATTTCCCTACTTTTCCTAATACCTCTAGTTGTCCAGTTACTAAATAAAAAATTAGGGCAAATGTTTTTTGTTTTCTTTTCAAAAGTTATATTGAATTGAGTGTGCACTATTGAAAAGAAATCCTCGTACAATTTATTTGCATCATCCATATCATAGCCCAGATCATTCAACTTATTATTTAGGGTGCTATTGAATCTATTTAGTTTACCAGTCGTTATTGGTCTAAATTATATTTGCACTTTTAGTACTTTTTGCAAAGGTGTTTTAAACTTAAATGATACCGTTTGTCCACTATGATCAGACGGCATACAATTAACGATGGTTTTATCTAAATAATCACAATCGCAATAGTATATTTCATTACAAGTGCGGAAAGGTTGTCATTGCAAAGAGTTCCGACAAATGTCTACCCGAGCCGAGGCGCAGCCGAAGGCGAGGGTTGACAGTCGGAACAAGTTGCAATGACGGTTTCGCACGTGTACTGAACGACTATTTTTAATACAGTTGCGAAAAAATGAAGCAATTTAATGAAATAATAAAAACACAATAAACTCAACTAACCAATGGCGCCAACCGTAGAATATAAGCAGAGTTTTTTTTTCTTCACCCATTCTGGTAGGCAAAGGGAACTATGCCCATACAGCCAAGTCTTCAGTAGATTTTTTTATTGATATGTAATGAAAATGAAATTTAATGAGATGAAATGAAATGAAACCTAACCTAACTCATTCAATCAAATCATTAAATCTGATATTGAAACAAATTAGTAGCTTCTTTTTAGAAATATACGTATTTGCATGAATCATAAAAACTTCTATGAATTTTTTAGTAAAAACTTCATGGTTGGTTTTTCTTTTTAATAGACATTATTTTGACAGTTGGGAAAAAGAACGCACGAGTTCGGGAAAGGTAAAAAAAAGCACGAGTATGTAATAGCCCACATCCCGAACGCTATACGTCCCTGCAATAGGCCACTTTTTGAGCAACTGTATTAAAAAAGACATTATCAATACAAGTAGCAGAAGTTGGAGTTATTCTAGTCGGTTCTGTAAAAACATTAAATAGATTGAACGATTTAAAAAGGCTTAATAATCTACTGCTATTTGAATTATTTTCCAAAATATTAATATTAAAATCACCACAAATAATTGCGGCTTTGTTATTGGATGCAAGTTTCGCTAGGACATCTTCCATTATTGACTCAAATACAGAAAAGTTCTGATAGGTAATTAGGGGGTCTGTAAACGCACACTATAACATGCTTATCTAGCTCAACACAGGACAGTTCGATGCAATGTTCAATTGATAAACCCACTATGTCATTTCGTTGCTTGGATTTTAAACAATTTTTTATCAAGATTAGAGAACCACCACGCAACATAGATTTACGGTTAAAACAACTGCCCACACTATAGTTCTCAAAATTAATTAACATTTGGTAATCCTTTAACCAATGTTCAGTACAACAAACAATGTCAAACTTTGTTTTTTCTAAAAACATTTCAATTTCTAATAATTTGGAAGACATGCCTTGAATATTTTGATGAAATAATGTCAAGGCATTCTGCTGATCTCCTTTTTGATATTTAAATATTTTAGAGCAAGAAGATACCTTGTTGTTGTTAGGTATAAGAATATTATTACTGGTACCTTCTGTTGTCTTACAAACTAGTATAAATGATGTTTTAAATGTCTGGGCCAGGCCTTGGACTAGGATCGTTAGATATCGCCCCGGTGGGTTCCCGCATTGTCGAGGCGGGGAGGCTCAGTAGCCGTGGCTTGGACAGCCACGGTGAAGCGAAGAGGAACCCGAGGAGGGGCCGCTCGTCAGGGCTTTTGCTGACAAGCCGACGACGTAGCGGCCAAAGGTAGGTTGCGGTGTCGCTTGGGCGACATCGCAACTGAGGCGGGCCGCGATGTCGTACGTACCGGAGGCATCGCGGTTGAGGGTTGGAGGCCGCGGCGGGAGAGGAGTTCCGGTATTACGGTGCGCCGCTCTCCCTACCTTCCGCGGCCTTGACGGGGTCGCCACCGTACGATGGCGGACGCGGTGGGGCTGCAGGGGAAGAGGAGTGTCGGTATTACGTTGGCCGCTCTCCCTATCCTCTGCAGCCGAAAATTGGCAGGCGGCGGGGCCAATGTCCTGACCCGTCGCAGGGGGGACCAAGGGTGCCCAGACACGGGGTCGTCTGGCGCCCATGTGCTGGTTTGGTCCCTGGGGTGGTCACGGCGTGCTATGTGTTCTGGTGCGCCGGTGATGGGGAGTACTCCCCAGAGGAGGGTCTGGTAACGGACGGCCGCGGCGGGTTCACGGATGAGTGCTAACGCGTGCCCGTGTTCCCGCCGTAAGCGGCAGAGGAGGACACCGTGGAGTTTTAGTGGGTTAGAGTCCCACATAACTGCACTATCTCCCCGTGGTAGTGTAGTATGCATGAGCATTTCTCCACGTGAAAAAAAAAAGGATCGTTAGATATCAATCAAATTTATTTGCCTGGCTGTTTGATTTAATGGATGAATATCATTTAGACAGCTAGTTGAACGCCGCTGTTTAGTAATAAAAAAATATGCAGTTAAAATACACGCTTTTACCACGCAATAAAAGTTATAAAATAATTAAATGGGATTTAAAAAAGCGTAAAAAATGAATTATAAGTAATAATGAAACCTCGATGTTATGTCAAGTCGTTGAAACCGTGCGAAGCAGGGGCGGGTATCTAGTAAATTATTACAGCGTATATGGAACTTACATCTCGCAGTGAGTAAACCGTGTCCTAGCCATGATTTAGCAAAGCCATAAAATGGGTCCTTTTCCATGCACTTGTTCGCAACTGTGAGGCAGTCATCCGGGTCGGTGATACCTGGCAAATAACAATCGAGTTAATTATTCATGTAAAAAAGTTGTTGAAAGCGGTGAAGTAGAGTAACATTGGATACTGCGTTTGTGATTTAGTTTCTAAACATGTAAACAAGTGTGTGTTCTTAGAAAAACAATTTCAACTCACGTTCAGTTCTTTTTTCAGTTTGCTCAAACTCAAAACATTTATTTCAATTAAACCATTTACAGGCACTTTTGAATTGTCAAGAAGTCGGTCAGTCAGAAACATGAAGCTAGTTAATAATAATAATAATAAAATAAATAAAAGCGTGACAACGTCAACACGCCAATTCGTTATAATAGTTTTATTTAAATAGATTTATTACATTTTAGAACCAGTTTAATTGTGAAAGTCTACAGCCAAAACCCAAATACTCAATTGTAATTAAAATCAATAGAAAAAGTATAATGAACAATAATATTTCGAATCTTTATCAAAAACTACCGAACCGGAGGTGACATATGTCATGTCGCCTCCAATAAAACTGAACAAATAAAACGAATATGAAAACATGTTGACAAGATCCGCCTTACGACGAGCACGCCTACCACCTCCGGACTCTTCGCTCAGCTCCGCCTCGTCGCCGCCGGTACCCAGCCCCATTGTGAGCGCTGTGACGACACCGGCCGCGGCAGTTGCGTCGAGCTCGAGCGACGAGTATTTCTCTCCGCCCACGACGCCACCACCTGCTCGTCGACGGGGAGGACGCCGGCCGCCGGACGGCTTAGGACCTCGAGGCCCACCGGCCTCTGATAGGGTCCCAGCTCCCGGCGGAAGTGTGCAGCGCATGCGATGGACGCAATCCATCAACGAAAACGTCATGCGCTCATACTATGGGGCTACAGAGGGAGGAAACAACCTGACCGCGTACCGTGTTCGGATGCTCTCTCTGTTTCAGGTGCTTGAGCCGGCTGTCAACGTATCGGCACAACGACTGTCGGATCAGGTACGAGTCATCCAGCGTAATCGTATGTTGGATGACACTGTGCTTGATCGCTTGCGGACTGAAATGCAGAGTAGCCATGTCATTGCTACGTCGTCGCAGGCTGTGGCACCACCACAGTCTACCACACCATCAATTTGCGAAAACGACGTAAGTAATGACATGGTTACCAACGTAAGTATCCAGTACAGTGAGGAGATGAGGAGTACTTTGGAGGGTGCGATCAGAGAGTATCGGTTCATGACACCCGAACTCAGACCACGCTTACCTCGTTTGCCCATGCATAACAGAAATAGGGCGCTGGTGGCTGTTCTGGATTCGCAGTTATCAAGCTATTTTGATAGCTGCGAAGACCTCACCGATGCTCATTCAATCCTGTATTGCGCGGCTGTAACGGCATGTCGTGTAGCTCATATCAAATTTCCGGATGACAGAGCTACACGACCAAAACCAGCCGTACCGGCATGGCAGTATAGGATTGAACGACGCATTGCTGGGGCCAGAGCGTTCATCGGCAAACTAATCTGCTTTCGGGAGGGCAACAATCGCCCTCGAGTGATGCGCTTTGTGAGGCGGGCCTTTGCGGGGACTGATATCAGTCCTCAAGACTACATGTCCCGTGTCACAGAGCGCATCGACTTCTGGAAGCAGAAAGTGTATGCATGGGCAAACCGTATTCGTAGGTATAAGCGTCGGGTGGAACGGTACACTCTAAATCGCACCTTCCAAAGCGATGAAAGGTGGGTCTACAGAGCATGGGAGCGACCGGACCAAGGTGTGACTGACATGTGCCTACCGGATGATAACGCCATGTGTTCATTTTGGCGTAACATCTGGTCGGTACCTGTCAGTCATACCGAGGGTGAGTGGACTCGGGACGTCGAGCGAGCATGCGATCCAATAACAGAAATGGGGGCCATAACGATCAGCCCCCAAGATGTAGGTTGTGCAGTTCGTCCGTTACCAAATTGGAAATCACCAGGACCGGACGGACTGCACAACTTCTGGATTAAATGGTTCACAAGATCGCATGCTTGCTTGGCAGCCCTATTCCAGTCAGCCTTAGAGTTAGGGTCGCTACCAGAGTTCCTGACGACTGGAATAACTCACCTGCTCCATAAATCGGGTAGTACTGCGGAACCCAAAAATTATAGACCGATTACGTGTCTTCCAACGGTCTATAAAGTTCTTACCTCCATTTTGAGAGCTAAAATAAATAAACATATTAACGAGAATTCTGTTATGTCTGCTTCTCAAAATGGATGTAGGAACGGGTCCCGTGGTACTAAGGAGCTACTCCTTATTGATATGGCCATTAGCCAGCAGGTTCGCCGTTCCCGAAAGGATCTGTCGACATGTTGGATAGACTATAAGAAGGCCTATGACTCGGTGCCACATACATGGCTCATGAGGGTGCTAGAGTTGTATAAAATTGATGCAACCCTGCGCACCTTCCTGATGTCGTGTATGGGGCAATGGAGGACAGTCCTTCGCTATCCAGGATGTCGGCAAATCCAGAGGAATAGTGAGCCGATAAGGATAGAGCGTGGTATATTTCAGGGCGACAGTTTGAGTCCACTTTGGTTCTGCTTAGCCTTGAATCCTCTTAGCACGCTGTTGGAGGATTCAGGTCTAGGCTATCGGTTGAAGAGAGGTGGTCAGGTTATATCTCACCTCCTTTACATGGATGACCTGAAACTCTTTGCCCCCAACGGTTTGCAACTGATGGAGCTATTGAAGGTCACTGAAACTTTCAGTAGCGCCATCAGGATGGAATTTGGTGTGGACAAATGTGCGATCATGCATGTAAAGCGAGGGAGGATTGTGGAATCTGTGGGAACCCAGCTCACAGATTCTATAAATCTTAGATCCCTCTCAGCAACCGAAAGCTATAAGTATTTGGGTATGTCGGAAGCACTGGGCATCAACGTGACCGACATGAAACAATCGCTGAAGGAGCGCTTCTTGGGCCGCCTGAGAAAAGTACTTAACAGTCTTTTATCAGGCGGAAATAAAGTGCGTGCCTTCAACGGTTGGGTCATGCCAGTTTTGATGTACTCTTTCGGCATACTCAAATGGACTCAAACAGAGCTAGACGCCCTGGATAGACAGGTTCGTACATTGTTGACGGCATATCGAGTGCATCACCCACGTTCGTCGGTTATGAGACTGTATATCCCACGGAAGTGTGGAGGTCGAGGCTTTTTAAATGCTAAGACTCTTCACAATCGTGAGATATGCAGTCTCAGGGAATATTTCCTAGAAGCCGACGTGGGGATGCATCGAGATGTTGTAGCAGTGGACAAGGGCCTTACCGCGCTCTCCTTGGCTAAAGAGAACTGGCGCAAACCTGTAGTGCTTGACACTAACGACCGCATGGAGGTATGGCAGAGTAAGGAGCTTCACGGACGCTTTTTCCGGGCCCTACATGGGCCCGATGTAGACTTCCTAGCGTCCGTAGCCTGGCTACGTTCCGGGGAACTCTTCGGAGAAACCGAAGGGTTTGTCTGTGCAATTATGGACGAAGTTGTGATGACGAATAACTACCGGAGATTTATTGTGAAGGATGGTACGGTTGACATATGTCGGGCATGTCACCGTCCGGGCGAATCAATCCGTCACATTATTTCCGGGTGTTCTCGTCTTGCTAACGGAGAATATTTGCATAGACACAACCTTGTAGCCAGGATTATCCATCAGCAACTTGCTCTGCAGTACAACCTTGTGGAATCGGAGGTGCCGTACTACAGGTATGCACCCGACCCAGTTCTCGAAAATGGCCATATCACACTGTACTGGGATCAATCCATCATCACTGACAGGACTATTATAGCTAATAAGCCTGATATAGTGGTGGTGGATCGATCAGAGCGGCGCGCAATGATCGTTGACATAACCGTCCCGCATGACGAGAACCTCGTGAAAGCCGAGAAAGATAAGCAAATCAAGTATCTTGACTTGGCTCGCGAGGTTGTCGACATGTGGGATGTGGACTCAGCGATCATTGTGCCGATAGTCGTGACAGCCAATGGCTTAATAGCCAAGAGCCTCGACCAACACCTAAGGAGGCTCTCGTTGGGCAGCTGGATCAAGGGCTTGATTCAGAAAGCGGTACTTTTGGACACGGCCCGCATTGTTAGGAGGTTCCTCTCTCTGGAGCCCTGACCGCCGGTAGCTTGGACCCTGTTCCTGATACCGGTGGGCTACTATTTTTTATATTTTTAAATGTTTTTATATTTTTTTTATACTAATATTTAAAAATATAATTTATGTGTGTCTAGTTAAATAAAGAAATAAATAATAATAATAAAAAAATAATAGGGTGAGTGGGGGCAAGATCGAACGGTTTTTTGATGAGATGAGCAGTGTTGTATTTGAAGTCTTGTAGAACAGTACATATGAGCTTATGCTAAAAAATTATTTGTTTGAGTAAAGAGCAAAGAGTATATTTTTCTATCATATTGATAACATCCTGTTAAATCTGCTCCAAAGCATAAAAAAAATTAAATTAAATGTTTTTATCACGAAAATGAAGCAGGGGAAAGATGAAAGGGTGATGGGGAAAGATCGAAATAGTTTCTAAAATCGTTTAAATGATTGTCAGACGCTGTTGGTGGTCACTAGTCTATAGTTTGAAGTGCCCTAAAAACTGAGAACTGACTGAAGTGTCAAAATTCCTTTAGTTTAGAAAGATATAACGTTTTTATATTTTTATATATTTCAATCTTACCCCACCGGGGGAAGATTGACAAAGAGGTTCTCAAACTTTCCACTTTAATTGCTTAAGGTTATACTGAAAATAAAACATTGCTATCAATCAAATATATCCTTTTATTTTACTTTATCCTAATACTTACCGAGATATTACAAAACAGAGAGTTTGCATTTTTCTTTCATCTGAGTCTACAAATGTAGCGCAATACGTAACAAATAAAAGTGACATAAAGATAAAATATTTCAAAATTAAATAGTTATCCAAGCAACATCTTAGAAAAATAAAAAAATGTATGGCTTCATGCCCATAACAAAAACATAAAAAGACTCTTCAAAGGCAAAAAAGCAATAAAAAATCACTTATCTTACATTAATTTGCCATATTTAGGATCAATATCTTTAAAGATTCAATTTTAATCTTTATTACATCTAAAGGTACGAGTTCGTAGTCGACTGCAGACAGCAGCAGCATACGACGTGTCGCTGCGACACTACTGGGGTCTATGTATTTCTATGAAAACAACGTGTCGCTAGCTACGGAAGGTATTTCATAGAAACACATAGAAACCAGTAGTGTCGTGGCGACACGTCGCCTGCTGCTGCTGCTTGCAGTTAGCTACGAAGTTGTACCTTAATTCTTAACACAATAATCTCGACTTCGGCACGGATTTTTCGGGATGTCTTGTTCTTTCACACTATGACGTATTATATTATAAAGATTCCTTCCGTTTTACTTTCTCTATGGCGTTAGCAATATCGTCATGGGTGTAGGAAGTTGCGCGTAGAGATGTCCGGACGTAGTTACGTGGCATGGTGATTCTGAATTGACAAAATGCAATTATTATTGAATAGTCATTCGGTAGTCCTAAGTTGGTATTTATAATAATAATATTTGTAATCACTAATCAATTATACTTACACAAAATTAATTCATTCAAACTTTGCATAAACGATATTCTATAAGAACATCATAAAATCATAAAAGGGTAGGTACCGATTAATTTATTTTGTATACTTATCTTATCATGAACAGTTTGAGAACATCTGACTATTTGTATGACTTTTGAAAACGGGGTAAGGTCGAAACTTTTAAATGTTCTTCTTACCCCGTCAAATATTGGTTGGTAAAGATGGAAAATTGAAATAAATCCTAAAATACGAAAAATAGCCATATTTGGATGCAATAACACAACTAAGAATTAAAAATAATGAGTAGATATTCCAATAAAACATTCGTACCCACCTCGTAAGTAAAGTTACAGGACACGGGGTAAGATTAAAACACTCGATTAATTTGCGTAAAAGTCACTGCGCAGAAATTTGCATTTTTCACACAACCATTCACTCAAAGCGGTAAACGCTGATTGAGATGTGCGACGTAACAAAATGGCGATCTTAACAATGTTGCCATCACTGCAAAAACTGCATTAAGTCTGACGTTATGGACAACTTTTTGTGTTACCCCGTTTTCTATCTTCCCCCCACTCACCCTAATAAAAAAAATGCTAATATTCTATTCTATTCTATTCTATTCTACCCATTCCAAATCGTAGTAGGTAGGTACCTCATACGGAGAAAAACGGGCAAGAAACTCTTTTAAATTATATTGTTACAAAAATATTAATAACCTACATTATTCATATTGAATTTACAATTGTTATTGTTACTCGTTAAAAGCGTCCAGAATATAACTAAGAGAAGACCAGTCCCAACTGACGAGGCGCCCGTTCACGAACATGACGCATGTATCAGCACCAGTCAGCTCAGCCATTTTGAAGAAAACTTAACGATCTCCCACACACGCCACCAACAGCAAGATATTTCAGTGAGCATGCTCTCAGCCGCCAAGGTACATTCAAGTCAATGAAAGAGGGTGCGTCTCATAACGTATAAACTCATTTGGTCTAATTTCATTTTATTATCGTTCATAAGATATAATCAACGGGAGATATACCAACTGTTGATATAATTTCTTTACATATAACATTTATTTATTCTAAAACTTAATTAGTATAACGTTGTTTGATATAACGTTTATGTAATCGAAAATCATTTGGTCTAACGTTTAATATATATATTGTTTATTTAATCGAAAATCATTAGGTCTAACGTTTAATATATGTATATAAAAACGTTATTATGGTTAACACCCCGAGTCAGAGTACCCCGACTCGGATAGGTTAGGTTAGAAGGCTAAGGCGGGAGCGAAGCGGAGCGGAGCTCCCGCCTTAGCCTTCGTGGTTATTTTTTTTTAAACCACCCAGAAATAGGAGCCCCGCGAAGCGGGGCTCCGTCGACCTATCTTAGCGCAGGTGGTAATTGGTTACTAGTTATGTTTAATATCTACTTAGGTGACTATTACCTATAACTACGATAGAACTTACAAAGAATAAAACAAAGAAAAAATACTTTTAAATATATCTTAAACAAAATACAAAGTTATTGTTTTATTAGACCAAACGATTTTATATTTAATGTATGTTATGCTTATGAAAATTAGTTATTTTAAAATTATATCAATCGTTCATTAAATTAACTAATCGCTATATTAAATAAAATTATAGGTTCCGTTGTTATATATTGTAAATATTAGAGATTTTGTTGTTATATCATCTATTACTTACCCAATGAAAGACGTATCTGGCAATTTTTTTATTTTGTTGTATGCATCAAATTAAAAAAAATATTCTTATATTCTGGTTATAAATATTTTCTAAGTTGTTTTCTGGTATTGCACCTACTGTGTATTGTCTCTGTATCAATTTGTACAGTTTTTACTTGTGCATAAAGCTCAATACGTGTGCTATGCGCCGTCACTGATGTCCCCCCTTCCAATAAAAAAGAATCATCAAAAACGACGTGTTCAAGAATAAAGATTATGATGAATAGTCATAGTCATAGTCATTTATTCTTAAACAGATTTTACAAAAAAAAAAAACATTTGGGTTTCATAAATTACATCATCAATTTAAAAATAATAGATTTACATTTCATCAATAGTACAGACCCCAGCACATCAACCTACCCGAAACTGTCAAAATATCCCAATCGACTTTGAACCTTATGCTTTGGCGATAAAGTTGAAAATCTATTAAAGAAATTTGACAGATTGTAGTAGCTTGATGTGCTGGCGTCTGTACTTCGACCAGCTGTAAATTAAACAATATTACCAACACCTTAAAATTTAAAATAATAACAATAAAATACTCGTAATTAATTAAAGATAAGTTAGCATAGATTGATCGAGTTAATTAAAACAGCACTAACAGTACCATGTAGAGAGACATTTGATTTAATTTCCGGCAATAATTCATCAATAGATTGTGTAAATCTAGAAGGCCAACATGATACGTCATTCTTTAAAAAACTTGGACCAGACCACCAATCATCTAAAGAAGGCAATAAATTAATGTCTACTCCTCGAGAGACATAGTCAGCAGGGTTCTGATCGGTTGGGACATGTCTCCACTCGCAGCTGCCAGTCTTTTCTAAAATTTCAGCAACTCTGTTGCGGACGAAAGGCTGCAGCCTATTTGGCAACATTTTAAGCCATCCTAGGACGACAGTGGAGTCTGTCCAAAAGAATGTACGCGGTCTAGTGATTAAACGTAATGATGCGACCACCTTTTCATAAATTCGAACTCCGACCAGAGCCCCGCAAAGCTCAAGTCTGGGAATGGTTGGTTTCAAAGGGGCAACACGACTCTTTGCTAACAATAAACGCACCAATACTTGATGTTCATTTTTGACACTGCGAACGTATAAGCACGCTCCGTATGCTCGTTTAGACGCATCGGTGAAACCGTGAAACTCTTAAAAGGTGCATTGAATCAATTAAAACATGACGGGGAATATTTTAATTTAATTTTGGTAAATTCATTACTAGTTCAGTCCAAACCTGCCTAATGTCCCGCGATAGCTGTTCATCCCATGACAGTTTCTGTAACCATAGTTTTTGAAGTAACATCTTCATCACTATAATGCATGGAGCTAGAAGCCCCAAAGGATCAAAAATTTGTGATATAATCGAAAGCATGTCACGTTTTATATCGCTACAAATAATTGGTTGACTAATGGGAAAACAGAGTTGGTCAGATTGTGATTGCCAACCCAGACCTAAGGTTTTGATAGACTCAGATCCGCCAATATTCAAGTCAAGTGAAGATTGAGGACAGTCATAATCACTCACCAAACGCTTATTATTTGACTTCCACTTTCTTAAGTTCATTCTAGCTGAAGCAAGAGTAGAAGTTACTTTATGACGCAAGTCTCTTACTTAATTGAGATCATCTCCTCCCGTCAGCAAATCATCGACGTAGAAATCGCGTAGAATGACCTCAGCAGTCCTTTTATCAACGCAATCTAAACCTAATTGTTTAAGACACCTCGTTGCAAGGAACGGAGCGCTGGCCGTGCCGTACGTCACGGTATTAAGCTGGTACGTTTGCAAGTGAATTGACGGATCATCACGCCAGACGATTTGTTGGAGATGTCTGTCATTTGGATGAACCACTATCTGCCGGTACATTTTCTCCACGTCAGCAGCAATAATATATTTATGCTGTCTAAAACGTAATAATATTAGTGTTGCCCAAATGCAAGACCAAGACAAGACCTTAGCCAGTCTTGGTCTTGGTCTTGCGTCAATACACCTGGTCTTGGTCTTGGTCTTGGTATTGCGCTCTCAGTCTTGGTCTTGGTCTTGCAGCAAGAGTCTCGCAAGTCTTGCGAGACTCTACTACTTAGACTAGACTACATTCAAATACCTATTAGCCTATTGCTGGGTGGCAGGGACATCGACGCGCAACCGCTTACCATGGATTCAGTACATGATTCTGGATCCCCATGCGTTGAAATTTTTCGTCGGCTTTTTCTTAATTTTTACGTTTTTTTCTGCAATTTTTTTTACTGTAAACTGTATAAAATCATTATTTCTATGTGACCCAATGAGATTTTTAATTAAAAAATATAAATTCACTTGTTTCACTTAAAACAGCAATATAAATAAAACTCGAAGGGGCTACCTGATCAGCTGTATTGCTAAAGTTCATTTGCGAGGTCAACACTATCTTCGTAGTTCGTACCTACGCTATTCGCTTTCAAATGCCGCGACAAAGGGACCGCAGCGTCAAGCGGTCTCCTCGTATTATTAATGCACTTGAAAATAAACTTTAAAATTATTACAATAAATGCTTGAACCTGACAAAAAATGCAGAAGATTGCGGGAATCCCCGCGCGGCGGCGGCGTCTTTGTCGGTAAATTATCAAATAAGTAGGTACGTAATACACTGACCGACCAACAGTTTATTCGCGGAACGTCATATTTTGCCAATCAACCATGAACCTTAATGCTTTAGCGATAAAGTTGAAAATCTGTTAAAGAAATATTGCGGATTGTAGTAGTTTGATGTGCTGGCTTCTGTACCATAACATCGGCTGGCTTAAAAACTGCTACTAGTACTAGACCTACTTGACTCGCTGTTAGTTTAAAATTTTGCTGAATAGAAGAATAATATAAACTTTGAAACATAAATACCTACATAATTTTTACCAACCTACTACCGTTAGATCTGCACATTAGACTTATACAAGTATATTATAATACTCTAAGTATATATACCTACAAGGTATGACTATGAAATGAACTTTGCTAGAAGTTATGCTAGGTACATTTTTATCACATATGGGAACAAATTTGTAAGTAACACGCTACCTACCTACTTAATAAATAGTCGAAACATATAATAACCAATACAATAAGTACCTTTTAGTGTTATGACAATACGGTTTTGATGCTGCGGAACGTCTATCAAAATCGGGATTGAAACCAAATACCTACTATAACGCCCAAATCTCAATTTGACTTAACTGCGAGACGCAAGTCTTGCAGGCTTAGTCTTGTTCTTGCTCAAGTCTTGCAGGGTTAAGTCTTGGTCTTGGTCTTGCTACAATAAGTCGGTCTTGGTCTTGGTCTTGCAAAAATGCAAGAACAAGACCAAGACTGCAAGACCAAGACCGATTTTGGGCAACACTAAATAATATCGATAAAAGATCATCCTGTACTACAGGTCCGGTCATCTGTATACTATTAAAAGAAGTGCCTGTAGTAGTGGCGCTGCTGGCATTAAAAAACCACTCTTAATTTAGAGGTGAGACTGCTGTCACGCAGAACTCCGTGATGTGGGAGGTAATGAGCGGAATATTCAACATTTTTAGATTTCGACATATTATGACCTAGACTTTCGTACTCTGCCATGAAGTCTTTGTACATCTTAGACAGTTGAGGCTGGCTTTTGAACCTGCGCTCTAAAGAAGAAAAACAATGTTTAGCCCTTAGAAAGGATTCACCTAACATATCGGGGAACATTTCAGTGGAATTCGAACACAAAATTGCCCGTTGCTCAAACGTGTAGTATTCTTTATAAAATGCTCCTCATAGTTTTTCTTCTTGTGAATACACTGATGTAGTACAGACCTCTTCAAATGGGCATTGTTCATATTTTTTTAAATGTTGTAATTGAAAAACCATTTCGAGGAATAGCGTTACTGATCATTACAGTCTAATTAATTTTGAAAAATATTCATATGTTATTGATATTTTTGATAAAATACGATTGACCTTCTTTGCCCTTCAAATTACGTACGACTTTGGCCGTACAGTTTTGTATCGTTGCCTCAGAAAATAAAAAGTAAGAGGCAAGTATTGTCTACAATCTGTCAAATGTCAAATTATTGTAAATATGTCAAAAATATAAACATTCTTGTTTATATCTCATTATTACATTACATACATTATTTCAACACTCGACAATATTAAATTTAATATACTGGAAGAGTTATGGAATACAGGAAGTGCTTTGTTCCAACTTGCAGCAATAATAGTAATAATGTCGCCGCGTGCGTTATTATTCTATTTCTAAGTCGCCGCGTCGATTGTTCTAGTGACGATAGAGAGTAGTATATTCCTTGGAGGACACTTACACATAAAAACACAATTTGTAAATAAATACGCTAAGCTAGGATTCGATTATTTAAGACGTCTATTCGGCCTATTGACACTTTGACAGATGTGACATTGTTGACGTTGTGTTGACAGATTAAAATTTTTAATTATGTACTAGTAAGGCAACGGCACTTAATCTTTATGCCACTGGATGATGTCACCTACCTTAAAAACTTAACATGATTAAATAATTTTTATTAAAATAACTATTGAGCCACTCATCAAAATATTCAAATTAGTTTCTCAAAATGCTCTAAATTTACAAAAAAATAACATAAAATATAATGGTTAGAAATTTTGGACAATCCCCATTGCCAAAATCTTGTGAGTTGATGATCTATGCTATTATTTAATTCATCATTACCGTCAGAAATAATCTTTGTAAAATTACATTTTACCATTTTTTATGGTGTCGAAGCATAACTAATTTTAGTTGGGCCTGAAACCAGCCATCCCAGTCTAGTTTCGCAAAGAATAGGTTGTCCATCTCGTAACATAATTCTTTGAGATCCCAGTAAGTCCCAAAAGATGTCAGCACCGAGCAGTATATCTATTGGGGCCGGTGAGTAAAAGTTAGGGTCGGCCAGACAAATATTAGATGGAATTTTCAATTTTAATAAGTCTACATGTCTACTCGGAATATTATCGGTAATTGAAGGTAGAACAAAACAATTAATGTTAATGGAAAAGTTATCGTTTAAAGATTTTATTGAGACAGGACACATTTTATTGATATATGAAGATGAATTATTAATACCTAATATGGAGTTGTTCACAGTATTGGCAGTTAAACCTAGTTGGTAGTACAGTCTTTCAGTCATGAGACATGATGTGCTGCCACTATCAAGCACAGCACGAGTAACGTATTGCTGACCGTTTTTACCTATGATCTTAATTAACGCCGTGGATAGCAATACGTCACCACGTTCAACACTCACAGAAAGAGACAAACCTGTACTAGAAGCTAACGGAGCAGGGGCGCTGGTCGCATCATCACTGTTAGTGGAAGTAATAGCCAAGTCTGACTTCTTCGAATGATCTGCGACATGCACCAGAGTATGATGCTTGCGCCGACATATTTTGCAACTTGCTTGTTTACAGTTATTAGCGTTATGTCCTGAAGATAAACAATTATAACAAATCTTACATTTCGGTAGCAATTGTAACCGTGCTTCATTACTCAGCGCCAAAAACTGAGGACAATTGCTTAATTTGTGCTCACCGTTACATTTAACACAACTCTTAGGTTTAGAAGAATTATTATTCACCTGATTATTCTTGTCTGTTTTATTATTGGAATCCTGTATTACCATTGTCCTGAGCTTAGAATGTTTACTAGTGTTTGAATGTTTATCAATTGTTGAACTTGACATTTCTAATGTTTCAATTAACTCAGCACGATTCTTAATGAATGTGAGGAACACAGTAAATGTAATCTCGTAGTCCTTGTCAAGGCGACCCTTATACTCTTCCCATTCACGGTAGGTTTTATTGTCCAACTTGTATCTTATAATGCGAATGAGTAAAGTATCCCAGTGATTAACAGGTTCGCCAAGAGATTCCAAGGCACGCAAGTTTTTATTAATTTGATCGAGTAAAGCTTTTAAATTCACAGACGACTCCTTACTTGATCGTCTCAATATTAAATAATGCTGAAACATGGTGTTGAATCAATAGATGTTTATTATCAAACCGGTCACAGAGTAATTTCCAAGCGACTGAATAATTAGCGGCAGAAAACTGAATTGAATTTATCACCACTGCAGCTGAACCTTCCAGTGATGACCTTAAATAATGAAATTTATTTATGTCGTTTATGTCGTCATTAGAGTGAATAAGGCTGACAAATGTATCGTGAAATTCCAACCAATTTATGTATGAGCCGCTGAATTTTGGTAATTGAATAGTCGGTAATTTAACAAAATTGTGATTATTAGAACGTGAACCTACCTCACTATCAGTTGGATCCTTTTTCTTATAATCATCGAGCACTTTCTGAGCTTCAGATAAGGTTTTATAATAAAGAGACTCAAACTCGCTACGTTCTAACATTTGACCATCCAAATTATCAGTGCTACATTCCAGTGCTATTTGCACCTCGTCATATTGGCTATACAATGACTCAAGCCTATTTAAACGCAATTGCAACTCACCAACCTCTGAAGGACTTATAGAAGGTTTTAATGAATTCAAATAATTCATGAATACTGTTACCCTTCCCTTGTAACTCGCCCTTTTTCTAATGAGCTCCTTATCCTCTGGCATTGCGTAAGCTGGTGCAGTCAACCTGGAATGTATACAATTCAAGTTTTAACAGCATCTAAAATTGTTACGATACCTGCCTGTAAAACTACTAAACTACCTACACATATAAAATACGAATCAACTGCTAACTTATTGTTAATTGTTTTCTTATACTTTTATACTAATGAGCCATCAAACGTTTTAACAATAACAAAATCAGTACAACCTAAGTAATTACTTTGTATTCACAATGCAATTATGAACCTACCTAACTTTTAATGTGATTACATGAATAAATGACCAGTAACTGTTACCTACCTAATAAAGTTATAATAATGCAGCTATTTTTATAGGTACTCTTTAAAAGGTATACATAACTTTGATTATCACAAGATTAAGATACTTACTAAAGTCTGATCAATGGGCATTGTTCATATTTTTTTAAATGTTGTAATTGAAAAACCATTTCGAGGAATAGCGTTACTGATCATTACGGACTAATTAATTATGAAAAAAGTCATATTTTATTGATATTTTTGATAAAATACGATTGACCTTCTTTGCCCTTCAAATTACGTTGGCTTTGGCCGTACAATTTTGTATCGTTACCTCAGAAAAAAAAGTAAGATTGTCTACAATCTGTCAAATGTTAAACTATTATAAATATGTCAAAAATATAAACATTCTTGTTTATATTACATTACATACATTATTTCAACACTCGACAATATTTAATATACTGGAAGAGTTATGGAATACAGGAAGTGCTTTGTTCCAACTTGCAGCAATAATAGTAATAATGTCGCCGCGTGCGTTATTATTCTATTTCTAAGTCGCCGCGTCGATTGTTCTAGTGACGATAGAGGATAGTATATTCCTTGGAGGACACTTACACATAAAAAAAACCATTTGTAAATAAATACGCTAAGATAGGATTCGATTATTTAAGACGTCTATTCGGCCTATTGACACTTTGACAGATGTGACAGTACTCTTTGGATTGATGACGTTGTGTTGACAGATTAAAATTTTTAATTATGTACTAGTCAGGCAACGGCACTTAATCTTTATGCCACTGATGACGTCACCTACCTTAAAAACTTAAAATAATTCAATATTTTTTTATTAAATAACTATCGAGTCAATCATCAAAATATTCAAATTAGTTTCTCAAAATACTCTAAATTTTCAAAAAATAAAATAAAATCTAATGGTTAGAAATTTTGGACAATCCCCATTATAACAATTTGTAAGCACTGATAGGGTTTTACAACGATTAGGTATATAATATAACTCTGTACTAACCTGGTTATTAACAGCTAATTACCACTAAATACAATCTGATAATAGAGTGTTGGGTGGAACAAATGATGATTACGATTATCCAGACCACGGAATATTCCAAATCTTCGCAATGACACAGCAAAATGAATGTCACACAACCAACTTCGCTTGTAACTACGAGTTATCCACCAATTCTCTTGAGATCCATAAAATAATAGCTGATCGAAGTTTTCCAACATGAAATCTTCTAATCCAGGCTCGATAGGACCATGTTCGGGATTTTACCAGGTCTTTCCGCGGGAGATGTAATAAAAACGACTTTTTTTTTTAATCTTTATTTATTAACGAAGGTTTGATCACATAGTGAACATGCCACCCTCATAGGAACTTTTGTTACATGCAAAACTTAAAATCTACGCTTAATTCCTAAATTAACTAATTTATATAATATTTTAGCGGCTTTGGATGCTGGAAAAGCTAAAATAATATTACAATCTCTTAATTGACACAAATTCAAATTAAATTGGTCTCTAATCAAGTACCTTTCCGCTCCGTTCCGGACACACTCCACCATAATATGAAAAGCGTCTTCAACCACATTGCATTCCGTGCAGTTTGGAGATGAAACTTTGCCCATCAATGCAGCAAAACTATTCAATGGGATGTGTCCGGAACGAAGTCTCAAACTTGTCACGATTTCTTGTCTACTCATATCGGCATTATCAAACCAAGGATAGTTCTGAATGGTTGGCTGCATCGTCCGATACCAAATACCTTTTGTCAATGATTTCTCGTCGAAGTATTCTTTCCACATTTCGTAACATTTTAATCTAACTAGATATAATATATCTGCCCAGAAAGGTTTATACGTCACAGGAATACCCTCCAAACACGCTTTTTTAGCTGAATGATCGACTTCTTCGTTTTCCTCAATGCCGATATGGGAAGGCACCCATTGTAAAACAATATTTTTATCTTTTAATCTATTAATAGAATCTATTATTTTGTATGCTACAGGATAACCACGAAATTTTCCAATACACTTCGTCAAATGTTGGAGTGCGCTTTTACAATCCGAATAGATTACGGAATCTTGAAAATCCACCGATTCAAGGTATGAAATTGCTTCGAAGATCGCGATTAACTCTGAATACATGACAGAAATGTTTGAATTTAACTTGAACTTATAGGTGGTATTAGTTTGAGGGTCAAAGAACGCAGCTCCAACATTATCTCCAACTTTAGATCCATCCGTATAAATCCTGTAATATCCAGAATAACTCCTGCTAAAATTACTACTACATATAGTTCGAAGTTGATAGTGATCGTACGATTTCTTAGCTTCGGTAACCTCTTTAATTTGTGGTTTAATCGTACAAGACAAATTCACACGGCTTATCCACGTATTAAGCGAAAACAATCCTAATACATCGCTGGAATATACGCATATGTTATTTAATGTTTCAGAAATATAAGGCCTTGGCAACAAATATTAAGTTTGTTAACAATTTCGCACGTGTCTCCATTTACAAAAGACTTAAGTTTCAAAAAGAATTTACCAGCTAAGTAATATCTGCGAATATGTAACGGCTGTAGATGTAGTTCGCATTCCATCACATGAATGGCTGTACTTTTAATAAAACCACCAATGACCCTCAAACATTGGTTTTGAATTTTAGTTAATTTATTTAAATGGGTTTGACAGCTATTATCAAATAGAAAGCTAGCATAATCAATTCTGCTGCGTATGATAGTGTGACTGTTCCTAAATTACCCTAGGCTGATAAAATTTTCGTTTTTCCTAATTCTGTTACTTATTAGTGTTTAGGTCGGTTCCCCCTAATGGGGAAGAGCCGCACCCCGCCGCCGTACGGCTTTGTAGAGCTCGTCTCCAGACTGGACACTCTCCCACCGATTGTAATTAATTCCCAAGAAGTGTTTTGCCTTGTCCCGACTTAGGAAGCTGGGGAACAAGGGGGGATACAAGAAAACAATTTCAATATAAAATAAGGTGGGGAATCCATCTATAAGGTGATTAAGGAACGACGAAGAAGACTTGAGAGGAATACAAAAGGGTAATTGATATGTAACACTTGCGTTGGAGGATATATTGTTTTGAGTTACGTTACTGAAAGTTCTTACAATAATCTGGTAACCCACCCCAGAGACGTAGGGCCACTTTACAACAGTTGCTACGTCTTACGTGCGCTGCCAGTCCTACTTCTAAAGTGCATAGGCCCTAGAGAGGGCCTGCTACGGTACCAGCAGGACACGTTCCCTATACTCAAGCATGTCTTACCCAATCCTAAGGTAAAGGACTGCGAAGTGGCTCTACCATTGAGCGAGACAAGTTTCCAGAAGTGCTGGACGCGTACTGTAATAATAACCCCTTATAACGGCCTACTCACCCTTTACTAAGACAATACAAAACTAGCGCAAGCGTAACGCATCGTCAGTCGGTTGCAAAATTCCTTACGAATTGCCTTGCTATACGCCGAAGTGGTTATTTTAAATCGTCACTTCTCACTTCCTTTAATCTACCCAAGTTGGGGATGCTTGCAGTGAAATCGGCGTCCTTCAATAATTTCTGTATACCTATCTAGCAGCGGGGCCTTTCCATCTGGGCATCCAAATTATGTGTCTCGCTAAATATTATTTTTTTGTATCAGTAAGAGGCCTACGGGGGCCGGGTGTGATTTAACGAGACACAATTTCTAACGTTCCTTAGAACGGCTATCAAACCAGTTAGTGGTACTTGGTGAAGCCTACCCCCGCTCCCAGGAAGTGTGCGTACATCAAGTACAATCTAAGATATCCTGCAGTTAGTCAGTCCATAGGGGAAAAGGTAGCCATCACTAACGTTTGATTGGTTTGTGTTCGTAAACAAGAACAACAGACTACAAGGTAGCACTATAATTCAAATTGGCCCTAACGAGTTGCAAGTTCGGTTTAAAGAAGAACTTTATTTCTCATTAAGACAATCGTCACTTACATGAGAACAATAAATCTTATTACTAATTATATTATATCAGTGCGGGTAGAAGAAAACAAAAAGAAATAAACAAACAAAAAGAAGGGTCATTGAAAACAAAATTGGAAGCGAGTTCACTGCATTTCTAAGATAAGGCGGTGGCACAAGTTAAAAGATGTTGCTGTTTTAGACACAAATATGCACAACACAATTAATATAATGTTTCGTCGCTGTAAATAAAAGTTAATAATTTAGTTTTAAATATGTTCAGTGAAGTCGCTTCTTTTACATCCTTTGGAAGTTTATTATAGAGCTGTGCTCCCCCATAGGTTAAGTTATTTTTGCCGTAGTTAGTTCTTACTCTAGACAATACCAGATGACAGGCTCGACGGGATGAGTATTTGCTTCTCTCACCTTCTGTTGTGAATGTAATGCGTGAATGAATCAGTTTGTGAATAATTTTATAGATAAGTATGCATGTGTTGTATATATAGAGTTGTTTGATGTTTAATAGCTTGGTCTCTTTGTAAATAGTTTTTGACGGTGTTAAGAAGTCATAATTGTGTAATATTTTGATTATTTTATTTTGTATGATTTGGATTGGTTTTAGACTAGTTTTAGATGAGTTACCCCATATTTCGATGAGATATAATAAATGAGGCTTAACAAGGGAGTTGTATATTAATAGCCGAGCTTTTTTTGGAATACATCTAACAATTTTATGCAGTGAGCCCACCAATGATGAAAGTTTATTTTTAATGCGTTGGAGGTGTGCCTTCCATGTCAAATTGCTATCAAGAGTTAGTCCGAGGTATTTTTCTTGATCAGTCCTTTTTAGTACTTCTCCGTTAATGCTTAGATTTGGGTAGTTAGGGAGCTTTTTGTTTTTTGCACAAAATATTATGTATGAGGTTTTGGAGGCGTTAATTGTTAAAAGATTACACTGGTACCAATTCTGTAGTATATTCAAATCATCTTGGGCATCTATTGTGATATCATTTATGTTGTCTCCAAAATAAAATAGGCATGTATCGTCTGCATAAAGGGCAAGGTGACCTTTTAAACCTGCTTGGTGTATGTTGTTTACATACACTAGGAATAATAAGGGACCCAAAATTGAACCTTGCGGTACGCCACATGTTAAGGGTTTGGACGTGCTTTGGTAAGCTCCGATTTTTACAACCTGATATCGATCACTTAAAAACGAATCTAGCATTTTATGGGCAGTTCCAGTTATACCAATACTTTCCAGCTTTTGTAATAGAAGTGTGTGACTGACTGTATCAAACGCCTTCTTTAGATCAATAAAGACTCCTAGTGCTACTTGCTTTTGGTCAATCTTTGTTTTTATTGTAGTTATCAAGTCAATAGTTGCGCCAAGGGTGTTAGATTTGGGTCGAAAGCCATATTGTTGATCGTATATGAAGTTAATTTCAGTCAAGTATTCGTCTAACCTCTTAAATATGATTTTCTCTAATATTTTAGAAAATATTGGTAGGACTGAAACTGGACGATAATTCCCGGGATTAGATTTGGTACCAGCTTTGTAAATTGGGGTGACTTTAGCTATTTTTAAATTTTCTGGAAATATTCCGTCCCTTAAAAGTTGGTTCAGCCTTCCATAAGCTGTGTGACTGCCCAAGGATCATGTCCTGGCTATGGTTGTATATAGTCTGTCGCACCCCATAGATGGCTTTCCCCGAGTCCCTAGAACCAAACGCATGTGTAGAATACCTCGATTAGGTCATTAAAAGGAACAAGGAAGGATAAAATATTCAACACTCACCCAATCCAATCGTTCACAGACACTCACTGAGATTCACGCGCCTTACACGCTACTTACATTATAGTAGAGTAATATAACCTAGTCTAAAATAACTAATCTGGGCTTAAAACCTAATACTAGCTTAAAACCTAATACTCGCTATTTCGCGACAGCCCACTTGTACATGGCCTCCTAGTGTTCACTAAATCTCCTAACTTCTAGCCTGGACTCGCAAGTCCGTCTCCTAAAGCGGGTCCAGCCCGACTGCCTATCGTCGTCCAAGACAAACTCGGACATGGCCTCCTAGTCTTTACTAAATCTCCTAACTAATCTAGCCGGACAAGCAAGTCCGTCTCCTAACACTGGTCAACCCCGACTGCCCTTCTCTCTACGTCCCGCAATCAACTGCCCCTTCGTCCTCGTTCTAATTTCTCACATCCTAACATCCACACCACTCTCAGCCCACATTCCTATACTTTCGCGCAGCATCTGTTTATCGCCCTTTTTTGTGCAATTTCTCAATTGTTTCAAGGGTTCGTTTAGGGTTTGGGTCGTTCTTAGAATTCGTACAAAATACTGCATCTTAAGTGACGTATTATAAAATATTGGTTTCGACGGATGGCTGGCATATGTGCCAGTCTGTTGTCCATAAAATAGAGAATTTATGTGTCTCCAAGTGGCGGCACCAAGTGTCAGTTTAAAATAAATATAATATTTTGTTATTAAATAGGTGTAAGGGACGGACAGTCACAATAGTAATGTATATACGACGTAAATGAGTGGGGGGTTTTTAATAAAATAAGCGATAAACATAATTTTAATACTAGAAATAAAGATAAAATACGTCAACCATTTTTCAGATTAGCCAAGGCATACATCTTTTATGGGGTACTGTGTTAAATGTTACAATAAAATACCTTGTGATATATTGCAATTAAATGAAAGAAATTTAAAACTCACATTAAACGTATACTTTGTAAATAAGCATACAAAAAATTAGAAGATTATATCCAAGATAAAAACGCTTGGAAACATGCTGGTCCATAGGACAATCTAGAGTCTAGACAAAATTAAACTGGTTCCTAATTTAATTGTAAATTTATTCTTTTTTTGGGCATTGATTTACATTCTGTGACTACATTAACTCACACCCTGACTTATGACTTGTAATTTTTTTTATTTAAATGAAAATCGTTTGCTTTTCCATGTTTGTAAATATGTGAGCACCATTGTATCTATCAGATAAGTAATTAATTTATATGTCATGGTTTCATTTTTAATCTAGGTGCAACGTCTTCTCATATTATTATTATATAATTAATGTATGCAAATTAATATTGTAAAACATTTTAAAAGAGTAACGGTGCAGTTTCTTGCCCATTCTTCACCATACGAAAACTACCTTTTGGAATGTGCGACTAGAATCAATTCTATTTTGTTGTAATTGTTGACGTTTAAAAGTGCCTTTTATGTGCCTATTTGAAATAAATGCTTTGACTTTGACTTTGATGTGTCTCAACAATTAAACGAAGAAGTATAAAAGTGAGGTATTATTACTAATTTGGTACAAGTGAATTAGTTTTACAGTTTTTTAAGTTCTGGACTACCATCGTCGGACCGATATCGGTAAAGCCCATTTCCTCACCCTGTTTGTGTTACGTTTCATCATAAGACTACTCACCATATATAGTTCGTGGTCCAAGGCTGGCTGCTACGACTCCTCCCAAGTCGTCGCATTGCTTGTTCACGTCGTTTAATGTGTTCCATAATGCTACAAACAGAAATAGATATATGTACATCATATGTTTGATAAACTCTTCAAGTATTTATTTATTTATTTATTTATATATACTTTATTGTACACCAGAAAATACATAACAAAAAATACAATTATGAATACAAAACATACAATGGGCGGCCTTATCGCTTTCTGCGATCTCTTCCAGGCAACCTTGGAATGGACAGTGAATGCGTGGATATAAAAAATGGGGTTGTTAATGGTGCAACATAATATACTATAATAGATACATAGATATATATATATATATATACTGCTGTATAATAGATACATAAATAAATACATACTAAATATACATATAAACAACGAAAATAAATGATGACTATAAATTATTGCAGATAGGAAAACAAAATCACAACAACAAGTAATGTTCCTTCACGAGTCTCTTAAATACAGTTAACGATTGCGCGCGTTTTATTTGAACTGGCAATGCATTCCATAAACGAGCGGCCTGAACAGAAAAGTATGTATTTAATACGAACTTAAGACGCGCCAGTTTTGTCCTAGTACACAATATCAAGTTTGATTTATTTGATTCTGCGGGTTAAGTAACACACTTACAGTAGCAATAGTTCATTGTGACAGTTCAACAACATTCATTGTGTTATTTAGGTATACTGTTGAGCAGACAATTTTTTTAACTTAAGAAGCAATGGATTAGCTATATCCTTCAAAATCATTAAGATTGGGATTGCTCGTGTGTTACGCAATTAGGGTGCTATTCTGAAGGCAACCATACATGGTGAGGTCTACCGTCAGATCTGACTTAACTATTCAGTTAACTTCTTCGATTGCCTCCTACCGTCGGAATGATTATACGGTCAGATAGGTCGGTCTGTTCACATAGGCTAAACGTATCTAAAAGTACCTACTGCAGCTATCTCCAATAAACAACGGAACATGTCCCACAAGAGGCCACGCTCCTGAGATGTATGGCGGCTCCGTAGTCTTGACATTCATCCGGATCCACAACCAGTAAACAGCGCACGCGATGCAGAATAGCGCAGCAGCGAACATTTTTGTATTTCTACGTTGTTACTGAAATGAGAAGTAGGTAAAGAAAATAACAAGTTCAGTCAATAAAGTCGTTCGTCAGTGATCCTTTTCTGAAAACTGGACTTTTGAACACATGTCATAACATAACGTAATCAGACTGTAATCGTCCCACTGCTCACAGGCCTCCTTTCGATGAGAGGCTGTAGACCGTAATCCACCATGCGGGGCCAGTGCGGGTTGGTGGATGTCACATGTCTTCGAATTTTTTTCACTAACTACCAATGTTTGTAAGAAATCAGAAATCCTGTACCACCAAACATAGCCTCGCGGTCCAGTTTGTCCATCTCATTGTAGTTATCGTTTTTAGTCTGAACCCATTGCTTTGAAAATACCACTATTTTGAGATAACCCAGGTAGGTGTTGATCATTTTGCCATCTCTACCAATACTGTATTTTGGTATCTCGTTTTCTTCAATTTCAAATGTATCATCACAGGCAAATGCCTAGTTTGGGGGTCACCGTCCCATCTATTCGTGTACAATAAAATATTAATATTAAATTTGAATCTTGGAAGTCGTCCAGCTCTGTGCTTACCCTTTTTTTAGCGCCTTTGCTTCACTGGTTTCGGACTCGTCTTTCAAACTCAGTGAGTTCGATTACCGTTCACTTTCTAGATTAAAAACATGTATACTTAGCACAATATTTATGTCCAGATATACACTAACCTTCTATTGCTAAATTACTGATCTAGCCTTTATATTGTATTTTATAAGAAGTCTGCCGGGCATGTGCGTGTTGCACTGGGGCACCAAGGGTTCCTTATCGTAATTTCATTATTTGAGAGCGTGGCTCTATGTTTGATAGTACAGCTTCACAGAAAGTAATATTCAACTACTACATTTGAAAGTAAAATTTAAGTCTTGTATAAAACTTACACTATGTAGGCAGGCATATTATAAGTTAGGGGATTACATCGCTGATAAAAATGCCTGGCTCAATATTCTGGTCCTGCTCCACAACCACGACTAATTGATTTACACTTTAAGATACTTTTGGAGCTGCTGAAGATTGTAAAACTATATTTGCATTGTATACACTCAATTTTCTATGTATTGTATAATTGCATAGCACAGATGTGAGTTCTATGTACGGTCAGCATCAAAAGTCGATTAACACTTCAGTTTTTTTAATCTCAGTTATTGAGCAAAATATTTATTCAAAATTGCAGCAGAAGTACGATGCAATTTTCAACAAATATTTTGCTCAATAACTGAGATTTAAAAAAACTGAAGTGTTAATATTTCGCTCAATAACTAAGATTAAAAAAACTGAAGTGTTAAACGACTTTTGATGCTGACCGTACCATAGAGCTACCATATCCCGGGTTTTATGTCTTTAATTGACTTGAATGTGCCCTGGCGCCTGATAGTATGTCATGCTCACACAAATGTCTCGCTGACGATTGTTGTTCTGTTACTATTTGCTGTTCTCTGGACGCTTTTAAAGCGTACGTCTTTTTTTTAGATCGTTCTCACATATAATTAAAAACTTTTTTACAAACAAAAACAACCGACTTCTAATAAAAAATAAATACAATATATATATACAATAAATTTGACTGATATATACAATGTATACAATAAATTTGACAGATTGTAGTAGCTTGATGTGCTGGCGTCTGTACCTACAACTAAAAAGTGAAAAATAAAAACTTTTCTACAAAAAAAAACACTACAGAGTGAAAAATAACTTTAATTTCGAAATTCGGTGTAAAAAAACGAAAATACAGAACCAACGACACCGACTTCCGAAATTAAAGTTATTTTTGACATAGCAGTGCTTTTTTTGGAAGTCGGTTGTTTTTTTTATCTTTTTATTTTTTAAACTTTGGAGATAAGGAGACAGGGAGAGGGGGACGAAAGCATTCCTTCTATTCTTTTTTTGAATTGAAATAGAAAGCTTATTAATAGAAGGAACCCCAAATGACTTGCAAATTTACTTATTTGACAATTTGACATGCATTACTTATAAGTATTCTAAAAAGGTCGACTTCCATTTGAAGTGTAGGGTTCCCTAACGATTTTGCGGTTATGTCTATCTAAAAATGTTAATTTAAAAAAATACTTCATGTAGCTAATTGTTCTGAAAGATCCCAATACCGCCATAAAAGAGCGTTGCATTAATTAAGTTATCAATTGACATACCTATTTCAAGTAGATTAAAAAAGAATTATATAAGTTGTGTTCTCGCTTTTCACTTCGACAGGGCTTGTAAAAAATCGCTGAAATAATCATTTGTTACGTTTTCATTTTTTAGGTTTTAACATTATATATACCTACTCAATATAGAGTCACAATTAACTCGAAAATGAGTTCAATCGTGTTGTGCATATAAGCAAACAGTAAAATCCTCCCCGAGTAAAACCTTTAAACAACTGTTTGTTGTTTGTATAAGTACACACGAAGTACTGAGTTTGTGTTGATCCGACAGCACGTTTTTTTCCATACAAACATAAACACGGTGCAGTTAATTTCTCCTTTCTGCCCCGTTAGGGATTTAAAAAAAAAACAGTTTTAGGACGTTTCTGATAGTGGTCGTAAAGATTATTTATTACAGAGTTAATTTACACTGTGTAGCACAGTAAAATCCTCCCCTACTAACTGAATTAAGTATCCTATTTTCTATGTTAGGGGTCGGTTTTTGAAAAACCCCAAAACTCGTAATTCTTGTTTGTCTGACAAAAGTATTAATAAGTACCGAGTTCGACTTAATCGCACCTCGTGTTAATTTTTTTCCACAAAAGCTTTAACCCTTCCTAAACCAAGCAAGAGGGTTTAAAGTACTAAGTTTTGAATTGGCAACTGGATTCATTTTTCTGACTGACTCTTTGACAATTCAAAAGGGCCTGTAAATGGTTTAATTGAAATAAATGCTTTGAGTTTGCTCTTTACCCCCAAAATTAAGTTAATGAGAAAGAGCTGAAAAAGTACTATTTTCTATTTTGGACCGTGAAATTGATAGCTGTTGATATTTTTACGGATAGGTACGGAACTCGAGAAAAAGTAATGATATAAACTCACTCTGTATTTACACCTGTACATATTAGTCATTTATTTTTATTATATGCGATGTATATTAATTACATTTGAACAATTGAAATAATATTCATTTATTTATAAGTAGTTGTTAAATACATACAATTAAGTACTTACACAAATTTTAGAAATCACATGGTTAGGTAGGTTCTTATTCAGAAATCGACCATTTATTGTGATTACTTTTCATCTGCACTACATAATAAATCTATAAAAATAGAGGTAACGGTTGTTAGTTTGGATGTAAGATGGAATCTCTGAAACTACACATCCGATTTAAAAAATTCGGTCACCTATAATTTCCAATTACTTACCTATTTTGAAACGGAAGTTGACGAAATAAATTATTCAAATTGATCTAATATTTGTATCTACTATAGGATCTCAATTCACCACAGCAAATGCAAGGCCCTCTACATAATATTACATACTCAAAGTAATTGGTACAGTCACCTTACGAAAACGTCCATCACCGATCGCCCAGACACAGGGTGGAGCATACGATGGAGGTCTGCCCCGTTTGGGCGGACCACCGCCGTGTCTTCGTAGAGGCGATCGGCAGCGGCGGCGACCTCTTGCGTGCGGCCCTGGTTCAAGCCATGGTCCGGAGCGAGAGGGAGTGGGAGGCAGTCACCTCCTTCTGCTAAGCAGTCATGCTAGGGAAGGACGTGGCGGGATGACTGAGGGAGAGAACCTTCCATCCTAGCCGCCGCGGGAGACGCTCCGGGCGTCGGGAGCCGCGCGACGTCTTCCGGCCATCGTAGGCGCGGGCCTGCGGACGGAGAGTGTAGCTCACCGTCCGATCAGATAGGACACCCACACACATATTTTTTATTTGTGTGTGGGTGTCCTATTTCGAAATATAATACTCTGTAACGCTAGCTGCGCCCCGCGGTGTCACCCGCAGAAGTTTCGATCCCGTAGGAATATTGGGATAAAAAGTAGCCTATGTGTTAATTCGGGATGTCAGCTAGATCAAATTTGATAAAATTTTGTATGGAGGTAATACAACATTTTATCAAATTTGATCTAGCCGTTTCAGCGTGAAGAAGTAACAAACTTATGAACACAGACACACACACAAACTTTCGCCTTTATAATATTAGTGTGATTAGCTGGGCGGACAGACGGTGACCAGTCTAAATTTCAATAATTCATACAAAAATTAGATAGAAAAAAATTATTTCAGTTTTCCCCGAATGTTCCAATTTTCCGGGCAACTTTTCAAATTTTTCTTTGTCATATAACCTTATTACAACTATTACGAACATTTTAAAACAAAACATAGCCAAATCGGTGTAGGCGTTCTCAAGTGATACGCTAGCCAACGATCAGCATTCCATATTTATTTATGTTGGTAAACATATCAACATCTTGAACAGGTTCATGAAATTTGTGAAGTTTAGAGCAAATAAGCCCAGGAGTATGTCAAAGTTAATAGTTGCAATTTGCACTGGACATGGAACAACATTGCTTGACACTTAGCATGTCAGTTTTGTTCAATATTGACCTGCTATATTAGTGTATGGTGACATTGGTAACTCTACCATTCTCTGTTCTGAGGGGTTCTCAGAAATTATAAATACTGTCGAAACTGTCAAATATTGCATTTATTCTTCTCATCTGTCATAAGTACTAAATAGTTTCTAATATAAAGCTTCCATTATCTTAAATTCTACGTCCTTCTCTCAATACTGATGAAATGTCCGTCGACTGGCTTCAGCATGACATCAAGTTTGAGCCGCATCTTGGTGTGGTCAGCCTTGATTCTGTAGCGCCGCACCACGTGAACGAGGGTCGCCTTCATTGACATCATGGCGTAGGCTTTACCTGGAACAACATCAGTAGTTAAATTAATCTTAAATTTTCCTGAATTTTGTTAAAGAGCTCCAAACTGGCATTGGACAAAGTGATATCCCATAATTAAATAATAAAACAAATTGGAATTTCACTCAACATTACCTATAGAATTATTTTAGAAAATTACTGGTCTATTTTTTATATGAACCTGAAAAATGTACCATTACCAGAATTTTGAAGGATTTTTGTGGAAGCAAGGTTTGCTTAGGAGTGCTTAGTGTAAAGCGCTTTTATTTTAAATTTAACTTTAAGATTGGTCCATCCATACCAATACAGTGCCGTTTTCCAAAACTGAAGGCAGCAAACGCGCTGGGGTTACTAGGCAGTCTGCCAGGTTCCAGCCAGCGTTCAGGCTTGAACTCGTTTGCATCAAGACCCCAGATCGGGCCCCTGTGGAGCCCGAAAATTAACAATAAACAGGTCCGACCGGCTGAGAGGGTGTAGTTTTCTGAAACATAGATAAAGTTAAATAAGAAAAGGTTGAAGAAGATAAAGATGTACGTTCTGTAGGTTTTGACAATGACATTTAATCAACCGATACGACTTTATTATAATATTATAACTTTTACAATATTGTACACAACAAACTATGTACACTAGGAACTAATGTAATCGATGTCAAATAGGCTATCAGGCGTCCGACGCTGCAGGCCTAAAATCAACACTCTGCAACGGAAAATGGCTATTCGTATCGTACGAGAATACCGCATTGTATCCTTTGAGGCGGCAACTCTCCATGCACACTTTCCGCCGCTGGGCATCTTGGCGGATATGGACGCATGGGTCTATAACCGAATTCATGTCATCCGTCAAAGTAGCAATGGCGTGCCAGGAATCGCTGTTGTTCGGCTAAAGCGGCAGGAACGGTGATATGCGCTGGAGTGGTGGCGTGAGCCGTTGCTACAGCCGCAATATTTGTATAAGCGCGTTGTCGAAGCCGTCCTACGACACTTCGAAGCTTGGCTGAAAGATAGATGCTGACCGGGCACGGTGGGTTCGGTGAGTACCTGAACGAGATTGGGCGAGAGGCCACGGTAAATGGCCACCATTGCGGAGGCAGATTGGATTCTGCACAGCACACGCTCGAGGAGTGCCCTGCGTAGGCTTCTGAAAGACAGGTCCTGGTCGCTACGATCGGGCGAGATTTCTCGCTACCAGCAGTAGTTAGGTCTATGCTGGCAGGACCGGAGAACTGGAGTGTAATGAATTTATTTTGTGAGACCGTGATGGTCCAATAGGAGGCTGCCGAGCGGAATCGTCAGAGGGCTGATCCCGCTCGAAGAAGAATGCGCAGGGGAAGCCAGCACCTCGGCGCCTAACACGCCGAAACCCCGCCTGCATCACCTAAGGCAGGCGGGAATTTGGGGTCGCAGGCGATTAGAGTGAGGACTCTGTTGGCCCACAGAGTGACCTCAGGGAAGACGGCGCACAGTGGTTATGTGTTGCTATGCACTCTTGCACAGGTAGGTTTCGGGGAGGCCCCTCTCGTCTCTCCAGAGATGTGCCCTAAGAGGCGTTGCACAGAGGGGGCTCCAGATCGGTAAATCCCACACTCCCTGATTTTATCCCCAAAAAACAGGCGCCGTTTGAAGGTTTCCCCCAGAAAACAAAAAAAAAGAAGATACTAATATAAACGACTAACCACTACCTAACTTTAATAACAAAATTAATTAATAACAAAATTTAAATGACCAAATGTTTTATTTAGAAAAATTTAAAAATCCCAATGTATAATGCTGCGCGCTCGTTTTATTTCTAACGACGTCAGGTCGACGGACTTATTTCCGTCTGCAGGGTTTAAAGGAACCTAACCAAACCGAACCTCGGGGTGCCCCTGACGTCGACCGTCTTCTTCTGGTTCACAAGCACAAAACAGACAAAATCACGTTTTTGTTCAAAAACCAATAGTAGGTGAATCGTCCGTTAGTTCGCTAATATTGATATTATTTTTACCTTTTTCAGTTAATCCATTTGATAATTAATAATTTATCCAGTAATCCATTTTGACCTTTAAACAATTTGGTCAATAGTGTAATAAATAATCTAAACATTGATATTCCAGACTTTGGTCAGCTGAACTTTTGATCAAATGACCATCGTTATTTTAAACTTTGTTGATTTGTACGTTGTTCTTTTGAAATTTGCTCGAGAAAGTTTTGATTTTCTAATATACAACCCAAGCTACTCTTCCCATTCGTATGGGAGTCCTCAGCGTCCGCAAAATTAATTTCGATGCACACCGATTAATTTCGATGTGCCGTGCTTCACCGAGGCTATGGATGCCTAGATACTCGCTTGGCCGAATTTGGATCCACCATCCATCTGCCCAGAGACGGTGGGATGAGCCGCTCTGCAGAGTAGTCCAGAACAATTTACTTGACACGTCTGCTAGTACTGCGGAGCTAGCGCGCCTGCTGGCTGTGGTGGGGTCATAAGTAGGAGTCGGGTCTTTGGCTTTATGCACTACCGTCGTCGAACATAGGCACTTTGTTCGACGGCACTACTATCCGCGTCTCTGATTCCCTGCGATTTGGAGCTCCGAGGATCCCAGTGCTCATGGTTTGTTCAATGAAATCTCCAAACGGCTCGTTGACACATCACGTGACCACAGGGCTGACTTTTAACTTGGCCAGAGGCTAAGCTTTGCCATACAACGTGGCAATACCGCCAGTCTCAAGCGAAAGTTTTTGACGCCATATTTTATCTTGTTAATAGTTTTAATTAGGTTAAGTTATTATATATTTTTTTAATAGTTTGTTAGTTAATTTAGTATAAAAAGTTTATCCACTGTACAAATACATACAAAAACAAATGTTACTTAGACGTCAAAGTACCCATCCGCATTGCCACATTGAATGGCTATGCGGATGAACGAGCCAGTCCCCCAGCCACGTGAAGAGTCGTTGAGTTGGCGAAAAATTTCCTTAAAAAGAAGTCGCGCACTCGGGCTTCATAAGCGTTTCGACCCCGGCTCAAAACTGTAGTTGCCTTTAAGGTTACAGTCTTTGCGTCGCTTGAGTGTCTCAGCGGCTGCAGCAGCGGCGCCAGCACGGCCCGCCGTGCGATATGATGACAAACGTGCGACACCGATACGTTGACAAACGCTAGACATCTTTTGTTTAGACCAAAGTATTGACTTTCGTGACTTAAGAGCATAAATAGACCAGACTATAGCCCTTGTTGGATTGGTAGTAGTGTTGACTATCCAAGATCATGAACTTACTAAGTTTAACATCTTGATCAAGCCTCCTGGCTATGACAGGCGCAATGGGGAAGAGCCTCATGCTCTCCTTGAGAACAGATTCCAAGTACACCAGCTTCGACAAGTCCATCTTCTCCACGTCTCTGTCTCCTCCCAGGATCTTTTGTATCCTGAAATGTAAATTAAAATCAATAATACGTACTTTACCTTTTAGGCTACTGGACCATTTTTACATGTCAAGTCAGTTCAATTAGATAGAAACTCAACTCAACTCAAACTCAACTCAAAGCATTTATTTCAATTAAACCTTGTACAGGCACTTTTGAATTGTCAAAATTAAAATAGTCCGTCAGTTAGTCAGAAAGGTGAAGCTAGTTGCCCATTCCAAAACGTAGATCTCTATGGAGAAGAACGGGCAAGAAACTCCATGGACACTCTTTTAAATCAAGATATTACAAATCGTGGGTACATTATTATTGTTGCTTCTATATGTGAGAACAATGTAAAAAAAAAACACAAATGAAGAAACATTTAAAAATATATAATTAAAAATAAGCCTTGGCAGTAAAGAGATGACCAGTCTCAACCGACGGCGCCCGTTCACGAACATGACGCGTGGATCAGCACCATCTAGCTCAACCATTTTGTAGGGAACCGAATGATCCAACACACGCGCCACCATCGATGAGACATTTAAGTGAGCATGACATGTTCTCAACTGCCATGCTCTTTCAAGTCAACATGAAAAACATCATAATAAACGGAAACATGGTTCTTACATTTACAAAATTTAAAAATGCTTCTAAATTATACAACACTATAGTTTGTAATTTATTTACGAAAATAATATATAATTAATCGAGTAGGTACTTAGAAAGAAAGAAAGAAAAAGTATTTATTGCGACTCGTATAGGAAGATTACAAACTAAACTAAACACTGAAGAAAGTTCTATACGAGGCCAAAGGCTCATATCTCAGTATGATGCTGCGACATTACGGACAGTTACAGAAATAAATAAATAATAAAATAGATATATGTAAAATATCACCAAAAAAAAATTTTTTTTTAATCCGCACCAGACGTAATCTTATTACTTGGCTATGCTTTAAGTGCCAGACGAGAAGTCATTTTATGGCATTGCTGTGACAAGCAAAAGCAAAAGGTCGCACGCACTGACCCTCCAGCGAAAATAAATAAATACATTATACACTTACGGCTGTCTAGTGGACCAGTACCTATTACAGTGAATATACCAATAAAAGTGGTATGTGGTAGTCAATTAACGGCATGGATGAAATGGAGAAATAGAAATAAACGAAAGATGAGAGTGTTATTGAGTTAGGTACAAATCTTACAAGAAACAAGTGACAGAAACGAAACAAAATATTGTGTAGGTCAGCAATAACAATTCGTCTAAAACGATGCTGCCAGTAAATGTGTGGAATAAACAAGAACATTTATTAATATCTAATATGATAGATGTTGTCGACTGCAATTTAATTTGATAAATGAGCTGTTTGTTTTATATTAATAAAATTAAATTTTGTTCGAGAACATCCATCGGTTTCTTACTAAATTTCAACTATATCCGACGATCCTGCATACTTAACTCTTTTGTTGACTGTACCTAACGAACACAAAATAAACACAAGATGCGAAACAAGATGTCCCTGTTCAGTGAACAATCGCTGCCAAACGCTCGGACCGCCATTGCTAACTGCGTGCACATCAAGGGTAGGATTAAAGTTTGGTATATTTTTGAAGCTGAAGTAAATGATGTTTAAATTTTAATCTGAAAGTACCAACTGTCTTTATAACACTTACTCAGCAAATACTTTTTCCTGGGCTTCATGGTGAGACCCCAACAATGTCATGGTGAACGTGAGCACATTAGCCGAAGTGTCATGGCCGGCAACGAGTATAGTGTCCACGTGCTCTCTGATCTCTTTGTCGGTAAACGCTCCCTTTTCAATAGACAGCTCAAGGATGAGGTCCATGAAAGGTTTGAATTTGGTTCCTTAAAGAAAGTAATAAAATATTTGAGGCAATCTCGTTGATGTCGTAAGAAAGCGCGTGTAAAGAAACTTTACCTGGTATTATACTCCTTTCAGCGCACTTATTTCCATTTAACTTAGATTTACTATTTTGAAGGACCTGTAACAATTTTTGTTACATGGATTACTTAACCATCGTTGTAACATGCAAATCAACCAATATTCTAGTAATAAATAACTTAATAGCTAATCTTTTATTTAAATGATAAATTGACAGTGATAATAAATTAGATAAATTTTAATAAATAGCATAATAATGAATGAATTAATACTACTGTGATTTCAAACAAACGTCTTCAGTAAAATACTTAAAATATATGAATTGTTAAGGGGTGTGGTGACCTGACTTACAGGTTTTGTAAATAACCTAGTTTAGGCACCAGTGTTTCACATATTAAGTACAAGATTGTATTTGTAGACTAATTGTAACTTTAAGCTGTAATTTGTGGTCAGAAAAATAAAATCTATTCTATTCTCATGATTTTATTTCTGTAAGTAGGTATAGGTAAGTAGTTATTCTATCATATTTTAAAAACAAGATGAGGTGGGCGTTTCCTATCTGACTGCTCTGAGAAGAAAGGCCGAAATAAACTCGGAGGTCACAGTCTCTTTTAAAGTCCAGACATAATCTTGGTTAGATCATGTGCAGACCATGTAGATTGATGTCTGAAATGGTCTATTGAGTAAGGACCATACAGATTTAAGTGGACATGTCCAGTCAGTGCACACATTTGTCATTAATCGTGTAGCTCGGAACTTAAGGACGACTCGACGAAAAGAAAGAACATCTGGGTAGGCCTACAGAAGTACTTAAACTGCTAGATTATCATAAAATTTGAGAAGGAGAAAAAACTATGACCCACTACGTAGTCCTCATATTAAAATTATATCATACTTCATAAAGTAAACAGAAACAGTTTCTTCATGTCATTGTGTATATAATAATCATCTAATGTCAAAGTGTATCCATACTAATATTATAAATTCGAAAGTAACTCTGTCTGTCTATATGTTACCTTTTCATGCCTAAACCAGTCAACGGATTTCGATCAAATTTGACACAGAGATAGATTGCATCCCGGGGAAGGACATAAGATAGTTTTTATCTCGATATTCCCACCATCGACACTTATGTGGGTGAAACCGCGGGGCATTGCTAGTATAAAATAAAAAAAAAACAACATTCAGATGGAAAAATTGGAGCGACTCAATCCCAAGCCTTTTTATCCTCTTTATAATCTTAAACGGTTTATAATGCTTTAATTATCGATATCGCGCTATTTACATCGTCAGTAATTAGCTGCTGACGTTTAAGTTTAATCAAAAGTGAAGTGTCATTTGCAAACAACACTGTATCATGATTATTCTTTATGAAGTAAGGCATATCATTAATTTAAATAAGGAACAAGAAAGGACCAAGAATTGAGCCTGTGGGACTCCCGTACTATAGGTCCGGCAGATATTTACCCCTTGTAAAGCTGTTTGCTATGTAATAATGTATGTTTATTAAAAATCTTTCAATCGCGGGAAAAGAGTTCCTGGAAGGATTTGGGGGAGGCCTTTGCCCAGCAGTGGGACCGCATAGGCTAGCAAAAAAAAAATCTTTGCAATTTGTCTAAAATTAATTTCTCTAAAATTTTACTAAAGCGTAGGTGTAGTGTACTGAAATAGGCATATAACTTGTGGGGTCTGATGTACTACGTGATTTGAACAAAGGAATTATTTTACTATTTTTATAAAGTCCGGAAACTCCCCACAGTCAATAGACTTAGCAACTTCAGAAACAGAATTACCCCACAGATCTGGGGGCTTACTCTTCAAACTAATTTTAATTCCAATGAAATGCCAATACGATTCCAATGTTCATTTTACGTGATTCGGTACTCAAGAAAACAAATATTGTCACCATTGAAATGAAATTGACATTGCTCCGCCATTATTTTGTTACACGTGAAGTTAGCTGTGTTACGGGCTGCAATAGTGTGGTTCAACTCATTACGTTAAAATGCTATATCCTTTAAAAGAGGCAAATAAATAAATATGGTATAAATAGTTCTTTCATTGATTAATTATAAAGTATTAAATTCATTTGGGCGTCAGAAAATGATTAAAATCATAAAATTAATGACAATATTGTTCGCGTTTAGTTATTTTTAGTAAAAAAAATTTACTGTCTGCTAAGTTACTTAACTAATTAGTATTCAAGTTTTATACAAATGATACCAAAGTAAAAAGATAAGCAACTGCTTTTTAGAGTAATGTTTTTGTAACGAACGCCGAACGTGTTTATGTGAATAGTGAACATGACTGAGTTATATACCAGTGAACTGAAAAATAAGTAAGAATATGTAAACGTTATAGTTAGAATAAGATAGTTAAGACCCTAAAGTACATAGCGCGGGAGTCGATATGTGCTACTACTGTTTTACTGAGTAAGATTTTGATTTTGTAATTAAATTTTAAGGGTTTGTATTGTTATAAATAGCTTTATAACTGGTTTGTTTTTATTATTAGTTTTCGTATTTGAATCTGATACGAATATTTAACGTAGAACTTTTGATAATTTTAATGTAAGAAGAAAAATTATAAAATTATTACGTAACTTGAAAACAAGGTTTTTTGTTTATAGGAATATTTGCGAAATTTTAGTGTCAAATGAGAGGATTATGTTTAAAACTGATACCTATCCTAGTTTGAATTATGTAAATCGGTTTACGGGTTTTAGAGATAGAAATAATTTTGTATAATGAAGAGAAAGAAAGTTTTTACTGTATAGAGATAGGATAAAAATGTTGTTACGAAAGAGGAGTAAAATCCTTGCTCACTTTATAATTTGCTTTAAATTCGTATTCATTCATAGAAAACGCTTTGTACGACGCTCATTTCGTCTTTGTTTCAGTTGTTTCTTATGGGAATTACGTAATAGTACATTATGATATAAGTGCGGTAAGTTGAAAATTACAGCCGAGGCGATATTGCTTGCCCGAGCCGTAGGCGAGGGCTAAAAGAAAGCAGAGGCTGTATTTATCAAACCGCACGTATGTATGTCATACGACGTTTTATAACATATTTGCGAAGAAATAAATAAAACTCGGACTGAATTTGCATATTTGCTTGTTTTCCATATGAAGAAATTTTGATACGCTTGTAAGTATCTATCGGTCGATTTTTCGGGCGAGAGGCTTAGAGTAGCCTTTTCGCTGCCTCTGAGACTTCTGGCGGTGTGGAATTAATAAATACATCATTACTTGACGACATTTTCAAATAAAAAAAAGTACAGCGAAAAGAAAAAGCGCGCGGAATAATTTTTACTTTTTAACAGATAAGCGATTCGCGCGTTCGCGCTTTTTTTTTCAGGCATACATAGGCACAAAACAGCCAGTATTATTAATAAAGTAAATTAATATTTTTGTTTTGTTACAGATATTAATGGTTGTAATTTATTGTCAAAATTAATTAAATTAAAGAATTAAATGTTTATTTATTATATTTTATCTCCCAAAGTTAATTTTATTCATAAAATGTTGACATATTTTCTGATATAAAAACTCTTTGCTAAGATTTAAAAAAGTACCGTTCGTTTTGACGGAGCATCTTGATAAACCGTGCGATTTACTTTACATTACCGCACAAGTGCGTAATAAGATACATTACGATACTGAAATTGGTGAAATAAGAGACCCTTTACGAGTAAATATGTTATAAAACACTATATATTACTGCTTATCGTGCCATATACTCTTATAACCCACAGAAAACCGCTTAAAACGCAAAACAATTTCTAAAAAGTTACACTTTTGTTATTGGAATAATCACAATCAACAAACTATCCCAACGCAATATTGATGCAATACACCGCTGTCAAAATACATTCAAGAGTACCGTTTACCCCATGCCAAGCCCAATCTCAATTCCACTTACTTCCCCAAAATGGACACCCAATGTAAAAACCAATTGGCGCTAGCATCGAACTCAAGAGTACGAAACGTCACAATTTCAATGTCGATCTATCGGAATTAAACTCAAGAGTAAGCACCCTGCAGTAATTTTACCGACTTAAAAAAAGGGGAGGTCATTTACATTTAAAGTGTGAAAGGTTTTAATTATATATCTGTACAATTAATATGTTCAAAATAATATTCCGAATCGCAAACATTAACATTCCAAGCAACAGAAGGTGATAAGTTAAAGGGATTTAGTAGTTGAAACGGGAGTATCTGAAAATAAAATTTTCAAAGGCTTCGGTGACTTGTGAGTCTGATTTAATTATGTTGTCATTAATAGACATGCTGTTGTCAGGTTACTTACTAGACCTCCCCGTTTCACTATTAATAAAAAATACAAATTAAACTCTTGGGTAGCAATGGAATCCTAAGGATGATTGCAGACAGACCAGTATCGGCACTAGCTGAGGTCGCTTATCAGGCTGCATTTTATCGATCAAAATAAAAAAGTAATTTAATAAAATTAAATCCACTTCGAAAAGAAATTACTCAAAATTATGAAATAACTTTAATTTCGGAAGTCGGTGGCAAAACACTAAAACTAAAATACAGATCCCAAGATACCGACTTCCGAAATAAAAACTTATTTCATGATTTTGAGTTAATTTCTTTTTGAAGTCGATTTCATTTATTTAATTTTCTTTTTTAAATTTAATAAATTACTAAAAGAAAATTTCAGTTCCATTGGCTTAGACCTTAACCTTTCAAAATGCGAAATTTATCTTCCCCAAACGACTGACAGACAGACTACCATAGCAAAATTTAATACAATAGCTCCAAATATCAAAATTACGGAAAGAAATTCTCTTCACCTACTAGGGTCCCCAATTTTTGACGAATCCTTTCCAACATTCATTGAGGAGAAGATACAAAATTTTAATGATGTCTCGGAAAGACTTTTCAAAATTAATATTCATTCGGCCTTCACACTCATTCGGTATTGTTGTTTTGGACCAAAATTTACTTATAGCCTTCGCTCCTCTCATCTAAGGAAGCATCCACAACTTTTAGAAAAAGTAGACCAAATTATTAGAAACACACTAACTTCCATCCTAAATGTGGCCCTGGACGACCGTGCGTGGCAGCAAGCCACACTACCCATTCGCTTGGGCGGTCTCGGCGTCCGCAAAATTTCAAGTATAAGTTTACCAGCCTTCCTCTCCTCGGTCCACAGTACCGATAAATTAACCAGGAACATTTTATCTTCCTCACTGGTCGATTATGAAGTACCGTGTTTGACCGATGCGTTGAACGCTTGGAAAATGGCTTGTCCCAATACGGTTTTGCCCGATAACCCGTCTTCCCAGAGACGGTGGGACGTGCCGCTCTGCAGTATTATACGGAATACCCTTGTAAACACGTAACGTAATACTGTTGAGCGTGCCCGTCTGCTGGCTGTGGGAGAATGGGAGTCAGGCTTATGGCTTCAGGCGCTCCCATCATCCACCATAGGCACAATGATGGATGATTCATCGTTTCGGCTCGCTACGTGTCTCCGCTTGGGCGCACCTTGTGTTGCTCCGCATCGATGTCACTGCGGTGAAGCTGTCGACAGTCTCGGACACCATGGCCTGTCCTGTTGCAGGAGCGCAGGTCGCATAGCACGGCACGCCAGCATCAACGATATTATTCGTCGAGCCCTTGTCTCCGCCGGCGTACCAGCGGTGTTAGAACCAAACGGCTTGGTACGTGACGATGGGAAGAGACCAGACGGCATGACGTTGTTGCCTTGGAAGGTGGTATGGGACGCAACGTGTGTCGATACCCTTGCGCCATCTCATGTTCCTAGCACGGCGGGCTGTGCTGGTGCCGCTGCTGCGGCTGCTGAAACCCTCAAGCGGCGCAAATACTGTAACCTTTTGGGCAATTACAGCTTTGAGCCGTTTGGGGTCGAAACGCTAGGGTCATGGGGCCCGAGTGCGCGTCTCCTTTTTAAGGAAATTTCTCGCCGACTGGTCGACGCTTCACGTGACCAGAGGGCTGGGTCGTTCTTTGGTCAAAGAATTAGCATTGCCATTCAACGTGGCAATGCTGCCAGTCTTCTGGGCACGTTTCCGGATGACAGCGATGCGGACGAATACTTCGACGCCTGATTTGTTCTTTATTTTTATTTGTATAGTATGTTAGTTAGTCATTTAATTTAGTATCTAGTGTAAATAGTTAGTACTTAATAAAATAAGTTAACTGTATATTTTAATTGAAATAAATAAATAAATTACTTCAATTTTATTTCCAATGAGTTATTTCAATTTTATTTATTATTTATTTTCAATATTTGATCTCCTGATGACTATAGTATTAAGGTAGTGTAATACTATCATAATAATAACAAAATATGGACATTTGGATAGTCTGAATTAAACGTCTATTGTTGATACGGTGGGTGAATTATTGGAAGCTGATAATGACTACTAAGGGGGTGACAATTGCGGTAACTGCTAATAGAGCTGTGAATGGAATGGGATGGGATGGATAAGAAAACCAACCTGCACCGATATCAAATCTATACTAATATTATAAAGCTGAAGAGTTTGTTTGTTTGTTTGTTTGGTTGGTTGAACGCGCTAATCTCTGAAACTACCAGCCGGATTTGAAAAATTCTTTTTGCATTTGATAGCCCAATTCTTGAGGAAGGCTATAGGCTATATAACATCACGCTATGACCTTTAGGAGCCGAGCAAAACGGAAAAAAGTCAGAAAGAACGCTAAGCAAAAACGAAGTAATAGCGCGGGCAGGCGATGCGATACGACGGGGTGGGTCGGAGTAACAAGAAATTTCACGCGGACGAAGTCGCGGGCAGAAGCTAGTAATATTATATAAGGGCAGGACCGGAGTAATTTGGTTGGTAGAGGGTCTTTTTCCCTTCACTGAAAGAACAGTAGGACTATAAAACGCTATCTCCTTACCGTGTTCGACATATTGTGCACTATCTCCAGACAAGCATCCTGTTCCTTCTTGAGTTTGCTAAATTTGAAGGTGTAGGCGGTATGCCACCAGGGCTTTATAAACCGTTCCATAAACGTTTTTAAGAGTAACTCCAGGGCTTCTACGTACTTGCTGTTGAGGTTTGAGTCTGTATAATCTACTCCTAACGCTGTCACTGAAAACAATGACAACATGCTATTAGTTATTACCTGAAGCCTTGGTGATGTTGATAAGGATATACGTATTTGTAAAAGGTTAGAAAGAAACGGCAAACTTACGGCAAATAGTCTCCAAAGCGTTATTTCGTATGTATGGCAAGTGGTCAAAGAGTCCTTTTCCAACCTCCGTCTCGAGGTCTTTCACCAGCTTCCTGGACTGGCTGTTGAAGACGCCCATGAACGTGTCCAGGAGTGTCTGACTGAACGCTGGGTTCAGAAGCTTGCGGTGATCCTTCCATATAGCATCTGGGAAATTAAATATTGTCAGACTTTTGTTGTACCGACAAAATTAAATCTTTAAATTATGTTGTGTTTTCACTAACACTAAGCTACACGCAAATGATTGCTGAAGTAATTGCGCGCTGTTGGATTATATAACTTGCGACGCTGAGTCACAATTTTTGTTAAATTAGTGTGACATAAAAAGAATATTGGTCTGTTATTTCATAGTACACTGTAGGTAACTATAAAAAAAACTCAAGCAGTTTAATAAATGACCGGCCAGTAAAAATGTTCGAATGGGCAGATAGGTAAAGAGTTCGGCAGTTCATAGGTATGTGAGCAACCGCACAAGAACCGAGCGAGCGGAGCGAGCGGTGCCGCAGAAGCCGCCGCTACTTCCAAGTTAGATTTCTCACCGACTAATTCCGATTTATTAACTCAAATCACACGTACCTTTTAAACCAAAGGTAACGTTAAGCCATTTCACTGCTAAATATTTATTTAATTACTCTGTAGATAATAAATCTGATTTTTGTTTAGTTTAATGTTTTAAATGTCTGGGCCAGGTCTTGGACTAGGATCGTTATCAATCAATTTGCCTGGCTGTTTGATTTAATGGATGAATACCATTTAGACCGCTAGTTAAAACGCCGCTGTTTAGTAATAAAAAAATATGCAGTTAAAAACACGCTTTTACCACGCACTAAAAGTTATAAAATAATTAAATGGGATTTAAAAAACCGTAAAAAATTATTTATAAGTAATAATGAAACCTCGATGTTTTTTCAAGTCGTTGAAACCGTGCGAAGCAGGGGCCCGCCCCTGCTTCGCACGTAATGTTGTAATAATTTACTAGATACCCGTATCTAGTAAATTATTACAGCGTATATGGAACTTACATCTCGCAGTGACTAAGCCGTGTCCTAGCCATGATTTAGCAAAGCCGTAAAATGGGTCCTTTTCCATGCACTTGTTCGCAATTGTGAGACAGTCATCCGGGTCGGTAACACCTGGTAAATAACAATCAGTTAATTATTCATGTAAAAAAGTTGTTGAAAGCGGTGAAGTAGAGTAACATTGGATACTGCGTTTGTGATTTAGTTTCCAAACATGTAAACAAGTATGTGTTTTTAGAAAAACAATTTCAACTAACGTTCAGTTTTTTTTTTCAGTTTGCTCAAACTCAAAACATTTATTTCAATTAAACCATTTACAGGCACTTTTGAACTGTCAAGAAGTCGGTCAGTCAGAAACATGAACCTAGTTACCCATTCCAAATCGTAATAGGTACGGACGCCAGCACATCAAGCTACCCAAATGTCAAATTTTCCCAATCAACTTTGAACCATATGTTTTAGCGATAAAGTTGAAAATCTATTAAAGAAATTTGACAGATTGTAGTAGCTTGATGTGCTGACGTCTGTACCTTATATGGAGAAGAACGGGCAAGAAACTCTTTTAAATTATATTGTTACAAAAATATTAATAACCTACACCTACCTTCCTATATTGAATTTACAATTGTTATTTGTGAGAGCGATGTAATAAAGACGTACCTACTCGTTAAAAGCGTCCAGAATATAACTAAGAGAAGACCAGTCCCAACTGACGCGGCGCCCGTTCGCGAATACGCATGTATCAGCACCAGTCAGCTCAGCCATTTTGAAGCGAACATAATGGTCCCCCACATACGCCTCCAACAGCAAGACATTTGAGTGAGCATGCTCTCAGCCGCCAGGGTACATTCAAGTCAATAAAAGACATATCTAGCAAATGTTATTCTTGTTCTAATGTTATTCTTATATTCTGGTTATAAACATTTTCTAAGTTGTTTTCTGGTATTGCACCTACTGTGTATTGTCTCTGCATTACTTTGTACAGTTTTTACTTGTGCATAAAGTTTTAATAAATAAATGGTAGCTTAATAACCTTAAGCTTAGAAACCTTAAGCGGCAGCGGCGAGCGGAAACACGAAAAATCTGACCAAGGATGGATTAAAGTGCAAAATAAGAGATTAGTTAATCGGTTCGCTGGTGTAAAAGGAAAAGCGGAACCAAATACTAAGTTTAGAGCCGCTGATAATCGAATTCCCCTTTTTATTAATTATGTGGATAGGGAGACGAGTGAAAGCGATATCATAGAATATATTTTACAAAAGACGTGGATAGCTGTTACTATGAAGAATATTAAAATGAAGACACAAAAATCGTATGATGCCTATAAAAATTTTGTACCACAAACTAAGTTATCAGTGTTTCTTGACGATGCACTCTGGCCGGAAGGAATACAGTTTCGCCGGTTTATTTATTTCAATGACCACTTTCAATGTACGGTCAGCATCAAAAGTCGATTAACACTTCAGTTTTTTTAATCTCAGTTATTGAGCAAAATATTTATTCAAAATTGCAGCAGAAGCACGGTGCAATTTTCAACAAATATTTTGCTCAATAACAGAGATTAAAAAAAACTGAAGTGTTAATATTTTGCTCAATAACTAAGATTAAAAAAACTGAAGTGTTAATCGACTTTTGATGCTGACCGTACCAGTGACCGGAATGCACTAACTAATCAATCTCATAATGTATAGCTGCGTAAACAGTGGTTATTCTTTGGAAATTGATGCAGTAAACTTGATTAGTTTCAACTGTAAAAATATTATGAGGTCTGTGGACTGTGTGAGAAGACTGTGTGGTACCGCTGACATCATAGCACTCCAGGAGACGTGGCTGCTGCCGCATGACCTCACGTTCCTAAGCAGTATTCATGACGATTTCGGATGCACGGGTACCTCAGCGGTCGACACCTCGGCGGGCCTACTCCGGGGCAGACCGTTCGGTGGCGTAACCTTGTTGTGGAAAAAGACTAAATTTCCGGTGGTTACCGTTGTGAAATGTGATAGTGTGCGTTTAGCCGCGATTAAAATCAAGTTAAATAATAATTTCTCAGCAATCATATTTTCGGTATACATGCCCACAGACTCAAGGGACAATTTAATTGAGTTTACCTTTTTTAATTGAGTGTTTAGGTGAGATTAACGCAATAATTGAATGTCAAAGTGTGGAATCAGTGTACCTTCTAGGTGATTTTAACGCCCATCCCGGTGAGTTATTTGCATCTGAATTGTTAAGTTTTTGTGCCGACCAGTCCTGGTCCTGTATTGATATACAGTTGCTACCTACCGAAACCTTTACGTTTATTAGTGAAGCGCACGATAGCCGGCGGTGGTTGGATCATTGTGTGTTGACCGAAGCTGCGTGCCGCTCAGTTGTAGGTAGCTCTGTATTGTATGGCACCTACTGGTCTGACCATCTGCCCATTTTGTTAAAATGTAATTTTAATCTTTTAAAATCTAAAATTATTATGTCTACCTCCACTCGAGAAAATAAAATAAAATGGGGTGAGCGTAACATAGATCAGATTGAAATGTATAAAAATAGTTGTCATTCCAAATTAAGGGATATCGATTTTCCTGCTGAGTTAACTTTCTGTGGCCGATCAGGATACTACACATAGAATAATAATAAATCAAATGTATGATAATATTGTGTCGATACTTTCCGAAGCCGCAGAATATATAGCTACATTGTAATGAAACGGAAAGGTACATATGTTACGGGTTGGAATAAATATGTACGCGGCGCTCACGAGAGGGCGCGACTGTATTACCAGGTATGGTTATCAAATAATAAACCTAACTGTGGTACTATCTACAATGACATGTGTGTTTCAAGACGTTATTTTAAGTCAAGATTGAAATGGTGCCAAAATAATCAGTAACACATTAAAATGAATATTGTTGCTGAACACCATACAAATAAGAACTTCAATAAGTTTTGGAAATTAAGTAACCAGTTAAATCTTAGACCTAGTCTTCCCGTGAGCGTAGCTGGAACCCATGACCTAGGTGATATAGCTAATGTTTTTCTGCGTCATTTTAATGTGCAGTCACCACTGGGGCCGGCCTCACCGACGATGCTCGATGCTGGGGCTCATGCCTCAGAGCTGAGTATCAAAGTGAAGTAGCCTCCGTGATAAAGAAAATGGTGAGCGGAAAGTCCCCAGGGCATGACAGCCTCAGCATTGAGCATCTGAGGTACGCTGGAGTTCACCTTCCGAGAGTGCTGGCTTTATTTTTAAATCTGTGTCTATCCCATTCTTATCTACCTGAGAAAATGATGCATACCATCGTAGTGCCTGTTATTAAAAATAAAACAGGTGACTCTTCAGATGTCGCAAATTATAGACCGATCTCTCTGGCTACAACTATAGCTAAGGTACTGGACGGTCTGATTGAGCGACACTTAGAGTCACACTTAAAGTTGAGCGATGCACAGTTTGGTTTTAGATCAGGTCTCTCAACCGAAAGTGCTATTTTGTCGCTCAAGCAGACAGTCCACTACTATACAGCGAGAAAAACTCCTGTCTATGCCTGCTTTTTAGACTTGTCAAAAGCGTTTGACCTAGTGTCTTACGACAAGCTACGGGACAAGTTACAGGATACCAGTGTACCCAGGGAGATCGTTTCTGTACTGAAGCATTGGTATGGTACACAGAAAAATCAGGTGAGATGGGCTGGCACTCTCTCGGACGAGTACAAGCTGGAGTACGGAGTGAGGCAAGGGGGACTCTCCTCCCTTCTTCTTTTTAACTTCTATGTGAACGAGCTGATCGAAGAGCTCAGAAGCACTAGAATCGGCTGTCATATAGATAATGTCTGTATTAACAATATAAGCTATGCTGACGATATGGTGCTGCAGAGCCGCTCGATCTGTGCGTTGAGGGAGCTCATCAAGATTTGCGAGACTTACGCAAACACTCATGGCCTAAAATACAACTGGACTAAATCTGAGCTTATGATATTTAAATCAGGTACTAAACACTATGAAAATGTACCTGATATAGTCTTAAATGGTACCCCTTTAAAAAGGGTTACTAAATTTAAGTATTTAGGTCATTGGGTCACTGAGGATTTAAAGGACAGTACTGACATTGAGAGAGAGCGCAGGTCGTTGTCTGTTCGATGTAATATGCTGGCTCGCAGGTTTGCACGCTGTACAACACAAGTAAAGGTAACGCTTTTTAAGGCATACTGTCAATCCTTTTACACGTGCAGCCTGTGGGTTGGCTATTTGCAGAGGGCATACAGTGGCCTGCGAGTGCAGTATAACAATGCGTTCAGGATGCTGATGGGGCTGCCGCGGTATTGCAGTGCCTCCGGCATGTTTGCCGAGGCCAACGTCGACAGTTTTGCGGAAATCATGCGTAAACGTTGCACATCGACCCTAACTCGCATGCGAGCTAGTTCCAACAGCATCTTGAGCTTATTGACGGACCGGTGGGATTCTCCGATGCTTGAGCGCTGGATGCGGCTGCACGCAGTGAAGTAGCATACATGCGTTCTGGTGTCGGATATCCTAAAATCTATGTTCTATTATATTTGTTTTGTGTACTAACATTCGCTCTTAAGTATTTTCGTGTTACTAACAATTTATATGGAGAAATCTGAAATAAATTATTATTATTATTAATACTTATTTTAGGTACATAGTGCTCATACATGTACTATGCGCCGTCACTGCGCACTCGTACACGCTAAAAAGGTATCTTCTGGTAATATTACTCAGAATAATAAAAAACTAAAGGGAGGGCAACATATTTTAAAATTATTTAACCAAAATATCCAAGATTGCTCTTCTTAATTACTGGAAATAGAATTGTTTTTAGAAAATACCAAGTTTGATGTCAATTGTTTAACAGAACATTGGTTAAAAGCCCATCAAGTAAATTATTGTGTAGTTAGCTATTTCAGCCAAACACGTATGATACATGGTGGATAATTAATATTAGTTAACAATTCTATTAAATCAAAGAAACGAAAAGACATCATTGTGCTGTCTGTTGAACACACCATTTAATTGTCCTGTGTTGAGCTCGTTAGGCAGGTAGTAGTATGCGTATATAGACCTCCAAGTTACCAGAATCTAGCTGTGTTTGATTCTGTAATGGAAGATATGCTAAAGAAACTTTCTGCTAGTAGTAAGTCAATAATCATATGGGGCGATTTTAATATTAATTTATTAGAAAATAACTCGAATACTATCAGATTATTAAGTCATTTTAGGTCATTTGATTTGTCAAATGTTTTTATTGAACCCACCCGAGTAACAGCTTCCTCTGCCACTTGTATTGATAATATTTTCTGTAACTGATTATTTTCAGAAACAAATTGTAAATAAGTTGCCATCTGATCACAGTAGACAAACGAGACAAACGATAATATTTTGCTTCAACATGCCTTTACAAAAATTTGTGATAAGATTTAGGCCAATTACATGTAAAAATTTAGAAAAATCAAATAATTATTTGGCCAGTAAATTATGTGTTCAGAGTTTTAATAATTTATTTGACAAAAATGAATTTTACGCCGAGTTCTTTTCACTATTAAACACGCAATTTAATGACACTTTCTCACTAAAGACTAAAAGTATTTAAGCAAAGTTTTTATTTAGTGATTGGGCGACTCCAGGTATTCGTAAAAGCAGGGAAAACCTTTTTGAACTTTATGGCCTGAAGCAGCATATGAATAGCACAAGCTTTCATCAGTATGTTACAATAACTTCTAAGACTTTCAAAAGTGTATGCGAAACAGCTAAAGCTCTTTATATTAGCAATAAAATAAAATCAGCCGATGATAAAATAAAAACTACCTGGCAAATAATAAATAATGAAACAGGTTGGAAAAAACAGCGTAATACTAAATTAAATTTAGAGACTGCACATGACCCAATCAATAAATAGAAATTGCTCAGGAATTCGAATTTGTTTGGCTAATATTCCCATTAAAATTACTGAAGCTTTAAAATGCCTCACCCGCGCTTTCTGCTGACTTACTTAGAAAGAATGTTAAGGCATGCCCTTCGGAGTTTAGGTTTCAACATACAAACTCCCAGGCTGTTATAAAAGCTTTTAAAGACCTTAAAATTAAATCAACAGAAGATCTCTGAGAAATGTCTGTAAAAGTTTGTAGATCTATCATCGAAACGATTGCGCCCTATTTAGCTTTCATATTTAACATCAGTGTAGACCAAGGAATCTTTCCGGATCTCATGAAACACAGTAAAGTAGTTCCTTTGTTCAAATCCGGTAATAGTAAAGAACCCAACAATTATATAAGCTTGTCTCAATTCTGCCGGTTCTCAGTAAGGTGTTTGAAAAGTTGATGCTCAATTGTTACGTCACTTTAATAAAAATTTTATCTTTCATTTCTTTCATTATAAAATAAATAAACAACAGTACGGTTTCACCAAAGGGCGTTGTACAGTCAGGTGCAAAGAAATGGTAACCCCTCAAGACTTAAAGATTATCGCCCGAGCACGCTAGGGCCCGCGTGTGTCACGTGAGCCTTGAGCAGCTCCCTCCCCCGCCACCGCACCCATCTCTGCCCGAGTTCATCTACCGATCCGCCTCAAATATTATTTGCAAGTTTTTAATAATTTTTATATGATATTTTGTCGGCTTCCTTCTGGCCGAACCGTATATACTAAGAATAACTTACAAAAAGACGCTTTGCGTGTGATTAAGATACGAACCCACATTACCAGGCGCCAGCCGATTAATTAGACCGTGCCTCATACCACTAGGCTATTGGCTCAGTTATCAAGCTCAACGAAAATTGGAATAGCATTAATAATCTTTTTATCGAACAAGGTTATTAACGGTCTAATCTTCTAGATATTAAGGTTTAAATTTCAACTTAACTGCTGTATGAACTGCGAGTTAAGGTTGAATTTAGTATAATTCTTCGCCTTATTTACTAAATTGTGATTGAGGGTATTTTTACTTTTCAAATGTTTCGTTTTCGTGCCGCATTGCTAAGCCGCAGTGTTAACCACTAGACCAACATGCCACTTACGATACATTACAAAAAACTTAAATAGGTTCGATGTCATTACCAAGGGGTAACCATGAGACACTTCTGCTGAAACTTGAGCACTATGGGATTAGGAATTTAGCTCTCGATTTACTAACTAAAGTCAAACCTAAAAGATAGAAAGCTTAAAGTTCAAGTAAATGGCGTAAACTCATTGGGGTCTGAAATAGCAATGGGCGTTCCTCAAGGTTCGAAATTGGGTCCATTCCTCTTTGTAGTTTACATTAATCATTTACCCCAATTACTTCAAAATCAACCGAAGATGGTGTTATTTGCAGATGACACCTCATTGATCTCTAAGGTAGACAGACGGGCACAAAATCTTGATGACGTGAATGACTCTATTCTTCAGGTCCAAGATTGGTTTATGGTAAATAATTAGGTACAATCCCAAAAGATTTAGGCATTGATGCAATGAATAATCATTTTGCTGCTTCGTCCGATTTTGATAGGACGATAAAATTTAATACACTGCATTACCTTTCATCTCTTCCGACTCCCAGTTATTCTCCATTTGTTTTTGGTCAATTCTCCGCATGTGATGTTAAGAAGAGCATACTATCGATTACTTCCAATGCAGTAGGAAGTGATTGTATCAGCCGTAATATGTTAGTCCCTGTGCTGGATGTAATCCTTCCCGTCATTTGTCATATCCTCAATTTTTCTGCATCTAGTTGCGTCTTTCCATGTTCATGGAAAGATGCTCAAATAATTCCATTACCTAAAAAAGCTAATCCGTCATCCTTTTCTGAATATCGTCCAATATCAGTCTTACCCTTTCTATCCAAAGTCCTTGAACGGTTAATCCACGATCAAATAAACTCTTTCCTCTCCAAAAATAATCTCCTTAACCCTTTCCAGTCTGGCTACCGTCGTGGCCATAGTACCACAACAGCGCTTCTGAATATTACGGATGATATAAGGTCAGCCATGGAAAACGGTAATCTAACGGTCTTAGCTTTACTAGATTTCAGTAATGCTTTTAATACTGTTGATTTCGATGTTTTGCTTGGCACTCTAGGCTCTCTTAATGTATCTCCATCGGTGATTGATTGATTTCGTAGTTACCTGTTCGGTCGCCGGCAACGTATTTGCATCGGTGAGATCATCATCTTCCTGGAGTAATACTTCTGCCGGTGTACCACAGGGTGGCGTTCTTTCCCCTTTACTTTTCGCAGTTTTTATCAACTCAATCTCCGACGAACTAATTTCTTCCTACCACCTTTATGCAGATGATTTACAAATCTACACGCGAGCTCCTCTTGGAAATCTGTCTAAAGCTATCTTAGTGATTAATCGCGATCTGGCTCGTATATGCGACTGGAGCAAGAGGTATGGACTTATGGTCAACCCCATAAAGACGCAGGTTGTTGTGGTTGGCAGTTCTAGGACGGTTTCAAGGATTGACTGGACGACTCTTCCCCAAGTATCTATTGATAACTCCATTATTCCTTTCAGCGAAAAAGTTAAAAACTTGGGGATATTCATTGATAAGAACTTCTCTTGGACTGCCCAGCTACAGGAAGTTAGCCGCAAGCTACTTGCATCCGCTGCATCTTTGAAGAGACTGCGTAATTTTCTACCAACTGCCACCAAGATTGCGCTTGCCCAATCACTTCTTCTACCCATTCTTGATTTTGCTGATGTAAGCTATCTTGACCTTACCCAAGATCAACTCGATAAACTTGAGCGGCTTCAAAATGTCTGTATAAGGTTCATATTCGGATTGCGCAAATATGACCATGTTTCCGAATTTTGTGTGAAGCTCAAGTGGTTACCAATTCGCCTTCGCCGGAATGCTCATATTCTTTCCCTATTGTATAATGTGCTCTTTTCCCCTTCCACCCCTCTCTACCTTAAAAAACGTTTTCAGTATCTTTCCGACTCCCACACGAAGTTTTTGAGATCATCGGATAATTTAAAGCTTAAAATGCCAATGCATTCTACAACATTTTTCGACAAATCCTTTTCTGTTCAGGCCGCTCGTTTATGGAATGCATTGCCAGTTCAAATAAAACGCGCGCAATCGTTAACTGTATTTAAGAGACTCGTGAAGGAACATTACTTGTTGTTGTGATTTTGTTTTCTTAGCTGCAATAATCTATAGTCGTCATTTATTTTCGTTGTTTATATGTATATTTAGTATGTATTTATTTATGTATCTATTATACAGCAGTATATATATCTATGTATCTATTATAGTATATTATGTTGCACAATTGACAACCCCATTTTTTATATCCACGCAATCACTGTCCATTCAAAGGTTGCCTGGAAGAGATCGCAGAAAGCGATAAGGCCGCCCATTGTATGTTTTGTATTCATAATTGTATTTTTTGTTATGTATTTTCTGGTGTACAATAAAGTATATATAAATAAATAAATGAAAAGAAAACCAAATGCATTAGACTTAAATTACCTAATGTTATAAGTAATGAATGTGACATCATACTGAATGAAGAAAAACTGCAATTTGTTGATCAAACTGTTTTTATGGGAATCACGCTAGACGACCAATGGGGACCTCGCATAACATCTCTTGCGGGGCGGCTTAGCTCAGCCGCTTTTGCTGTTGGAAAGATAAGACAGTTAACTGATGTAGAAACCGCGCGTTTAGTCTATTTTAGCTACTTTCACAGCATTATGTACGGCATTTTACTATGGCGTCGAGCTGACATTGAAATCATCTTTATTTTGCAAAAAAGAGCTGTCAGAGCCATTTATAATCTACGTCGCGCGTCGCCGTGAATCTCTCAGGGAACTTTTTAAAACGATTCATATTATGACGATACCTTGCTAATTCATTTATGTAAATATTATGTATGTAAGAATAAATCTACATCTTTTTAATAAAATAAGCCATAGACATAATTTTAATACTAAAAATAAAGATAAAATACATCAACCATTTTTCAGATTAGCCAAGGACATACATCTTTTATGGGGTACTGTGTTAAATGTTACAATAAAATACCTTGTGATATATTACAATTAAATGAAAGAAAATTTAAAACTCACATTAAACGTACACTTTGTAAACAAGCATACTATAAATTAGAAGATTATATCCAAGATAAAAACGCTTGGAAACATATAATATATGCTGGTCGATAGGACAATCTAGAATCTAGAAAAAATCAAACTGGTTGCTAATTTAATTTGTAAATTTATTCTTTTTTTGACATTGATTTACATTCTGTGACTACTTTAACTCACACCCTGCCTTAAATGTTAGTTGTATTTTTTTTAATTTAAATGAAAATCGTTTGCTTTTACCATGTTTGTAAATATGTGAGCACCATGTATCTATCAGAAAATTAATTTATATGTCATGGTTTCATTTTTAATTCTTTTACCAATAGGTAAAACCACACCACAATAGTGGTATAGTAATTTTATTTTAGGTGCATCGTCTTCACATATTATTATTATATAATTAATGTATGCAAAATATTGTAAAACATTTTAAAAGAGTAACGGTGGAGTTTCTCGCTCATTTTTCTCCATACGAAAACTACCTTTTGAATCAATTCTATTTTGTTGTAATTGTTGACGTTCAAAAGTGCCTTTTATTTGCCTATTTGAAATAAATGCTTTGACTTTTATGTGTGTCAACGATTAAACGAAGAAGTATAACAGTGAGGTATTATTACTAATTTGGTACAAGTGAATTAGTTTTACAGATTTTTAAGTTCTAGACTACCATCGTCGGACCGATATCTGTCAAGCCCATTTCCTCACCCTGTTTGTGTTAGATTTCATCATAAGACTACTCACCATATACAGTTCGTGGTCCAAAGCTGGCTGCTGCGACTCCTCCCAAGTCGTAGCATTGCTTAGTCGTGTCGTTTAATTTGTTCCATAATGCTACAAACAGAAATAGAAATACCTACATCATATGTTTGATAAACTCTTCAAGTATGTACTTGATACGAACTTAAGACGCGCCAGTTTTGTCCTAGTACACAATATCAAGTTTGATTTATTTTATTCTGCGGGGTAATTGCGTAACACACAGTAGCAATAGTTCATTGTGACAGTTCAACAAAATTCATTGTGTTCTTTAGGCACGCTGTTGCACAGACAATTTTTTTAACTTAAGAAGCAATGGATCAGCAATATCCTTCAAAATCATTCAGAATGGGATTGCTCGTGTGTTACGCATTTAGGGTGCTATTCTGAAGGCAACCATACGAGTACATGGTGAAGTCTACCGTCAGATTTGACTTAACTATTCGGTTAACTTCTTCGATTGCCTCCTACCGTCGAAATGATTATACGGTCAGATAGGTTGGTCTGTTCACATAGGCTAAATGTATCTAAAAGTACCTACTGCAGCTGTCTCCAATCATCAACGGAATATGTCCCACAAGAGGCCACGCTCCTGAGACGTATGGCGGCTCTGTAGTCTTGACGTTCATCCGGATCCACAACCAGTAAGTAGCGCACGCGATGCAGAATAGTGCCACAGCGAACATTTTTGTTTTTCTACGTTGTTACTGAAATGAGGAGTGGTAACTGTAAGGAAAATAACAATTTCAGTTGACGAGGCATAAAGTCGTTCGTCAGTGAAGGATCACTTTTCCCAGTCCAGTCCAGTCAAGTCCAGTTTTGTTCCTTCGAGAAAAGGATTTCTCAGAGGAACAAAACTGGACTTTTGAACACATATCATAACATAACATAATCAGCCTATAATCATCCCACTGCTAGGACACAGGCCTCCTCTCGGTCAGAGGCAGTAGTCCGTAATCCACCACGTGGGCCTAGTGCGGGTTGGTAGATGTCACATGTCTTCGAATTTTTGTCACTAACTAGCACAGTTTGTAAGAAATCAGAAATCAAAGTCATCAAAGATAGACCCGCGGTCCAGTTTGGTCATCTCAATCTTTGAAACTCATCCTCATTGTAGTTATCGTTATCAGTCTGAATATCCCATTGCTTTGATCATACTACTATTTTGAGATAATCCAGGTAGGTGTTGATCATTTTGCCATCTCTACTTATACTGTATTTTGGTATCTAATTTTCTTCAATTTCAAATGTATCATCACAGGCAAATGCCTAGTTTGGGAGTCACTGACCCGTCTATTCGTGTATAATATTATAATATAACTATAAATTTTATTATATTGTTATATTTAATTATTAATATTATATAGCAATATAATATTAAGAAATAAATTTAAATCTTGCAAGACGTCCAGCTCTATGCTTACCGTAAGCAGAGACCTTGTCCAGAATTCCCGTTTCCAACAAATATTGCTTGACCAACCCCTTTTTTAGCGCCTTTGCTTTACTGGTTTCGGACTTGTCTTTCAAACACAGTGAGTTAAATTACCGTTCACTTTCTAGATTATAAACATATATGTACTTAGCACAATATATATGTCCAGATTTTCACTGACTATTGATTGCCAAATTACCGAACAAGCCTATATGTATATTGTAAACTCTAAAAGTATCAGTTGACGAAGTCTACCGGGCGCGTGCGTATCGAACTGGGGCACCAAGGGTTCCTTACCGTAATTTTATTATTTGAGACCGCGCCTCTGTTTGATTACAAGATTTCTGATGCCTTACAAACTGTGTTAGTTAGAGACATCGTTTTATTTGTCCTTTAATATTTAGGTTAATAAACAAATATCTATCAACTACTACTTACATTGGAACGTAAATTGTCATTGTCGTGGTGTAATTGTGTGTTGTGTTTTTGTTGTTGTAGTTATGACGATTTCCAAACTTTGGAGATAAGTGGAGAAGGGGGGTAAAAGCATACTTTCTATCCTTCCCCAAATGAAATAAAAGGCCTATTATAAAAACGAACCCCAAATTGCGGCATATGTTACTATTACAATAAAAGTATTTATTTAAATATGTTTATTTGTTATGCATTCTTTGTAACTATTCCAAATAAGTCGAGTCACAATTGAAGTGTCTTACAAGGGTTCCTTAACAATTTTGCGGTTGGTTTACTAAAAAATATTTTATCCAAGTTTCGTGTTCGCAGGTAACAGTGCGTGCTGTGCCATTAAGCGTTTGTACTCGGCGTTGTCTCCAATAAGATTGTCCGTGAGTATGTCAATGTTTAAATCTCCTGTGATTACCAGCACAGATTTCGTCTTCATTTTATTTAGCTTGATATAATATTTTACCCGTAATTGGCTAGCTGGATTCCGCAGACGCAGTGGGTGTCAATATCCAAATACGATAAAATAAAAATGGCATGAGTAGGTTGTAAGTAAATAATAAAGTTTGTAATTATTAGTTTCTGTAACTACCCCTCAATAAGGGCTCAGTGGGTAACTTTGTATGAAAGAATGTTAACGAGGGCTTGTAATACTTCAGCTGAAATTCGTATTTTGCCCCCACTTTTACGCGCCATGTATCACTCTATACCGCTCACACTGTCAAGCTGATTCAGTTAGGATGAACTGCATTTTTGATGAACGTAGGCTTGCTAATAAATTACTAAATTGTGATTATATTATATACGAAATTGACGTCTTCTGTATAGAATAAACAAAAATATTTTGAACGTTAAAAAAAGTTAAAATATTCATTAGTACATTATAAATATATTTGCTAATAGTTAATTTATAATGTACAGACGCCAGCACATCAAGCTACCCGAAAATGTCAAATTTTCTCAATCAACTTTGATCCTTATGCTTTAGCGATAAAGTTGAAAATCTAATAAAGAAATTTGACAGATTGTGGTAGCTTGATGTGCTGGCGTCTGTACAACATAGGCTTACAATAATAATAAAAGTACTCAATAATGTAATCCCTATTAGGGTTTTGCATAATTTATTCTGCGTTTGTACCTTACATATTATTAGTCCGTCATTTTATTCATTTACGTGATATATATTTATACATACAATAAAATGGTAGCGAAATTAAAACTGTATATCGTATATTTTTGAAGTAATTGCTACGACGTTTGGCAACGATTCTAATGCCGAAAATATAGTTTATAGAATTTTTGTCTGTTTAACTGAATGTATGTTCCATCATCACGCACATACTACAAGATAGTTTTTGACCAAATTTTGCATAGATTTATTCCCTCTAAGTCTGGTCAGTCAGTAAGCTATAATTTATCACACTATTTGTTATGGGGTATGTGCAATATTGCATTATGTTCGTATTCTATAGTAAAAAGATGAGCCAAAAGGTTAGAATATTGCAGACAGTTACAGATTTAACCTTTTAAAGGATTATCATCACACTATACCTTTATTGAGCTAAGCACTCAATTATGAATTCAAAATAAAAAAAAGCACTCAATTATGATATACATCAACGGCTATTTTAGTTAACTTTCGACAAAGCAAATAGCTTAGCGGTTCAGCGACTGCTCCACCTACCACTGTGGCTGTAAATTCGATTCTCAACTTTGAAGATTGTGTTTTTATTTTTGTTGTATTCCTCAGAGAAACACAAAGTTCTGCCTCTGCTGCAATGGTTATAATAAAAATCTATGGTTGGGTGTCTGTTAAAGTGAGAGATCCCGCGTATTTACAATCTACTGTTATTTTATTTTAGTGATAGACGTTCGTCAGGAATAATCTGTGAGAATGTAACAATCTGTATGAATGTCATGTATCAGTGTTGTACCATTAGGTGAACGCAGGAGTTAATTCACTAAAAACGAGAAACTTCGCAAGCAATGGGAATGCGGGTGTTTGCCTCAGGACGAGCTACTTGTCACACGGACATAAATATATAGACAGAATACTCTTTATTATGTACGCCATATAAATTACAGACATAAATATTGAAACACACAAACGTACATCGCTGCGCACATCTGTATGCAGCTTGCGCCCGCGTCATCAGTCCTGAGTTCCTGTCTATCTGTATATATATTTCGGCTGCTGAGCCCAAAACTTCAAACTTAGTATGCAGGAAAGTTTTATAAAAATGTGGTTGTCGTTTTAGTATGTTGTGGCGTCTTACGACTTCCACGCAGACGAAGTCGCGGGCATGAGACTAGTGAACATTTATATTAAAGTTAAACAACTCAAATGATATTAATTTATTTATAATCATTACAATGCCTACACAGATTTTATAAATCATAAGGTTGCATAGCTTATTGTTCCGTGATCGACCTTTATTGTGGGTAATTCTAATCTGCGCTACGAAATTAATTATTGTGTAATATTATGAAGAGGCAAAGTTTGTAAGTTTGGATGTATGTAGGAGGTATCTCAGAAACTAGTTACCTATTCGATTTCATAAAATATTTTACCTATGTATGTATTTAGAATTAGTAATCAACGGAAGTCGACGAAATAACGGACAAGCGAATGCGTTTTATACGAACCCTAAGTGACGGTAATAGATAGGTAGGTATATGATTGCTTTCTATGGAAAAGTTACGATTACATTTTACGATGTGGAAACAAAATAAATACCTAGTATGTAACGCTAAATATGTGGATAAATGTGTGCGTTAAGAATTAGTTAAGTAATTACATGCACAGAATTAAATCTGCAAATATGTTTGTCATTTGTAAATATATATATATGTAAAATTGAATATTTATGCTTACCTAATACAGACATGAATGTTTGTAACAATTTAATTAAATCTTCATACTTTGCGGCGAATACTTATCTAACTAAATTATCAACGTTAAAGTTCAGTAATAATTTATTTCTGAAAAATATACTTTGAAAATCTCATAGGAAAATACGTAATCCACGCAAACGAAGACGCGGGCGAAGTGCTGGTTTATTTATAATTATGCTAAGTACAGGTATAATTAGGCGCACGGTACACAGATATCACAAGGTTAGGTTAACATTACGTATTCGACTAATTGATGTGTTCACTTCAATCAGTTTAATCGACAATGTAGGCCCGGGAAATTCTAAATTTATTTATATTTTTTCAGGCTCTACCGTCACCTAATATAGGAACTATGTTAGGTGATACAACCTTCCAGCTCGCTACATGTTTGCGTTTGGGCGCTCCTTGTGCTGCTCCACATCGCTGTCAATGTGGTGAAGCAGTCGACTGCCTCGGACACCATGGCCTTTCTTGTAGTAAGAGTGCAGGTCGGATAGCGCGGCACGCTAGCATTAATGATCTCATCCGTCGTGCTCTTGCCACCGCCGTGGTGCCAGCTGTATTGGAACCCACTGGCTTGGCACGCGTCGATGGCAAGAGACCAGATGGTATGACCATAATGCCATGGAAGTTGGGTAGGCCTTTGGTGTGGGACGCAACTTGCGTCGACACCCTTGCACCTTCCCATCTTCCTAGTACAGTGTGCTGCGCTGGGGCGGCTGCTGCAGGTGCTGAAAACCTCAAACGGCGCAAATACAATAATTTAATTGGCGATTATGTATTTGAACCGTATGGGGTTGAAACTCTAGGACCATGGGGCCCGAGTGCCCACCTAGTATTTCGGGAAATCGCCAAACGGTTGGTCGACTCTTCACGTGACCAGAGGGCGGGCCTATTTTTTGGCCAAAGAATCAGCATTGCTATCCAACGTGGCAATGCTGCCAGCCTTCTGGGCACTTTTCCTGTTGACAGCGATGTGGACGAATTTTTCGACGCCCTGTAACTCTTTTTGATACTTGTAAATATTTTTATTTCTATTATAGAGTTAGTGTGTAAATTCTTATAAAATTAAATATATAACCCTATTTTTTTGTAAATTACAACGCTGTTTTACGTCGTCGTTTGCCGATCAAAACTCAATACTCAATAATTTTTTTTAGCGTATACTGTCCCACCGCTTGGCAAAGGCCACCCTCATATTCTTCCAGGAACTCTTTCATCACCCTCGCGGTAGGCGTCCAGGTCATCTCGCCATCTCTTTCTGGGCCGGTCTCAGCGGCGCCGTCCATCTTCAGGCACCAATTATGTGGAGACTTTTGCCCAGTTGTCATCGTGCATGCGGCTGATGTGACCCGCTTAATCACACGTGAGCTTGGCAGCCTTCTTTCCTACATCCAGTATGTATGAATTCTGTCTTGTCTTTTTACACCTAGAATGTTCCATCGCTCTTTGGCAAACTCCAAGGCGAAACTTTTTGTGACTCGGTGAGCGACCAGGTCTGAGCACCGTAGGTTAGGTCGGGCAGGATGCACATGTACTTAGATGAGTTTGCACTTCAGGGAGATCGGCAAATCACTCTTCATTAGCATCTTCATGGACCAGTAGCTTTTCTAGACGTTTTCTATTCGGCGATCGATTTCCCTTTTCTGCCTGATTTCGAAAGAAATAACCGATAGACTCCAGAGATATAACTATTTCATATTTTATAATCATGAAATTCAATCATCATTTAAAACATCAATAAAGGTAGTACTCGAAATTATATTGGATGGAAATCGTCATATTTTCACGAAACAGTCCTATTTCCATCAAATATAATTTCGAAAGAAATTTTTATAATTCCGTTATTATTTTATAGGTATTAGGTATTATTTATTGTACAGGTATAGGTAAGCACTTTAATTTATCGAATTTAATTTTAATTATATTAGTTTGGTTTAATTAAGTAATCCATTTGTCGCGGTTTGTGTATTTATCAACATAATGTTATGTTAAAGGTGCTTCCAAACGGGCAATATTTTATTGCAATATGTGGCTGCAACACAGTGGCCGGCAACATTTCCAGCAATACCAGCCAGACTTGCAATATTGCTGTAATGTCCCGGCCATAGAGGCACACATGTTTGGTATGGCTGGGTATGGCTAATGCGTTTTTGATAGGTTGCCGGACGATCAATAAACGATCGAAAATACTGCAATATTGCCCGGCTAGTTCTATAGTTGTTTCAGCCACTCTCTATTGCTGTGGCATAGTGCATCTTCTCCTACCGCGAAGTGAAGTTTGGTGTGAACGTATAATATTATAGTGTACTGTGTGGTGTGAGCGACGCTGCGATTAGTTGCGATATTCTATGCTTTATTTTATTCTGTGCTGGTTGTCACGTTATTTTTTGTAGGTATATATTATTTATTAATAAAAATAAAACATATTAATACTTGTACTAATAGTTACTAATTATTTAAACATCTTTAAAACAAATAGGTATACGCCGCTGCGACAAAAGTGATTTCATCAGCCATTGTTATCTGATTGTGTAGCCCGTTTAAGAGCATCAATCATGGGCCATAACAGCAGATATATTGCATCACATGGCCCAGCCATAGATTGCTCAGTCATAAGCTGTAATAAAATGTTTTTGTGATGGCCGAGCAATAGTTGCCAATAGTACAGCCACACATTGCCGTGAAAATATCGCCCGTTTAGAAGCCCCTAAAACAAACTCTGCAATTTGCAGAAAACGTAAGTTTTGAACAATTGACGTCTGTTAACGACGTCAATTGTTCAAATAAATGCTTTACCTACTATTTTCTTAATTAATTTTATTGATTATTTAAGCAGGGTTCAATTTCTATGTCATGTTCGGAATATAAAATTAAAATATATATAAAATAAAAATAAATACCTAAATCATTTATTTTGGATGAAACACATTTTACAAACCCGCCTCACTGCGAAGCAGTTTGTGGGCAGGATTAGCGCTCGTCTTAAAATTTTTGGTTCAAACGCACGCGACACACCGAGACATATTGCTGCACACATCTTTGAGAGCTTCGGGATCCTGAAGCATAGGCATAACAGACGGCGAGAAAATAAATAAATAAATCCAACCATCCAGCAACCGCATAGTAACCACAATTAACATCGAAATAAACAAAACTGCGACACAAAATAACGGGTAAGTAGGTAGTAACGCTTAGAATCAGACTCAGAATTAGCGCAACAAATGTTTTTCAAGCTCTTCAATTTTTCTGTCTACCTACTTGAATTCAATGCTAAAATTGACGCTCGAGACGTAAGTAATCTGTGTCGAGACGTTGATAAACACCCATAAACATGTCAAGAATAAAGTTTAGTGCTTTACTTTACAAATACTTACCTAACTATTTATTCTTAGATAAAATTCTAAATTAACTAGGGTTGGTCCTATTTTGTTTTGAGTAGTTTTATTGAACATCTAAGTATGTATATAGTATTGCTGCTAATAAGTAGACGCTGTTATACAAAACCGCTAGTTGTTTTCCAAAACAGCTCGTTATGTGAAACAACTGAACGACGTTTAGCGGTTTTTCATATTTACTAAACTTTAACACGCAGAATTGCATAAACGTTTTGCATTTATCAATGGAGCGGTTCAACGATTAGAAGTTATGTAAAACAACGTGAAATTAAACGTCAGATTGTCGTCATTGTAGTTCTAAATTTTGTCGCTCGTGGTTTTGTGTAAATAGATAGAAATAAATAGAATGAAAAATATGAGTAAAAATGACTTTATCTCAAGTGAAAACAGTAATATAAAGAAAAATATTAATAATAAGTTATCATGGTTTTATGAAAGACGCTGCAGATAAATCATTCTGTATTTCGTCCTAACGTCGGTAGCAGTTTTGTTAAACGTAGTGCAATGGAAATCCAGCTGAAAGTTATTGAGTAGCGATTTTGTAAAACATCGGATTCGACATCTATCCATCTATCTACAACATACACACTGTGTCAACCTGTGTCTTCTAGTTTATGTTACGGTCCACCCACAGCCCTAGATACTTCAATTTACAGGCTCACTTAAGCTTTTGACGGACACAGTTGACATTTCTCACGAGCATGCGTGTGGCGCACGGTACCCATATCCACACTATTGAGATTTTTTGCCACTGGCACTTTAATTGCGTAAAACACTTTCAATCACATTAAGAATGATTTTGAATGATATTCTTCATCCATTGCTGCATAATGTTCGAAATATTTGTCTGCTCAACAACGTAAATAACGCAATGAATGTTGTTGAAGTGTCAAAATTAATGCCATTTCTACTGTTAGTGTGTTACGCAATTACCCCGCAATTTGTGCAGCTAGTGCACATGCATTATTTTCGTCTTACTTAAATTTAGTAAGATAATCTTTATTTTATAAGATATCTTTATTTTATCAAGTACCTGGTACTTGTTGACAGCTGTCAACTGTCGCTGTCCTCCCATATTTTTATTTGAAAACATTGTAATAGCCAATTATTTTTAAAAAGGGTAACTGTGGAGTTTCTTGCCGGCTCTTCTCCATAGGAAACGACCAATTGGAACCGTGCACCTACCTTCTGATGTTTCATAAGTGCCCATGTAGGTTTATGTGAAATAAAATATTTTGATTTTGATTTTGCGCCCACCGGGTAATATTGTTGTTGGCTTGCAACACAGCCCTACCTACTGCATATTCTTCTCGGAGTACATAATGCACATGTCGTCCACATACATATAAACCCTTTCCAACTACAATACTGACGCTATTGACATGCATGACACAGCCAACTGGTCCTTATATGGAACCAACTTCTAGCCACATCAGGAATGCAGGTCTGTAAAGGTATGTCACTAAAATAGTAAGTAGCTGTTGTAAAGTAGCAGTTGGTGGGCCCCTGATCACACACTTATCCATGGCCTGTAACAACACCTCGTGGTCCGTGTCAAATGCCTTATTATAAGCAATGACACACAGATTATATTAATAACCGGCGGCGCGAGTCGTTGCCCGGAATGTTACCATTTGATATATTTCATGTCCACTTTTTGTAATGTATATTTTAATTTCTTATTTTGTTTGTTGATTTTATTTGTATCTAATCGTATGGTACTGCACTGGCTGACGTCATCACGTCAATCACCGGCTGTCGCTGAAAACCAGCGCTGGGGCTCTGTCTCGTATAGGGTCTTAGCATAATGCTGAGCGTTGGCCGTTTTGCGTAGATGTGACGCATACTTTCTCCCAAATTGTTATTTTTGCTTTTCGGTTGTGTTTTTATTTTTATGCGTCATGTTTGCCGCAAATAAACGTATTTTCTTTCTTTCTTTCTTTCTTCTAATGAACCACGCCAGGATTGTTTCTTCGTACCGAAACATATAACTCGTTTTAAATTGCATGTATTTTAGTCTTTTCGTGTTATTTATTGTTAGGTGTTTCTTTCCAATCCCTAAATAAGCTATCCTTACGCAGTAACATATTACCTGAACCTCTTCCTATTCACGGTTGTGTATCTTGTTTTTTAGTCTTTGGCATTACAGTCTTACTATTTTTATAAATATCATTAAAAAAATGTTTCTATATACAATAGAGACCAATCGTAATCAGTGATTTTCTTAGCTACTATCTTATTATTAATCACATACCGAGTGTCCGAGTTCTTATTATCAGTGCACAGTTGCGTCGCATCTAATGTGTCGAGACTCCAACCACGTGATGATCCGACATGAATAAACGACTGGTAGTTCGAAGGATGTATTACGAACTGTAAGCCTAGTCCACACAGGCAGTGCTTATACAGAAGTATACACACATTCAATCACAATCTGAATGATTTTAAAAGACATTTCTAACCCATTGCCTCATAATGTTCTCTGTAATCTGTTAGGAGTGAGTGGAGGACATTACATACAGAAATACTCCACCACTCCTAACAGCATTATGTTGAAGTCACCTAAGATGACGATGTCCTCGTTTGCTGGTATCTTCCTGATTATCTGCTCAACTTCAGCAATAAATAACTACTTATTGGTTTTAGGTGGTCCGTAGACTGCAAGGATATTTCTAGTTACTATGGGTGAAATTGAGTTGCTACAAAGGCTTATTACAGTAGGTATTCGTCAGGGTTTTATTTGCATTAAACATTAATACTCACTAGCGTAAATAAGCACACCATACTCTTGTATTCTCTCTCGTGTTTGCAAATTGAGCACTTGTGGCCCAGTGGAAACGGCCGCGATTTACGCGTTGTTGGTCATAGGTTCGATCCCTGACAGGCGCTTTACTTTATGTGAACTATTTTATCACCACTGCGAATATTACATTATCTGTGCCACTGCTCTCAAAACGGTGAAGGAAAACATGTGAGGAAGCCGGCATGTCCTAGGACCAACAATTCGAAGACATGTGATATCTACCAACCCTCACTGGGCCCGCGTGGTGGATTACGGCCCACTCCCTCTCACGGAGAGGAAGCCTGTGTGACCTGTGTCCCAGCAGTGGGAGCATTATAAGTCGATTATGTTTGGAAGTAAACTGTACGGACCCCTCTACAACTCGTCTTCCTTAATAGTAGCCTATTTTTTTTAGAAAAATCAAACCTTCATTAGTTTTTAGAAAATAAGTAACCATTATGTAGGTGGGTGAATATCCCAGCAGCAAATTTTACGCGTCCACGTTGAGAATCGAGGTGTTAAATGATAGGATGTTTCTTATTTTTTTTTATAGTAAGCTACGTAACTTGTTTCAATTAGGGCCACATTTTTTTTATAACTGTGTATTTAAATAAATAGGGAAAAAATAAATCGCCTTAAAATTCAAGTTAGGTGGCTTGTCCCAGCTCCATTTTTTGATATAATTGCATTCACCAAAGCAACAATTTGCTGTACAATAAAAAATAAATAAATTCGTTAGTATATGCTTAAGACACATTATCTAAAAACAATTAAACCATATTAGAAAATCTAATTTAAAAGCACAGGGTAGTCGATCAAAGTTTGTCCAAGTAAAAATCAAAATTTTGGTGGCACTTTTTCAACACACTATAAAATGAAGCTTCGTGTTCGTGCGTGTGCGATCAATCACATTTTATTATTTCACATCTCTCAGTTGTGCACTTGCGCGTAACAGGTGTGTGATTAGTGCTATGATTTTCCGCCAAAAACGTAAGTATCATCTTGGGTGGCACGGGGGACAAAAATTGTTCAATTTTTGGTGGATCGATTTGCTGTTAATTTTAAAGTGTTTTAATAGTAAGCTACACATTATAAATAGTGACTTGGGTTACGCATAAATCAGTGATATTAATTTAATTGTAACTAAAAACCCCTATTTTTAGAGATTTTTTTTATATCTGGTTTCAATTTTGGTGGCTCAATTTTGGTGGTTTAGGTGGCGTTTTCACGCCACCGGTCCTTATTTTTCACGTAAACTGAAGAAAAAATTTCGCGACCAAAATTGAAAAAATATTCAGTTTGTTGATATTGACCCTTAACATTGTGTAAGACATCTGAAATCATTAAATGTTCAATACAAATATTGTTTGTTATTTTTGTATTAAGATACAAATTTCGCCACCAAAATTGAAAAAATATTCAGTTTGTTGATATTGACCCAGCCTGTATTTGTTGTTGCTAGATATACTCTGAACCCAAAGATTCTCGAGGGAACTCCGGGTTTTTCCTATCTTAATTTCAATCATTCATACAAACATCCCATATACTTAACAAAAAGGCGTTCAGTTTTTCCCGAATTTGAACATTTTCTGGGAAACACATTCACTCTCACTCACTCATAAAAACACACTATAACTCTCAATTTGAATAACTTTGAAGCATATTGCTCCATATGTACGAAAAATTACTCAACGTAGGTACCTAAATGACGCAATGAATGTTGTTCAACTGTCAAAATTAAACACATTGCTACTGATAGTGTGTTACGTATTAACCCCGCCGCGCCGTCCTCAAGTGATGCGCTTGTCAACGACCAGCATTTCATTTTTATTTATGTACCTAATGTCGTAAAGATGCTAGCTATGTTCACTTCACACTATGTGTGCACTTGAGACGCAAACCGCCCTAGTTAGGTACATTGTTTTTCAACACATTTGCTCGAAAAATGCATTTACAAAGCCTGTATACATTGTTCGAAAGTTAAAAATTACGCACCATACAACGGAACGTGCGGTAAAATAGGTACTCTCACCTAAGTACCTATTTTACCGCACGTTCCGTTGAATAGCACCGTGCGTTTTCTTTACGGTTTTTTTTAATTTCCATAAAAATAATATAAGAATTCCACCAAAGAGTTTTACATTATGAGAATAAACAACCTGACTGATCGAACCTCCTTGGAAGCGCTTTTGCTCAATACGTTGTCTCACTTTAATACTAAAGAGTAAATGAGACGAAAGATGTAGTTCTAATTTTCACCACGTGCACGTGGCGCCATTTGCAAATTCGCGCCATTTTCATATGAGAAACTTCAAAAATTGTTGCGACTTTCCCACTGTTAAATAAACAAAATCAGTCAGTCAGTTAAGCTTCCAAAGCAGCAAATTTCACTGAATTTCACTAATTGTTCAAATTTTACTATTAATTTCCAAGAGTAGTGACCTATCTGTTTATTTTCTTATTTGCTATTAAAAATAGTCAAATGAAAAAGTTTGTTTAATTACATACTTGTACTGTTTTCTCGCAAATGTGTTGAAAAACATTGTATGACACACGTGCAGAAATTGGTATTTACAAACTCGTGACTATGGTAAGCCCTCGACTTCGTCTCGGGCTTACATTCGTCTACTCGTTTGTAAAAACCAACTTACCGCACTAGTATCATAAATAACTATTCTAAGAATCGATGAATATTACGTTCACTCATAATTGTAATTTTTTTGGTCACACTTTCTTATGTTTATTTTTCCAACCTGTATTCAGATGTACTTGAAGGTATTATTAGATTTTTAGTAGCCCATATAAGGTTTCTTTGATATCTTGTTAGATTCTTATTAATACGGGCGTCATTATTTGTACTGTAAACTTTTGCACTGGTCAACTGTTATTTGGGACTTTCGATTTACTTATCACAGACATCTTTTGTTCTCAGTGTTATAACTACTGGCAGAGTGTTCTCGGCGTTTGGTTTTTCACTGCCTACCCTTTCTGCATACTCAAACTGATTAACGTCCATCTGAAATTTTTGAGCAGCCTGGGCAATTATTCCTTTCTTCTTCGTTTTCTATTTTCTCTCATTCAGCTAACTCCGCCTTTTTCGCCTTGTCTTTTTCTTCAAGCTCATCCACACGTTCTTCTGGTTAGTAATCTGTTGCAATCTTTCAAGAGTGCATTCAAGTTTTCTCGTGATTTGATTTTTGTTTCCGTTGATTTCTGGTACTTAAAAAGATTGTCATACTTTTCAGATACGAAATCAACAAGATCGACTACTCACTTAGATATATCCTTTGCATTTAATGATCTCATATTTTGCGATCGACACGACCTTGTCGCAAAATACAGCCATACGCCAAACGCGGGCGCACGAGACTGGATTAGTTAGTCATTTAATAGATTAATTTATAATTTGTAAACATAACTTTTCATGAGAACCTGGAAGAACTTGGGGATAAGACAGTCACAAAAAAAATAACCTCCTCCTGTTTTTGAAGTCGGTTAAAAAAGAAGAGAAACATAAAATGCATTTGCAAAAACTTTTTCTAGATGATTCTACTTTTGTACTCATTTATTTTTCATTTGTTTAGGCAATGTGACAATTCCTGCCGGCAGTAGCATAATGGTCAATGTATGGAGTGTAAACAGAAATCCCAAATATTGGGGTTTAGATGCTGACGATTTTAAACCAGAAAGATGGCTTAGTTCTGACACTTTTCCGGATCATCAAGCTGCATTTGCTAGTTTTTCTCCGGGCAGGAGAACTCGTGTATTGGTAAGTTGACAGTCTCTTTTCACAGTTTAGTTTTAGTTTTCATCACCATATCAATAATAGCAGTTGTCATTAGCAACTTGTGATTGGAATATTTCGTTATTATATTTTGAAAAAGCGTTTGACATTGTAAATCACTGCTTATTAGTTGATTAAGATGCTTATTTGATTTTAAAAGACTAAATTAAATAATAAGATTTGCTACTTAATTTTGTCTGATTATGAGTAAAATTAATTTTTGTGGTCGATTAGACATCACAGGAATCTCAATCGTTTATTTTTATGGCAAGGGTCCCGCAGGATAGTATATTGTGGCCCATGTTCTTTATTTTTAGTAATTTAATTATAACATTTTTACTAGCTTACACGTTTAAATCTTTATAATATAATTTCAGGAAAAACGTATGCACTGATGTATTTAAATGCAACAATAGTACCACTAATACGCAAGTTCAAACTCAAGGCGGACCATACAAAGCTGAAACTATAATGCAAAGTAATGATGAGACCTATATCTGGACATTTTGTCAAAATTGAGAAGCGGTGAATTTTGAATTTAATCAATAAAGTCAAAATAAACGCTGTTTTTCCTCCTTTTCTCAAAATTTATTTGACAGACCTTGTTAGTGCATGTAGTGTAAGAAAAGTATAAAACAATGGTAAAGTGAAACAGTAATAGAATTATTGTAAAAAAAAACACAAATATATTGTTCACAATATTTTTATTCGTCGAAACACATTCAGTAGGTATTTTTACAAATTGATCGAATCATGAAGAAAAATTTATTGTTCTGAAAAGCGTAATTTATAATATTGTCCTTTAGTAGAAAAAAAGAAAACAATTGTTTTAACATCACAAATAGTTATCGGGAAATAAAAACAAAATAAAATGTTTTTCGAAAACACCATAGAAAGGAAATATTATTAAAAGAGTTACATGTAAAAATATATTTAATAAAGTAAAACAAAATCTCTAAGAATTTTCAGACATTTGGTTAGCATCATAGGACAATCAAGTACAGAAATAGGTTTCACTAAATCTTAAAAAGAATACTGAGCAAAAAATATCTTAAAAATCAACCATACATATAATTATATTTCTCAAATGGTAACTTAACTACAATAATTTTGATAAAATAATTTCAACATACATAATATTATGACACTTTTAGAGAAAAACTCGCAAGGTGATTTTTATGGAAAAATCAAATAAATAATTTATGTGATTACTTCAAAATTTCTATACGGATTTCAAAAGATTATTATTATGAAAATAAAAGAAAATTTCGTATCAAGTTAGTAAAGAACAGTCGTAATACTATTATTACATTAAGTATAGTCTATTTCACAACATCTGGACTATGTGGCTCTACATTAGCAAAATAAAAATATACGAAGAAAATATAAGGCTCGCTTGCACCACAAATTAGTTTTTGCATTTAGCGGTAAACATTAGCCTCCTTACTAATAAACGTTGTGTAGCTTCTGTATAGTTACACAATGCTTTATCATCTTCTTTCGAAAGTCAAATTACTGACGACTGAAAGAGAGAAATCGGTGTGTAACTATTCATCTGATATAATACGTTTATTATTATGGGGGTAAAATATAATTCTGCTTCTGTCATCTCCAAACAAAATGAGAGAAATAGGGATGTTTTAAATACGTTTAGCAGTAAACGTATTCGGCGGGTTGTGATGCAAGCGAGCCTAACGATTGAATGATGAAATTGAATTATTTTTCAATAACGCCATTACACGGTAGAATATTTCAAAAGTTCGACATAATGCCAAACCTTATACAGGCTGATTTTGAATTTTATTAGCAAGCTTTCAGGGGTTACAGTAGATGTATTCATGAGTACTTTAAATAACTTTTGCGAATAATACCACCTGTCTCATACATTTAAATTGATTGTTGCTTATTTTTTTGTAGAAAAAAAAAACAGATATTGTGTTTCGATATTTTCCATATCGAATTTGACTTTTGTCTAACACAAAAACTAAGCTACTTATTTTCATTTTGCCAATGTCAAAGCAGATTTCTAAACTATTTTAACAACAGTAAAAATTGCACAATATTTGACATCGATATATTGTTTAAAGGCGTTCATAATATTTTTTATTAATTCTAAAAAAGAAGTAATTATCAAATAAACTTTCTATTTTTGTTCAATAATAATGTCATTATTCTATTCGTTATAATATTCGGACTATTTCATTGGTAAAAGACAAAGTATGACGTTTCGTTATTATTATTTTTAATACTAAAACTGTAATCCAAAAAGATTTAAAATCGAATTTAAAATCTTGTGGCTCTTGCTCACAATCACTCATTTTAGCGTCCACTGTCTTACCTAATTGTAATGTAAAGTGAAAATCCACCAAAGTGCATGGTAACTCATCAATGGATACTATTGCATATGGGCCACTGTGTACATGAACCTCTTCAACATGAGCCCATATTTCTTGTACTGAAATCATTATACATTACAAACCCTAAAATAAAAATAATCTCAAACACATTAAGACTGAATCGAATCAGCAATACAATATTGCAAAAAATAAGCTTCATAAGCAAATTGGACGTAATATTACGTTCGACAGTAACATTAATAAATATCTATATAACATAACACACGACTAGCATCATAATACTTTTAGCTCCAATAAATAAAAAATAATTTAATTGAACGTTTATAATGTAAAATACGAAAACATCCCCTTACACACTTAGTAGTTATATCGTACACCTTATTTCACAGGCCAAGAAACGATCATTCTATTTTAAAATTTAAACAGTCGATAGATCTTATAATATATTAGAAAAATATTATAAATATAGCTGTTACGCTGTATCAGAGCACAGAAGAATCACGTGATAACAGTTAAATAACCGAACAGTTAAAAAGGACTAGCGACAGGAAACACAATCTCATCCTGCATTCCAGTCTCATACAAGACATTGAAGAAATAATGCAGTGCATTGCAACATAACTCGAAATATCGCACACTAAAATTACCCACAAACCTTTAATGCCAAAATAACTCGGAATTCCGAGTTATGATAACCCGAACAGTCGATCTAATCTGTTGTTTTTAAAATAGAACATCGTGAAGTAATACTAGATCACAGTCTATGTAAATAATACATTTAATTAGATGAACATTTACCTAGAGTTTGCTTTACAGGAAACATGTTAACGTCAAAAGACGCAGAGATTAAAATACTAAAAATTACTTTTAGTTTTTTTGTTCTCTAAAAATTTCGTTTGGCTGAACAAAATTATGTGAGAATTTGAAAATTACAGGTTATGTCTTGTCTTGCATTTCATAACCAATCTTCAAAGTTTTCTGTTATTGCATTAAATACATTACGGCTAACATGTCACAACTACATTTTTATTTACTCCTCTAATGTTTTATTAACATACATATTTTATATATTCCATAATTTCGTTCAGCCAGAACAAGAAACAAGTCCCACGTAATATACTTAATACGAAGTCTCTAACAGTAGAAATGTACAACAGTAACGACTATTAGTAAAACGACATTTGACTCACAGGAGTCGAAGTAGAGAGTACAACCCTGTCCCCTCACGTCACTTTGTAGAATTCACGTAAACTTTTCCGACGTCAGCTTGTCAAAAAATAATTTTTACTTGTCTAATACCTTTTATTTTAACGTCAATTTTGCATTTATTTGGCGTCACACAAATTAATACAATTTAACTGTCGCTCAGTTTTTCGACTCATTTATTAATTTGTAACTCGGTTTTCCGACTTCATATTGACAACTGTCATTCTAAAGTTTGTCAGTAATGTGTTTTCTACAAAATGATGTTACAGTGACGACCTCCCTTTGTGTTTAATCAATCGATTTGGACGGCTTCACTCTGTCCAGCTTATCAGGTTTTTCTGTACTATTCTGGCTACCCCTGAAAGAAAATATAGATATTTATTAGTTAACAAGAATTAAGTTAGGTGGTCCATGAAATGATTAACGACCAATGTTCTTCTCTTACGAAATCGGAGAGAGCGGTTTGTATTATTTACCATTCCTATTTCTGCCGCTTATCAGCAAGCAGGGCTGTAATTCGGATTGAATGGTATGGTGTATAAGGATCAAGAAACATCAGCTTTGCTTATAGAAGCTTCGGGTATTGTAAATGTACAATGAGACAGTGACTACTAACTATGAGGTGGGCCGTCTTCTTTGCTACCCAATGAGGGTTTTCTGAAATGACGTTCGCTAGGTGGCAGCACTGGCACGTCAGGTCCAGGCATCTGTCAAAGAGCCTATATTTTCTTTAGTCATGACTGAATGATGAACGAATGAATGAATCGAATGATGAACGTCATCATATATTTTATATTGGAAGACCTCTTGTCACAGTGGTGCCAACTGGTGTCGTAAATTTTCACGGAAACCCTCATTATTCATCATTTCAGCCGAAAGACGAGAAAAGTGGTGTATATAGGGTTCCCCCGAGTTTTCCAATAACAAATGGTATTATTGTCATCTCACCAGTTCAAGCTCAACCGTCACAACATGTGGCACAGGCGCGCGCGGTGCTTGGCGCGCGCGGGCGCGTCGGCCGGCAGCGCGCTGCTGCGCGTGACGTCACTCACGATGGTGCTCGTCTTCACTGTTGGAGGCTTCTCGCTTTCCCGTGAGCTTGCTGCCGCGTACATTGATCTGAAACATGCTTTTGTTTTACTTTGATTTAACAACTGTTTATTTTGGTGTTGTATCTAAATTGAATTTATTTTCCTACCCCTATTCGGTTTTGGCTTCAATGTCGTTTTTAAGAACTGCAATGTCGCCTAGGGTAGACAGCGCTATCGCCAATATTTTGGGCAGTGATCAGATACTGTTTAAAACAATGATCCGATGTTTTTTATAAAAGAATGGGATATAATTATAGTTTTTAAAGAATAGGTAGATTTTTTTTTAAACAATGAACTTAATTATATTTTTCTAAAATAATTAATGGATGAAAGTGTATAATTTTTATAACTAGTAATTTCCATCAAGTCGCGAGTAATGTTTTAAAAAAGCAACTTCTAGCAAATTGTAATCTTAGAGTTTGCAAAGTTATTCCGGGCTTCGGGATTTTAGCATCATTATTCTAAAAAAAAAAGTATCAGCAAAATATGGAACGCTGATATAATATCGCAACGTAATTAATAGGCAGAGGGACGTAAACATTATCTGCAGCGGTGTTGGCCTACATAACTACGTAAAGCTCGTTTCAAGGAACAAGATCATTCACTTTTCAACTACAAAACAATATATGTATGTAGTTACTACATATATATACTAGCTTCTGCCCGCGACTTCGTCCGCGTGAAATTTCTTGTTACTCCGACCCACCCCGTCGCATCGCATCGCCTGCCCGCGCTATTACTTCGTTTTTGCTTAGCGTTCTTTCTGAATTTTTTTCTTTTTGCTCGGCTCCTAAAGGTCATAGCGTGATGTTAAATAGCCTATAGCCTTCCTTAAGAATTAGGCTATCAAATGCAAAAAGAATTTTTCAAATCCGACTGGTAGTTCCAGAGATTAGCGCGTTCAACCAAAGAAACAAACAAACAAACTCTTCAGCTTTATAATATTAGTATAGATATGTAGTAACCTGGGCTGAAGGGCCGGTTGGTCCGTGGATGGGTGACAATCTTCACATACCAAGACCCTTCCATGCCTCGGAAAGTACGTTAAGCCGTTGGTCCCGGCTGTCATTCGTGGATCTTTGACAGTCGTTACGGGTCGTCAGCAGCCCGAAAGTCTGACAACCAGTCTTACCAAGGCGTATCGTATTACCCAGTAACTGTGTTGTGGGGGTCAGATAGGCAGTCGCTCCATGTAAAATTTTGTTATTCAGTTGCGTCCGGTTAGACTGGAAGTCAACCCCATTATATTTGGGAAAAGGCTACGCAGATGATAATATATATGTAGTGACCTAAAATTATCCAAAACAATCTGGTCTACAAATAGAAGAACATGTCTACATAACTTTGCTTAAGCATTTAAGCCAAGTATTCCTAACAACAGCATATGAACCTTACCTCGTCAGCTTACTCCTCGCGGGCCTCGTCGTGAAGTTCGTGCTCTTGCCTCTCCTCAAGGAGTGGAAGGAGGTCTTCAATGGCTTCACCAGCGCCATGCTGCTGCTGCTCTCAGGGATTGGCTTCGTACAGTTTAGGGTCTGGACTGTTAGCTCCACGTCTTTTATTGGCTCGTTTAATGCTGGAATGATAATACAGAGTTCATTATTATTATTCTATTCTTATTCGTCAGTTTTATTTTAGGATTGTGTTTTTGATTCTTAATAGGTTCAAGGGGCAGTTAGTATTCAAAAGGACATAAAATACAGCACTGGCTTTGAAAACATACTATTTTTTACACAGCGTTCATCGTTCATCATTTCTCTTCTGTCTTTCATTATCTGCTTAACCTTTTTTTCAAAATTCGTTCTTTGCCCCAACACTACAGTCCTTTCATAGTTATTTTTACCTTTGATTTTGCATCACTGTCAAAATCACAGTGATCTTTAGAGTCGTTGCAATAAGGTTGTTGCTGGTTTGTTGCTACTGACAAGTCTGTCAAAGTCACAGTGATCTTTAGAGTCGTTGCAATAACGTTGTTGTTGGTTTGTTGCTACTGACAAGTCTGTCAAAATCACAGTGATCTTTAGAGTCGTTGCAATAAGGTTGTTGTTGGTTTATTGCTACTGACAAGTCTGTCAAAGTCATAGTGATCTTTGTTGTCGCTACAATAAGGTTGCTATTGGGTTGCTGCTGTCAGAGATAAAATAACTATGAAAGGACTAGTTTTAGTATATTAACATTATGTTGCTTCGAACTGTCAAGTTATTGAATACGATGAGGAGTCCAGACAAGAAATATCACGCGGACGAAGTCGCGGGCAAAAGCTAGTCATGTATATCTCTCGTGCATCTAATTCCTTACCAGTAAACTCCTCAATAGGCTTATCAATGGTATCGTGGTCGATCCACGTGAGCCCCATCTCCACCTTCTCCGCGAGGTCCTGCCAGCGCTGGCGGTTGTCCGCGGTGCCGGAGTGCAGCGGCAGGATCCACGGGAACGTGTCGGAGAGGACCTTGTACAGCGGGAGGCAGATCATGTCGATGAAGCCCACTTGCATTTGAGGGAGCTCGTCTTTCTTTTCTCTAAAAATGTATAATTATTTTATTAGTAGGTACCTACTTTGTTGTTCTAGTATGTAAATTCAAGACAGTTCCTCTTAGCGAATTGACTACCAACTTACATTGCCCGTATATTTAAATCACAACTAATATTTGTTTCAGTTCTAGGAAGTGGTTATAACACGGCAAATTGACCTAGCATGTCATATTGATAAACAATTAATTTTCCTGACTATACCTACATTTATTGTTACGTAAAGGTTGTCACCAGGTGTTGTCACTCAGTGCTATATTATTTATCAGATATGATCAAGTTTGATTTCACAATTCATCGTTTGAATGAATGAATGAATGCTTTATTTGCCAGAACATAGGTACAGTCAGCAAAAAAAGTCGATTAACACTTCAGTTATTTTAATCTCAGTTATTGAGCTAACTATTAACACTTCAGTTTGTTTTTTAAATCTCAGTTATTGAGCAAAATATTTGTTCAAAATTGCATTGTACTTCTGCTACAATTTTGAAAAAATATTTTGCTCACTAACTGATATTAAAAAAACTGAAGTGTTAATCGACTTTTGTTGCTGACCGTACATCGTTTATGGTAAAGTGAGATAATATGGTTCCACTATATTCGACTTTCTATTCGTGCAAATTTTTAAGTGACATTGTAACAATAATTTATAATTAAAGTATATTAATACAATTACAGTCTTCTTCCATTATTAAAATACCAATATTATTTTTCAGCAACTATTTTTACCATCAGTACATACATGTCTATCAATATAACCTTCCTCATGGGAAAGCACAAATGAATATAAAGGAAAGTGACTACCTGTCCATCATAGCGATAGGCTGTTGGTTGAGCTGCAGTTTCTCCAGATCTCCCTGGTCGAAGAACTCGTCGGCCACCAGCTTGGCGATCTTGTGCTGCACCTCCCACGGCTTCGCGATCGCTGACACGTCGCATGCTGTCATCATCATGCCGCATAACACTGAAAAGAGGAAGAAAATATTAAGAACTGAAGTCGGTCCAAAAGTGGCCATATGCTTATTATTGTCAAGGACAGGACTACATTAATTTCGGAATAAAATGATTAAGAGGGAATTATAAAATATTGCACCAAGATAATTAATGCAAAGACAACAGAGGAAAACAAAGACCCAAAGTACGAAGGATAATTAGTGATTCTCCACCAAGACATTTGTCAAGAGGAGATATCAGAGCCTATTATAGTACATTACGATACGTGCGACTCCAGTAGTCCATACCGAGGGTGTTAAGCGCCGTGCAATAATAGACTACTGAAGTCACATGTATCGTATACTGTTTTATGCCTCGTGTGACCTAAACCCGCACTTAAGTAACGTGCAATGGACTATTTTAAGTGACTCAAAAGCTTGACTTAAGTGCCGGCTTAAGTCACACAGTGCCATAAAAGAAATTTAAGATGCTATAGAGAAGCTAACAGAAGAAATGTCGTTGAAAACTGTGATCCCCTTAAACACTTTTAATGACAGTGTTGATTCATGCCGTGTTTGTACACTTGGTAACCACAAGTAAAGCACGCGTCGCTTCGTGATATGAAAATACTGTAATTACAAGTATATTACAATGATCTCTTTGGCCCGTCTATCGTAAGTATATTTAAACGTCTTTGGTACCTATTTTATTGGGATTTGACATTCACAACCAATCATATTATACTGGGCATGCAATATTATATGGTTAAGATAGACGTCAAAAATCAATATCTATCTTTAATAATCCAATGTCGATTTAAAACAAAGTCTTACATTCTTTCTTCTCCGGACTCTGCCAGTCGAACTCTCCGTTCTCCACCAGCTCGTGAAACTTGGCTCTCTTTTTGAAGTACATCGCTAGGTCTGTGGACAGGATAGCCGTCTCCACCACCCTCATCACATCTTTGTAGTCGCATGGTGATAACGCCTAGAAGGTAAGAGGAGGAAGTTTGATTTTCTTATTAGTGTGTACACCCGAGGGGTTTGTTGCAGAGACACTTTTTAGATATTTATAGATATTTGTAAATATTTGTTGCAACAATAAATAATGTTCTATTCTATTCTGTATTAAATACTTTAGTTTTCTACGCAATTTCTGATTTATCCTTGGGTGTCATAGCTCATAATATACTTCTCGGATTTGGAACGGATGAAGTGCGCAAACGGTATAAGTGCTTGGCTAGACTGGCACCGCGGGCGCGGGGTGGGCGCGGCGCGGCGTACTCAAACATAAGAACTTCATTTGAGTGTCCATAGTGGGCACACGGGCGCGGCGATGCTCGGTGCGGGGAGCGCGCGGGCTTCTCACGCCATAGTTTGACCCGCGCGGGCACCGGGGTTCTCAAACTAGTTCGAGCTTTTATCTAGTAAAAATAACCTCTGTCTGTCTCCTTCATCCATGTTATATTTTGACAAACACTGGACACAACAACACGCAGAACGCAGCCGCGCTCGACTGCGGACAGACAGATCGTGCGCGTTCCCGCACCCGCGCCGCTCCCCGCCCCGCGCTGCCAGTCTAGCCAAGCACTTACGGTAGTCGATACGCGTGTCCATCATTATTGTATCTGCAGTCGCCTAGTTAGTAGGTATTTGTTTACTTATTTCTTGGGCTTGAAACCTATTTTGATAAAATATGACTAAACTATCAAACCGTTACCATACTGGCAAATCCGCAGTTACCATACTGGGCCCGTAGCCCAGTATGGTAACTACGGATTTGCTGAGTTATTACTGTTGGATTTACCAACCGCATAATTATAAAAAAAAACAGTAACAAAACTCACCTGGAAAATATTATTGCTCTCACTATTCAAAATCATGACACACTGATCGAAATGGTGGTGCTCCATCGTGGAAGTCGAGTATAATATCGCGAGGGGGCTCTCGGTCTTCGTCTGGAATGCGTTATTGGTTCCTCTATGGTCCAGGTCGTGGCACAGACAGGCTACCAGCAGCCCCAGGATCTCCAGGTCAGACATGAACCGCTCCATCTTGCCAGTCTTCAACATAGCGAACATGGTTTGAGCAACGTTGAGTGCGTGCCTCCAGTTGTGGTACTTTACTGGGCGGTAGTTTTTCTTTACGCTGAGTATCCAACGGCAGAGTACCTGCAAAGGTATGAAAAGTATTTAAATGAAATTAGATATTGTAAAGAAGACATCAATTTTGATGTTTTAGCTTGAAAATTGCCGAAAAATAGGTACTGAATTTTCGGTCTACTTATTCATCAGGCATGCAAGGATACTTCTTGTGTTCTTTAATAGAAGGTACCTCATAAAGATGGTCACTTACATCGTATGGTATGTGGAACTTCTCAACCAGGTTGCACTGTAGGAACATACGAAGAGTCGCTCTACAAGTATCCTCATCTGATAGGTCGAAATCTGAAACAAAGGATTAAGATATTGTATCAGAAAGCTTTATTGAAATGAACAAAGGAGGTTCTGGCACTTTCCTTGCTATAAAAATTACGCGCCAAATATTATCACAAAATCTTCCATCTGTATTCAAATTTGTAGACCATCTAGCAATGTATTACAAGAGGCCAATAAGAGATAAATTGTGTTTTGTGATCACTAATGTAATGTATCATAAGGGACACTTCAATGTATAACTTACCGTGAAACTGAAAGCTGTACAAGTTGTAGAGTTCTGCTGAAGGGATATTGTCCTGACACAGCTTGGTCGTATCCTCTGTTGAAGCTGTCGCGTGGTACGAAAGGCATTCTAGCGCCACCTATTGAGTTAAATTTGTATTTACTTTGTTATTCGTTAAGAAGTTTAGATGAAACGTGAAAATCATAATAACACAGAAGAAATATTTTATTCGTTTACAATACTTACTCCAGTGTGTCATTGTGGTTTTCCAAAAGAGCCTGTTATAAGAGAGTTGGAGGGGATCACTAAGGAGTTTATGAACTTTGATAGCAGTTGGAAAAATATAAAGAGATTTAAGGTGAGTTAAAACGATGTCAGTACCTTTTGTTTAGCCATCAGCTTGCAAGCATTCTCGTACATCTGCGTGTTGTGTATGCCGAGGCCGCAGAAAATGGCGAACGCTTCGAATATCGAAATGTCGCCTTCCGTGAATTGACACCCATTCTCCTGGAAATAAGTATTGGTGATAAAGCTGACCTATTCAATAGTTTTTCCAATCTTCTATTTTTTTATTTTTTCTTTTCTTCTTCTTTTTCTAATCCAGTTTACTGAGTATAAGCTAGGTACGCACGGGATGTGCTCTGTTGGATTCTGAATGGTCGGGTTTCAACACCGTTAGTTGAAAATCCAGTGTGTGATAAAATCCCGCTGCGATATTTTTACGCCCTTGTGGACGTGGGCTGAGTATGACCGTGACTGGCGCAGGCGCGACAGAACGTTTGCAACAGACTGATCAAGCATCGTTTTTAATTTGTTAATTATAATACCTACTGCTTGCAAAATAGTGTGCTTGGAACTGCCTATCTGATGTTAAAGGTTCATCATCTGCCTAGCCTTTTCCTAACTTTGTATCTGAACTCCAATACCCAGTTACTGGGTAATATGATACCCCTTGGTAAGACTGGTTATCAGACTTTCGGACTACTGACGACCCGTAGCGAATGACAAAGATCCACGAATGACAGCCGGGACCAACGGCTTAATGCCCGTTTTCCACTGCGAGCGGAGCGGGCTCCGTACGGACTCCGTTTAACTCGCAACGGCTTTTTTCATAGAAGTGCTTCCACTGTGAATGAGCGGACTGAGCGGATCAAAAGAGTACAAAGAGTTACAAAAGTGGGGCAGTGGAAGGCAAAGTCTGAAACTATTTCTTAGTGGAAGTGTACAACTATTTTTACTCCGGTCCGCTCCGATCATCAGCTCAGTTTCCGCTCATTACCCTTTTTTAGTGGAAGGCGGGCATTAAAGTGCTTTCCGAGGCACGGAGGGGTCTTGGTATGTGAAAATGGTCACCCATCTACGGACCAACTGTAGCTTAACTTGATAGATCGACCCGTGCGGCTATTATTACTTACCTACAAGCCCCTCTGATGTTGAAGGTTTATATAACTTGTAATTTCATGTCAATATAGTTTTACCTCAAATGAAGGTTATTTAGGTAAAAGTGACAGGTAAAGTAAATCGTAGTAGGTATATCCCAGACATCACAATATCCAGTACAAAACATTCTATCCTAAATCCCCTTTTCACTAACCTTATTAATGAGCTGCGCAACGCCAATAACATCTTTGTTAGCGTTGACGATGGGCATGCACAGCATGGTGCGCACGGCGGCCGCGTCGTCCGCGCACACGTCGGCCACGAACATGCCGTTCTCTCTCCGCCAGTCCGCCACGTCGGAGATGTTGAGTGCCTTGTTTGATTGGGCAACCTGGAAATTGAATAGTGCGGAGGTATTACACAAGTTATAATAAGGTAGGTATTATAATTTACCAACGGAGATATGTTGTCAATAAAAATAGTCATCTAATGCATGAATGCTATCTTCAAGTAGCTACAATTCCATCTATCTATCTAGATGAAATCCAATTTTATTAATTTAATCATATGAATCGGCGATGAGTACTTTGCTAGTTCATCGAAACATTAGTTAGAAGCAAAAAGTATTTAGCAGTCCTTTATACGAACTGTCATTAATTAACCACGAAGCTGAAGTCCAAAACCAAATTAACGACCGATGATGTTCCTATTCGTGAACTGTACATAGGTACCAAAGAAGAACACTGGGCTTGAGACAGAAAGCGAGCAGCGAGGTCGCAATACACCCAGTTGTCTAAGAGTCTTGGTTAGGCGTAGAACATAGTGTACACATGTTCATTTAAAAAATACCTACGATATATGATCAAAGCTATTTGGCCCATCGCTGTTAAAGTTGATCAATGTTTTATAGCGGTATGAGGAACAGGTTGTAAAGTTCACTCATACTCTATAGAAAAGGGAGGATCCTCCGACCAGACGGGTGTTGTGTCTGGCGGGCAACTGCCCGTTGATTCATGTCGGGCCGTTGTATCTATGCTAGTTGCGCGGTAAACTCTGCTTGCGCGATGCAGGATTTGCGTGACGTCAGTATGAAGCGTTGTTTATATGTGGCGTTGTAGATACCGCTACAGTTTCAGCGATAAATGTCTGAAAATAGAATAATATAACAAAATTGCTTACCGCCAGCGCAATGCTCGCGAGCGTGGACCTGTAGTCGTGGCGCGGCGTGAGCGTGGTGCGCGACTGGTGCGCGCCCAGCTCGAACAGCGTGTGGAAGCGCGTGGGCGCCGGCGGCGGCAGCGCGGGCGTGGCCGAGCGCTGCCCGCCCGGCCGCTGCACTATGCGCTCCAAGTGACTCTGCAACACATACGGACGATTTTTAATGTTGAAGAAACAGATAAGTAACATCACGTTAAGACCCTCAGGAGACGAGCAAACGGAGAGAAGTCAGAAAGAACGCTAAACGAAGTAGGAAATCGTCACATCGCATCGCGCGGGAACGCGGTGCGATGGGACAGGGTCAATCGAGGATTAAGAAACTTTACGCGGACGAAATTATGGGCAGAAGCTAGTACTTAATAAAATGCTCATTCGCTCACCGATTCACAATGATCCGTATCAGAAATGAACACGGCACATCGTTCACACTTCAGCAACTCCCTCGCCTCCGTCATGATCTTCGTGACCAAACACTCCAAGTTGCTCTGCTCCTCGAAGATACTCCTGGCCAGGGCCAGTAGGATCTGGTTTCTCTTGTACTCCAGGACTGAGGACTCAAAGAGCTGCGCGTTCTGGATACCGATACCGCAGAAAGTGAGGTACCGGCGGAAGACTTCGACATCGCGGGGAGAGAATTCTTTGGATCCTGAAATGGAGAACAATTATGTAAGAAAAGTTTCCTTCCCACATTATCCACCCCTGCTGCTATATATTATGTAGTTGTTAGTGGAAAATGTAATAGGAATGGAATTATGAATGTTTTGAAACTGGTAGGTTCAAGTGGCTCTAGAAATTATTATTTAACGAAAAAGTTTTAAGCTCTTATTATAACATCAGGGCCTAGACAACTTGCTATTGTATTCAAAGCGTTTCGTATTTCTACAACGACTTTCAACAAGACAGTAGCTTTTCTAGAGTTCTTGAGGCATGTCAGTAAAGGCGCAAAGCGCGACACGACGTGAAAATTTCATGGAAATTGTTCTATCAGAATCGCGTCGCGCCGACGATGTGTCGTCCCTGTCCGCGCATTTTTACTAGAAAAGTCAGAATGTCATTCTTTCTAGGCTTTACAGGGCGGGCTCGGTTTGGTCTCATCACAAAATAACACACTGAAAAAAACTTGAAACATTCGTTGTGTTTCTCAATAAGCGTCCGACATAAATATGCTCTCAATAATCCAAAACACCAACTTTAAAACTCGCAAAATGAACACAACAAACTTTAAAATCCAAGAAAATAAAAGTATTTTCCTCTAAAAATGAACCACGAAGCGTGGCTTGGTCGCCAGTCTATCATAAATTTAGTTATAACAGTTAGGAACCAACAAAGGCTTTGAAGTTGCGAACGTCGGAAACTTGGCGAAAACTCGATGCGGCGGAATCTGCACCACATTGAATTATGATTAACTAGATATAGATCAAGATATATGTATACGAGGACCTGGCTCGAAGGAATTTCATTATGAGTTGATGTTTGGTTTAGTATTAATATTCGGGAAACTAATATCAGATAATTTACAATAACATGGAACTATTTAAACTGTGGTTTGGTTATGATAATATTCGACGCCAATATTTGGATTAAATATTTGGGTAAAAATTATAAAATTTTATACCTGGAAGTAATATAACCTAATGGAAGGTTCCATAACGTTGCACAAAATACCATGAAAGATAATAGCCTATCTATGGCACTGAAATCTTAACGGTCATAGCATCTACGATGGTTTTAGTGTTAAGACTAGGTACGGTAGATTAGGGACGGCACCGTAACAGAATGAATTGCCGAAATCCTTCTAGATCATTTTTTTGCAAAGTGTTGCATTGCAGCGAGGCCTGCCCTAATTTGCGCTAGCCTACAGCGTAGTGGTACCTGACCGATAGCTGCCATTTTTTTGATTATTTATTATAAATGGGCCTGCTCTTGACCCCGATCACGCCTGATGGAAAGCGATAGATGAGGTCTATGATGGAATGAGCATGCCCAGAATATGCCTGTTCACTCTTGCTATTTGAAGGCAGTCGGGTTAAATATGGGAGGGAAGACAGATGCCGGCAGAGAGTTACACTTTGGCTGTGCGCATAATTTTTTTTTTTTTATTTGAAATGGGTTTGCTTTTGACTCTAGTCTAGGTCAGAGATTACAGAGACAAAGTCTACGATGGAAAAATAATAATAAAGGAAAAAAAAAAATAGGTAAAAAAACTTTTTCAGTTAAACGGTTTTATGTTAAAAATACATTGCAATGTTTAAGAAAATGTACTAAAAACCAAAAAATTAAAAAAAACAAAAAATAAAAAATAGATACAGTCGTGGGAATTATAAACATATGCATAGACTAGACTAAAATAAAACCGTGGGGCACGTCAATTGTCTATTGTTGTTGTTGATTGACGTGCCCCACGGTTTTATTTTAGTCTAGTCTATGCATATGTTTATAATTCCCACGACTGTATCTATTTTTTATTTTTTGTTTTTTTTTAATTTTTTGGTTTTTAGTACATTTTCTTAAACATTGCAATGTATTTTTAACATAAAACCGTTTAACTGAAAAAGTTTTTTTACCTATTTTTTTATTTTCTAGTTTTTAGTTTTTATTTCGCATTCTGATCAATTCAATTAGTGCTTCATTATTGCAAGGTTTCTTGCCCGTTAGTTTATTGCAGTCCAACTCCTCTATACGTAGTCCCTGCAAAGATCTTACTCTACTAAGAGCCACGTAGGCTTGACCTTCTTCAAACAGTTTCGCACCTATAAGTATACGACTGCGTGATCCACAGTGCTGCCCTGCATTTTATGTATTGTAGAAGCCCATGATAGTATTAAAGGCAACATTCTTCTTTCAGCCGTCCCGTAATTGTACTTAGCTGGAAACTGTATGGCTTTCGGGTGTATAAGATGTACTCCGTCTCTTGCGAAATCAATTCGGACGGAAGGTACATCTGTTGCATACATCTGAGTTCGACGAAATTGAAGCCAAACGATTTCGTTGATGTAGCCTATAGCGCCATTTACTAATCCCTTTGAAACGTCAATATTAAACGGTCGACCCCCCCCCAGGTCCAATAAAGGGGCAAGGCTATGTACAACAAGATGCGCCTGAGTCTTGAGGGGAAAACGCTAACGACATATCATTTTTATCCACCCTAATGCCATACAGTTCTCGGCGCGTTTTAACCTTTCGCCTTAACTTGGGTGGTGTACCGCTAACGACGTATCATTTTTAGCCACCCTAACGCCACACAGTCGTCAACACGATACAAAATCTTGACTTGGGTGGTGGATTCAGGCTGGATTAATCAGATACCTAAATTACAGATTCAATTTCTAAATTTAAATCTTATTATTATTAGATATGAGCGCCGATGGCCAATGCCACGGCGGCGGCGTGGCCTTAAAATTTCCACGGCGGCGGCGGCGTCGCGGCGGCGCGACGTGGCCGGCCGTGGGCCTTAGAATTTTTTTTATCAGGGAAAGATTTCTTAAAAAAAACTTAAAGAAAACCGTATTAAAAAGCTTTACCTATATTTTTTAATAATTGTTAATACAATTTTACAGTCTTTTAAATAAAATTGGAGATCACGTTTACTTACTGAATAATAATCATTTCAATATTTTCTAGTGACCGACCGAAAGTTCGGTTTCGGTTTCGGCCAGTTTCGGCCAAATAAACTAGTTTCGGTTTCGGCCAGGAAATGGCCGAAACTTTCGGCTGCGCCGAAACTTGAGTGTTCATGAATTATCGTCCATCGTTCGGCGAACTTCGCGGCTAGCTCGTGCTCGCTCGTCGCGTCGCCCGCGCCGGCCCAGTTCGCCGCCGTCCATAGTAAATCGCATGGAGTTGAGGTTGTGTTTTGCACATACGAGGGCGGTTCCATAATGAATTGGCCTAACTATGAACTAATGAAGGAAATGAAACGAAACCAATTTTATTTTTCAATATAATCACCATGAATACTACTAACACACTTCTGACATCTGTGAATCAACATCTCTTAACCTTTATAAAAATAATCACAATTTTTAGCCTCAAAATGACCGAAGACGGCCGCTTGCAACTCTTCATCGCTTGAAACTTTTCTTCCTCTTAAGTCTGGCTTTAAATTTGGAAATAAATAATAGTCAGACGGGGCCATGTCTGGACTGTGAGGTGGATGTTCAACTTCTGTGAACCCGCATTGACGAACTGCATCCTTCGAAACACCAGCGGTATGAACAGGGGCGTTGTCATGGAGCAACAGGACACCTTTAGACAGCTTGCCTCTTCGTTTTTCCTTTATCTTGTCTCGTAATTTATATATTAAATAAAATAAATAAAATAAAAAAGCCTTTAATTCCATGCATTTACATTGTTTACAATTTTCCATTTTGAGAATTGTTATTAATTAATTAATTATTTAACATGCATTATCTATCATTAAAATTTTCAAATTAATTAGTAGAGTTGATTTTGTTATTAAAATTTCATTGTTAATATTTATTTAATTTCAATTTTTTGACGCCTACTGCTTAAATACAATTCGATCTATTCTTATTTAAATTTCAGAAAATTTCCGAAAATCTATTATTATATTATTATTCTAATTTGCATGGACCCCCCTCAGGTAAAGGCCTCCTCCAAGGATTTCCATTTTTCTCTGTTTTTTGCTAATTCTATCCAGTTTGTTCCTGCGGTCTTCTTTATATCGTCCTCCCATCTCATGTAGGGTCTCCCTGTTCGGCGTTTACCTGGCGGACCCTTCCATGTGGTTACTTTTATAGTCCACCTATTATCCACGTATCGGGCTATATGACCGGCCCATCTGAATTTCAATGTTTGGGCATAAACCATCGCGTCTATTGCTTTGGTATAATTTCTTATTTTTGTGTGCCGTATTTTATGCATTTTCTTTATGTTTAGCATGCTTCGTTCCATTCCTTTCTGACACGAACTGATTTTATTTTTAATTTTCTTAGTGATTTTCCATGTCTGGCAGCCATATGTTAGAGATGGCAGAATGCATGAGTCCATAATTTTCTTCTTGAGTTTTATTGACATGTTACTTTTAAATACTTCTTTTAAACTCCAATATTTATTCCACGCGTTTTTGATTCTGCGCTCTATCTCCATTTGATTGCTATTGTTATTGAAGCTTATTTGTTTTCCGAGATATATATACTGGTCTACGTACTCTAGCGGCTCATTCTCTAACCCAATACGCTTTTTAATGCTGTTTGTCATGGCTTTCGTCTTTGACAGGTTCATCTCTAATCCCACTCTTTTGCTGCTTATATGAAGAGTCTCCAACATATATTGCAGGCCACAGCTGGACTCTGATAGTAGTACTATATCGTCTGCGAATCTTAGATGGCTTAAATATTTGCCATTAACGTTCAAGCCGCAATTTATCCAGTCCAGTTTTCTTATGATGGTTTCCAGTACAGCTATAAAAAGTTTTGGCGATAATGGGTCGCCCTGCCTTACTCCTCTCTTTATAGGAAAGCTTCGGCCAATAGTTTCCATTTTTACTTTACTAGTGCTATTTCTATATATGTTTTTTATCACTTCTATGTATTTGTTCTCTATTTTTTGAGCTTTTAAGGCTTCCCAAATACTTGCGTGAGATATTGTGTCGAACGCTTTTTGATAGTCGACGAAGGCTATGTAGAGTGGTCTCTGTCTTTCCTGGTACTTTTCAATAACTAATTCTAAGGAGTGTATGTGATCTATTGTAGAGAATCCTTTGCGAAAGCCTGCTTGCTCTACAGGTTGCCATGTATCTAGAGTTTCGCTTATTCTTTTATTAATGATCGAAGAAAATAGTTTGTATAAGCTCGGTAAAAGGCTAATAGGTCTGTAGTTACCAATGTCATGGGAGTCTCCTTTTTTATAGAGCAAGATTATGTTTGATTCAGACCATTGTGTAGGTATAATCGCTGTTTCTAAGATAAGATTGAATAGGTGCGCCAGTGGCCTGGCCAGTAGAGTTCCTCCGTATTTTATAGCCTCGTTGGTGACTTTATCTGGGCCTGGGCTCTTATCTGATTTTAGTTTTTTAATTGCTTGAAGGATTTCTAGAACGTCAATCGGTTGAATTTTGTCTTCAATACTCGACTGCAATGTCTCTATATTATCCTGGGTCATTTCGCTGGCAAGAAGCTGTGTATCTGGTTTGGCGCTGTACAAGTCTTTGTAGAAGTTTGTTGCAATTTCGATGATATCTTTGCGTTTGTATGATGTTTTATCTAGCTGTTTCAAACCTTCGATCCAGTCTCTATTTGTTCTAAGTTCCTTAGTGGCTTTCTTCAGACTCCCTTCTTGTTCGAGGTGTTTTTTTATAGTATTTTCCCTGTGGTTTTTGTAATCGAATTTGATATATTTGCTTATTAGTTTATATAGAGCGCTAAGCTCGTTTTTTTGAGAACGGGATTTATTTTTGGTTTTTTGTAGTACTTGTCTTCTCGTTATAAGTGATAGTGTTTTTTCTGATAGGACTTTATGTTTCGTATTGGATTGGCTGGTTAGTTTTTTGATTTCCAGGCTTTGCATTATGGCATGTGTCAGTGAGTCGTAACATCTTTGAACGGTATCTATTTTGGACCAGTTAAGCAAATGGTTTTCAAGGCTGTTTTTGTATTCATTTATCTCTTCGTCACTTTTCAGTGCGCTCCTTTGTTTGTTAGTATATGCCGCTCTACTTTTATGAGGTTTTGATAGGGTAATTGTGCTTCTTACCAGTCTGTGGTCTGAAGAATAATTTAGATTTAATGTTTCTATATTTTCGAATAGTTTTGGTTGGTTAGTTGTTATGTAATCTATTTCATTTTTATACTGCCCGTTTGGAGATCGCCACGTCCATCTACGACTAGGTTTTTTCTTGAAGTACGTATTAATAATCGAAAGTTTCTTTTCAAAAGCAAAGTTTATCAGTCTCTGTCCTCTTTTGTTTCTTTGTCCATATCCATATGTTTTTGTTATTAAATATTCGTCTAATAGGGGTTGACCAATCTTTGCATTGAAATCTCCCATTATAATTAAATTTTTATGGGCGAATTCTATTGCTTTATCTATTGATTTGTAAAATTCATTGATCTCTTCCTCGTCCGCCGACTCGGTCGGCGCGTATACTTGTATTATGCTTATGCTGTATCCTTGTATATTGAGATTCAATAATGCGACTCTTTCTGTGACTGCAGTAAAGCTTTCAACGTTTCTTTTTAGAGATATATTTATCAGAAAGCCAACGCCGTGTTTTCCTGGAGTCTCTCCCATGTAACATAGAATGAAGTCCTCGTATTCTTCTATTTTTCTGCCTAGGCGTCTGACCTCTGATATGCCAATGATATCGTACTTCACCCCTATTAAGGCTTCTTGCAGTTCAATCAGTCGTTCGTATGAGGATAGGGATCTGACGTTGTATGTTGCTACGTAGAGCTTTTTTCTAAGACTATTTTTTTTTTGTTGAGTGATCTTTAGCTTGTTCCTTGGAGGGTAGTGGTCATACTCTTCCACGGTGACCAACCGGGTTGGAAGATGTACTGTGCTCTCTTTTTCTTTATTTGCTATATCCATTTTTATGAGAGGGGGCCCTGATTGCTAACTGTCTCCATTTTTGTTTTGCTGTTTTTGATTATTTGTAGGCGTTTTGTTTACTAAGTAGTTTAGAATACTCGGCTTTACTATTCCTTCAGAACCTTCTGAGCGGTTGAGGAACGGTGGAGGCGGGTTGCTCAAAAAGGTTGTTTTATTTTTCTTGTTAGCTTGTGTTTTATGGGGTGAGTGATTTTGATTGATTGGGGTTTCTTGAGGTGAAGTGGAAAGGAACCTTTTTTTGTTGTTTCCAGGAGTAGGAACTTCTTCTGGATTTCTTAATATTACCAATTTGTCGTATTTGATAATTGCTTTGTTTCCTTTCTCTCTTTCTGTTTTTAGTTGTTCTTGTAGCTCTCTTCTTATTTCCAAAACATGTTGGGGGTAATCTTCTTTTATGTAATAGTTGGTATCCTTCAGTAGCTTTTTCTTCTTTAGGATCTCAATTTTTTTACCCAGAGATGTGAGTGTTACTATAACCGGGCGAGGGTTGTCAGATTTTTTTCCTATTCTCCTCAGTTCTTGGATTTCGTTTTGAGATATAGGTATTGATAGATGTTTAGATAAGAAATCAATGACGATATTTTCTAAGTCTGAGTAGCGATGTTCTTGTTCCCCTATGCCAAATAACACCACATTTCTTTTTCTCGCCAGTTTTTCCAATGTGCCCAATCTTTGTTCTTGTTTCTCTACTTTTTGTTTTAAGTCTTCATATTTTCCCTCCCAAGCGTTAAATTTATATATTAAAGAAGCATAATATTAGCCGTTCACGACTGTATTACGTTCTTTAAAATCCACCATCAATATGCCTTGAAAATCCCAAAAGATTGTGCACATCAGTTTTTTAGCCGCTTGTTGCACCTTTGCCTTTCTAGAGGGCTTTTCACCCTTATAACGCCATCCCATTGATTCGCGCTTGCTTTGTGGGTCATAATACAAGATCATAGTTTCATCACCAGTCACTAGCCGCTCGATCACAGTCTTTGAATTTCCGCCACAAAGATCCAAAAACTCCGAAGCGCAGCGCACTCTTTCCTGGCTCTGTACCGCTGAAATAAGTTTCGGTACCCATCTTGCACTCACTTTTTTCATGTGAAGATGTTTATGGATCGCACGAATACGTACTTTTAGAGAGCCCAAGCCTAGCTGCAATTTCTCTAATCTTCAAACGGCGGTCACTCAGAACCTCCTCTTCGATAAGAGCAATCGTTTCGGGAGTGAGCACTTCCACAGGTCGACCGTCGTGGCAAATGTCTTCGACGGTTTCTCTTCCGAGGCGAAACTCTTTCACCCAATTTTTCACTGTGCTATAGGAGGGGGCAGACTCCTTATACACGTCATCCAATCGTTCTTTTATTTGGGCAGGGTATAAACCTTCTTTAAACTTTATGACACTTCGATACTCAGTTTTCGACATTTTGAAAAAATACGCGACTCTCGTTATGCTAATGCCTGCTAAACTAAGACTAAGCATTTCATGTCGATGCGTGTTTCTTATATTAAGTGCACGATAAACGTACTATTTAATGCAACACAACATGTAGCGACATGTCGCGTAGAACTATATCAGGCCAGTTCATTATGGGACCGACCTCGTAAATTATTAGGTAAGTATTCAACTGTCTGTATGTATAATATACATTGAATATTCAAATAAATGTGTAAAAAACACACCAGATTTCTGTATACGATAGAAATGTTAAATAATTATGTTTAAGTAAGTTTCGGTTTCGGTTTCGGCCGAAACTAAGAGCAAGGCCGAAAGTTCGGTTTCGGTTTCGGCTGAAAAACCTGTTTCGGTCGGACACTAATTTTTTTTATGAGAAACTGAGCCATTTTAAGTTAATACACGTTCACTCGGTGAAATCGCTCCCCCCACCGAATAATATGGTAATCGATAAATCAAAATTTTACAGGAAAAATAAAAAACTGTTTTATGCGTATATCTCGGCACGGGTAGATCGTAAGGTAGACATTTAAACGTCAAAACAAAGCTAATTTTTTTACAATCTAATTTATATTATGATTTTTTTGTAATACTTTAATAAAATTAAGTTATTCACAAAAATAATTTTACTGAAATTAAATGGTAAAAGTATAGTATGCAACGCATCATTACCATATTATTCGCGTGTAAACGCAACAATATCGTAGTCAATATTAATGCATTATAGTATTATTCGTTGTAATACAGTGTCAAAAAACCTAACGGCAATATGATATTACGATATTATTCGTGTGAAATCCAAGCGATAGTGTGTAATGTAATATTACATTACAGTAATATTCGTCGATGTGTGGTGTCAAAAGATTAACAGTAATGTAATGTTGCAAATACATGTTTTATTAAATAATCCAGTACTTATTATTTGATTTGGCAGAAAAATAACAATAATAGAGGAAGTTGATATTAATACTGGATAATTTATAATAGCGTTTTATTAAAATTTATGAAATAAAACAAAAGTTTTATTATTTATCATAATCAGTCCTTTTATTTATTAACTAGCTGTGCCCGCGACTTCGTCAGCGTGGAATAGTGACTTTTCGGGCAGCATATTTTGAATTACATATACCGACGTTTGGGTAGCTAAAAATTTACTTTACAGTAATGCTTCTCTGTATACGATATTTGACGTATGGCCATCGGGGATGAAAGCATACAGGCTCCTAGGATTGCTAACCCGTGACAGAGCCACATACAACTGAGCGTGCGAGAAACAGCTGATACTTAGATCTACACTTGGGCTTTATTAATTGTCATCGCAAAACATAGGCTGACTGGAAACTGGATTCGTTTAAAACTAAATGGAAAATTGTTTGGAATGAGAGGAATCCGAGGAATGAAAACACTTTTAACCTTTTCCACACCTTGTTAAAATCTCTGCTTCTATCAGATTTCTTTGTAAATTGGTCACTTTTAACCTGGTGCCATTGCTAAGTTTTGGGGGGCTTAAATTTCTAAGAAGCATTATCGGTACGCCTACTTTTAATTTTATTTTATGGTGCTGGTAGTCCAGGAGCATTGAGGGATTTTAAAATTTCTACTGGGTAGCTTGTAGATTTTCCTTCTTCCATGACTCTGTTAATGGAGATATACTCAACATAATCCCCCGTAACATAGCTCAAAATTTCAGCGTTTATTGTTGCTGCTTGGTCGTTTCGTGGCGTCAAAATAGCTCTTTCGCAAAGCCAGAAATTTACGCAAGTTGGTATTTGCGTTGCGTTTCCATACACAGATGATATGAGGTCTCGCATTGATGAAACTATGTTGCATAGGTTTTCATTAAGAAAAACTTTTCCTTGTTCCTGCGGTAACACACCGTTACCAATCTCAAGTAGCAAATCTGAAAATTCTTGAGCATTTTCGTTGCCTCTAATTTGCGCACGCATATTTAATGTCAAATGCAAAGGTATAATGTAATGCCACAGTCGAGAACTCTTTAGGCAGGCTCTAACTTCAACAGCCCTTGTTCCACGTGGTATTACAGGGAGAGTCTGACGAAAATCGCCACAAAAAGCATAGTAATGCCATCCATGGGTTGATCACTTTGCTTGACATCACGCAACGTTCTGTCTACTGCTTCTACTGCTTTTCGATTGGCCATTGTGGACTCATCCCATATAATAAGGCTACAATCACGAAGAACCTTAGCTTTATCGCTGTTTCTTGAAATATTACAAACAGGGCTTTCTGTGCGGTCTAAATCGATCGGAATTTTGAACATTGTATGAGCAGTTTTCCCACCTGGCAACAATGTGGCTGTTATGCCTGATGAAGCGACAGCAAGCGCGATTTTACCTTGGCTTCGTACCTTCGCCAAAATAACTTTCGTAAGAAATGTTTTACCCGTTCCACCGGGTGCATCTACAAATAGCATTTCTTCCAAAATACTATCAACGCTCACCAGATCAAATATCAAACGCTGTTCATCAGTTAGCCTCGAGAGTGCGCGTCCATGTACGTACTCTGATAGTATACCTTAAAAATGTCCGCCGTGATTCTTTAAATTGCCATAACTTTTTTATTTATGAACCGATTGACATGAAATAAACACTAAATGTTAAGTGAAGCTTACTACAATATATTAGTGAAAACCGCATCTAAATCGAATAAGCCGTTTCTATTATATTGTAAACAAAAATAATACACAAATATAATTGTTTTATACTTTACGTGGAAAAAGGCATGCATTTCTTACGCGAATATAATGGTAATCGTCGCTTACCGAAAAAGTTAACGATTGCATGATCTGTAATAACATGTTATGGTATTATTCGTGCAAAAAGTGTGTTTAGATTTTAAGGGAATAATGTTGTTATGTTCATTACGGTACCATTGAAATTATTGTACTTTTATAAATATACATAGAAAAAATACAAAAAAAATTACAAGATGACAATTAATGCTTTAGACACCGAATATGCAATAAAACGAAAACTGTCGTAGTACCACATTACCATGTTATTCGGTGGGGGGAGCGAAATATTCGACTCGACTGAGTGTGAGCGACGAGCGAGCGTAGCGTCGCGAGGCGACTAGGCGAACTAATACGGCCGGGCCGCGCGTGCGAGCGGGAGAGCAAGTTGCGACTCGTCGCGACGGCGCGCCGCATGTTGCACTCGGCGACGACGCGTCGACATGAACTCACGGCGACGGCGGCGCGCCGGCGCGGCGCTCATATCTAATTATTATACGCCATTTGGTGGCTGCGCCCATCTTAAATATTGAGGTTGTATAGTGCACTGTATTCTTCTTGTCAAGCCCTTTTATTTGATACCCATATTGGTGGGATTGATAAAAAATTGTTATCAGCCATTTGGTAGCGGCGGCCATCTTAGATTTCAATTTTGCATAGTAAATTGTATTCTACTTGTTGAGACCTTTCATTTGATACCCATGTTGATGGGATTGATAAAACCTAAGTTATCCGCCATTTTGTAGAGGCCGCCATCTTGGATTTTAATTTTATATAGTACATTGTATTATACTGGTTGAGCACTTTCATTTGATACCCATATTGATGGGATCGATAAAACCTACGTTATCCGCCATTTTGTAGCGGCCGCCATCTTGTATTTCAATTTTTTATAGTATATCGTATTCTGCTTGTTGAGCCCTTTCATTTGATACCCATATTGATGGGATTGATAAAACCTACGTTATCCGCCATTTTGTAGCGGCGGACATCTTGAATTTATAATGATAATGAATAAACATAATTGTATTGTCACCAAAATCCAAAGTGTATACAAAATTTCAGATTAATCGGTTGACAGGAAGAGGGTGAAATTTGAATTACTAAATATGACACAAGAAAGAATAAATAATAAAACAAACGGGGTGAGCTAAATAAAACCGTTTAAAAAACCGTTTAATAAGGAAGGAGGAGGAGAAGCGCTGAGTACGACTCGTGGGGATATCAATATTAATATTATCTCATCGAACAGTCAGTAACTTACCATCAGTCTTGTTGATGATCTGCGCTACTCCTACCACGTCACCCTCGTAGTTACAGATGGGCATGCAGAGGATCAGCTCAGTCTTGTAGCCGGTGCGAGCGTCGATCTCACTGTTGAATCTGGAATGGTAACATGAAAAAAATAAAATAATTAAATAAAAACGTTTATTTCACACTATGAATAAATTGTTACAAGATAGTTAATCCAAAAGTCGCAAAACTTGATGACTATGCCTTGGCCTGTATTTTGGGGGCTAGTAATTTAGCCTTGATAATAATAAAATTTGTGACATCTACCAACCCGCAGTGGGCTTTGTGGTGAATTACGGCCCACTCCCTCTCACCGTGAGGAGGCCTGTATCCCATCAGTGGGAACATTATAGGCTGATTATTGATTTATTTGTACAAACACATCTTATGAGGAGGTAAACTTAAAAACCACTGAAGTGAGACTACTGAGTATTTAGATAGACCATAAAGACTTGACTAATTTATTGAAATCTGAGCATTCAAAACTGATTTATTTCAGTTTTCATTGTAGCTATTGCGAAAACCTTTGCTGAAACTAAACTTATGCCAGATAAGTACTATTTAAAGCCCGTAGTCCCAACTGCGATTCCAGTTCAACTCTCTACTAAAAGCAGCTCAGAAAAGAAAAAGTAGTTACGTAGTTACTCTTACCTGGGGTCAGAGTACGCGTTCTTGATGTTGATGGGGTGTTTGGTCTGCGCGGCGAGTCCAGCCACTCCTACGCCGAAAGGGATCTTGATCTCTTGCGAGCGCGCAGTTCGGAGGGCGTCGTTTAATTCTGGAAAAATAAGAAATTAGAATTATTAACAGGAGTATATTTTAAAGGATGTTATGAAAGAAAAGTGAGTGAACAATAGCGTGACGGCTATCAGGCAAGAAGGGAATAGTTTCTTTGACCTCCTTGTAACAAGGAACACAAGGGCGAGAAAAATATGAAGATTTTGTAGGATGCCTATGTGAATTCTACTAATATAATAAATGTGAAAGATTGTGAAGATGTTTGGATGTTTGTTACTCAATCACGCGTAAACCGTTGAACAGATTTGGATGAAAATTGGCACATAGATAGACCATTTCCTGGATTAACACATAGGATACATTAGTAAGCGATAACGATCTTAACCTTATTAGCAAAAAAATAGGGGCATATCCCTTCCTTGTAAGAAACAGTGCTACTGTAAACTGTTGCAAAGGGTAGATACAAAATTAGAACAATACAGTTCTGACCCAAAATAGTTTCCAGTCATGTCATCGACACCATTAGTTTCATGTTTCAGCAGTTTGACAGACAATTAGCCTGATTAGTGTTCAGCCCTTGGAATCACATTATAGTAGGTAAGTTTCGCTGACCCTAATGGGGTAAACCAAGACTTTAAGGACCAATTGATGACGTCATTGTGTGCCAACTGTTGCTAGGTTTGGTCAATTTTGGACGTTAACATTTACTTTGGTAAGAAACGTTATAAATAAATAAAAAAAAATGGCCAAGAGCGAGGTTAACTCGCGCACCGAGGGTTCCGTACAAATTTTTAGGTATGTAAATAGTGTATCACGGTTTAAAAAAAATTAACTACAAATTTACGGTGTTCGGATATATTCCTTTACTTGTGCTACATAACCTTGCTTCTTGCCAAATTTGATGATTCTAGGTCAACGGGAAGTACCCTAAACATTTTGATTCCCTTGAGAGTGTCGAAATATACGTTTTTTGTGGCATAAACGGCCGTATCTTTTTTTACGTTAACTTAGAAGTTTTATTTTTTCACAGCTTCAAGGGACCGCAGACCTGAGTACACGGTTTCCATTTTAACTCGATACCTCCACGCGTTCCCGAGATAAAGGGTCTTGACAGACAGACGGACGGACGGACGGACAACAAAGTGATCCTACAAGGGTTCCGTTTTTTCCTTTTGAGGTGCGGAACCTTAAAAATATATAAAGATAATTTGCTTGTCCTAAATATGACACATAGCATGCAAATTAAATCACAGTCATGTTTTGCCTCAACGTTGTACAATTGAAAATAGGTACTTAAACATCATGTAATTATAAAATCCATTGTTCAAAGCAATTAACATTACAAATTAGAACTTAACAATTAAAATATATTACCTCATAGTGACATAAACTCATTAAAACTATCTTCCTGTTATTACATTCGTAATGACTATACAGGTCGGGTTAAACGAGGGACATACTATATAGTAAGTGTATATGCGTATGTGTCTCTTTTTAGGGTTCAGTACCCAAAGGGTAAAAATACCCTATTACTAAGACTCCACTGTCCGTCTGTCTGTCTGTCACCGTACTGTATCTCATGAACCGTGATAGCTAGACAGTTGAAATTTTCACAGATGATGTATTTCTGTTGTCGCTATAACAACAAATAGTAAAAACAGAATAAAATAAATATTTAGGCGGGGCTCCCATACAACAAACGTGTTCTTTTCGGCGTTTTTGCCTTGTGGTACGGAACCCTTCGTGTGCGAGTCCGACTCGCACTTGGCCAGTTTTTTTTATGTTTCCAATGTTTTCGACCAATTATAAAAATTAAAGACAGTTTGCACAGACGCCAGAACATCAAGCTACTACAATCTGTCAAATTTCTTTAATAGATTTTCAACATTATCGCTAAAGCATAAGGTTCAAAGTTGATAGGGAAAATTTTACAGTTTCGTAGCTCGATGTGCTGGTGTCTGCACACACACGTTTTTCGATTTATTCGTCGTGTGTAGGCACGGTCGTCAGGGTTGTATGAATCACTGTGGAAGCTTGTTGACAGGCAAGTTTTTCTACGGCGTGGAAATGTACTGTAATGAAACCGTGCCGTGTACAAAGTGCCTTATTTAATTCATCTGTATTTCTGACTTCTCTCCCTTTCTGGCTAGAACGTTTAATTTGTCAGCACATACCTACCTGTTATTAAGGTGCACTGGTCGATATTTTTTCCATACGAATTTCGGGAGAGTATTACTCCACTGTTTGACATTGTGCATCCAAAGTTAAACATGATTTCGTTTTGTCTTATTATTAATGTTGTCTGTACGGAAACAGATTAGTAAAATAAAAAGCCATTAAAAAGTTATGAGCCAACAAAGATTCGTGTGTCTTGCTATTTTTAACGTAACTTTGGGTGTGAATAAGTAATAAAGGAACTGTAAAATTTTCAAAACCAAGTCCGTACCGACAAAGCTCAGTTATCGAAGAGTTCAATAAATTTTATTTGTAATTGATTTATGCAGTGCTTTTTCATAAAACTCGATTTTCCGAAGCACTTTCGAATTTTTTTACCTATCAATTCGGAATGGTGTTTCTGTGCGTGAGAACTAGATGTTGTTCGTGTAGACTAGCGTCTAACTGCTCATCACTGATACTAGCTCTGTCGGACACGAAGCCAGGTGAGACAGCGTGCGTTTTGGCCATGACCACCAGTGAGTTCGAGCTCGCGACTAGTTTACTCTTAAGTTCTGTTTTACTACACCAAGACCCGGTCCAAGATAAAAAATAAGTACTTCATTAGTTTATGTCTTTTTTTTAATCGAAACCTCAGCCAACGGTGCACAACACGGTGCGATTTAGTGGCTTGTGGCATACCACAAGGTGCTCTAAGCATCAATAAAAATACATTGTCTAAACACTGTGTAGGTATTACAGACGAAGCAATTCATTTGTTACTTCAATTTTATTGTAGCTATGCGACAGGCAAGTAACTTATAAACGGGGCTTAGCAACGAATCTGTTTCGCCTGATGATGAAATGCCTGCCAACCTTCTATAACCTCCAATTCATGATGAGCATGTGGATAAGCTCGAAAAGAGTTCATTCTTAGCAAAAGAGCGTCAAAATATGAAACCAATCATAGAGGGCCAATCAATCTCTGACGCATAAAATCTTGATCGGAAACACCCCCGAAGCTGAACAAAATCCATAGCGACGCGTCAGTGGGAATGTTCTATTTTTAGACAAGCCACACTTTGTCCCTGTAATACTTACAAAGACAAAATATGGCTTGTTTTAGAGAAGTTACATCAGCAGTCTTCTTATGTAATTATTTTTCTATACATTTTGAATATGTGTCTGCTGCTTCGTTGGTCTAGTGGTCGCAAGAACTAATTTTGGGCATGAGGTCCTGGATTCGATTCCCGAGCCAGGCATTGTTATTGGATTTTTTCTGGATCTGGATTTTGTTAGTACCTAGCTGTTCGGAGTCTCGATTTCTTGCTCGGTTGATGGTAATATTACATGGCATGTAAACATAACTGATAACCTCTACCTTATAACCTAACTGTAACTTACAACCTAACCTAACTGCCTCATAACCCCTGTCTTACCTTTCGGGGTGGTGATGAAAAAGTGTTAAACAATTAATTAGTCAGATTGATTGTTTAACACTGCAGTGCACTAAACGCCCCTCGACGTAATAACATTAAAATTTATATTGTGTCTCGTTTAGTATCTTGCAATGGATTAAGTATGTGTCAAATATCACGTTTGTTCCTTGAAAGAGAAAGCCGGTGTGTTACTATCCAGTAGGTACGGGGTCCGCTAATGCGTATGTATGAGTAGCTCCCGGGCCCCCGACTCATGGTAGAGGTGGGAACCTTTTTAGCCGGTAGGAGTCCGAAATTCTGTTCTCCTCAACGAGGATTTCCGAAAAAGAGGTTTGTTACTATAGAAAATAATAAAATCTATTAATTAAATTAGCTAGTGAAACTTCTCAGACGTGATGGGTGTCCAAACATAATAAAATTAAAGAAGGGTTTTTTGGGGCAAGGACCGCTTGTAGTGATGTTACTTGTATATGAGTTGGGAAAATTTGTTTTTTTTATCGTGTTCAGATATTAAAACCCATCGCGCTGTGAAGTTTAGACAAAAAAAAAAAAAGACTTTTTAACTGATATTTCAAGTGACTACATTACATGCGGTTGATGACCCCAAAAAAAACCATCAAATTAATTACTGTTGTGTTTTATCACATTTAGATGCTAATTTTATTAGACTGTTTAAAATAACGATATTGTCATGTGTGTGCACATTTGTTGGAAAATTAGATCAGCGGTGCCATACTCGGGTGCAAATACATCAGACATATTATAAATAACCTTTAAGTATGTATAGTCCAGTGCAATAATAGTCTGTTTGACGACCAATGTTATAACATATTTCATGTTCACTTTGCTTAAGTCACACAAAAACAAACAAGAAGTAATAAGTAACCTATTAATTAAGAATTCACATCATCACAGACAGCAGGATTCAAAACAGCTTAATTACAAAATGAACAATGACTCGACATTTTAATAACAAAGATGATTGTCTATTGAAACTTTTATTACGTTTGAATGGAGGGACAATGGCGCATCAAAATAACGTTAGAACTACCCTCATATGGCGACCACACACCAGACATCTTATGACCATCATGAGCGGTCTGGAGGTTAGCAGGAGGAGCCAGGTTCAATGCCTTGATAAACTGTCGTAGCAGTCGTTGACAGATTAAAGACAATTAACGATTTACAATCCAATCACAGTTATTTTACCTCTGATTTTGCATCACTTTGATCTTTATACTCTTATAATAAGGTTGGTGTTGATGCTGCACTGACAAGTCCAAAATCACAATGATCTTTATTCTCGTTATAATAAGGTTGTTGTTGGGTTGCTGCAGTCAGAGGTCAAATAACTGTGAAAGGACTGATATATGTTGGGCACGCCACAATAGTGGCAATAAGTCCCCTCTTTGAGTGGCCGGAGAGGCGCCACAGCGTCCTCACCTTCCTCCTAACGCAGATCCTCACCGGACACGGCTGCTTCGGGAGGTTCCTGTTCCGGATAAGGCGGGAGGAAACGCCCGAGTATCACCATTGTGTGGATTGCCCGGAGGAAACGGTGGAGCATACGGTGGAGGTCTGCCGAGCTTGGGCAGAGCACCGCCGCATCCTCACGGCGGCGATCGCCGGCGGCGATCTCTCGCGTCTGACCCTAGTCCAGGCGAGAGCGCATGTGAGGCCGTCGCTTTCTTCTGCAAAGCAGTAATGCTCGCGAAGGAAGAGGCGGAGCGCGTGAGGGAGAGGCAATATTTGCGCCCTCACGCCCCTAGTCGCCGCAGAAGACGCCCTGGGCGTCGGGAATCGAAAGCCGATTCCCGGCCACCGTAGGCGCGGGCTTGCGGTCGACGAGCAATGGGCAGCTCGTCGTCCGGTAAGGACCAGGCCCGGATCGACGGCGCGTTGTCCTCGTGCACCTCAAAGAGGTGTCAGCACTAACTGACGGGGTCCGCTAGAGTCGATACATGCCAGGGTCGCGGGTAGTTCGAAAGAGATACCGTGGCCCCTGGCACAGGCAACTGAAGAAACACGGGTGGGTTTTAGTCAGTAAAAGTCTGACACGCCCTCCCGCTCCGCCCAGAGCGGGAAAAGTTATTTGATAATTTCCCACCAAAAAAAAAGGACTGATCTACGTAAGTAATTATAAAATTTTACGGTGCACCGTAAAAATTTTCATAACATGACGTTCGATTTTGCGTAAATATTCATTTCAATTAAATTGTTAACTGGTAAAATAAACCATTTCATTCGTATGTCATATGTCACACTAAAAAAAACACGTTGAGGTTACACCATGTTTTCGCTATAGCTATAAAAGCTTCTCTCACCAAACCTAAAAATTCAAAACACTGAAAGGAAGTCGTAACAAGAACTCCTACACTTTACCATCCCAATCGCTTCGTCAATTTAGACCTACAAACCTACCTACACCTAAATGATTGCCTCCAAATGTATCGCTCTAGTGCCTACGCTCCCAATTTTCATGAATACTCTCCCCTAAGTAATTTTCACTTTCGGGAATGAAGGAAAAACGTGAAATGCTTCAAATGCCTCGCATTCCCGAGAGTTGGCGACGGAGCGCGAAGGATTATTGCGATGACGTCACCTAATTTTGAGCCTTTGAATTTCTTTTTTTAAGCATATAGTAGTCTGATTTGAAGAAATTTTCATATTTTCAAGATGGCATTTAGTTTACATCATCTATGAACCTATTAAGTCAAACGACACCTATTTGTGAATATGATACGCAAATAATATATTTAAAGCCTCCTCTTGTGCTAATAACTAACCGTGACTTACTCGTTAACCTGGCGTTGTTTTTATGTTAAACATGGCTGTTATTTTGAGTAAATGATGGAAGGCTTAGATTAGTCTTGCTTACCTGCAATAAATGTTATTTTATTTCTGTAGATTAGTTGTAAAATAACACGTGGGGCCCGTGGCTAAATGATAAGAGCCGCACAGGTCGATCGATAAGGTTAAGCTCCGCATCCCGCGATTGGTCTGTGGATGGGTGACCATATTTACATAACGAGACCCCTCCGTGCCTCGGAAAGCACGTTAAGCTGTTAGTCCCGGCTGTCATTAGTGGATCTTTGACAGTCGTTACGGGTAGTCAGAAGCCCGAAAGTCTGACAACCAGTCTTATCAAGGGGTATCGTATTAACCCAGTAACTGGGTTGTGGAGGTGAGATAGGCAGTCGCTTCATGTAAAATACTGGTATTTAGCTGCATCCAGTTAGACTGGTAGCCGACCCCAACATAGTTGGGAAAAGGCTTGGCAGATGATGATGACAGTTGTAAAAAATACTTTCACACAAACAAAATACAAACAAAATCAGAAAGAAATCCTAATTACGAAGTAATTAACAAATTAGTTTTAGTAATAATTACTAAAACTAATACACAATTATATAAACAGATAATAAGAAAATAACAAAACAATACATACAAAGGTCTAACTGCGACAATACACTGAAGTAAGTTGTAAATAGGTAACGATTAATTTATTACGATATCAAGTAACTAAAGCTAGCAGTTACACTTGACACGAAAAAGTAAAATTAAATAAGGTTACATGAATGGTAAAACTTTATTTACTGTCGCAGTTAGACCTTTGTATGTATTGTTTTGTTATTTTCTTATTATCTGTTTATATAAGTGTGTGTGTAAATTAATGGTTAAATAAATAATAATATTTTAAAACTAGATGAGGTCAGTTTTTTTTAACGGACTACTTTGATAAAAAACACCGTAACAAACTCAGAGGTCACAGTCATTTTTAAAGTCCAGATATTTTGGTCAGATCATGTGGGGACTATGCAGATTAGTGTCTGAGATGGTCTTTTGAGTAAAGAACCACACAGAATAGCTACGAGACCCCGTAGCTTATGTCCACCAAAAGTGTGTCATATGCGTCATATTATATCATATTACTTTTCGCACATCGTGTAGAAAATGTTGAAAACTCATGTAATAGGTATCACCGAAAGGGTCTAAGGGTTAAATCAAAACCCACAAACCGTTTTTAGATTTTTTTGATAGGCCAATCAAAACGTTTATGCCATCTCTTTTGATGTGCCAAGTGTTATTAACATTTATTTTCAGCGATTCCACAGACACCGCGCTCAGGGGTGCGACGCAATCTATTTCCGTGTCATTTTCCTGCGGAGGGTAGGAATTCATGAATCATAACCATTTGGGAGCGCCACCCCTTACGGAATTATCTATTTATTTGGACACGGATTTCCAGGATACGTAAGTACCTGTTCTATTGATTTTTGGAGTAAAATCGGGGTTGTAATGTGAGTCTCAAGGGCTCGGAAGTAATCGAGTCAAAAGCATTATCTAATTTAGAGCGAGTCCCTTTCCTTATAGGATTTTTTCATGATATAACTTGAAAATATACACGATATGTGCAATATACACAATTATAGCTGATGAGGCCTTTATGAGATACTTTAGCTCTGTCTATGCGATGGCGACGCATCCGATGATGCCTCTAGTACAGATGTCCTTAAGTGTTGATGACTTAACATCAATAAGGGACGTGTGTGACCAAAAAGTAGGCTAAAGGACGCGTGTGACCAACCTGTATCTCTCGTCACATCGAAGAGTTTGGCCTGCAGATATCTGTGGGGTGGCATTCCTTTCGCTAGGAACAAGCTGCCTCGGTCTGCTGATGTTAGTAGGCACACGTTCACCAGGATCTGAGGACAAGGTGCCATAATAAATATCCAGGTTTTTTCTTCTTTAAAGTCGATGGTAAATAAATGTACATTGTATATTATTATGTTAAACTAGCTGCGCCCCGCGGTCTCATCCGCATAACTCTCGATCCCGTCGGAATATCGGGATGAAAATAAAAATATCAGATAACCTTTATCCTAAGCAAAAGTCATTATCTACTGAGTCAAAATTCATCCACATCCGTTGAACCGTTTTAGCATGAAATCGTACCAAAGTAACATACAAAAAATCAAATGTTGCAGGTTGCCATAGACTAATCGCGGCGTTACTGGCGATGTTAGGTGTTTAGAAGTGCAGGTGGGATGGTCTCTTTGGTCACTCCAACAAATGAGACATGGTTTGGTCACCGCATTCGAACTTGGTCTCAGTGAGGACAATAATCCTGCAGTTCGCTAGATTGTGTTTGCAGTGGCCTACTTGGATTCGTAGTCGATTATATAATTATAATATCCAGAAAGACAGAGTCAGAGAAAGGGAAGAGCAAGGTCAAATTCGGAACTAAACTAACTAAAGCAAGGTCGAATTCTGGAACCCGTATTGGCTCCAAAAAATCAACTAACCAAAAATCAGCCACGAAGACAGATGACGAAGAGTGGGAAATCTTTATTCTCATGCAGCATAGAGCTGATTTTCTGTATTTATACGGGGCAGTTGTCTTCTTATCTCCACAAGCTAATTATTTCTTAGAGCTGATGGTCAGACTTTTGATATGCTTCTTAATATAAATATTTTTGTAAAAATATAATTTAAAAGAGTGTCCATGAAGTTTCTTGCCCGTTCTTCTCCATAGGTACCTACGCTTTGGAATGGGCAACTAGCTTCATATTTTCTGACTGACCGACTTTTTGACAATTCAAAAGTGCCTGTAAATGGTTTAATTGAAATAAATGCTTTGAGTTTGAGTTTGAGTTTGAATAACATTAGTGATAGCCAGTATTTGTAACGAACATTTCGGTGCGGTTTAAAAGAAGATGTAGAGACAAAAATTTAAAAGAGTATGCATAGATGGTTTGGTCACGTTGAGAGGATAAATGAAAGGCGACTAACAAAAGGTAACAAGGCACATGGGAATGGAAACGCCGGAAAGGCCCGGAGGACAATAATTATAGTGTCCTTATTGGTGATATTCTTCAGAACGGTCAGGTGCACTGTACTTACTACCGGCGTGCGTGTACGACCAGATGTATGAACGTACACAAAAGGAGCATGTAAGGGTCGTAGCAGGTGGCGTTCTGTAGTTTCTGCCTAACCCTATGGAAAGGTGGCGTGAATTTTTGTATGTATGTATGTAGTTCAAGTCTTGAAAGGATGACGATGAAAAAAGTCAAATATAAAGAAGGTGACTTAAGGCTCCTTTAAACAGGCGCGACACGTGATCAAATCGCGCGCGACACAAAGGCACCGCAAGTCGCGCAACGAGCGGTGCCTTTGTGTGGCGCGCTATTCGCGTCGCGCGTCGCGTCTGTTTGCAGGAGCCTTTATCATTGGCACAGATCTAAGTTATAGGCACCAAAAATCTCTCCAAATATAATCTAAAGTAAAGATAAATACAGAGAACGCTCTATAACATCCCCAATACAAATCGATACGATTCTCATTTGACTAAATCAGTCAGTAGTTTATATGCAATAGGATAAGGGAAGGTTTTTCTTTTGTTTTCAGAGCTTATTGTAGGCCCCGCTTTGAAACGAGCGCTTATTTGCATCCGACGACTTCAGAATGGCTCTTTTCGAGATAATAGTTTTTGTAACGGAACGGAGTTATCTGGCTTAGGGATTTAAAGGAAACTATTCACTTGTTTTTTTTATTCACAGAGTATTAATATTCTATAATGTTATGCAATTTCAATATTATGTCATATTTACATAATTTAAAAATCTAACTGTCTTAAAATAATAATAATATTATGTACAAGTATATAAAAAGGAGGAAAATAATCAAAGGGCACCAAAAAATTCGTTCGCATCGCTGTCAACAAGAAATTTTAATAAATATGTCAATATAATTAAGTCAATATTGAATTTTAATTCCGCCAAATATTCCAGATCCAGGCTTGGTCGTAGAAAGCAATCCGCATAAATATACAAATGCAGAAAGTACTTTAAATATAATGCAACATGCAATCCAAACCCGATTCCGATTTTATTTTACTGCCATGGATTTTTGAACAGTAACGCCTAGATAATTAATTTCAGAATTCCGTGTATGTGGTCTCCTGCAGGTAATTCTGTAACACACTAACAGTAGTAATTGGCTTTAATTTTGACAGTTCAATAACATTCATTGCGTTTTTTACTATTTAATTTAATTTTTCGACCATAAATATGCAGCAATGGATTAGCAATATTCTTCAAAATGGTTCTGATTGCGATTGAAAGTGTCATACGCAATTAAGGTGCTGTACTCGACCTCTGGAAGGGACAATGTGATTTCAATTCGGTATTTTACAGTAGATAAGAGCATTGAAATAAGCTCGCTTCAAATATACTCGTACCAAAAGTATGCCTTCGCTGAGCCTTGGGGAAATACAAAAATGATATAATGTTTGTGTTATGTCGTGCTTGAGAATCAAAATTTACTTCCGGACAGCCGCGATATTGATCGAATATTTTACTAGTTCAAAAGTGTAACAAGAGTTCAAAAGTGCAACAAAGTTATGTGGTGCGTTAACTTTAGTTTGAAGACATCTTCTGTAAGGAACTGCGCTCCCGGCCCGGTACCCATGTTAGTTTGAGTTGTGAAAAATAGATTTTGTAAATAACCTCATTTATGTATTGTTGATTTGTAGGTAGGTTATTTTTTATAATAATTAATTTTATCTTAAAAGTACAGAAATGAGTCTAGTTAAGTAGATAATTACATTACATAAAAAAGGACTAAAACAAAATTTGTCGCTTAGCCTGGTCTGTTCCAATTAACAGAAAAGGAATTCAAATAATCCTGAAAGATAGTATCTACTTTACAAAACGACAAAGGTACTAGTAGATACAAAGTACCTAGTCTAAATCAGCCCTCTACAGGGCTCTTAGAACAATATTCTGTATTTCAATTTACCTACAAGGGATCGTATTATGTGGAATAAAAATAGCCTAACTTGAGTTATAGCGGAGACAGGGGCTTTTACTGGCACTAATTTTTTCCTTAATAACGCCATCTATCGGTGTGGAGAGTAAATTGGGTTGTATGTTTACGTGATTTAATTAGGTGGTATTCGAAAGATGGCGTTGATGGTAAAGCGTATCAACTTTTGTGAATTATTATGTACCCACGGACTTAAGAACTCGATTTTAACAGCATTTTAAAAATATTACTTCTAGGATTACGAGCACAAAATAATAATTAACATCCTTTATTATTATTTTCCATCTTAGGTAGGTATACGTTCTTTAGAGTGAATTCTACCAAACTTTTATTCCTGCCTATAATAGGTCTCATCGTGAGGATAAATTTTGAATTTTTGACAGCTAGAACTGTCAGACGTCAATATTTTATTCCACGGATAACAGAATTTGAATAATGGACGAATAATAAACTTTGAATTTAGGTAAAGGTTGTTTTTCAGAGATAAGATAATCAATTTGCTTATCCGGTAAATACAGAAGTAAACCACAATATAAAATGGAAGTAAAAAAGGCAATGCGGGTGACATTAGAAAATATTTATTACATCTAAAACTTTTTGTACGAACAACATTCAAGGAAGACATAATAACATTATTTCTTCCAACAACTTCAAAACATTGAATAAATCTTCTTCCGCCTCGGAGGAGACCAGAACCATTCCTAAAGCTTCCTCCTAACTACGTAATTCCTCTCAGGACGACTTTACGGCGGAAAAACTTAAAGTCCAACCTTTTTATTTAGAAAACTCCATCAAAACAAGCACGGGATTAGGACTGCGATGAACGGGGCCATTTTTTTAAAGAGCCGCCCTAACACGGGACGACGAAATAAGTTTTTTTTTTTTAAATTTTTAATTAAAAAAGAAGCTGTAGCTAAAAGTTGGTAATTGACGGATATAAATATTGAAGCATTAGATTATTAGATGATAAAGTTAGAAACAAAAGGATTTTGGGAAGCCTGGCAGATTCTTTCGACGAAAAAAGGTATAAATAAAATGATTAGGTAGGAAAACTTCTCTGTTAAGTTTCATTACAAAAATCCTACTTAGTTTGTTAAATAAATATAGATATTGTTCAACATAATAAATGTAAGGCATTGCATACATTATTTTCAAGCTTAGAAAACACTTGATGATTTAACAATTTTATATAATCAGGAAGAGTTTATATTTTTTCCTTCCGGTTTGTTCTAGAACCAAAAATTAAAAAATATGTGACTTCCACCAATCCACTGGAGTTCTGTATTATGGCCCACTCCTTCTCACAGAGAGGATGCCTGTGTTCCAGATGATTATTCTTACTTGCCTATGCCTCTTTGCCTAAAATCACATTACAAGACATCAAGTAATATAAAGGGGCCATCTTTGTCATCTTAAGTCCACACATCGAAGTCTTTATCTTGTAGGTACTTACACTATCTTGTTTCCCCTGCTTTCGAGCTAGCTAGCCTGCACACTGAACAGTACCAGACTAATTGCGTTGTTCCAGAACTTCCGAGTTTGTTAATTTGTAACTAGACTATTAAATGCACTTCACACGTATGCTTGAGTAGATACATTGTCTTCAATATTGGCTGCTTTGATCAGAGGGCCTAAACAAACTGACATTTAGCGAAAATTATGATGAAAAAGTCTTAAATGTGGACATAATCTTATGTCAATCCTGTTGAAAGTTATTTTGGAAATATGAAACACTTTGCAAGCGATTGCCACTTGTCTAAGCCCTAAGGTTTGCGATTCGATATTGTTTTAGGAGAAAAACAAACTTCGTGAAACGTCTCAGTCCGATTGCTGAGGCATTCGACTAGAGACCAAAGTGTCGTGAGTACCAACACAAAATACGGCAGAGTATTAGTTTATAAAATAATGTAATAATAATAACAATAATGAGCCTGGACCAATACCTGAGGAGGCTCTCGTTATGCAGCTGGATCAAGAGCTTTTTCCAGAAAGCTATGCTTCTGGACATGGCGCGTACAGTTAAGAGGTTCCTCTCTCAGGAGCCTCGACCACCGGTAGCTTGGACCCAGCTATCCCGATATCGGTGGGCAACAATTTTTTTTTAATACTCAGCAAATGTTATTGATGTGTGTCGAAATGTAATAAAGGAAATAATAATGATTAACACAAATTGTTATAACATTGCTTGCTGAAACGAATGATGGCATTGTCCACGAAACAAAGTTGCTAGAATACCAGCTAATATCACAAAAGCATTCGAAGATCCTCGTGTAATAAAAGGCACGTGTATTAAATAGATGGAAACACAGAAATGAAAGTAAGAGAACATTTTTCATGACAATTCTAGTTTAGCGATATGTTGTATCATGCCAAAAATCCAACTGTAGTGAAAGACAATTTATTGCTTTTGTGTCAGCACAAACTTGGATCTAGACCACTATTTCTGAATCTACGCCCAGAATATATTTTTTGTAGATTAAAATATTGTTGAAAACTTGTATTTTGTTAGGTTGGATATTCATTATCTTTGGGAAGACCATCATTTTATGTTATCCCTCTTGTTGAGAAGAGTTGGCAAAGGATAGGCAGAGATAGTTTGGAGGAGTTTGGTAAAACAATATGTTTATGACTTTGAATACCGTTGCGGAGCAGAGATTTCGACAGCAGGCGAGATCACATCAAGATTGAACTTCCAACAAACAATATAATTACCACAATGGCGTTATAACGCGTCCGCAGTGTGCACGTACCTTTATAGTGAAGATAAGTTACGTTAGCCGCATCAGAGCACACGCCCATAACCTATTATATAGTTGTCGGAAAAAAAATAGTCACTGTAGTAGCCGAAATCGGCATGGGAGGTATCACTACATAGTATAAAACAAAGTCGCTTTCTCTGTCCCTATGTCCCTTTGTATGCTTAAATCTTTGAAACTACGCAACGGATTTTGATGCGGTTTTTTTTAATAGGTCGAGTGATTCAAGAGGAAGGTTTATATGTATAATAATAATAATAATGTTTCCGTGCGAAGCCGGGGCGGGTCGCTAGTATATGTATATGTCGTAGATGGATTGTAGAATCCGCTGTTTTACAAAACAGCTTCGTTACGTAAAACAACTGAACAACGTTCAGCTGATTTGTCATTGCGCTACGATTTTCAAAACTGCTACCGACGATGTTTACACGTAATGCAGAATGGCTTATCTGCAGTCGCAGTGAGCGTCTTTCATAAAACTTTGATAAATTTTAATTAATGTTGTCCTTAAAATCACTGTTTTCACTTGAATTAAGGTAGTCTTTACTCGTATTATTTATTTCTGTTTCGGACGTCATTATTTTTGCTACCTACGACACACAAAGCCACGTGCGACAAAATTTAGAACTACAATCTACAATCTGATGTTTTTTAATAGTTATTCTGCTATTCGAGGCGGAGACAAAACCAAAAAAAATCAAAGAAAATTAAAATCGGTCCAGTCGTTCTTGAGTTATAAATGGTGTAACTAATCCTACTTTGTTTTATCTAAATAGATCGAAGAAGATTATGCAATGGATGATTATGATGCTAACTTAAAGTGTTTTGATCTGGCAAGTATGTCTAGTTGATATTTTAACGCAGAATGTTTTGTTTCGACTTCAAAAAAGATGGAGGAATTTCGCCGTGATTACTAGGCCGATTTAGGTGATTCTTTTATCATTTGATAGAGGAAATTCACGCGGTGGTCCCACATATGCGAACTTTAACTTTGTTTTGGGTAGCTTTTGGGTAAACTTCAAAAATATGTATTTAATTCCACTTTGTGTATGTTGATGATGTTATAAAACTTCCTGTCAATATTGTTTACATAGTAAGTTTACATAGTGTATACGAAATTGTTGTACGATTGGACAACTACTAAAAGGTGAAACATAAAAAAACCTTAAGCACAGAACTGGTCGAAGTGGTGGTGTTTGGGAGAGGCTTGTCCAGCAGTGGTCGTCTTTCGACTGAAATGATGACAGGGCAGTATTACTCAGTAAACAAACTTGGCCAAAGACGAAACAAAATCATGAGTAACCGAATCCAACCCAATCCTTCCCAGCAGAAAAACGCACAGACATAACCATTATTCGAGACATCTAATCGTAATATCGTACGAGATGTTCCTTTCATATCGTCTCATATCGCTCGCGGCCATAACTGTTAACGTGGCGTCATGTGGCGCAGACATATTGTTCAAACGGTATGCGGTTATATGCCTTTTTGTGTGTTTTTTGGCGTGGAAGTGTGGCTGTACTTGGTAGGGATACGTAGCACCTTTGCTGGTGCCAGGAAACTTGGAAAATTAGGTTTGTGAATTTCATCGCGCAGATCAACTTTAGAAATAAATGAATAAGATAAAAATAAAAGGTTGTCGGCTGCGTATGGGGTCATACAAATAAGTGATACGCGTCAACGGCAGAGCAAACTGCGGCAACACTTGTCAGCGGCAGTCGTAGACGCGTCAGTGGCTGCCGTGGGCAAGATGCTGGTTGTATATTTGAGCACCGTACTCAAATACACGAGCGGCACATTGTCGACGGCAGTACTCTGCGGTTGACGCGCGTCCTACGTATGTACGAGTATGTACACTAACTGGGCTATTCTAGGCTGTGATGCCTTTTAAGGGTCCATGCATTAAAAAGTCAAGAAAAGAGTCAAGTCAATAAACAATTTTTGTATAAAATATTTGTTTTTAAATTGATGCAAAATCAGGCGATTTCGTGCACGGCCACCAACCAGGGCATAAAAAATAGGCTAGAACTGATGCTAGGATGTAACGCTGAAGGATCTAGTTACTGTGTTGTGACGACTGCCTTGTACCTAAGTATTTATTTGGATGGAGATTTAGTATTTGTCTGCGCCACATCTACGCCTGACGTAATTTTCATAGCATCAAGTTGAACAAGCGTGTGGTGCCATTAGATTTCCTGAGTTTTTGTGATTTTACTCACACCCGCACTTTTGATTTTATTCTTTTTCTACTACTTGTTGAGTACACGGCTGCGTCGATTTCTATCTTATAAAACGCATATTTATTGTAATCTACAAGAAAATCCATGATTAAAGCTGTTCGTGAAGAAACTGAGGTTTTAGTTATTGTAAAACTTCCAAATGTCCATTACTGGACAGTATTCAAGATCAAATTAAATTAACAAGCAAAACAAACAAAAAAGAAAATGAAAACAATACGTATGCATGACATAATTATTACACATAACATATCATCACGCCTGCATTTCCCGAAGGGTAAGGCAGGTGTACCACTAGGGCACCTACATTTCACCAGTTATGTATAAATCCCATCTAATAGGGGCGAAACATAATTATTGTACAGCAAAATGTTCTTGGAAACTCTACTATCATCAGATTAGAATCTCAATCGACAGAACAAACATACTGCAACTTCACCCATGACGTAAAAAAACGAGTTCTTGGAAAAATCTTGCACTAAAATATATTACCTACCGGAGTTTTCCACGAACATTCTCAGAGTTGCCAGTAACAATTATGTGCGATGACATGCACTTAAAGTTTCTTTCTTCTTGCAACACTGACAAGGGATGGTACCTATCTCAAGAGGACGTGTTTCGCATTTATCGCAGAATCCCTGTGAGAGATATTTTTCTTTATTTCTTTTTAGCTTGCGTTATAAGCGGCGGAGGGTGAGTTGAATTTAAAATAGGTTATTTTTTCTTCGTTTGCTGTGTGATTATAGGCAATTTGTCTTTGTATGTTTAACAAAATCTTAATTATCTACATACTGATTCTTGATAGATACATATATAAAATCACGCCTTCTTACAAAGGGGGTAGGCATAAACTACAGTACACCACCGGCTACGGTCCTTACATACTCAACTACCTAGTGAAGCTTTACAAACGACACGGGTATTGACAAAACACCATCATCATCATTTCAGCTGGACATAGGCCTCCCCCAAGCACCTCCACTTCGACCGATTCTGTGCTTCTCGCATCCAACGGGTTCCTGCGGCCTTCACAAGGTCGTCGGTCCACCTTGTGGGAGGCCTTCCAACGCTATGTCTTCCGGTACGCGGTCACCACTCCAGAACCTTTCGGCCCCATCGGCTATCTGTTCTGCGAGCAATGTGCCCTGCCCACTGCCACTTAAGTTTGGCAATTCTTCGGGCTATGTGTCGGTACAAAACAACAAAATATAGTTTGATATTAAAAACATGCAAAAGTTTTTTTTCATTGCCAGAACGCGTTGTGGTCGTATAGCATGATAGCCACGATACGAATCTCACTATGTTGTCTTTCTGTGATTGCCACAACGCGTCGTGACCGTTAGCTTAAGAGCCATAACACGAATTTGGCGATGTGGATGTTTTACAGTGACCACAACGCGTTATTGTGAGCTGTTTTTTCGGTCAATGAACGTTTTCGGTCTTTAACCGCAATATGTACACCATAAAGAATAGTTAAAAAGAATCTAATTTAACTCTCTTCAATTTCACCCGAATAACACTAAACTATTTCTAACTCTCCACTACCGAAACAGTTTGACTCATATTTGTTTAATAAGCAAAACGAAACGTCAAAGAAGGTCCAATATCAGCTCGCTAGCTAACCGATTTAGCTGAATTGACTTCTCGGGCTACAATGTACCCTAGAACGCGACAGAGTAATATTATCATTGGGTTTGAGAGCCATCGACACTAACTTGGGTCCCAGAGGGTAAGTTTGGACAGAAAGTTATTTTTGTTTTATAGCTCGGCGAAGTGTTTGAGGAAGTGAAGTAGTGTAGGGAATGATGAAGAAATAATAAACTTGAATTTTAAAATTCGATTACTATAATATTAGAGCCAAGAATTTGAGATCATTTTCAAGTTATGGAACAACTACCTGAATGTCATACTTGACAAAGTTCAAATTCCATTGCAACCAAAACATATTAGGTCCTTTTTGTTACAAATGGTTACTCAAAAATCAACTTACATTACATTTCACTAAAGTAGATAACTGATTAAGTGGCAATGGAATGTAAATTATTCTGAGATTATGAACATTGTGTATATGAAATTTTTTGGAATTTTGTTGCAAAGCTGCACAGCTCATAATGATAAGGAAATCGTGATCTCTGAAATTCTTCGTGGATTCGAAACACCGTTGTTATCTAGTTTTAAAATATTATTATTTCTTTTGACGTGTAAAAAGGATTTTTGAAACCACTTTTCAGAAAAAACAATCGTCACATAGGTAACATTACAATGTTTCAGCATAAGGATAGTTATATCCTGAAAAAGGGACGATACTCGTACTAGAAAAACCCATTAACCGGTTTAATGTAATCGTATATAATGAGTGTAAGTAACCTTAATTACAGAAACAATTAAAAAGCCATTGTGTCTCGCGTGGATCTACGTTTGGCATACGAAGGGTTAAAACATTTTACGATTGGCCACGTAGTCTTCTGAAAACTTTAATCAAAACGATATAATTTCTACGAATTTTATTTTACTGAAAATTCAGTTTCAGTTAAGTCTTGTAGCTCCGACAACGGTTAAAATAGCAGACATAATAATTGAATGAGACATAAATACGAACAAACAAATTGAACTCAAGGCGAGTTTCGCCGCCATTTTGTTCCATCACCATAATTTCGTTATAGCATAACATAACGCCTGTAATTTCCGAAGGGTTGAGCAAAAGTGTGCCTTTTAGTATACCCACATTTCGCCAGTTATGGTTAAGGGGCTTACAGGAACTAAAGCGCAGTCACTGTCGGACTGCATAGAAAAGAAAGAGAAGCGCGATGACACAACGCTGGTAATTTATTGGATAATATGAAGTAATTATTTAATTACAAAAAATCTATTGTTTGGACAAAAAAAAAACACTAGTATTTTAGTATGTTGTTTGTAGAATAATCTGACAAAAGTATGTAAGTATATTAGTATGGTTTTTATTGTAAAAATAAAGTTTTTAGAAGTATCTTCTTCATGATTTTTTCCATCGTATCAAATTATTTGTATTATGTTTTCAACACACTATCTACCTAGCATATATCCTGAAGAATATTATATATTGTTCTATTTGTGTTTACTGCCGGTCGATTCTGTAAAAATCTCACCGTGAAAACTTAAGTGAAGTGGGTTTGTTTTTGCTAGGAATTGACACTATTGACAGTTCACTCCACGCTCACTTCACCTAAGTTTTCACGGTGAGATTTTTACAGAATAGCACCGCTGTAGTCGATCATGTACCTACTTTTATTGTTTCTAAAACTTGCGTTTTTTGTGTTTAGGTCCTGTAAGCCCCTTAAGTCCCATGTAATAGAAGGCGAGTCTATTGCCATCAATCCGGCTCAAATCCAGACCCGGGCAGCTACTAAGAAATTCCAGATGAAAAATCCAATAACACTTTGCCTCATCCGGGAATCAAATCCAGGGCCTCATGCTCAGCAGTAGCACTAGACCTAAGAGGCCGTAATTTCGTTAAAGTACAAGTCATTTCCAGAAAATTGCACGACAATTTAAATTGCCGTTTCATCTCCATCTCCTGAAGAAGCAGCTCTAAAAGATAATAAGTCAGTTTAAAACCTTCCCGTTTCACCAATAAAAGTAGCATTACACTGATGAACAGACAAACAGGATGTTGTTTTTGTAATTTAAAACTGCGTTTTTATTGCGAACGATAAAAAAGGGAGCTGTTTATTTGTGAGACTAGTTCGAGAAGCGGGTACGCTCGATATGATATGGAATTTAATTACGTTGTCATTATTTTTCCCATCGACATCCGTGATTTTTGCGTTTGTCTGAGCGAAATTTGTATCTCGTATAGAGGAGTATGGCTGTATGGTATTGCTGTGCTTGCACGTACTAGAATAAATTTGTATGTGGATTTCGTTGTATTTAAAAATACACAATAAACAATAAATAAAATTGTTTCTATTTGTAATGTCAAAATAATATATTTTTACTAAATGCATATGAAAGTATATACGGTACAACAACAAAAAAAATATTTTTTCTGTCTGTCTGTTTGTTTCGGCTCCATCTCCGGAACGTCTGGATCGATTTTAACTGGCGAAATGTGGGTATACTAGGGCGTTACCTAATGTTATGCACGCAACTTTTTAACTCCATACTTCTTAGACTTCTTAGATAATTCTTCTTAGATAATTCTTAGATAAATCTACCTTTTCTTATTAAGACTTAAAATATACGTATTGTATGGTGATCTCTCGACAACCATGTAAAAGATTTACCCTATTATACACCAAAACCTACTCTTACTTACACCTCCTAAGTAATTCTTCGAAGGCATGTAAGCCAATTTAAAACTTCTCCAATTACTAAGGAGGCACTCGTTTCAAGAATAGTGTAGAAAGTAAAACAACTTTTTTATTAAGTTAAAAACTTCGTCCGTTACCTTGTTTCATTAATAAAAAAATAAAATATTCTGTTCAAATGCAAGAATTCAACAGTTATGTATGTTTAAAACTTCCCATTTTCTACTAGTTTTATGGTTGTTGTATTATTCACATTTAAAATGTAGCTGAGGGGGTGAGGGTCTAAGTTTTCTTCAGGGTGAAATTTAGCCCATTTATTTTACATGCCTATGAAAATATTTAATTTAGGAACATTAATCTGAAGATACGCGAATATTTGGGTAAACTTGATTACACAGACACAGAAAGATTTCTAGAAGTACTTCAATAATGATGTAGTTATTAAATTGGTAATTTTTTATTTGTATTTATTTCAAAAAATAACTAACCATGGACAAATAATCAGCTGAGCGCTTAGTATGGGGATGGCCTGAAACACAGGTTTTTATTAACCTAGCTCAGGCAGGTCGCCCAACTTATAATGTGAGTACCAACGCACCTTTCATAGACAAATTGAAAACATGTAAATTGAACTAGCTTTTATAAAAGTATTTAAGCCAATCTGTTAAGATCTTGGTACTACTAAGTATTTATAAGTTTGTATATGTAATACTTTGTAAAAGGAACAACTTTTTTTTTAAATGTCTTGTTATAGGTATCAAGAAGCAGACACAAGTCAAAGAGAAAGAAAGAAGGAAGGAATAGTAAAAAGCTGGTTCATTGCATTGTAATGTCTATGTCTTCTGTAATAGACTACCAAAGCATAATCTTTATTTTTGCATTAGTACTTAAGAGATTAGATACCCGATTTGTAACTCCTGTTATACCCGATTGGTCGCGCCTGTTTGAAGGAGCGTTTACGGTGGGACAGCTTCCCTCGTTTTCTGTTTACAATCTATCACATCAAAAAAAAAACCTCATCAGAGTCAAATTATAATTATAATATGGTATTATTATAATTATAATTTGACTCTGATGAGGTTTTTTTTTTTGATGTGTTAGATTGCTATTATATTATAATAATACAATAACATACCCATTTTTTTTGTTTGTTTGAATGCGCTTATCTCTTGAACTACCAGTTGGATTTGAATTCGAATTCTTTCTGCATTTGATAGCCTAATTCTTAAGGAAGGCTATTTATCATCAAGCCACGACTATTGGGAGCCGAAAAAAAATAAAACAAGTCACAAAAAACGTTAAGAGAAAACGAAGTAACAGCGCGGGCAGGCGATGCGATGCGATGCGACGTGGTGGGGCGGGCAGGCGATGCGATGCGACGGGGTGGGTTGGAACAGCAAGAAATTTCACACGGACGAAGTCGCGGGCAGAAGCTAGTAATATAATAAGACGATCTTAGAGAAATAATCATCAACAGCCAAGACACTCATCTTAGTTTTAGCTAGATAAGTTTTGCTTAATTTTTCCTGAGTGCAGTTGCACTCAGGAAAAATTAAGCACAAAGTTTTCATCTTTAAACAAGTTTGTTTAAAGATGAAAACTTTCGAAATAAAACTTACAATACACATCGTGCTCCTTGCCACGAGCTCGACTTGCTACTAAGCTGGTGTTATTTTACAGTCTCCTCGCATTTTGTATGGAGCGAACTTAAATCTCCAAAGTTTCGCCAGCTTATGAAGAAATAAGATTAAATATAAAATCTTAAGTCCCTCGTCGCCACTACAAGTTTGTGCATAAAATATAACAAACAACGCCATTTAGCATTTTTAAGATTTACAGAGAAAAGCGATAAAAGTTCCATTGTTGTGAATTACTTTAGTAGATTTTAAATTGTACTCTTGGAAACTATAAATACCTAGTACCCAAGAGTGTCTAAAGACAAAGCCATTTACCAAAACAATTAATAAATAAAATATTCTTATTCTTATTGAAGTTCTAGATTCGATTCCGAAACCGTGAATAAGATGATGCAAATTTCCGTGCAAAAGGAGGATACAAAACGCCCTAAGATGAGCATAGACAGAATTGCATGCCCCACTGCCTTTTACAAAAAACCGACTTAAAGCTCAATTTGTACGAACAAACAGTCTTCCGCCATTACTTTGTATAAGCTCTTGAACCAGTGGGGGTGTACCGTCGTAAACCGAAGTTTAAATTAACGCTCCTGCTCCCCGTTGGTTTTGTTTGATATTCAGTTCAACTTTTTAGTACGTACTGAAGTTAAAGTAATTGTAGGTTTTGTATGGACGTGTAATCTATGATGATTGTGTGTTTTATTACCGAGAATGTTATCTTTTAAAATAAATGTATGAACGTAAGGAAATGAGGAATTAAGTAATCAATAACAAAGTGTTGGTATTGTCATTAGATATTTCTCAGCACCTAGTTGTTGAAAAATAGAGGGAACAAACATAATTGATATAATTATAGGGTGTTTGGAAGCTGGATACAAAGCCTTAATAGGGTGATAGTTGACACCGTTTATAGCATTTTGAGCCATACATGTCTTAGACGAAGTATGTTTTTTAATTTTATTTCGCAGTTAAAGCTGGTACCTATGTTATTTTTGACTAAAAGTTTGCAATTAAAAAAAAAAGATACTTCGTCTAAGGCATGTATGGCTCAAAAACCTGTAAATGGTGTCAACTATCACTCCCATAAAGCTTTGCACTCAGCTTCCAAACACCCTGTATATCTGGACCGAAAAACGCGTCGCCATTGTGTCTTTTATCCGCCTAGCCTAATTGGTTCAGTGTGCTGCTAAAGTTAGCGTTTCCTGAGACTACGGTGGCCGCCACGTAGCGTCCGCAATTTACCGGCGAATGACGTCACTGAAACATTCTTTATGAATGTGTTTTTCTATTGAGCGTTTTTTGACACTGTAAAGTCAAACCCCGGTGCCATCATCTTCAGGGCAGCAGTCATTAAAATTTTTGAATTGAAACCGTAGCATACGACGCTGTATTCGTCCTGACGTAGTCTGTTTGGATACGACAGGATAACACAAGGGCTGATAGACATTTTAATCGTCAAAGCTTTATTATATAGGTACATTGTGTGATTGACATTTTAGAAAGCCGTCTCACTATATGGATAAGTTACACCGAGCAAAGCCGGTGGCAACCACAATAACATACCTACATAAATTGTACGTACCTACACGCCAACATGTGACTAGCTCAGAAACAATAACACCAATCAAAGTTTCCTGATTTGAATTCGACAAGGTTTACAAATTTTGACATCCCTCTACATCTGGTAAGCTCATTCCATTGTTTGGAAAACTAAATCTCTTGGTATTCACGTGTTGGCGTTGGAGCCAAATATAGGTTTTCCAGGAATTGTGCTATTTTGGTGGAAAGCTTGTGAATAATATAATGCCTGCTGACCGTGATTTTATAGGCTTAATTTTTAACTTGGACAATAATAATTTGGCTGGTGAGATCGGATGAGAAGCTATTTCGAGTGATGACAGCTATTGAAAATTCTAAAAATCATTTCCATGTCCTGCAAAATAGCGCCTGTTGACAGGCCTACACTGTGCTCCCATACCTGTTATAACTGTAATTTGATAACATTGTAAAAGCCAATTATTTTTAAAAGAGTAACCGGAGTTTCTTGCCGGCTATTCTCCAAAGAAAACGATCAATTGGAACCTTGCACCTAGCTTCTGAGATTTCATAAGTGCCCTACATGGGCAAATGGGCTTAAGTGAAATATTTTTTTTTTAAATTTTGATTTTATCCTCTGCAACTCTGGAACTGAATTTCAAACTTTCAAAAGGACCGCGATTCCCTATCGCGGTCCTTTTGAAAGGTTGAAATTATTTAATAATTATAGCAGTTAATAATTATTATGTAAAGCAATACAATTTAACCAACCTTACAAGTATTTCTTGCTGGATAGTTTATAGTGATGAATCACTACGGATTTGCTTGAAGATGAATAAGTTCCTATAGCATCAGCCTTTATTGTTCCCACTGCTGGGACACAGGCCTCCTCTCTGTGAGAGGGAGAGGGCCGTAATCCACGACGCGGGGGCAGTGCGGATTGGTGCACGTCACATGTCCTCGAATTTTTTGGCTCTAAAACATGCTGGTTTCCTCACGATATTTTCTTCACCTTTTTGAGAGCAGTGTTGATGAAATAATTTACGCAAAGTAAAGCACTTGACTGGGTTCAAACCTAGGACCTACAATTAGTAAGTCACGGCTTTACCCACTTGGCCGCAACTGCGCGACACGCGATATAATCGCGCGCGACACAAAGGCACCGCTCGTTGCGCGACTTGCGGTGCCTTTGTGTCGCGCGCGATTTTATCGCGTGTCGCGCCTGTTTGTAGGAGCCTTAATTCAGTCAGAATTGGCAAATCAAAGAATATGTGAAAGAACTCGTCCCTACCTTATGGCACAGCACATCAATGTCCAGCTCGTTTGCGACGTCTTTGATGAGATCCATGAACAGGTCCGCTTCATCCAGCTGCCTCTGTGCCGACCCGCTCGGTGATCTGGACCTCTGCAATAAAGGAAAGGGTTTTTAGATCATTTTGTAGGACAATGCCTCAGCCTTTCTCCAACTATTTTGGGGTTGACTTCTAGTCTAACCGGGTGCAGCTGAATACCAATATTTTACTTGGAGCGACTGCCTATCTGACCTCCACAACCCAGTTACTGGGTAATACCCCCTTGGTAAGACTGATTATCAAACTTCGGGCTTCGGGCTTCTGACGATCCGCTATATTTTATTTATCTCCAATAGAAAAGAATGATAAAATTATATCGATTTGTATTCCAAAAAATCCAAAGCGCAAAGGTGGGTCAGCTTATTGCTACAACTGACTGTAATATTCCTTCTACTACACTACTAACAACTAACTTACCTAGTTAACTTATCTACAGTAATGTACGTAATATTATATGTATAGGTATACACGCAGTGACGAAGGTTCCATACAAATTGATTCGTACCGACTTCCCTTTGAAAAATGGCACAGTCAGTATTCTATAGACAAATAATACAATCATATTAAAGAAATCTACTCCGGCTTACCTCTTACAAAAATTGACCCTTCGCTACTGTATACCCGCTTTCATATTTCTTGTAGAACCAAGTAAATTGTACATTGTAGAACCTTTCACATTACAATATCTTTCTACAAGAATAAAAGATGCAATACACCTTGAGTTATAAAGAGGAATATTTTCCTCATCCAAGAAATATGCAGTACAAGCCACTTTCCAATCTCCGTATAAGATACTCTCTATAAGAGACTCCGTATAAGAATACCGAGTAAATTCTACAGAGAAATGAGTATCTGTAGTCATAGTAAGAAAATGAGCAAAATTACACATAAATATTATAGAAATGATAATTATGACTCATCACCATCTGCCTAGCCTTTTCCCCACTATGTTGGGGTCGGCTTCCAGTCTAACCGGATGCAGCTGAATACCAGTATTTTACATGGAGCGACTGCCTGCCTAAGATAATTATGACTTTGTGATTTTAATTAAAAATTATTTGATAAAATTAATATCAATATAAATATTTGCACACCTCATTAGGTAATGATACAGTGTACTTTATATTTATTTGTAACATCTGTTTATACCTACCTGTATTAAGCAAATAAATGATTTGATTTGATTTAAATAAAATATACCGCGACGGAACATCTTTTTAATTAATTATTTTCTATAAAGTACTCAGTAGACCCCGAGGTCCCCGAAGGCCTAGATTATAAGAGAACGATGTGGTCTCCTGTAATTGAAAGCGCAGACTAGTATTTGTCCCTGTTCTTGTTAACTTGCATGAAGTTGTGTAGCCTCTGTTGGAGATCTAAATATGTAAATAACTAGCAGCGACCCGCGACTTCACCCGCATAAGTATTGATCCCGTGGGAATATCGGGATAAAAACTATCCTATGTCTTTCCCCGGGATGCAATCTATCTCTCTACCAAATTTTAACGAAATCCATTCAGTGGTTTAGGCATGAAAAGGTAACATACAGACGTCTGTCTGTATGTTACCTTTTCATTCCTTTTCATTTTTCAAAGTAACTCTGTCTAGACAGAGTTACTTTCGAATTTATAATCTTATTATATAGTATGGATAAGTCTGGAAATGTTATCCGGTTATTGGCAATAGAGAAACTTTACTCTCTCTCTCTTACTTTAGCGATTCTCTAAGGGAACGGTTTAAGGAAATTAACATCATGACGGTACCTTGTCAATACATCTATGAAAACATCATGTATGTAAGGAAAAATTTACATCTTTTTAGTAAAAGAGGTGAAAGACATAATTATAGTACTAGAAATAGGGACCTATTAGTTCAACCAGATTTCAGACTGACTAAAGTAGACTCATCTTTTATGGGGTACTGTTTAAAATGTTATAATAAAATACCTCCCCACATTCTTCAACTGAATGAGACAAAATTCAAGTCTTGTATAAAACACACACTATGCAGTCAGGCATATTATAAGTTAGGGGATTACATTGCTGATAAAAATGCCTGGCTCAATGCTGGTCCTGCTCCACAACCACAACTAATTGATTAACACATGAAAATACTGTTGGAGCTGCTGAAGATTGTAAGACTATCTTTGCATTGTATAAAATCAATTTCCTTTGTTTTGTATAATTGCATAGCACAGATGTGAGTTCTATGTACCCTATAGCTACCATTTACCGGGTAATAATATGTCTTTCATTGACTCGAATGTGCCCTGGCAGCTGATAGTATGTCATGCTCACTCAAATGTCTCGCTGACGGTGGCGTGTGTGTTGGATCATTTAGCTCCCTTCAAAATGGTTGAGCTGAATGGTGCTGATTTATGCGTCATGTTCGTGAACGGGCGCCGTCAATTGGGGCTGGTCATCACTTAGCTGCCTCGGCTTATTTTTAATTATTTTAATTTTGGATTGTTGTTAGTTAAGTACTATTTCTTGTACTCTGGACGCTTTTAACGCGTACTTCTTTTTTAATTGTTTACATCGTTCTCACATTATATAATTTTAATATCAAAAGTAATGATGTAACTAATATTTTTGTAAAATATGATTTAAAAAGAGTCCCAACTAGCAAAATACCCTTACATACAAAAGATGGTAAGAACTATAGTGTCATATAAAGCTTATATGTGTTCTGATTAAGCCAGACACCCTAGATACTCTTACAAACAAAAACTTGTAAGAGCTATGGTTTCATATAAGATTTATATGTGTTCTGATTAAACTAGAACCCTTAACAGTGTAATGTTGTAGAACTATATAAGCTTTCAGAGTATTCATACCTGTAACATATTCTTACAGACGTATATAAGAAAACGTTATATAATATTAATAAGAGCAGTAGCATTATAAGCGTCTTTTCCAAGTCTAATTGCCTTTGATACTTAATTAATACATATAAATACATTTTGTGAGTATATTCGATCTTAGAAGTGACTATACTAAGTGTTTTAATAGACTTATATAATATTAATAGGAGCAGTGCCATTATAAGCGTCTTTTCCAAGTCTAATTGCCTTTGATACTTAATTAATACTTATAAATACATTTTGTAAGTATATTCGATCTTAGAAGTGACTATACTAAGTGTTATAATAGACTTCTGTAAAACGTGTGATTTTTCTCGCCTAAGACATAATATAGAGTAGAAGCAATTTAAAACTCCTACAAGTGTCTTAAACAATTCGCTATTAAGCGTTGTTTATTTTCCTTGTTGTATTTTTGATGGTTCCGTACAAAATAATGACAACTTTTTTGTTGACATTATTGAACGAAGTAGTTATAGTGATTGCAATTACTGAAGTACCTACTGAAAATGAAATTACGGATTATGAAAAAAATGTACAGTTGCGGGAAGATATTAAAAAATGGGCCATTAATAATAATATATCACACTTAGCTTATAATGAACTTGCTGTGATTCTGAATAAAAGAATCCAACACATATTACCCAAGTACCTAAATGTACGCCAGTGGCGCGTGTCTATTAGGGGGAATACCCAAAAAGCATTATAGCCACGAATGTTGCCAGCGTGTTCGAACTGTACTATTTTTCCTGTAATATTCGTTATATTTACGCATAAGTACGAATGCTTAATAATGTTGTACATCATCTAGGTATAGATAAATACTTAATACTAATAATGCCTAAACTACAAGTACGTAAGTAGTAAAAAGTGTACCTACCCAAAATTTTTCTATAAGTAGCTTGGAAGTGAGCTATAATTGCATATCACTATATATTTATAATTTTATTTACGTATAGGTATAATCAGTAGAAGTTTTTTGTTTTAATTAGTTAACACACTTCACATTCATCATTTGAGTAGTGGTCGTAAATTGCAAATTTACGGCAGCCTGTGCACCAGAAGAAATTTAAATACAATAATTTAATTATATCATTTTGGGTGATTGTGAAATGTTGGGGCAGGAACTTTGAAGTGGGATATCCACAGGCGATACAGTTTTCATACAATACAAAGTGCGTTATGTCCCATGGCCATTTTTCATTATTAAGCATTCGGATCTTTTTTTTTTACTTAAGAAACAGTCGACATTCATAATTGCAACCATATTTGTCCTAAAACAATATAAGCGTGAATTAATTGATACCTATAATGAATTCGTCGGTTGGCTTTCTTTTACATTTCAAGGAACCCTAAAATTTTTATCAGTAATAATGGCCGTGTAGAATATATGTTTTAAGTATAATGTGACTTTTTGAGTGCGATATAAACCTTACATAAGAATACTGGACTTATATTGTTCTGATAAAGCACTTATAAGTCATGGTTGGTCGTAATGGCGATAATTTGATATTAATTCACAAATTAATTGAAATAATTTATAATATAAGTTACATTTTTGAAAAGGCCCGTGAAAATATTGTTATTCAAATGTCAAAATAATCGACAAAAGCTACTTCGCAACCTAATATTCACATAGAGTTCATGACAAATACATGATTAAGAAACTAGAAATTTTGTAGAAAAGTGAAATCAAACGTTTTTGATGCGTGTTTTTATTTTTTAAAGTTTTAAATTCACTTCGCGACTTCACGGCAGTTTGTAAAATTATACTCTTACTGGAACATCGCAAAGAGGACTACTAGCGATATTACACTTAAAACAGCATTAGTAAGAGGAATTTAAGGTTGTTTGCCCTTAAAGCATGCCATTGCAAGTCACTTGTAAGTGTGTTTGTCATTATAAAAGTATCAGGCAAGAGTTTTGTAAGATTGAAATTACTCTTCGCGAGACCCTTACAAGTCAATTGCAAGGGTGAATATACTTATAAAGTGCGCCCAAATCCACACTTATAACAGTCTATAAGTGTGAATTAAGAGTGAAAAAAATATGGTCTTAGGATATTTGTAAGATTATTTTTTGCTAGTTGGGGTGTCCATGGAGTTTCTTGCCCGTTCTTCTCCATAGGTACCTACGCTTTGGAATGGGCAACTAGCTTCATATTTTCTGACTGACCGACTTCTTGACAATTCAAAAGTGCCTGTAAATGGTTTAATTGAAATAAATGCTTTGAGTTTGAGTTTGAGTTTTGAGTTTACATAACTGACGAAATGTGTCGGTTCTGTTATGTTACATCATTTATAATCTTTCCAATGGTTGATCGCCTCTTTTTACTGGAAATTCATTTTCATTCCAATAGTGAATTTGGACAATTCAAAAGTTCCATCTGGTTCCATTCATTTGATTCAAACTGTCAGCCATTGTCAACCCTCGAGCGCGATCCATTTAAATAAAAATCGGACCCACGATATTTAAAAATACACTTTTTGAATACCATTTCACGGTTCCAAAAGGACCTTTAGTAATCAGTTTTCAACTGTGTAACGCTCGACGAGTCAAAGAGGCCACCTTATACAATACAGGCGTCGTCGGTCTGAAAGAACGACCGCTGTTTTCCAGTTATTTCCAGTTAAATATTCAGAATAGCCAACAAATATGGTCTATGAATAGAAATAGAAATATCTAGTTCTTGTGTTACAAAGTGGGTTTATTATCTTTGGATTATGCAGTGAACTTTTCTATTTCAGTTAAAAGCAGAGACGGTCTTTGATATTACTACGCCCACGTGGACAGTTTTTGTAAAAATAAACGGAAATATCATCATAGTACCTATCTTTGTTTATGGTAATTTGAAATCAAGAAATAGACAAAATAACATCTGAGTTTATGTGTATATTCAATGCCCTTTTCCAAGCCAGTTACACTGCATATTTATTATCTATACTTATAATATTATAAAGCTGAAGAGTTTGTTTGTTTGTTTGGTTGAACGCGCTAATCTGTGGAACTACCAGTCGGATTTGAAAAATTATTTTTGCATTTGATAGCCCAATTCTTGAGGAAGGCTATAGGTTATTTATCATCACGCTATGACCTTTAGGAGCCGAGCAAAAAAAAAAAAAAGTCAGAAAGAACGCTAAGCAAAAACGAAGTAATAGCGCGGGCAACGGGCAGGCAGCGATGCGATACAATGGGGTGGGTGGGAGTAACAAGAAATTTCACGCGGACGAAGTCGCGGGCAGAAGTTAGTATTATATAACCCTTCATTTTCTGAGCCCGCAATCGGGTTAAAAAATATTACTAAGGTACTTAATTAGATTTTGAACGAAATCTCTGATTGACTTTACGATAGTGATTATATCTTAAACCCTGATTTTAAACCTTTCTTTATCAGCGGGGTAATTGCGTGACTAACTATCAGTAGCAATGACAGTAATTTTGACAGATCAACAATGTTTATTTCGGTATTTACGTTGTTAAGCAGACAAATGTTTGATGAAGCAATGGATTAACAATACCCTTCAAAATGATTCAGATAGTTGTTGATAGTGTATAGAGATTTTGTCTGGAAGGCTTTGCCGACCGACCTCTCCGAATGTTCGGCATGTTAATGATATTATGAAGAGATACACCAATTCATATCTATCTACACCAATTCTATCGTTGGTATTTTGGTAAGCGCATCACTTGAGAATAGCTGGCCCGTTTTGGGTATTTTTTGTTTTAAAATCTTTGCAATAGTCCGAATTGGGGCTCCCTCAGACAGGCGCGACGCGACGGTGCGACGCGTTTCTTGTAGAATAATTCCCATGAAGTTTTTATAGAAATTGTTCTACTACAATCGGGTCTGCGCTGCCGCGACGTGCCTGTCTGTGGGAGCGTTTAGGTTTTATGGAAAGAAAAATTGGAAAATTTTTCCGGAAAATATTTAAAATCTCTAAACATTGACCGTCTTTTTTTCCATGGGATTTTTGTACGAACTATTGAAGTCTGGACAGGAGGACGTCTGTGGGGCCGGCTAGCTAAGTACAGGAAAAAGGAGGAGATGGTCAATTCAGATAGCTGGCAGCCTCTAGTTTTGATGAAGTTTTACTTATAGGATGTACTATATTTTACCATAATTTAAAATACGCCTTTTATTGACGTGGTACCGTTACAGCGTTTGTCTACCGTCACGTCAACGGGACGTCGACGAGAAACAAGGTTATTCGAACTGGACGTGACGGTCCCGTCGACGACGTGCGGTGGACACGCAGCTATAGTAAATGTATGTAACGCTTTTTTGGCGCCGTCACCTCGTTTGTACACGGTACGGTTTCGCACCATAAAGTAATCGTGTGAGTTTGTATACGCGCATACGGTGACGGCGCCATGCCTTAGTCACGACGTGTCTGTCAACAAGCTATACAATTGACGACAGTCCCTACACACAGCGAATCAACCGTAGTTTTTCACGGTAATCCCATAGACTTTAACGGTAAGAAAAGCGCGTGTGTACAAAGAGCCCCAGAACGCTGAGCTCTTGCAGTACATACCATAAAATATATCAACATTAGCTTCCCAAAATTCGTAGCTGCAGTAATAAAGTATTAGTTTAAAATGTGCAGAGGTGCGCGATCCACCGATGTACCTAAGTGTACCTAAGGTCAGTGCTGCTGATAGTAGGTGTTCTATTTTAGAGGAGTTTAAGGAAATTGGAAAGTTCAACATGAATGTTGTAAGATAATATTGAAATTTTGGAATCGGCTTCTGGTTTAACCAGATGTTGTCTTATTGATAATGCAATTTGTGGGTTTACGTGTATATTTTGCTTGCACTTTAAACAAAGTAATGATAGCAGAACATAACAGAAGCGTTAAAGGAGGCGTTCGTGGCTAAATAATAACAGCCGCACGGGTTTGGTAAGCTACGCTTGTCGCGATCAGTTCGTGGGTGGGTGACCATCTATTAGATATCGAGGCTATTCGAGACCCCTCCGTACCTCGAAAAGAACGTTAAGCCGTTGGTCCCGGCTGTCATTCGTAGACCTTTGACAGTCGTTACGGACAGTCAGAAGTCCAAAAGGTTTGACAATTAGTCTTATCAAGGGGTATTGCTTTACCCAGTAATTTTGAAGGTCAGCTAGGCAGTCGCTCTATTTAAAATACAGTTGCATCCGTTCAGATTAGAAACCGACCCCAACATAGTTACCCCAATTGCGTAAATCACTATCTATCACAATTGCGCATTACTTCATATTCTTGAAAACTTCGTCTGCTCGACAACGTAAATTACGCAATGAATGCTGGTCAAAATGAAAGGCATTGGTATTGTAAGTGTGTTACGCAATAACCCCGCTGGAGCCATAGCTCGCAAATTGGTATACAAAGTAATGGTTTTATGTTCAAGCTCGTTGTTCCTGGTACAATGATTTTTTTACCGGTTTTAGGTAAGTACCGGTTAGGTATACTTTCATAATAATATGCATTTAGTAAAAAGCTGTTAATTTTATTTATTTGTATGTATAGATTAAAACTCACGAGGACTAGTTATTGAGTCGGTGTGTTCTTTGTTCCAATAGACAAAGCACTGTCCTGAAACGGCCATTTTGTCTCTATCTTACCATTGGGTACCTATTCCTACTTTGTACTAGATGTTTATCTTTTCAATGTGGTCCATTCATCCATTATCAAAAGGCTGAATAATAATATTTCGCTTATTACGAATACACGAAATAGGCAACTATGTGGGTAGGCACTCTAATAATATCAATATTAAATATCTAATTACTGGGGTGAAAGACTCAACAAAAGGTTCCCTTTGATTATTTTTCGTATTAAAAAAATATCCTACATCGGATAAACTAGAAGCCCAAACCAGCCAAGCAAAAATATACTTAAACTGAGCAGAAATAGAAACATTTTACTGAGTGAACGATTTCTTTCAGATGTATTTCGTAAATGGAATCCAAAGTCTTTTTCAAATAGGATTTTTTTCTTTTTGGCCAAGCTTCTGTGAGAAATATTTCTTCGTTAGAGGCCATTAGCAAGGTTGATATAATCGTGAAGAATACCGGTGTTATCCTCCAGTAAGTATTAAGTTTAGCTCTCGTAATGGGCTCGGACTTACGGCTTTGTGTCTTATTTCAAAGTTACAATTTATGGGGCTCAAGTTTTTGACACTTGCGTAAGTAATCGAATTTGTTGAACTTTTACCATAGGTCAAGTTTTCTGAAGGAAGAGATCATGAAGCTGTGCGTTTTGAAAGTCTTTTGAAATTCTGAGGAATTAGAGAATCAAAATCGAAAATTTTAGCACCTTACATTTATATTTTGCATACGCAGGGGGCCTCGAACTTCAATTTGGTTCTTGTTGAACATATTTTAGCAATTTTTGAGATTTGATGAAAAAGTACTTTTTAAGATTTGACCATGACCTACCGGGGGCTACACAAAATCCTGCATCGCGCAATCAGAGTTTTCCGTGCAACTAGTTGCCCATCAGACACGACACCCTTTTGGTTGGAGGATCCTCCCTTGTCTATAGAGTATGAATGAACTTTACACCCTGTTCCACCTCTATGAAGTCACGGTAAAAAGTTAGTTTTAAAAACAAAATATGCAAGTAACAAGTCTATCAAAACCTGTATAAAATAGGATGGATGTTTGGGATACTGCCACCTCGCAATCAACGAACCAATTGAGCTGTCGGAGCTGGGGTGACCAGGGTGGATTTTATTTTTAGGATTATAGCGTCCAAAATTTTGATAAGGGTTGCATGGTAAAAATGAACGTAACAGCTTATTTTTAGATTCCGAGTTTCTAAAAGTGCACTGACAGGGACTATGTTCTTGTCTCCTGTATTGGTCTGTAACTATTTACTTTTGTGATGTATGCAAAAGCATCATGTATGATGCATGTATGATGCAAAAGCAAAAAAATATAGGTACCTATGGTTTTGGTAGGAATTAGTTTATGCCAAAAATGCATTTTGAAACTCTAGTCTTTTCTATCCTTAGCTCTTATTAATTGGATCATAAAATATCACCTTGACTTACTTCATCATCTGCATAGCCTTTTCCTAACTATTGGGGTCGGCTTACAGTAAACAGATGAAGCTGAATACCTCTACACGAAGTGACTGCCTATATGAGCTCCACAATCTAGGCACTGGATATACGATACTCCTTGGTAGGACAGATTGTCAGACTTTCGGACTTCTAATTACCCGTAACGACTGTCAAATATCTATAAGTAAATTATAGCCGGGATCAACGGTTGAACATGCTTTTCGAGGCACGGTGGGGTCTCGATGTAATATAATGAATGGTCACCCATCCATGAACCGACCTCGGCAAGCGTAGCTTAACTTTCGGTCGACCCGTGCGGCTTTTACTAAATAGTAACAGCCGCACGGGTCGAGCCACGAGCCCTAACTAACTAAACTTATCACTAGATATACCTAAGCAGAAAGAATAAATTGCAAAAATTCGATCTAATTTACCTGACAACTAAGAGAAGTAAGAGACAGGCCAATTCTTAGCTAAAAAAAATAAATATACGCGCTGACTTGAGACTCAGTTTTATCGTCGGTTAAAAATCAGGCAATCCATTTAAACACGCGATACCTGGTCAACGTATCAATATCCCAATCTCCAGTAGTGCTGACAAAATTGCATTTCACTTGGAATTGATGGCGAGTCAAATAATTAATTGCGTTCCTTTTCTATCAATATTTAATATCAGGAGTGTTAGGTTATTTTAGTGATTAGCTCTATTTTAGGCATTGGTGTGCAGTTTGTTTTTTGGTTTACTAAAAATAGATTTTAAATTGAAACAATTTTTGTTTAGATTATTCAATTGGTTTGGTAAATTTCAGATGCGTTGAAAATAATAATAAGTAATTGCTTTATGGTCGTGAGTGAGGGGCTCGTGGCTAAGTAATAACAGCCACACGGGTCGATGTATCAGGTTAAGCTACGCTTGCCGCGGTTGGTCCGTGGATGGGTGACCATCTTTACATACCAAGGCCCTCCGTACCTCGGCAAGCACGTTAAGCCGTTGGTCCCGGCTGTCATTCGTAGATCTTTGACAGTCGTTGCGGGTCGTCAGAAGGCTGACAACCAGTCTTACCAAGGGGTATCGTTTTACCCAGTAATTGGGTTGTGGAGGTCCGATAGTCAGTCGCTCCATGTAAAATACAGCATCCGGTTAGACTAGAAGTCGACCCCAACATAGTGGGGAAAAAGCTCGGCAGATAATGACTCTGGTGACGTAGGAGCTGTGGTGACCGCCCCGACTTGCCAATTGTGGGTCGTGGGTTCGAACCCAGGCAGGCGATTTACTTTGTGTAAATTATTTCATCATCACAGTTCTCAAAACGAACAAAAAGAAAACAAAAATATCAAGCGAGGAAAATATCGTGAGAAAACCAAAAAATCGAAGACATGAGTGACGTCCACCAACCCGCACTGGGCGCGCGTGGTGGATCATAGCCCACACCCCCTCGAAGGGAGGAGGCCTGTGTCCCAGCAGTGGGAACATTAAAGGCTAAATATGCTTTATGGTGGTCTTTCGATTTTCTGTAAAAAATTAAGTTAGAAATATCCCTGTCCTTGTTATTGTATACAGCATGTATCAAAAAGGTGTGGTCAAAGATAAGGGTGCGATACAGACCAATGTCATAATCGCGTAAAAATAATTAGTCGTCCCATACATTTCTATGCACATACATCATACATTTATTTATGGAGGCTCTTCAAACTATGTCCCATGAAGATACAGAGAAGTTATTACTTGTGCTAAAGTCAAATTGTTCGTATTCTATACACCATTTCACAAAATGTACCAATAAGATAAATAAGATAAGTATGTGATTATTCAAAGTCAAAGCATTTATTTCAAATAGGCACATAAAAGGCACTTTTGAACGTCAGAAATTACAACAAATAGAATTATTAATGTTACCTCCAATCGCCTGAAACAGAGGATTGCCTAGTTGAGACACAAATCAAGGGTGAATTTGACATAGATTTAAGAAAAATTGTATTTAACGTTAGTCCTTATATTTTTGAACAAATTTTATTATTATTTGGGTCGAGTACCTAGGTATTAAAGTTTTGTATGTGACGTCTAATTATTTTTTCGCGATTACGATCTTGGTCCTGTGGAGAAAGTTGTTCAGTTCGATGATCTGTAGCCCACCCTTAACTTTGACCAAAAATTTCTGATACAACTGTATTCCAGGGTTTTACAATATCACATTATTATTTACCGTTCGCGTTGGTTAAGCTCATACACAAAATACAAACAGAATTTTACGAAAATTGTATTTTACTCTCCAAACAATTCTTAATCAAGTTTATATCCTCCAATCAAAATGGCCGACGGAATAAAATCATAACATTCAGATTCTGCAAATCTGATTACTATCCGACTCTATTATTATAAGCACGTACGTCCTATATTTCTTGGAAAAAATGTAATTCAATCTGTTGTGGGGACTAATTTGGATGTTCGGAATGTCCTTCCGACTCCTCCCGGCTCTAACTGTGAATATTTTGTATTATGTATGGTAAAGATGAGGTCAGAGGAATTTCATGGGTCATTAAGTCAGTCTTGCTTATGCCGCGTTCCAATGCGCACGTGTTTGCATATTCTGTGTTTTGACTAGCGCAGCGCAAGCTGTCTCTAGTATTCTTTTTCGCCACGGGTAATGAACTTGTGGCGAATGAGCTGCTGGCGTTCTTGCAGCAGAAGCTGGATGTGATGGACGAGGTATCCTCTGTCCAAATCTGCTCAACGAATTTCAGCGAGGGGGACATAGCTGCTGCCAAGCTATTTGATCAGTGTGTTGAACAAGCGCGACCAGATAGTGTCCAGCCGGCGTGACGGGACTAAGAGAAGCCTGCAAGATATCATCACGCTGTTCAAGGAGACCGATCCGGACGACGACGTACCGATGTTTCTGGCGAAAGAGCTGCACAAGCTGCTACCCGTCACCTTCGACCACGTCGATGTAACAAGCCTTCTGAAGGACATTGTCTTTCTGAAGGCCCGCCACGCGGATGTTCTAGCGAAGTTAGATTCATCCCAAAACACCGTCGTCGATTTGCGCAAAGAATTTAGCGCGTTGCACAACAGTGTGGCGGTAACTAGGTCATCAGTCGATGCATACAACATGTAAACATGTGTCGCGGAGCCAGCCTCGATTTATCGTCATCAAATTCCGCGTCAGTAGTTTCATCGCCAGCGCACCCGTCGTTTGCTGAGATTGTAGAGCGCCCCGCCCGCGTACACTGCAGCCCCGCGCCCGTCATCGCGGCTCCTTCACGCAATGCCGCCCTCGCCCCTCGCCCCGTCCCGCTGCCAGTGTCTGTAGCCCTGGCGAAGCCCATAGAAAAGGAATCCGCTAGCGTCACCGCGAGTGCCCCAGGAGCTCCAAGTAGGAAGCCTATGCCAAAAAAGGCACCGAATAGCGCTGATGATGAGGGTTTCGCGACAGTACAAAGGAGGAAGCGCCGGTCGCGAACGAACAAGAACCGCTGCGGCAAAGCTTCTACGGAGCCCGAAGTCAGCTTGCGCGCCGTAAAGCCGAACACACCGGTGTACATCTCCCGCCTACACTACACCACTAAGGCGGAGGATATCGTGGAGTACGTGCGCCAGAAGACGAGGTACACGCCGAGGGTGCAGTTACTGGAGTCGCACCGCAACGTCTACTGTAAGGCGTTCGTGGTGCGCGTGCCGGATTACTATCTGCCCGTCGTCATAAAAGAAGACTTCTGGTCGCAGGACGTGGTGTTCCGTCGCTTCCGCGGACAAGTACCACAGAACTGCTCAAGAGTTAGCTAGTGAAGTACTGTTTTAAAATAAGAATATGTATGTTTAGGTTAAGGTATTTATGTATGGGCCTGCGTCGCCTGAAATAAATAAATAAATTAATACATTGGGCGTGAGTTTAACCCAAGAGTAAACAGGCATCTCCTGGGCACGCTCGATCCATCACAGACCTCATTCATCGCTTTCAATCACGCGTGATCGAGGAAAAGAGCAGGCCAATTCAACAAAAAAAAAGGCGGTTAATAACTATTAGGAGCTTCGTTTTCCTGTGCTTTTTCCAGAAGCGGATTCTTTGCTTGTTAAATAAAACAGGATCTTCGATATGCCTCCATCTACAATACTTTTTAATGAAGGGTTTCATTTGATAATCATTGTAGGCGTAAGGCGCCGAATTTCTATAGCGTAATTCTCGGCACGGTGGGTGTGTTGCTACGCTAACAATATAAAGAGCTATAAAAGGCTTTGAAGTGACCTGCGCCGTAAGTAGACACAATACTAAATAGGTACTGCAAAATTGATTGCCTCTTTTTTCGGGCACCTGCAGGTATCAAAAGACCTTTTTCAAACACGGCTTCAATGCAAAACGAAAATAATACAAAAATCCCTTTGCTATTAAAAGAAAGAAAAATACTTTTCAATAACAACCTTTTGTACCTGAAGCCTGAAAACAAAACCTTTGTACTGACACGAAAGCAGGTACCTCGGTACTACGGGATAACAGAAATAGCAATTTATTGTTAAGTCTATCACAAAGCACCGTACTGAAATGGAAATTGTTAAATGTTATTTTTAACCCCCGACGCAAAAACGACGGGGTATTATAAGTTTGAGGTGTCTGCGTGTGTGTGTGTGTCTGTCTGTGGCATCGTAGCTCCCGAACGGATGAACCGATTTTGATTTTTTTTTGTTTGAAACGTGAATTAGTCGGAAGTGTTCTTAGCTATGTCTAACGAAATGAAAACTAAAAACTTGAAAATATTTTTTTGTTTGATCAATGCCCTAGATTGATGAGGAAAGTGGAGTGATGACTGGTACCTACGACCACTGAGTTTGACCATTTTTACGAATGGAATCATCCTACTTAACAAACGTATTTCTACATCAGATAGTGTCGCAGTCCCATTTTATAAACAAGATCTGAAATACCGAAGAAATCAAAAAAAAAAAATTAGAAAACCCACGACGGTTAAATGTAACTGGAAAAGCATAACATACCGTTCCGACCGTTCTGTGGGACACATTCAATTCTAAGAGGTCGCACGACTGCCATATGCGCTAAGCAGAAGATGCTATGTTCGAAGTTTCTTTGAAGGATGAAATCAGAAATGAAATTATCCGAAAAAGAACCGGAGGTACCGACATAGCTTGCGGAGCAAGCAAACTGAAGTGGCAGTGGGCTGGCCATGTTTGTTGAAGGAGCGGTGGCCGGTGGCGCAGGTCCAGCAGTGGACTGCGATGGGCTGAGTTCATTGATATTACTTTATGGATGAAATAAGACAGCGTTGTTGCGTAACGTTTCAAATTTACAGCTGTACATATAGCATTTTCCAAAGCTAGGAATCAAGACTAACTGCTTAGACTAAATCATTGTTTTCTAGTCATCCTTTCTAACTAGCCTAACATTTTCGGGTGACGTTTGTAACGCTGTTGTTACAGACGTCACAAATTGGATAACCATTAAAACTATCTTCGGGACATAAAATTTATTCAAAAGTGGCCTAATATTACTTTTTGAACGTCAAACAAAAGAGGGTTTCCAGAACCGCGTATAAATATTGACAATATTTATGCGCGGTTGAAATTCTCGATTGTTATTTATTTTAACCGCGAGTTCCAGGCCCCTAAAATGTATAGCACAATAATACTAAATAGCACCAATAAAATGCTGCTTATTCATCTAGAAACGGAATGTATGCGGAGCCCTTCAGGATCGCTTACAGTTGTCTGGTCCGAATCCGGAATTCGAGCACTTGATATCTGGATTCCCGCTCGGAACGCGTCGGGACACATTTTTGTGTGTTCAACGGATATTTGTCGAGATTCGCTGTATGTTTAGCCATGTGATTTGTATGTGTACGCAGTTTTTAGGATATAAGTAAAGCCACGGTTTCCCACGTAACGGCCGTAGTGACAATCGTTCAGAAAATGATGGCGCTGGGGTCGCCATTTTTAATTTTTTTTTATTAGCCATTTATGTCCCACTACTGGGCAAAAGCCTCCCTACTCTCTTTCCACTTCTCTCTGTCCAGAGCTGGTTTGACTTTAAAAAACGCTCTCTAGGGAATCACACCAATTTACTTCCATAAGGAACGTCTCAGTGACGTCATTCGACGGTAAATTGCGGACGCTATGTAGCAGCTACCGCATTCTTGACAAACGTCTCAGACGTTAGATGTCAAAGTAAAAAAAAATTGGAAACAGTCTTTTTTTCAGCCGTAATATTGCCCTATTTCGGCTATAAAAGTTTTATTTATTTTTGTTTTCTCATATTTTTCCTTATAAGAAAAAATAAACGAAAGATTTTCCCCAAAAGACTTGCTAACGTTAAATGATAAATGATGGGGAGTGAGTTATGACTGGTAAGAATAGGATTTATGTGAAATTGTTTGATGTTTGTGGAAACGAGGAAAAGAGCAGTGGTTGCCCCGTGGTAACGGCCGGGTCTGACGAGTTGCCGGTTGTAGGTTCGAATCCAGTCAGGAGCTGTGCTTTGGGTTAATTATTTCATCACCACTGTTCTCAAAACGGTGAAGGAAAATATCGTGTCAAAAGACCTAGAACCAAAAATTCGAAGACATATGTGACATCTACTAACCCGCTCTGGCCACATTATTGGATGATTAGGCTGGTTTTCTACCAGAGATGAGCGAGGATGCGTAGCGAGACACACATGTGTGAAACCAACCAATAACATCGCTTCATTTTCATAGCTTGAACTAAGTTAGCGTTGGCATTGGCTAGTTTTACACACAACCGCTTCGCATCCTCGCTCATCTCTGGTGCAAAACCAGCCTTATGTTATTATGTAAACGAGTAATACCTACCTACTTTAAAATCGAATCGATCACGGCAAGCGTAGCCGAGACCTTTGATCGACCTGTGTGGCTGTTTTCATTTAGCCACGAGCCCCTCTAATGTTGATCTTAGACTTTTTTGCTTTTTTTGAAGTGAAAACTTCTTTAGCATCGTTGTGACTCGAAATTTTATGAAACGAAAAAGCGACAGTAAAAAGAGACATAATATAAGATTTAACGTGGGAGAAAATGAGACAGAAAGCATTATACAGTGTTTTGAGTGTTTTTGAGTGTTATTGAGTGTTATTGAGTGTTTGGATGGATGTATGGATGGATGGATGAATGGATGGATTGTATAGTGATTTGAAGGTTTCACTTCTACCACGTGTGAATTGCACACATGCTGTTTTTTTTTTCTAGCCTGCCCTGACTCACTCCCTAGCAAAGGCCTCCCTACACTCCTTCCATCTGTCGAGAGCCCGCGCGTCCTCTTTCCAGTTTGGACGGAACCTCTCCAGCTCGAAAATATTTTTTTTAAACCATTGACCCGTAATTATACCAGTACCTGAACCCAAAAACAGTCACAATCACAAAGCTTTCCCAACGTAGCAGTTTCAAAAGTAATTTTCACCCAAATTAAATCGTCGATTTCACCCGTCAATTCGAATAAAGCTCAGTCCTCTCTTATTAAAAGTGACGACAGGAATCTTCCCATTGTGTGGCTATCGATCACAGGTTGACTTAATGCGACGTTCAGTTATAAGGAAATTGAAGATAATACAATTTGTTCATGTCTTTTTTATTTATGTAGATGTATGTGTATGTGTTCATAATCTCAGATAATTTACATTCCATCGCCACTTAATCAGTTATCAACTTTAGGAAAACGTGTTCTAAGTTGATTTTTGAGTGACCATTTTTGTAACAAAAAGGTCCTAAAAACTTTGAAGAATTTGAAGTTTGTTAAGTATGACATTATAAATGACTAGGTATTTAACAAAAATAAGATTTGTGATGGATTTTTCGGCATTACTACTGCATATTTTAACTACTTTTCCAAAGTAGTTATTGTGACATAACTGTAATAGTTAGATATTGATGTCCTTTATAAAACTGTAGTATATAATTGTAATACCTGTAACTTTATATAACTGTAATAGCGGGGGCAGGCGATGCGATACAACGGGGTGGGACGGGGAACAAGAAATTTTACGCGGACGAAGTCGCGGGCTGAATGTAGTAATTAAATATAATGGCATGTCTACACATACTATCTCAGCTCCAGAGCTAACATCTTCGCTCGTATCGCAACAGCTGGTGCAAAAGTTGTGTGAGAACGATCTTTGTAATTATCCCGCGCTCATTAGCAAGCGCTCGTCGACTGGTCTTCTGAACCAACTGCCATTCTGTAGCAGGAATTTGTGGTAATTTTGTCACGTTCAGATTTTGTTGTGTTTTTGTCGCAGCGGGTACAGTGGAGCGCACGTCCAGTGGTTTTAAACTGGTATACTCAAGGTGTTTATTTCAAACTAGCTTTTGATATAATTATAATATTAGAATATCGTTTGTTGGCTAATGACATCTGTCACATTTACGAAGCTTAAGACCAACGTAGAAGTACCTAATTTGACTAGATATTGTGTTTACAAAAAAAAAAAAACAACAGTCTTAAACTTGTCAAAATCACTTAAATGTTATTACTACATATAAATGATTAAGTAATATTTGATTATACTTGTAGATTATCTTAGATTTTATATTGCTATTTTATAATAAGGCTGTTCCAAACGATTGGCACAATACTGTCAGTTGATGTTGATATTCTTTTTAATACTAAGAATTACGAATCAACTCTTATTAAATTGCTTAATTTCCTTATAATCTTTTAAACGGTTTCACTACATAAGATTTGTTTATTATTACCTGTGTTAGAAGATATTAAGTCAAAATATATGATGATCTGTGATTAGTATAAAATGACGGTAGATAGAAACGTCAAAGTTGTTTTTTCATGACTATAAAAGGGGGAGCTCCGAGTGGCAGCGATGACTCTTGTTCGAGATATCGACCAGAACGGAGCTCCGGCCTACAGATGTTCAGTTGATTAGTGACTAGTGACGTTATTATGTGGAATAGATCGACCAGATGTCACGTAAGTTAATTGTTATTATTATCTTTGATTATTGCTGATAATTATCTATGGTGTTCTATATATGTTATAATATGGCCAATTTTGCTAATGTTTCAAAATGTGTAATGGAATATTCCTAGCTATTATTATTATGTTGCTATTATTCAGAGTTCTCTTTGATAATGATCCAAGAGAAAGAATGAATTGTTTTTAAGATAACGTTAATGTATGGCAATGTGAGAAAAATGTTGATAGATTACTCTGAGACTGTTTCCAAGGAGTTTCTTGTCTTACTTCTTGATGACCTAGATTCAGAACGGACTACTAGCTTTCTGATTAATTACTGATAAGGCTTAATTGAAATAAATGTCTAGCTTGTCTTTTTGTGCTTTATTTCATAAAATCCTTTCCCCTACATACCTACCACATTCATTACACAAATTAAATAACTAGTAACCATTCTGGTATTCAAAGATTTATATTTGGGTAACATATATATTGTTATAGAAAGATTGTGCTTCATCTTCTAACACGTGCATGTCGGAAAAAAAAATGGATATGATGGGCTTTATTTTTTTGCGCAGTACCCTAATTACTTTTCTAAAATAAAAGTAGACTATATCACTCCTTATATCATTAGGAATCTGCCAGTGAAAGCCCCGTAAAAATAGGTTAAACCGTTTCGGAGATCAGCCTGAACAAACGGACAATATTTTTTTGTTATAAGTAGGTACCGTAATACTTTCATAATGCATTTGGTAAAAAGCTTCGAAACGGACGCTTCAATTTTATTTATTTGTATTGAATTGTCATTCTAATGCATAGGTACATTTGGAGATGAACGGGCAAGAAACTCCACGGACCATAATTATGTGTCCATACTAATATTATAAATGCGAAAGTCTCTGTCTGTTATCTCTTCACGCTTAAACCGCTGAACCGATTTAGATGAAATTTGGTTTAAAGATAGTTTCGAGTCCTGGAAAGGACATGGGATAGTTTTTATCCCGATATTCACGCTGGCGCTGCTTAAGCATAATAAGAGGCCCTCGTATTCTATTGGAACTCCGTACCAACCTCTACTTTTACTTTTTTTTTGTCTTTCTTAGAGTAGTCTGATAAAAAACGCCGAAATAAACTAATAATAAAGCTGACTAGGTTGTTTGTTTTTTTTTTGTTTGAACGCGTTAATCTTTGGAACTAGCTGTCGGAATTGTAAATTATTTTTGCACTTGAATTAGAATATCAAACGCAAAAATAATTTTAAGCTATAACTCTTAGGAGCCGAATAAAGGCTCCTGCAAACAGGCGCGACGTGCGACGCGAATCGCGCGCGACACAAAGGCACCGCTCGTTGCGCGTCTTGCGGTGCCTTTGTGTCGCGTGTCGCGTCGCGCCTGTGTGATAGGACTCCCTTTTCCGCACTTAGACTCCCATTCGGTCCGTTGTGCGTCGCGCCTGTGTGTACGAGCCTTAAAAAAAAGTTCGAAAGAACGCTAAGCGAAAACGAGGTGACAATGACAGCGCGGGCAGGTGATGCGATGCGACGGGGCGGGGATTTTTGGCTCTAGAACATGCTGGTTTCCTCACGATGTTTTCCTTCACCATTTTGAGGTGTATGTCACATCATGTCCTCGAATTTTTGGCTCTAGAACATGCTGGTTTCCTCACGATGTTTTCTTCACCATTTTGAGAGCAGCGTTGATGAAATAATTTACAAATAGTAAAGCATTAGTCTGGGTTCGAACCTAGGACCAACAATTCGTAAGTCACGGCTTTTACCACTTGGCCGCCACTGCTTTTCCTATAGTCATCATACGAGTAAAGGCTCCAACAAACAGGCGCAACACGCGATATAATCGCGCGCGACACAGAGGCACCGCTCGTTGCGCGACTTGCGGTGCCTTTGCGTCGCGTGTCGCGTCGCGCCTGTGTGTACGAGCCTTAAAAATAGTTCGAAAGAACGCTAAGCGAAAACGAGGTGACAGCGCGGGCAGGCGATGCGATGCGACGGGGCGGGGATGCGTCGGGGGATCAAGAAATTTCAGGCGTACTAAGTCACGGGCAGAAGCTAGTCTATTATATTATTTTCCTTTATTTTCTTTTAATCTAGGCCATCTCAATGCCATAGTGTTACCAGTATCGTGCGGTCACTGTACTCGGCCGTTATAATGGCACATCAAGTGTAAATAAAAGCGAGAGTTTTTAGAACGTCGTTTCTGTCACTAATACCTATATGACGATCTCTTTCTGAAACTTGACGTGCAATATTAACGTTTGTTTCTGTAATTAATCAATAATTTATGGCTACCCGCACAAGTTCGACTCTCAATAGCTACTGATGGCTGGCACTGACCACAACTGGCGGTCACGAGTGGCCCACAACTTTCCAGTTCTGGTCAAAAGTTCCCAAATTCAACCCTTCAATTAAACTCTAAGAGAGTAGGTAACTTTGTTCATTTCATAGATACAATCTAGTTTGTATTGTTGCCGAAACAAATATGATTGTCAAAGCATGACCTTTTGTGGGAGTGTGACGCACATGCAAAAACGACTTACAAAACACAAATACAACGCGTAATACAATATTTGACAAATTTATAACGGTTGTTTTCACCGAAATTGCTGCAAAACCATTCACGAGAAATGGCGCAACCTATTTCAATATCCAAAAAATACGAAATCACGTACCTATCCAATATGGTAGGAACGGCATAAAATCCGCCAGCTTCCCCCGAGGGTTACAAGAAACAATTTGCGAAGGTAATTGAAAGAGTAACTCTCTGCGTACGTTGTAAAACCGGCAGCAGACGCCATAAAATTTGTATCGACTGTTTGACGTCATAATAGTGCTCACTACACCACTGCTACAAATTGTTAACACGATGCTCTGATGATGGATCGAATGTTTTATTTGTTGAAGTTTGTGGGAATTCTGATTGAATGATTCAACGATCGGTTGTAATGAATCAGGAGTGAAAATGTTGAGTGATACCTGTGTTTTACCGTCGGCTTAAACTGTTAATCAAAAACTGTTTTAGGTATTAAAAGTGTAGGTACTATTGCTTTTTAAATTTGGCTAAAATAGATTTTTGTAATTAAATAATTGATCATATTTTGCAATAAATTACCAGGGTTGTGTCATCGCGCTATTCTTTCTTTTCTATAAAGATAAAGATTTATTTATTTGCAAAAACATGTATGCTATGCAGTCTGACAGTGTCGCTTTAGGTCATGTAAGCCCCTTAGAGACCTTAATTTGACTATAACATCTAGGTAACGAAACCGCGCGAGAAATGAACGCGAGATTGGCGGGGATAGCTAAGGATTTGACGTCGTTTCGAAATAAGGAATCGTTAAGTGGCCATAGTGAATTACTTAATGGGCCTTCTCTTGACCCCGATAACGCCTGATGGAAAGCGATGGATGAGGTCTATGATGGAACGAGCGTGCCCAAAAGATGCCTGTTTACTCTTAATTTGAAGGCAGATGGGTTAAATGTAGGAGGGGAACACAGATCGGCGCAGAGAGTTCCACACTTTGACTGTGCGCATAATAAACTTGGAGGAGAAGCGCTGAGTACGACTCGTCGGGATATCAACCAAGTGTGAATGGTACGCTGCAGTGCGTCTGGTAGTCCGATGATAAAAAGGCGATGGTGGGATCAGGTCGTGGAGCGATATAATTGATACATGCCTCCGTCGTTCCACCCTTATCTCATGCTTATCTCTAATGCTCCATCGAAGCACGTCCAAAATCAGAAACACAACGCTCCCTGTACATTCCTGGTCACGTCCCAGATATTCGTTTTTGCCAATATGCCAATAAATGTGCGTGTCTCGTGCGTCTGACTCAGATTGGAATATTTATTGTCTTGACTGTAGCTTTCAGGTTTTTTGGTTTATAATTATGGAATTGTAGATCACATTGTAGATTTTTTTTAAATTTTGACGTGTACGTGGGCCGATAATAATGTATTTTGTTATTCTTTCTCTATAACCAATAACTGATGTCAATACTAATTTTGTGAGTGAAGCAATATTCTTCTCCTACGTTTCAGCTCAAATTACTTGTGTCCGGAGACGGTTCAAGGACTTCCAATTTAAGTGGACCACGGGAGGTTACACCCTGCAGGGAGATGCTCCTTTATTGGTTGATAGTAAGAAGGGCGGGGGGGGGGAGAGTATCCTGCCACAGTTTGAAATGGAAGTGGCGAAATTGGGACCAACAAGATCTAAAATAGTAGCGTGCCAGCGACATGAAGAAGAAGCTCAAATTACGTTTTGATATCACAGGATTGACCAGATTCTAACCGTTTCTCACAATCTTGGTGTAGGAAAATGACGAAAATGTATAATGGAGTCGGTTCAGTGTCTCAAGCAACCTCTCAGCGGTACGTACTTACTTTTCTCTTTTCATTTCACCTTTCCTAAAGCTGACACAAATTGTAGAATACATTTACATACATAAAATCACGTATTCTTCCCACGGGGGTAAGCAGAAACTTTAGAATGCCACCCGCTACGATCTTTACATACTCCTTTTGCTTTATTTACATTCATACACGTAGATCTGCATAGCTATTCACAACCATCCGACAGGCAAGATGACACATTTCGATAACCTAATTTGCCTTGCCCCGGCAGCAAACAGCTGTCGGAAGAATAATGGGCATCTATGTATTTGATTTAGAGCTGATCTTTCAATAGTCAGATAACTTTTCTTTGAGGAATTAATATTGCGATTTGGCAGCTTTTTTATGGAAAAATATTATGTCAAACTGTCACATTTATTATTCTGTTTAAAGGTACAACATTTTTGGGTTTTGGACTTGTTAACAGGCAGCGTTTATAGGACTACTACGACAACATTGATTGATGTTCGATACGGTTCGGAAACATATCGAGTGGATGTAAATAGCTATGCTGGTCACACGCGGCGTTGCTTTCACACATCTGACCTTTCAGGAGAATATCACGTTATTATAACCGATTATGTATTCTACACAAGAATATTCATGAGGAGGTGACCGAAACATATTGGAAACCGGTTAGTTTCGACTCCCACCGCCTTTTTGCGGCTGTCGAATTGGTTAACGTACCTGACTACGCTCCCGGCTACCCATTACTATCTAACGTGGTTCCGAGAAGTGCCATCGGGAGGGTATTAAATTTTTGAAGAAAATTCTATTTGTTGCACCGGAATAAAAAAAACACTACAAATTGAAAAATAACCTTGATTTCGGAAGTTGGTGTCGGTGATTCTGTATTTTCGTTTTTTGACATCGACTTTCGAAATTAAAGTTATTTTTCAATCTATTTTTTTTTGGAAGTTGTTGTTTTTTTTTGTGTAAAAGTTTTTATTTTTGACTTTTTAGTTACCTACCCCAAACAAATTCATTTATCACTACTTGTTATCGGTTACAGAAAGCAATTGAACACATCTGCCTACCCCTTTAAAGGGTACAGGCGTGATGTTATGTTATGTGATTGCGTAAACAATGCATACATATGCTATAGCAGCAATCGCGGTTGATTTACTGGCATTTATTGAAGAGTTCCGTCGTCTGTCTCCGAAACTCGTCGTCAGATCTTTACGAAATTTAAATAAATTTCGATTTCGAAATAAAGCCCTTTCGAACAAAAAAAAATTTGCAGATCCGTCTATTTACAATGGAGTTATCCCGAACATACACAAAAAAAAAATGTATATATAAACATCTGAATTGAGAACCTCCTCCTTTTTAGAAGTCTGTTACAAAGATAATCAATCAGCCTAGATAGTGCAACAAAAGATACAATACAGGTATTAAAAACATCAAAAAAGGTGAAAAAAAAAAGATTCCCAACCTTCCCCAGCCTTCCCAGCCTTTTTCCAACATGTTGGGTTCGCCTTCCGGTCTAACCGGATGCACCTGAATACCAATATTTTACATGGAGCGACTGCCTATCTGACCTCCACAACCTAGTTACTAAGTAGCACGATACCCCCTGGTAAGACTGGTTGTCAGACTTTTGGGCTTCTGACCACCCGTAACGACTGTCAAAGATCTACGAATGACAGCGGAGACCAACGGCTTAACGTGTTTTCCGAGGCACGGAGTGGTCTCGATATGTAATGGACGGCAGTGTTGGGCAAATTTTAATTGCAAGAACAATTAAAGATTAACAATTAATCAATTGTAATTGTGAAAAATTACAACTAACAATTAATCAATTGTAATTGTGAAAAATTACAACTAACAATTAATTAATTGTTAACTGTATTAGTAACAATTAACAATTAATTAATTTTCAATTGTTTTGTTAATTTTAATTAAAAATTACAATTAAAAAATACTGCTGTATAATATAAAGCCGGTATATATAAATACACAATATACCCGTGTGGTTCCGGGTAGTATACCTACGCTGTAGAAATATTTATCAATGCAACATTGTTATACATAAAAATAATAGCTATTTATTCACCAAGGGGAGTAATCTGTACTTACCCTCGAGTGATATATACTGCTTTATACTACACTTGTGGAGTTGTTGTTAATAAATTGCTATAATTGTCACTGGAATCGCTTATTTTAACTTGTGATTTACACCGCCAAACTTTAAACTTTACCAAGAAAATTGTTTCTACAAAATACGTCAACCAACAAAATAAGTCATTTTTTTTCTTATTTTAGCGCGTCAAACAGTTTTCGCACCAAAAGACGTTAAGCCGCATGGCTCTAGTGGGGACGCGGCTTAACGTCTTTTGTGATTTGTTGTGATCAACAACACTCGGCAACACTCAACAACACTCAACAACACTCAACAACACTCGACAACACTCAACAACACTCAACAACACTCAACAACACTCAACAACACTCAACAAGATTCAACAACATTCAACAACACTCAACAACACTCAACAACACTCGACAACACTCGGAAACACTCGTCAACACTCGGCAACACTCAACAACACTCAACAACACTCAACAACACTCGACAACACTCGACAACACTCAACAACACTCAACAACATTCAACAACACTCAACAACACTCAACAACACTCAACAACACTCAACAACACTCAACAACACTCGACAACACTCCACAACACTCGACAACACTCGACAACACTCAACAACACTCATCAACACTCAACAACATTCAACAACACTCAACAACACTCGACAACACTCGACAACACTCGACAACACTCAACAACACTCAACAACACTCAACAACATTCAACAACACTCAACAACACTCAACAAGATTCAACAACACTCAACAAAACTCAACAACACTCAACAACACTCGACAACACTCGACAACACTCAACAACACTCGACAACACTCGACAACACTCAACAACACTCGACAACACTCGACAACACTCAACAACACTCAACAACACTCAACAACACTCAACAAGATTCAACAACACTCAACAACACTCAACAACACTCAACAACACTCGACAACACTCGACAACACTCTCAACAGCTTAATTTTCCTAAATCATTACTAATTTCATTTTAATACGTAAAGTTAATTATTAGTTTTAATTGTTTTATAAAACAACTAAAAAAGTTAATTGCAATTATTTTAATTGTAAGTTGCAATTGACATACGTTAATCAAATTAATTTAATTGCAAGGTGCAATTAAAAGTTCAATTGCGATTAATTTAATTGTAATTAATTTAATTGCAATAACTTTTTTAGTCAATTAACAAGATAATTGACAAATTAATTGATTGATGCCCAACACTGATGGACGGTCACCCATCCACGGACCGACCGCGGCAAGTGCATAGTTTAGCCTTCGATCGAGCCGTGGAGCTGTTATCAATTGGCCACGAGCTCCTATAGAAGAAAAACTCTAATTAACCTAACTTTATGGTTCTAGACATTGGAACAGACACATACTTTAGACACAGACATTAAACTGAATAATTAAGAAAAAGTACATATTATAAATTATCGAAAAAATATAGCAACATAATATGTTGCTATATTTTTTCAAAACCATCAGTTATAATTATCGAGATAAGTTGCCAAAATCAATTAGTGCGTACACCGAGTACTCAATCATGTTCCAATTTATTAGACAATAATTTATAGTAAAATCATATGAATTATTAATAAGAAAAACAAATCGTAACAAATTTTGTTGACTGCCCACAATTGTAATAATTGAGAACCAACTCCGACATATATAATAATCTCAACATCATTTTACTGGCGCTGGTTAGTAAAATGCACAATTTTAATTAGAGAAAGGTGTGTGATGTGTTATTGTAGGAATGTTGCTAACTATCTCTAGGTAATAGGTAATACGGGCTGGTGTCCGTAACTCCACACGTCTTGCTTTCTCTAACTGTAGGTAAACATAATAAAGCTGATGAATTTGTTTGGTTGAACGCGCTAATCTCTGGAACTACCAGTCGGATTTGAAAAATTGCTTTTGCATTTGATAGCGCAATTCTTGAGGAAGGCTATAGGTTATTTAACATTACGCTATGACCGTTAGGAGCCGAGCAAAAAGAAGAATAGTAAAAAAGAACGATTAGCGATAACGAAGTACCTAATAGCGCGCGCAAATGCAATGCGGCGGGGTGGGTCGGGGGAACAAGAAATTTCGCGCAGACGAAGTCGCAGGTAGAAGCTAGTGTATAATAAAACTAGCTTCTGACCTCGACTTCGTCCGCGTGGAATTTCTTGTTCCCCCGACCCACTCCGTCGCATCGCCTGCCTGCGCTTTTAATTCGTTTACCTTTTTTCAACCAAACAAACAAACTCTTCAGCTTTATAATATTATATATATAAATATATAGTATAGATAATAATTAGTTCCAGTTATTGCCGCAGGACTTCTTTCTTAGGACGGATTCTAGTTGTGTATTATTGTTACAATAATGATACCAGCCTGTAAAAAGGCTTCTTCTTAAGAAATAAAAATAAAATATTAAATTACAGGAACGACCGGGTGTAAACAAAATATTACATAAGTCGAATTAGGTATATGGCGGTTTTGAACAAGCCCATGACCAGCAGTAAACGTTATAAGCTTAGTTAATTTAGCAGTGAATAGTACGGAGGCAGTTGGAAGTAATAGAATGCGAGAGATACGCAAATACAGCGACCTAACGAACAGTGGAATGCTTTGATTTGTGAGTGGAAATGCGGCAATTAAATACCAAAACGGGTCAAGTGAAAGTCGGATTCTCACACGAAAGATTTCGTACCACAAGGCAAAAAACGCCGAAAAAAAATCTTTCTTGTATGGAGTGGAGATGGAGCCCCTTTTTAGTTTTTATTTACTTTATTTAATTTTTATTATTTTTTGTTATAAGAGCAATAGAAACACACACTGAAAATTTCAACTGTCTACCTATAACCACGGTAATAATATCCATACAGTACGTCGTCTTCATACAAACGGACGAAACGCGAGCTATACCTACGCGCCTCGACCACGGCATGCGCTCGGCATGCAGACAGTCGCGACTGTGCCGCAGTGACGAACGGACGGTGTGTTGTTTTTTTTAACAATAACCGCGCGATTTTTTCAGTAAAAATAAGTTCAAGTACATATTTAATATGACGAGTAGGCTATATTGTGCTGTTTCTGGTTGCATGAATTCGTCAATAACGCATCCAGAGATAACTTTTTTTAGATTACCTGGAAACTCTGAAAGGTAAGACTATAAAATAATTTTACTTACTTGTAGGTAGGTACATAATGTGTCTTTTTAATGGATAAGTATTTCATTTTATCTACCGAAAAAAAGATGTCTGTATTAATAAATGAAGTGAATAGAGTAAAGGAAAGTGATAAACACGAGTGAGGTAGGTAGTTATAGGCGGTTCATGAATCAGGTTAAACGGTAGGTACGCTGGTGTTAAAACCTCGGGGCATGTGTGTTTTGTTAGTTTGTATAATTCCAAGTAAAGACGTGGTTTTTATTATTAATAATAGTTGTTTATTGTACTGTGTGTATGAATAATACTAGAAAAAAATTGGTTGTCTGTAAAGTCGATTTACGGACGATAGTTTAACGTGACAACATCATAACAAAACATTAATGAAATGATTGCATACTTTTATGAATAAAATTTAATTATTTTTATTGAATTATTAATATTTTGTATGAATGAAGGAGAAGGAGGAAAGAAGGAGGAAAGAAAGGAGGAAGGAGTGAAATGAAATCTACAATTTAATTGATAAATTTGCTTTTATTTGCACTAATTAATTTAAATATGTTTATTACTTCAATGAACAGATTATTTTAATTATAATTTTTATATTATACATGTTTGCTATTTAACTTCTTCCAATCTGTGTTATTCTGTTAAGGATAGGACGATGATAGGGAAGATTAAAAAAACATTAATATACAAATTTTGAATTTTATTTGTAGTTCTTGAACGTTTGATTTAACTACATATAATAATAATAATAATTTAACATAATTTGTTTAAAAATACACATGAACAAGTTTTCATAGAAATAAACTGTAATCAGATTAATGTTAAATAAATGGTTAATTCGAAATGACGAATTATTTTATTATTTATGTACACACAGTAAAATACAATAACAAAACTAAATGGAAACACAAAGTAGGCAAATGTAATTAAAATGCTGGAGGCGGGCAGCCCTATCGCATGTTTACGTACCGCGCGGCTGTAGGCATTTAATTCAAGGTTACGGCCGAGATACAATACTGTATGTCTTTATACTGTGCTATAACGGTTTATGAGATACCGCTGACAAACAAAAGAATGGACAGCGGAGGCTTAGAAATAGGGTTCCGTTAGAACCCTGTGGGTATGGATCCCTAAAAATTAACCTGCTTCAATTGAACTCAAAGCAAAAACTCATCCACCATTGACGTGTTAATGGTGATGAGTTTTTGCACCGTGGTACAACCAACCAATCCCACGTAAAACATTGCATCGCCCAGCTGCCGCATAATGGGAGAATTCCACTGGTCGATGTTGGCCGAGCGGTTGGTCACTTACCAAATCGCCTCACAAGCCGAATGACCACCCCATTTACTCAGGTCGATAAAAATCGTAGGTGTCTAGTTCATTTTGCATCAAAAAGTCTACCTTCATGGCGGGTGATCGCCTGCGACTGAGCATTTTCATGGTCGATTTTAGTCACCCGCCGCATACGACTTGTCGCCGCACGACAAAAGTCGAAACCTACTCTACTTTGGAAGTTATGATTTTAGTCACCAGCGGCCTAGCCGAATTGCCATTTACAACTCGGTGCCGTGTAAAGCCACCCGTAGTCCCCCGTGTAAAGCCCGCATTAGTGCGACAAATCCAAGGACTCACGACATGACGCTGATCGCCCTCTCGACACTGGCTGTTGATCTACATTGTGACAACTAATTTGGTAGAGAAGGGTTCGGGTTGATGGATGTCACAAGTCTTCGAATTATTGGTTCTAAATTCAGAGTCAAGCAAATACTAATAGTCGTGTTATTGCAAAACAAGGTCTAACTTTAGCCCGAGGCTAAAACCTTCGAGCCAGTTTTTATATTTCGAACTTTATTCCGACTTAGGTAAGTTTTGAATACAAAACTAACAGAGTCTGACTAAGCTGTCAGTTTTGTTTAAAAAAACTCTAATTCTAAAAATTATATGTTGGTTCTTATTTCAAAATTTAACTCGGTAATTTAAACGATGTTTAAATAAACCCTTGTTTTGTAATAAGACCGTGGTTTACCGAACGGAGAGACAAAGTACCTTTAATAATAACAATTGCCAAACTCGGTATTGCCCATCATTATAGGTATAGACTTGCAAGTTTATCACATAATGCGAGTGCTACTAACCAGACATCGGTCTCTGTATATTGGTATAGATACTGAAGTCTCTTAACCGATGTATTTATTGGCTCTTCAACAGAGGCTACACAATTACATGCAAGTATACATATTACGCCCTGTTCTACAGGGATTGATACAAATCCATGCGCTTCCAATTATGGGAGACCACACCATTCATTTATAAACTAGGTATAGTAACTTTGACAAGGTAATAATAACATTAAAATAAATTACTAAACATAACACTAACATCTACACTATACTCGTAATATACAATATATATTATTTATTTATATGTACATACTTTATTGTACACCAGAAAATACATAACAAAAAAATACGATTATGAATACAAAACATACGATATTTATAATATGTATTATAAACAGGTAAGATTTGTTTGTTTTTTTTAATTAGGCAGACTCCGAAACTCTTCGACTAATTTGAAAAATTGTTTCACCATCATAAACCTATATTATTCCTGGTGAACATAGGCGATTGAATATTTTCAAAAAAGTTAGGGCTGCGTATGAAAATTTCGTTTTTTTTTTTTAATTTGATTCCCAAGGTGTGAAACAAATTTAAAAAAAAAATCTTTATATCGCGTACGCCGCGGAAACTATTGACAAAAGAGCAAAGTGATGTACTACAGTTTTGTAGAGAACATCAATATCTACAAAAAATTTCTCAATACTATATGTCTAACTATTACAGTTATGTCACAATAACTACTTTTCCATGTTAAAATAGTAACGCCAAAAAATCCTTATTTTTGTTAAATACCAATATCTACTCGTGGGTAGCCGGAGCGGACCGCTATTCATATTACAAAGAAAACAAAGTAAATTACATAACAAATGAATACCGATAACAGAAGACAATTTTTAGAAGTGAAACAACCAATCTTTCTTTCCTTCTTATCCTAGATGCATATAAACCATCGCGTCGTACAAACTTCCGAATTGAAACAAATTTGTGGCCTGACTCGGCGACACGACTTCCATCGCACGACGCGGCACTATCGATTCGACTGCTGGATTTTATGCTCCACTAGATTTACGCGCTTCAAGGAACAGCCTGTATGCGGAGTCTTACATTAGCTGCTAAAGTATGGCTAGCTGGTGGAAATATTACTACGGCTGCTATTGACCATTAAAAATGACCGTGAAATCTTGAAAACTTCATTTCAATACTTAAGACGTATAAACTCCAAAACGCACCAATATTTTATGTGTGATATGACCCTCCACTTCCAAGTTATAGTTCGTGGGTTCGAACCCAACCAGGCACTTTACTTTGCGAAATTTATTTCATCACTACTACTCTCAAAAGGGTTAAGGAAAACATCGTGAGAACCAAACATTCGAAGACATGTGACATCTACCAACCCGCACCGGGCCCGCGTGGTGGATTACGTCCAACTCCCTCTCACATAGAGGAGGCCTGTGTCCCAGCAATGGGAACATTATAGGCTAAATGCTTATCGCTGTAGGTACACACTTTTGGACCTGACTGTGTGTACAGACGCCAGCACATCAAGCTACCCGAAACTGCCGAATTTTCCCAATCAATTTTGAACCTTATGCTTTAGCTATAAAGTTGAAAGTCTATTAAAGAAATTTGACAGATTGTAGCAGCTTTATGTGCTGGCGTCTGTACCTACTTAATATGAAACATTTAGAACAGGGTTATACGTTGTTTTATTTTACTACAACATTTTCATATTCGCATATATTTTTTCACATAACTACAATATCACTCAGTAATTGATATTACTGAGTGAATCCATTATATTTATTTTGAACCGCATGAATATTTACCAATTGTTTTTTATTTATGATTTAATATTGATGTTAATTGTTGCTGTTTTTTTTTTTTTTAGATTATTTAACTTTGTATATTTTTTTTTTTTTATGAAATCTTGGTCTTCCGACCTAATTTGTACACCAGCCATGGTCAAACATGTTGTACCAAAGAATATCCTGTAACACCTATAATAAACATTATACCATGTATATTATCTACACATGTTTTTGCAAATAAATAAATCTTTATCTTTATCTTTATCTTTAGGTAATAAATACCATAATCGACCAAAGTGCTTAAAGGTTACCCATGTCATGCTTGGTATTTTTACCCAACTGCGTCAGAATGAGGGTTACATTAACTAAAATTTGCATCCGCCTGTAGTGTAGTGGCGACCTGCCTGAAACCTGCCCGCGCTATTACTTCGTTTACGCTTATCGTTATGTTTGCCTTTTCCTTTTTGCTCGGCTTCCAAGGGTCAAAGCGTGATTTTAAATAACCTATATACTTCCTTAAAATTGGGCACAAATGCAAAAATAATTTTTCAAATCCGACTATTAGTTCCAGAGATTAGCGCGTACAAAGAAACCAAAGGCAAACAAACTCTTCAGCCTTAATATTATTATAGAAATATAGATTGGTATAGATAAATAAATTAAAAACAATAACAGGGTTTGCACTAAAGTTTAACATGGATAAAACAAACAACAATATGTACTTAAGTTTTTAACAGCAAATTGTTCATGACTGACTCTCATTGCTGATAGGCTGCTACCACACCTGCGATTTCAACTTGATTTTTGTAAATAATTGTTTTATACGGTAGATGATTTATTAGTTTGTAGGTTTTATATTTATCTAATATTAAAATTAAATTTCTTTAATATCAGCTCTGTAAGTTACACCGTTTCGAAGATGATTTAAAAATAAATTACAAGCAAGTAAATTACATTCTAATACAGGATATTAGAATGTGATTTACTTGCGTGTACTTGTACCTACAATAAATAATGAGAGTCATGTACATTATTAACCTTTTCCAACGTAGCAAATTGAAACCGCTCGTGTGTTCCAACCCTTTAGCGGTCAGTATCTAGTAATTAGTGTAGCACATTGTTAAACATTGTTTCAATATTAATTGCACACAAAGTTGTTACGTTCGGGATGTTCTGACAACTTGATGTAAGCACAGATGCAGGTAACGAAATTAAATGTGGTTATTCATTTAAGTTTTGGTAACATTATGTTAGGTTAGTGAATAAAGTGATTTCGAAAGTTTATTTGAAAAATGTGGAAAACATTTAGACTTGTTTGTACCATAAGGGACCACGTCCACTGTAGTTTTAAAGCCTGATAATACATGGAATTTATCTTTAGATATACTTAGCAATTAATACCGCTCAAGCTACGCTATCCTAGAAGGACGGCTGCTGCTACATAGCGTCTGCAATTTACCGGCGAATGACGTCACTGAAACGTTATATTATGAAAGTAAGTTGGTGTGTTTCCCTAGAGAGCGTTTTTAACACCATGAAGTCAAACCCTGTTGCCATCATTTTCATAACGGCCGTCATATCACTGCTGCCGTTGTGTGGCGGCTACCGCTCTTCAAGGAAAACGTAGGTTACCACCATTATTTCTGCCTATTCTTTCAAAGCAGACAGAAACTACTCAAAGATACAATGGTGCCGATTCTATTGTTCACAAATTAAACTACTTTAATTTTAGTGCATCTTTTTTTATTTATTTCATTAAGAAAATGACAATATAAATTTTAGTTTAGTCCTGTCAAATTTATCAGCGCCTGACGTAATTTTAGTAGGCAAGTTTATAATCACGTCTATACTTGTATGGAGTAGTGTCAGGCGCTGATAAATTTGAGAGGACTAAATTAAAATTTATCTTCTGTCCTTTTCTTAGCGAAATAGAAAGAAAAAGATGCACTGAACTTGAAATTTAGTTTAGTTTGTGAACAAGAGAATCGGCACCAATAATACACGCGTTACTAATTTTAGTTTATACGAACAAACCTAACACTTAGCTTACCAGCTTATTTGGTAGCAAGCTTATATGCTAGTCTTTATATAAGCGTTATGTACCTGTTTGCAGTTCGGGTTGGAACTAATTAATATATAGTCGAATATGCTAAGCTTTTCGAGGCTCGATCGGTGCAGGGGCGAATGGATAGTTTAATGTGGCTTTTAGATAGTAGCCGCTTGGCTTTTCAGCAAAAGCTCACTGTTTTCTGTGATCAAATGCGGTAGGGTTGTTGCTATATCGTATTTAAATTTAAATTGTTACGATTTGTATTTGTAAGTTGTCGGAGATAATACGAGTAGGTATATATATTGTAAAATTATAATTATATGAACACAACATAAACTCACACCTTTTTCCTATGTGGGTAGGCAGAAAGTACAGAACGTCATCTGCTACGGTCCCTACATACTCCTTTTGCTTCGTTTTCGTTCTCGTTCGTTTCGTTCTCTCGTTCGTTCATTCGTCCATTTATTTGGCGCACACAAGAAGACAGCACAACACACAAAAGTACAATATTAGATGATAACCAAATTACCCACATGATTATAAAATAAGGTGCTGATAAAAAACAAAATGTAAGCACATCGAAATAAAAGTGACACTATGACGAATCATCTGGTCGAACACAATTATACAACACACACGCACGCCGTTTGCGAGTGCTACGCACCTGATCTTTCTGAAGAACGTCACCATAAGGTCACTATATTCTCTATGGTTTCCACTCTCACAATGGTATTAAAAGCCAGACTTTTAATACCATTGTTAGTCACCTTTAATTATTATTCAAAATTATTGTGTCTGTGATTAAACACTTTTAAAAACAAAACATCGATGAAATATTTTAGTCTTCTGAAACACCTAAAAAAAGGAGATGCTCATTAGCACAAACCATATGGTAAGTTTTAAAAAGTTGAGATCCATCGATTAGAATCTCCAGTCCATACTTCTCTATCCTTACATATAGTATAAAACGAAGAGCCAAAATGTCTGTAAGCGCATAAATTCCGAATGACTGCACCAAATTGGATAATTCTTTATTTGTTGTGTTCGCTATTGGCAGGACAAGGTTTTTATGAAAGAAAACTTCGGAAATTCGAAAAAAATAATTGCAACCGTGCGAATCTGGGGCGGGCTACTAGTACATAATATTATAAATGCAAAAGTAACTATCTCTGTCCATTTGTTTGTCTGTTACCTTTTCCCCAAAACTACAGAACCGACTGTTATGAAATTTGACAGATAGGTAGTCTGGGACCTCAAGAAGGAAATCTGCCGAGGTTTGTCCTAACTATGTTGGGGTTGGCTTCCAATCTAACCGGATGCAACTGAATACCAGTATTTTACATGGAGTGACTACCTATCTGACCTCCACAACCCAGTTACTGGGTAATACGATACCCCTTGGTAAGACTGGTTGTCAGCCTTCAGGCTTCTGACGTAACAACGTAACAACTGTCAAAGATCTACGAATGACAGCCGGGACGGCTTAACGTGCTTTTCGAGGCACAGAGGGGTCTTGGTATGTGAAGTTGGTTACTCATAGCAGCTTAGCTTATTCTAATCGATCGACTCGTGCGGCTGATATAACTTTGCCACAAGCCCGTCATCGTAGACGAAGTCGCGGGCTGCAGCTACTAAAAACATAAAGAAACAAATAGTCGCGAGTGGCTATCTGATAAAACAATTAACTAACATTAACGCAACAAAAGAGTGGCGAAGCGATTCTTTCATTATTGGCTAATATTGGGTAATATCCACTATAAGCCGCTGGGTGTTGAACCTAATTCCGAATCTTTGAGGATAAATTGTCTATCTAAGGGAGGTTTTTTGTTGTAATCTGTTGAACCTACGTTTATTTACACAGGGGTAAGGAATTTTATCATAATATATTTTGGCATTTATCTCTGAAACATATATCAACTTTAATAGCGATGGGCCAAATAGCTTTGATCATATATCGTAGGTTTTTTTTAAATGAACATGTGTACACTATGTTCCACGCCCAACCAAGACTCTTAGACAACTGGGTGTATTGCGGCCTCGCTGCTCGCTTTCTGTCTCAAGCCCAGTGGTCTTCTTTGGTACCTATGTACAGTTCACGAATAGGAACGTCAGCATGATAGTCTAACTAATGTTTCTAGCAAAGTTATTCAAGTCACCGATTCATAATAATCCATTTTGAAGACAGTTTTAAGCAGCAGAAAGACGACATGGCACGTCTGCCTCCGCGGTCTGTGCTCGCAATCGCAACTGCTGAGCAAGAGGCCTTGGGCAAAATGTTATTGGGGTTTTTCCATCAGCAATACTTAAGGATTTGTGCCTGGTTGATGACAATAGGGGGCTATTACATGGGACTTAAACATCACTGCCGAAATGTGGGGGTACTATGCCCTTCTCTGCCTCACGCTTCGGGGATTATAGGCGTGATGTTATGTATATATGTTTTAATGAGCAAAAAGATCTCACATACACTGTTGCCGATGCCACCAATGAGAAGAATGGATAATTTTGGCTGGACAAACAAAGTCGCTTACAAAATGAGACGAGGAAAACACTAAGTGTGATTATAAGATAATACACTTATCATTGACACCTCTCAATCACTACAAAAATAACCTTTTACATACATACATAAACTCACGCATTCTGTTCATGGTGGTAAGCAGAAACTACAGAAGGCCACCTGCTACGATCCTGTCATACTCCTTTTGCCTCGTTTATGTTCATACATCTGGTCATACAGGTACGCCGGTAGCGAGTACTACGCACTTGACCTTTTATCATATCATCACCAATAAGGTCACTTTTATCTTTGATGTCCTTCTAGGGATTTAGGTTATCCTGGTAATTCAGTCAACGAATGGCCCAAAAGGGGGTGTAGAGTGCGAGAGCAGGGCGATTTTTTCAGAAACTTATTCAGCGTGCTTAGAAAGTGAAAATACTAAAAGTTCTGACATGTAGGTGAGCCGGAGTGGGGATAGGGGCACTAAGTTCTCACTTTTGGATGTCCTGTATCTTTTACAATTTTCAACAATTTTATACACCCCTAAAAGATAATAACAAACGCGTACAAGATTTTTTTTCCACCATGCACTCTTTGGGGGATGAATAGGGGTGAAGAATGGCGGCAACCACATATTGGTAGCATCTCATCGTACTATTCCCGCCTCCCTGAAGAAATCTATACATATAATAAAATTGTAGAAAAGTGGTGTCTGTACAATAGAAATATATTAAAAAAAAGTAGCAGGAGTTGTTATTATATCGATGCCGAACCCGAAATTGTAATTACATTTTTTTTGTCTGTTTGTCTGTGTGTTTGTGCACGCTAATATCAGAAACGGCTTATTCGATTCAGATGCGGTTTTCACTAATATATTTTAGTAAGCTTCACTTAACATTTAGTGTTTATTTCATGTCAATCGGTTTATATATAAAAAAGTTATGTCAATTTAAAGAATCAAGACGAACATTTGTTAAGGTATTCTATCAAAGTACGTACACGACACGCCTCGCGCCTGCGTGGCTATATAAAGCGCGCTGAGAGCCACTCCGCTGCCCGCCCCACGGACGCTTATTTTTTTTTCAGTAAGTATGGGAAATCATCAAATGACCCCTCCCGCTCTGGATGGAGCGGAAGGGAGTGTCAAACTCTTACTGACTAAAACCCACCCATGTTCCTTCCTTAGCCCTTTATGTTCTGGGCCAGCGGTAAAACCCTTTCGGACAATCCCGCTGACCCACCGACCGCTGAATGATGCTGACATGTCTTTGAGGCGCGCGTGGAACACGTACGCGCCGTCCGGCACGGGCCTGGTCCTGATCGGACGGTGAGCTACCCATTACTCACTGCCCGCAGGCCCGCGCCTACGGTGGTCGGGAGTCGTCGCGCGGCTCCCGACGCCCGGAGCGTCTCCCGCGGCGGCTGGGACGGGAGGCTCTCGCCCTCAGCCGTCTCGCCGCCTCCTTCGCTAGCATGACTGCTTCGCAGAAGGAGGCGACTGCCCCCCACTCCTTCTCGCCCCGGACCATGACTTGAAACAGGCCCGGACGCGAGAGGTCGCCGCCGCTGCCGATCGCCTCAACGAGGACACGGCGGTGCTCCGCCCAAGCGGGGCAGACCTCCACCGTATGCTCCACCGTGTCCTCTGGGCGATCCTGGCAATGGTGACACCCGGGCGTTTCCTCACGCCTGATTATGTGCAGGAACCTCCCAAAACTTCCGCGTCCGGCGAGGACCTGCGTTAGGCCGTAGGTGAGGGCGCTATGACGCCTCTCTAGCCACTCCTCAAAGAGGGGTCTTACCGCCGCTATCGTGGCGTGCCCTCCCCACTGACCCTTGCTCGATGTAGTGCCAGCCCACGCCGCAGCTGAGCCTGTAGATTTAGATTCCCAACTGTGACCTCTGAGTTTGTTTCGGCCTTTCTTCTCAGAGTAGTCAATTAGGAAAAGCCGACCCTATCGTTCTTGAATAATCAAAAATCGATCCAACCTATCTCAATTTGCTGCTCTCTCCCCAGCGATGCCCTAAGCCGAGGTTCATACCCCACAGGGGGTGCCCTTAGCGTGTAGTCACTTAGTATACTTAGTTAATTTAAGCCCCTGGCTGGAGGCTTTGAGTTCTCTCAAGGCAGCCACAGGATAGTCCGGTTAAGTAGTCACGACCTGTCAAGGTCAACTACGAGATGCCATAGTTAAAAAAAAAAATACGCCGCTGCCATAAGGATTCAGTTATTCGTAGCGAACGCACGTATAACGACCAAGCAGCAACAATGATCGCTGAAATTTTGAGCTATGTTCCGGGGGATTATGTTGAGTATATCTCCATTAACAGAGTCATGGAAGAAGGAGAATCTACAAGCTACCCAGTAGAATCCGTATTCGTATCCGTCATAGTAGTCCGGGAGCATTGAGGGATTCTAAAGAGAATCCCTCAATGCTCCCGGACTACCAGCACATAAAATAAAATTAAAAGTAGCCGTACCCATAATGTTTCTTAGATATTTAAGCCCCCCAAAACTTTGCAATGGCACCAGGTTAAAAGTGACCAATTTACAACGAAATCTGATAGAAGCAGAGATTTTAACAGGGTGTGGAAAGGTCAAAGTGTTTTCATTCCTCGGATTCCTCTCATTCCAAACAATTTTCCATTTAGTTTTAAACGAGTCCAGTTTCCAGTCAGCCTATGTTTTGCGATGACAATTAATAAAGCCCAAGGTCAGACGCTGAAAGTTGTTTGTGTAGATCTAAGTATCAGCTGTTTCTCGCACGCTCAGTTGTATGTGGCTCTGTCACGGGTTAGCAATCCTAGGAGCCTGTATGCTTTCATGCCCGATGGCCATACGTCAAATATCGTATACAGAGAAATAAAGTAAATTTTTAGCTACCCAATCGACGGTATATGTAATTCGAAATATGCTGCCCGAAAAGTCACTATTACACGCGGACGAAGTCGCGGGCACAGCTAGTCTCAAGTAAATTTAAAGTAGCGAACAAAAGTGTGAAGACGCGGGGTATATAGGGATGTGCGTGTGGGGTGGAGTTTTGAGTCCATTGTGTGCATACATAAGTTGAACTCTTGGGAGACGCGAAAGTTAGAGTGTGTTTTCTATGTAAAATGGGTTGGTATTTGGGTAGTTTCTTGAAATCGGTATAATGTCCCATGTTCCTGAAATATTTGGCGTGGTACACATTTACCTACCTGGGGCTTGTTTAATAAAACTGACAATACGAAATATTTCACAAAAAATGCAAAATTGTCACATGTTCGCGACAGGTGATGTTTATATACTCGTTTTATAGGGAATAGGTAGGGGTTTATTTACATGATTCGAGGAAATCGATGCTTAGTAGCATCAACACAACACCACATGCGAACAACGCGTCATACTGACGTCACGCATAATCCTGCATGTCGCAAGCAGAGTTTACCGTGTAACTAGCATAGATACAACGGCTCGACATGAATCAATTGGTAGTTGCCCGCCAAAGACAACACCCGTCTGGTCGGAGGATCCTCCCTTTTCTATAGAGTGTGAGTGAACTTTACAGCCTGTTCCTCATACCTCTATAGTCTAAACCGTTTTTATAAGATAAATGTTCGAAGCGACATTTGTACTGCATTGTACTGAGGAACTTACGCTGAACTCTCTCTATTGCAGTCTCATATTTAATATAATAGGGATCCCAGATCATACAAGCATATAATCATTCAAATTGTGGGCGAACTAAAGAATTAAATAAATACAGATATTTGGTTGGTCGTTTAAAATTTGTCGAGGTTCTCATAACAAGATTATACATTTGAAATGCTTTACAAGTAATTTTATGTATAAGTATATTTATGTGTATGAAGTTTGCAATCAAGAAGAACGTCCAAGTCTCAGATAGGTTTGTTTAACGAGGTATGCGAAAGGTAGTACAAATTGTAAGTGTATGGCCCATCTTCCACGACGCTATTTTATTTTATTAAAAGTAGCATGTAAGAAACACATGACGTTGGTAATTTGAGTTACACGTTACTTTATCGTTACATACGTTATTTAGTCGATACATGTAACATCTCTAAATATACTTCATTAAAGGCACGTAGTACCTACATACTCGTGTTCCCACACTCCCTATAAAAAAACCCGCGCCCGCGGAGCCCGTCAGTCGTAATGAATTCCTAATGGCCTCACGATGGTCCCTCCTCCTTCCTTCTTCCTCATTTAGGAGATAATCGCGAAGAAATTGCTTCCCTGACGTAGCCAGATATTATAGTAATGTGGTGAGGATTACATTTTGCATTACGACGTAATTATTATGGTTTAGAATTGTTATGTACTGCTCTCAATATTAGGGATTTTTGGATGGTTTTTCACCCCAGAACAAGTAATTAAGCTTTTGTGTGTAGTGGAAAGGGTTTTGATTTGATTAAGTTGTTGACTTACTTATGGTCTATTCGCTGAGCAATCCGATTGGTCTACGGATGAGCACAGTAGCGCCGCGCTTCCGCGTGTCTTTTGATTACTGTTACACTAATCGTCTCAACTTGCACAAACCACGCGCTCCACGCGCTATAAACGGAATTGTTATCTTGTTGAAGCGATGATAGTCGGAAAGCTAAATAACCTGAAAAGGATCCAAAGTTTTTGGAATGGAGTTCTTTAGCGTGACTCGCGGTAGGAGTTGACTGGTAGAACTCGTCACGCAACGGTAAAAAAGTTATACCACCTCCGTGCGAAGGACAGAAAGTTATCATGGTTACCGAGCGTGCGAGGTCAAAATAAAAATTCGAGATGGCGACAATTTTATGAGAGCTTCTAAAAACTTATACCTACTAGATGGCTTTGTAGAACATGTATTAAATTCACACTTCTCTCTCTCTCTGTCTCGTTATACGAGTTCGTGTGCGTGCGAGTATTGCGTAAAGAACGTTGTTCCTGAAGGGGGTCCCCCGAACGCATGCGTTGCTTTTTCGTTTTCATACTGCAGGGTATCAGCTTCTTTTCAAACAGAAAAGAAATTAAACAGGATTGATGACATAAACCTGCACCCAAATTGCGTAAAACACTATCAATCATAATCTGAATAATTTTGAAGGATAATCTAATCCATTGCTTCATATGTTTGAAAAATTTGTCCGCTCAACAACGTAAATAACGCAATGAATGTTGTTGAACAGTCAACATGAAAGCGAAATATTGCTACAGATAGTGTGTTACACAATTATCTCGCTGCTCAAGACACGATTGTGATCTCAGACCAATCAGTTTTTTTGTCGGAGTTCCTTGACCCGTTCTTTATCTCTACAAAACCTGAATTTGTGACATTCGTAATTGATAGATTTTGTGGATACAAACACGACTTCCGTTAAGGACAGGTATGTTGTCAAAAGGTCATTTCAACAAGATGATTCAAGTGACTAGGTACCTTTTTGTCCTAGTGGTCACAAGCGGTATTGCTGAGCATAATGTCTTTTTTTTTCAGTATGGGAAATCATCAAATGACCCCTCCCGCTCTATGTGAAGCGGCAGGGAGTGTCAGACTCTTACTGACTAAAACCCACCCGTGTTCCTTCCTTAGCCCTTTATGTTCCGGGCCAGCGGTAACCCTTTCGGACAATCCCGCTGACCGAGCATAATGTCTTGTGTTCGATTCCCGAGTCAGGAATAGTGTTGTTCGGTTTTTCCGTATGAAATTTCTCAGTAGCAGCCCGGAGTCCGGGTTTGCGTCCGGTTGATGGCAATAGGGTCGCCCCCTATTAAGGCTCCTGCAAACAGGGGCGACGCGCGACGCGAATCGCGCGCGACACAAAGGCACCGTTCGTTGCGCGGCTTGCGGTGCCTTTGTGTCGCGTGTCGTGTCGCGCCTGTTTGAAGGAGCCTTTACATGGGACAGAACCATAACTGGCGTTTATACTATAGGTACACCTCTGTCTAACTCGTCAGGGATTAAAGTAATTCCTAATCATCAACATTTTCCTACCCTTATTCCAATTTATTTGTGGTCGGCGCAATATAATGTCTTTTTCATTATACTTCTATTGGCCAGACTGGCAGCGCGGGCGCGGGGCGGGCGCGGCGCGGCGTACTCAAACATAAGAACTTCATTTGAGTGTCCATAGTGAGCACGCAGGCGCGGCAGGGAACGCGCGGGCATCTCGCACCATAGCTCGTTCATACAAATGGCCGCAGTGGGTGCGCGTGTGGCCCGCGCGGGCACCGGGGCTTTCAAAACTAGTTCGAGGTTTTTTCTAGAAGGCAAAAATAAGTCGTCTTCATTCATATTATATTTTGACAAAAACTGGACACCACAACACGCAGAACACAGCCGCGCTCGACTGCAGACAGCCAGATCGCGCGCGTTTCCGCACCCGCGCCGCTCTCCGCCCCGCGCTGCCAGTCTGGCCAAGCACTTAGTCAATATCAGTCAATATCGTTATAAATCTTTTCTTTGGCTCTTAAAGCACATTCATACACAAAAGTGATTCCTATATTGACCAAATAAGTTTTTTTATCGGTTAATAAAAAAACTTCTTAGGTAATAAATATCTCACGTTGATTTCTCTTTACTTAACATCTTATTCACAAAACACTTTTCGAAAATGACTCCGAAATAACTCAATGAAAGACCCATCCATACCTTTCAAATTGAAACGGCTCATAGCCGAAAAGCCAGCCTTTCATAAAGAAGAGTGTTCAGAATACGGGTAATAGGCAACCCTTTTGTGACGTAACGAAGTTTATTTCGCGTTGAATGGCTTTTGATCCTTGATCTGAACGAGCACATGGTGTCGGAGAAGTTCTTGTAGATAGCGGAGATGGGAGGGCTTTGTGTGCTATTGTGATTTGGAAAACTAATTTAGGAAAGGTTACGTTTATAATATTGTTACATTTTAGTAATTTCCATCTGTTAGGACCTACACGTGGGTGTCATAAAGCGCTTAAAGACGTCATTAGGACCTATCATCATCATCATCATCATCATTTCAGCCGAAAGACGTCCACTGCTGGACACAGGCCTCCCCCAAGCACCTCCACTTCGACCGGTTCTGTGCTTCTCGCATCCAACGGGTTCCTGTGGCCTTCACAAGGTCGTCGGACCACCGACGACCTTGGACCAATACAGGACTGGCCCTTAGGATAATACAGAGTATTTATTAGAGTACTAGCTTGTGCCCGCGACTTCGTCTGCGTAAATTCCCGTCCCACCCAGTCGCATCGCCCGCCCGCGTAAAGGCTCCTTCAAACAGGCGCGACTCGCGATAAAATCGCGCGCGACACAAAGGCACGGCAAGTCGCGCAACGAGCGGTGCTATTGTGTCGCGCGCGATTCGCGTCGCGCGTCGCGCCTGTTTGCAGGAGCCTTAACTTCGTTTCCGCTTAGCGTTCTCTCTGACTTCTTGTATTTTTGCTCAACTTCTAAGGATCATAGCGTCAAACAGCATAAAACCGTCCTCAAGAATTAAGTTATCAAATGGAAAAAATATTTTTCAAATCCGATTGATAATTCTATAGATTTGCGCGTTCAAACAAACTCTTCAGCTTTATTATTATTAGAGATATATGTATGTAGATGGTGAGTTGGTGAGTAATCCACATTAGTATCATCGTAGCGGCCGAGAGACGTTCACTTCTGGTCATAGTGCAGTACTAAGCATTTGTATTTCCACAACGAATGATTATGCCCAGCAATATAATCTATCCATCTGTTGCTTTTTTTGAGGTAGGTAATTGCCCTATTGACTATAATATTTTTAATTACTCGCAGTGCAATATCCACAATAAAGTTGACTAGTAGCTAAGTAATCTGAAACACAAGATAGTAATATGACTTGGTGCCTTAATTTTAGCTAAAAGCATTTCCACGATTTTTTTTCATTACAATAAACTATCTTTACAGCTTTACATAACTTAGTTATTAGGACACTTTCCCGCAATATACACAACACATAACCACGAAACCTTGGAAACATGGAAATTCTGTAATACAAAGCAATATTCATATACGCTCAGTTTAAGTGCGTAATTTCATTACTTCATGAAAATAAGCGATGATATAACAACATAAGAGCTTAGAAAAACAAATCCCATGTAAACATTGTTAGTCGTTTTATGACTCGACAAGCTCAAAGTATTTTGAATAAAAACTATTATTACAAGTACTTTTGAATAGTCAAGGAGTCAGTCAGAAATGTAAGCCTCATGATCAAATCATTTCAACTTAGCTATAATTATTTTGAAAATCTTCTTATTGTTGTTTATTCCCAGCGGGTCGCCTTCGCTTTGCACGGTTTTTACGACTTGACAAAACATCGAGATTTTTTTATTATGTGTCGCAGCAGGAGACCGTAGATTAAGGAATTTCTAACATTTGTTACAAAATGGCGTTAGTGAGGTCATTCCATCTGTCTGTCGGTTGTCACTGTCAAGTAATGTCATTTTTAAGAAGGAAGTGTCATTGTTTTGACAAGTGCGAGTGGGGTGGGCATTGTGTCAGGTATTCTGCCAGAGAACGTACACGTGGGCGGATAACCTCGCAACCTCCATCCTTTACCATCGCGGATATTCGTGATTGTTGTGATTTGAAAAGTTCGTGAAATATTTAAGGAGGACTAACTTTTCTGAAGGTGCACGAGGAAGAAGGCTTGCCCGAGGGTGGCATACCTGTTTTCTCTCCGTCATATGGAAGTTTAATATAAACCTTACGGAATAAATTCTCTACATGATGGTGAAAACCACATCAAAATTCGTTGCGGATTTTAGAAGAGAAATGCGGTCACGCAGACAGACAGTGAAATCAAATCAAATCAAATCAAATCAAATTATTTATTTGCTAGAATGCAGGTAAGTATACAAAGGTCGTGAATAATTAAAGTTGAGCCATACATTCTGCCCAAGATTTGACATGCAAAATTTAAATAAATGAAAACGATGCTTTACTTAATAAAAAAATTAAAAATTAACAGTTCAATACAATTAATAAATACTTAATAGTCAAAATAAGATCAAAATGTCAAAATACGTTTAAAATGTCAAAATACAATTCAAATGTCAAAATACAATTCCATTGTCAAAATACAATTAAAATGTCAAACAAAATACAATAAAAAGTAGTACTTAATTTTTTTTTAAATGTCATTTTAGTCGAAATTTTTAAAATATTCTAAATTCAATTTATTTAATTAACAGAATTTTATGGTCTATAATAATCGGTCATTTAGAAAATCATTAATGGAGTAATAACATTTTTCCACTAGAAAAGCTTTAAGTTTATGTTTGAAATGTTGCAATGTGTAATTTTTTAAATATTCCGGTAATTTATTAAATATAATTGGTCCCATACAAATAATACTTTTCCTTAATAGTGCAGTTTTATAGCCGCCGACATTTAAAAGGTTTTTATATTGGCTTCTCACGGGGCCTTTTCTGGTGTCCGAGACCTTAGTGAATAAGTTCGCATTTGTTTTAACAAATATTGCCATTTCCATAATAAATAATGACGGAAATGGAAGAATTTTTAGAGACCTAAACAAAGGTTTGCAACTATCTGTGGGTTTAAGACCGCACATCGCTCTTACACAGCGTTTCTGAGCTTTAAACACTTTATCTCTTAGGCTACAGTTACCCCAGAAAATTATTCCAAACCGCAAGACCGAGGCGATCAAACCATGGTAAGCTATTAAAGCAGTTTTTGTGTCAACTTTTTTTGCCAAATTCCATAGGACATATGCTGCAGTACTCAGCTTTTTGCACACTTCTTCGGCTTGAGGTTTCCAAGTTAATTGATCGTCTATTAGTATTCCCAAAAATTTCGCAACTTTGACTACTTTGATCTCTTCCCCATCATATTGTACGTTTACATTTGGTGGAATTGTTCGTTGGTGGAAGTGCATTACACTAGTTTTTTGTAAGTTTATTACTAGGTTGTTCTTATCAAGCCAGCTTATAATATTTTTTAAAGTGCTACTAATCTCTTGTGCATAACGCGTAACGTCAGTACATTTCACGAGTGCTGTACAGTCATCGGCAAATAAAACCATAGGATGCTGTATTTGACGTGGCAGATCGTTTATATACAGCAAAAATAGGGGCGGCCCTAACACACTGCCCTGTGGTACACCGAATTTAACTATTTTGCCTTCAGATCGGTATTTTTTTTCACATTTTGTTTTAAGGCAGATGTTGGATATCTCTGTGTATTGTGTGCGGTTACTAAGGTAAGATTCTAAGAGATTCAGCACGTTTCCTCTGATACCGTATCTGTTAAGTTTATTTAATAAGATCTTATGACTGACGCAGTCAAAAGCCTTTGTCATATCTGTAAAGATGGCACAAATTGGTGTTTTGTTATCTACGTTTATCAATATTTCATGCAATAAATCATACACGGCTGTGTTGATGCTTTTATTCTTTCTAAAGCCTGCTTGTTCACTGCATAATATATTATGTTTTGTCAAAAAATTGTTAATAGATTCGTAGATAATCTTTTCTATTACTTTAGAAAAAACAGGAATTAAAGCTATCGGTCTATAGTTAGCTATATCCTTCCTACATTTTTTTTTGTGCAGTGTTTTGACTATTACAGTTTTTAAACCATTCGGAAACACGCCAGAGCTGATGGCTAAGTTAACAATGTGGCTAAGATGTCCGATTATATTATTGGCAACAAACTTAATTACTTTCGTTGCTATTTCATCATATCCTACGCTGTTTTTATTTTTCAATGATTTTATTGCCCTAAGTACATCATGATAGATTACTGGAGGCATAAACATTGTGCTTGGGTTGTCGAGTAAACCACATGTTTCGAATGTTGCTTTAGGAGACTTTTCAACTTGGTCAATAAAATAATTGTTGAATGCATCTGCAATTTCTTTGGGGCTATTTATAATTGCATTGTGTACTTTGATTTGGGAAATGGGCTCATTAACACGTATTTTATTATTAATAACCTGCCACGATGCCCTTGATTTGTTAAGTGACGTTTTGATGAAATAATTGTTTTGAGCTTTTTGAGTCAACTTGACAATTTTCCGAAAACGCTGGGAGTAATTTTTAAATTTTATTTTGTTTTCAATTGTAGGTCTACGCCTGCGTTCCCATAAAAGATGACGTTGCTTCCTACTACAAACGCGTATACCCCTAGAAATCCATTTAATTTTTTTATTCGATTTTATGGTAACAAACTTGTAGGGGAAGCAAAGATGTATATAATAAGCTAAAATTTTCCATAAATGTGTTATATGCTTCATCAACATTTTCCGTCTCATACATTTCCGAAAAGGAAAGGCATTTCAGATAATTGTTGAAATTATTTAAGTTTCTCAATGAAAGGTCCCGTTTTTTTACACGCCATGATTTCAGTCTGCAAGTACTATTAACTTTTATTTCAAATATTTGTGCGGTGTGATCAGATAAGGCAAAGTCAATCACGTCGCATTTACATTTAGATTTAGAGTTATGTGCAATGTTATCTATACAGCTATTGCTAGACAGTCGAGTAGGTTGATCAAGCTCTAGATTAAGATTGTAGCCCAGGAGAAAGTATTCGAAGTCCAAACTAACATTATTTCTCTTTAACCGGTCAATGTTGAAGTCTCCGCATATAAAAATTTTTTTGTTAGGGTTTGCACATAACGATTTTAAAATTACATCTAAATTGTCATAAAAAACATGTAAATTACTAAATTTTGGTGGCCTGTAAACATAATATGATAGTCAACTGTTGTTTAACAAGTTCAACAGCACAACATTCAATTACTCCAGTTATTGAATATCTCGATGCATTTCGGAGTTCTATATATTCAAACGATTTGTTTACTAAAATGCAGGCACCTCCTCGTTTCTTGTCCCGTCTTGCATAGCAAGCAGCGAGCTTATAATCTGGTATATTTAGCAAATTCTCGTGTCCCTGCATGATGAAGTGCTCAGTTATGCATAGTACGTCTATATGCCTTTGCGTCATTGATAATTCTTGAAGGTGGATTGTAAGTAAATCTGATTTGTTCAAGAGTCCAGCAATATTTTGATGAAGTATCCGTAAATTGTTATGAAAGAAAAAAATTGATGTTTTTGTTATGCTGGTCTGAGTCACTCGTGTCTATTTGTGGTGTATTATAAGTCATGTTAGCATCTGTTACGTCAAGGTTATACTTAATGTTCTCGTTAATTAATATCTTCAAATTATGATAAATGTCCTTCATTCCATTGTTACTTATTCTGCCGCTGACTTTATTGAACATTTCGAATGTCAGTTTTAAGTTGGAGTCTAGAAGCATGGTGTATTTATGAGATTGGTTATCCATGTACAACAAATTATTAAATGTTTCTATTCTCCAATTGAACAGAAGTGCGTGCTCACTGTTTTTATAGGTAGGTAGGCAAATAATAATGTTGGTGTGTTGTATAAGTGAGTTAGATTTATTATATGTATAGACATAGATTAAACGTGAAACGTGGTCGGTTATAATGGGCCTTATAGGAAGGCTAAAAGTCACCCAAAGGGCAATAGAGAGGGCTATACTTGGAGTTTCCCTGCGTGATCGAATCAGGAATGAGGAGACCTGCAGGAGGACCAATGTAACCAACATAGCCCGAAGAATCACCAAACTTAAGTGGCAGTGGGCAGGGCACATTGCTCGCAGAACAGAGGTCCGATGGGGCCGAAAGGTTTTGGAGTGGCAACCGCGTACCGGAAGACGTAACGTTGAAAGACCTGCCACAAGGTGTTCCGACGCCCTTGTGCCTTCACAGGAACCCGTTGGATGCGAGAAGCACAGAACCGGTCGAAGTGGAGGTGCTTGGGGGAGGCCTATGTCCAGCAGTGGACGTCTTTAGGCTAAAATGATGATGATGATGAGATATAGATAATAATAGAAAATATAAGTATTTTTATCAAGTCATACAATTCCAATTCATTGCAGTCCACTTCATGAAATACAAATACTTGGTCCGGCTCCCTTAAATAGTCTATCTCAGGACGTAAGCTAATCATATATCGTGGTCCTTTTGCCCATTTTATAGGCAGCTCTAGTAATAAGGCAATCCCTAAATGAATTCAAATCTAACATTCAGAATTCAAATGGGGTTTTTAAGAGCGGCTGTCAATATATATTTTGCTGAGAGTCTAGACTGGGGGGCAGCTGAGCTTTCAATTGTGTAATGATAGTAAAGGTGTTTTTGTAGAGTTGAATGTCTTTTTATAGCTTTCTATGAAAATTATCAACATGTATAGGAATAGCTTCATTATCTCCAGGTTCCTTTTTTTGTTTCGCAGGATCACTTTCTTTAGAGTCTTTATTTTTGAGCAGTTGTGGCCCAGTGGCAACGGCTCCCGACTTAGTTCGTGGGTTTGAACCAGGCAGGCGCTTTACTTTGAGTAAATAACTTCATCACCACTGCTCTCAAAACGATGAAGGAAAAGATCGTGAGGAAAGCGGCATGTCCTAGAACCAAAAATTCGAATTATGTGACCTCTACCAACCCGAACTGGGACCGCTCCCTCTCGAAGAGAGGCGGCGTGTGTCCAATCAACAAAAGAGATACACAGCAGCAGCAGCAGCTAGCAGTGGGGACATTAAATGTGGGTGTACTGTACGTAGTACACCCACATTTCGCTTTATGTATAAGTCCCATGTAATATTGGGTGAACCTATTGCTATCAACCTGGCACAAACCGGGCTCCGTTCCGGGCTGATACTGAGAAATTCCTGATAGAAAAAACAATCTCACTTGTCTGACCTAGGAATACAACTCAGGACCTCATGCTCAGCAGTAGTGCTTGCGATTACTAGACCAAAGAGGCAAAAATTCCCAACCAACGCCGCAACGGTTTTAATTTCAAAACTTCCAAAAATATTTTTCAAAGCTACGAAAATTCCAAAGCCTCTTATTCTCATCAACATCGCTAGCTCCTTGTCTATAGAAACCTTAGGTTAATGGAAATTTTGGCGAATTAGCATTTGTAAGCCGCCGCGAAGTATGCCCGTCTCTCTGTCTACGTCGTCAGTTCATCTAGAAAATCACTCGGTGGCTTTTGAAGAAGAATAAATTGAAAGCTTGCGGGAATTTTGCGGCGGCAAGGAAAATCATTTACCTTATTTTTTAGATGCTTTGGAATGTTTCCTAGCGAAGGTTTGGTAAGTATTCTTGAAAATATTTTCCCGATTTTGGATTTTTTTTGTGGAGTTTCGATTTCAATATGATGAATTCCCTTGCGTTTTATTGTATTTATATATATATTGCAACATTTCGGATAGGTTAGATTTTTCTTTTGACCATCACATCACACTAATATCATAAAGGCGAAAGTTTATGTGTGTGTGTGTGTGTGTGTGTGTTTATATGTTTGTTACTTCTTCACGCTCAAACGGCTGGAACAAATCATTTATCATTTAAATATTTTGTCAACTTATGTAGGATAGCCTAAGCTCATTTTAAAGTACATATTTAGAAACGTTTGAGTTTGGGAATCTAACCTTATCCTTTTCTAATACTACGAAAACGAAATTGTATAAATATAAAATTTATTTTAGGAGCCGTCGCGCCCCCCTTTTGTCACCAGTTAGGCGCGTCCCACTTGTAGGGCGCTTCAAGTGGGGCGCACCCTACGGGTAGGGACCCATGGTTTATGAGATAAGACTCACGAAATATATAGGTGTAAGTAGAATGAACGTCCGTGATGACGGCTATGAATAGGTTTTTGTTTATTATTAGTACATAATTACGTAGATATTATGCCCAGCTACATATTTCCTACGATAACACAGAACAAAGCAAGAATCCATAAGACCCAAAAGGGCCTAGATAAAGTGTCAGCGATAACAATGATGTAAGTCATCGGTATGTTAATCCTGTTGAATGTCGTTGTACAGACGCCAGCTCATAAAGCTATCCGAATCTGTAAAATTTTCCCAATCAACTTTGAACCCTATGCTTTAGCTATAAAGTTGAAAATCTATTAAAGAAATTTGACAGATTGCAGTAGCTTGATATGCTGGCGTCTGTACTTACATGAAACGCTTTGAAAGCGATTACCACTTGCATAGGTTCTTCCTGAAGCACTATATAGAGTGGTGATTAGGTAATCACATTAAACAGTACCTACAGCGGTTATTATAAGTTGTTATCAGTCTGTTAAAATAATAAAATAAACAATTTTAGTAAAAAAGAAAAAAAAATTTCTAATGAAATAAATAGCTTAAAAATTGGCATGAAATAAACCACCTTTGATAAAAAGGCATTAGACAAGCGCGGAGCGAAGGTAAGGTAACAGTTCAACGCAACACTAAAGGTATTTTTATCACAAATTGTAATTACAAATTACGTTTAATGTTGTTAAATACTCAAAAGAAAAAAGGTCTCACGACAAGAATGTTAATTGTTAAAGTAAATTTAACATAAATATTACGTATCGTGCCCAAAATACTGGCAGCTGGCTGGTGGCGTTTCCTGTTGACATCGATGCGGATGAATTTTTGATGTCCTTTGATTATTTCCCCTCCTTTTTATTTACTTGTACATATTATTACTATTATTTTAATACTGCTGATTGAGCCAAATAACATTAAATCTTATTTCAAGGCAAAAAAATAGTCATATTAATAAAAGCCAACCTTCAATGACCAATCACACAGAAAAATTATATGAGATATTGAAAAGAAATTTTCGAAGCGAGAATACGATGATTAATTTCTTATTCCTTACTTTTTAATAAAGTTGGAGCTGTTCGCCGTTTCGCAACAAATAAATTAAAGAGAATTTTGAATATTCATTTAGTTACCAAAGCTATTTATAGATGGAGAGAACAATGTTACCAAGTTTTGTTTAATCGCGAAGTTGTAATGTTCTATTTTGAATATGCTGATTTGTTGTATTGCGAACTGACATACCAAAGGGAGTATATTTAAACACTAGCTTCTGCCCGCAACTTCGTCCGCATGTAATTTCTTGTTCCCCCGACCCACCCCGTCGCATCGCATCGCCTGCCCGCGCTATTACTTCGTTTTTGCTTAGCGTTCTTTCTGACATTTTTTCTTTTTACTCGGCTCCTAAAGGTCATAGCGTGATGTTAAATAGCATATAGCCTTCCTCAAGAATTGCGCTATCAAATGCAAGAACAATTTTTCAAAACCGACCGGCAGTTCCAGAGATTAGCGCGTTCAAACAAACAAACTCTTCAGCTTTATAATATTAATAGAATAATAGTTAAGAAGTATAGATTATAATTTTTGCCAAATTCAATATCGACATTAAAATGATCACCAATAAAAATTAAGGAGATATGACAACGTTCCTAATACTGACGTACCTATACATTAACTTGGGGCTGATTTTTCAATCGACACATACTTTTTTTCGTGGTATAAATGAAAAAAATCTGCTGGGGAGTTTGTTGCGCCACTTCGTCTTCACAGCGAAAGCGCTAGGAAGTGGTGAAGGGCGGGCGTTTTGGGGGACTGTCTTTTATAATTTTGACGTTCGAAAAGTGCTGATTCTCAGCCAAGTTTGAATAAATGACTTTTGATTTTTATAAAGGAACGGTGGTGGGCGTGGTGGCCAAGTTGTAACGGCCGCGATTTACGAGATGTAGGTCGTTGGTTCGACCCAGACTGGCAATTTTCTCTGCTGCTCTCAAAACGGTGAAGGAAAACATCGTGAAGAAACCGGCATGTCCTAGAACCGAAAAAGCGAAGACATGTACTGGGAACATTATCTATAGGCTGATTATGTTACTGAGATACCAAAGAGAGATATTAGGTATATTAAAACAATAAATTTGCCAATATCAACATTAAATTATGATCACCGAACACAATGGTGATATAACAACGTTCCTACTGATGTTTATAAAAGCTTAAAGTATAGTGGGGTCTGTACCTACACCCGGAGTAAATTATATCAGAGTAATGAGTCGCGGGCTGTGGTCTGCTAAGCTATATCTTCTATCCAAGAGGCAATTTCCGTATTTTTCTGAACTTTCGCGTTCTTATCTCAGTCTAAATCTGTCAAACAGCCCTCATATCTCCCAAAATTTATGACTAGTTTCACATATTGATTGTTGCTGAAGTAAGATTGCGACTAGGGAATAATTATTAAATTCAAACAAATATTTTTTGAGTTGAAATTAAATATTTAATTTCAACTCAAAAAATAGTGCAAGCAATACTACAAAAAGTCAAAAATTGTCAAGATATTAACGTTTTAAAATAACTGATAGACAAAAACGGCACTATCATAGAAATGACGTCACCGACTATGTAACTTCATACTAGTGTCATATATTACTAGTACCTACCGTGCGACAAGGACGGGAATAATCCCCATCGAAAACTTTTGCCCCCACCAAAAACCGTGTAGCTTCTGCAAACCATCGATTTTGCAGATTTCGATAATGCAAAAAGAAAATACACCTCTACTTAGGTACTATGCAAAAAATTACATTGCGCCAAATTGCATTAAGGCTCCTACAAACAGACGCGACACGCGATATAAAAGCGCGCGACACAAAGGCACCGCTCGTTGCGCGACTTGCGGTACCTTTGTGTCGCGTGTCGTGTCGCGCCTGTTTGAAGGAGCCTTTATTTGTTCGAACATTTGTAATATCATCATCCCTGTCCTCACATCAATCAGTTTCAGCAATAAAAACAAATGAAGGCATCTTCGTTATTCTGTCGACGTCACACCATTGACAAGCGTGTTAAGTGCAGGATTCGATTCAATTTAACGTGGCTATCTTATCAAATTATGATAATGTTTTACTGCGTCAAAGTGCTGTATATTAACATAGAAAATGTGTAGGATGTGAGAATAAAATGGTGCGGTGATCTGGAAAACGAAGAGTGTATAATGTATATCCCTGGCTTATAGTAAGTTATTCTTTAGCTCGAACCAATGACATCAGTGGCTCAAGACGCTCCGGTTAAAGGCTCCTGCAAACGGGCGTTATAATCCATCACCTATCCATATAAAATACAAAACGTTTCGTAATCCAGCACCTATCCATATAAAATCCTATCACCCATCCTAGTCCTAGTAATATACTACGCAGGCCCAGCGCGGGTTGGTAGATGTCTCACATGTCTTCGATTTTTTGTTCGTAGGAGGTGTCGGGCCGGTTTCCTCACGGTGTTTTCCTTCACCGTTTTGAGAGCAGTGGTGATGAAATAATTTGCTCAAAGTAAAGCGCATGACTGGAGTGACTGGGACTCGGAAAGGCTCCTACAAACAGGCGCGACACGCGATATAATCCTGCGCGACACAAAGGCACCACTTATTGCGCGACTTGAGGTGCCTTTGAGTTGCGCGCGATTTTATCGCGTGTTGCGCCTGTTCGAAGGAGCCTTAAATCAGGGCCATTACCACTGGGACACCACATCACTGCTCTCTCAATATAATCGTGGAATAGCCCAAATTCTGAAAATACAAATACCAGTTATGAACAATTTCGACAATACGTAGACCACGACAGCCATGCATTAAAACAACCTGCCATTTATCCATTAATTCTCCTAATGGAAAGCCATCAAACAGGTATATCACAGGTCCTTCTGATTGGTAACTGCGCTTCGATAAAATCCCCCTTACGTACATATGGAATTGCTAACCAGATCGCTTGTTTACATTGAATAGCATTAGTTGATCCTAATTGAAAGCAGGATCCTTGTCTAAACATAATTGGATCTTAAGACTATGTAATGAACAGAAAGGTCAGTTAGCTGCTGTCAATATCTATTTAAGACTAGCGTTTGCCCACGACTTCGAACGAGTTGAAAGTTTAAGGTCCGTTAAGCTTGGATTTCCTAAGATAGTGGTAGGTACTGTCACATAGCGACTGCAAAGTGAGTTTTTCGTATAGAGATCGTATTTTGAAGTCTTAAAGTCCTGCGCCGTAAGTAATAAGTCAGCGTGTGAGTTAAATTAATTACAGAATGTAAAAGTAATGAAATTAGCAACCAATTTGATTTTGTCTAGACTATAGATTATCCTATGGAGCAGGACCAGCATGTTTCCAAGCGTTCTTATCTTGGATATAATCCTCTAATTTTGTAATATTATGCACAGCCAGGCAAAAGCTACTAAGAAATAATAAAGTTCATATTGAATATAGAAGATATCTCGGACTAAGCTTGAGTATAATAAAGTTTGTGACATAGTTCGTGAAACACATACGAGTAATACAAATCTAAACTATTATTGTAAAGAGAAAAGTTTTAAGTTTTTGATTTCGTTTTTTGTTTGTTACGCTTTAACGCTAAAACGGCTGAATGGATTTGGATGAAATTTGGCGCATGAGTAGACCATGACCTGGAGAAGGACTTATGCTTCTTTTCATCCTGGATTGCAAACAAAGTTGCGGGTAACAGCTATATCAAAATAAAAAAGTGAAAGTACCTAAAGCAAAGTAAACAACAAAACGTATTATAGTGAAAAACCGCTCCAAGCTCTTAAAATATCGAATCAGCTGAATAATATCAAGTAGTTTTAGGGGTACCCAGAGCAAACAAAGGACCGCGGTCGGAAACTTTGTTTGGCAAATTGGAGTGGTGTGCCGAAAGGCTCGCGGCTATTGGTCAGATCGATCTACTGAGTTAACCAGTTGAGGGATGGAGGACCTTTTTTTGGGAGGAGGCCCGTCAGTGCTTAAATCCAACATCATTACTATAGGGAGACAACAATGTGTTTGCAGAACACAATTTTATTATGTCGATGACGTATCTGAACAAAAGAAATCAAGATTCTAAATTCGAAAAAAATGTGACATCTACCAACCCGCACTAGGCCCATGTGGTGGATTACGGCCCACTCCCTTTCACAGAGAGGAGGCCTGTGTCCCAGGAGTGGAAATTTACATTATTGGTTGATTATATTGAATCTAAATAAGTGTAAGCTAGACAGTTAAGGTTGGTCCAAAAAATAAGTGGAGCATGTGGGTTTAAAAAACAAAAACAGATTTGATGTTTTTATAAAATTAACTTATTTTATTACAAACTATTTACACTAGATACTAAATTAAATGTCTAACTAACTTACTATACAAATAAAAACAAAACTAAAGGACAAATCAGGCGTCGAAGTACTCGTCCGCATCGCTGTCATCCGGAAACGTGCCCAGAAGACTGGCAGCATTGCCACGTTGAATGGCAATGCTAATTCTTTGGCCAAAGAACGACCCAGCCCTCTGGTCACGTGAAGCGTCGACCAGTCGGCGAAAAATTTCCTTAAAAAGGAGACGCGCACTCGGGCCCTATGACCCGAGCGTTTCGACCCCAAACGGCTCAAAGCTGTAACTGCCCAAAAGGTTACAGTATTTGCGCCGCTTGAGGGTCTCAGCAGCCGCAGCAGCGGCGCCAGCACATCCCGCCGTGCTAGGAACATGAGATGGCGCGATTTGATGTTTTATTTTTGGGGTTCAAAAACCTCTGAAACTTACTTGAAGTATGAGTTAAGAAAATCGTTTTCTTTTATTTTATCGTGTTGAAATATCGATACCGTTTTGGTATCGTTTGTGAACTTAACACAATAAAAAGCCGATTTATAAACTGATATTTTAAGTGACTGCCGCGGAGTTTTGCTAGCTAATTTAATTTGACCCTGCATTTTGCATTTAAAATTAAATTATCTAGTTAATAACAGCTAACACGTCATTTACATAAGTTTTTACCGCATTCACCACACACCTAGGTACCTACTTATTTCCCATAGACGTGGGTTATCCGCTTAAATACTTATATCATGAATGGGAAAACGTCTATAGGAATTTACGCAGACAATTTCAGTCACGTAGCAACAATTAAAATGCGCATAATAATTGTTTGAACACAGCTATATTCTCACGATTCTTACGTCGTCGGTTCATGTGAGTAATCGGAACTTATGTTTGTTACAGTGTAAACGCAAAAAATATTCATAGCATGGCATACGATCATGCCTTGTTTCCCCGAACGTTTGGGCAGAGTTATACCTGTAGAAGGTACACCCATACACATTTTCCAGTTATGGTACGAGTTCATAGCCGACCGCACACAGCAGCAGCAGACGACGTGACGTTATGACACTACTGATTTGTATGTATTTGTATGGAATACCTTCCGCAGCTAGTGACACGTCGCCCGACTACATGTCGCACGACCGCAGACGTCGTGTCGCCCGACCGCAGATCAGTAGTGACACCGACGCTGGAGCGACAGCACGTTGAATCTTTCTCAAAAAATTAGTTTTTCCGATTCCGAAGAAGAAAGACTGATAAACCAGGTGGCCCAATATCCTGCACTGTACGATGCATCTCACAAAAACTATATATCTCTCGCTAGACTAGTATATACTTGAATAATAAAAAACACATCATCGTCGTGATTCTTCCTCTTCTAACAAAAAATGCAAAAGTAAATCGCGATCGCTAATCCCAAACAGGTCAGAGATGTCTCACGGAACATTCATAACTAACTGGAATACGGCGCTGTCGTCAGCTGCTGCAACCATCTGCGATTGGGTTCGGAATCATGACTGCAGCGACATGAATGACGCTGCGACGTGTAGCAACGTCACGTCGTCTGCTGCTGCTGTATGCGGTCGGCTACGAACTCGTACTTTATGTTTAAGTCTCATGTACACACGGCTACACATTCACACACACATTTCTATACATTTCCAATTTTAGCTGACCTCGCATTGTATAGGTTTTTGTACAGTCAGAAGTCAGCTTAAGCCGGTTAAGTTTAGCTAGATGCTTGTGCGTACCCAATATTATAGAGGGCGACTATTATAGGGGGAGGGGACTGCGGACTGCTACTGAGAAATTCCAGAGAGTAAAACCCAATATCTCAAGAACCTCAGCAGTAGCCCTTGCAACGACGTTGTCAAAAAGTGTTCCTTTTCTTATTATTTACTATCTTCTGCCCGCGACTGCGTCCGCGTGGAATGGTTCCCCCGACCCGACCCGTCGAATCGTGTCGCCTGCCCGCGTTTTTGCTTTTTCGCCAAGTCGGAAAGATCCGACTCTTTTTTCTTAGAGTTGTAGCGTTATGTTATATAGCCTTCCTCAAGAATTGGGCTATCATATGCAAAAATATTTTTTCATATCCGACTGGTAGTTCCAGAGATTAGCGCGTTCAAACAAACTATTCAGCTTTATTATTAGTATATGATTATAGATGTTAAACCCAAACTAAAATTGAAACTTTGAATGTATTCTTTCTGTCAAAAAAATTGTAAAGTATTTTCCAACTACCTACAATAAAAAAATGCCACATCAACTCCCACCCACCTCCACACCACGGCGCATGTCAGGCCGCGCTCCAAAGTGGACACAACACTCGAAATGCTTTTACCATATTATCTTTATTGAGTGGCGAGCTTCACGATTGATATAGATGCCCTTCGCTACCTGACTATGTCCTACCGCTACTATACTGAGACCTGCGGGAAAATAGACAACTAACCTCAAAAGTACTGGATTTGACAGCTCGCGTTTGACAGCAACGCGGCCATCTTGAATCAAGTAATACTGGCTGTCGTTTTTATGGTAATGGAGGGAGGAAAGTGTGACGTCGATAAAATAAATTTAAATATCGTTACGCATGAGCGGGTGGGAAGGTATTCACGTACTTATACCGTATCAGATTTCAGATTTTTGGTTGGATTGGGATGTGGGAGTTACTTTATGTACAGACGCCAACACATCAAGCTACTACAATCTGTCAAATTTCGTTAATAAATTTTCAACTTTATCGTTAAAGCATAAGGATCAAAGTTGATTGGGAAAATTTGACAATTTCGGACAGATTGATGTGATGGCGTCTGTACATACTGTTACCATGGCACATGAAATCCAAATGCATCGAGATTTAGAAAAGGTTCGGGTCTAAAGAACGACGTCTCTGTCAATTCCTCGTCGGTGGCAAGCACTACTGCCGAGCATGAGGTCCTGGGTTCGATTGCCGGTTAGGGAAAAGTGTTATTGGGTTTTTTCACCAGGAATTTCTCAGTAGCAGCCCAGAGTCTGGCTTTATGCCCGGTTAATGACCATAGGCTCGCCCCCTGTTATATAAACTCGAGAAATGTGGGTGTACTACGGTACCTACTTTAGAGATTATGATCTGCATGGTTTTTGGCATTCAACCTTTTTGGTAATTATAAGAAAATGGCATAACATCCTTATCCTTACATAGTATAAAACAAAATCGCCGAAATAACGCGTTATATGCGCATAACTTCCGAAATGTCTGCACCAAATTGAATAGGTAATTCTTTTTATGTTATGTTTGGTATTGCCAGGACAAAGTTTGTATTAAAGAAATTTTCGGAAACTCGAAAAAAAATTCACTCGCGTGTGTAGCTGGGGCGGGCCGCTAGTTATGAGATAAAGGCCAATACAAATCGTGAAGGGTGACAACCAGGTGACAAGAAAAAAAATAAAAAGCATGTAGAACGATTTCTAGTAATCATAATTGATAAACAGTAGTTAAATTGATTCCTCCCGATACCCTGAGAGCTCGTGAAGCTACCTACCGTAGCTCACCGTCCGAACAGGACCAGGCCCGTGCCGGATGGCGCGTACGTGTTCCACGCGCGCCTCAAAGAGATGTCAGCATCAAACGAAGGGGCCCGTCAAGGCCAAAGCCTGCCGGGTTAGCGGGATTGTCCGAAAGGGTTACCGCTGGCCCGGAACATAAAGGGCTAAGGAAGGAACACGGGTGGGTTTTAGTCAGTAAGAGTCTGACACTCCCTTCCGCTGCACCCAGATCGGGAGGGGTCATTTGATGATTTCCCATCCTGAAAATAAAAACTACCTACCGTACCTACATCTCTGCCTAACCATTCGGGGATTACAGGCGTGACGTTATGTCTCTGTCACTCATACCCGTATGTCTGTATCTTTCTAATGGTCATCATCATCAGCGACCTTGAGTTTATTGACCAGTCGTACCGTGAGTATCCACGTTTCGGCTCCGTAAGTCATAACTGGCAGGACGCACTGATTGAAGACCTTACTCTTTAGGCTCTGTGGAATACGCGATAAGACGATTTCTGATGGCCAATATGTCATAATAATGCTTGGATATTATTTATTTAAATAACTTACCTGGGTCCGAAGGAAAACAGCGGTACTGCTGTCACATCGCCACTCTAGCACGTATGCTAAAGCACTCTTTTGTAAACGTTGAATTAAGTTTAGAGGCATTATAACGATGGAAGACTACTTTTTATAATTGATCTTGTAATCAATTGTTAAGTAGGACCGCAAAAACTATAGAACAGTAGTTCTTGGATATATTTATTTCTTATGTTGCAAAAACAGTGAGCATAATTCTCTTTGGGAGTTAGCATTCTTGTTTTTCCTTTTACTTAGAATGAAAGAAAATAGGTACACATGACGCAGGGAAAGAGCATAATACAAAAAAGATTAAGTTGGAGGAAAATTGCGTCACATCTACGCAAAACGGTAATCGCTCAGCGTAATGCTATGCTTCCTTTGTCGCACTTATTCATTACACTATCTTATAATTATTTCACTTAGGTAGATCTTTTTTATAATAGAGTCGGATTCTTCAAAATTTATTTTATTGTGATATCCCAGGTCGAGTTTACACGGTTTACATATTCACATATTTATATTCGAGTCAGTCCGACTAGTTTCTCTCAAACCCAAACCGAGTCAAACGTCAACCGTCAAACCGAGCTCTTAGTCCGAAGTTCATCACGCGACGAAGTCTCAAATCAAACTGACGTAATTAATTTATTGTTATCATTTTCCCGAAGAAGTCCGTTCAACAAACAGCTGTATATACAAATTAATGTCCGAACGGTGACCGCATAGCCATAGTGTAGTACAGTAACGTTACATCATAATATATCGTTGTACCACCGAGTATGGTCGAAGAATGCCATTGTTTTTCCCAATAGCTCATTGTTCTATGTCTACTAGTCTCCTGCGCGGAACTTCCAACAAAGGTTCAGTGGGTATTTTGAAGAAATACTTTTTAATTATCACAGTTATCACAGTTCACCAACTAAACTAAATTTAAGTTCAATTTAAGTCAGGCGCTGATTACTTTAACAGGATTAAACTAAAATTTATCGTCTGTCCTTTTCTTAATGAAATACAAAGAAAAAGATGCACTGAACTCAAATTTAGTTTAGTTTGTGAACAAGGGAATCGGCACCAATGTATACCTTCTGGTTGTAAATTTTAAAAACTAGATGATGTCGACGTTTTCCTTTACGAATACTCTAAGAAGAAAGGCCGAAACAAACTTAGTCTCTTTTAAAGTCCAGACATAATCTTGGTTAGACCATGTACGGACCATTTAGATTGGTCAAACTCAAACTCAAAGCATTTATTTCATCATCATCATCATCATCAGCCTATAGCAGTCCACTGCTGGACATAGGCCTCCCCTAATGAGCGCCATAGCGCCCTGTCTTCAGCTTGACGCATCCAGCATCTGCCTGCAGTCTTTCGCAGATCGTCATCCCACCTGGCCGGAGGGCGTCCTACACTACGTTTGCCGAGTCGCGGTCTCCACTCAAGAACTCGTTTACCCCAGCAGTTGTCGGTTCTTCGCGAGATATGGCCGGCCCACTGCCACTTCAGCTTGCTAATTCTTTGAGCTATGTCGATAACTTTCGTTCTCTGTCGGATGCATTCGTTACGGATCCTATTATAGAGGTATGAGGAACAAGGTGTAAAGTTCACTCATACTCTATAGAAAAGGGAGGATCCTCCGACCAGACGGGTGTTGTGTCTGGCGGGCAACTGCCCGTTGATTCGTGTCGGGCCGTTGTATCTATGCTAGTTGCGCGGTAAACTCTGCTTGCGCGATGCAGGATTTGCGTGACGTCAGTATGACGCGTTGTTTGCATGTGGCGTTGTAGATACCGCTACATCACTCCCCCCCGGAGACCGGAGGTCGATAGTGGGCTGAGTCTTATATCTTGCGATGCTTGCCAGGCCAGCTGAGGTTCCAGTGAGTCGGAACCGGTTGCCGCATAGTTCACGGTGAATCGGAACTGTCTGCGAAGATGTCCCCAGTGAGTCGGGGTGGCGCTGCGTTATGCTCCAGTGCGTCGGATGTGGTACAGCGCCGAGTTGAGGCTGGCTGCTGCGTCGACCAGGAGAGGAATTGAGCTCTTCTTGTTTGACCGGCCGAAAGTGCAGTGTGCTGTGCCGAGGTTGCTGATGAGGCTGAGGGTGATGACCAGGTATGCGCGGTCGCTGCATGCTGGTGGTCAGGATACCCGTTGAAGCCGTGGGAGCTGGCTGGCTGGGTGACTCGCCGCTAACGCTTGCGGGAGTGATGATGATGACGTCACGCTGAAGTATTTGCACGAAGGCTGCGTTGACGTTCAAGTTCGGGGTCACCAGTATAGAGGTATGAGGAACAAGGTGTAAAGTTCACTCATACTCTATAGAAAAGGGAGGATCCTCCGACCAGACGGGTGTTGTGTCTGGCGGGCAACTGCCCGTTGATTCGTGTCGGGCCGTTGTATCTATGCTAGTTGCGCGGTAAACTCTGCTTGCGCGATGCAGGATTTGCGTGACGTCAGTATGACGCGTTGTTTGCATGTGGCGTTGTAGATACCGCTACACTATCCTTCAGAGAGACTCCGAGCATAGCTCTTTCCATAGCGCATTTATTTCAGGCACTTTTGAATTGTCAAGAAGTCAGTCAGTCTTATGTAATTTCGACGATCGAAAATTGCTGATTCTCGGGCTAGTTTGAATAAATGCCTTTCGATTTTGATTTTGGAAGGAAACATAATAACGAGAAGAAAATTCTGTAGGTTAGGTACTGTAGGAATTGTCTACCCGGATTTTAACATTTTGTGAAAAGTCTTTTCGTATACATTTTATTTAACAACTTAACCTTATAAATAATTCCGTCTACCCAAAACTGTTCTGCTGAATACTGACATTAGAACACATTAATTACGTATTAAATTATCATTGACATTAGCACATACAGACGTCATAAAACATTTAAAATTATCACTAACCTTAACTGGAGACGAAGACAGCCATAGTTGGAAGAGATCTGACGTCACCGAAGTACTCCGAGCCTCGTGGTGCGGCCTTGGGGATAAAGGACCAGACGATGTCAAACTATGAAGCCTCGTCACCTCATCCGTACTCGCACATTCCCGTATATACCTATCCAACACCCTCGGCTTCCCTTCCAAAAGTTTCTTCAACTCTATCAAGTCTTCGTCACTACACTCATCAGGCGATGATCTGTCTATAACCTCTTTAAATTCTTCCGCGCAGTGCATTATCAATTCATTAGTTGCTAGCACGTCGTATACCACCTTATTGCCTAAGTCCTTTGGACTGCCGTCTACGTTAAAATAATCGTTATCACATTGAGTAGCATTTAACTCAGCACAACCATTCTGTTCTGTGATCTCCACGATGGTGATCGGTGGGTTTTCTTTCAACATATTGTTATTTTCTATTATTTTTGTATTCTTAATTTCATCTGGTAGTTCGTACACTAGCCTCATGAGTTCGTGGGAACGTTTTTGTTTTGGATCAACTACACTTTTGTCTTTTTTATTTTCTGGTATTTCGAAATTGGCGCACTCCTCTGTCTTTTTGGCGTCTTTTTTAGCAACGACATCGATAGGTTCCTCGGATGTCATGGCAGTTTAATGTTGGGACACTTCCGTTTCGTTTCTCACTTCGGGCATGTTCGTCATCTCTCGGCTATGTTGGATTACCTGTAACAAACAGCACAAATGAGGGTCGGATCAACTAGACCAGACAAATAGTCGGTATTGTTTCAAGTTGTTTGTGGATACGAAGTTCCGTTGGCTATTCTGTTCACATGGAGTGTTACCAAAGTATATACATAGACTAATAACCTTTTATGTGAAGCTTTCAATTAGAATGTTTTCTTAACAAAATAGTTACTTTTGTCTTAAATCAGCTGAACTAACGACAATAACTCGCAGTTGAGACTATCTTATAAATAAATTACGAGCTATATTCTGGAGATCATTTAAATATAAACTAAAACATACAGTCGGACATCCTGACTGCGTAAATACATTCATTGCCAAAGAAAACATGCGTGTATGACGTAAATGGTAAAGACTATTATCCTAAAGCAACAAACACGTAAATGAATTAAACAGCACATACACACGCGAACACGAAATGCATCAAATAAAAGTACTCAATTACACCGATAATATGTATGTCTTTAACTATATTTTTCCTTACATTGCGGCGGCTGTGTGGCTATAAATTGTAGCACGTTTATGACAATTTACGCTGACAATTGTTTGAATAATATCAGGAGCCATTGCTGTCGAAATGTAAAATAGTTTCAGAAGGTTAAAATATCTTATCTCACATTCTTAGTGAAGGGTGGGCGAGTAAAAAAATAATTTTTAGAGTTCCGTATCTCAAAAGGAAAAACGGAATCCTTATAGGATCTCTTCGTTGTCCGTCTATCTGTCCATCAGTCAAGACCCTTTTTCTCAAGAACGCAATCAAGTTAAAATTAATATCAAATACGCTGCAATCCCTCGAAGCTGTGAAAAAATTAAACTTCTAAGTCACCGCAATCAAAAGATACGGGCGTTCATGTTCCGTTTAGGATTGGACCACATCTGGCAGCACGGAATCGCCTTTTTCCGTCGCCCTTTCTCTTTCTGTCGCTTAGAACTGCCCTTTGCTAGACCGAGACAGAAAGCATAATGCGATAGCACGCGGCGGAATCCTCGAGGCGATCGGCATCACGGACAAAATGCAATGGTCAGCAGGGTGACTCCGGAACACTGAAGCGCGCGATAGCATGCTAACGCATCCTTTCACCGCCGATCACTTGCTTTTTGCTTGCTTTTTATTATTTTTCGCTCGCTTTTTTTGTCTGCGGAATGCGACAGCGCGCGTTCGCATGCGGCTGCATACTGCAGCACGTGGTAGCACAGGCGGAACAAATGCGATTCCGTGCTGCCAGATGAGGTCCAACCCTTATGCTGCATATTTTGAAAAGAATTTTCGAAACACGATTCCCGTGATAAACTTTTACATACTTACAGTACCGAACTTTCGGTGTGCGAGTTCGACTCGCACTTGACCAGTTTTTTTGTTTGTTTGTTCATTTATATAGAAAAAATTAACACTCACATTTTCATGTCATGTACTGAGTCTTACCGAGATGTTTATGTATGTGAGGTAAACAACTAACTCGTAAACCCCATTTTGGGATCCCCATGGCCTCATTGAAGGAACATACGTCTTGCATCGTTTTAACACGACGATTTATTAAGACGGACCTTTTATTGCCTCAACTTATGTTATAACCACAGGTAATTCGCAAAAATCGCACGAGCTTTTGTCTAGTGGTCGGAAATGAAACTGCTGAGCATGCATGGGCTTTAGGTTCGATTCTCGGTTTACCAATGTCTTATTTATGTTTTTGTCAGATAGTTAATTGGATGTCTGCCTGGTTAAAGGCAATACTATTATAGTGTACTATTTATACACCCCACCTTCTTCCGGGATGTGGAGCTTCTGCCTACAAACCTTATTAAATTTTTCCCGTGAGTAAAGAACATAATTCCTCGAAACCCATTTGGGTCGGTTGCGGAGTTGCCATAATATGGGCGAGGTCTCTTTATGGGGTAACTATGGGAGTTATATTCAAATTCTAAGGGTTTAGGTAACGATATTCGTGGGATTTTATATGTTAGAAGGGATAATGTGAGGGAAAAGTGGTTTTGTAATGACTATTTTAGATTTTTTGTTGAGTGTTCAAAACTTAGAGTTGATCTGGAGTAGAGATGCTAATCTATAAATAACAAAGTGACCACTTTTATTTTTCGTCCGTTCTCAGTATAATGTACCATCGCGGCCGTTTCCGCCTGATCACTTTAAATTTTTTTCGCCTAAATCCTGTGGCGGCGTCAAGCCACGCCCCTTTTAAGTTTCTGCATAATAGGAAAGCAATAACGCAATTATTTGCTACCTGCACTGCGCAGCTTAGTGACACATCACGTGTAGTCCTTTTGAGAATTTTACGGACGAACTATTTGACCTTGGCGCGCTTACTAGAGAGCGCTTCTATTCTTTTTAATGCAAGCATAAATGAACTTAGTGGTGGTTAGGCGGGAGTGTCCGCGATAGTATTTACCGCATCTAAGGTAACATGGCAGGACGCTCCCTTGGATGCAGTACATGATTCTGAATCGACGCGTTTTCTGTACCGCGCACTCCTGTCGTGTGTGCTCGGTGTACCTGCCACCCTGTATAATATTATAATACGTACTATGCAATTAGGCTCCTTCAAACAGGCGCGACACGCGACCCGATTCGCGAGCGTTGCTTTTGCGTCGCGTGCGTTTCGCGTCGCGTGTCGCGCCTGATTGTAAGAGCCTTAACAATAATTAAGTTTGTCAATGTATATGTTGCCCAAATTTTGCTAATGAGGATAATCTAATGTAAGTAGGTATGTACCACTTAATTACATACTGTGACACACACTCAATTTCCTGAACAGCTACTTACCACAGTATGTGTATGGTTTCTGGCTTAGCAGCCATGCACAAACCGAATGATGAATGTGTTTTACATGGAGCGACTGCCTATCTGACGTCCACAACTCAGTTACTGCACTGATATTGCTGATTATCAGACTTTTGGGCTTCTGATTACCCGTTTCGAATGTCAAACGTCTACGAATGACAGCCAGGACCAGCGGCTTATAGGATGATGTATTAGACCGTGTCGGGCGTAAGCTGTGCCATGTATGTACGTGGCGCGGGCGAGGCACGGACCCAAAACTTCAGGAACATTTTATATGAAGCAGTTCATGCTACACCGTGCAGCATCCGTGTCCTGTCCGAGTCTTGGTCCCAAAAGATTAAGCAGACACGGACGCGGCTCGCGCCCATTCTAGCATTAATCATCCTTTGTGGTGTACAATAAAGTATAATACATATAAATGAATGAGTTACTCCGGTCTGATCCCCTGAACCCCCCCACCCCTCCTCGATCCCCTGCTTGTTCGTCTTCTGTTTTAATCTCTGTCTTATTGTATACACTATAAACTTAACGGTTTGATCCGCTTTTTCTTTTGTTTTTATTCTTGCAGGATAAGGCTAAAAAACAAAACACTGGCGGATTTTTATTCCCTCACCCGAGTACAAAATACAACATTCTCACCGAGAAAACTTAGGTGTAAGGCACTTGAACTGAACTATCATTCCACGTGATGCTAGGGATTAACACTATTCACAACTCACTTCAAGCTCACTTCACCTAAGTTTTCACGATGAGAATTTTACAGAATAGATCGACTGTATTTAGGTAATTCTACTGGAATACCGGATCACTATACTAAAAGGTTTCATGTAACTTTATACGTGGCTGGCCCATAGTTTGGTGACACTACTGACACTGGTACAGCGGTAGGTAAATTAGTGTCCTCTGTTGTGTAATTGTCCACATTGTGTCCGTTGTCTTTTTCGTATTTTATATTTAATTATAGGTTTATTGTTTTAACTAATTTAGCTTTTTAGAATTTCTAGTACCCATCCTTCATTACTAGGCCTGAAACACAGGTTTGAATTAAGCTTGATCGGGCGGATTGCTACCTATTTTAAACACTATAATTGTATGAAAAACCTTACTACTGTTGGTTAAATGTAAGTACTTATCTTTTTTGTGAACGTTTTAAAGCTCCTAGAAACAGGTGCGACGCGCGACGCGAATCGCGCGCGACACAGAGGCACCGCTCGTTGCGCGTTAACATTACATAAGACAGTCCTCCAAAACGTCCGCCCTTCACCACTTCTTAATGCTTGAGTTAGGAAGAAGAATTGGGGCAACAAACTCCCAGCAGCACAGCTGTCTGTTCAGTTAGAAGAACTTGATCCTACATAGTAAGTAATTAATATTACGAAACTTAAAACATTACATTAATAATAATCCATACTAATATTATAAATTCGAAAGTAACTCTGTCTGTCTGTCAGTATGTTACCTTTTCACGCCTAAACCAGTGAACGGATTTCGATAAAGTTTGGCAGAGAGATAGATTGCATCCTGGGGAAGGACATAGGATAGTTTTTATTCCGATATTACCACGGGATCGACACTTACTCAAGTGAAGCCGCAGGGCGTTGCTAGTTTGCCATATTTCAGGTTACACACACCAATACAGATCGTGATTTCTTATAGTCCAGTCACAATTATTTTACCACTAATTTGGTATCACTGTCCAAACCAAAGTGATTTTTATTCTCATTCTATTATGCTGGCTGGTTGCTGCCACTGACAAGTCTGTCAAAATCATTGTGATCTTTATTCTCGTTACAATAAGGTAGCTGTTAGCATGCTGCTGTAAAAGGTAAAGTACCTAACTGATTGTATTTGTTATTTATTATCAACAGTAATGACGATCTATCTCTTTCATTACATACACCTCAAATTGAATGCAGTAATATTATTATGTCAATTAAATGAATGCACGGTTTAATCATAATCACACTAATATTATAAAGGCGAAAAGGCGAAAGTTTGTGAGTGTGTGTGTGTGTGTTTATATGTTTGTTACTTATTCACGCTCAAACGCCTAGACCGATTTTGATAAAATTTTGTATGGAGGGAGCTGACACCTTGGATTAACATATAAGCTACTTTCTATCCCGACATTCCCACAGGATCAACATTTACGCGGGTGACACCGCGAGGCGTAGCTAGTTGACAATAAATCTTAGTAATATCCCTGGGAGCGCGCGCCGTTTAATCACATGACAGGCTGTTATAATAGATTACCTAATATAATTGATGTACCTATATATAGGTTAATGTTAGGGGCGTCATCAGGGTTTGACCTTCCTGATGTAAGGGCTGTCAAATTGTATAGATGTATGTATGTATGTTTGTCCACGCATTTCTTCGCAACTATTAATCGAATCGTGACCATTTTTTTACTGGCTTACATTTACTTCAACTTAGGGAACAGTGCAAGTTTCATCAAAATCGATTCAGTAATTTTCAAGATATGGACTAATACGTGTAAGTGTGACAGCCTGGCTTATTGATACTAGCTACGGGTGTAGTGTTAAAGGGAAAACATCTCAAAACCTTGATCAAATTCTAGTGCAATATTTACAACAAAACTATTAGCTACTTATTACAAACAAATATTCCAAATATTTTACGTAAAACTAAAAATTACACGAAATAAAAAGTTATTTAATAAAAAAAATTAAACCGACTTCAAAAAGAAATTAACTGAAAAATAGGAATTAACTTTAATTTCGGAAGTCGGTGATACAAACTAAACTACAATAAAACTAAAATACAGATCCCAAGACACCGACTTCCGAAATTAAAGTTATTTCCTAATTTTAAGTTAATTTCTTTTTGAAATCAGTTTATTTTTTTTATAAAAAAACTTTTTTCCAGTCGTTATTAAGTTTAAGACACTTTTGATTAAACTTATTAACTTTAAACACGTAGAGCGTAGTGTCGCTCCCAGCTAGATGGACCGACGAACTCAAAAAGGTGTCTGGGACAGACTAGACACGGAAGGCGGAGGACAATGTGTTATGGTGCAGCTTGGGAGAGACCTATGTCTAGCAATGGACTGCGATGGGCTGAGTTGATTGATTCATTGTTGATTGAAACACACCGTGTACTACTACTACTACAACAGTGGCTGATCGCGTATATCATTAAGTGCATGTTAATGATTACCTCAAAATGTACTGTACTATACCTGCGTGTTACGAAACAAATAATGATGATAATCCACTACACATTCACATTTAAATGAAAACAGAAACTCATTAACAATGAGCCCATTTGATGAAGTGTTTAACCAAAACACATTATATCTTAATTGTCAAACAGTTTTGGTTATTACAACGAGCCACTGGGGTGGCCAGCGGTACTCGCTGTGAATATTAAGTGCCCTCTTAGTGTTAGATAACTAATGGATTACTCTCCTAATGATCTGCGATCTTGGTACTGTAGAGGGTATGTATGTAGTCCTACATTTAGCACTACGGGCTGGTTATAATTGCCGGTGTGTTCCATTCGAACGTTCAAGCAAGTGTCAAATATAATTGGAATAAGGTATTTTTTTGTTTGGTAGAGAAAGAGTGCTAGAAATAACATGATATTGTAAAGTCGTAAATATATTTTATCCAAGTCAAAGCTTTTTAATTATATTATGAAGCACCCATCTGGACATCCACAGTACCTTCTTAAAAGTTATAAGAGTGTTAAAGTTCATCTATAGGTGACAATACCTACTTAGTTTGTGTGGTGCATTGTGGGCAGTCGAACCCCCCAGAACTGAAGTTCTCGACATAGCTTATAGAATAAGCAAACTAAAATGGCAATCTATAAGCAGCCTATAATGTAACCACTGCTGGGGCATAGGCCTCCGCTCTGTGAGAGGGAGTGGCCACGCGGGCCCAGTGTGGGTTGGCCGTTGACACATATCTTCGAATTTTTGGTCCTAGGACATGCAAGTTTCCTCACGATGTTTTCCTTCACCGTTTTGAGAGCAGTGGTGATGAAAATCATTTACACAAAGTGGGTCCTTGGGTTCAAACCCACGACCTACAACTTGTAAGTCGTAGCTGTTACCACTGGGTCACCACTACTCACAAGTGGCAATGGGTCGGCCATATTTACCGTAGAACCAATGACCGTTGGCGTAGACGTATGTATTCTTGTGTAGAGACCGCGAATCCGCAGTTGTAAGGTAAGACAAGAGTTGCCGATAATTGAGATGAACGGCGTGCAATTGAGAGCCCTTTGTCCAGCTAAGGACAGCTGTAGCCTGATGATGAGAACCACCTAGATAGCGTGCTAATTGGCTTGACTTTTCACGATGAGCATTACTTAGGTATCTGGCGGCGAGATGAACGGATGAAATTGATGCAACTATTATGGTTAGAACCTGGACGAGGCTGGCACAGGATCGTTTGCGTTGGGAGAAGCAAAGAAAGGATTATGCAACGCGGTGGGTGAAGTTGAAGAGTGGGTGATCATGGTGTTCTCGTTCTTGTTGAGACCAGACGGAAGTAAAAGCAGCCATACTTAAAAGTAATGTTAGGAGGATGTTACAACATTTTTACGACATTGCTACCTGTCCACAGTACTTACAAAAATACTGGATGAGCTACTGGTGAATGTGGGTGGTCTCTTCTCCATAGAAACGCTGTTTTTGCCTGGTTTCTTTTAAGTTAATGACCATAAAGCAATGATTTTTTTACAGAATAATATTATTAACTTCTTGTATGTCCCTGTGTTTTCCTTTTTGATGATACATTATTTTTATAAGTACTAGAACGCTCAAAAAATGCTCAAAATTGCCGATTTGAACTACCGTCAACAGAAGCCTAGTGTACAAATTTGACAACAATTAATGAAAAAAGAAAAACATAAGGACATTGTATATATTCTTCTTATTCAGTTTATAAAATATATTTTAAATTGGTCCAATATTAGAGGAGAAAATAGGCGAGAGCCAAACCTCGAATTATGACTATTTACTTAGGCTTTTACAAAAGTCTCTCCGACCGCATTTCCTCTTAAGCTAAAAAGGCACTCATTTCCAATGCAATAATTAGAATACCTATTACAAGACACCTCATTACTTATTCTATGGAAGAAGACCCTTTAACCAGAACGGCGCCTATTATAACATTTTTTCCCTACAATTATACACATAGTTTCCACCATTTAATCATAGGGCAATTATGTACTTATAGCTGTTATTATTCAGGTTTTTGCTTGATTACCATCAGAGAAAACAAATTACAAAAAAAAAAACCTTTTCCAAGGACAACAAATGCCCTCTCAGTCAATAGTTGTCCTATTAATTATTGTTTTACTTTGTAGGTTTTGTAATCTCACTAATATTATAAAGGCGAAAGTTTGTGAGTGTGTGTGGGTTTATTATATCTTTGTTACTTCTTCACGCTCAAACGGCTGGACCAATTTTGATACAATTTGTAGGGAGGTAGCTGACACCCTGGATTAACATATAGACTACTTTTTATCCCGATATTCCCACGGGATCGTCACTTATGCGGGTGAAACCGCGCGGCGGAGCTAGTATCTAATAAAGCTTAAACTTTCAAGAGCTTAGTTTTGTAATATCTAGTACCTAATAAGTTAACATTCGCACAACACACATTAAATCGGCATATGCACTATTTCAGTTGTCAAAAAAAGTTAATACACAAACACTTTTAATGGCGTATCATGGATTGGTTGGATCAGTTCTGAGGTTCGGTGTTATTTTTGGGGGCAATCTACGGAAAGAGAGACTGTTTTTAAAGCGCAAAAACGGTGTATTCGATCTATGTGTGGCTTAAAAAGTACAGAAAGTTGTGCACCCCATTTTAAATATTTAAAGTTACTTACTATGCCAGCTTAGTATATTTTCGAGACTGCTTTGTTCGTGAAAAATAATTTACATCTTTTTAAAAAGATCTCCGATGTACAAAGAACTCCAATGCGTTCTCAATACATACATCAATTGTGCAGTATAAAATGTAAAACTGCTTTGATGAAAAAGAGTTTTTTTTGGTATGGCTTCAAAAATTTACAACAAATATAAAATATCTGCCCCAATCAAAGTTTAAGAAAGCTCTCACCTCTTTTCTAATAGAAAAATGTTATTATACTGTCCCAGATTTTATAAATGATAATTTTTAATATTTTTTAGTTTGTTTTTGTGTTTTATTTTTCATTGTTTGTATTATTTCGTTTTTAAGTACTCTAACTTTTTTTAATCCTATTTATTTTAACATTTGTATGCCTTCACGGCAAAGCATAGCGCTCAATTATGTTACTATAAGACCTGTATGTAAATACCTATGTTTTACAAATAAAGATTCTGATTCTGATTCTAACATTAAACTGAATAGGTAATATTTATCTTGGAATTCAAGGCTGTTAGTAAATTATTGTCGTTGTAATTGCTTGTCTGTAAAATATCGATTCTAGCGATAAGACCGCCCATTATCTATATATATATATATTTTTTACATTTATATTTGGAATCCATATTATAAAGAATATTATGTTCTATTCTATTGCAAATACTTTTTATTTTTTGGTTGGGAAATTATTATGAAATGACTTCTCCCGCTCTGGGCGAAGCGACAGGGCGTGTCAGTCTATTGCAAATACTCACAGCAAAACCTTGTTTACTTACACTAAAACTTAGTTTTTTCCCAAAAACGAAACAGGTTTTTAATTTTCAAAACAAATTTTCTTTCTTTCTTTCTTCTTTCTAATTTCGGATGACCTAAAGAATGCTACTGATATCGTAATCTATGTGGCCACCTACTGGGGTCAAACTTTAGACCTATAGAAAAACAATGACGAAAAGTACCATCGAGACGAAGAATAAAGAAGAATTTCGGCTGATGATTTCCCCGTATATGGTACATTTTTCCGTGTTTTTTATCTCTGATGAATGAATGTGACACATTCATTCATCTGGTGTTTGCGAGAATACCCCCAATCGTTACCCAGCAATGAATAGCAACCGCCATTTTTACCAAAACATCACTAATGTCTGTAATATAAGTAAAGCGTTCTTTGATGTCACCGAGCGTCATTTGTCATCACAATTTGTAGGTCGTTGCGCAAAACGGCGAGGGTAGTTTTGAATAAAGATGTCATTAATTTGAGGGTAGTGTAAAATGAGACTATAATGGGTGGTGGTTGGTGGGAGTGAAATTAATAGAAGTGTTGTTTTAAGGTCGGTTTAAACAAATTGAGAGAATGCCCATTCTATCCGAACTCTTTTATCCGATATTTTAGTGTACAGGAATAAAGAATAATTCAACTTTCCATAATAAAATGTCAAGAATATCAAGAAAATAATAGAAGAAAAAAATAAAATTTTTGCGCGAAACCCCAATTCTTTTTCTAAAATAAAAGTAGCCTAAGTTACTCCTTATAACATCAGCTATCTGCCAGTGAGTCTCATTAAAGTTGTGCCTACAGTTTTGGAGATTACCCGGAACAAACCGACAGACAGACAAAATAAAAAAAAATGTTTTTTTATTATATTATAGCCTTTGACTTTGTCCACCAATAGAACAGAATAGGCTAACAAAAAAAAGTATATGTACGTGTGTAGTGTATGTGTGTGTACTTTTTATTACATAAAATAACGCCATAAAATGAAACATTTTACGAGTAATATAGTTCATCGTTCCTACCTGCTACCCACGTCATGTTTGTTTACGGAAATTATAGTACAAAATTACCCTCCAATTTCCATTACCCAAGGGAAATAAATAATACAAATACCTACTAGTAAGTAAACCATGTCCCATTTCCACGAAAAACATACCATGTTTGAACTGCTGGTATTTCATCGATTGTTGATTTTCGGTTGATCATAGAAATTAATGGAACAACGGAATCGAAATCGAATGGATTTTAATGGTGTTCTGAGAAAAGTGTGAACTGATTACTTTTGAATTAAAATTAATGATATGTACAAAGCACGCTGTTTAATATTTACATAGATAACAAGAATGTAGGATCATTATGATACCGGCCTCGTTGGCATGAGGTCTTTTTTTTTTTCAGGATGGGAAATCATGGCATGAGGTCTTGGCTTCCCAAGTCGGGAAAAGTGTTATTGGGTTTTTCCATCACGAATGTCTCAGTAGCAGCACATAGTCTGAATTTGTGTCCAGTAGATGGTAATAGGCCCCCATGTCATGGGACTTTAACGTAGCTGGTGAAATGTGGGTGTACTGAGTACAGTTCTGCCTAACCAAACAAACATACCTCTTTATATTATAAGTTTAGATAAATTAGATGATAACTAGGGAAAATAACAGTGGTGGCCAGAACAGTGGCCAGAACAGTGGTGGCCAAGTGGTAATTTACGAAGTGGCGACTTACGAGTTGTAGGTCGTAGGTTCGAACCCAGACAGGCGCTTTACTTTGTGTAAATTATTTCATCACCACTGCTCACAAAACGGTGAAGGAAAACATCGTGAGGAAACCGGCATGTCCTAGAACCAAAAATTCGAAGACATGTGACATCTACCAACCCGCACTGGGCCCGCGTGGTGGATTACGGCCCACTCCCTCTCGCTGAGAGGAGGCCTGTGTCCCAGCAGTGGGAACATTATAGGCTGATGATGATGATGATGAGGGAAAATAATAATATTATTATATTGGAGAACATGTTTGCAGAATTCCTATTAAATGATAACATAATTATAGTTAATAAGTGTAGTACCTAGTTAGTTGTGCTATCTTATTTGATAAGTGTGTAGTGTTTCATTAGGTGATTAATATTGGCGCCACTTGAGAGGCTTGTTTACCAGCGGACCATGATAGACAGTTAGTGAAAATAAATGAGTTTAGCAAGAGTTTTTTTTGCAAGACACTTCATAATACATGTAGGTACAACAAAAAATTGCTTAGCATGATCCGCCGTTATGTCGAAAGTATTGCAGCATTCATTTTGAAATAAATATATGGTAAAGTTGAGGATTAATGTGTAGTACTATGTTTGGCGAAATCACGATTCCATAAAATTTTCTCGATAAAAAAAAAATAACAAACAGTACAATAAACCGCTAGTATTAAAAAAATACTTCAAATTAGATCATGAAACTTTGCAAAACAAGTTAACTTAATATAAAGCAGATGCTATTTTTCTTATTTTTTCAAATTACTATTATTTTCACTGTATAAAGCCTAAACTATTGGCCTAAAATATTGGCGCTGCCTGCCGCCCAGCACCGCACTCTGTCTCGCTCTCACCCAGTCCGCGAGCAGTATCGTGCGAGCAAGATAAAGAGTGAATTTTAGCTGAGGTAGTATGGGCTCTTAACGCACATCACCAAACACCCCAAATTAGAACATTATGTTATAATCATAATTGTTACTATTATGCATAAAACATTGTTTATTTATTAAATGAGATAAACTTTGGTTGGAAAATTGTGGTCACATTACGAATCTAAGCACGCACACAGTAGCACACGTACATACCTATAAGGGTCTAGTGAAGTAGGTATTTCATCCATTTTGGTTTGTTTTGACTGTAAATTGGTGAAGGGCGGGCGTTTTGGGGGACTGTCTTTTGTAATTTTGACGTTCGAAAAGTGCTGATTCTCAGCCTAGTTTGAATAAATGATTTTTGATTTTGAAAGTAAAGGTGTGACTATAATTTACGTAGTTTTAATTATTTTTGGTATAAAAAATTACTGGTTTATAAAAAATTACGTAAATCGATTCTGAACAAACTATGTACATACTTTCATAATGTGCATAAATTTAGTTACACTTTAAATAGGTATATAATGACTGCCTTGCAAAAATGTCAGACAATTTCAGGATGTTTCAGATCCAGTCGGGGGTGCGGCGAATGTACAAGTATCTCAATAGTAGTAAGTAGTCGGTAGAAGTCCGACATAACCCTCCGTTCTTCCCAGAGGGAGGGTATCCTTGAAGGATTCCGAAAGGAAAAAAAAATGTTTGAGATAATGTTATCCTAAAATTCTAAATAAGTCAATCAATCTGCCTGGCCTTTTCCCAAACAAGTTGGAGTCAGCTTCTAATCTTACCGAATGCAGCTGAATACCTGTATTTTACATGGAGCGACTGTCTATAATAATATGACCTCCACAACCCAGTTACTGGTCATCGTGATACCCCTTGGTAAGAATATATTTTACATCCTGAATTTATGCTTAGGTTGATAGGTACTACAGTACCCGGCGATAAATATTGCACATCGACTAATTCAAATTGGTATATTTTATACAAAGAATAAAAATAATTGTCAAAAGAAGCAAATCATAATTGTTTTAACAGCTCCTAATTATAGATACCGGACTGTTTGTATTTCGTGCGACAGAGATAACGCTCTACGAAGCCGAAATTAGCCGATTGTCTCTTTCCAAAGGTCGATGTGCAATATTTATCGCCGGGTGCATGCACATATTTAACACGAAGAAGTGGGCTGCCTCATTAGTCTAGTGGTTCAGTTGAGCATGAGGTCCTGAGTTTTTATTCCCAGGTCGGATACAGTGTTATGGGGTTTTTCGTCCTGGAATTTCTCAGTAGCAGCCAGGAATATGGATTTGTGCCAATAGACTCGCCCTGACATGGGACTTAAACATTTCTGGCGAAATGAGGGTGTACGATAAGTACACATATGCTTAACGTTTCGGGGTAACAAGGCGTGATGTTAAGTTGGCTGTTCTTATCGGCCGTGTGTGGCATGCGTAAGCCACACGAGGCAATGAAGCAATTGTGTGGTGATTACGCAATCTTAGATGAGCGTAATAGGGAAAGTGAGACGGACATCGTGTTACCCCACGTTTTCATCAATGTATTATTAACCATGTATTCAACATAATCTTGCGTCCATTGTTTTTAGTGATAGGCTGAGGAATAGAATAGAACGGAACATTTTATTTTATTTTTATTGCTCAATGGCCTCGCTCTTAACCTCGGTCACGCCTGATGGAAAGCGATGGATGAGGTCTATGATGGAACGAGCGTGCCCAGAAGATGCCTAAGGCACTGGAACTCCCACGCATTGACGAAACACAGCAGGCTGCTTGAAGCCGGACTCAGGTGGGAGGCTGGTCGCAAACCAGGCGGGCGTTAGCTCTACCATCGCAAGGGAAAAAATGGCCAGTCACATAAGATGTTGGATGTGACTATCCAGGATGCGCCGAGCGCTCGGTTCAATTGAGTAACTGGCGAAACAAACTGCGCTACACGAGGAGGCTTCTTCATGCATCCCAATACTTTTTACTATGTGTTACACATATAAATGTACAAATTTTAGAAGTGGTAACTCAATGGGCGGTCTTATCGTTAAAAGCGATCTTAGATGATCTTTTTATTTTTTGGTTTTTTTTGGTAAAGTTGTGGTTTAAAAGAAGATATAGTGACAAAAATTAAAAAGAATAGGTAAGCTTAGATGGTTTGGTTATGTTGAGAGGATGAATGAAAGGCGACTAACAAAAATATTTACAAGGCAGGTATGTGAAGGATGACGCCCAAGCGGCACCGCAACCTACTTGTTGGCCGCTACGTCGTCGGCTTACCGGCAAAAGCCCTGACGAGCGGCCCCTCCTCGGGTTCCTCTTCGCTTCACCGTGGGTGACCAAGCCACGGCTACTGAGACCCCGCCTCGACAATGCGGGAACCCACCGGGGGGACAGGTTAGCAACCTATCACGACCTTACACAACTGTATCATATTCCCCACACGATGCCTGCACGTGTAACTTAGTGTTAAAAATACTTGCTTCGAATATTAACGAGCACTTCCGAATTCTGCGCGCCTGGTAGCTCGTGTGATGTAATCTTTGGTACCAGTTATGGCGTTGAGGAGTACGGTACATTTGGGTATTATGCGCGTTCCGTGAGCTGTAATCAACAATTCTGCGCTCGCATAGGATCCTGGTAACTCTTGGTTAATCTATACATATATTTTTAACCTATATTAACCTATACTAACTTACAGGAGAGTAATCCTCCTGTCATACAAAGACGGCATGAGCATTGATCCACGCTTACTCAAGACAGGTTGGTGATTGCAGACTTATATCAACTATAAGTCTAGGTTTCCTCACAATGTTTTCCTTAACCGATATCAGTAATAGCCAAGATAAATTCAGAAAGTACAGACGCCAGCACATCAAGCTACCCGAAACTGTCAAATTTTCCCAATCAACTTCAAAATCAATCCTTATGCTTTAGCGATAAAGTTGAAATCTATTAAATAAATATGATAGATTGTAGTAGCTTGATGTACTGGCGTCTGTACATACGAATTGAAAACGTCACATCGGCACTTGCCCGGATTTCAAGTCCGTGCAGGTACCAATGTGTGACCCACAACCTCGTGAATGAAAGGTGAGGCAATTATTATTATCTTGACATAATATTACACTAACTGACCACAAGAAGGCTAAGGTTGTCAATTCTTTGTATATTACAAACCTTACTGTCACTTGACTCACTTAATAAGTCGATACTTAATACATATGAAACTGAAACCACACTTAAATATGACTCAATAACTTAATGCTAGTGAAAACTTGGGCTAAATTAACGTAGCTAAGAAAATTCATAAATCCATTATTAATACATTCATACATTCAAAATTGGAGCCTAAAAGCCTCAATCAATCAAGTGTCAGATCAGGGGCCGTATTCTCTATGACACAATGAACGAAACCGTGCGAAATGAACGCAAGATTGGCGGGATTAGCTAAGGAATTGACGTGGATTCGAGTAAGGAATCATTAAGTAGTTATAGTGAATTACAGTACCCGGCGATAAATATTGCACATCGACCTTTGGAAAGAGACAATCGGCTAATTTCGGCTTCGTAGAGCGTTATCTTTGTCGCACGAAATACAAACAGTCCGGTATCTATTAGGAGCTGTTAAAACAATTATGATTTGCTTCTCTTGATAATTATTTTTATTCTTTGTATTAAATACAAAAAAAGGTAAAGGTCGATGTGTAATATTTATCGTCGGGTACTGTACCACAGTATAAAGACATACAGTATTGTATCTGGGCCGTAACCTTGAATTAAATGCCTACAGCCGCGCGGTACGTAAACATGCGATAGGGCTGCCCGCCTCCAGCATTTTAATTACATTTGCCTACTTTGTGTTTCCATTTAGTTTTGTTATTGTATTTTACTGTGTGTACATAAATAATAAAATAATTCGTCCAATTAACCATTTATTTAACATTAATCTGATTACAGTTTATTTCTATGAAAACTTGTTCATGTGTATTTTTAAACAAATTATGTTAAATTATTATTATTATAGTTAAACCAAACGTTCAAGAACCACAAATAAAATTCAAAATTGTATATTAAAGTTTTTTTAATCTTTCCTATCATCGTCTTATCCTTAAAAGATTGGAAGAAGTTAAATAGCAAACATGTATAAAAGTTATAGTTAAAATAATCTGTTCATTGAAGTAATAAACATATTTAAATTAATGAGTGCAAATAAAAGTAAATTTATCAATTAAATTGTAGATTTCATTTCACTCCTTCTTTGTATTCATACAAAATATTAATAATTCAATAAAAATAATTAATTTTATTCATAAAAGTATGCAATCATTTCATTAATGTTTTGTTATGATGTTGTCACGTTAAACTATCGTCCGTAAATCGACTTTACAGACAACCAATTTTTTTCTAGTATTATTCATACACACAGTACAATAAACAACTATTATTAATAATAAAAACCACGTCTTTACTTTGAATTATACAAACTAACAAAACACACATGCCCCGAGGTTTTAACACAAGCGTACCTACCGTTTAATGATTCATGAACCGCCTATAACTACCTACCTCACTCGTGTTTATCACTTTCCTTTACTCTATTCACTTCATTTATTAATCCAGACATCTTTTTTCGGGAGATAAAATGAAATACTTATCCATTAAAAATACACACATTATGTACCTACCTACAAGTAAGTAAAATTATTTTATAGTCTTACCTTTCAGAGTTTCCAGGTAATCTAAAAAAAGTTATCTCTGTATGCGTTATTGACGAATTCATGCAACCAAAAACAGCACAATATAGCCTACTCGTCATATTAAATATGTACTTGAACTTATTTTTAGTGAAAAAATCGCGCGGTTATTGTTAAAAAAAACAACACACCGTCCGTTCGTCACTGCAGCACAGTCGCGACTGTCTCCATGCTGAGCGCATACCGTGGTCGAGGCGCGTAGGTATAGCTCGCGTTTCGTCCGTTTGTATGAAGACGACGTACTGTATGTCTTTATTTATACTGTGACTGTACGGTTCTGTAAATCTATGATTATGAATTGTTTCATGGGCGTTCCAGTCAACTGACTGTCTAGTCCATTATAATAGGGGCGACCCCATTGCCATCAAACAGGCACAAATCCAGACTCCATCGTGCTATTCTGCCGTGCTAAACGCAAAAGCGGTATCTCAAGAAAAGCTAGTTTCGAGAAAATTGAAGTTTTGTTTTTTATTCTCTCAGTGATTTGAGGTAAAGCTGAGATAGGGAACATTTTTCTAGGGACTTTTTTATTAAGATACCGTTATTTGGCTAAGCTCATTGGATGCATATTTCTTTAAGCTATCCGATACCACAAAAATCAACTTTACAATTTTTTTTGAGATACCGCTTTTGTGTTTAACACGGCAGTATTGAGAGATTAAGACATTAATTAGCCAGGCCTTGGAATCAAACCCGAGACGTCATGCTCAGTAGGTATTGCTTGCGACCACTAGACCAACGGAGCAATAATAATATACTGAAATCATTTGAAGTTACTACAATGTCTGCTTCATTGGACCAATGGCGTTCTAATACCGAAATCATAATCCATACTCCATTTTTAATATTATTAGGACAGAGGATGCTTTTTAATGGACAGGGCAAAAGCTATAGTTGTAAGATAAATACAAAATCTTTTCAGAGAATATAAAGAACACACCTCGAAAGTTTTCAATCAATTGAGAGAGAAAAACAAACGGTGGTGGATACGACGACAAAAAGAAAAAAAGTGTTCCTCGCAAAATCTGAGGAAAACAGAATGACTTGGAACCTTAATGGATAGAATATCTGGTAGAGGTGAAGTATTATAGGACTTATTTCTCACCTAGCTCGCATTGTTCCTTTATCGAAAACAAGAATGGCTGTCAAGATGTGAAATTAATAACATTGTGTGGATTTTTGTCTATATTCAGAATATTTAGCCGTTTCTACAGATTATCGATATGAAAGGAGAATGGATAAAAGCGTACCCTGACACAAAGTTAATTGTAGCATTATGAACTATGTTTATCTTTGTTGCCCTCATCGAGTAGTTTAATTAATTCTAAGATAGCGTGTCTGAATCCACTTGGAGAAAAAGATACGTGAGGAAATTAAATCGATATAATAAAAGGAAATATTTAACGTAACAACAACAGACTAACTAACTAATAATAACTTATAATAACAGCCGCACAGGTCGATCGATTAGGTTAAGCTACGCTTGCCGCGGTTGGTCTGTGGATGGGTGACCATCTTTACATACCTTGACCCCTCCGTGCCTCGGAAAGCACGTTAAGCCTAAGCCGTTGGTCCCGGCTGTCATTCGTGGATCTTTGGCAGACGAATTTTGATTTAAAAAAATTTGACAGATAAAAATGAAATATTTAACTTATCCGCAGCCTAGCATTGGGAAAATTATAGGCTAATTATGATTAAAATAGGTTAAAAAGATTTTTTTTTTCGTCAAATTTGTTTTTTGAAGACTATATGAGCTCGGTGTTTCCTATCTGACTACTCTGAGAATAAAGACCGAAACAAACTCATAGGTCACAATCGCTTTTAAAGTCCAGATAATCTTGGTCAGGCCATATGAGGTTAATGTTTGAGATGGTAACGTTACACAACTTCTTCAAAGAAGAACTTCATAGAAACGAATATAATCCGGATACTTAAGTATAATAGCCCTGCTACGATTTACCTTCAGCCATATCAAAAGAAAAGCAACTGAGTAGTCAAGAAGCATAAAATGGGGTAATTTTTTGCTTTAAAAGTTCACTATTCTTCCCTTGCCCCGCATCTTGCCCGATAAGCACCGTACGCGTATTGTTATCCCATCGTCCTCATATAAGCCGACCCAAACTAACGATATGTCAATTAGAACCTGCCTTATATCTCTAACAGGATAGAAAAACCCTTTGAAAACAGATTTACAAGCTAAACCAATTTTGTTACCTACGGCAAGCAATTTCCGAGAGGTAATTCTTTTTTTTTCTCGTTTAGAGCTTCATATTTTATGTGATGGAAAAATGTTGAGTTTCTCTGAAAATAAGTACTTCTTTACGTTTAATCTTTTTCACGTTTTATGCTATTATATTATTGAAAAGTTGATGAGAATACAGTTTTATATTTATATCAAAAATTGTTATCAAACTCAAAGCATTTATTTCAATTAAAACAATTACAGGCACTCCGCACTTTTGAATTGTCAGGGGGTCGGTCTGACAGAAAGATGAAGCTAGTTGTCCATTTCAAAACGTAGTAAGTTCCTAGGGAGAAGACCGGGCAACTATATCCCTCTCTTAGGCGCTTTCTCAATATGAGAAAGAATTTTCTTAGTTGCCAGTATAGTTACGAATCAAACGAACTTACCTGTGAGTGAAGTTCAATGTTAGTTAGGCACGATAGGACAGTGCGGTATTAGTCATTCCTAAATCGCTTTCGCTTTTCGCTGAATTTTTTGACACGTAACTCGCATATTGTCTTGGATTAAAATTGTCACTGCTAGCACGTTTTCTTCCGTAACAGCTGTCAAAGGGCGACCACTTCTTTCTTTATCCCCCAAAGTTAGTCGACCGCGCTTGAATTCGTTATACCTACGATACACGGTTGCCTTAGAAGGGCCTTCATCCATGAATGCCATTTGAAGTCTATCGTATGATTCTTCCCGTTTCAGGCGACACTTGAAATCGTAACAAATCATAGCGCGAAAATATTCCCGGCGCAGTTCCAATTTTAATGAGACACGATAATTTAAATTAGCTCGCAAAAAATGTGGAGGGAAATTTTGAAATTGGAACGTACCTATATTTACTTACAAATAGTCATATTTTCAAAATAAATTATAAATACTTAACTGGCCAGTCTCTCATAAATAAAAACTTTTTTCGAATTACTTTGTGAGAGGCCAGAAGGCCAATTCTCGTAATTTAAAACGTTCAAAATCTAGTCGCAGTCTCATCTCAGCGACAAAGAAATGTCAAAAACTTGTCAAAATGTAGGGAAATTAGAAGTATTTTTTGACAGATTGAGACTGAGATCAGACTGTGAACGTTGTTAAAATTAGTAGAATTGCCCCTCTGGTATAATTAGCTAGAAGTTGTTTTTTCAGATCTCAAATAGAAAAAGCCAAGGTATAAATCCTTTGTTTATTCAGGCGAATACAACAAAAACAGGATAAAGGAGGACAGGCGCGGGTGGCGGGGAGGAAGGAAGCTACGTCACTTAAATCAAGTGAAATACTCGTTAGAGACAGAATAATGTGTAATAATGCTTTGTGTGAAGACGCGATGCTACTGGGAAATTGGAGAGGTCGATTTTCATTTGTTCATCTGTTTTTACTTAACCTTTGTTAAAATTCTTGTTTTTCATAAATCGTAAGTCAATGTTTAATATTAAACATGAAACGTTTACTTTCTCGGGACTGTACTTACCTGCCAAAAAGAGTAACCTAGATAAAGTGGATAAGACAGAGATTAAAACAGAAGAAGAACTAGCAGGGGTGGAGGGTGGGTTGGAGCGGACCAGGTGGCCTACCATAATCTAATTAAAAACGATTCAAAAGCAAGACATTTCAGTTTAGGTTCCTAAGCTGCATCGCTTCAAAGTCGTACCATGACATCCAACACGCTCAGCGGTATTTGAATAGAGAGAATGAAAGATCGCAATTTGTGGCTAAACCGCATTTGTTGTGCACGTTTTTGGTGAAAAACAGACAACGCTATTATTATCAAATAAGTTTGTATTGCGCACATTTTAGTGTCAGACACGTTCAGAAGCAAATAACATTTTATTTGTTCTTAACTCAATATCATTACTTTAAAGTAAAAAAGACACTCAAAGTTGTTTTTAAGATTCCATGTTAATACGGTAACTATTGTTAAAATAATTCTTAGTCAAAGTATATATTTATTTACCTGTTGCTATTTATTATACGAAAAAATATTTTTATTTCGAAATTATGTTTCTGCTTCGAACGTACCAAGAAAAACAAATGCGGTTGACTCAGGTAATGTACGTAATTAATGGCCAGACAAAGCTAAGCATATTAGAGTGCTTACATGACCAAGTAAATACAATTTGGTCTACCTCATCATCTGCCTAGCCTTTTCGTTGGGGTCGACTTCCAGTCTAACCGGATGCAGCTGAATACCAGTATTTTACATGGAGCGACTGCCTATCTGACTTCCACAACCCAGTTACTGGGTAATACGATATCCCTTTGTAAGACTGGTTGTCAGACTTTCGGGCTTCTGATTACTCGTAACGACAGTCAAAGATCCACGAATGACAGCCAGGACCAACGGCTTAACGTGCTTTCCGAGGCACGGAGGGGTCTCGGTATGTAATGATCACCCACCCATCCACAGACCAACCGCGACAATTGTCTACCTATTAATTGTTTATGGTGATTCTCCTTTGAGTGAGTCTGTAAGTTTTTACAATTCTATCTTTAGTGCCACTGCTGTATGTGTGGCATGCATGCATACCCTAGAATCGAAAGAAAGAAAAGCCAAAATGTCGGATTGTAACTCACTACGGGCACCATATCAAATTTTTTTAATACAGAAAATATAAAAAGAAATGTCACTTTGTATAGAAAGAGATCTCGAGAATCCATAATAATCCATAAGTTCGTTGGCATTTTTGCACTTCAGCTGAAATGCCACGTTATGTTTTAAAATTTTAGTTTCAAATGTTTGAACCCTATAACGTTTTTATTGACTCATTCAACTGCCTACGACTTATCATTAAAAATAATCTGGTAATCAGTTAGGATCACGTGATTTTTTTATTATTTAAAATATAATGTGGTAAAGACGCCAGCACATCAAGCTACTACAATCTGTAAAATTTATTTTAAAGATTTTCAACTTTATCGCTAAAGCATAAGGTTCAAAGTTGATTGGGAAAATTTGACAGTTTCGGGTAGCTTGATGTGCTGGCTTCTGTACCACCGCTAAATTGGAAAAATTACAACAACTTTTGGAGGGCACTGTATCTATGTCTATTCTTCGTAGAGTAGAAATGTAAATGTCCATGCTACACCTGCTAGACATCCGCCACCCCAAGCAGTTCCACGTGACCAGAGGGCTGGATCGTTCTTTGGCCAAATAATTAGCATTGCCATTCAACGTGGCAATGCTGCCAGTCTTCTGGGCACGTTTCTGGATGATAGCGATTCGGACGAGTACTTCGACGCCTAAGTGTCCTTTGTTTTTGTATTTATTTGTACGTATAGTGAGTTAGTTAGTCATTAACACAAAAAAAACTACAATAAAAAAAAACACAAACAAAAAAACAACAACAAAAAAATACATTTACAAAACATAATGACCTAATCTCCACGACATTGTGTGAGCAATGTACTCGTTAGTAAGGAAACAGCATCTTCCATTAACACTGCAGATTGCGTGCTGCCACGCTCATGGCCTTAGTGGCGCCTAATTACTTTGTACAGGCGATAATAGACTGCACTAGTAGTATTTATGTTCGAATATAGTATCGATATTGTGTGTGTTTTAAAAATATTGGCAGAGCAGAGATTGCAAGAATTAGCACTTTACTTTAGAGTTTTGGACGGGGAAAGAGGAGGCCTTTGACGAGCAGAGGTACACATATGCAAAGCACTATATACTTAACCTGCACAAGAACCTAAATTTGCACATCTATTGCATCGTGTTGAAGTGACTTACATCGATATAGAAAGTTGTGATATTGTAGTATTTAAAGGCACTACATAGCAGTGACGGCCCAGTGGTAACGGCCGCGACCAACGAGTTCTAAGTCGTAATTTCGTACCCCGACAGGTTATTTTCATCACCACTACTCTCAAAACGGTGAAGGAAAACATCATGAGGAAACCGGCATGTCCTAGAAGCCATAATTCGAAGACATGTGTCATCTACCAACCCGCACTGGGCCCGCGTGGTAGATTACGGCTCACTCTCACAGGGAGGCGGCCTGTGTCTCAGCAGTGGGAAAATAATAGGCTAATAATTATGTTATTATGCTACAATATCCTCATCTGTTGGTGATACTGAAAAGGAAACGCGTAATAAAAACTGAAAAGCGAAGCTGCAAAGAGATGGCAAAACCAGCAGGATATTCTTATAGGATGGGTGCAGAAGACCGGGAAAAGTAGACAGAAGGGACAGGACGCCTTTGCTCTGCAGTGAGACATAATAATAATTATGTAACAGTGATCCAGGGTACATCCTCTGAACTAGTATGTCCAGGGCGAATGGCGTGGACAGTGCATAAGCTATACAAGGTGCAATAGAAATAACTAAAAACCAACAAAATAAAAAACAACCAAGAATAGCTGATGTATTTCACCTTGTATAATAATGTATAAGTCAATTAGATAGTAACACTGATCGTATTTCGGGATTGTCCTGATAGCATCTGAGGGCATGGTGCTCCCTTGTGCTACGACACTTTGTCACAGTATAAAGACATACAGTATTGTATCTCGGCCGTAACCTTGAAATAAATGCCTACAGCCGCGCGGTTCGTAAACATGCGATAGGGCTGCCCACCTCCAGCATTTTAATTACATTTGCCTACTTTGTGTTTCCATTTAGTTTTGTTATTGTATTTTACTGTTAAATTATTATTATTATTATAGTTAAATCAAACGTTCAACTACAAATAAAATTCAAAATTTGTATATTAATGTTTTTTTAATCTTTCCTATCATCGTCCTATCCTTAACAGAATAACACAGATTGGAATAAGTTAAATAGCAAACATGTATAATATAAAAATTATAATTAAAATAATCTGTTCATTGAAGTAATAAACATATTTAAATTAATGAGTGCAAATAAAAGCAAATATATCAATTAAATTGTAGATTTCATTTCACTCCTTCTTTGTATTCATACAAAATATTAACAATTCAATAAAAACAATTAAATTTTATTCATAAAAGTATGCAATCATTTCATTAATGTTTTGTTATGATGTTGTCACGTTAAACTATCGTCCGTAAATCGACTTTACAGACAACCAATTTTTTTCTAGTATTATTCATACACACAGTACAATAAACAACTATTATTAATAATAAAAACCACGTCTTTGCTTTGAATAATACAAACTAACAAAACACACATGCCCGAGGTTTTAACACCAGCGTACCTACCGTTTAATGATTCATGAACCGCCTATAACTACCTACCTCACTCGTGTTTATCACTTTCCTTTACTCTATTCACTTCATTTATTAATCCAGACATCTATTTTCGGGAGATAAAATGAAATACTTATCCATTAAAAAGACACACATTATGTACCTACCTACAAGTAAGTAAAATTATTTTATAGTCTTACCTTTCAGAGTTTCCAGGTAATGTAAAAAAAGTTATCTCTGGATGCGTTATTGACGAATTCATGCAACCAAAAACAGCACAATATAGCCTACTCGTCATATTAAATAAATATGTACTTGAACTTATTTTTAGTGAAAAAATCGCGCGGTTATTGTTAAAAAAAACAACACACCGTCCGTTCGTCACTGCGGCACAGTCGCGACTGTCTGCATGCCGAGCGCATGCCGTGGTCGAGGCGCGTAGGTATAGTTCGCGTTTCGTCTGTTTGTATGAAGACGACATACTGTATGGATATTATTACCGTGACTTTGTGCTAGCGACCATTTTCGGGGTGTGCAAGTCACCCTCTGCTATTTTATCAGTGTATTTTATATAAAAAATTGGTCAGATAGAGGCCGTTTTTCCATAGTTCTAGATAACCAGGTCACTTTAGCCACCCAAACCCATAATCCAATATCTTTTTTCCCATATCCTGCATTAGTCCTACACCAACCGGGGGTTGTCGTTAGGTGCATTTGCATAGTGCGAACAGGGATAATCGTCGGTTGATGCCTCATTTCATTAAAAACGTCCAACAGACGTCTGCCTGTTGGCTTCGATCCCTCTTACGCTTTCCAAAGGTCCGGGGGGTTCCGTGAAATGTCAAGAGAAAAAATAATAATAACCGGCCTGTATTTTTCCATTGCAGAGCGAAGGCCTTCCTTTCTTTTTTCCACTCAATTCGTTCGTGAGCCAATATGGACCAATCCCTTTTATACGCGTCAAGTTTGTCCCGCCATCCACACCAATACGAAAAAAGAATAAAATGATATTACTCTATCAATGTATTACGGGCATTAAACGAAACGAATGATCCATCACTGACGCCCAACAGTAGTTTACAAGGAACCGTGCCTCATTAACACTGGATCGCGTGCCTCAGAGGCAGACTTGAGTGTCTCTTGATTGCCTCATACTTGAGATAACAATAGCGAAGTACTGTCACAGTCTTGTACAGACATCAGCATATCAAGCTACCCGAAACTGTCAAATTTTCCCAATCAACTTTGAACCTAATGCGTTAGGGATAAAGTTGAAAATCTTTTAAAGAAATTTGACAAATTGTAGTAGCTTGATGTGCTGGCGTCTGTACATATTGTTCTGATGGGTAATAAATGATGAGTAGCTGTCAATTGTTTTATGGTGTAATATTGTTTTGTAGTAGTTGTTGGATTAGGGGTTTACTGATTTGTTCAAGTATCGACATTTTATGTGGCTGTATACGGAGTTTGCCTTAGCTTCTGAGAGACGATGAAAGTTTTATGAACGTGAGATGTTGCGGAACGAAACAACAAGAATTCTTTTACTTTAGTTTTACAATGAGGAAGATTCTTATGTACCTAACTGATTTTCCTAGATAGTGAAGTCCTCCAGACCAGATTTCGTCCATGGCGACTAATCTCGTCAGAGACTAGCCTTCGGCGTGGGAGATATTGTAGTGCACAAGTGTGTTCGCAGACACAGGTGGACTCTCTTTCCTCACGCTCATAGTGGAGTGGGACGATCAGGCGCAAGACTGAGGCGACTACACGACCCAAAGCGCGGGCTTTGTCGGACTGCATAGAAAAGAAAGAGAAGCGCGATGACACAAACACAACGCTGGTAATTTATTGCAAAATATGAAGCAACTAGCTGCGCCCCGCGGTTTTACCTGCGTAAGTGTCGATCCCGTGGGAATATATCGGGATAAAAAATAGCCTATATGTTAATCCAGGATGTCAGCTACCTCCATACCAAATTTTATCAAATTTGGTCCAGCCGATTAAGCGTGAAGAAGTAACAAACATATAAACACACACACACACACCTCACAAACTTTCTCCTTTACGAGTATAATATTAGTGTGATTAATTATTAAAAAAAATCTATTGTTTGGACTAAAAAATTGAGACACTAGTATTTTAGTATGTTGCTTGTAGAATAATCTGGCAAAAAATCATATCTAATGATTGTATGTATATTAGTATGGTTTTTATTGTAAAAAGAAAGTTTTTAGAGGGATCTTCATGATTTTTTTCTATCGTAACAAATTAGTTGTATTATGTTTTCAACACACTATTTACCTAGAATATATTATCCTGAAGAATATCATATATTTTTCTGTTAGACTGACAGTTAACTGTTAAGTTAATCGTATCAAATCCCATTTGTGACGGATTTTTCAGTTTCAGCGAAAAAAAGAAAAATCGCCATCTTATGATTCATAATGATGTTTATGTGACACTAATTTATTTTTATTTATTTACTTAATTATGCATACACATTACACACATCACGATGCAGTATAAAACTGATTTACATCCGTCACCTCACACATCAGGTCCAGTTGAAAACCAGCGTCAGGCACCAGTTGTCTGGCATTTTTGCTGAACTGGGCCTTTTTGGCGCAGCCGTGAGGCACACTTTCCTCCTAATTTCTTACATCGGACTTTGCACTTTTTATTTTTATCTCACTTTTTATTCTGATGTACGACTAATATTTAACTACCTGGTGTATTGTGTGTCTCTTAGTCTGTGCTAAATAAATGTATTTTCTTTCTTTCTTTCTTCTTTATGTTATCCTTTTATGATTCTGCCAAAATGGCCTTTTTAGGCCCCCTGTACTGGGAGTCGGGCCCGAAAACCCGCTTCTTTATGTGAGCGTGTTCCATTCATAGTTAAGGCTCCTACAAACAGGCGCGACACGACACGCGACACAAAGACACCGCAAGTCGCGCAACGAGCGGTTCCTTTATGTCGCGCGCGATTATATCGCGTGTCGCCCCTGTTTGTAGGAGCTTTTAACCTCTGACAACAGCAACTTAACAGCAATCTTAATAAAACGAGAATAAAGATCACTGTGATTTGGACAGTTATGCAAAATCAGAAGTAAAATAACTGAGAAAGGATTGTAATATTATATTTGGAATGTAAAACCCACAGAAAATAAAAATATTTTATAGTTTGAATTATAATGGACATTCAGTATTACCTTACTCTTTCTTCACAATTGCGTTAAAACTTTTCCGACGCCAGATAATTTTACACGAGGAACAATTTTGAAATTTTTGACAGTTCTTCCACACAAAATCTGTCAGACGTCAATTTTATTCCACGAATAAAAATTATCCGTCGATTGAAAAATCAGCCCTAAATGAACTTACTCAGGATTTGAGCTACGTTTTAACTCTTTGATTCACTCAATCTTCCTAACCTTTTCCCAATGTTGGAGTCGGCTTCCAGTATAACCGGATGCAGCTGAATGCAAGTATTTTACATGGAGCAATTGCCTATCTGTCCTCTACAACCCAGTTTTTGGGTAACACAGTACCCCGTCCGAAGACCTTAAGAGCGACGAGACAGACTGGATGTGGATGGCGGAGGACAGGTTGTTGTGGCGAAGCCTGGGAGAGGCTTATGTTAAGCAGAAGACTGCGACAGGCTGATTTGACAATACCCCTTGGTAAGACTACTTGTCAGACTTTTGGGCTTCCGACTATCCGTAACAACTGTTGCTTCACACTCGACACGGTAACAACTGCTTAAAATATTTATATTCTCGACAAGCCGGGTCTCTTCAAGCTATAAAAAATGCATTTTTAAGTACCCACGGCTCGTCTAGAATTTCATTTGATAAAAGCTCCATTTTAATCATACGGACTTTCATAAAACCCTGTACTCACTTTCATGTTTAAAATTATCAAATAACTTCTCCCGCTCTGGGCGATGCGGGAGGGCGTGTCAGACTTTTATTAACTAAAACGCACCCATGTTCCATCAGTTGCCTGTGCCAGGGGCCACGGTATCTCTTTCGAACAGCCCACCCTGGCAGGCATCGGCCTTAGCGGACCTGTTAGTACAACAGTATACCAGTCTGTACCTCTTAGGGAAATATCCGCACGAGTAAACTTCGAGAATTACGTAGGTACTTCTACTTTGCATAGGGAAGGCTTGAACGATGTGTTTGAAGTTACCGAGAGATTTCCATGTTCGAGAACTTGTTCAAATCATTAATTATGTTAATTTGACTTGCCTTTGAAGGGTTGAGAAATTCGTGGCTAATTAGCTGTCATGTGAATCAATGATTTTGCGAGGAAAAGCGGAATTCAGTCTTACGGTTGTTGATTTTGACATGAGAAGTTTTTGATGTTTTTGTATAGCACTTTACCTAAACCTTAAATATTATCAAAACTGAGGTAGTCATGTCACGACAAGTTGTTCGATCACTTTCACAAGTTATTAAGTGTCGGCGCAGCGTGAGCACTGAGCAGTGGCGTCCCAGTGGTAACGGTCGCAACTTACGAGTCCGTAGGTCGTAAGTTCAAACCCAAGCAAGCACTTTAGTTTGTGTAAATTATATTATTACCACTTCTCTCAAAACGGTGAAAGAAAACATCGTGAGAAAATATAATATAAATATAGTATGTCCTAGAACCAAAAATTTGAAGACATGTGACATTTAAAATCCACCAACCCGCATTGGGCCCGCCTGGTGTATTAAGGCCACACAGAAAGAGGAGGTCTGTGTCCCAGCACTGGGAACATTATAGGCTGATCATGCAGCATAAATATCTTCTTCTTCCATATACCTCTATTAGTCATCTTATCAGTCCCTCCTTCCTAGCTACATCATCTTTGACACAGTCCATTCTTAGTCCAACAATGATCTACATTACCACATTTGTAGTGACGACCAAAGATACGTTATTTGAACACTATGTTTGCCTTGTCTCAACAAGGCATTTGAACGAGATTTCATTTAGTTAACTACGCACTTATCCGATCTTGAGACAATACTCATTAAGCTAAATCTAACCCTATCCATTGTCCACTTTAGCTATTAACCCTTTACAAATAAGCCCTTTACTTTAATTACAGATACACCACTAAAGGTCGAGCCCCACTGCTAAACAATTTATTTAAGAGTATTTTAATTCAATCTCAGATTTAATGCCATCTGCATCAGAGTGCTTGAAGAGTCTTCTAATCTTGTTTTGAACTTTTTAGTTGCAAGCTACCATCGAGTTTTGATATGTATTTAATAAAAAACTACCTTTAATCGTGTAAAAATTTTGGAATCGACTACTTAATCCCTTTTGACATCACCTATAGTCAAGGTAAGAAACAATTTTCATTAAAAAAAATACTTATTTGACGTCTAAAATCCGCCATTTTGATTTTATTAATACTAAACATAACCATCGCAAGACCTACGATGAATCAATTGACTCGCGCGTCCAGCCGTTGTGATGCATCGAGGGTATAAGAAATCACTCATACAAAAATACGCGTGAAAACATAACCTTGTCTTTGCCGCCGCGCAGTTGGGTAATAACCCCGTTAATTCAATTTAATTACAGACACACCACTAGGGGTTGAGTCCCACTGCTCGTTATCCGGGGATAAAAGTAATATACAATGTCTCAATTTATGTATGACACAATGTTTAAGTTGAAATAAATATTTTTGTATTTTGTATTTTTATATTCCTGGCTAATCAATCTGCCTAGTCTTTACTCAACTATGTTGGGGTCAGCTTCCAGTCTGATCGGATGCAGCTGAACGCCAGTATTTTATATGGAGCGACTGCCTATCTGACCTCCACAACCCAATTACTGGGTCACACGATACCCCTTGGTAAGACTGGTTGTCAGATTTGGGCTAATGCCTTGGTAAGACTGGTGGTCAGATTTGGGCTAATGCCTTGGTTTCAGTAATGGGCAAATTCGAGTCGTTACACGTAACGACTCGAATTTGCCCATTACTGAAACAGAATATTTACGAAGAAAAATTACGTGATGAAACGGTCGTTTGAGATGAAAATGTGGGTACTTAATTGAATTTTAAGATGATTTGCGAAGTAATTTTGCAAGGTAATGTAGGAAAATAATTTTGTTGTAGAACTTTATGACAAGGTTCCTACTTGATTTTTATTATTTCTTTTGGATATTAAAGTACCCCATTTGTTATGAAATGTTCAACAACAGCATTTTCCGTAATGGTCCTTTTAGGTAATTTATTATTTTGCAGGATTTAATGGTAAATCCGGCAAATAATATTGCCTGGTGACAGAAATAACTACCAGTAGTTGTAGTTCCCCAGACCAGCCTGTTCACTAAGAGCTTTGCTATTATCTTGTTTTCTTGCTACAAAATTTTTATTCACATGATGAACATTATAACAACTACAGTCAAATTACCCCTTAGTTACCCTCTGTCCTAAATGAAAGCGACTTTCGCGCGAATACGGAATTAAGGCTCCTTCAAACAGGCGCGACACGGGATAAAATCACGCGCGACACAAAGGCACCGCGAGTGGCGCAACGAGCGGTGCCTTTGTGTTGCGCGCGATGATATCGCGTGTCGCGCCTGTTTGTAAGAGCCTTTATGTCGTACAAACGCGACTCGATTGATCGCGCGAGTAGGTACTTTATATTCATTCATATACGCGAGCGCGTGGATCGCATATTCACGTAACATTCACTTTCATTTAGGAACACCTTACACTTTATTTCCTTAAACATGATAATGTGCCTCGTCTTAATCATAGGGTGCATAACCTCTTGATAATTAATGAGACGTTTATTAAACAAAACGTTATATAGACTGTGTGACCACGTTTTTCCTCAAACGCGTGTGGTCAATGCGTCACACGACGTGAGTTACGGGAACTACGAGAGACTTACTCATTGCATATTACTTTTCGCGTTTATGTCAGCCTGGTAGCTACAGGTGTTTCCTCGGTAAAGAAGTTAGTGAGTAACAAAGAATTTAATAATTAGTGACATAGCATTAGGTATGGTTGGTTATGAATCATTTATAAGCGGATCGTACCGGGCCCGGCGTTCTATAATGTCTGCTTGCCCCCTTGAGTTCAAGGCGTGAGTTTATGTATGTAGAAGCGGTTAAAGGTACATAAGACAGTCCCCCAAAACGCCCGCCCACCACTTCCTAGTGCTTTTGCTGGGAAAAAGAAGTGGCGCAACAAACTCCCCAGCAGTACACCGTCTGTTCTGTTAGAAAAACTTGATTCTACACAATAGTTGGTATGCAAAGTAATTGACATTTCGGTACCCAGAACATTAACTATATAATTTGCCATATGTCAGCTAGCCTTGCCAATATACCAACAAATACAATGAAAACTATACTCAAGCAAAATATAATAAAAATTAAAAATGTAAACAATACTTAATACCTATACATATAAAAGCCGCCAGGCATAAAGGGCGTGACAGCTTACATATGCAATACTGGGTTATGTTCACATAGCTGTCACTCGAATTCACAAATGATAAACTAGGATCATCGAAATAAAATAAATTAAAAATTAATTACTACTAACAAAACGGTCAGCAAGGTCATGGTCAGTAAGACGACCAGTCACCAACAATAACTATGTAGATACTATTTGCATGTCTGCAAAGAGTATCTACATAGTTCAGAGTCGGTATTGTACGAGTATGCAGTTAGTTTATATACGCAGACAGTAGGACTCCTGAATCAGTCTGGTTACGTCAGTTGGGTTTGTGGTAGATTCTTTCCTTTTATTTCGTTATCATTGAATTAATGAATAACTACCATTAAATAAGCTAATAAAAAAGTCTCAATAAATAATTTTATTGTACAAGTAATTAAAAACTGAAGACCTTGTGAAGACCGCAAGAATCTGCTGGATGCGGGAAGCACAGAACCGGTCGAAGTGGAGGTGCTTGGGGGAGGCCTATGTCCAGCAGTGGACGTCTTTCGGCTGAAATGATGATGAATTAAAAACAAAGCGAAGAGCCCATAGATTATCAAAAAAATTCATATGCATCGCTGTCAACAGTAAAATTGTGCAAAAAGCTTTTTGGCGCAGCCGTGAGGCACACTTTCCTGCTAATTTCTTACATCGGACTTTGCACTTTTTATTTTTATCTTATTATTTACCTGATGTACGACTATTATCTAACTATCTAGTGTATTGTGTGTCTCTTAGTCTGTGCTAAATAAATATATTTTCTTTCTTTTCTTTCTTTTCTTTCTTTCTTTCTTTATAATGCGCAAGTACGCAGCATCGATGGTGGCTCGAGTCATGGCCAGCCCTAACTGAGGGGCAATTCCTATGACTTTAAGTACGTTCACAGTCTGATTTTATTCTCAATCTGTCATAAATACGTCTAATTTGCATACATTTTTGACAAGTTTTTGACATTGATTGCCTGCCGCTGAGATGAGATTTCAGCCGGAATTTGAACGTTTTTAAGTACTAGAATTGCCCTTTAGGTTCTGAAAATGATTGCTGACAGAGTGCACTGTCCGTATGTAATTCACAGTTGTCAGTTACATGTGTCATCGTACAGTGTTGTTTACTAATACTTAGATTTAAGGACAATGTTACTTACCCTATATGAGTCTTCGCTCGAATTAATTATATTGAATTTGAATTACAAAGCAGTCCTGTTTAAACTCAGCTGTTTCGATTAACAATCGAGTCATGAGGTGTTGCTTTGTTTGGTAGTGTAGGGAACTGCGGCTGCTACGCTTACTCATAGAATATCGCTCTTGTTTTATGAATGCCTGGTACATCATTTTCCGGGTAGTGAAATGTATCGGTTAGTTGAATAAACTTATTTATTTATTCGTCATAGTTTACATTGTTCTTTGCACAGCCATTAAAGGTTGTAAATGTATTTTTTGTACGCAATAAACAACAACTAAAAGTTCGTTGTAGCAACAAAGCATACTTACGTTTGGGAGAGGATAACCGGAATATTTGTACTAACATCGTCATAATTCTGGGGAGGTTGTCTCTAAAAGATCGCTCTTAGCGATAAGACCTCCCACTCTGTCACCCTTTGTAAAGTTTCTATATTTGTCTGTAATTTATATGGTGTACATAATAAAGAGTATTTTATTCTATTCTCTATTATATACTCTATTCTATTCTATTCTCTATTATATACTCTTTTCTATTCTATTCTCTATTATAACAGGCTTCTTCTGGGTAAGCTTACTTCATCGTAGACTTTGTCTCTGTCACCTCTGATCTAGACTAGAGTCAAGAGCAAACCCATTTCAAATAAAAAAAAATACTCTATTCTATTTTATATACTCTATTCTATTCTATACTCTATTCTATTCTCTTGCCCTTATCCCAATTTATTTGTGGTCGACGCAATTTATATTTTTCTACCATACTTTTTTACTAGTGATCCTCTTGGTAGTCACCCCCTTTATAGCCATATCATCTTTCACACAGTCCAGCAATCATTTCTTTGGTCTTTTGCCTTCTTCTATTCTCATAGCCATCCTCATTCATATTCAAAACTTTGCTTATTCCTCTACATCACATGCCATTACCACGACACCCGACTGCACACAACTTTTCAGTTACCGGTGCCACTTTATTCTATACATTCCTGTAGTGTAACACTACACATCCTTAGTATTCTATCTCAGCTGCGTGGAATTAACTGCCTTTCATTTATCCCTTTTATGGCCCAACATATGATTCATACAAAACAGAAAGTGTAGTTCTACATAAAAAAACAGAAAGTCTAGTGTAACAAACAAACCAAAAACGGCAAAAATAAAAAGTGAGTTAGCATACTGTCGTCATCAATCAGTGAATTGAAAACAATCGCTTTCCGCTTGTGAGCTTAGGTCCCAATTTATAACTCAGTATCCATGTCCTCAATTTCATAATACTACCTACTACTTTTTTTTTTTGCTATTTTTTAGGTTGGTCCTGACACGTAGACACTCACGCAGGAGGCTGTGTACTGAGTGAAAGTGGCACAAAGAGCTATGGAGCGTCCCATGCTTGTTATAAGGCTTAAAGACCGACTCCAAACGTCTACATCCGCAGACGTACAAAGGTTGTGATAAAACGGGTTATGGAACTCAAATGGAGTTGGGCAGGACACCTGGCAACGCGCAGTGATGGCAGCTGGAATAAGGCAGTGACTGAGTGGCGTGTAAGGATTGAGAGATGAAGTGTCGTCCGGCGGAGAGATGGACGGACGACGTTGTTATCATCGCGGGTAGAACCCGGATGAGCAGCGTGGGGATTGGCACATGAAAAGAAACACCTATGGCTCAGCAGTGGGTGAAGTCGGACTGTGGATGATGGTGATAAAACAATTAAAGTCGCTTTGAGGACAAAATCGCGAGCGTTTAACACTTGGCGAGAAAGTGTTGCAAGTATCTGACGCTTGAAAGTCAAATATCGCGGGTGTCTGTTACTTGGCGGGAAAATGTCGCGAGTGTCTGTCACTTGGTGGGAAAATACCGCGACTTTCTTTCACTTATCGGAAAATGTCACTAGTGTCTGTCACTTGGCGGTAAAACGTCACGAGTGTCGTAATAGTAGATTGTGTTATAACTTCATAATGGACCAAAATAACGTATAGAGAGCGAGAGCGATTGTTTTAATCCAGAGCGAAGTGAAGGATTCCAGAACAGAATCCTAAAGGATGATTTCTACCAGACGGCTCGCACCGCATCGGATCGGAAACCAACGGATGCGGCGACAGCCGCTCGCGTCCGGCAGCATGTCGATGCATACGATCGGCTCCGTACCGTTGCTTGCGAATGTATTCGTTTCTGCGCCTAGTCAAATAGTTTCATTCCTACCGTGTTGACATGTTCTAATTTTTTAAAATGGTAATTTAGTATTGTTGGGTATTGCATTAGAAAAGAAGAAAACAATCATAAAATACAGAAGAGGAAAAGAAAAATTGGGACGGTAGCCGAAAGGATTCGATCTGATACGACAACAGGCGAACGGAGCCGTACGCGCGTCGCAGCATAGTTTCGGAAGACGCCCGCGGTCAAGCTGATGTGCGGGGCTTGGAAATATAGACTATGTACACGATTTAATATCGTTTAACGATTGTAAAATCCCTTCCGATCCGATGCGATGCGAGCCGCTTGGTGGAAATCATCCTTAAGTGAAGCGAGAGATTCAAATCACGTCGCTCGAGGTTAAATAATTTTAGTACCGTGTGGCACACCCTGCTTTTCATCCCCCTCTATGAGAAAAATAAATAAGAGATGCTTTTAGTAATGACGAATATTTATTTAGTTACATAACCAAATTACATATTAATATTAGATACGTTTTCGCAATTTTGGAAGTTTATTGTGACTGTTTTGTTGGGAACAGAAAATGTCGTTGACTTGTTTATCACTTGGGTCTTGGGTATTCATAATAACTTCATACTCTGATTGATGATCATGTTGAGTCAATGGTGACATTTCACGCTGTTTTGAAGTGGATGGCCGCGGCGACCAAGGTTGAATCGTGGATCAACTGAGGAAACTCCTTGCTCAAACTTTTTAATTAAATAGTGTTCCAAATACAAAAGTAATTTCGTCACTGATAATAAGTGCGCCGGAATGACCCATTTTGCTCGCACTTATTGAGGAACCCTTCGGTTCTTTTCGAATAGATGGGATGAAAATAGTAGATTTTACAACAAGTGCACAAAACAAACCATTTATATCCGAGACTTTTAGCAGCCCGAGCCGAAGGCGAGGGCTGATAGTAATGTCGAGGATAGAAATGGTTTTGTGGACGAGTTATAAACTCTGCTTTTCACTTCGATTGCGAGGAAATAAAACAGTAGTATAACATAACATTTATTTAATTAAAATTCAAAGTAAAATTAGAACAGTTTTGAATACTGAAGGAAATTATTTTTTTTTTAAATCTTACGACATTGATATTAGGCTGCAGACCTATACAGCCTACTATTAAATTAATTTTGTAATAATAATTTTCTTAAATCAACTAACCTACCGTACTTGAATTAAAATTTTAATATCTATTATATCTTAAAAAACACATAAGGCAAATAAATTAAAGTAAATATTATATAATAACAAATTCTATCTATGAACTTCTTATTGCATTTGGCTGTATGGCTCATTTTCTTTGCCTTAATATAATACATTTATGAGTAGATACGTTAATGCCCTTGTGCACAAAATTCGATTTTGTGCAGCCTATACCCTGCACAAAGAAGCACTTTCAGAGCATGAGAAGTGAAAAAGTTATTTGTTATTATTTATTAGATAGAAAGGAGGCAAATAATAACGAATAACTTTTTTGAATTGGATTTGCTATCTTTTGGATCTCCAAAAGATAGTAAATCCAATTCCCGTGCACAAATAAATAAACTCGTAATCCAGCTTTTAAAGTCAAGTTTTTATCCAATTTCCTAGCTAACTGACCTCTTAAGATATGCGAGTACTAGGGTACCATAGCGGTGCAGCATCTGGGGGCTATCGATTCAATTACCGCGCTCTCTGCATATTCAGTGGAATTAGCTGCATGCGACTAGTGCTATAATGGGTTTTTTGATTTAGTTACTGTGCTGGTTTATGCTTGCCTGGTAGCTATAAGGTCATTTATTAGAATTAATGTTGTTTATATATTATTTCTGACTGTTGCATTACCTCAATCAAATTCATATTAGGAAAACTGTCAAACGGCATTTTTTTATAACATATGTTCACGCCAGTATTATTAGCAGTAGCTACGGACACCAATTTTTTTCTTAGGATAAAATATAGGCAGGGCAATATCTGACGTTGGTAAAATCAACCCCTTAAAGGGATTACAGGACCTAAACGCAAAAAATGCAAGTTTTAGAACCTATAAAAGTATATGATCGACTACAGTAAACAAAATCAGAAAAACATATGATACTTTTCAGGATATGCTAGGTAGATAATGTGTTGAAAAAATAATACAAATTTGATATGATAGAATAAAATCATGAAGATACCTCTAAAAACTTTCTTTTTACAATAAAAACCATACTAATATACAAACTTATCATTGTTATTTTTCGTCAGATTTTTCTACAAGCAACATACTAAAGCAAGTGTTTTAATTTTTTAGTCCAAACAATAGATTTTTGTAAATATATAATCGCTTCATATTTTGCAATAAATTACCAGCGTTGTACCATCGCGCTTCTCTTACTTTTCTATGCAGTCCGACAGTGACCACGCTTAAGGTCATGTAAGCCCCTTAAGTTACGATTTCCTTGAAGATCGGTGGCCGCCACATAACGGCCGCAGTGACAGCTGTCATGAAAATGATGGCAGTGGGGTTTGACTTTACGGTTTCAAAAAACGGTCTCTAAGAAAACACACCAATGTACTATGATAAATAACGTTTCAGTGACGTCACTCGCCGATAAATTGGAGACGCTACGTGGCGGTCACCACCCTTTTAGGAAACCATAGCTTTAGCTAGATAAATATTTACAAGCACTTGTTTCTGTGTTTCTGTGTGTCGTCATGTTCGTGAACGGGCACCGTCGGTTGAGACTGGTCATTTCTTAACTGCCAAGGCTTATTTTTAATCTTATATTTTGAAATGTTTCTTCATTTGTGTTTTTTTTTTTACATTGTTCTCGCATATAGAAGCAACAATAATTATGTACCCACGATTTGTAATATCTTGATTTAAAAGAGTGTCCATGGAGTTTCTTGCCCGTTCTTCTCCATAGAGATCTACGTTTTGGAATGGGCAACTAGCTTCAACTTTCTGACTAACTGACGGACTATTTTAATTTTGACAATTCAAAAGTGCCTGTACAAGGTTTAATTGAAATAAATGCTTTGAGTTTGAGTTTGTGGGATATAAAATATTCCATTCTTTTTTTCAAATAATAAAGTAATCAGATACAAGAATAAGAAATAATGCATTAATTCTGTACAGACGCCAGCATGACATCAAGCTACTACAATCTGTGAAATTTCTTTCATACTTTTTCAACTTTATCGCTAAAGCACAAGGTTCAATTTGATTGGGAGAAATTGACAGTTGCGGGTAGCTTGATGTGCTGGCATCTGTACCACCGCGTTGATACAAGATTTGGCATTTAACAATCACTGGCAGCATCTGGGAAAGCAAGCTCTCATTTCTTTATTACAGAAAGAGGACAGCTAAAAACGAGGTAGGGAGGAACGAGCAGTGAGTGCGCGGCGGCGACGAGCGGTTTCTCGCTGGTATGATCATGTGCTAAGCGTGAGTCCCTCAGCGATTGTTCTGCCCGCCAAGCGAGCGTCACTGAGCGAATTCCTATTATCTTTGATAGTTGTCGTTGCGATAAACGAGTACTCGCGACCGCGCGGTGGTGTGACATTCAGCGATCAATTGTTAATATATGTATGTATCTCTTTTACTTACACACCTATAATCTTTTGTACGTTTCTTGAGCGAGAAAATCGTTTATAGATAGTCGCATCCGTATGGGACAGGTACCTTCCTTAATGGGTAACAGAATTTCAGAGAAATTTGGAACATGAGAATTCCATCAATATTTTACAACAACGTAAAACTGCAGCTCATCAAAGAATAATAGCCAACGCCTCTCAATACAAATCCTTTCACCATTTTAAATCATAACAATAAAACTCGGATTTCACACGAATCGCGACAACCACATCCATATACCGCCACGATATCACGGCACACACGTATTTTAATTAAGTCCGTGCAAGGTAATTTAAAACTTAAATGACCAGATTCGCCTCCAAATTAACTGGGTTTTCATAACTTTGCGGATATTTTAGTAAAATTTTCATATGAATCGTTAGTCTGCGGTTAGATAAGCTAGTTATTAGCAGCTTATTTCTAAGTACAGTTGGTTCTTGTTACGTGTTCCAAAAGTGTAAACAAAACAAGGAAGAAATCATACTCACCGAATAAATTTACATAAACACGCCTTCCAAAGGGGGTAAGCAGATACAGAACACTACAGTATTAATGCGTAAACGTTATTATAGTTTTGTACCTGTGTTAATTATTCAGAAAGTGAAATAATAACTGATTTGATGTAGCATCGTGTTTTATTGTAAATCTGCAGTAAGGATTCCGTACCACTGAATCGAAATGATGACGGCACTATCGCTCAGTTATCATATCTCAGTAATTTCTGGTGCAAGCGGGCAGTAATGTTCGTAATGTTTCGTTTCAGTATTACAAATGACAGCAATTCCCTACAGCGATACTTTTAGTGGCCCTCGCAGAAACGTTGGGAAACCTGCCAAGATGGGCCCGGAAGTCAAGCAAAGTAAAGTACAGCTACTTTTAAAAAGTAAGGAAGTTGGAGAATTATTAATTAGATTGCTATTGAAACACCAGAGTAAATATAACAAGTATTTCTCTTTTGACGAATTTTCTTTGAAGAAGAACTTCTCATTGTCATAAACCGGACATAACCCAGATTCCGGTCACTACCATCCATTCATAGTTATTTTACCTCTGATTTTGCATCTCTGTCAATATTACAGTGATCTTTAATCTCGTGACAATAAGGTTGCTGTTGGCTTGCTGCACTGTCGAGTCTGTCAAAATAAAATAATCTTTATTGTTGTTGTCATAAGGTTGCTGTTGGGTCGCTAACTGTGTAAAGACTGTACAGTTAAAAAAAACCATAAGCCGTCATTTTTATTTTACTCCCATGGGAAAAAAGCGAGAGTTTATGGAGGTACGCCATTGTAAGAACCCGCGTGGATCAAACCGAAACCCCACACTCAACAGTCGCGCTGGCAAACAATAGAACATCGATGCACTTAAAAAAAAATCAGAGGTAACATAACATCACGCCTGTATTCCGTAAAGGGTTAGGCAGAACTGTTCCGTAGTACGTCTACATTACGCCAGTCATATTGAAGTCCCATGTAATAGAGGCGAGCCTATTGCCATCAACTGGGTACAAATTCAGACTCCCGGCTGCTACTGAGAAGTTCCTGAAGAAAAACTAAATAACACTGCTCGACCTCGGAATAGAATCCAAGACCTCATGTTCAGCAGTAGCGCTTGCGACAACTAGACTATTGAGGCAATCAGAGAGCACAGAGAGCAGTGGTAAATAAAAAGTCAATCACCGGCTGTCGCTGAAAACCAGCGCTGGGGCTCTGTCTCGTATAGAGTCTTAGCATTATGCTGAGCGTTGGCCGTTTTGCGTAGATGTGACGCATACTTTCTCCCAAATTGTTATTTTTGCTTTTCTGTTGTTTGTGTTTTTATTTTTATGCGTCAAGTTTGCCGCAAATAAACATATTTTCTTTCTTTCTTCTTTCTTTCAAAAGTAAATAAACCGTGAAACAACCCGTAGTTCCCGTGGTCGCGTGGTTTTATTGAAAATACTAGCTACTTCCCGCGGTTTCACCGCATAAGTTTCGATCTCGTAGCAATATTGGAATAAAAACTATCTTATGTCCTTTCCCGGGACTCAAACTATCTCTATACTAAATTTCATCCAAATCGGCTCAGCGGTTTAAGCGTGAAGAGGTAACAGACAGACACACTTTCGCATTTATAATATTACTAGTAGGTACGGATAGTGTGATTATGCAGCAAATATTAGAATTCATCCTAATGAAAAAGGGTTCATCGCATATTTTATCAAGCCTGCATATACCTTTCCGATGCGAAATATCTGTGAGTGCATTATTAATTAAGTGGTATTCATTTTATGAACACGAGTTTAATGGAACCGTTAATTGGTACATAGTAATTAATATTATGTTGATGCATGTGTAATGAGGTTATACACCGAGAGCTCTCGTCGCAAAACACGTTAAGCCGTTGGTCCCGGTTGTCATTCGTAGATCAGAACAGAACAGAACAGTCGAACGAACAGTCGAACAGTCGTTACGGGGAGTCAAAAGCCCAAAAGGTTAGACGACCAGTCTTATCAAGGGGTAACAACCTTGTAGCTGGGTTTTGGCGGTCATATAGACAGTCGCTCCATGTAACTAACATATTCAGCTGCAGGCGGTTGGACGTGAAGCCGACTCCAACATAGTTGGGAAAATATTAGGCAGATAATAAAGAAAGGAATCATAGCTTGAAGAAAAGCGGTGGTACATTTTTTTTTTCGTTATTGGCTAAGTGAGCGCCGTAGGCCCCGGCTGTAATTCTTGGATCTTTGACAGTCTTTACGGGTCGTTAGAAGCCCGAAAGTCTGACGACCTGTCTTATCAAGGGGTATCGCCAAAGATTATCTAGGTTATATTCTGTTTGAGTATCGTGTTACCCAGTAAATGGATTGTGGAGGTCAGATAGGCAATCGCTCCATGTAAAATACTAGTATTCAGCTGCATGCGGTTGGACTGGAAGCCGACCCCAACATATAGTTGGGATAAGGCTAATGATGTTGATATGTAATGAGGTTAGTGTTACTATCAAATCTCATTCATTTTGTTTGTGGTTTCTCGGATGCGTTCAGTTTTTCATTTAATTTTCTGTTTAGGTGAGCTAGAATAAAAGTATTGTGTACAGGAAATTCTCTGCGGAAGTTCTTAGTAGCGACACGAGTGCTAGGAATTGTGGTCAGTATTGACAATAGGTTTATTACGACCTCCATAGATTGTACTAGCTAGTGTCAAGACAGTCGCATTTCGTGTGAAGTCAGGGCAATTAATTGCTTATGCCAATTGTGGGTGTTTTATTATTTTTTTTTTTTTTACTCGCGATTTCCTCCGTGTGAAATATCCCGGCCGCATCACATCGGCTGCCCGCGCCATTATTTCGATTTTACTTATCGTTATTTCTTACACACTTAACACACTAACACTGACACTTTAACATCACGGTAAAATTACCGTGATGTTAAAGAGACTTACTCTAGAACTGGGCTATCAAATGCAAAAACAATTTTTCAAATCCGACTTGTGGTTCCAGATATTAGCGCGTACAAACAAACTCTTCAGCTTTAAGGCTCCTTCAAACAGGCGCGACACAATGGCACTGCAAGTCGCGCAACGAGCGGTTACTTTGTGTCGCGCGCGATTCGCGTCGTGCGTAGTGCCTGTTTGCAGGAGCCTTTATTATTAGTATAGACAAAAATATGGCAAGCAAATCCGATTTTGAAAGTAAATGAATTGGTTTTGAGGTGGCCGAGAAGGGGCTCCTTTGTACTCCTTTAATGAGGAAGGCAAGCGCTCGGCACAACATTTATTTAGGAAGGGCATAGACAACCCAAGCGTCGCTAGAAGAGGACCATAGTGTTTTCTCTATGACATGACTATTTAAGGTGTATACACACAAAACAATTGTGAATGATGAAAAACGACAACTGCAGACACAAATAAAAGTCCACGATACACACAGTATAATAACCATAGCTTATTCTGCCTATAACGTTCCCCTTGCTGGGAAAGCCTCCTCTATGTGAGAAGAAATGGGCCGTAATCCACCACCAGAGACCAGTGCGGGTTGGTAAATGTCACATATCTTCGAATTTTAAGTTCTAGAACTTTCTTCACGATTAAAAAACAAAACATACAGTTGAGGAAAACGACACAACAGTTGAACACAGTGTAGATCTTGTTAGATTCGGATCGGTATTGGACAAACAAGTTGCGGTGTTACAGCCTTTTCATTCAACTACCAAAGTATGACAGTTATGATTTTCTAGGAAAAAATGTTAGCAGTCAATTTGTTAGGCAATTAATTTCGCTACCTTTGTAAATGTTGCATATCTGTTTGATTGAAGAGGTTGACCACTATTGGCAGCTCATTTCAAGCTAACTTCACCTACTTAAGTTTTCGCGGTGAGATTTCTATATAATTGATCGGCTGGTGGAATGACTTCACTTCACCTTTCCACCGTGACATTTTTACGGAATAGTTCGGCAGTTACTCGACCAATGTAAACGCTCCTCAGACCACAGGTACACGCAGGACAGGTGACCGCATGTAGTAAATTGTGGTGGTACAACCGTACAAAACTCATATAATACGTTATTATGCGGTTTGGACTCACTGTCGCAATAAACTATTACGTATATGAAGTGTGTGACCATGTATTAGTTACGTTTAGCTTATCTACAGGATAGCAGGTACAATCTGCCAGCACATCAAGCTACTACAAATCTGACAAATTTCTTTAATAGATTTTCACCTTTATCGCTATAGCATATGGTTCAATGTTGATTGGGTAAATTTGACAGTTTCGGGTAGCTTGATGTGCTGGCGTCTGTACATCGACATGCAACCAGTTACTACATGATTCAGCATGTCGATTCTGTAAAAATCTCACCGTGAATACTTGCGTGGAGTGAGCTGTCAGTGTCATCCCACTGATGCTAGGGATTGACCATGCAAACATTTACAATCATAAAAGAGATTTTAATAATATTTTTTAATGCTAATCCTATTGATATTTTTATATAATTCAAAGCTAGTATTTTAGTGGTCAAAACATTCGCCAGCGCCTAACGCGCTTGCGCGGCGTGAAATATGGCTCATTCCGAATTAAGTCATCATCGCTCACATGAATAATTTGCTTTCCGATTTAGATAAATGACCACTATGGCAGCTGAGAGTCAGTAATATACCTATTCACTTGAATAGTTACTCATGGTTGGATTATAGTATTTATTTGTGTATACACCACGAATTTCCTCTTCTTTGGTAAGGTGGCGACTGTAGCCAGAAGCACAATTTCGAAAATGCCACGTTAGTTTAAAGATCGGTGATAATTATTAATTTAGGGCATGGTCGGTCGTCGGCGTTATCGCAAGATGGCACATGCCATGACTTCATATATGTCGATTCACGGGACATCGTTATCGCGTTCACGTAATTCAGAAAAGGGCCCTAATTGACTATGACCACTTAATGATTCATTACTTCGAAACCACGTCAATTCCTTAATAACCTAATCACTACATCTGCTATTACCGTATTCTCTATGACACAATGACCGAAACCGGTTTGAACTGTCAAAATACCACGCTTGACAACCGTACGGCGTGGTAAGATTATGCGGGGAATAATAGATAAATACCATACAGCAGAATTGGGGTCAAGGTGTAAGCACGCTGTAGTCGATTACAGTGCAATTCGGAATGTACCATATATCACTCCACTCGAATCTCGTAACCATGGCAACACCACCTCGGCGTCAACACCTCCACCAGCCGCGTTTTGATTGGCGAATACGTCGTCTTTTTCTACTTTAGAGTTACACATTTTGAAAATCGCTCAACGAAAACTTTGCTTAATCTGCCCCTTGGCAGACTCTAAGGCAGGGTCGCCATGAAATGTTGGGGGTTCAAGGGTCGTTAGAATTAGACAACCAGCTTGATAGAATGTACTTTAAATGAAAATCTAGTGAATTTATGTTACAATGCGCATTGATGTAAACTGTTTACTTATATTCTAAAGGAGTGTACTTACTACGTTATGCACTATTAGGGACCATACATACACTTCAGGGTTGACACCAACCACTTCTTCATTTAAGGGTTACTAGAGGTGCAGTGCAAACACAGGCGCGCGATGAGCGATAAAATATTTGCACTTATTTGACGTTGGTATTGCATTTTCCTAATGTTCTTATACATGACGCCTTACAAGTTAAATATGTAAAAACAAATCTCTAATGTGATAATGAGTGACTAACGCGCAAGCGCGGCGTGATCTTATCACTTCACCTTCACTCCACCCGATTCACGACATTAAATGTCGTGAATCGGGTGAAGTGAAGGTGAAGTGATCACGCAATCTGCAATGTGATAATGACAGTGATTAACGCGCAAGCGCGGCGTGATCTTATCACTTCACCTTCACTTCACCCGATTTACGACATTTAGTGTCGTGAATCGGGTGAAGTGATCACGCCACACAAACTACGTGGGATTACATTCTATGGTCCGTCAGCTAGGCATCCGTTAGCACTCGATGACTTGACACACTCGGTTATCTCTTCTAATTCAATAGATTTGGGTTAATAACAACGCTGAACATCGTCGCAGTCTTTACTAGACTCGATCTACAATTGCTCATAATAACCAAACAATGTCGATGCGTATTTTCATCAGTCTAGCTGTCATAAACGTGAATGTTTTAATTTTATTTACTGTTCGTGCGTGACGCGCTCGCGCCTCAGTCTATATAAGGACTTACTAGACTAGGGAAAAAATAAAAAAAAAACAGGATTGAGATTCTGACTGCGCTTCTGTTTTGCTATTTTATTGTAAGTAAAACCCCACAAAATATTAATGTTTTGACCACTAAAATACTAACTTTGAATTATATAAAAATATCAATAGGATTAGGCTAAAAAAATATTATTAAAATCTCGATTATGTTTGTAAATGTATGCTTGGTCAATCCCTAGTATCTGGTAAGATGACACTGACAGTTCACTCCACGCTCACTTCACCTAAGTTTTCACGGTGAGATGGTTACAGAATCGCACTGCAGTAATTACATGATTCTGAAAAATCTGCGTACATTTTTCGTCAGTATTAAAAAAATATGTAATTAATAAAAAATATTTTAACCGACCGAACAGTTGATTTTTATTTTGAAAAACGACGAAAATTTTCTACGCTAGTATGACTGTGAAAATCGCATCAAAATAGCAAGGTCATTCTAGGGTCTAGAATGTCCTTGCTATTTTGATATATTAATTATTAAACCCTACTTATAATAAAATAAAAACGATGTTTTGTCAAGTCGTGTAAACCATGCGAAGCAGTGGCGGGTCGCTAGTATACAATTTACAACACTTCATGATATCAGATACATCTACTGTTGGTTGGAAACTATGTGGGCTGTCATCTTCCGGCGAAAGGTTGAATTTCAAACTTACAGAAAATGCAAGTACAAAAATTACATTGATGCAAAGCGAAATTGACTTTCTGGTAAGAATATTTATTTTAAGGGTTCCGCCGCGTACTTCAAAAGGAAAAACGGAACCCTTGGGCCGGTTTTTTGATCCGTGGTTAACTCGACCAATTGTTAAAAATAGTAACTAATGGTCAACTGGGTCAACTTATAGTTAATTATTTGACAATTCAAAGACAAACAATAATAATTGATCAAAAAACACATTTTCCAAAATTTTACCATTAGGTACTTACTCCTTTTAACAATTGGTTGAGTTAACTACGAATCAAAAAACCGGCCCTCATACGATCATTTCATTGTTCGTCCGTCTGGCTATCCGTTCCTTTCTCTCAGGAACGCGTGGAGTTATCATGTTGAAATTAATATCAAATACTTAGGGCTGCAATCCCTTGAAGCAGTGAAAAAAATCAAAATTTTAAGTCAAGGCTATCAAAAGATACGGGCGTTTATGTTTCGTTTTTTTTTGCTGTGCCCGACAGGGTCCATATTGATCTTTTACTTTGTAATACCATCTATGTAATACATGGAAATGGAATGCAATAAAGAATTAGTTTATGCGGCATATTTTAACACTCGCAATGGAATCAAAACCTATAGGATACTTCCCGTTGACCTAGAATCATGTAATTTGGCAAGAAGCAATATCATGTATCACAAATAAAGGAAACAATCCGAAAACCGTAAATTTGTAGTTACATTCCTAAAAATTTGCGGAACCCTCGGTGCGCGAGTTAGACTCGCACTTGACCGTTTTTTTTTACTAGTTTTTGCCCGTGGCTTCGCCCACAGTAATATTATCCCTCTGCAGGGCAAAACTCTCTTCTCATACAGAGAAGGCACGAGCATTGATCACCAGTATCACCACGCTTGCTCGGGCCGGGTTGGTGATTTCAGACTTATATTGTAAGTTTCCTCACGATGGTTTTTTTTTCCGATGTTTCAGTGACGTTCAAGATAAACTTAGAAAGAATATATGAATTGATAAAAATCACATTAGTTCTTGCCCGGATTTGAACCCACAACCTTGTGCATCGGTGTTAACCACTGCACCATCACAACAACAACAACAATTATTAGGATAAGCTTTATCAATGAAGTTCCTATTTTCAGCCGTAAACAGAAGACGAATTAGCAGGGGATCGAGGGGAAGTGAAGAGGGGGGGTTTCAGGGGATCAGACCGGAATAAATCGTTTATTTTCGCAAGTCCATTCGCAAATATTGCGCAACCATTTTCGATTCCCAATTAATACGCTGAATCCACAGTACATCACAACATTGATGTCATTTAATAATATTTCACATAAATATTGTTCCAGTACGAAATATGGAATTGCATTAAAATCATTGGATGTGCAATAAATTGGACATCAAAGGGATATTTACGTCAGCGAAGAGTTTTGTGTTGTGTTCAACTGTTTTTGGGTCAAGACTGCTGGATAGGGCTGGCACGAAAGTGTTTGTGGTTTTTCAATAATAAAACTGTTAATTATTGTTATCCTTTGTACCTTTTAATAATAATCAACATCATTTCAGTCGAAAGACGTCCACTGCTGGACATAGGGCTCCCCCCAAGCATCCCACTTCGACCGGTTCTGTGCTTCCCGCATCCAGCGGATTCCTGCGGCCTTTACAAAGTCATCGGTCCACCTTGTGAGAGGCCTTCCACACTACGTCTTCCGGTACGCGGTCACCACTTCAGAACCTTTTGACCCTATCGGCCATCTGTTCTGCGAGCAATGTTGCCCTTTTTGTTTTTGTGTGAATATTGTGTGCCTTACAACCTGGGTCAAATGAACTTATTTTCTTTCTTTCTTTACCTACTGCCACTTAAATGTTTGGCAATTCTTCGGGCTATGTCGGTTACCTTGGTTATCCTGCGGATCTCTTAATTTCTAATTCAATCACCTTGTATTACACCAAAGACATTTCATGTCAAATAGGTTGCCAAGACTTATACTACTGATACCTACCGCTTTGACTGTTGAAAACTTATCACATCTAGTGTTAGCCAAGCCCTTAGTAGAGTACGTTTTATTGAGCTTGGTTTTAATGTTGATACCATATAGCTAAAAATTAAAATAAAATAAAACTCTAAAGGAGAGGAGATTATTAAACGTATTTATGTGTGATTGACTGAGCTTAAACTTTATTTTTTATTATAAAAGGAATTCTGAAATGAAGATTCAAAAGATATTTGCAATTATATTTATCTCAATCGAAAGATGTTTCTATCTGCTTACTCGACGTAGTACGAGCAGGATGTAAATTCATACAACATTGTTTAACCTCCTAATTACCACCTAATTCGACATGAAATAATTAACTTTACTTACATGAACTGGTTTAATACTTCAGTTTATTAAATTAAAAATTACCAAGACATAACCCAATTCAAAGTAATCTATTTTCTTTTGTAAATAAAAACTTTTTGTGTTTTTCAAACAGTTTCTATAAACCTCTTTTATGTCCGCCTTTTTAGTAATTAAAAGATAGGGAAGGTTTGTAGCAGTTCTGATTATTATCTCTTCCTGCCCTGGGTACAAAATAACGAGAATTAAAACTAAAGGAAACAACTAAAGAATAATATTGTTTCAAATACATAGGTTAGTATTAGTATTGCATTTCAATAAACTATTCACTTCCAAAAAACAATACAAAGCATCGAGATATAAGTACTAAGGTTTTAGTTTTTTTCTTATTTTAGCATCGTTTTCATATTTTGTGTCGAGATGACAACTGACTGTTCTTAATATTGACACACAGCCAAAAGGTAGAAGCAGACCACCGGATATATGGTGGTCAACTGTTGCGAAGGACCTAAAATCTGTAAACTTTATCACCTGAGACAACCCGGGACCGACTGGCGCAAATGCACAAGGAGGCCCGACCCTAGATAAACTGGGAAAAGTGCAGGAGGAAGAAGACGTTACGTGTGTCTAAACTGGCAAAGAGTGATACGTGTTAGAAGAGTTAATTTCAATTTACGTACGCGAAACAGATATGTAGTACAATATAAAGAGAACTTATTTTAGTTTGGCTGACTAAATTCTTGATCCAAGAAATGTAGCATAACCCTAGCCAAAATGCAAGCAGACGCAGATTGTCAACAAGAATAATGTGTCAGATAAATGTAGGTCCGACTCACGCACACAACCGTACAAACATGGTACCTACATATTATAGTCTCTTCCAAAAAGTATCAGATAAAACAGTAAACAAACCCTGTTCAGGTTATATTTCAAATGTAAAAAATGAAATAAAATGTTTGATTGTTGTTGTTGATATTTTAACACTTTTACACGTCAATATTTTAAAAATCGATGACTCCAGCATTTCCTAGCTGACCTATCCCTGAAGAGAAACGATGAAACAAATTCTGAGGTCGTGGTCTCTTCTAAAGTCCAAACATTATAATTATTATTGGGATTGTATGAGAGTCTTTATATGTATAACAATGCAGGGCCATGACACAATCACTCACTAAATGGAAATTAGTAACGCACTCATCAGTTTTATGAAGATATTTAACTTTATATCCTACCATTACATCCAACAATTATTGTTTGAATAACATTATTAAATTGTTAATGGAAAATCATCGATGAAAAATTAAAGTTACAGAATTGACCTCAATTTTCAAATGAAAAACATTTTTACGGTGAATTAAAATTAGAATTTTTGGTTTAAGTATTCAAATAATCAAATCAAAGCACTCAATTTGTAAGTGGCACAACAAATTATTCATCCACCAACAGGTACGTTTTCCTATCCACTTGTTTACTTTTTCACCAGATACTTTTCAAACAGACCATACACAAGGATATTTCACACACACACACATATAAACGTAACTGAGGGAAAGTTATATTTGTGTGTGTAATGTTTATAAACCTATATGTAGTAGGTAGTGCGGGCGTGTTGTGTATATGCAACTGTGCATTGAGATTATCATGGATTTTGGAACTTCAGCGTCTTTGCATTTTTCTGCGTTATGTATCCAGTTAGAAAATTAACTGACTATTAAATTGACACACTGCGTACATTTTACGTGTTATAGATATTTCATTCGACTGTCAAGGAATGACAGTTTTGAATAATAACTGGACAATTTCCAGTTGGTTTTCAATTTGATAAACTATTGACTCTGTCTTCCTACCGAAAACCGCATCATAATCCTATGAAAACTGCTTCCTATGAACACTGCATCAAAATCCGTTGCGTAGTTTACAAGAACGACGCGGTCACACAGAGAGACACAAAAAGCGACTTTTATTTTTATTATGTAGGTAATAGGTAATACGGGCTGGTGTCCGCAACTCCACGTCAATGTGCGTATTACTCTGAGTACAAAGTTCGAAGTTCCTTCAACTTTTAATACCCGACCATCAAATGTTCCGAGTTGAACTCAGAAGTTGCTCATTGTGGTGGGATCAATACCTACTTGTTAGGCACCACTCAATAGATAGGTACAGAAGTCCGATCACTGAAACTCGTCTTGAAAAATATTAAAGCAACTTATGTAAATGTTTTCACTGTGATATAATGATTTCAATCAATCTACAACGCCACATGCGGACTACGCATCAAACTGACGTCACGCCACATCCTGCATCGCGCAAGCGAAGTTTACCGCGCAGTATAAACAACGTCCCGACATAAATCGTTGGGCAGTTGCCCGTGCCCACCAGACACAACAGCCGTCTGGTCGGAGGATCCTCCCTTTTGGATGAATGAATTACCAATTTCCCTTTTCTTCTCGTAATTTCAAGCTTTAGTTTGCATGTACCTTAGTACACGTCTAAGTTTGATGCCTTGCTAACCTTCTGTTATTTCTTATTTCATTTGTTTGCTGAACGTTGCCAATAAAGACGGAATGCCGCCTTTGATACTTTAAGAAAAACGACGAAAATGGGAAAAACTTTGCATTTTATTTTCTAAATGGAGAGAAAGGGAAGAAATTTCGCGAATGTTACGATTTAATGTCGGTTAAATGGCTCAATTTTTAACATAATAAGATGCGCGATGATGTATATAATTATAAACCATAAAAAAGAATGTCTGCTTCTGTACGGACATTTTTTCAGGTTATTCTTAAACTGAAGTATTATTTGAGCTAAATAAAATATTTCACGAGACAAGTCTACGACGTTGGGGACAGACCGATGCGCCTCAAGTGGAGTTGGGCAGGACATCTAGCTACACGAAGAGATGGCCGATGGATTAAAGCTGAGACCGAATGGCGGCCAAGGTTCGGCCAAAGAAATCAGGGCCTTGCAAAAGCGCACTGGGTTAACGATATCGTCAAAGTCGCGGGAAACACCTGGATGAAGGACACGCGGATCGGGGAAGTATGGTAGAAGAAAGGGGAGGTCTGTACCCAGCTATGGATGATTCCGGGCTGAAATGATGTTGAAAACATTTCACAGACTTCAAAGCGAAGCATGAAGGGCTTACGATAGTTTAATTCAAATCAAAAATATAAACATCAGCACTTTTTTATTACAGGTTACAAAAGACTGCCCTCAAAACGACGGCCCTTTAATCCTCCGATTCCTAGTGTTTTATAGCTGGCAACATGTGGCACAAGCATATCCTGTATTGCGTACTTAATAAAGAGTTCAATGACGAGGTCCAAGCGTTGGATGTGTATTTACTTTGTTGTTATAAGCTTGTGATAATATTGACGACTCAGTCCCGATTCCCGGACAGCACAAACATTTGTATGGCCTAGATAATAATATAATATTGTATCGAGGAAAATCGTGTTCAGCCTGTAATTTCAGCGTTCCAGAGACTTGGATACCATAAAAATATTGGTTGTAACAAGACTCATAACGAAGCCGTCATCTACGCATTCTATACATCAAACTAAGTTACTTTGTGCAAAAATAATTGCTGGAAAACGACTTTCATTTTTTGTGTGATAATGTTTATGATAGTGCGCAATGTAATGCACACAATACGTTGTGCTTATGGGTGCATGCAAGGGTGCAGGTACCGTGGGAGTACTTACAGTTAAGTTATAATATTTAAAACTTGTTTTCGTAAAACAACGACAAAAAAAAGTTGGAACCCTTCAATATCTCTCGTAACTAGAAGGTTCCTCAGGCCCAAGATGGTCCAGTACAGAAAAAATAATACATTAACAGGAAAAATAAGTGACAGCTTTATTAAGGGTATAATTATAACCGTTATCGTCGTTTCGGGGAGAAATATTTGCAGCCTGTAATTTCATCGTCCTAGACAGGTTTTGATTTTGATTCCAGGTTCTAATCCATAAACACATGCAATGTCCCTGATGTGCTTTTGTACCAAAACGTTCGGATCCCTAATTCTCCAGTTCATCACGATCTCGTCATCATCTGCTTAGCTTTTTCCCAACTATGTTGGGGTCCGCTTCCAGTCTAACCGGATGCAGCTGAATACCAGTATTCAGTCCATCACGACCTATTAACAAAATATGATTATTTATTATATAAACAATTTCATAAATATTTAATGTGTTTCACACGTGTCTAGAACAGTAAAAATATTTAGAATTACCTATCTATACAATAGTACGCAAAGTAACCAAGTTCTTCTAACTGAACAGACAGCTGTGTTGCTGGGAAGTTTGTTGCACCGCTTCTTCTCCCTGGCTAAAGTAATAGGAAGTGGTGAGCGTTTTGGGTGACAGTCTTATGTAATTTTGACGTTCAAAAAGTGCTGATTCTCAGCCTTGCTAGTAAGTATTTATTCACAAAGACACAAAAATACTACAATTTATAAGCTAACACTAAAATATATATGTTATAATACAAGTATATAATAACAAATCAAGGAAAAAGGCAGGAGCTCAAAAATTTGACCACAACGCTGTCAATGTGCTATGCTTAGTTCGAATAAATGGATTTTGATTATATAAAAAAATCACAACCCTCCTTTTTGCTTCGCCGTAGTCGGGTAAGAATATATCCTCTTTTGCAGGAAGTCTACTACAACAAAACGGAATTACTGCTACTGATGATTTGCTCATCATTTTGCAATATTCTGTAAGAATATCCTTAGGGATTCTATTGGAAAGCCTCATAGATCTGACAGCGTTCTTTGTATACATTTATAAAGGAAGACTTATCAATTCTGTCTTTGTTAAGCAAAAAGGTGGAAAGCGAAAATATGTTTGAAAAGCTTGGCCTGTTTGCCGAATATTTTTGGAAAGTTGGTCTTTTTTGACGAAAATTGCTGCATTTTACTGTTTTATTTAATCTGAAAGTTTTCGTCATATTTTCACGTTTTCAGTATTTCGGCTTGAACTCGTCTGGTTTGACAAAAATGCTAGCTTTTTAATATTTTCAGCCTGAAAACGACTTGTCGCACTATATTGTCTCGTAGTGTGGCCGTCCTGTGATGATGTCTCTCCGTGATGTTCTGGGATTCATAATAATTATACATATAACATTGTGTAAAGGATTCTTCAGATGTTTTTGTTTTCGAATTTGTACAGTACTTAATTGTCAGATACGTACATTTTCTGTTCCGGACTGTACAGACGCCAGCACATCAACCTACCCGAAACTATCAAATTTTCCCAATCAACTTTGAACCTAATGCTTCAGCGATAAAGTTGAAAATCTACTAAATAAATTTGACAGATTGTAGCAGCTTGATGTGCTGCCGTCTGTATCATAACATAATCAGCCTATTATGTTCCCACTGCTGGGACAAAGGCCTCCTCTCTTCAAGAGGGAGTGGGCTTTAATCTACACCACATGGGCCCAGTGCGGGTTGACGGATGTCACATTTCTTCGAACGTTGGTACTAGTACGGACGCCAGCACATCAACCTACCACAATCTGTCAGATTTCTTTAATAGATTTTCAACATTATCGCTAAAGCATAAGGTTCAAAGTTGATTGGGAAAATCTGACAGATTGTGGTAGGTTGATGTGCTGGCGTCTGTACATGCCGGATTTCTCACGATGTTTTCCTTCACCGTTTTAAGAGTAGCGGTGATGAAGTTATTTACACAAAGTAACACTTCTGACTGGGTATGAACCCACGACCTGCAACTCGTAAGCCGGGGCTTTTACTACTGAGCTACCATTGTGTCTTAGTCTCCGCAAAAAAGTCGATCTCGTGGGAATATCGGGTTTTTAGCCTATATGTTAATCCAGGGTGTCAGATACCTCCATACAAAATTTTATCAAAATAGGTCCAGCCGTTTGAGCGTGAAGAAGAAACAAACATATATACACACACACACAGACACTCGCAAACTTTCGCCTTTATAACATTAGTGTGATACACAAAACACCTGTACAAAAAAGACACATTTTACAATAAAAACGCAGCTATAATACGCACTTAATTTAACAGCATTCTAACTAAATCCCTGAGAGGAGTAGCAGCCACACCAACAGGTGGGCTCTTCACCTGGCCTATTGTTTCACCGTGCTATGACTTGCCTTACGGTTACTCTCATTTCCACTTTACTGCGTAAGACTTACCTATTTTATAAGTTTACTCGCGACCCGCCCATCTTTTGCAAGTGGCGACAAGTCAAAACATCGAGATTTATGAACTGTAAATGTGTTTTTGCTGTAATAGTGTGTTGATTAATGGTTTTGTAAAAGTCAAAGTCAAATCAGCAAAGTCAATCAATTGCAAGCAGCTCATTAAATGGCACTTTTGAATGTCAAAATTATAAACCACAAAAGTGACCTTAGGACAGACCCTTTTATCAAAGATGGAAAAAATATTCATCTTTAAAAACATCGCCATCCTCAAAAACGTTCGCAGCAGATGTAAATGACAGTCATTCACGATGAAGGCTTTGCTCTGAGCAAACGAACGAACAGACTCGTTTTAATATTAATTAGACAGCTGCTTGTTACCGGCTCACTAATCAGACGTTCATTACTAACTACGGATTTGCGGATTCCGTGAAATTCCGGATAAGGATTCTCGGATCCGGTTTCGGATCCGATTTAGTGGTTATCTCGGGTTTCGATTTTATCAGAATCCAAATCACGTTAATAGGTTTATACCCGTGTACGCAAGTAATAATTGTGTGCCGAAATAAGATGGCATAACTCTATTACAACACTTATTAATTACATATATAATCATTTAATCGGAATTCTACTAATATAAACCTGCTTAGCTTTATTCCAACTATGTTGGGGTCGGCTTCCAGTCTAACCGGATGTGGTATTCCAGTATCTTACATGGAGCGACTGCCTATCTGACCTCCACTCGGTAAGTTGTCAGGCATTTTGGGTTTCTGACTACCTACCCATAACGATTGTTAAAGATGTACGAATGACACTGAGACCAACGGCTTAACGTTCTTTCCGAGGCACGGAGGGGTCTCGATAGTATGTAATGGTGATCTTTCCACGAACCAATTTTAGCACGTGTAGCTTAACCTTTGATCTTTATCTATTCACATCTAAGTACTACAGGTTTTGCTCTCAGTGGAAGTCGTGAAAGGCAGGCGTTTTGAAGGACTGGCTTATGTAATTTTGACATCAAAATTAATTTTTTTTTTTTTATTTAGACTACGATTATAAACATACAATGAGAGAGAAAACATTTTTTTTCGTTAGCCTATATTGTGTTCCACTATTGGGCAAAGCCTCCCTTTTTTCCTTCCCTGTACCCTCCCTGTCTGTACCTCCCTGTCTTGAGCGATCTCTGATCTCGTTAGACCCTCACACCAAATTCACCGTGGTCTCGAGAGAAAAATAAAAGGCAAAATAATATCAGAAGTTTCTTTAAAATAAATAACTCCGCATGAAAAAGTATTGTGTAAAAATAAAGTAAGTATATAAAAAAAACTAATTCAGTTTTTCAAAAAGTAAACCTAGAATTTTAGTTCTGACTGCTGGCTGCCATCTGCCTAGCCTTTGCCCAACTATGTTGGAGTCGGCTTCCAGTCTAACAGGATGCAGCTGAATACCAGTATTTTACATGGAGCGACTGCCTATCTCACCTCCACAACCCAGTTACTGGGTAATACGATACCCCTTGGTAAGACTGGTTGTCAGACTTTCGGGCTTCTGACTACCCGTAACGACTGTCAAAGATCCACGAATGACAGCCGGGACTCCGAGGCACGGAGGGGTCACTGTATGTAAAGATGGTCACCCATCCATAGACCAACCGCGGCAAGAGTAGCTTAACCTGATCGATCGACCTGTGCGGCATTTATTATTTAGCCACGGACCCCTGTAATACACGTAGGTACAGACGCCAGCACATCAAGCTACCCGAAACTGTCAAATTTTCCCAATCAACTTTGAACCTTATGCTTTAGCAATAAAGTTGAAAATCTATTAAAGTAATCTGACAGATTGTGGTAGGTTGATGTGCTGGCGTCCGTACATATATTTGATGCATAATATTTTGTAGCTATACTGTGGTTATATGCATTTGCATTAACCTCTTAATCCTCACTAATGAGACAACATTGATTTTCTATTGTAATGGGTCGACATCATCCCGCGCCGGGCTGTAGTGCTTAAACTCCCAAACACACACTCGCAATGTACCAAGGTGGTTTGTTAATTAGAGGAAGCTCGTTAGTTAGCTAATAATCAGGCTCTCGCCATACATAGGGATGTGACCTAATACCGGCGCGAAATACGGAACTACAGTAGCAAAATTACATTAATGAAGCATTGCATTGATTAAAATCTAACAAAGAAATCTTCCCAAATTATTCCAAACGTGTGGAGACCTCGCGGTCGTAGCACTACGCGTGCTACGCCGTAGCACTACGCTAGCTACGCCGTAGCACAACTATCTTTACATAGTATACTTCACTTCTAAACGATTTTGATGGCGTTTTGGGGGACTGTCTTATGCAATTTTGACGTTCGAAAAGTGGTGATTCTCAACCTAATTTGAATAAATGACTTTTGATTTTGATGAAATTTTTTTAATGTGCCTTTTTTGAATAAGTATAGGCACGTTTACAAAAAAGTAACTTAAACTGAATCAATAATGATTCACACACATAAGAACGAAACATTAAATGCCAATTTTCTAATCTACAGATAACTTTTATCTGATAAATAGAAATTGAGGAAAATTTTGTCAAACCGATGAAGCCGACCGAATGACAGGCGACTAACAAGAGGTATTTACAAGGCGAATATGAGTGACAACGCCAGGAGGGGACACCCTGGAAGGATATATAGTGATCTTACTAGTGATGTTCTTCAAAAAGGTCAGGTGCGTAGTACTCGCTACCGGCGTTCGTATATTAATGACCAGATGTATGAACATAAACGAAGCTAAAGGAGCATGTAAGGATGTGAGGCGAGAGGGAGTGGGAGGCAGTCACCTCCTGCGAAGCAGTCATGCTAGCGAAGAAGGTGGCGGGACGGGTGAGGGACAGAGCCTCACGTTCCAGCCGCCGCGGCAGACGCTCTGGGCGTCGGGAGCCGCGTGACGACCCCCGACCACTGTAGACGTGGGCCTGCGGGCGGAGAGTAATGGATAGCTCACCGTCCGATCAGGACCAGGCCCATGCCGGACGGCTCGTACGTGTTCCACGCGCGCCACAAAGAGATGTCAGCAACAGAGAAGAGGCCCGCTAGGGCTGAAGCCTGCCGGGTCAGCGGGATTGTCCGAAAGTGTTACCGCTGCCCCGGAATATAAAGGGCTAAGGAAGGAACACGGGTGGGTTTTAGTCAGTAAGAGTCTGACACTCCCTTCCGCTCCACCCAGAGCGGGAGGAGTCATTTGATGATCTCCCACCTTCAAAAAAAAAGCTAACGGAGCATGTAAGGATCGTTATAGCAGATAGCGTTTTTTGATTTCTCAATGCCTTCATGTGTGTGAAGGTATGTATGTCAAACCCCTATACTTTTCATTCTACAGATAAAATTTATCGGCTGTAAACGTATTAAAAAAAAAAACGTTTTACGTTTTTAGTATTAGAGCATTATTTTGTTTTTCAAGCAAGCGAGGTAAAATCCGAAACAATGATCTCTTTCAGTTTCCTAACAAGAAAGGCTGGTATAATTAATTAGGGGAAGTACCTACGACTGTTCGTTTATTTTTAATCCTACTTGTCTACCTGCCACGTGAGGAAAATCCCTGTTTTTTCGACTTTACGGGAGTGAATTTCTTTGTGGAGGCTTTGACTTTATTTCTTGCACCATTATCTACGACGACACGGTTGGCGCAGTGACTGTGCGACTGCTGCGCTGCGTGTCGCGGGTTCAATTCCCGCACGGAACAAATATTTGTATTGCCTACAGGTTGTTCCGGGTCTGACTGTTTGTGTATGTGAATTTAAATGTTTGTAAACATACCTACGATACAGGAGTAATTCCTAGTGTGGGGCAACGTTTTTTAGAAAAGAAAAAAATAAACAAAAACCTGAATAATTTTGAAGGATAATTCCTGATCCATTGCTTCATATGTTCGCAAAAATTTGTCGGCTCAACAACGTAAAAACGCATTGAATGTAGTTGAACTGTCAAAATTAATTCCGTTGCTGCTGATGATGTGTTACACAATAACCTCGCTGTTTTGAAGTACTAAATAACTACTAAAGTTCTATATCTATTAGTAGCAACTCGCCCCTACTTATCTAGGTTTTTACGACTTGACAAAGCATCAAGATTTTTTTATTATATGTAATTTATTTCTTTAGTTAAAATGGTATAAAAGCAATTACAAAAATTTATGACAGTGTGTACTCATACACATAAAAGAGAAAATATAACAACATCTAATTCAGATAAAAGTTAACTATCCTTCATAAATCTTTCTCACAGTACTTCTGACATGCCGGCAAAATCTTCGTTCATTCGTCCGCAAACAGATCGTTTGTTGGTATGTTGTGTATTATACACAAAAACCTTCCGAATTCTGGAATAAAAACTCAAAATTATGGTGAAAACCACATGAAAGTCCATTGCGTAGTTTAGAAGAATAATGCGGTTAAACAGATACACACGAAAACAATTATAATTATGTATAGATAGTAGATATTATTCTAATAATGTACTTTTTAATCTACAAATTAATGTATGAAAAAAAAAGTCGTAAGTTGTCCTTACAGACGCCAGCACATCAAGCTACCCGAAACTGTAAAATTTTCCCAATCAACTTTGAACCTTATGCTTTAGCAATAAAGTTGAAAATCTATTATAGATATTTGACAGATTGTAGTAGCTTGATGTACTGGCGTCTGTACATCCAAAGTTAAACATTAGGTATAAATCGTTTTGTCTTACTATTAATTTTATCTGTATGGAAACAGAATAGTAAAATAAAAAGCCATTAAATAGTTGTGAGTCAAACAAAATTCGTTTTTCTTTGTAATTTTAAAGTAACTTTGGAAGTAAATCTTTATACATAAAACAAAGTCTAGTTAGTTACACCATTTATAACTCAAGATCGGCTGGACCGATTTTGATGATTTGTCTCCGCCCCGAATAGCAGAATAACTATAAAAACATGGTAAAAATTCACAAAAAAAAAAATACGTTAATTCATTTTCTCATACATTTTGTATGGAACGGCTTTTTTGATGATTTATCTCGAGAACATATGACTGATTTCGATGGCGCGGGCGGCATGAAGTTCGCCGGGTCTACTAGTAAGTAATAATAGATGTATGAAATACCATTTTGATTTTTCCATAATACTGATCATCATCGCCATTTCAGTCCGGAATTACCCACTGCTGGGTATTATAGGCCTCCCCTTTCTTCTGCCATACTTTATGTATGTTAATATTTTAACCGAAATAATGAAAAACCAATACGGCGATTTCTTTTTCAGAAATCATTTACGTTAAATCGTGCCCATTTTGTTCCAAAAACAACATTTTAAATAAGCAAGATCTAGAAATAAATTCTAATGATAGCAACCAAATTGAAAAAACAACAACTTTTCTTAAAGTATATTTTACAGCATTTGTTTGATTTTTTAACCAACCGGAACCCAATTGCGTAACACTCTTTCTTTAAAAAATCTATGGTTTTGAAGGAAATTCCTAATTCATTGCTTCATAATGTTTAAAAAAAACTCGTGTGTTCGATAACGTAAATATGGCAATGAATGTTGTATTACTGCCAATATGACAGGCGTTGCCATTTTATGTGTTAAGTTACCCAATTACCCCGCTGAACTTTTAAAACAACAAAAGTATTTCTTATCTAATGACGTCACAAAGACAGCCATTCCTAACTATGTAACCTATTCAATTTATTCCTGCACTTCTAAACCCTATTTATTTGATCAGATCTATTCTCGAAGCGACCGTACAGTCAAGACCAAAAACACGTGCACTGTTTGCAAAATTCTAAAGCGAGTTTCTCGTAGAGCTTCAAATGATAAAATTCATACTATCCATTGTAATATTATAAACTAGCAGAGTTCCACGGTTCCGCCCGTGCAAGTTTCGATTCCGTGGAAATATCGAAATAAGAACTATCCTATGTCCTTTCCCGGTGGTTTGAGCGTGAAGAGGTAACAAACAGACAGACACACTTTCGCATTTATAATATTAGTATGGATAACATAAGACGATTGTAATAATCAGGCTAATCAGGTTTCCTAAAATACGTATCTTGTCATGCACTTGTCATACCAGGGTTTTAGCTAACTAAATTAGATGTGCCTTACAGTTTAAAAGACGCATTGAGCTATCTCAGACATCAGCAAAAATAATGAGGAAAATAATTTAGTTAATATTCACGTTTTTCTAATTTCCATGCCTTTTAGGTTATGTTTTATCTAAGTAATAGGTGAGGCCGCAACTCCACGTTAAAGCATGTATTTTGCCTACTGTTATATTTTATTTTTATTTTGTTATATCAAATATGCATATTTTTAATAAAGTGTCCTAAAATAGAAACCGGCCAATCAGGAGACAGTATAAAAATTTGCTAATTGTTAGTGGTTCCGATACCGCCCTATTAAAGAAAAGTATTATATTGTATGGGTCCGATTATACCCGAAATACCCGATTAAATGTCATCTTATCACCCCATTTCCACTTTTCAAAAAGAAATTGACAGATCTAATTAATAAATGTTATTACTCAATTGGCGAATTTCTGACCGATAAGAATTTAAATTGATAATAATTGACATCCCTGTATTCCTGAATTGTACTAAATCATTTATATTTTAATTTAACTGTGTTGACCTCGTACTTCACGAATTTATAATCCCATTTTATTAAACTTGATATTATTATTGCCTATGTCAAATAATGTACTGAATGCCATCTTGACAATCTTGATAATCTTATATTGATTTGATTGAATGTGATAAATACACAACATATATTAACGAGTCTTTATAAGAAGCTAAAACTGTTTGCATGCCTTAGTTAAGGTAGTTAGTATAGGATCATTTTAAAATGAACATCTGTAACTTGTACCTACTTTCTGTGCAAATAAAGAACTATTCTATTCGGGAAACTTACGGCTAATATAAAAAGTGTTTATCTAATGCTATGAAAAATGAAGTATGTCAACATATTTTAGCCGTTGAGTGTACGTTGTTGAGAATAGTTTAAAGTTCCCGGTTATCTCAAGTTGTGTAAGATGGTATTACTCGCGGTTCAACGACGGGGTCACTGTACAGATGAACTCAGCTTAGGTTCCTATGTTTTCTTATAGATTGGTTATCGAGTAGAATCGATGGTGCAGCTTTATGACGTAACCCTCTGTTGCAGATCATCCCACAGATATAAACACAAAAAAAAATAAATTAAATGAGTTTATATTTTCGAGCGTATGGCACTCGTGGGCAGCAGCTGACAATCAGCGTCAGGTGCACTTTGTGTTGCCATCTAGCATTATGCTGAGCTGAGGCCCTTTTGGCATTATTATTTTTAATCGTTTTGAATTTGTTTTGTTTATTTTTAAGGTTTTTTTTTTGCCAAATAAACACAATTTTCTTTCTTTCTTTCACAATAGTATTTTCAGTTTTTTTTGTTTTTTGTTTAAGTATAAATAAGGTGTGCCTTAACCAGCACCATAATTGCGTACCACACTATCAATTACAGCTTTTGTTTGATTTTTTAACCAACCAGCACCTAATTTCGTAACATTCTTTCTTTAAAAAATCGAAGGTTTTGAAGGTTATTGCTAATCCATTGCCTCATATGAAAAATAAAAAAAAAATTTGCTCCACAACGTAAATAACGCAATGAATGTTGTTGAACTGTCAAAATGAAAGCCATTGCCACATGAAAGCCAAAACAAAATTCATTGCGTCATTTAAAAAAAAAGAAAAGAAAAAGAAAAAAAAAGAAAGAAATAAATTTTATTTGACGCTGGGTCAAATAAAATTTATTTCTTTATAAAAATGTAAGGAAGCAACTTTTTTTGACTGGTTTCTTCTTCTTCTTCATAACGAGTCAATGATAAATTATTAAATGAGTTGGGTCCAGTAGGTGGCCACGCGTATTGCGGCATCAGTGGCCTTTTTTAGGTTCTCAGAAGTGCAGGAAGTACGGCTCCTTTTTAACCTCCAACTTAAGGGGCATGGTTCGGGTAGCTCACCGTCCGAACAGGACTAGGTCTGTGCCGGACGGCGCGTACGTGTTCCACGCGCGCCTCAAAGAGATGTCAGCATCAAATGAAGGGGCCCGTTAGGGCCGAATCCGACCGGGTCAGCGGGATTGTCCGAAAGGGTTACCGCTGGCCGGGAGCATAAAGGGCGAAGGAAGGAACACGGTGGGTTTTAGTCAGTAAGAATGTGACACTCCCATCCGCTCCACCAAGAGCGGGAGGCGGTTCGGTCCATCCACACTGGGTATCGGTTGGGTCGATAATCTCCCATTTCGCGAGACTGTGCTTGCAGCGGCCTACTTGGGTCGCAGTCAGTTGTTTGACTGACAAAATTCGTATTTTTTTAAGGTAAGTAATGCAAAACTACATTTCTAATTACTTACTCTCGTGGCCTCGATTTATTGCAATTGTTGATGCAATAGAAGGTGGAGTTTCTTACCCTGTAAACAAAGAAAAAAATGTTAATTAGCACCAAGGCACATTAATTAGAAAGGCACACTTACACTATACAGGGTGGTAGACAGGGACGCCGCCATGCAACCTGTTAACCCTGGATTCACTACATGAAAAAAACACTACGTGAACAAACCCCCTAGATTAAAATCTGCCGTAGGTTATATAAAAAAAAAACGGTCAAGTGCGAGTCGGATTCGCGCACTGAGGGTTCTGTACGAATTTGTAGGTGTGTAAATAGTTTATCACGGGATTTTATTTTTGTATTGTAGCTACAAATTTACGGTTTCCGTTTTTTTTCATTTCCTTGTGCTACATGACATTGATTCTTGGCAAATTTCATGATTCTAGGTCAACGGAAAGTACCCTATAGGTTTTGATTCCCTTGCGAGTGTCAAAATATGCGGCATAAACGGAACACAAACGCCCGTGCCTTTTGATTGCGTTGACTTAGAAGTATGATTTTTTCACTGCTTCAAGGGATTGCAATTTCAACTTGATAATTCCACGCGTTCCTGAGAAAAAGGGTTTTGACAGACGGACAACGAAGTGATCTTATAAGGGTTCCGTTTTTCGTTTTGAGGTACGGAAACCTAAAAATAACAGTTCTGTACATTTTGACCTCGCACTGCAATTTTCTATGAAACAGCTGTTTTTTTTTTGTTAACTGACGAAAAATTTCTACACTGGGGGTCTAGTCAGTGTAATCATGTGCTGAACCCGTGGTTCTAATTTGCGAGTCGATGTCCCTATCTGCCTGTATATTATGATAGGTACCTATATACATATAGTAGCGGACAGCGTATAGGTATGACCAGTTTTTATGGAGATTCTTGAAGGATGTCTAATGCCTATTCGACCGACAAATGCGACCCGCCCCTGCTTTTTTTTGGGTGGGAAATTATCAAATAACTTCTCCCGCTCTGGGCGGAGCGGGAGGGCGTGTTAGACTTTTACTGACTAAAACCCACCCATGTTCCTTCAGTTGCCTGTGCCAGGGGCCACGGTATGTCTTTCGAAGAGCCCGTGACCCTGGCAGGACCCGCCCCTGCTTCGCTCGGGTTTTACGACTTGACGAAACATCGAGATTTCTTTATATATTATGTAAGTTTAATGTTATATATTCATAAACCTTCCATATTCCTATCTAAAATTATATTTATTTAACCATTTAAGTACACATTTATACCGCAGGACATTTTTTAGTCTCGAAAATATTCTTCAACTTCTTCCATATTTTATAAATGATGGTGAAATACCCATCAAAATTCGTTGCGTAAAAGAACTACGCGCTAACACAGCCAGACACGAAGAAAGAAAGAAAAGAAAGAAAGAAAATAATTATTTTAATTATTTGTGCAGCACAAACAAAACGCATAGTACAAAAAAGACATAAAATATACACATACAACGTTGTCAAAAGCCTCGAAAAGCGACATTAATTCATAATATGCAATAGATGATGTTACCTCTGTAAATCTTAATAACATTATCTAAACAACAACGTTATCAAAATCATAACCTCCACATGTCATGGAATTTAAGCCCTTAAAGATCTTGTCGGCCATTTTATGATAATCTGGTGGCTCATACGGCCCCTTTTCATATCCACGCTAAGCCTCACTCACCTACCTACAGGGACTCAGTGGCACAATGGCCGGATTGCTCAGGAACGGGCAGGAATAATACCCTTTACGATAGCAAGTGGGAATTGCGAGACATTTTTTTTTTTGAGGAAGAGTATTATTTATAATAATATTATATTTAGAATCAAACTCAAAGAATTTATTTCAATAAAATTAAAACATTTACAGGCACTTTTGAATTGTCAAAGAGCCGGTCAGTTAGTCAAAAAGTTGAAGCTAGTTTTTATTCTAAAGGCTCCTTCAAACAGGCGCGACACGCGATAAAATCGCGCGCGACACAAAGGCACCGCAAGTTTGTATGTCGCGCCTGTTTGTAGGAGTCTCAAATCACACAGACAATAATGTACTCATCATCTGCGTGGCCTATTCCTAAGTACGTTGGGGTTAACTTCCAGTCTAACCAGATCCAGCTGAATACTAGTATTTTACATGGACCGACTGTCTATTAGACCTCCACAAGCCAGTTATGGGTAACACAATACCTCTTGGTAAGACTGGTTGTCGGACTTCTGACTACCCGTATTGACTGTCAAGGATCTATGAATGAAAGGCCGGCAGTACGGAAGGGTCTCGGAATGTAATGGATGGTCACCCATCCACAGAACAATTCCAGTAGGTTAGGCCTTGCCTAACCTTGACGATCTACCTGTGTAGCTGTTATTATCTTAGCCACGAGCCCCTACCACAGTACAGTACCCGGCGATAAATATTGCACATCGACCTTTGGAAAGAGACAATCGGCAAATTTCGGCTTCGTAGAGCGTCATCTCTGTCGCACGAAATACAAACAGTCCGGTATCTATTAGGAGCTGTTAAAACAATTATGATTTGCTACTTTTGATAATTATTTTTATTCTTTGTACAAAATACAAAAAAAGGTAAAGGTCGATGTGCAATATTTATCGCCGGGTACTGTACCTACGTGATCATATACCTGACGTACACTGAAAAAAATTATTTCTTACTACAGCACATTAAAGCGATTTCATTAAGACTTACTGAGTTTATACAGTAAGAAGAAATATTTGTAAAACAGTAAAAGACAAAACAGTAACTTTTAATGATTGAACATACTATTTACTAAAATAACAACAAAAAACCACCACCACCACCCACACCACCATTACTGTAATGTAAGTAAAATTCAATGGTTTGAATGATGAATAAAACAGTTAATTTTGTGACCTTTTAGCTGCTTAAAACGTTAAAGTTTACTGTCATGACGGTAACATTTTGCCTCAAGCTTTAACTGTTTTCGGATCAGTAAAAAATACTGTTTTGAACGTTAGGCTCATATGGAACTGTTTAAAGCAGTTCAGATTAGTGTTTTTTCATTTTTATTTACTGCTTATTTCTTTCAGTGTAATTAGAAATCTATCTATTTTAGCTTCTTTCATATTTCTGAAAAGGCCTTTTTTCAACATTTCTATTGTTTTCTTAAACCAATATCTGCCAAATGTATCCACTAACACTAGTGTTTTAACTGTTTACGTAATTAGTAACACATTGGATTGAACGATCTGGTGACAATTCTGTTTTCTGTCTAGATAAGAAATGGTCTGTCATTTGCGCATTCTGGGTTAATAGATATTCCTATAGATTAAGTCTACTAGGTATAAAAGGGTAAAATGTAATGTAATAATAAAATGTAATATGTATATGTAACTGAAAATCTTAAGAATGATCGAGTACCGGGTTTGTAAGAAGCCGACTCGTCTCTATCTACTTAACTGTTCTAATTTAAACATCTACCTACCTACATAATTTTGCATTTACATTAGAATCCCCATCTTCAAACCCTTAACATCTGTTTTCATCTTCTTCCCCACCCTCAAGTCCAAACATTTTAATTCGGCAACCTCATCAAATAACATCCGCTTCATCCCTACCCTATTTCCTCGGGGAACCTTATCTCAGTCCACTGCTGGGCAATCTCCCCACACATTAACACAGAACCTTTATGATTATGCTAAGCCACATTCACGTACAATACTGGGATGGCATGCTTCCAGAATTATATTAACCTTTAAGGTAACAAGAGCCACTAAATAAATTAGTTCAGAAAGTCGGCGGATTTAGTTTCTTTACATTTAAACAAATAATTAAGTATGTGTTTTATAATAAAGTATGTTTAGTCGACTGCACCTACTGCAGGCTTCGTATTTTATTGAAACTCCGTACTACGCTAGGCTGGCTCAAGGTGTAAGTGTTACCACTGACTGCGGTAGCTACTAGTAATTCTGAAATAAAATTAATTTACACTAGCCAGCATAAAGTTGATATTCGTTTAAGTAGAAGATTTAGACTTTAATTTGAATAGACTTTACAGAGAGTGCAGCGCACTCACAACTGTCATTTGTTTGAGATCTCTGAACGTACTTAAGTATCTATGAGTTAGTGCGCATGTTTCCACTCATTGTGTGGAGTGGAACTTCTGCACCTATCTATTTTGTGCAAGAGTGGATGGGCCACAACTGCCGCCATTTTGTTTAAAATGGTGAGCCGTCATAAGTGGGATTATGATTAAGTCTCGCGGATTTAAAGCAGGTTGTGAGCTTAAATATTATAAATGCGGAAAATATAAAAACTGCGTGGAAATATTGTGTTTTGTTTGCTATTTTTGTGATGAAATTCTGAGTAGGAAGGAAATGTTGATTTTCGGAGAAACGTCACCTTTGTGTTTTGTGGTGGTGCTCTTCGGGGAAGCAGGCTTTTAGGAAATAATGTTCACCAGCACTTTATTTCTAACCAAACACTTCCCTTTTACATCCGCTATAGAAGTTTTCAGAGAAATAACACGCATAAACTCACAACTTTTCTTATGGGGGTAGGCAGAAACTACAGAACGCCAACTACTACTCTTTTGTTTTTCTTTCTTTTTTCTGCAGGATGGGAAATTATCAAATGAACCCTCCCGCTCTGGGTGGAGCGGAAGGGAGTGTCAGACTCTTACTGATTAAAACCCACCCGTGTTCCTTCCTTAGCCCTTTATGTTCCGGGCCAGCGGTAACCCTTCCGGACAATCCCGCTGACCCGGCAGGCTTCAGCCCTAACGGGCCCTTTCACATGATGCTGACATCTCTTTGAGGCGCGCGTGGAACACGTACGCGCCAACTACTACCCTTACACACTATTTTATCTTCGTTTATGTTCATAATTCTGGTCATACTCGCACGCCTCTTGAAAGGACCTACTACGCATGTGACCTTTCTGAAGAACACCCCAATCACTCATCACCATCACTATTGTATTATATATATATACTAGCGGCCCGCCCCAGCTTCGCACAGGTGCATATTTTTTTTTTTAATTTTCAAAATTTCGGTTATACAAACCATGTCCTGGCAATACCGAACACATCAAAAAAAGAATTATCCAATTTGGTGCAGATATTTGGAGTTTTACGTGTACAGACATTTCGGCGACTTTGTTTTATACTATGCAAGGTTAAATCAGAGAAATATGCGCAATTTTTTTAATAAATTCACACAGTCTAGCACCCTGATTGCGTAAAACACTTTCAATCACAATCTGAATCATTGCAGGACATTGCTAATTCATTGCTTATATATTCGATTATATGTTCGAAAAATTTGTCTGCTCAGCAACGTAAATAACGCAATTAATGTGATTGGACAATCTAGAGTCTAGAAAAAATCAAACTGGTTCCTAATTTCATTTTAATTTTTATCACATTGATTTTTACAATCTGTGACTACAGTAACTCACACACTTGTTAAAATTCTAGGAAAATCATCTACTTTTACAATATTTGTAAATATGTGAGCACTATGTATCTATACACATAATTGATTTACCTGTCATTGCTTCAGTTTTAATTCTTTTTACTTTTTGTGGTACTCATTTTATTCCAGGTGCATCGTCTTCACATATACATAATTATAATATATTATGTATACAAAACCTTGTAAAACATTTAAAAAAAGTAACAATGGAGTTTCAAGCCCATTCTTCTCCATACGAACACTACCTTTTGAAACGGGCGACTAGAATCAATTCAATTTTACTGTAAGTTTTGACGTTTAAAAGTGCCTTTAATGTGCCTATTTGAAATAAATGATTTGACTTTGACTTTGAACTGTGAAAATGAAAGACATTGATACCTACTGATAGTGTTACTCAATTACCACGCTGGTTTTTTTCGCCAACCACGGTAATAGTTTCGGCTATATTGAATATTGTTTCAACATCGTGGACTGTGGTAGACCCGGAACCACAGTTCACACGATCCGTCGGAACGTGACCAAAAGTCATTCAATAATAAACGACCCTGTGGTAAAAGTTTCAGGGAAAGTCATTGTTAGCTTTGGACATTGTTCCAAAACCAGGCTGTTAAAATTATCCTGAATACAGAAAAAATATTGAATTTGTTGAATATGTCAATTATTATTATTATAATTTATTCGACAACCAGTCTTACCAATGGGTATCGTATTACCCAGTAACTGGATTTGGAGGTCAGATAGGTAGTCGCTCCATGTAAGATACTGGTATTCAGCTTCATCCGGTTCGATTGAAAATCGACCCCATATAAGTTGGGAAAAAGTTAGGCAGACTGATTTTGAAATAAACATAAATAAGCAGAATTAAAAGCCCTCAGTACCATCACCACTCACCGTCGTTGTAAGACCTGCAAACGAGTGCCAATTAGTGCGAATTTAGTTCCTCATTCATTAAGCTTTTTAGAAGTCTGGAGTTTATTGCAGTGCCTGCCGTTTGAACGTAAGTAATTGAGTTATTTGAGTGAGCATCGAATCGTATAAATTCGTGTTTTAGAGAGCTTGAAAGAAAATTGGGCTCGTGATAATTAGCGTGGTTTGAGAGCTTATTTTATGAAAAGCCGTCAATGTGGAAATGTTAATGGATTTTCACACAGTTATCAAGAATAAAGAAAATGTATCAAGATAAAAACATCTTCTAGCTGTAAAGCTAGAAGATGTTTTTATCTTGATACATTTTAGATAGCTGTGCTGCAGCTGGGTAGTTTGTTGTGCCACTTCTTCTTCACAGCGAAGGCAATAGGAAGCGGTGAAGGTTGAGCGTTCAGGCGGACAGTCTGGAGGGTTGTACAAAAAGTGTTTATTCTTAGCCTAATTTGAATAAATAACTTTGAATTTTTTTTTTCGAAATGGGTTTGCTCTTGACTCTAAACTAGTTCAAAGGTGACAATATATTATATATATATTATTTTATTTGTGACTGTGTAATTCATCGTCTGATCTTATCTGGTAATGAGGCAAAATAGATGAAGAAGTAGGTTCACGACAATAGTGCAGTACAGTTTGTGAACTCACGACCTTTCGCTCACCAGTCCAACGCGTTAGCCTTTGGGTCATAGCCAGTAATGCCTTCGAACAACGACGAGTGTCGCCAAAGACAAGGATATTATGTAATTTTTGTGTTTCACTGACCGGTTTTTCAGGAGTTCAAAAGTGTTCGGCAATACCGAACCATACCTGCGGTAAAACATTAATAAATACACATTTTCTTTCACAATCCGCGGGTTTTGGAGAAAATGGCCAATCCATTGATTCATGTGTTTGGAAAACTCTTCTACTCGACAGCGTAAATAACGCAATGAATGATGTCGAATTGTCAAAATTTTGTCATTATGATTATTAGTGTGTTACGCTATTACCCCGCGGGCTTAAATCACATACATAAAAAGTCTATTCTTACTTTTCAACCGTGTATTTTACAAGTTAAATATTCTCCTAACAAAACCCTGACACTTTGGCGCCATTATCAAAGAGGAAGATTTACAGCCGCGCCAAACAAGAGTGGAAAAGCCACAAGTAACAAATTAAACTTCAAAAAAAGTCGACCTTTAAAAAACATGGCGTACTTCAGACTTGCGCAAACAACCTCTTTGATACAATACAAACTGAGGTTTATTTCGTAATAAATGTCTGTTAAGAATTAATACGGGAACTGCTTTATCTTTTACCAATGCGGCAAAGTATTCGTACAAGATGAAATGAGTTCTAGCTATAAATTAAATGGTGTGAATGTAAACACATTCTTTATATAATTTGAGCTTATTGAACTCGATTTTGCGGTTATTTTTGAGAAAGAGACGGAAACACTGCATCTATTTGAAGAGGCACTTTAGGTTCATTATCATAACATAATATCACGTTTTTTTTCCCTGAATGGTTAAGCAGAGGTGTACTAAAGTACACCCAAATTTCGCCAGTTATGTTTAAGTCTCATATAATAGGGATCGAGCCTATTCAAACAAATTCAGACTCTGGGCTGCTACTGAGAAATTCCAAATAAAACAACCACATCATCATCATTAAAATGCAATGGACTGCTATTGTATATACAGCAATGTATATATAATAGCAGTCCATTGCTGAACATATAAGCCTCTCCAATTGCACGCCATTCCACTCGATCTTCGGCTACTTATCGGCTAATATTATGGCTTCTACCAGCCAGGCGGTGAAAGGGTCAGCGACCCTTGGCACATCGGGGCTGGCCCCTAAATATTAGGCCACCTTTAGTGGGTTATACTTAGTGGTTACATTTTTTTTTAATTTTTATTGAATTTTTATTTTCAGTCAACATGAAAATGCTGCTAACCTTCTAGGAAAGTTAACTGATAAGAAATGATAGCAATATGTGTTCTTTGATACAAAATTCATAGGAAACTTAATGCAATTTCCTCGTATCATCATAATATTAATCTGAAGTACCAGGACATTATAACTCAGACGGAGATACAGCGCGTTACCAAGAATCACCTATAAATACACCAGCCGGGTTGTGGAGGGAGCACGACCCCTGAGGGGCAATTCCCGTATTTTTAAGAGCGTTCGCATTCTAATCTCAGTCTCAACCTGTCAAAAATACCTCTAATTTCGCTACATTTTTAACAAGTTTTTGACATTGTCGCTGAGATGAGATTGCCACTTGAATTTTAACATTTATTATGTACGAGAATATTGGCCTTCTGGTCTCGGTGGCTCCTCGGGGTTGGTATTTGACTCCTAAATTTTAGACCGCATATTAGCATTGCCATTCAACATTAAAATTATTTAGAATTCTAGGCATGTGAACAGATCATAGCAACTTATCCTTGATTTATACAAAATTCCTAGATAGTATGCACAAAAGTTAAATATGTAAATATTTTATAACAAACTTTATGCAGTTTCCTCGTATCATCATATTAAACTAAACTACCAGGGTAACATAACCGCTGAGGAGACACAACGTTACCAAGAATCACCTATAAATACGGGCGACCCTATCGGGGTCGCAACAAATAATTTCCGATGGTGAATTTATGAACGTTCCGCACGTGCCATCCTCTGGGGTTGCTCGGATATATTATTTATGAATGTATTAAGAGGAAATGCGCGTGGTTTTCTTCATAGAAACGTTCTCGTCTGTTTTCTTTGTGGATAATGACCTTGAAGCAATTATTTTTTACAGAATAGTAAATATTAACTACTTGTATGTTCCTATGTTTTCCTTTTTGATGGTACCTACATTATTATAGGCCCCGACGCAAAAATGACGGGATGTTATAAGTTTGACGTGTCTAGGAGTGTGTGTGTGTTTGTCTGTGGCATCGTAGCTCCCGAACGGATGAACCAATTTTGATTTTGTTTTTTTTATAAGCACTAGAACCCTCAAAAAATGCTCAAAATTACCACTGTCAACAGAGGCGGATGTGTACAAATTTTACAACTATTAATGAAAAAAGAAAAACATAGGGACATAGTATACATCCTTCTTATTCACTTTATGAAATATCTTTTAAATTGGTCCAATATTGGAGGAGGAAATAGGCGAGAGCCAAACCTCGAATTATGACATTTTACTTAGGATTTTTCAAAAGTCTCCCCGACCGCATTTTGTTTGGTATAGTGACGTTAGGGAAAAGATGAATAGTTAAAGGTAAAATATTGTAGGAAATCTGAAAACGGCAACACGCAGTGACTAGAGCGGTTCCATCATATTATAATGGCTGTCATGAAAGTCTCTTCGTGAGTATTTGACATTAAGGTGTCAAAAACGCTCTGTACCCTAGCAAGGCTTAACGGGCTGCCTCCACGAGCGAGAGAATCGCGGCGATATTATCGTCGTGCCACGTATTTTTATACACTCTCTTAGAACGTGTCTACACACGGCGATATCATCGCCGCGAAAATTTGATGGCACGGCGAGACTATTGCCGCGATTCTCTCGCTCGTGGAGGCGGCCCCTAAGTGTGGTGATTAATGATTGTTCCATTTCAAATTGTCAAAAAGACAATTTTAAATCAGTGGGGCAAGTCTTATATCACTGCAAAGCTAATTGTTAATTTTTAATATATATTTCGCGTACTACGCTGTCCCGCTGGTGAGGTGAGGCCTCCTCCAAATCCTTCCATGCATCCTTTTCTAGAGGTAACTGGATCCAACCCTTGCGGTACGCGTCTAAGTCGTCTCGCCACCTTTTCCTGGGCGGCGCCGGCCGTCCTCACGTACTCCAAATTAAATGAAGGAAAAAATCTCACTTATCTAAAAACTAAATTACTAAAGTTACTCGCCCGACACTCAATCAACTCAGCTTGTCCTTTGAAGCCAAAACGTTGATATAATTAACAGCCTTAATTATCTAGATTTAATTAAATTTACGATGATAAAGAAAAATCACTTTTGAGGCTAGGCGGCACAGCGAGTGTGTAGCGGGGCGGCTGCTGCAGGGGCGGAAAACCTCTAACGGGGAAAATATTCCAACCCTATTGGAAGTTATATGTTCGAACCGTTTGGGATTGAAATAATAGGGTCATGTCCGATGGATGATGTAGGGTCCGAGTGCCAACATGGTTTTCCGAGATATCTGACCGAGAGAGCTGACCGGCTGGTCTATTTTTGGCCCAAGAATCAGCATCGCCATACAACATGGCAATGCTGCCAGCCTTTTGGGCACTTTTACCGCTGACAGCGATGCGAACGAATTTTTTTAATGCTCACTGTCACTTGGTAGACGGGTTCTTTACTTGTTAATAATAATAAAAAAAACGTTTTGTTTTCGTAAATTAATACAATATAGTGTTTACAAAAATACATTAATGTTGTGGAGACTAGAGCCTTTACTAGGAATATCTATATTACAGGTCTCCAGGCCTCCAAAAATATCTGGACACGTCACGGTAATACAAACAAACTAATAGATGATAATGTTGCAAAAAAGATTTTAAAAAAAACAAAGAAATAATTAGACAGCTGAGTAGGGTGTGTGGTACTAATGCGCTTTCGATGTTTTTAGCAGACACAAGAGTTACTGTTGATAATTACGTTAGCTAAGAGCAGTGGTGACGCAGAGGTAACGGGAACCCACACAGGCGCTTTACTTTGTCTAAATTATTTCATCACCACTGCTCTCAACACGGTGAGAGAAAAACATCGTGAGGAAACCGGCATGTCCTAGAACCAAAAAATCGAAGACATAATCGCCTTTTGCTACAATAATGTGTTATCTTAAAAATTAAAATTGTCGGACTTATTACGTTATTGAAGCAAAGTGGCGATTATTATGACATCTACCAATCCGCGCTGGGCCCGCGTGTTAGATTCACCAAGAGAAGGCCTGTGTCCCAACAGTGGGAATATTACAGGCTGATTATGCTATGACGAGTTGTTTACTTGATACAATGCATTTGATTGATTGATTGTTTTTTTTTATTATTTTCTTTATTCATCAAGTAACATGACTCAGTTGTGTTAGTAGCAATATTCCTTACCCCTATGTTAGTATTCCTATTCATCAACGCAATGCATCAACGAAAGGGCCCGCCAGGGCCGAAGTCTGCCGGGTCAGCGGGATTGTCCGAAAGAGTTACCGCTGGCCCGGAACATAAAGGGCTAAGGAAGGAACACGGGTGGGTTTTAGTCAGTATGAGTCTGACACTCCCTTCCGCTCCATCCAGAGCAGGAGGGGTAATTTGATGATTTCCCATCATTAAAAAAAAACAGTATTCCTATTCTAATCACATTGCTCCTTTTGGAATATTATGAGACAACTATCAGAGTACATGATAAAACCGGTTTCCAGTCAGAACATTCGATGACACTGGAAAGGTTTGGTAATGTCCAGCCTTCGCAGGCTCGTTCCGCTTTCGGTATAGCGGAGGTTTACCCGCCTTTTTGCCGTCATGTTATCAATTATCTATTCGCTTTTCAATTCAATATTGAAGGGAGAAGATAATTAATCATCAGTATCAGGAGACGTTTATTGCTTTTCGTCGTGAGTAATAAAATTTATTAAAACATAAAAGTGATGAATAGACTTAAAGACGCCTCTTTTAGGGTAAGGAAAAAAATATTTTGCCTAAAAGCGTAAACAGTGTTATAAAAGGTATTTTTTTAATTGTAGAGGTCGAACTTCCATCTACTTTATATTCACTACCAAAGATTTTCTTAGCTTTATGAATATCTAGCGGATGCCAGGCATGCGTTGCTATGCCTTATTCAATTGTTAGGGTTCCGTACCCCAAAAGGAAAAACGGAACCCTTATATCACTTCGTAGTCCGTCTGTCAAGGCCCTTTTCTCAGGAACGCGTGGAGTTATCAAGTTTAAATTAATATCAAATGCTCAAGGCTGCAACCTCTTGAAGTAGTGAAAAATCAAAATTTTAAGACAAGGCAATCAGTTATGCTGTATAAAAGTTTATTTATAAATAAAAAAGCTTTTATAAAAATATTAAGTTGAAATTGCAATCTCTTGAAGCAGTGAAAAAATCAAAATTTTAAGTCAAGGCAATCGAAATATACGGGCGTTTATTCCGTTTATGCCGCATATTTTGACACTCGCAAGGGAATCAAAACCTATACGGTACTTCCTGTTAAGCTAGAGTCATGAAATTTGGCAAGAAGCAATGTCATGTAGCATATGTGAAGAAAAAAATCCGAAAACCGTCAATTTGTATTTAATATTACAAAAAAAATAAACGGAAAAAATATTCAAGACACGATTCCCGTGATAAACTATTTACATACCTACAAATTTGTACGGAACCCTCGGTGAATAAGTCCGACTTGCATTTGACCAGTTTTTTTATAAGGAACCTTCTCCGGTGCGCTCACAATAAAGTCTCATCACAATCAGTCGATTTCGAGTTTTCGGGAGGCTGACGCACGGCAATTGATTTATAAATAAAGAAGATGTTAAAACAATTTGAGAGTTAGAAAGAAAATATTCGAATGTTAAAATATGCCAAGACGCTCCCACTTTGTTTAAAAGGAAGGCCATTTTGATCTATAACTTTCTTCTTACATAGTGTGTTTAGAAAAAAAAAATCAGCGTCCAAATGTAGGGAACAGCTGTTTTTTTGTCGCGATTTCAGGTTTTTTTTTTTTTTGGTCCGATAGTAAAAGTTGTTCTTAATGATGAGTACAATGACCTCTTAAGAGGTTGTTAATGTTTTACCAATAACCCTGCATAACTTGAATTTGTTGTCAGAAAAAAAAAATATATAAAAAGGCTTAATTAACAATTATGATCATTGGTAGCCAATGGTAGCGGCCTCACAAATCTTGGTCATAGGTACGAACCCAGGGTGACGCTTTACTATGTGTACTTTCATCACCACTGCTCTCAAAATGGTGAAGGAAAACTTCGTGATGAAACCGGCATATCCTAATGCCTAGAACCAAATATTCAATACATAATTATGCTGTAAGCTTATTATTCACAAGCTTACAACAGCATAGACTGCATACATATTCCCTACAAAGATGCATTTACAACGACGATGCTTGTCACTCAATATTCTCACTGCGGGTGGTTGCACATGAACAAATTTGTTGAAACTAGACTACATGAGTTTAATTCAATCGTACAAACTGTTCCGTTTTATCTTTATCTTGGAAATCATTTATTGTTACATCTGGATATGGGACGAAGTAAGTCTTTAACTGCATGGTCTATAACATTGGCTGCTGTCAGTTTGTGAATAGGTGACCATCCATTACATATCGAGACCGCTCCGTGCCTCGGAAAGCACGTGAAGCCGTTGGTCCCAGTTGTCATTTGTAGATCTTTGACAGCCGTTACAGGTAGTCAGAAGCCCGAAAGTCTGACATACAGTCTTACCAAGGGGTATCGTTTTACTCGGTAAATAGATTATGCAGGTTAGATAGACATTCGCTACATGTACAGACGCCAGTACATCAAGCTACCCGAAACTGTCAAATTTTCCCAATCAAATTTGAACCTTATGCTTTAGCGATAAAATTGAAAATCTCTTAAAAAAAATTACAAATTGTAGTAGCTTGAAGTGTACAGACGCCATCTGTACAATTACTGGTATTCAGCTGCATCCGGTTAGACTGGAAGCCGACCCCGACATAGTTGGGGAAAGCTAGGCAGATAATGCTGTACTCATCATTAATCACAAAAAACTCCGCGAAGCTATATGTCTAACTATTATGGATAAGTCACAATAACCGTTTTTTGTTCAAATTTCAATCAGAACACGGTTAGAATCGAAAAATGACATTCGTATCATGATATCAATCAATCAAATTCGAATCGGACCTTTCGTTTCGAAGTTACGACGGGTCTAAAAATGCTAAAAGTAAGATAAATTCTGCGAGATAAACCCTCCGCTCAGTCTATTAGTTACCAACCCTTAGACGCCGAGCAAAAAGAACAAAAGCCAGGAAGCACGCTTAGCATAATCGAAGGAATGGCGCAGGCAGGAAATGTGGTTGTTATTATAGTATATTGTGGTGTCTTACGACTTCCACGCGAACGAAGTCGCGGGCTGAAGCTAGTGAACCGTAAAAAGCTTTCTTTGTAATAATTGTATTATAAGCTTTCTTTGTAATAATTATCCATTAGGTAAGTTCTCAGTTGCTCTCGTGATCTCGCGATTATGGTGAGACTCAATCTGTCTGTCACAGCTGGATATCTCAAGAACTACTAATGCTATCAATTTGAAATTTGTAATAGTTTTAGATGACGTTTGCCCAACTATTTAGCAAATTTTAATAAGAAAGATTTTTTTTTTTGCAACAGGTATTGAAAAGGGATCTGCAAAATTCGGAGTGGGCATGTGGGGTATCATTATGAAAGAGCGCAGTCTGCACATTCTTAAACATTTTTTCTTTTTTTTTAGGCCGCATATATGTTGTGACTTTTGATGAAAAATGTAAAAAAAATACCCAAAGAAGTCCCGAAGTTCGAGTCTCCGAAGTTTGCAAAGACTTTAAAAGCTGAAATAATTCTATGTGATAGAAATTTATGTAAAAAAAAAAATTAAAGAAAAAACTTTAAATTTCCTTTCTGTAAAAGTCTAAATCGCGTAAGTAACGTAATATAATATACGTTATTAATTGTCGCAGCATCATACTGAGAGACGTACAGGACTTTCTGTTTTAATTTTAATTTTACTGTCTTTGTTTTTAAGAGTTTGTTTAGCTTAGTTTGTGATACATCCAATTTTTCTTTATCAATTATTTTTGAAATAGCTAGTAAATTTTATTTAATGATTCTCAAGATCGTATTGGAAATATTACAATTACCCATACAACTGTTGTTAAGGAAAACTGTATTTCCATCGGATGCAAGATTGAGGGTCACAGAGATTATGTTTGTTTTCCTTGATTGCAAGCGCAATACATTATTAATGAGATTACTGACGGGTTGTTGTATTGGCAAACGATTTAGTAATGAAGAGAATTATATTTATCTTATTTAAATCGTCGTAAAAAAATCCATGTAGTTTTGAAGTCGGTAACCACAATAAGGAGCCACCTTAGATAACATGGGGAATTTCAGTCTGTTTGAGATAGGGGGTCAAAAAAGGTCGGATAACAGTGACACGGTGACAGTCACTCTAGCAGAGCATCGCATCGATGATTACGCGAGGTTGTGTTCTGATGAACGATGAGAGAGAGTGAGGTGACCGCTCTCGTACCACGTCCACGACGAATTGCTATACGGGCACTACCCTGGTGGTGTGGTAATGGCCCTGAATTATGAGTTCTAGGTCGTGGGTTCGAACCCCGACAGGCGCTTTACTTTGTGTTTCATCTCCACTGCCCTTAAAACGGTAAAGGAAAACATCGTGAAGAAACCGGCATGTCCTAGAGCCAAAATTCGAAGACACGTGATATCTACAAACCCGCACTGGCCCCCGTGGTGGTTCAAAACCCACTCCTTCTTACTGAGAAGAGGTCTGTGTCCCAGCAGTAGGAACATTGAATACTGATCATGCCTGGTAATATTCAAGCTACTGAACCACTAATACGATGCTTACCTGGTAAATGATAAATAATAAATGATTTTATTTTGGTAAGTAGGTTTGCACAAACACTTTTACACGTCAATCATATATGTATTTTGTAAACTAGATGAGGTCGGCGTTTCCTATCTGACTATTCTGAGAAGAAAGGCCGAAACAAACTCAGAGGTCGTAGTCTCTTTTAAAGTCCAGACATAATCTTCGTCAGGATATATGAAGACCATGTAGATTGAGAGGACCTGTCCAGTCAGTGCAAGCATCTGTCAGAAATCGTGCAGCTCAACTCAAGACTTAAGGAGCTCAACGATTCGACGAACAATACCAAAGACAGGACATTTGGGTAGGCCACATGAATTACTTAAACTGCCAGATCATAGACAGAATTATAAAAAAAAGATAAAATGAATGGTAAACGCTATCCTGCGCCGTTAATGTTTTTAAATAAAACTACACTGTGTCCGGGAGCACTTCAGCTCCCTCCATAGAAAATAAACGTGTACCCATAACTTGTCACACTGATCTAAAATAGCCAATAACATGCACTGAAAATTGTTAGAGATGAATGCCCGTCATTGAAAAAAGACTATACAGAATGTATTAGGAAGGTGTAGTCATATTCAGGGGTGTGGTGCAGACCATCAAAATGACCTACTATTTCCATGAGACCAACATCGAAATCGTGAAAAATTATCGACAGTCCCATATAAAACTTTTTTTTGTAAGGATGGGAAATCATCTAATGGCCCCTCCCGCTCTGGGTGGAGCGGAAGGAAGTGTCAGACTCTTACTGACTAAAACCCACCCGTGTTCCTTCCTTAGCCCTTTATGTTCCGGGCCAGCGGTAACCCTTTCGGACAATCCCGCTGACCCGGCAGGCTTCGGCCCTGACGGGCCCCTTCCCTTGATGCTGACATCTCTTTGAGGCGCGCGTGGAACACGTACGCGCCGTCCGGCACGGGCCTGGTCCTGATCGGACGGTGAGTTACCCATTACTCTCCGCCCGCAGGCCCGCGCCTACGGTGGCCGGGAGTCGTCGCGCGGCTCCCGACGGCGATAGTCCCATATATAACTTTAATGCTTTCTTGAGTCAAACGGATGGACGGATGGCTGATTATTTTTCGTGATTACGACTTGGTCCCATGGAAAAGATATTCAGTTTGATTGTCTGTACCACACCCTTAACCAAACCTCGCGTTTCTGTTACTTGCTGTATAGCCCAACAGTGGGATATTAATTAGGTCCAGCTCTGCCTAATTCTTTGACAAATACAAAACATAGTACTAGTAGCGTCCGCGGTTTTACCCGCGTAAGTTTCAATACCGTGGTAATATCGGGATAAAAAGTATCCTATGTGTTAATCTTGGCAATTTTCATCCAAATCTGTTCAACGGTTTACGCGTGATTGAGTAACAAAAGTCTTCACAAACACGTTTATAATATTAGTAGGATTATTAACATGAGTTATTTTCGAGATCGCGATGAATTCTCCATAAGCACACATAGTAAACTCGCCATTTTAATTGGATTCATTAACTAAGCCCAGTATTAAGTTCAAGCCTGTAATTACTGCACCTAAAATAATTACAAATTTCGCCGTGTAATGCTATGCCTCACTTAATTGTGCTCCAAATATTGTACTAATTTTAACGTGTTGAGTTACTTGTAGGGCAGAGGGTTAAATCGTTATTTTGAACCGATATCAAGGAAAGGAGGTTCTGTGTTAGAAATGTATGTATGTGCGTTTGTGATTTTATCAAACACTACTGGACCAATTTCGACTTTTTTGATAAATAGGTAAGTAAGTGTACTCGTAAGTGCACGACGATAAAACAAGCTATGCATTTCCAGATTATGACTTTTCATTGTACAAAAAGTCTACACCTACAATGTGAGGTTAGCTAAAACTTAAAATGTATAGCTTGATGTCACCGTGTGTACCTACGTAATATATTTCCCTCCTACCTAAACGTTTGAATAATAATGAAAGGCCACGATAAACACAAAAATGTTTTAGGCATATTATTAGTAACTGTGTGTGAACTGAATATTTAATTATCATATTTAACGCTGCCGATACGTTGTATTTTTCCTAAAGTAATTTTGCATGTACAGACGCCAGCACATCAAGTTACTACAATCTGTCAATTTTCTTCAATGGTTTTTCAACTTTATCGCTAAAGTATAAGGTTCAAAGTTGATTGGGAAAATTTGACAGTTTCGGGTAGTTTGATGTGTTTGCGTCTGTACCTACTCACAAACGAGGATATTGGGACAGTGATTCGTGAGTAGAAACCCAAAGAAAATTGACGACAATTTTTTTTAGTTTTTATATGAAAAAAAAATAGGAGCACGTGGTTATATAACAGCCGATCGAGTTTATCACAGGTTAAGCTTCACTTGCCGAGGTCGGTCTGTCGATGGGTGACCATCTATTACATATCGTGACCACTCCGTACCTCTGAAAGCACGTTAAGCTGTTGTTTCCGGCTCTCATTTGTACATTTTTGATAATCGTTAAGGGTAAAACTCCCGAAAGTCTGACAGCCAATCTTACCCAGGGCGTATCGTGTTAAGGCTCCTGCAAACAGGCGCGACGCGCGACACAAAGGCACCGCTTGTTGCGCGACTTGCAATGTCTTTGTGTCGCGCGCGTTTTTGTCGCGTGTCGCGCCAGTTTGAAGGAGCCTTTACCCAGTAAATGGGTTGTGGAGATCAGAAAGTTAGTCGCTTCGTGTAAAATATTGGTATTCAGCTGGTTAGACTGGAGGTCGACCCAATATATTTGGGAAAAGGTAGATGATGATGATGAATAGGTATTACAATATTAAAATATTAATTATTAGTTATTGACACAATAGCTGTTACAATTTTCCATACCACGAAAAACAAACTATATTCTTATCTGAAATAAATACTTACTAATAACTAACCAAAAAGCTACAAGTTTGACCTTTAACCATAAGTTCTGCTAATTGACCTGTTACACAACATGTTCGTGTCAACATGCCTTTTAGCCTATTAGCAGCTTTTTCTTTCAGTAATGAATGAACAAGCCGAGAGGAGTGGGCGCTGAGTGGGCTGTGGCTGTGTTTGTGTAGAGATTAAGGGTTAAAAACCGGTCAAGTGCGAGTAGTACTTGCGCATCGAGGGTACCTTACAAAGTAGGTATGTAAATAGTTTATAACGGGATTTTTATTTTTTTTTTATGTAACTAAAAATGTACGGTTTTCGGATTTTTCCCTTTATTGTACTTGTGCTACATGACCTTGCTTCTTGCCTAATTTCATGATGCTAGGTCAACGGGAAGTACCCTATACATTATGATTCCCTTGACAGTGTCGAAATTACGTTTTTTGCAACATAAACGGCCGTATCTTTTTTTACGTTAACTTAGAGGTTTGATTTTTTCACAGCTTCAAGGGACCGCAAATCTGAGTATAAAGTTTTAATTTCAACTCGATACCTCCACGCGTTCCTGAGATAAAGGGTCTTGAGACATGCAGACGGACGTTTTGTTTTTTTTTAATATTTTTTAAATTTTTATTTGCTATGTGCGTTTTTGTTTGTGCAGAATAAACTAATTTTCTTTCTTTTCTTTAGAAAGGGAGACTTTTGACCTGCAGTGGAACAACATAGGGTCAAACTAAAATAAATCAATTAACTCAGCCCGTCGCAGTCCACTGCTGGACATAGGCCTCTCCCCGGCTGCGCCACAACAGCCTGCCCTCCGCCTTACACCTCTAGTCCATCCTTCTTAAGGTCGTCGGTCCGTCGAGCCGGAGGCGTTCCACGCTACGCTTGCCGATACGCGGTCTTCACTCCAGGACTTATCTGCTTCACCGGCTATCGATCCTTGGATATAAACATGGCCAACCCACTGCCACTTCGGTTCGTTTACCCTGCAAACTATGCCGGTAATTTCGGTTCTTTTCCGGATTATTTGATTTCTGATTTTATCCTTCAAAGAAACTCCGAGCATTTCCCGCTGAGCGACCTTGAATCTGAATATTTTATTTAAAAAGAAAATATAAAAAAATGGAGTTGAATTATTACTTTTTAAGTAAAATACCACTCTACAGGCTAGACGGCAGGGTATAGAGTTTTGTGGGTTTAAACCTGGGGGGGACGAACTGTGCCCGTTGCCTCCACTCTGTATCCGCCCCCTCAAGCAGTCCAACCATCGTTTCTTTACTTTTCCCATTTCTATAGCCCTCCATTCTCCATTTCAATATTCATACTGAAAACTTTATTCACGAAACGTAAAAGAACCTTCTATAAAAAAGTCTTATATGTATTATGTATTGGTATACATTTCATGTAGGTAATAAAATACCTCAGTATAATCTGAAAGCTCTACCAGTCGCCGTGAAAGGAAGGTGACAGATTGCCGCCATGTCGTCGCCATGTTGTCTTTGTCAACGCTTCCGGGTTCTTACAGAGGTGACAGCGCGGTGGGTGGTCTTCACGCCCGATCTATTTTGTTGCTTTATTTTTACTTTATTGGGGAAGTCAGGTCAGATAATTTGACGCCTTTTTTGTTGGATTCTATGGGTAAATAATTGTATATTTTTAGGGTTCCCTACCCAAAGGGTAAAAACGGGACCCTATTACTAAGACTCCACTGTCCGTCTGTCTGTTACCAGGCTGTATCTCAAGAACCGTGATAACTAGACAGTTGAAATTTTCACAGATGATGTATTTCTGTTTCTGCTATGACAAAAAATACTAAAAATAGAATAAAATAAATATTTAACGTCGAAAAAAACACGTTTGTTGTATGGGAGCCACATACAACAAACGTGTTTTTTCAGCGTTTTTGCCATGTGGTACGGAACCCTTCGTGTGCGAGTTCGACTCGCACTTGGCCAGTTTTTCATTAGTCACTGTTTGTCAAAGGCGAAAAAGGAATCTTTCGTCACGATGTGTCTTTCGGTCAATAACTTTGGTCACATCTCAGTCTACCAAACTCCCTTGAAGAGATCACTGGGGCCACCCAGTGATCTCCCTGTGAGGGTTTGCCTACATTCAACACTGGATATTTGATCATAGCATAATCAGGCTATAATTTCCCCACTGCTGGGACACAGGCCTCTGTGAAAGAGAGTGGACGTGGGCATCACTGGGCCCGCGCGGGCCCAGTCCAGTGCGGGTTGATAGAATGATGTCTTCGAATTTTTGGTCCTAGGACATGCCGGTTTCCTCACGATGTTTTCCTTCACCGTTTTGAGAGCAGTGGTGATGAAGATATTTGCCTGTTTGGGTTCGAACCCACGACCTGCACTTGAAAGCCGCGGTTGCTACCACTGGGTCACCAATGTTCTAGATTTGGACATAATTAAGTTTAATTTATAGAAAACTAGCAGTGCTCCGCGATTTCACCCGCATAAATGTCGATCCCGTTCTAAAGACACGTGGCGCCATCTATTATCATAATAACGTTATTGTTGTTTTCCTCGGGAACAGCACTTTTTTTCTTAATGGAAGGTACCTTATGTATGTCCGTTTCTGTACACCTGATAACGTATAAGTATACAAAAGCCAATGACCAAAAATGGTGCAGTTTTTTTTTTCGCGGCCATCGATCAAACTTTATAATATATTATCATTTATTTTACAATGAATGAAAGGTAAAAATAACAAAATTTAATTCTAACTTAATTAACTTAAACTATACAGAAACCAAAAAATAGCGTCGAAAAATTCATCCGCATCGCTGTCGACTGGTAATGTACCCAAGAGACTGGCGGCATTACCACGTTGTATCGCGATGCTCAGCCTCTGGCCAAGGTAAAAGCCAGCCCTAGGGTCACGGGAAGTGTCAACCAGCCGTTTAGAAATTTCTTTAAAAAACCATGAGCACTTGGACCCCACGGCCCGAGAGTTTCAACCCCAAACGGCTCGAAAATATAATTTCTGATAAAGTTATTATATTTTCGCCGCTTGAGGTTTTCCGCAGCCGCAGCAGCAGCGCCAGCACAGCATGCCGAGCCAGGAAGATGGGATTGCGCAAGAGTATCGACACACGTTGCGTCCCACACTAAAGGCCTACCCACCTTCCATGGAAATAAAGACATACCGGCCGGTCTCTTGCCATCGTCGCGTGCCAAGCCATTGGGTTCTAATACAGCTGGAACGCCGACGGTGACAAGAGCTCGCCGAATGATGTCATTAATATTCGCGTGCCGCGCTAAGCGACCCGCACTTCGGCTGCAAGACAGGCCGTGGTGTCCGAGGCTGTTGACATCTTCGCCACAGTGACAGCGATGGGTAGAACAGCAAGGAGTGCCAAAATTATAAATTAGATGGAGATTAATATGAAGAACAAAAGTTAATATGCGGTAACATAGCCTAACATCAGTCTGAACCGAGTTATATAGAAATTAAAATATATATATATATATTTTTTTTACTTATTTATCATCTAAAAGCAGGTGTACTTACAGCTTAGAGTTTAGGTCTCAAACTAGAATTTTTAATCTGTGTTTTTTTAATATCTTAGAAGTAACGACACGTCGCTGGGTTATCGAAAGCATAAACGGGAGAATAAAATACCAATTCAAACAATAGAGACATACCTACAAATAATAAAAGAGCCAGAGTCATCTGTTCGATGAGATAAAGATCGGAAGCGCCTTACATAACGCATTTGGTAAGCCTCTAACAGAGCAAAAAAAAAATAATTAAGAAGTAAAAACAAACTTAATTACAAGTGTCACAATGGGCGGTTTTATTGCTTCAAGCGATCTCTTCCAGACAACCTTGGATGGAGAGGAATAACACACAACAACATGGTTGGTGGCTTATCTCTTTCATCTGTTTATTTATACGACTTCATTATTTCTTACATAAAAATTCAAGTTCAAATACCTATATCATCTCGGACTGCATTTGTAGAAAAACTGATTATCAATTCATTTTTGTGATAGGTTTATCATATACCGACTAATATTACAAAGATGGCCGCGGTAAAAAAAAAAAATGCACCACTTCCCATAGTGAACGGGGGGAGGGGGGAGTGTTATTGTCTGTTCCAGGATTCAGTGGTTTTATAATATTAGTTAGGATGAAAAGTTTTGATAATTTTATTTCCAAACTGGTGTTTTTGACCGTGTCTTTTCATCAGTAGAAAAGTATTTCAAATAATTTCTGACAGAAACAATACCTTACAAATTAAAACAAAAATACTTATAGAATAATGTCTGATGTAAGTAAACCCTGTATATGATCAGGCTTACCCTATAAAACAAGAGGGCGTGAAGGCACGGGTGGAAGCCAATAAAATGGAGAATCAATACAAGCTCTATTTAATGAGATTGTCTATCATTAAACACGGTGACGACGGTAATGTGCCGTAAATGGAAACCAACCGATATTTTCACGAAAATATTGGTATGTTAAACTTCTTTGGTTAAATAACTAATCTGACAATAGTGATCAATATACTTATCTAGTAATCAATCAATCATTTAATTTGTTAACATAAGTATTATTTCTTAATTAAAAAAAGGAACAATAACAAAATTAAATTAAATCTGACAATAACTTTTTCGGTTTTAGGATAGCTTAGTTTAAGGGCCTTATCAAAATGGCGATTTGCGAGCGTGTCTTGTGAGCCGATTTTTTTACGCGGTCGCTGCGTTTGCTTATCGAGCCGAATTTTTTTAACGATTGCCTTTGCTTTCGAGCCGAATTTTTTTTTAACCCAGTCGCTGCCTTTGCTTATGGAGCCGACTTTTTTTAAAGCGCACTCTTCCTTTGCTTATCGAGACGAATTTTTTTAACGCACTCGCTGTGTTTGCTTATGGAACCAATTTTTTCTACGCGCTCGCTGCCTCTCCTTATCGAGAACGCCACGTGTGCGCAACGTGTTAACTGTGTTTGCCTAACGAGAGGTATTGACGTGAGTGTACAAAAGAGAGACAAATGAATGTATAATATTGTGAAACCGCGGACAACTCGTCGCGTAGTCGCAGCTAGCTCGCTTCGCACTCGCGTAGAACACGTTCACAAAACTGTTCGCTAGATCACGCTGGCAAATTGTCACTACGATAGCGCTCTTACTGCTTCCGATGCTTAAAACGTATCTAAACAAAAGCGTCGATTTGTGCAATATCTAAGTATGTGATTGGCTTCTTCTCAAGAGGTTGAGAGTTTAAAGTATAGGCCACACCGCGAGCTGGCGGGCGAGCGGGCTGGTGAGCGAGCATCGTTTCACCATTTTTATCATGACAAAATATAAGTATGGCTTTTTAGTCAACTTCCAATAAAGCAAATACCAGAGCGTCCGTCAGCACTCAATTCCCAAACTCAACCAATATTTTTTATTTATTAAATATCGTTCCCTAGCTACGGTAAATTTGTGCGTATGAGATTTGTGTCTGTAAATGTACCCATGATATATTATGTATAACTACTGCTGTGCTGTGGATTCTTGGTTGGCTTGATGGCGGTTTTGAATATTTGTTATTATTTATTTGTAACTAGTTGCGCCCAACGATTTCACCTGCACAAATCTCGATCTCGTGAGAATATTGGGATAAAAAGATAAATATTTTTGGTGGTGATCCACGTCTACCCATGTAGCAAATAAAAAGATCATTCATTCAGTCATTCGAGACAGAAATCAGACGCATCTTTATATAGTATACCAAGTCAAACACTGTCATAACTCACTGGTGTCCGAAAAGATTCTGCAAGATATATTAAGCCAGGAAATCGACTGGTCCATAATAGATTTGAAACACGTGTACGGCCCGGAGTCGAGGTAAAGACGGCATCACATCGGGAACGTCATTATTATTAGAATTTAAGGGAATAGTAGTAGGTAAGGAAAAGCTTTTAATTAGATAATTGTTAGGTACTGATTTACACCTCTTACAAGAAAATGGAACGAACATTGAACTCAACACTTCCTGGAAGGAAATAAGACACGCTTGTTGGAGATTTCAGACTAAAAGACACTCTCCTTTTATGAGTAAGATTGTGAAATGAAATAAAATAACATTGTTTATTCTGTAAATAGGGTATCGGAACGACTTTTACACGTCATCACGGCTATCTCTGAGAAGAAATGGCGAAAAAAACTCTTTTAAAGCCCAAACATAATCTTGGTCAAATCATGTGTGGGACTATAAAATATTACAGATTACTGTCTGAAATAGTCTTTTTAGGAAAGGACCACACACTAGATATGAGCGCCGCGCCGGCGCGCCGCCGTCGCCGTGAGTTCATGTCGACGCGTCGTCGCCGAGTGAAGCACGCGGCGCGCCGTCGCGACGAGTCGCAACTTGCTCTCCCGCTCGCACGCGCGGCCCGGCCGTATTAGTTTGCCTAGTCGCCTCGCGACGCTACGCTCGCTCGTCGCTCACACTCAGTCGAGTCGAATATTTCACCGAGTGAACGTGTATTAACTTAAAATGGCTCACTTTCTCATAAAAAAAAATTAGTGTCCGACCGAAACAGGTTTTTCAGCCGAAACCGAAACCGAACTTTCGGCCTTGCTCTTAGTTTCGGCCGAAACCGAAACTTACTTAAACATATTTAAAATTTCTATCGTATACTTACAGAAATCTGGTGTGTTTTTTACACATTTATTTGAATATACAATGTATATTATACATACAGACAGTTGAATACTTACCTAATCATTTACGAGGTCGGTCCCATAATGAACTGGCCTGATATAGTTCTACGCGACATGTCGCTACATGTTGTGTTGCATTAAATAGTACGTTTATCGTGCACTTAATAAAAGAAACACGCATCGACATGAAATGCTTAGTCTTAGTTTAGCAGGCATTAGCATATCGAGAGTCGCGTATTTTTTCAAAATGTCGTCAACTGAGTATCGAAGTTTCATAAAGTTTTTGTTTAAAGAAGGTTTATACCCTGCCCCAATAAAAGAACGATTGGATGACGTGTATAAGGAGTCTGCCCCCTCCTATAGCACAGTGAAAAATTGGGTGAAAGAGTTTCGCCTCGGAAGAGAAACCGTCGAAGACATTTGCCACGACGGTCGACCTGTGGAAGTGCTCACTCCCGAAACGATTGCTCTTATCGAAGAGGAGGTTCTGAGTGACCGCCGTTTGAAGATTAGAGAAATTGCAGCTAGGCTTGGGCTCTCTAAAAGTACGTATTCGTGCGATCCATAAACATCTTCACATGAAAAAAGTGAGTGCAAGATGGGTACCGAAACTTCTTTCAGCGGTACAGAGACAGGAAAGAGTGCGCTGCGCTTCGGAGTTTTTGGATCTTTGTGGCGAAAATTCAAAGACTGTGATCGAGCGGCTAGTGACTGGTGATGAAACTATGATCTTGTATTATGACCCACAAAGCAAGCGTGAATCAATGGGATGGCGTTATAAGGGTGAAAAGCCCCCTAGAAAGGCAAAGGTGCAACAATCGGCTAAAAAACTGATGTGCACAATCTTTTGGGATTTTCAAGACATATTGATGGTGGATTTTAAAGAACGTAATACAGTCGTGAACGGCTAATATTATGCTTCTTTAATATATAAATTACGAGACAAGATAAAGGAAAAACGAAGAGGCAAGCTATCTAAAGGTGTCCTGTTGCTCCATGACAACGCCCCTGTTCATACCGCTGGTGTTTCGAAGGATGCAGTTCGTCAATGCGGGTTCACATAAGTTGAACATCCACCTCACAGTCCAGACATGGCCCCGTCTGACTATTATTTATTTCCAAATTTAAAGCGAGACTTAAGAGGAAGAAAAGTTTCAAGCGATGAAGAGTTGCAAGCGGCCGTCTTCGGTCATTTTGAGGCAAAAAATTGTGATTATTTTTATAAAGGTTAACAGATGTTGATTCACAGATGTCAGAAGTGTGTTAGTAGTATTCATGGTGATTATATTGAAAAATAAAATTGGTTTCGTTTCATTTCCTTCATTAGTTCATAGTTAGGCCAATTCATTATGGGACCGCCCTCGTATGTGCAAAACACAACCTCAACTCCATGCGATTAACGATGGACGGTGGCGAACTGGGCCGGCGCGGGCGACGCGACGAGCGAGCACGAGCTAGCCGCGAAGTTCGCCGAACGATGGACGATAATTCATGAACACTCAAGTTTCGGCGCGGCCGAAAGTTTCGGACATTTCCTGGCCGAAACCGAAACTTAGGCCGAAACTAGTTTATTTGGCCGAAACTGGCCGAAACCGAAACCGAACTTTCGGTCGGTCACTAGAAAATATTGAAATGATTATTATTCAGTAAGTAAACGTGATCTCTAATTTTATTTAAAAGACTGTAAAATTATATTAACAATTATTAAAAAATATAGGTAAAGCTTTTTAATACGGTTTTTTTTAAGAAATCTTTCCCTGATAAAAAAAATTCTAAGGCCCACGGCCGGCCACGTCGCGCCGCCGCGACGCCGCCGCTGCCGTGGAAATTTTAAGGCCACGCCGCCGCCGTGGCATTGGCCATCGGCGCTCATATCTACCACACACAGACTTGAGTGGAGCCGTTCAATCAGTGCAAGTATTTGTCAAATCAGAACTTAAGGAGCTCAACGAGCAAGCAATTGGCTAGCCTCCTATTATATGGGACTTATAACTGGCGAAATGTGGGTTGCACCTCTACCTGACCCTTCGGGAAGTACAAGCGTGATGTTTTGCTATGTTCTGTGTCTATCCTTCCACGATCACCCACAATCACCATCATCATCATTATTTCAACCGAAAGACGTCCACTGCTGGACATAGGCCTCCCCCAAGCATCTCCACTTCGACCGGTTCCGGTTCGCCCACAATACCTAGAACGTAATACACATTGTGTAGATAACCCAGCCTGTCACGGCCGCGTCCAAATGCGCCGGTCGCGGCTGCATGCAAATCTTTACCATTGCCTATTCGGACATAACACGGGCTGCTTTGCATACAGACGATCATTGTCTCTTTACTGCTGCACTGTGCTATAAGTATTGTATCTTAGTTGGTTTATCAGTTGTGTGGTCCAATTATGAGTAGGCATCAAAGGTATCTTCGATATTTGGTTTCATTGTGACAATTTATTATTCTTGTTGTCGATATTCCTTTTATTTTTATGTGACTACCGCCGTACTTCTTATGACAAACTCAAAGCGTTTATTGTTATTGCTATTAAACCAACTGTTCACACGGAGTTTTGAATTAACAAGAAGTCAGTCAGTCAGGAATATGAAGCTTGTTGCTCATTTCAAAGCGTGTCCTGCCTTATTTTATTGTGTCTAGGTATCGATACCATCACTTCTACAGTTTCGCTAGCTCATCTAATTTGAGCCTGTATGTGGAGTGTATACCGAGATTCCACACACAAAGTATGTCAACCCCAACATAGTTGGGAGACTAAATATAAATTATAATAGGAAGGTGTTCCTGAAGGGGATACCTCCCGAACATGTTCATGCTCTGTTGCAGTCACAATGTTAATATGTTAGTTAATAATAACCTCTTAGCACTCTTGTGCCCAACACTAATTGAAAATACATTAACGCAGACACGGTGAGTTGAAACGCCTTTATTAATATTGCTGACGACCTTTGTTATTTTGATGCAGCATAACTAGGAGATGTTATTTTAAATTCGCGTGTTAATCGAATTGTGGGGAGAGGCTTTTGTTAAATAGTGAATGACGATAGGTCAAGTTGATATGAGGCATAGATAGTTTGAATCCAATGGGATTGAACTAATATGTCATATACTATACAGTCAGCCACCATGAGGTACAATAAATATTAAAAAGTACTACTGATACATAATATCACACCTCTAGTCCCCGAAGGATTAGGCAGACGTGTACCCAGAGTAGGTACACGCACATTTTACATCAAGTTATACAATTCCAGTATAAGCTGACATCCCATTGTATGAAAAGCCATACAATGCGAGGTCAGCTAAAACTGGAAATATGACTCGCGATATGGCGCGGTGTGTACTTATGCTAAGAATGGAAGAAATAAATAAGTCCCTACCTTCCGATATAAAGACGATAAAGCTAAAAGAGCTGATGAAAATGAACTCAATACCGAAGTGATCACTTCAGTGGGTGAAGTTTATTGTTTACCACTTCATGCAGATCTATGATAATATGCAAATACAGTACACTACTTGAACAAATCAAAGCAAACGTCAACACAATAAGGGTCGTCGATCTAATCTCTAAATGAAACTATTGATTGCATTCGATTTCACGCTGCGATACGGTCATAACATTATAGTCTGTTCACTGACCTGTGAAAGGCTACATAATAATGTGGACAATCAACCGCATATACAAGGTAACAATTTGACAGAGACAGCGTCTCCATTTCGTAGCAGAAAGGACGGTTTTCTCAGTAAAAGTGTTAGTATGATGAGCGTTGGACCGTAACTATTGTGTATCTGGTGTAATGTATGATAATAATATGTGCATAAATATGGCCAAGTTGTGGTGGCCCAGAGTTGCAGAGTTCTGAAACCTGGGGTGTAACTTTTTGAACTAGAAAGCTGTATATATTGTGAGTTTGCTTTACTGACCACTGACTGAACTTGTATGAGCTCTGAATTTCAAAGTTGCCTACACATGTTATGATAAATCGAAATAAATCTGTTGTGACCTACGTAGTTGCCTATATATATTATGGATGGACTTATATCCATAGCCATACTAATATTATAATTGCGAAAATGTGTGTCTGTCTACATGTTACCTCTTGACGCTTAAACCGCTGATCCGAATTACCTATATGAAATTTCGTATAACGATAGTTTGAGTCCCGGGAAAGGACATAGGACATGAAACCGCAGACCGCTGCTAGTACTTAATAAAAATCTTAAATTCACTGACAAACAACGCATATCCTAAACCGCTGGGTCTAGGATCATGAAATTTAATTTTAATTCGAAAGTGAGCAGCAGAAAGGAACAAATTTTAAAAATTCATCAATTAGGGGATGAAAGTTTCTCATTTCTACCAATGCGAAACCCCAGCGGACGCGCGGCTTACCTATACTATTAATTAAGCTGAAGAGTACTACTGCTAAACGCGGTAATCCCTGCAACTACCAGTCGGATTTAAAAAATATATATATTTTTGCATTTTATTGCCCAGTTCTTGAGGAAGGTTATAATATTATGTTATTTAATATCACGCAACGGCCCATAAGCGCAGAGCTAAAATAAAAAAAAGTCAGAAAAACGCTAATCGGAAACGAAGTGAAAGCGCGGAAGGGTACCGGGGAACAAGGAATTTCACGCGGGCAGAAGTTAGTAAGTAGTTCATAAAATCCTACATCCTTCATTCTTGCATATTACATAACATCAATGACCATAAGCATACTATCAAAATCATCACTCAGCGCCCAGTAAAGTAATAAACACATACAGAAAATTAAAACAGCCTTCTTAAGCCAGGACCTCAAGCAAAGGTGAGCGGGCTCCAAGCTGTTATTGCAACACAACTTATATTTATCGCACTTGGCACTGAATGCGTGTAATGCGAGATTCTCTCTGGTTCTGCTGATTTAAGTGTGTCATTATCATTATCGTTTAAATGTTTTATTGCTGTGGGCACTTATATGGGAAAGCAATGAATTTTTGAGATATTTACAATAATCTGTTTACGTTTTGCAAGTAAAATTAGCATAACAGCAAAACCGGTCTGTAATATTCTGACTGCTGGGACACAGGCCTCCTCTCTGTTTGAGGAAGTGGGCCATAATCCACCACGCGGGCCCAGTGCGGATTGGTGGATGTCACATGTCTTCGATTTATTTGGTTCTAGGACATGCCGGGTTCCTCACGATGTTTTCCTTTACCGTTTTTGAGAGCAGTGGCGATGGAATTGAATACACAAAGTAAAGTGCCTATCTGGGTTCGAACGCACGACCCAGCTCGTAAGTCGGAGCCACTGGGCCACCACTGCTGTCTGCGTATACTTTAATAGTTAGTTAGTAATATTACCAGCTTATTATTGTCTCACTGCAGGGCAAATCAATATTCGTTTCTCAAACAAAAAGACACAACAAAGCAAGGAGTTGGCGATTTCAGACTTATATGGTCCAGGTTTCCTCACGATGTTTTCCTTCACCGATGTCTGTAATATCCAAGATAAACTCCAAAAGTATATAATAAATATGAATAAAAAAGTCGCATTGATACGGGTAGGTACTTATTTTTAGTAAGTACCTACTTAAATAAAGGACATGTTAGGTTTTTGTATGGAGGCTGGGCTTTTATTCGAAGCTGCTGTGAACAGGGAAGAGATCATATTTTTATGAAAGTACATAAATTAAGGAGACTTTGTATATTTTTTTTTTTTTTTTAAAAGCACCCTTTCCTTAATTATTATATTTTTTAATAATTATTATTTAAATAATAAATTGCAACCCACAGTAATTATTAATTGTGGCAACACTTTTCGGTTGGATGTCATTATTGTCATTGTGAATTGTGAACGTCAATCAAGTGTCAAATTCAATTCAATTTTCACCTGTGTGACACTGACAACTGACAAGTGTGACAACCTTACTGGCACAGGTAATATTTTCATAGATTCCATTAGGAGGCAAAGGAAACAATGCCATACATACAAATCATGGAGATAATTCGTTGGTTTTATTTTAAGCCATCTAGTACTGTTATAGAATATTTTAAATAACAATAAGGTGTATAATTTGCTTTAAAAAATGATATTTAACCATTTTTTCCTTGTTTCAATGTGCAAAAATAATATTACGACACCAAAAATATCTGGATTTAAAATATGTATTTATTCAATAATGGTGCTTTTAATATTTTTTTAGTTTTTGTCAGGCCATCCTGAATAAGTTTCCCTATCAGAAAAACCATACAGGACAGCTGTTAAAAAAAAAATTATTTTAAGCCCATTTCATAACATGTCCTTTGATTGCATCTGCTTTTTAGAAAACAATGTGCTACATTATTATTATTTGTTTTTGTTTTTACATTATAGAAACTGGCACTAGCAGAGACCACCTTCCGTTTTCATCATCAGGTAAGCTATCACACAGGTGTGCTATACTATGGAAAGAAGGAGAATTAATTTGGAACGCCAAAGATTAAACTCAACAATACCTACTAGTGATCATGTAAATACTGGATATCGAACGCGACCAGCACCTCAATATTTTGTAATGCACCTTCTATCACAAACTGAAAGATTTTATAGGAAACTCCTAATCATTGCTTGATTTGTTTGAAAAATCGTATGCTCGATAGCGTAAATACTGCGATGAATGTTGTGGAATTGTCAAAATGCAAGACATCGGTGCCGATTCACTTGTTCACAAACTAAAATAAATTTAATCAGCGCGACACTACTGCGTCAGGCGCGTATGGAGTACCATACAAGTTTAGACATGATTAAAAAATTGCCAAAAGGTACTAAAATTACGTCAATTTACGTCAGGCGCTGATTAATTTGACAAGACTAAACTAAAATTTATCTTCTGTCCGTTTCTTAATGAAATAGAAAGGAAAAAATGCACTGAAATTACATTTAGTTTAGTTTGTGAACAACAATCGCCACCATTGTCTTTGTAAGTGTGTGACGTAATTACCCCGCCGTTCTGCAGCGGCTTGAATGTAATTGTACAAAACCGAGGGAAATATACCTACTCGTAGCACTACACAGCTGGGCTGCTGGTGGAGACCGACAGACGAAGCCGAATTCAATTAGCCAAGCCGCCATCCTTCTAGAACGCATTGTGTGTCGGATTACTGGCAGAAATGGCGACGGGTTTAGCGTTCCGTGGTGAAATGAAGGATCAGTTAGTTGAATATAAATATTGACAATTTTCTATACATTATAATCAGCTTTGGTATAAAATGCTCCAGAAAAACTGCATATGGCGGCGACCGAGTGCAGTTTTTCGAATATCGAGTAATTAATTCAATACTTACTTGATTTCAAGAATTTGCATTTTCCCTAGGTTCAGCTAGGCTTGCCGCACTTCCCCCCCGGTGGGTTCCCGCATTGTCGAGGCCCCGCCTCGGCAATGGGCTCAGCAGCCGTGGCTTGGTCACCCACGGTGAAGCGAAGAGGTGCCCGAGGAGGGGCAGCTCGTCAGGGCTATTGCCGGAGGCCGACGACGTAGCGGGTAACAAGTCCTATTGGAGGCATCGCGGCTGAGGTTTGCGGTGCGCCGCTCTCCCTACCTTTCACGGCCTTGACGGGGTCGCCACCGTCTGATGGCGGTGGGGCCGCAGGGGAGGAGGAGTGTTGGTATGACGTTGGCCGCTCTCCCTATCCTCTGAGGCCGAAAATTGGCAGGCGGCAGGGCCAATAACTTGACACGTCGCAGGGGGACTAAGGGTACCCAGACACGGGGTCGTCTGGCGCCCATGTGCTGGTTTGGTCCCCGGGGTTGTCACGGCGTGCTGTGTTCTGGTACGCCTATGGGTACGCCGGTAATGGGGAGTTCTCCCCAGAGGAGAATCCGGTGACGGACAGCAGCGGTGGGTTCACGGATGAGTGCTAACGCGTGCCCGTGTTCCCGCCGTAAGCGGCTGAGGTGGACACCGTAGAGTTTTAGTGGGTTAGAGTCCCACATAACTGCACTATCTCCCCGTGGTAGTGCAGAATGCATGAGTATTACTCCAGGATAAAAAAAAGGTTTGCCGCAGTTGTTGCGGAAGGATCCCCAGCGTAGGTGTGCGATGGAACACCGGGGTGGGTTTTAGTCAGTAAGAGTGTGACGGACCCCGCCGCCCACCCCAGGGCGGCGAACATCCATGACGATTTTCCACCCCGGCAACAAAAAAATGCTTGTCGTAGTTCGTTCGTGGATATGTAACCATCCATTACATATCGAGACCTCTCCGTGCCTCGGAAAACACGTTAAGCCTTTGGTCATTCGTAGATCTTTGACTGTCGTTACGGGACTACAGAACCCGGTCTAGTGTTATCTTACTTGGTCAGCTTATTATTCATTCCAAGTTCTCCCATATCTACCGAGAACACATTTTTCTTTTATTAGTGTAACTAGCTGCGCCCCGCGGTTTCACCTGCATAAGTGAATAAAAAGTAGCCTAAATGTTAATCCAGGGTGTCAGCTACCTCCATACAAAATTTTATCAAAATTGATCCAGCCGTTTGAGCGTGAAGAAGTAACAAACATATAAACACACACACACTCACAAACTTTCGCCTTTATAATATTAGTGTGATTTCAAGCCCCTGTCCATTCTCTATTCATTCTGATTAAAAATATGTCACTTAACTTATTGAAGTTCGGAGAAAAAAAGAAAAAAAAAAAAAAGAAAATTCTATTTACTTTAGCGTCTAGACTTTTGGCTATCTTATTTAATACGCAATAATACAGCTGAGAAAAGTTCCCAAGTTTTGTCTCTATGTAAATTCAATATTGGCAATATAGTTCCAGACGTCTCTCTTAGAGCAGTAGCGGCCCAGTGGTATCGGCCTCGACTTGTAAGCCGTAGGTCGTGAGTTCGATCTCAGGCAGGCACTTTACTTTGTGTGTCGGAGGAAAATATCATGAGAAAACCGGCATGTCCTAGAACCAAAAATTCGAAGACATTTGGTGATATCTACGAGTACCAAGCCACACGGGGCCCGCTGGTGGATTACAGCCCACTGATTTAAAAGAGTGTCCATGGAGTTTCTTGCCAGTTCTTCTCCATACAGATCTACGTTTCGGAATGGGTAACTAGCTTCAACTTTGTGAGTAACTGACAGTCTATTTAATTTTGACAATTCAAAAGTGTCTGTACAAGGTTTAATTGAAATAAATGCTTTGAGTTTGACTGTTGGGACCCAGGTCTCCTCTCTGTGAGGGAGAACGTTATAGACTGATTATGCATGTTATAATTTTCTCTCATTCTCTCTCCCTTTCATCTTCATTACACTTAATATTGTTCAGCTCATTTTCAGCTTTTAATTTACTAAAACTTATTTATAACTAGCAGCGCCTCGCGGTTTCACCCGCCGATCCAGTGGAAATATCGGGATAAAAACTATCCTATGTCCTTTCCCGAGACTCAAACTATCTCTATACTAAATTTCATCTAAATCGGTTCAGCGGTTTAAGCGTGAAGAGGTAACAGACAAACACACTTTCGCATTTATTATAATTAGTATGGATTATTCCCAGCACGCAGCATTGGTCTAGTAGTCGTAAGCGCTACTGCTGAGCATGAGGGCCTAAGTTCGATTCCCGAGTCGGACAAACTGTTTTTTGGTATTTCTCACTGGCAGCTTGGAGTCTGGATCTGTGGCCGGTTGATCGCAGTAATAATAATAAATAAATCGTTTAGTTCTTAATTCAAATTTACAATATGGACATATCGTCGGTCCCAAACTAGGCACGGCCTGTGTCTTGGGCACCATAAATAGGCTCGCCCCTTGTTACATGAGACTTCAACATAACTGGCAGAATGGGGGTAGGTACTATAGAAAGAAAGAAAGAAAGAAAGAAAAGAAAGAAAATTGTGTTTATTTGGCAAAAAAAACCTTAAAAATAAACAAAACAAACACCACTATAGGTACACCTCTGTCTACCCTTTGGGGTATACAGGCGTGATGTTGTGTATCATAATATAAGTAGTATTTTTGATATCTATTGTACCCTGTGGTGGCTGACATATTAGTATAATCCCAATAGAATAAAATGATCTATACCTAGCCAACATCAACTTCACTTAAAATAGCCGTTTACTATTTAACAGAGGCATCTCTCCACAATTCGATTAGTATGCGAACTTAAAATAACATACACCTAGTGTCATAAGGCATTAAAATACCAAATGTCGTCCGCCATATTATTGAAACCATTTCAACTCATCAATTCAATTAAGTACTTAGCAATTCAACCAGTGACTTCTTTATTGTACTACAGCCAATTTAGTACTTAATACCGTAGATTGACATAAGCACACATCAAAGAATGTCACACCGTGTCGCAATGCAAAAGTAATGGGCATTTCACAAACATACGCTCCGAGTGACGTCACCGATTTCTGCACTGTTACGTCACAGCGCTTTGAGTTTTGATGTGTGTCGGTCCTATGAGTATATTGGTAAGTTTATTTGTAGCCCGACCAAGATAACTATGTAGGTAGATAGCTGTTATCTTGCAAATTTCAGCAGGTGGTAATGGCGACTTTGACCTTAGTCGATGGAGGCAGATTGTCGGTTTATAGGGGTCCAGTTAGGGTTGCCATCAGTTCTAAGACGAAATATAATATTTTGCAAACTAAGCTATAATAAAAAAATATCGTATTTTATGGGTAAAGCAAAAAATAGACAAAGATATATTTTTTACTTATCTATTTTTATAAAATCTTTATTTTTTTTCACTTCTTGTCTAAAATAAAAGTGTCATTATGCTTTATCACATTAATTTTTTTAATATATAATTAATGTAAATCAAAAGCTCATTTTTTAAGAATGAGATACTACATCTGTTTCTTTCTTCTCGCCACTTCGAATTAAGTATATATGTCGTAGGTTTTTCATAAAATTAGGTTTTTGATGAAAAACCGGAAGATGACACATTTTAAACTCAATTTCATCATAAACCTCTAACAATCCAGATTTTTGATCAAAAACCTGAACTAGTTTGGCTTTATGATAAAACGAGCGCGCAGTATTATTTCTAACGACGTCAGGTCGACGGAGCCCCGCTGCGCGGGGCTCCTATTTCTGTCTTCAGGGTTTAAAGGAACCTAACCAAACCGAACCTCGGGGTGCCCCTGACGTCGACCATCTTCTTCTGGTTCAAAAGCACAAAAATAGACAAAATCACGTTTTTAACCGTTTCGTTTTTCGCCGTTTCACACACACATCACACATATTATTTTTTAAATGTAGGTATGTAATTTCATAACAAATAAATCATTGTTTATTGTTTCTTAATTGTTTTATTTATTTAAAGAAATAGCAACCAACATTGTTTTTATCATAAAACTAATACAGTCTAGGTTTTTGATAAAAAAACTGGATTTTCTCAGGTTTATGATAACATAAAGTAATAATTTTGTCTTCTTCCGGTTCTTGATCAATAGCCTAGGTTTTTGATCAAAAACCTAATTTTATGAAAAACCTACGACATATATGTAGATACGTTCGGATACACTATAGTCAAACCGGCGAAAGAGTCGTTTTCTATAGTGGTGAGGAACATAGGTTGTTATAGGAAATTTATGACGATGTCTATCTCCGACGACTCTTTCTCGGGTTCGACTATACACGCTACCGAATTAAGACTCCTACAAACAGGCGCGACACGTGATATAATCGCGCGCGACACAAAGGCACCGCTCGTTGCGCGACTTGCGGTGCCTTTGTGTCGCGTGTCGTGTCGCGCCTGTTTGAAGGAGCCTTTAGTCAAAAGTTAATATAAAGGCATGTTTATAAATTTTTTAAATGTTGAAAATATAGTATTTTTGCGTACCATTTATTTATTCAACAGTATATAGTACGCAGACCCGAAATACAGTACAATACTTGTATATTATACTCGTACGGTTGGCAACCCTAGGTCCAGTGGTACTATCTTCAGTGCTGGGGAACAGATTGAAGAAGAGAGTGGCCCGCATAAGGTACAGTTTTTTATAAGAGCGATGGCTTTTTGTTTTTTTTTTTTCGTGATGGGAAATCATCAAATGACCCCTCCCGCTCTGGGTGGAGCGGAAGGGAGTGTCAGACTCTTACTGACTAAATCCCACCCGTGTTCCTTCCTTAGCCCTTTATGTTCCGGGCCAGCGGTAACCCTTTCGGACAATCCCGCTGACCCGGCAAGAGCGATGGCTGCCACAGCGTATGCAATTTACCAGCGAATGACGTCACTGAAACATTATTTATGAAAATAAGATGGTATGATTTCGTAGATACCGTTTTTTTGACACCGTAAAGTCCAACCTAAGTGGGCAATCATTTTGATGAAAGAAAGAAAATACATTAAACGCTCCTACAACCAGGCGCGACACGACACGCGACAAAGGCACCGCAAGTCGCGCAACGAGCGGTGCCTTTGTGTCGCGCGCGATTATATCGCGTGTCGCGCCTGTTAGTTGGAGCCTTGATGCGGTTAAGCTACGGTGTCCTAGAAGAGTTGTGTCATGATCAGACTTTACACTTTTTATTTGATCTTATTTTTTTTTTTTTGTTTTATCTGATGTAATTAATAAATCAAATTAATTGTAATATGTTTTCAACACACATCTACCTAGCATATATCCTGAAGAATATCATATATTTTTCTGATTTTGTTTACTGTAGTCGATCATATACTTTTATTGTTTCTAAAACTTGCGTTTTTTGTGTTTAGGTCCTGTAAGCCCCTTAAAACAAGAAAATTCACGCGGACAAAGACGCGTGCAAAAGCTAGTTTTACACAACGAAGCGCTGATTGCCTCCAGCAATGAGTTCCACATCGTTATCGCATTAATCTGACAACACATTGCCATTTAAAACTTGGAATTAGTTTCGCAAACGATTTTCATGAACCTTTCTATTAAATGTAGGTATAAATTTGTGCCAGTCCAAGGGACTGAGTATTGGGTTAGCGAGGGTTAAAACTAAAATTATGTCGCTTCACTATTTACGGGTTCGTGAAAATCTTCCTAGCATTGATAAAATGGGTGAGAATATGAATAAACGGAGCTTCCCGGAAATGTAGACTAGGTAACTATTTATAATAAAGATTTTTCTAGACTATTTCCGACTTGTCAATAGTGTTAAAACTTTTAATAAAGAAATGAAAGAAACAGAAAATTTTCAAGAAAATGGGTCGCAGTCCATTCTTAGGCTGTACTACCCGTGATTGCAATTCCACGGCGACACGAATTTAACAATGGCTACCGTTCTCTGCGATCAAAGTTGCAGGCTGGATTCTTGGATTGGAACAATTACTATACTCTCAAACTTGAAGTCGTATTGGATATATAACGCCGGGTATAAACGAAACATGAAATGTAACACGTTGAAATAAACTCACCTTGTTGTTGAGTTACATTATTGCATTACATAGATTTGGACGGTTCATTTATGTTACATTTCATGATGAAATCTAATTACGGGATAGTGTCGCTAACATTATACATGAAAATAGCTTATGCCGGCCGTGATAATTTTAATTAATTACCAGAATATGTGCCGTGCACACTAACTGTTAAAGAATAGTTCGTGATTAAATAGGGCACTGGTGATGGGAGAAACCATAATGCCATCAAAAACATAACTTGTTAAAAAAACCAAGCCTCGCAACTCAGTTCTTCTTCCGTAAAAAGTTGTGAGATCCATCTAATACCAAGTCGGTTTATTTATTCAGTCCCTACATAAGGGATCTACTGTCTTAAGGTGTAAAGATGGCTCACTGACCTTGTGCATGTGTGCGGAGCTAAACGCCCTACTCCCGAATACGTAAAATGTGTGCGGTGGCGCGCGACACTAAAACTATGATCAAAGAATATGAAGAGGCGCAGACATGCCGCACGTAGGTCGCCATTTTTGCCTACGATTCCAGAAGGGAATGGCGGATGCAAGGCTGATATATTTTGTACTAGCTGTTAATCGTCCGTGTGGAATTTAACAAAAAAGTTATTGTTGAGTTCGCAGAGTTTACGATAACTTATTAAGGCGCTGTACTTAGTCAAAATAGGCTTCACAAAACAATATTTTAGCCAAATGTATACATTTTAGAACAGCAAAAAAAAATTTTAATCTTGATCATATTTATGAGTGGACCATTGTGTTCAAAACACGTTTTCGGTAAATTTTCTCGATAGAAAAAAATCATAAAATAACCATTAAAATTGAAATCGTTGCAATTGTAATTGTGTTATTTATAAACAAATCTTGATAAAATTAATAACAGTGATGTATAATAATAAAGGGAACTGTTGTTTTTATTTATCGATTGTAATAAGATATTTGTAAGGATTAATTGTATTTAATGATAAATAACTCGAACGAAACGTTGCGCCATCGCGGCGTCTTTTTAGCTTCTCTTTCATTTCTACGCGGAGCGACAGTGAGTCTTGTTTTTTAGTTAGGTACTTATACTCTAAGGGAGGGGTGAGACAGTACTTTTTAGTTAGGTACTTATACTCTATGGGAGGGTATAAGTACCCAACTAAAAAGCAGTGACTAGACATGGGTCGTACTTGCAAAATCGCGTACCAGGGCTTACAAGTACTTACGACTTCTTTAAGAAACCACGTCCTAAAACTAGATCTCGGGATACTTTCAAGTATTTTCTATCTGCATAGGAAATTGAACCTTAACTGTATACAAATAAGGAGCAAAATCACTTTTACAAATAAATACGTACTTATAGAGTATAGACGATTAAAGTTTCTACTACTGTTCCAACCAAGAGCCCTGTTGGAAAAAAAAAACTTGCATAGGAAATTGAACTCTGAATTCTTACTTATGGAGCACGATCGCGTTTAGGCATGGGTCGTACTTGCAAAATCGAGTACCAGAGCTACAAAGTACGTCCACCTTAAAAAACCATAGCTCGAGATACTATCAAGTATTTTCTATCTGCATCGAAAATTGATCCATGACTTCATACAAATAAGAAATACAATCGCGTATTCAAAAGCCCTGTTGGTAGTAAAAATACTTGCATAGGAAATTGACCCGTTACCTTCTATGAATAAGGAGCATAATCGCGTTTACAATTAATATTTTCACAAACCATTAAAGTAAAAATACTTTCATACGAAATTGTTCCGTAGACTCTAATTGATAAGGAGCATGATCGCATTTCCGAAAACTGACGCGGTTGGGTACCTATGTAGTTGAGCGAGTAGCCGTATTTAAAATACTTTGAAGTCTTGCAATTATTTCGGGTCGGTACCTAGTGTACGTACTTTGGTATCTGTTTGTTGATGAAAGCTGTTTATTATACATATTTTATTTTATGATTAGTTTTTTCTAAGTAATGTTGTTGGTGTACAAATGTTTGTACTGTTTCGGTTCTACTCATAAGTTGTATAAATAAGCAATAGTGTATAAAAAATGGTCAACAAGAAAATAAACGGAAGGCAATAAAGAGATCTTATTCGACGAAACAAATTGTAACGTAAGTAGGTAGGTAGGTACCTACTTTTTTGTACACACCATATTTTGTTTGTATAGATTATCTATAGACGCGTAATTTCGACATACATTACAACAGCTCGATTGGTCTAGTGGTCTCGTGCGTCACTATAGTTTTCTGTATCAGTCACTAATGTCCGGGTTCAAATCCAAACTTTTTGACATATTCTTTTTGTTGATTTTCTTATTTGATATAAATGTTTTTTTAATTATTATTTTACTTTTTGCCGATTTTCTTGTTTGAAAATTTTCAGACTATATTATTATTGCTTATACTCTTTTGTAACACACTGTAGGTATATTATTTTTCTTCCGAATCAAGCTTGGTGGACGTTTTTATTTTATTTTTATTATATTACTCTAGATTCTGAAGAAAAATAACTATAAGAATAAAAATGATTGTTTTTATTAAAATAACAATTACTTATTGAATTATTTTAAAAATAAGAAAATAAAAATATGCACATTATAATTAAAAAATAACAAAACAAATGATAAGCACATTATAATAAAAAAATAACAAAAAGAGATATTGAATTATTTTAAAAATAAGAAAATAAAAATATGCACATTATAATTAAAAAATAACAAAACAAATGATAAGCACATTATAATAAAAAAATAACAAAAAGAGATATGCGTCCACTGAGATTCGAACCTGGTGATTACGCAGTGAGAATCCGGACAGTGGAGCGCGGAGGCAATCGTGCATCTTGTTCGAGTCGCGAAATTACGCTTCTAAATATAATGGAAGTCGCTCATCGACAAAATTCGCGCGGTGCACCCCGCCGTAGGCGGGGACTATTCGTATCCCACTTACATAAAAGTAAACTCAAATACATAAAAGTCGTCTATTCACCGCCACGTAAAGAAATACCTATGCTAATTTTAATGAAATTCTTCTAATATTTCTCCATTTAGTTCTTTTTGATCGTTTTTGCATTTTTAGTTTAATTATTATTTATTTTTAGTTTTTCGTATTAGCCTTTTTTATATACAATATTTGGTGAACGATTTCCTTGGGCTAAAACAAAAACACTATATTATTTATTCAATCAATTTCATTGGAGATTAAGGAATCTTCACGTATAGGATCCACTTATATAAAAAAAAACTAAACTCCGTTTCTTTATTATGATTTATTTACATTTGGTTAAGTACCTAAATAAACGTAGTATACAACCTCCCTATTTGAATCGGATAAATATTCAATATTTAATTTCATAGGTTTTAATTTTTTTTCGTGGGAACCTAGTTTCTTTTTTTTTCTAAAATAAAAAGTGCCTAAGTTACTCCTTATTCACCTATCTGCTAGTGAAAGTCCCAGTCACAGAAATAAATCCGCACAAGAATATGAGAAGGTAAGGTAGTAATCAATAAACTCAGTAATGCAAATACTCGTAGATTGACAACTAAGAACGCTCATTTTTTATAAATTATGGTGTTTGAAAACATTTTTTTTTATTGTGGGTAAGTAGTTATTTTCTAAACAGTCAAAATAAAATGGCCTGAAGCGGTTGTTTTAATATTACAAACAGACACTCCAATTTTATTTATTTGTACCTATAGATAGATAGATACTTATTAGTCCACTCAACGAATAACCCAAAAAGAGGTGTAGAGTGCGTGAGCTGGGCCCTGAGCCATTTCTTCAGAAAGTTGCTCAGAGTGCTTAGGGAGTAAACATACTAAAAGTCCCCGCGTCTAGGAGGTGAGCCGGAGTGGAGGGTATAAAAATTCCCACTTTTGAGTTTTTCGCTAATATCTATAAAACGGTGCGTCGTCGTAGAGAAAACGTATTTTTCTTGACTTGCTTTGCTTTGGCATTTTTATTTATTTACAAATTATATTTACAAAATAAACAAAAACAGTATTTAGAAATGGCACCACTAATAAAGCGTCCACGCGGACAATAGAAATGGGCCCTCTGCAGCGAGCTAATCTATAAACGCATACTGATACAATTCGTTCATAAATATTTGCACTAACACAGCCAAACGCGCGTAGTCGATCGATAGCCGGGGCGGAGCAGCGAGCGACACAGCCACCCCGTCTCAGTGCTAACGCACGACTGCCGCCTGCGCCCGCGCAGAGCACCTCTGAACCTATATCTCAAAGTGGGGCATTGTCTTTGCAACTGTTGATTGATTTAAAAACGCTATTTCAAATATGTAGTACCTCTAACCAGCAATTTTTCAGTGTAAAAATATTTCCAAACATCAAAGCCGTTTAGAAGTTATAAGCAAATGTTAGCCAAAATAGCGTTTTGGTAAATATTTTTTTAAGGCAAAAGTATTAGCCTTATGAAAAAACCCTGTTTCAAAAATGCAGTACATGAATCTATAGCAAACATATATTTTTTACAGACCTTCTAACCAAACCGTTAATGAGTTATAAGCTTCATAAAGTGACCGTGTTACGGTACTAAACGAGAGTAAGGCCCTTAAGTTATTACGTAATTAGCTAACCTTACAACATCTTCAAGTGACCATATTAATATTAAAAATCTTTTATGTTTTAAATAAATAAATTGACTGACTGACACTAATAATTTAATTCCAAATTTGAAGCTTCTATGTCTGCTAGGAGTGCCTTAGTTTTGATGATCGGTCAGTCAGTCAGTGAGTGCGTGTGTGAGTGACAAAATTAAGAAACTTTGACTTGTTATAATTCTTAAAATACTGGTTTAAATTGAATGAAATTTGAAATATACCGTGTTTATACAATGCCTGATTGGTTACGGAAAATTCAAGCTTCTAGTTTTATCCACAACAAAGTTATAGGGGGTTCGAAAATGGCTTGAACTGTTTCGAGAAAAGGACGGTACGGCCGTGCCGCTTTTTGCTCCAGTTGGCGGGGGCACTCCCATGCCCCCAGATAGTGATGAAAAACGATACATACACATAAAAAAAACTGACGCCTTTATCTTATGGGGTAAGTAGAAACTACAGAACGTCACCTACATACTCTTTTTTATTTGTTAACGTTCATACATCTGCGGGGTAATTGCGTAACATACCAACAATAGGAATAGCATTCATTTTGACAGTTCAACAATATTCATTGCGTTTCTTACGTTATTGAGCAGACAAATTTTTCGAATATATGAAGCAATGGATTAGGAGTGTCCTTCAAAATGATTTAGATTGTTGTGATTGATACTGCGTTACGCAATCAGGGTCCAAAAAAAAGGTCACACCCACACCGGTAGCGGGTACTACGCATCTGACCTTTCTGAAGATCATTAACAATAAGGTCGCGATATTATGTCATTCTAGAAGACAATAATTGTAGTAAAATTTTTTATAGGTATTAGTCGAAAAAATACAATCGACATTTTCAGGGTGATACATTCCATTTCTAGTGTCATAACTTTTAGCATCTCACGAACGTCTTGAATGTGGTCACGTCTGGTATCATATACTACTGTCACTCGTGCATGACTTTAAGTTGACGTGGAGACGTGATGTGGCGAGAAAACTTTCGGTCATCCTTCGGGGTAGCCCTTTTTTTGGTTTCAGGTGTCAGCGCTGGGTATGCGAAATTTCTTTCGCTGGTATTAAAGTTTTGATACATGGTAAAAAAAAAACTATACGATTTCTTTACTATTGTTTCAACTTCTGCTTAAAAGGTTATTCTCCGAAGTATCAAGATATAGATATAAGAATCTATGAAGTAGATATTCGATGATATATCTTTGAAGATCGGATGCGGGCTAATTGCATAACTACATACACTAATTGCATAACTACATACACTAATTGCATAACTACATACACTAATTGCATAACTAATTACTAATTGCATAACTACATACACTTGAATTTGAATGGCTTTCATTTTGTTGAGTAGACAATTTTTTCAGACATAATTATGTAGCAATGGATTAGCAATGTCCTTCAAAATTATTCAGATTGTGATTGATCGTGTGTTACGCTACTAGGATGCCGGTCATTATTAACGTGACTATTTTTTTTTGTCAGAGCGGGACGCTTACTGTATAAAAAAAAATAAAAACTTATTTTCCTAGGTATTTATTAAAAAGAGAAAAGGACATGTAAAATAATATACTCGTATTAGGTAGGTACATATTATAATGTAATTTTAATATTACATTGCGGTTGAAGACGCATTTGTTTTATACTAATCGGAAGGGCAAATTAGTTTTAAAATGTCGTAGCTCGGAACTAATGAATGACTAATCGCACTCGTGCATCCGTCTTTCTCTCGTAAGTCGTATGTTATTATGTAAATCGTTCATGAATTAATGGAATTGAATTGATACCGTTTGATTCCTTTGTAAAAGCGGGACATTTTTGCTCTGGTTGGGGACAATGGAACTGACAGCCTGAAAGCGGGACTGTCCCGCCCAAAGCAGGACGAAGGTCACGTTAAGTCATTATATTATTGTTGTTTATTGTCAAAACGGTGAAGGAAAACATCGTGAGGAAACCGGCATGTCCTAGAACCAAAAATTCGAAGACATGTGACATCTACCAACCCGCACTGGGCCCGCGTGGTGGATTACGGCCCACTCCCTCTCACTGAGAGGAGGCCTGTGTCCCAGCAGTGGGAACATTATAGGCTGATGATGATGATGATGATGATTGTCATAATATAAGCAAAAAATATAGTGGTAATGAGCTATCATTACCACTATATTACTATTGACTATTTAAAACATTATCTCTTTTCTAAATACCCAGGAATCGAAAAGGTGGCCTCTCATAGAAACAGTTTCTCTTTGAATTCTTCAAGTGTTTACGTCGCTTTTGTACGAAACACTTGAGATAAGATAAAGGTTTCATTATACTATTTTATGATTGACATGCTTATTGTACTTGACAGATCGTTTTCCGTGTTCTACATCACGCTATGTTTGAGCTTTAAAATATTCCACGTAGATTTTGAGGAAGAATTGAGAATAATTGCTGTCCTTGGTGGTAAGTAAGGTAGTTTTATAAGAGGCCTCTGATTGGGTTGTATTGTATAAGCAAAAAATGTTTATAAATTGTGTGACTTTTGCCTTAAAAATTATATTTTGCATAATGTTAGGTATTTTTTCTTAATAAAGGGATTCAAAATTACTATACCTACCTTTGGTCTGTAGTTATCCAGTAACTTGGTTACAACAAGTGTTATACAAGGGACTTTTCGAGTCTTTGGACTTCTTTAATTGGACTCACTCGAACTCGACCCGCGGGTCCAGTTGACCATATCACTTATTTTCTGTATTTTTATTGGTTAACTGGACCCACATTCAAACTTAGAACGAAACTTACAACCAATCTTGTTTCTTGTTGATACAAATGACTAACATTATCTCATAAGAGATAAAAGCGTAGTATTGTTGTTTGCAAACGATAGTCACTTTTATTTGAACTAAAACGACCACAGACTACGTCTATTGACGTTTTAGTTTAAATTGTATCGATGTAAATGTTTTTCTTTTGAAGTAGTGCACTAGTTTTTAAGCAAAAATTTGAAGATGATAATTTGATTGTCTACAAAAATCTTAAAGACGTAACGAGCAGTAGCATTGATATTTTGGATTAACATAACAATATCATGACTGTATTTCTTAAAAAAATAGGCTAACATGTATTTCAGCCTTTCTTTAGATATCACGCTATGTTTTTGCATTTTTTTAGCATGTAGAACATAGGATAGATGAGTTTTAACGAAGACACATCATGAATTAAAACCTTACACGTGTCTCCAAACTAAAGTTAAGCACGGTGTGTATAAAGTTGTTCCCACGGAAAAGTTTTCTTATTTCCTCTCGAAAGTTTTGGATAGACATAGTGTGAACAACAACTATGTCTATAAAATATACGATCCAGCTTGGTAAGTTTGCGTTTGACTAATATTATGTACCTACCTACCTACCTATTTGAAACAGTTCAATTTAAAGAAAAAGCATAGTACTGATGTGGTTGATGGTTTACTTTATCATACTATGTTTTTTTTTCAATAAGACGTATATTATAATATAAAAATGAATTTTCAATAATTACTCAATCCATTTATCAATTCGTTAAACGATTCTAACCTGATCGTCTTTAATTGCAACATTCTAGTTTTTCAGTCTGTCTAATTTATCTTTGTCCAACCAGTCGGAGCGACTATTTCATTAACTTAATTCATGTCTTATAAAGAAACCATTAACAATTCAATCTTCTTTTATGAAACAGAAGTAATTATACTTTCATTGTCACTAGTTTTTATACTACTTCATTACGTAAAGTATTCTTTGTAGTACTTTACTTGAGCGCTGAGATGGATTTAATGCCATCTGGCGGAAGAAATTGGGTTTTTTGTTAAGAATAGTGCGCTGCAGTATCTTTATAGTACCAGCTGTACTTGACGTTGTTGAAAAATATCTAGTAGAAGTTAAAGTTGTTGCCAAATAAATGATTTACGATGTTTTTCTTAAACTACGCTGTTTCGGAGCTATGTTTTGGATTACGTAAACCGTCACATGAGGGAATAGATGTATTGCAGCTAAAGTTAAGCTATTCTGTCTTCTTTTATTTTCTCTAAAATCGAAGTAGGGACTTTATCAAGCACTAAGTAGAGACTTTATCATGCACTAGTGACTGGCTTTACGAGTTGACAAAACATTTAAATTTATTTATCATAGTTAGTTTAACATGAATTCATAATACACATAAACTTTCCGAAACAAATTATCTAAATTATGATAAAAACCGTATCAAAGTTCGTTGCAGAGTTTAGAAGAACAATGCGTTCACGCAGACAGAACACGGAAATAATTCAAGTTATAATACGTAAATCTTGATAAATGTGTTGATAACGTATCCCTCTAAACAAAATACACAAAGCTGTAAATCCATAAGGATTAGAACGAAAACTTTGACGTCCCTAACATCAAATTATGCAAGTCTTATTATGGTAATCTTGAACAATAACCTACATAAGGTACTTTAAGTAAAGTGTGTCACAGTATTTCTCATTTCAGTTCAAAAGCTAACGCTTGGAATGTGACCTACTTGTATACCATCTTCTTTCATTAATTTATTGTCCTATAAGATGTCTTATGCTTTTTTTTTTCTTTCATAGAGGTTAGAACCGTTTCATTGCTGCTTATTGAGGACCAAAGTATTTACTGATAGTAGTTTTCCTTGCAGGATTATTGTTACTATTTGTATATTCTACTATGTTAAGTGTAAACTATTTTGAGAAGTGGTGACCCAGTGGTAACGTCCCCGACTTACGAGTTTTACGTCGTGGGTTCGAATCCAGGCAGGCGCTCCACTTTGTGTAAATCATTTCATCACCACTGATCTCAAAAACGGTAAAGGATAAAATCATGAGTAAATTTTTTTATTTTAGTACATACTAGAATTAAAAATTGAAAGACATGTAACATCTACCAACCCGCATTAGGCCCGCGTGGTAGATTACAGTCCACTCCCTCTCGAAGAGAGGTAGCCTGTGCTCCAGTAGCTGGAACATTATAAGCTAATAATGCTGAAACTATTTTCTACGAATAACCTAATACCATCTTACTGTATGGTTGATTGATTGTATGATTTTAAAATTGTACAGTACACTCTGAACATCTATCCTTACATTCTCACACTATCCATATATCTCCGCCTTACTTACGAAGTGTAACAAATGTATAGATAGTATATCACTAAAACGGTCATAGAACAAATTCTTCAATAGCAATCCTAGTAAAACAAACGATTACTGCCGTTACATTTAAATAATTGTCCGCTTTCCGCTTATCTTTAGCAAATAAACCGTTGAACGCATGCTCACATGCTTATACTGGTCAATATGTAACACACTTACATGTGTCGGTGTTATTTGCACACGCACCTTTATGTTTGTCCTTATAACTGCTGTATCATTGGTTATCTTCCTTACTTATCAGAGATCTTCATCTCGATAAGATTCCAAGTTTTATGCAACTGATGTCTTTCCTTGACTTTTGCGAATATATTGTTACTTATACATTCGTCATTCCTACATGCATTTGATGGAATCTCGTGACTTTTGCAACGTTCATTATCAATCTCCCGCCCTTATACTAATTTATTTGTGCGCAACATGTGTTTTTCTTCCATACCTTCATTCCTTCTTTGTCTTTTTCGTTTCGTTTCTTCTTTTATTTTTTTCTTTTCTGTTCCTTCTAACCATATCACCATTCACACAGTCCATCCATCGTTTCTAATGGAGTGGTTTTTGCTAAAAGGCTTAGAATTGCAAATTATTAACAGATTTCCTTTTCACAATACTAAATAATGTGCTTTTTTGTTGGAACTCGATCAATTTAGTTTAATCTCCATAACCATGATGACTCTAAAGACCTTTCAGAAAACTTATGTTCCTATCTTGTTATAAACAACATAACGTCTACTGCTGGACATAAGTCTCCATCATCACCAAAACATCTCGTCCTGTGATACCTTTACCCAGCGGCTTCCCATGACCTTCACCGGGTCATACGTTCAATCTAGATAATAATATAATACACAAGAGAGCAACATCTAAGTACATCGATATTATTGTACGTAGTACTTAGAAATTCCTTAATTTAGAAGTTCTTGAAATTGCAAACACCCGAAAACTCTTTAGGAATTTCACCACTGTAATATTCTAAGTGGTTTGAAGAGATAAAGTTGTTTAATAGCAATATTCTAATTAAATATATAATATTTAATTAGAATATTGCTATTAAACAACTTTATCTCTTCAAACCACTTTGAATATTACAGTGGTGAAATTCCGAAGAAGAAAACCCGTGGCCCGTGGCGTGGTGGTGGAAAATCCGTGGTGAAGTGGTGAAAATATAACTATAAATTCGAATTTAATGATCCATCTCTATAAGAGATGGATCATTAAATCCGAATTTATAGTTATATTTTATGCTGATATAAAATTTGCGGAGTCAGATCTGACAATCGGAGAATAAACAACTTTTCTGTGCCGCAGCTCCAAATGTGGAAACTTTTAATAATCCGAGTTGAATAAAATGTCCTTTCCCACGTAAAAAGTTACCGTTCTGACAGAAATTCTGAAAAACTAATTTAATAATTTTTTACTAGCAGCGCCCCGCGGTTTCACCCGCATAAGTGTCAATTCCGTGGGAATATCGGAATAAAAACTATTCTATGACCTTTCCCGAGACTCAAACTATCTCTGAACCAAATTTCATCTAAATCGGGTTAAGCGGTTTAAGTGCGAAGAGGTAACAGACAGACATACTTTCGCATTTATAATATCAGTATGGATGTTATCAGCTTGTATTGAAGTTTTCATTCTTACCCACTACGCTGGCTTGAAGTGAAAATGATTGATCTGCATCTGTTCTCGCGATCCCATCTTGAGAAAGCGTAGTGATCAATGCTCGCGCCATCTCTGTATGAGAAGAAGCCCAGAACCCTTCAATGGGACAGTAATGGGCTGGTATTATTATAAAGAGCAGGCGGCAGGTGGCCCAGCAAAAATGGCAGCGAGTAACGAGTTGTATGTAGGTCGTAGGTTCGAACCCACACAGGCGCTTTACTTTGTGTAAATTATTTCATCACCACTGTTCTCAAAACGGTGAAGGAAAACATCGTGAGGAAACTGGCATGTCTAGAACCAAAAATTCGAAGATATGTGCCATTTACCAAACTGCATTGGATTACGGCCCACTGCCTCTCACAGAGAGGAGGCCTATAAAGGCCTCCTCTACTGGAATACTCCAACAGTGGGAATATTCTAGGCTGAATATTTATTATAATTATTTATTTTGACCTAAAGCCCACCCTCACACTTTGCTCAAACTAAATTACCAAATAAACCTGCAAATGCTTTTAGAAAGAAATCTGATATTCTATTTAGTTCTGAAGCTGTCAATTCGTCAACTGAATGTTAGAGAGGTCGTGAATGTTCGCACGTCAGACTGTCAGACGCGACTGACCGACCTGTAACTGGGTGACTGACCTCACTGAACTTGCTGGTAGATCTTTATCATTTACTAACTTCACTTCTGCATAAGTTTTGTTTGTTATTTCCAGCTTGACTAGGAGTGTAAACGGAACATGTTGTGGACGACCGACAACCGACGTCACAGAATTATCTATCAGTAATCAGTGACGTCAGCCTCCCAAAGCTTTACGAGCTTTAGAATGGAGTAAAATATTAGCTGCCTTATTTCTATGTTGCATAAGAGATCAGGGAAAACTTTCATTGTCATTATTTAAGTCTTTACAAAATTTTATTTTAAATAGCAGCAAAATAATTTTGCTGAATGTAGTTTTATCATCACGATTCTCAATTACTACAGTCTAGATTAGATTTAATAGATCAGATGTGGGATTGTGGCCGATAAGTAATTATCACCTAGCCATTCTAATGGGGCTTACTATCGAACCAATCGGCATGACCAAAAACTGTGCTAAGTTATTTAGCATTAGCACGGTTTTTGGGCAGCCCTTTATAATGCGCACAGCAAAAGAGTGGAACTCTCTACCTGCGTTTGTGTTTCCGAGTGCATACAACCCGAATCTCTTCAAAGTAAGAGTGAACAGGCTTCTTCTGGGTGAGCTCACTCCATCGTAGACTTTGTCTCTGTCATCTCTGACCTAGACTAGAGTCAAGAGCAAACCCATTTCAAATAAAAAAAGCCCCAAAATCCAATTGAGATAACATCACGCCTGTAATTCCCCAAGGGTTACGCAGATTCGCGGATGAGTGCTAACGCGTGCCCGTGTTCCCGCCGTAAGCGGCAGAGGAGGACACCGTGGAGTTTTAGTGGGTTAGAGTCCCACATAACTGCACTATCTCCCCGTGGTAGTGCAGTATGCATGAGCATTTCTCCACAATAAAAATAAAAAAGGGTTACGCAGAGGAGTGCCAATAGTACACCCACATTTCGACAGTTGTTTAAGTCCCATATACCTAATAGGAGGCGAACCCATTGCCAAACGGGCGCAAATCCAGACTCCGGGTTGCTACTGAAAAATTTCAGATGGAAAAACCCAATAACACTTTGACCAAACTGGGAATAGAATCTAGGACCGCATGACGGAGACAGTCTAAAATCCAATTATCATCATCATACAACCTTCCATCCATATAATCTACAAAACAAAAAAAACAGTGGCACTCCAGGAGTGCCGACAGAAGTAAAAACTTGAACAATTAGTTACGTGTGTATTTTTTTAATCGTCTTATAAACAAAACACGCGCGGTGTCGGTTATGGCAACAGTGTCGCGAGTTCAATGGTTTAATCCCATCTCAAAAAATCCCAACGCGCCTAAAGAAGATTTCACTTCAACAATTTGACACATCTATATCCAATGGTGTCATTACCAACGGAAAATTTAGATAGCTCACAGTAGAATGACACAATCTTCGAGATTATTATTAACACATTCACGTTTCCGTGTTGAGGAGGATAAGAAAAGATATCAATTACTAGTATGAGCCGACACGGAGGAAGAGGTATTATCTTGATCATGGACGCCATTGCGTAGGCTTTGTTGTGTTTATCGGGTAAGATGATTTTATTATTAAAGTTGTTTTGTTGAGCTGTTCGATTGCAGTTATGTTTACCCACGTTGATTGACAAGCTAAGTACAATATGTGTATTGAACAGGCTACCTCTGAGTTTTGTTTCTGCACCGTTTAGTTAGATCTTCAATCTACTTGCAAACTATCACGATTTTGTGCAATTCATCATTCCATGATAAAGATGAATTGCACAATATCGAGGAAGCTTCCTCTCCTGCCCGTATTATTGAATTCTTCATTATGTAACTAGATTATCATAGGCACATTTAGATTTTTTTCATGACTAAGACAGTCATGAAGGAGAGCAGTGCAGTGGTGGCCTTTGGTAACGACCACAACTTATGGAGTTGTAACCCTGACTGGCGCTTTACTTTGTGTACAGACGCCAGCACATCAAGCTACCCGAAACTCTCAAATTTTCCCAATCAACTTTGAACCTTAAAACTGAAAACCTATTAAAGAAATTTGACAGATTGTAGTAGCTTGATGTGCTGGCGTCTGTACATTTATTTCATCACCACTGCTCTCAAAACGGTGAAGGGAAATTTCGTGAGGAAACCGGCATGTTTTCGAAGATATGTGACATCCACCAACCCGCACTAGGCCCGCGTGGTGGATTATGGACAACTCCGTCTCATAGAGAGAAGGCCTGTGTCCCAGCAGAGGCTGATCATGCATGGAGTTAGACAAAACTTTTAATAATTTGGCCTAATCTCTTATCTTTGCAAATCACCAACAAATCAAGATGGTCCAGTTTGTTGACTCGATCTTTCCTCAGTGAGTACCAACAGCGTGAAGGATTTCCTCTACTAATACGGAAAGAAATGTATAAGGCTTTATCAGGCTACATAGGGCTATATCAGGCGCTTATCTTCCCGCCCGAGTTGAAGGAGTCAATGGACGGGAATAAGTGATTGGGTGGAGCTCAGAGAGTTACGCTGATACAAGGGCCTTGCTTCGGCGACGTGTTCTTATTAAAGTAATTACTTTGATGTGCTGTTAAAAGGCCTAGAAACAGAAATTGAAAGGGCACAGAATAAACAAAGAAAACTAGTAATCTACAATAATCTATATCTATAAACTTACGCCTTCTTCCCATGGGGATAAGTAGAAACTACAGAACGCCACCACCTGCTACGATCCTTAAGACTCCTACACACTATGCCGGCGGCCCAGCCGGCGAGCATGCCACCAACAAGCCCGGCGGCATTCCCGGCGGGTATTTGAGGCTTGCCGCACAAACGAGCTGCTCAACTGAAATGATGCTCTGCGGCCGCCTGATTATGCCGACGGCATACTCGCGCGGCAAAAACCCGCCGGCTGTGCCGCCGGCATGTGTGTAGGAGCCTTTAGATATGTACATACTCCTTTTGCTTCGTTTAAGTCATGCACGCCGGTTGCGAGTACTACGAACCTGACCGTTCTGAAGAACGTCACTAATCATCTACATCTCTAAGGTAATATATATCTCTACTCTTAAATACATTCACTGACAGACAACGCACAACCTGCGCCACTGGGTCTAGAAACACGAAACTTTGCACAGGAGTTCTTTATTATGTATAAACAAGGTGAGCACTATAGCCCCTTTTACACGGCACGGTTTCTTGACGTAGGTAGAAAAAACGTGTCTATCAACAAGCTTCTACAGTGATTCATACAACACTGACGATCGTGCCTACACACGGCGAGTAAACTGTAGTTTATCACAGTAAGAAAAACGTGTGTGTACAAAAGCGCCTAAGGAAGTATTTTAGAATATTCATTCCTTAAAGGGGTGACATAGAGGATGAAAGTTTGTACAGAACTTCGTTATTCTTGTTTATGGGAAATCCCATCGGGCACTAATTATTTTGGGGCATATTTCAGTAATATTTATATTTTAGTAATTTGCTAATTAAGCCCTTTCATTTGATACCCAACAAGGCACCACCCCAAAATATTTATTCTTAAATTAATTATTTGATGTCCTCTAGAGGGCGCCATATTGAAATTAGAGTGAACGATACCTCATTTGTCAAATTAGTATAAGAAATGTTGAAGTTAAGAGGTAACAGAAAAACATACATACATACCGGTCACAATCATAACTCTCCTTTTTGCTTCGCCGTAGTCGGGTAATAAATAAATTCTAGTGTTAACGCAGGTAATTCAGACTTTATTTTAATGTAACTACGTAACTATTTATGTTGATTTCCAACTGAATACAATTCCTTTTCATCTAATAATACATTTGAGAAGGGTAGTAGACAGACAACGCAAGGTAACCAATACTACAAATCTTGTCAGCCTTGATTGGATCTGCATGAATCTGAACGTACCGTACAATCGGATTACATACAGACTTGCGACCAACCACGCGATTTCAGAACAGTATAGAATTGATAGTAGCTATAAAATATTAGGGGCTCGTGGCTAAAAAATAATAAACCGGACGGGTCGAGCTTCAACATCAAGCAACGCTTGCCCAGGTCCATACGAGGATGGGTGACCATACATTACATATCAGAAGTGCTGAAGGGCTGGCGTTTTGGGGGACTTTCTTATGTAATTTTGACGTTCGAAAAGTGCTGATTCTCAGCCTAATTTGAATAACTGACTTTTGATTTTGATTTTTTGCCCATACATAAATACTTTATCAGATAGTAGAGCATGTCTTCGAAACATAATAATAATTATCGTAAGGGACATCATGGCACCAAAATTTTTTTTCTAAATAATATTTTAACGGAAAAAGAGTTCCTTTAAGGATTTAGGAGAGGCCTTTGCCAAGCAGTGGGAAAGTGTAGCCTAAGAAAACAAAAATAAACAGTGGCACTCCGGGAGTGCCGACAGAAGTGAAAACAAAACACAAACAGAATACTTTGCCATCACTCGCTGACATAACCGATAAACATTAAAACCGAGTACATTCCGAGGACAGCCAAACACATCCGAAGCGGTGTCGGTTACGGTAACAGTTAAATATTATTCCCATCTCAATAAATGCCTAACGCGCCTAATGAAGTTTTCACATCAAAATAAAAAAAAACCTAAAAATATCCCGACATATAATACTTTAACTTATAATGTTCCGACTAAGCATACAAATCCAGCAATATTATCTCTTCAAGAAGGTCACAATATCTTAGACTTATCAGTTATCGTTTTATCATTCCGAGAAGATAATATATATTTTCTGAATCTCGAAGATCACAGCTAAAAGAGATAACATTGAAAAGGCGGCACTTTATTGACAAATACCTTTTGATTCTCTATCTCATGGATTTAGGAGCGGTAAATATTATTACGAGACAGATGACAACAATACGACAACGATGATACATGGCTTCTGTATGTTTAATATTATCAATTGTTTGTTATTTTGTAATTCATAGATCTTTGGCGGTCGTTATATACGGGTAGTCACAGGCTGCAAGTCTGACAACCAGTCTTACCAAGGGGTATCGTATTATCTAGTTATTGTGTTCAACGTCATTTATTCAAATTAGGCTAAGGATCAGCACTTTTCGAACGCCATAATTAAAGAAGACAATCCCCCAAATCGCCCACCCTTGACCACTACCTAGTGCGTTCGCTATTGTGGAGGTCAGTCGCTGAATATGGTATCCAACAGCCTCCAGTTATACTGGAAACTGACCCTAAAGGCTAGCGCAGAATGGGGCGGGCCACGATCAACGCAACGCACGCATTGATAAAATCCTCATCAATCAACACATTCGTACATAATCTGTAAACAAACGCACACTGTAGGCACCGCACTTTTTTGTTTGAAAATCCGTTGTGCTGCGGCCTGTTTGTACACTAGGCTTACTACAATGCGACTTAATTATAAATTGTGATGGGTGTTCCTTATTATATCATAAAACAAGTATATACATACCATAAACGGCATTCCACAGTAGAATCTGCACAATCCCACGAGAATCAGAAACTATTCAGGTTAAGTTACCCTATTAGATGCTCCATTTTCACTTTATTCAAAGGTAAGTTTTGTTGTAAATAACTTACGGAAACCCGCAGACAAGCAACACAATTCTCTTTTATAATAATAAAACTTCTATTCCCTAAAGTTGCCCCCACCGAGACAAGATTTATACTGTCGGGGAAAAACTCAAAAGTTACAAAAATATTACATAATGTTTTCCTCATATCATGAATGTCGGAGCAATTGTTTTTAGGGTTGATTTTTCCATCGACAGATAATTTTTATTCGTGGAATAAAATTGACGTCTGGCAGATTTTGTATGGAAGAACTGTCAAAAATTCAAAATTATTCCTCCAATAAAATTATCTGGCGTTGGCAAAATCAGCCTTTAGTATTTTAACTCGGCTTTAGCGGTTGGTGGTCTGTTTAGTATAGTGTGCACTAAACCTTGGACACGGACTACTCAACTTGTGAACTTGTGAATCAATTTGGCAATGCTAAAATTGTCCTAACCTTTTTTTTTGTTGCAAAATGGGCCATCTGTTGACCTCGATCTGGCCTGATGGAAAGCGATGGATGAGGTTTATGACGGAACGAGCAAACCCAGAAGATGCCTATTCACTCTTGCTTTAAAGGCTGACGGGTTCTACGTGGAAGGGAATACAGACGCTGGTAGAAAGTTCCACACTATAGCTGAGCATAATAAATGTGCAGAAGCGCTGAACGACTAGTTGGTATATCGACCAATGCGGATGGTACCCTGCAGTGCATCTGGTAGTCCGGTAGTGAAAGGGAGATAGTGGGATCAGGTCGTGGAGCTCCTGCGCACACTCTTCGAAGTACAGTCTGTAGAAGACCGACAGGCAAGCAACAATATGCCGATGAACCAGGCTGCGAAGCCTAGCCCCCAGCGCCTCATCGACTTTGAGCTTTTTTGCTCTGCGTTCTACCGAGTCAATCGCAGCAAGCGAAATGGTGCGTTACTACTTCTTCCAATATACATATGGTTAATATTAAAAGAACTGTCACTATCTTCACTACCACACCGCCAAACTTGTTCACTGATATTTCACAATGACATGAACCATTCCAATATCTCATCTCGATCCAAGAGACTTAATATGGTGAAGAGAATTTATCAAATATCCCAACTAATATTATAAATGTGAAAGTAAGTTTGTTTGTTTATTTGTTACCTTTTCACGCCTAAACCCCTCAACCGATCATCCTGAAATTTTGCATATACGTTGTCAGGTGTACAGAAACAGATATAGGGTACGTTTCATCCCGAAAAAAAATTCTGAACCCAAGGAAAACAACAATAACTTTAATATGATAATAGATGGCGCCACGTGTGTGTCTTTCGATTCAAAAACAGGACAACGTCTGTCGTGTCGGGTCAGCTAGTACATCATAAACTCACGACTTCTTCCCACGGGGCTAGGCAAAATCTACAGAACGTCACTTGCTACGATCCTTGCATACTCCATTTGCTTCGTTTACGTTCCTACATGTCATACTCGCCAGTACAACATCAACAATAAGGTCACTATTATGACATTATAAGGCAAAATTTAACAATAACTAATCGAAGTGAAGTGTGATAATAATTTCATTTATAACGTCATTTTTGGTGACGAACTTCTATTTGGTATTTGATCAGGCTTTTCCTCAAACATGTACTGTAAAGGTTATTATTGCCTAAACCCAGCAATTATACGTATATTCCACATTTAGAGTCCATTAGTAAGTATAATGTAATTTTTAAGGGAATGACTTTATGAGGCCCTACATTTTCCTCTTTAGGCTTTCTCTAATCAGCTTAGTACACTGCCGTAAATATAATTCCTGTATGCGTGTTTTAATTTTTTGTTTGTCGTAAAGCGGCGTTTTACTTTTACAGAGAGCATGTAATGTTATTTTCTATGTAATTTTGTTATGAGGAAATGACTCAATGGGCTTGAACTTGAGTGTTTTCCTCAAACATAGTAGGTATGGCGTTTATCATCATAGTTCACTCCCGGTCGCAATTCGTCTAATAAATGGACTGTCCTTATTTCTACAAGCTCTCTCAGTATGTCAACAAAACAATATTAGGATATTGTGACAATCAAGATTTATTTTTCTATGGCGGTAAACAAAGACTGGGAATGCTTTTGCCTGAAGTGGGCCATACATCATTCTAGCTGTGAGAGGTGTTCCAGATTTCTATAATATGTTGCTGAAAGTTATAGCAGTGTCTTCGTATTTAGTAACGTTACATGGCAGTATATGTAAAAGTAATAGTAATTTATTTCCAAAACTTCAGTACATGTTACATCAATGAGGTCTCGACTCTCGAACCCTGAAGTAGAACATCCTGTATGACAGGGGTCGAGGATTCTCCAGTAAGGAATAAAGAAACTAGACATTAAAAAAATTATAAATGGGTCAATTAAAATTTTACGAGTTCACAATTTGCTTGTTCAGTCCACATAATATAATATTCTTGACGTCAAGGGACTCCCTTGGCTTCCCTTGCCCGTATAGAAACCGACGGACGGACGGATGGTTGGCGCAGTGATTAAGCGATTGACTGTTGCGCTGCGTGTAGCGGGTTCGATTCCTGCACGGAACAAATATTTGTCTGACCTACAAGTAGTTGTTCCGGGTCTGGCTGTTTGTGTATGTGAGTTTAATGTTTGTAAACGCACCCACAATACAGGAGAAATTCCTAGTGTGGGGCAACGTTTCAAAAAGTAAAAATACCTAAAGGCTGAGAATCCCACCAAAAACCCTAACAGTTAGTTTCCTTATTTCAAAACCCTAGCACTAATACGCCATGCCACATGTCATCAATAATAACAAATCAGACACACAATAACCATGTGTACGAGAACCAATTAATGCGTTCCCTTCTAATCAATTCAGGGTATCCTTGTTGATAGCTAGCGGTCACAATGTTGCGGTTTTCCCATACCATTGTCCCCGGTTTACTGAGATGTCACACAAGGATTAGGTATACATATATGTATATTGTGTTTTAGTGAATCGATGTTTAGTTTATGGGAACCGTTGTTATCAGTCAATGTTGCTGTTGTTCAATTAAAGGATAAAGTAGTAAATATAGGTATAAGTAGGTAAATCCATGTTAAATTGACGGAAGGAAAACACAAACAAAACATAAAAAATTAAATCCATACTAATATTATAAAATCAAAAGTAACTCTGTCTATCTGTATGTTACCTTTTCACGCCTACACAACGGAACGGATTCCAATAAAATTTTGCAAAGAGATAGATTGCATCCCGGGAAAGGACATAGGGTAGTTTTTATCGACATACCTCGCGGGCGAAGCCGCAGGCGGAAGCTAGTACTACAAAAAATAACACTAAATTTATTATTTATTTGAGAATCGAAAACTATTCGTCTTGTGGATGTGATGTAGAGATTTTATCAGTTAGACATTGTTTTTCACTTGTATATTGACGATGAGGTGAGAACAAGCTCCTGGATGATGACAGCAATGATGATGATCCTTTGATTTCTAATATCATGGAATATGAGGAATAAAATCCCGAAGTAAAAGTGCCAATAAATGACCCAGCCAACTTGGTTTTCGCATCAGGACAAACATTACTATGTTTAGCAGACATTTGTTTTGTGTGTACGTGACATTTGACTGTAATGGCAGTTACACCCACGACATAGGGAATCCCATGGCGGGATAATATGCGTGAAGCAGTTTGTTTGTTTACTCGTCTCGTGCATTCAGACGAAACGTGTTATGGTGTCTGACAAATATATCAGATAATCAGAAGCCTTAAAATGTAAGACAACTTACTGAAATGATAATGAAGTGGTTTAGTCTGTAAATAGGATATCGGAATTTAACGTTTACACGTCATATTATAAAAATAAATCAGCTAGATGAAGTCGGCGTTTCCTATCTGACTACTCTGAGAAGAAAGGCCGAAACAAACTCAGAGGTCACAGTCTCTTTTAAAGTCCAGGTCCATAATCTTGGTCAGATCATTTGAACACCATGTAGATTGATTGTCTGAAATGGCCTTTTGAGGAAATACCACACAGATTTGAGTGGACCAGTCCAGTCAGTGCAAGCATTTGTCAGTAATCGTGTAGCTCAGCTCAGAACTTGAAGACTTTAGTAGTCTTCAAGTTAAGAGAACTTGAGTACTAAGAGAACTACTAAGAGAACTTGAATATAATTTAGGTGGCAAGTTAAAAAGTGTACCATGCATTTGTTTTGAGTAATGATATTTAAGCTGAAACACAGACCCAAAAATTCTTAGTAACTAGTTTAGGTGACGATGATTTATATAAAAATAATAATAAAGAACCAGGTCAAACACAACAAAAGGTTACTAGTATGCATTGTTAAGAAAAACATAACGTGTCGGTAGCCAGTGATACCGCAAGTAGTATGAGTCAACTAAAGGAAATTGGTCATTGTGGTCACTACGTATTTACGTCCAGTGATCTAGCCAACATGTTAACTTGCCTTAGAGGCAGCCACTTAGATATTGTACACACATGTGATGTCAATGTAGTCACATGTCACGGTATCGAGATGATTTTTAGAGTTTCTTTCAACGATAGATTAAGGCTGAAAACAATGACTGTACATATTAAAAGCTAATGAATTAATTAGTTAATATTAAGAAATAAAATAAAATATTCAGTTTAGCTAAAAGTATGGTTCAAAAGACTAAAAACAATGAAGAAGCCATTGAATCAAATCAATCAAATCATAAACATATTTTTCTAAAACATAAAAGAAAGAAGTAAAAAAATTATAAAAACAGGCAGTCGTCCCAGCGTATAACAAGGGTCAAACAGAGAAGTTGGTTATTGCGATCCTCGGTAAACTCTGGGCTAACAATTTGTCATAATTCATTCAAGTGGTTGAGGATATTTAACCTTTTAAGATTTCAATCTTGATTGAAATCAATTTTACAGTTTATAATATAATGAGCATCATAATTATTTTTGTTGTATGAATAGTATCGTTATCAAAAATATAAATAAATAACAATAGATAATGATTATAATAATCTCTAACTCAAATACTCCAAGCAATGTTCGATTAAGGTAAACACTTAAAGTAGGACATCATTCAGATATTCTTACTAAGACACAAAAATTCGAATATACATTTCGTTCAAAATCCAAGTCGTTTATCCACGTTTTTCAAATATTATAATTTATCTTGTTGGCGTAAATTGTATGTAACCTTTTGTACCCGAATTTCTCAAATACCAATTCAGATTCTATTGACACTTTCAATTGAATAGATTAATAACAAATTATATTCCGCTGTTTGATCGGCATTGAAAAGGCTGAAAACAGGCCTGCTGGGGCGTAACAAAGAAAATTTTAGGAGAGTCAATGTCCTTCAATATTTGGACAGAACAGGAAGATTACTGACAATATAGCTTATACAAATATCACTCCATTTTGGTTTGTTTTTACCGGCAAATATAATATAAATGTTTTCTTTGTCTTAACTATCTAAGCAAAACCGCGTAAGGGCTCAAAACAAACGACTCTCTTCCATATTTGTCAAAGAGATTTGCTGCGGTCTTAGTCTTTGCTTAGGCTGCTCTTTGTGTAATTAAACGCGAACAGTCTATAAAATCCCTTCGGTTTTTTAAATGAAAAATGAAACGTCAGATTCACAGCTTATTATGTATTGGGGATCACCCAATTTTGGTAAAGCAGGTAAATAAACAACAAATCAATATTTCTGTAGACGGTTCAATATTCTTCAGATAAACGTTAATGTCTTGAGTGGCACACATCCTGGTAACATACAATACGTGCTCCTAATGATCCAAGGAATCAAATACCTAAAAGCAACAGTCAATAAGCACTACCAATCATATAATAACATCTACGATCCTTCTACTTACTTCCACTGAAAATACTGTTTAGCCCTCGAACATTTAGAAACAATCGCCTGCGAACTTAAGCCCTCGTTTATGACGTCACTGAGCAAGGAACAAAACACTACCCACAAAATAGGTTTACACTAGCGATTTAATTTAGCAATCTTTATTTTCAACACGCGGTTTGGACGTGAGAGATGTTTGGACGGGCGACGTGCGCTCGAGGTCGCGTCCCGCGCCAGACTGAAGGCTCCGAGGTGAGCTGGGCCAATAGAGCCCGGTGCCCCCACACCCCGCAGCCCCCGCCCGCCCAGGCACACGCGCCGCTCTACGACCGCGCATAGACTAGATAATGCAGATGAGATAAGTGCTGAAAGACCTTGGTGGTCAGCTTAGAACTGATACCGTATTGATGTTCAATTGTTTTCATGGAGTTTTGATGATAATCATATTGTACCAGCTCATTTAGCGCTACAGCTCTAAGATCGTGCGTGAATATGCCCTCTACATGATGAAACGGCGAACTGATGAAGTTTGATTAATCCTCTAGATGCAGAAGCCTTGCATGGTGAATCCCTTGCATGAACAATGGAAAAGATGAGCCGTCAAATGATTATAGTGGCACCGGTAACTGAAAAGTTGTGTGAAAATCGGTTGTCGTGATACGGAGGAATGACGAAAATGTCGTAACAAAGTTTAGAGTATGAATGTCGATGGTTTTATGAGTAGGGAAATACCAAAGAAACAATGGCTGGACTGTGTGAATGATGATATGGTTAGAAAGGGGGTGACTACCGAGATGACGACTAGTAGAAAAATACATGTTGCGCCGTTTAATGGCAGAAAAATACATGTTGCGCCGTTTGATGGCAGAAAAATACATGTTGCACCGTTTAATGGCAGAAAAATACATGTTGCGCCGACCCCAAATAAATTTGGAAAAGGGCTGGAGAATGATGAGCTGGTAAATGATTAAAGTGACAGAATCCATGGAATTTTGTTAAAGGGATTACCCTGCATGATTGATGATCTTAAAGCCGTAATCCTCTAATCTTAGAATTAGAGATATGATAGTACATACACGTAATCACGAACTGTAATGCGTAGTAGTGTAAAGATCTAATAGAATATAATGTTTATATCGTGACTTCAAGAAACGTGCTTGTGATTTTAATTGTTTAATTAGAGATTTTATATCAATTTGTTTTCTGCCTAGCCTCGTTCTTGGAAATTAATATTTTCTATAAAATATATTTATAATAATATAATATAATATTTTCTATTAATATTTTTTATTTTATATAAAATTTTGCAATTTGTAGGTCAGTGTCATGTAGTATGTTGAACAAAATATGATAATAATGACTATTTAATTAAATTGAACTTAGAAGGTTGATCATGAATGTATGATTCTAATGATTATAATTTTGTAAAGTCATGTATCACGAATCATATTTTTATATTTTGTTCAACACATTCATTGACCTGCAAATAGCAAAAAATGTAAGTAAATTTGAATTTTCCGTCTACTTTAGCGCATCTAAACATGGCATGGATTCACGCCTGGTAAATTTCGACAAGCTCATCTTCGGGTACATTATTATAAATCTAAAAAATATAGTTGTTGAAGAAAAGTAAAAAAATTACAGCTAAGAGTAGTGGTGTGCGGTGGCCCAGTGGTAACGGCTGCGACTTACGAGTTTGTAGGTCGTAGGTTTGAAACTAGACAGGCGCTTTAAAAATACCTATAGATAGATATCCGAAAGCAGTAAAGACAAGTAAATAATTATGATTACGAAAAGGAAGTCATCAAAATTTTTTTCATTTCATAATCCTTGCCAGAATTCTACCCTTATTCTTCTTACCTCTCTGCGCTTAATCTTTGGCGTCTTCTAGCTCCCACTGTTTTTGATCAGACTCAAAAGAATGTTACATTCATGAATTAATTAGCTTTATGTGATTATTTTCAAGAAAACTCCCTCTATTACATTTGTAGATGTACCGTTCAGATACCATTCTGTGTGTACAAGATATGAAACTAACAAATTTATATACGAATGTAGTAGATGTTTCATGTTCGATTGCGGGTATAAAAATACTCGTATCAAATTATAATTTGGCTCTGTTCAGGGTGGCTGGACATCGACGCGCAAATTGTAACCATGAATTCAGCACATAATACTAGGCCCCCTAGCGTAGAATTAATTCGTCAGTAATTTAAAAAAATAAGCTGTTTCATGGAAAAGTGCAATACCTACGCGGTCAAAATTTATGGAACAGCAAATTTGTTTCAATAACCGACGAACAATTTTAACGCAGGGGGTTCAGAATCCGTGGTAACAGGTTGCGTTTCGATCTCCCTGCCACCCTGTATAGGGTAAGGGCTTCTGCTAAAATAGAGGACAAATAATTATAAAGAATGCTAGTTGTGTAGATGTGGTATAGATTTAAAATATATATAAGTTCCAGAGATTGTTATAATTATACTGACGGAATGTGCCAGTATGTTTAAGAGTCAAGTGGTAAATAAAATTATTGAAATTAAGGATATGGAAGGAAAATCTGTGAATGAATGTTGGAAAGAGATGGCGGTTTGTATAAGTAGAGTAGCAAAATATGTGTTTGGAAAATCGAAAAGTAAAGGTATGATAGAAAAGGATACATGGTGGTGGAATGAAAACGTGCAAAAGTTGCTTAAATAAAAGAAAATTGCGTTTAAAGAATGGCAGGGTGTAGAAAACGGGAATCATATTTTGATAGAAGATAAGAAGAAGATTTATAAAGTGTCTTGGCAAGGAATTGAAATGTCAACCGTACACAGACAACAAATCTATTTTCACAGTTCAAACCACGCCAACTTCGCGTTCATTTCGCGCGGTTTTGTTCATTGTGTCGTTAATAGCAGATGCCGAACTAAGGAATTGACGTGGTTTCGAAGTAAGGAATCATTAGGTATAATATTATAGTCATTGTGAATAAGGACTCATGACAGTCGGCAATGCTACTACCGTGCTAAGTTAACAGCAGCTGCGTACAGCAACAGCAGCTATATCTGGCCACGGGTCATCATAAACATCTCTTTGTCATAGGAGTCACAAACAGTCCACTGTGCAGTGTCTGCATGGAAGACGACGAGATAGCAGCTCACGTGCTTCTAAACAGCCCGGTGGTTGCCACATATAGTACAAACACCTTCGGGAACCGAGGTACCCTTTGTAAGAGTAAAACAAGAGCTTTGCTGGCCTTCCTTGAGGAGCTGGGGTGAATCATATGATCGAATTTCTCACTACATCCTTACATACGATTATGTAAGGATGTAGTGGGAAATTTCTGTCGCATCAGCCTATAATGTTCCACTGCTGGGACACAGGCCTCCTCTCGGTGAGAGAGCGTGGGCTGTAATCCACCACGCGGGCCCAGTGCGGGTTGGTAGATATCACATGCTACGGCATGTGATATTAGTGAATTAGCGCGTTCAAACAAACAAACTCTTCAGCTTTAGTATTACGATACTAAAGCTGAAGAGTTTGTTTGTTTGAACGCGCTAATTTCGGGAACTGCTAACCGGACGTAAAAAAATTCTTTTGCATTTGATAGCCTAATTCTTGGTGAAGCCTATAGACTATTTAACATCACGCTAAGACTACTAAGAGCCGAGCAAAAAGAAAAAAGTAAGAAAGAACGTCAAGCGAAAACGAAGTAATACCGCGGGCAGACGATGCAATGCGACGTGGTGGGTCGGGGGCACAAGAAATTTCACGCGGGCAGAAGCTAGTTATAAATAAATGTAAAGAATATCAAAATGCTTTTATTGGCAATATGTAGCCAAAAATACATCTTGAAAGTATAAAAATGGAAAACGATGATTATAATGCCAAAAGGGCCTCAGCTCAGCATAATGTTGGATGAGGAAGCAATGTAAATATGAGACGCTGATTTTCAGCTGCAACCGAAGAGTACCTTATGCTAGAATATTAAACATGTATGAAATGGGTGTGGGGGTGTATCCGTTATAATAAAAATTAAATGTGATATTGTAGGTTTTTTTTTACCTTCTCAACGATCCCTTGGTCGAAGAATTTCTCTAAAAAACAGTCTCTAAAATCTACCTAACAGTCACGTCCGTCTCCGTGGAATAGTAGCGTAACGAAATTCCTGTGTATCATCAACAGTATAGCGGAGGATATAGACTCTACATATTTTGTTGCACTCTGGGTGGGTTCACAGTGAGAGCTCTCTTTGAAATAAGTTATGGTCCTTCTGGGACATAGATATATATGGTGTTTGTAGTAGCAGTAAGGACATAAATGATCAAGAATTGTTAGTTTGTAACGGTGTAACTGTAGTTTGTAAGTTGTCTACATTATCGCATTAGGTGAGAAACCTGTAAAGATAATTGTATGGTGGGAAATAAATAAATTCTTCTTCCCCACAAATCTCATTTCAGCGGTCCCAAGGGAGAAATAATGATACATAGTTGATATGGGGGAAAGTTTTTCGAAGTCATTATATTCTACGCTCCTAATATCCTGGGCCTTTGGGAGCAGACGAGTCAACACTTCTATGGGGATGAGAAGTTTTTAAATTAGAAGACTGTTAAGGATTTTTTGGTGTGGCGGGTTGAAGATAAATGGAAACGCCTTTTGAGGATCTTCCAAATTGTGAGTTAGTTATTATGTGGACTTGATACTGTTACATAACAAGGGTTAAAAACACGAGTGTGAGTTTATACAGTGACTCTATTGAAGACGTTCTTCAGAATGGTCACATGCGTCGTACTCACAACCGATGTACGTGTGTGACTAGATGTATGAAAAGGATCATGTAAGGATCGTAGCAGGTAGCGTTCTGTAATTAATGCCTACACACATGGGTATAATAAGTGAGTTTATATACTATGTTTGTAAGTGAGTTTATAGCCGAGCGTAAGCGAGGTTTTGTAATAGTATCACACGAGTGTTGTAATACCTAGCAATATAAACTTTCAACCTTAATGCATGCAATTTTATCAAAAACACAATAAATATCGTAAATATAGTGACCAAACCCAATATACCGTACCTACCAATATACCTATACGCCACAGCAGCCTCCATCACATTAACACGGAAATCATTGGAAACTTTAATGGAAAAATGTTATTTTAAAGCATTCTTTTGTTAGGGAAAGTGTGTTTTAATAAAACCTTTTAATTTCATGTGGATAAAGTCAGTCGTTTTAAGGCTCCTACAAACAGGCGCGACACGCGATATAATCGCGCGCGACACTAAGGCACCGCTCGTTGCGCGACTTGCTGTGCCTTTGTGTCGCGTGTCGTGTCGCGCCTATTTGAAGGAGCCTTTAATACCATTCTGAATTCAAAACAGAACTTTACGATTATGAGTGCAGATAAAAAAGTATCATAAAACGCCTACGGGCCGGCGCTGACTGACGTCGCGGCACGGCACGGAACGCCAGGGCGTCCTTCGGCAGCCCGAAGGACGCTTTGTTATGACCACGTCGCGTCGTGGTATCCCGCAAAAAGCTCAGCCTGCCAAGAGCTTATTTCAATTAGTTTAGCTGTCATAATCCTCTGACCTATGTGGTGGTACGCCGCGGAAGTCCGTGGAATGAAACGGCATGACACGACATGCCGCAGCGTCCCGCGGTTTGCCATGACGTGGCGCGGTATCATTGTATCGAAATAAAGTAATTTGAATTCTATACTCATTGAAATAAGGATAAAAAGAACTTGATCAGAAACAAAATCTTTTACCGTGCCGTACCGTGCCGCGACGTCAGTCAGCACCGGCCCTACATGATTTGAACTAAGCTCCTCGGAATGTAATTAGGTATTATATTAGTAGTGTACATTCGACATGATCTACTCGTATATAGGAATAACTGGTGGTTTGATGTTAAGCAGAGGTTGAAGATCTAATAGCCCAGAGTTCCCACTACTGGGCAAAGGCCTCTTATCATACAGAGAGGGCACGAGCATTGATCACCACGCTTGCTCAAGACGGGTTGGTGATTTCAAAATTACAGGCATGAACTATATATATACACATATATATTTAATGACTGTAATTTTGAAATCATTTTAAAATCATATATTTTATTTCAGGTAAAGAACACCCATTATTACCACACGACATAAATTAATAGAAAACATAAATAAATTAAATTACATAAATCAGATAGAAACCAAATTAGAGCACATCAAATCAAATAAAATGCAATCAATATAAATCAAATTAATATAAACAAAAGGAATTAACTTAAAATAAATCAAAATAACTCTAATAATCTATAAATCCAGGTTTCCTCACGACGTTTTCCTTCACCGATGTCAGTTATGTTAAAGTTTAAACTCTGAAAAAAAATCACCATCTGCCTAGCCTTTTCCCAACTATGTTGGGGTCGGCTTCCAGTCTAACCGGATGCAGCTGAATACCAGTATTTTACGTGGAGCGACGGCCTATCTGACCTCCACAACCCAATTACTGGGTAATACGATACCCCTTGGTAAGACTGGTTGTCAGACTTTCGAGCTTCTGACGACCCGTAACGACTGTCAAAGATCCACAAATGACAGCCGGGACCAACGGCTTAACGTGCTTTCCGAACCACGGAGAGGTCTTGATATGTAAAGATGGTCACCCATCCACGGATCAACCACGGCAAGCGAAGCTTACCCTGATCAATTGACCCGTGCGTCTTAGCCACAAGCCAAAGCAAATATGAATTAAAAAAGTAACGTTGTACTTTGCTACCAACAACCTCGTGCATGCGAGGCGAAGTCTTGACCACAAGGCCACCATGACTCCTCAAAACAAAAATACCGTTTCGGCTTGACCCAAAACTGAAAAGTTTCCAATAACATAAAATGTCCGTAGAACTCCCGAATTCCTGCGCAAATATGGAAACTGGGAACAAAACTGTGCGGTGTAATGTTTGTTCCGTGGTTATCGAACCCGCAGTCTCAAACAAAAGGCGGTCACTTCACTGCAGCTCTTTGACAGCTAAACCAAAGGTATAATTTGCTGATCGAGAGGAAATTGAAATGTCAATCAAGTGTTTAGAAATTTGTTATGCGAATAATTTGTTTGAAAGGAATTTACAAGGCAGATGTGAGTGGAAACGCCGGGACCATGTCCTAGGAGGAAATATAGTGACCTTATTGGCGATGGTCTTCAGAAATCTTTGATATTTGACAGTCGTTACGGGTTGTCAGAAGCCCGAAAGTCTGATGACCGGTTTTACCAAGGGGTATCATATTACCCAGTAACTGGGTTGTGGAGGTCAGATAGGCAGTCGCTCCATGTAAAATACTGGTATTCAGCTACATCCGGTTAGATTGGAAACCGACCCCAACATAGTTGGGAAAAGGCGAGGCAGATGATGATGAATTGGTGATTGGCGATGGTCTTCAGAAAGCTCAAACTCAAACTCAACGCATTTATTTAAAATATACCAATATTACAGGTACTTTTGAATTGTCAAGGGGTCGGTCAGTCAGAAAGATGAAACTAGTTGCCCATTCCAAAGCATAGTGGGTAACTTTGGAGAAGAATGGGCAAGGAACTGCAAGGAACTACTAGAGGTACTTGCAATCAGCGTGCTTGTATAACCAGATGTATGAACGTAAGCGAAGCAAAAAGAGTATGTAAGGATCTTAGCAGGTGGCGTTCTGTAGTTTCTGTTTACCGCCATGGGAAGAAGGCGTGAGTTTATGTATGTACCTCAACTGCATTCGCGATTTATTTGCCAAAAATGTAAACAATATGAGTATATGGAAAAATAACTTTAAATCCTACACAATAAAGTTCAGTTTACGTTACAACTTCAAACATTCTTATAACTTTTCAATAGTGCTATTCACTCTGAAATCAACTTAATTACCATTAAAATAAAGTTGATATTTGTTTAACTTGAAATAACATCAATTTGAAACTAATAGAATAGACTTAATGTATTCTTTGTTTGGTTTTGAGCAGAAGCCAATCTTATCTTTGACACCTATTCCAATCTTGTACCTGGAAACGCGAGAATCCACCCTATAAGGTCTAGTTGGATAAACCGAATTTTTAATAGGCTTAGGATGGATTCTTGGACATGCGTTTCCGCGTATCCACATAAGGGTGGATTTTTTTGGTTGGATAAACGACATTACCACAGTAATTGTCTAGGACAAAGAAGCAGCCAGCACAGCATACAGGCGCGTCAAATAGTGCCACGGAGCGTCTTGCAGACTATGTATTGTATTAAATGAAAGCATAAATATATACATTTGTATACTACAGGTACCCAAACCAATACCCACAATTGACCGTCCCTCGTAAACCGCTTGATACAATCCGAAGCCTTTGCTTTAAGTTATACCCCCCATCCGCTGCAGCGCTTTATGTCCGTGACCGAGAATATATTGATGCATGTTCAGACAATGTTTACGACCGCTTTTATTTAGCTTGTTAGATTGATTTACGTTACCTATAGTCAAGCTTTTAACTATTAGCTTGAATACTATTATAGAAAGCGGTGGAGAATTTTTAGGTTCGAACCCAGACTGGCGCATTACTTTTGGTGTGGAACCTAAGATAGAAACACGCTTGTACGATATGAGTACATACAGAAAGCAAAGCTAATAGAAATCTCTATTCCTAGACAGTTTGTAAAAAATTAAATATTTTTTTTTTGTAAAACATATCTCGGTCCATAGGATGCACTGTTGACAGAGATCTCTGTTCATAGATAGCACTTCTTGCCGTAAACTTTTTTCATAGAAACCACTGTTTCCAGATACCTACCTTGGTTCAGAAAAGCGCCTTTGGTTCACTTAAGCCAATTAGATAATTATTTTTATTTGTATATTTGTATTCCCATTGATTTTAATTTGTATTCCCATTTGCTCGCTCTTGCATCCTATGTCGACGGAGTTTCTATGAAAAAAGTTTACGGCAAGAAGTGCTATCTATGAACAGAGATCACTGTCAACAGTACTTCCTATGGACCGAGATATCTACAAACAATGTTTTCTATCAACAAAGTTTTCGACGAAATCTGCTGTCTAGGAATAAATATTTCTATTAGCTTTGCTTTCTGGATGTAGTCGTATCGTACAAGCGTGTTTCTATCTTAGGTTCCAACCTCCATTACTTTGTGTAAATTATTTCATCACCACTGCTCTCAAAAACGGTGAAGGAAAACATCGTGAGGAAACCGGCATGTCCTAGAACCAAAAATTCGAAAGAAAGAACAGTTTATTTGTAAAAATATAGTACAATAAGGTGTTGCGATGTCATAGTCTCATATATTCTACCATTTGTGGTGTACAAATATTTACTTAAAACTAAATTTAAACAATATTTTATAATTTTATATCAATCAGGAACTCGTTTGTTGAGTAATAGCATTTATTCAGTAATAAATCGAAAGAATTTGCGCTGAAACATATTTAGATTAAGGCATTTTAAGTCATTTGGTAATTTATTATAAATTCGAATAGCCATACGGTACGAATTTATACTATATACAAGACATGTGACATCTACCAACCCGCACTGGGCTCGCGTGGTGGATTACGCCCTCCTCCCTCTCACAAAGTGGAGGCCTGTCTCCTGGCAGTGTGAATATTATAGGCTGATTTTGGTAATTTTTTTAAGCTGACTTTAAGGACATTCCGTTAAGTTAGGGTATCCGAAGACTGCGACGGCCGCCACATACCTACCGTCTTCAATTTACCGTCGAATGAAGTCACTGAAACGTTATTTATGAAAGTTAGTTGTTGAGTTTTCCTAGAGAGCGTTTTTGATGCCGTAAAGTCAAACCCCGGTGCCATCATTATCATGACGGGTCAGTGCGGCCATTGTGTTATAGCCACTATTTTCGTAGGAAGCCGTAGTTTCAGTACCAATCAAAATTTTGTTTCAGTGCGGTTATTGGAAGTGCTCAGATGCGGTTCGTCCAAGTGCGGTTAAAATCAGTGCTCTGAGTGGAATACCTCGAATATTGGAGTACTTTCTTTCATTTTTCGTCTTATAAATTAGTTTCTTTTTTAGTGCTTTATTTTATTTCCTCCGATGAGGGAGTTTCTGCATTATGTTAACTTTTAACCATACAATGTAGCCAGATTTTATTATTTATTTTAAAATATGACTTAAAACAAAACCTTTAATATTGTCTTGTTGCTCAGCAAAGGGCTCTTCTCATGCTTAGCAAGTACATATATCAAAGAAATCACATTCGTTCAACACGAAATAATATAATATATGTCATACATGACATAATAATGATGTGTGTCTGTGTATATCTATGTTCACATTTTTGCGAATGTATATCATTCGCAAAAATGTGAACACTCATTTACTACTACCAAGCTAAAGCAAATTTTAACTTGGCAGAACTCCAACGAATTTTATGACAAAAGACAAATAACTTGGCACATTTGCTTTATTGCCAGAAGGGTAATTTGGAGGGTAAGCAGCGGATTATTAAATTAAGGGGTAAGTGAAGGTACTTAGTGACAAATGTGGAAGTAATTGGTAGTTTTATCTTTTTGTCGAGTGTTAGGGTAGATATCACGGGCAAACTTTTTAACCAATTTCAAAAAACAAAGAGGTTCTGTCAGTATGTATTTTTTAAATGTATGTTCATCGATATTTTTATCAATTGTGAAGCGAATTCCAAAAATATTTTTTTCACATTCATTAGACGACGCTTGCCTTTTATTAAGTTCGCTTGGTTTTGTTCGTAACATGACGTATATACCAACCCGTCAACCTCATATTATATGATATGACATTAAAAACTGATTACCTGACAATTATTGATTAAGATGATGTAGAATACTTATGACTATATGCACTATTAATGTTGCATGACTTGCCGTAGAATGTACTAGATTCAATTGTTTTTCTTTTTTACGCCATCAAAACTGTTTTGTTGCCTACATTCTTTGCAAATAAACGATTTCTAAATCTGATTCTGAAATAATTTTAACATTTTCAATTTTCACTCAAGAAACGTACAATAGATTGTAGGTCCCATGAAAGTAAAGAGAGATACATTTATATTAATAGTTGATCGCTGACTACTAACACCGCCGGCGAGTACTTTTTCGTCGCAGCAACAAGAGTTATCAAAGAGAGTACTCGCTCAGCGACGCTCGCTTGTTCGGCAGTACACTCGCTGAAAGTCTCACACTTGCTACCACTGGGTAATCGCTCGTCGCCGTCGCGCACTCGCTGCTCGTCGCCGTCGTGCACTCGCTGCTCGTCGCCGTCGCGCACCGCACTCGCTGCTCGTCGCCGTCGCGCACCGCACTCGCTGCTCGTCGCCGTCGCGCACTCGCTGCTCGTCGCCGTCGCGCACTCGCTGCTCGTCACCGTCGCGCACCGCACTCGCTGCTCGTCACCGTCGCGCACTCGCTGCTCGTCGCCGTCGCGCACTCGCTGCTCGTCGCCGTCGCGCACTCGCTGCTCGTCACCGTCGCGCACTCGCTGCTCGTCGCCGTCGCGCACTCGCTGCTCGTCGCCGTCGCGCACTCGCTGCTCGTCGCCGTCGCGCACTCGCTGCTCGTCGCCGTCGCGCACTCGCTGCTCGTCGCCGTCGCGCACTCGCTGCTCGTCGCCGTCGCGCACTCGCTGCTCGTCACCGTCGCGCACCGCACTCGCTGCTCGTCGCCGTCGCGCACTCGCTGGTTGTTGTTCGCCAACCGTTTTTAGTTGCTATCTCTACTCGCTTCTCTTTAATCAATAAAGAGATTTTTACGTTCGCAATAATTAGAACAATAACAATTCGGATAACACACTGCTACGACAACCCTCGTAGCTGCGTAGCGGCGGCGTAGCAAACTCTTCCGGTTCCAAAAATAACAATAATGTACTTCTATATCGAATTCTGTTTTAACGACTCACATGTATGTATGCATGTGTGTGTATACCTATGAACAAGTCAACAACATAACATTACGCCTGTATTATATCCCGAAGGGGAAGGCAGAGTACAGTAAGTACACCCAAAAACAAACAAACTCGATTTGAAACTTATTCAAAGTGCAGCTGCTACTGAAAACTAAAGTGAAGTCATGTTTAGCCCTAGCGTTAGCCGTTTTTGTTACATCTGACTTGGGTTCGAAGTCTATTTAGAGATTTCCAAGTCGGCTACAGTATCGCGTGCCCAGGCGGAAAGCTCTCAGATTGTTCGATAAAATTGTCATGGGGTTTGTACAGCTCGCGCCATAAATTACATCTTGCTATGTAGGCGTTACTATTGGCTGGATTAGCTCCAGACCTAAGCACCCAAGAAAAATTTTTCGTCTCTTTAGTCTCTGGGGCACTGACACGTAGGTATGCATTAGGTAACGTGAGCCAGTTTGTAGCTTCGCCCTCTCGATGCGGCTGGCTATGATCCTGCGAATGTTTGTAGGCGTAATGCTCGTCAGTGGATACAGCATTCGTACTGGGGTCGGTTTAGCAACCACTAATATAGGCATGTCTCATTTAGAACTGGTCACTAGGTCTTTTAATTGTTTATGAATATCTTTTTTGCTGTCTGAAATCTGCTAAAGGAAACCAATTGCAAGTAAAAAAAAAAGAATAAATGTATGAAATGAATGGTCAGCGTGGGCAGAATGGTTCCATATTATACAGGCATATTCACCAGCGGAAAAGCAGAGCGCTATTAAAGTTGTTCGTATATTAATAGTGTTACTATGGAGTCATCATCTGCTTACCCTTTTCCCAACTATGTTGGGGTCGGCTTCCATTCTAACCGGATTTACCTGAATACCATATTTTACATGGAGCGACTGCCTATCTGACCTCCACAACCCAGTTACTAGGTAATACGATACCCCTTTGGTAAGACTGGTTGTCAGACTTCCAGACTTGGGACGACCCGTAACGACTGTCAAAGATTCACGAATGACAGCCGGAACCAACGGCTTAACGTACTTTCCGAGGCACGGAGGGGTCTTGGTATGTGAAGATGGTCACCCATCCACGGAGCAACCGCGGCAAGCGTAGCATATCCTGATCGATCGACTCATGCGGCTGTTATAACTTAGCCACAAGCCCCAGTATTAGTATGGAGTATGGATATACGAGTAGGTGTAGATGGTGTACAACTGGTGAAATGTGAATGTACAACTGGTGAAATGTGGGTGTACAACTGGTGAAATGTGGGTGACTGGTGAAATGTGGGTGTACTACAAGTACACCTCAGTGTAACCCCTCGAGGATTACAGGCATGGTGTTATGTTATTTAGTCACCTATAGATATAGGAAAGCTGCCACGCTTAAGGGGACTACATGACCTAAAGCGCGGTCATTGTCGGACTGCATGGAAAAGAAAGAGAAGCGCGATGACACAACGCTGGTAATTTATTGCAAAATATGAAGCAATTATCTATTTACAAAAAAAATATTACTTCGACTAAACAATTAAAACACTAGTGCTTTAGTATGTTACTTGTAGAATAATCTGACAAAAAATAAGAATGATTGTATGTATAATATTAGTATGGTTTTTATTGTGAAAATAAAGTTATTAGATGTATCCATGATTTTTTTTTCTATCAAATCAAATTAGTTGTAAATTATGTTTTCAACACACTATCTTACTAGCACATATCTTGAAGAATATCATATATAATATTTCTAATTTTGTTTACTGTAGTTGATCATGTACTTTTAGGCATTGTAAAACTTGCATTTTTGCATTTAGGTCCTGTAGTCCCCTTAAATGGAATTGGGCTGGACACGTCATCTGCCGCATGTCAGACGATCAATGGGTCAAACTTACGACTCTGTGAATCCCGCTTAATGGCAAACGAAATCGCGGCAGGCCCAGACGGAGATGGCGGGATGAGCTGGACTCCTTTGATAAATATTGGTTCTTGGCAACCCTGGATAGAGAGAGGTGGAAAGGGAGTAGCAAGGCTTTTGCCTAGCAGTAGGACATTTAGGGCAAAAAATAATAATAGACATATATATAATATTCCTGTGCGTGTTAACTTATTTATTTTTACGTTGAACATAAATATACTTCCCCAGGGTATCAAATGGGAATACACGACATGTCTCTCTTCCCTTTTATAGCAATTTTACGAGTATCTAACCATTGCTTGAGCATTTTCTACGTCGTTAAGAATATTCTAGTTTAACTTTTGCTGCTCTTTCGCTAAAATAGGTCACAGCACCCGGGGTTTATAATAAAACATGAAGGAAATATCGATGGCTGTCAAATGCAAAAAAAATATTTATTTAGCGCCCCATTCCAGAACCGTTAGACCCCATCGACCATATGTTCTGCGAGCAATGTGCCCTGCCCACTGCCACTTAAGTTTGGTGATTCTTCAAGCACAGAACCGGTCGAAGTGGTGGTGCTTGGGGAAGGCCTATGTCCAGCAGTGGACGTCTCTCGGCTGAAATGATGATGATGATGATTTATTAAGGTATACCAGCTTCTATGTAGTTTGTCTTAAGTATTATAGATCACAATAGTCTCAATCTCGCCAATTATAGGTTTATAGAGGTATAGATACCTCTATAAAAAATAATCAGCCTATAATTTTCCTACTGGTATCTAGATAACAGTACCTAGACTGGAAGACCCCAACATAGTTAGGAAAAGGCTGATCAGATGATGGTATTACCCGGGTTGTGGTGTCGTCCGTTGTAGTGTAGTAACAATGAGTGTTCCCTAAACCCATCCGACAATCGTGGTGAGTTAAAATTTAAACTTAGTATGTAACTGTGAAAATGCCGATGTGGTGTTCTAGAACACCTGAACAAAAAGTGTACAAATCCAGTGCAAATTGTTATATGATGTCTAAGGAATCGCTGTTTAAAGAAATAAATAACAACGAACCCACAAATATAAGCAGAAGACAACACTTTGGTGCAACTGCAATTGCCTGGTCTAGTGGTCACAAGCGCTGCTATTGAGCTTGTAATATTTGCCATGTCATGGCACACCAATGTGCGCTGTAAAAAAATATGTTTTCGCGTTGTTCTAAGAACTGTAGTACATACCTGCTTTCCTAGTGCCTACACCTACTGCTGCTTCCCACGCGGGCTATAGAAGTTGTGTAAAGTGAAATGGAAGATTGTTTTCATCGTCTCCGAAAGGTAATCTAGCTTCCTACGCACAGTAAACAAGCTAAATATAACTTGCTGTGAACTGTGCGTAGTATGAACTTACAAGTCATCCTTTGATTCTCACGCTTTTAACATAATTATACCTATATAAAACAATCTGTAGTTAAAAATAAGAAGAAGAAGATTTAAAATACCAAATAATATGATTTACTGTTTATTTCAAAAACTTTTCTTTTTTTATGTATTTCTTTAATTAAGACGGTTAAAACCAATTATACCAGTTTGTATACACATACACATTATAGAGAAAATATAAAATCATCAGGTTCAGGTAAAAAGTCAACACCACTTTCATAAATCCCTCTCACAGTACTTCTGACAAAATGTTCGTCAACTCGTCTGCAAACAGATCGTTTGTTGGATTGGAGTCCAAGAGATCATGAAGTGCGGCCAGAGTACGTGGTACTGGGGACTTAGCACGCGCAACGGTGCGACATGGAGGCAGAGCAAATTCCCTGTGATTTTTGCCGCGGCAATGGTTGTAATAGTAACATGCATAATAACATAACGCATAGAACATGCATATCTTCTTTACATAGTATGAACGCACTGCGATAAAAAAATCGTTGGTCACTGCTCAGTCTCACCAAGTATTCGGTAAAAATAAAAAAAAAACTGTCAATACTGGAAAATCTGTCATCCTTTTACAGCGGATTGATTTATTAAGACTTTCTTTTATTTGTAATACCTACAATCTTCGGCTATATACCAAAAAATTCTATGGCTATTCTAGAATGAAAATTCAAACATTGACAGATTATTGAGAATGTTCCATGTCTAGCCTCGTTTCGTATTGAGACTCCAGTGGACTCCAGTGAACTCCAGTGTTTATTCTCGAAAGAACGGAATACGAATGGGCGCAGGCCCGCCGCCGGCGGCCCGTGTGCGCGATTTTTCTGTCGCCGTGCGCGGGACCATACAATTTCACACGCTGCAGTTTACTTTCGCAATAATCGCGTCACAAGCAAACGTAGCAAATTGTGACAAATCACAATTTTAAAATCGCTACGATTGTACTCGCTTCGCTCAAATGTGCGCGCACTGCCGTACTAACTCATACGTTGCATTCCTGCGATAAAATTATTGCACGATAAAAATCGTGGTGCGCGCCAGGCCTTAAACAAAGTCGCTCCCGCTGTCTGTAAGCTTAGATCTTTTAAACTACGCAACGAATTTTAATGCAGTTTTCAGCAATAGATAGAGTAATTCAAGAGGAAAGTAAAACCTTCTAGATCAAAAAATATGTACTACGGAATAGCATATCTTAAAAAGATTAATAAAAAAGTCCGCGATGGTATATGTTTATCTCGTAAGAATAAACCACAGTAACACATTTTATCTTTTACATATAACAAAAAAAATATGGGTTATTTACCAAGCTATTTTAAGCAATACAGTATTATTCCTTATCCAATTAAATACATTAGATAGGTACAAGTACATTGTGCATTTCATGGAGATGAAAATTGCCCTTTACAGCAGTTCTAGAAGAATTAATCAGAGATTAAAAAACGGGGGCAGAGCGGCTGGCGGGGCGGTACGAAGTTCGCCTGGTCAGCTAGCTGTCTAATAACATAATACTTGACTGCCTTATTGGTGTAGTAGACTGTCTTAATGGTTAAGTGGTCGCAAGCGCTAGTACGGTCAGCATCAAAAGTCGATTAACACTTCAGTTTTTTTAATCTTAGTTATTGAGCAAAATATTAACATTTTAGTTTTTTTAATCTCAGTGATTGAGCAAAATATTTGTTGAAAATTGCATCGTACTTCTGCTGCAATTTTGAATAAATATTTTGCTCAATAACTGAGATTAAAAAAAACTGAAGTGTTAATCGACTTTTGATGCTGACCGTACTAAGCATGAGATTGCGGGCAGGATTCCTAGAACGGACAAAGTGCGTTTTCCCATTAGGAATTTCTTAGTAGCAGCCTAGATTTGAGCCCGGTTGATGAAAATAGGCTCGCCCCCTATTACGTGGAAGTTTAATATAACTTTCGAAATGTGGTTGTTATGTGGGGTACATCTCTGCCCAACCTTCGGAGATTACATTGAGGATTGATGTTATAATATGTATGTTAAACAAAGTAAAGCTAAAACTTATTAAAAAATTAAGGTCGAACTAGTCGCGAGCTCGAACTCACAGATTGGCATGGCCGAAAAGAACGCTGTCTCACCATGCATCGTGTCCGACAGCGATCAGTGATGAGCAGTTAGACGCTAGTCTACACGCACGAGCTCTAGTTCGCACGCACACAAACACCAATGCTTTTTTATATGCGCTCAGTTGCGACGTCAGATTCTCCACTGTCCGATCCTTTTTTTGTTATTAAAAGCCAACTTGACTTAAAAGCAAAATAATCTTGTGGCAAAGTTCCAAGTATCTTACAAATCAGTAATATCTCAGGCAGATTTGTATCGATTTGGCTATTCAGCTCGTGCCAAATATTCTTCAACGCAGATATGTGCTTCCTTATGTCATGTTCAGGATCTTTTTTATTATCAAAGAATTTCAGACAGAGATCATAACTTTTGTCTTCGCTACTTCCACTCTATAGACGTTCTAGTTCGTCCCATAGGTACCTTTTTTGCGGTTTTGTAACGCATAACTTGCTCCAGTAATTCGTCTGTCATATTCGTTGTCATCAGAGTCAATACTATACAATCAATCTTTATCATCATCATCATCATCAGCCTATAATGTTCCCACTGCTGGGACACAGGCCTCCTCTCAGTGAGAGGGAGTGGGCCGTAATCCACCACGCGGGCCCAGTGCTGGTTGGTAGATGTCACATGTCTTCGAATTTTTGGTTCTAGGACATGCCGGTTTCCTCACGATGTTTTCCTTCGCCGTTTTGTGAGCAGTGGTGATGAAATAATTTACACAAAGTAAAGCGCCTGTCTGGGTTCGAACCTACGACCTACAACTCGTAAGTCGCGGCCGTTACCACTTGGCCACCACTGCTTGGCCATCAATCTTTATAAATTGTTGTAAATCGTTCTCATATTTAACTTTAGCAGCAGCAGCATCAGCAGTCTTTGCTGGTTCTCCGGGCTTGATTATTTTTAGTCATTGTTTTACCAATGACAATGACTACTGCCTATTCAACTACTCCGACGCGTGGGGTGTTTCGACAGATAGACGGGCAAATGTGAGAGGTTAAAGGCTGTTCACAAATCCAAGCCCGGAAAATTTTGTCAGTTAAATCAAATAGTCGACCGCCATTGCTGCTGTCGGGAGCAAGGCATATTTGTAACTAACAGCGCCCTGCGATTCCACCCGCATAAATTTAGATCCCGTGGGAATATCGGGATAAAAAGTATTTATTTATTTTATTTTATTTATTTTAGGAAAACTTACAGCTAAAAAAATACAGTAGGTAAAATAATGTATACAAAATAAAGCCAATTACAAGTTTCCACGTGTAGTTTATAAATCATGTGAAACAGAAAATATAAGATGAAAAAATTACTCTATGACAAAACAGAGAAATACTATTTACGCTCGAAGAAGCAATTATTTAAAATTTTCTTTAATTTAGCAACACTAGTATTGAAAATGTCGATATCAGCTTCCCGGCAGGTTGCGTTATACAAACGACTCGCTCTCAACAGGTACGAGTTCCGTCTATATGTAGTGGCTACCACTGGGGTGTGCAATAAATGAGGTCTACGTAGGAACACAGACGGCACTCGCAGCCCGATTTTGTGCAACAACTCGGTAACACCCGTAGTTCCATTAGCAATTTTGAAGAGAAACACAAGATCCGATATTTTTCGCCTTTCATATAGTGGAAGGATATGAATTTTTTTGCAACGGTAAGTATAATTCGTTAAAAACGTTTTAGACCGATATTGAATTTGCCTTAAAAACCTTTTCTGTATGCTCTGTATTCTGTATCCTTGTGTTAATCCTGGTTATAAACTGAGTGCCAAATTTCATCCAAATCCGTTCAGTCCATCCAGCCTCACAAACTTTCGTGTTTATAATATTGTTACGAGCTTGGGGTTCGTGACAATAAAAACTGCCGATTTAATAACCAAAAAAATGACACTTTACTCACCAACACTAATTACAAGTCAAACACACTAATTAGTAAACACAATTACACTTACTAATCACTCCTAAGTCGCACTTGAATATCGCCTTCGATGTTATCGCTCTTATCGCTTAATCGAAACTATCTGTGTCTCGCGGCCCACCCGGCCTTATAATAGTGCCGCAGAGCTAGTACATAAACATCTAGAACGTTCGAGTACATACCGGTTCCGACTGACTCGACGTCGATAGTTCTCGGAATTACTAGTACTTAGAAAAAGGTCAAGTAGGGTCAAGGTCCTAGTACCGAGGTACTAGTTCTGCTACCCGATACTAGATGGCGCTAGTGGTAACTAATGTCGCCATGTATCAAACATTATTTGCGGCGCGCAACACTGCCCCCTCCTTAGACATGCTCGTCCCGAGCATTATTGGCCCCATAATAACGCGCCAGTCGATCCACATGGACGATCTTAGGAGTACCTCTTGCACCTTTCTGTATCCGGTAGGTTACATCATTGATCTTTGTCACAATCCGGTACGGTCCGTCCCATTTAGCTTGAAGCTTAGGAGATTTCCCTTTGCTGCGGACTGGATTGTGCAACCACACCAGTGAACCTTCGTCGAATCCTTTATTGTTCATTTTGCGGTCATAACGGGTTTTCATCTTTTCAGACATTTGCTGGCCCGATTGTCTGACGTGCTCATAAATGTCATTCATTTTGTTCCGCAAATCATTCGCATAATCAGTTACACTGCGTGGGGCATCAGGTGGTATTCCGGTGATCAGGTCTGCAGGTAGCCGTAGTTCTCTTCCGAAGTTTGCGAAAGCTGGTGTCACCGCTGTACTTTCGTGGACAGCACTTCGATATGACAACAAAAACGGTTGTATGTGCTTGTCCCAATCTCGTTGCCGATTTTCCACAACTTTCGCTAGGTACCTCTCCAGTGTCTGATTAAATCGTTCCACCATTCCATCGGATTGTGGGTGGTAAGAAGTAGTTCTTGTTTTATGAGTACCCATAACTCGACAAGTTTCCTGGAATATTTGGGACTCAAAATTCCTTCCTTGATCACTGTGAATCTCCAAAGGTACTCCAAAACGACAGAAGACTTCATGAACCAATTTATCTGCAACTGTCGAAGCTTCTTGATTTGGAATGGCGAAGACTTCCGGCCACTTCGTGAAGTAATCCATCACAACCATGAAATACTTGTTACCACTTTCACTCTCCGGAAACGGCCCCGCAACGTCAAGGGCTATCCTCTCCCATGGTGCACCAACATTGTACAATTTCAATGCACCCCTACTACGAGTCTGAGGTCCCTTTACAGCTGCACAACTTGTACATTTGCGACACCAATCCTCGACATCGTCCCGACAGTGGACCCAGTAAAACCGTTCTCGTATCTTCAGTAGAGTCCGTTTTACTCCCAGATGACCTCCTGAACAACCATTATGGTACAGCTGTAGAACATCCGGTACTTGAGCTTTAGGGACAACCATTTGCAAATGACAGCTGTCTCCCCGAGCATTTTCCCATTTACGGCACAGGACTCCATCCTGAACCACAAAGCTGTCCCATTGAGCCCAATAGCTTTTTGTGACCGAGCTCATCGCTGAGACGTCGCTCCACCTGGGCTTAGGAGCTCTGGCCTTCATCCACTCCAGAATCGGCTTGATGTCCGAATCTTCCTGCTGTGCACGTTTTAGGCTTTCCTTCCACTCGTTGTTGAGGTCTGTCTTGAGCATCCTCACAGGTACCACTTCCTTACTCTCTTGCTTAGTACAATGCTTGCAGTCTTCAGGACAAGGTCTTCTTGACAATGCATCTGCGTTGCCATGAGATTTTCCGCTGCGATGTTCGACCACGAAGTCGTATTCCTGCAGTAGTTCAATCCATCTCGCAACTTGTCCTTCTGGGTTTTTGAACTGCAATAGCCATTTCAGTGCAGCATGGTCAGTTCGTAAGTGGAATTTCCGACCCAGAAGATATTTGCTAAAATACTGCAATGACTTTACCACAGCAAGCAGTTCCCGTCTCGTAACACAATAGTTCCTTTCCGGCTTTGACAACGACTTGCTGAAGTACGCTATCACAACCTCTTGATCACCATTCCGTTGGGACAACACACCGCCAAGTCCTATATCACTTGCGTCTGTGTCAACTATAAATTCCTTGTCCGCATCAGGGTATCCCAAAATAGGTGTATTGCACAGACGGTCCTTTAGCTCCTGGAATGCGATGTTGCAACTATTATCCCAGCAGAAATGTCGCTTCTCCTCGGTTAGCTTATGCAGGGGTTTGGCTATATCTGCAAAGTTCTTGACAAATCGCCGATAATAGGAGCACAAACCCAGAAACGCTCTGACCTGCGTCTTGTCCTTTGGAACTGGCCAGTCCTTGACAGCAGCAATTTTCTCTGGATCCGTGCGGATACCTTCTTCAGACACGACATATCCCAAAAAGCTAACTTGTCGTTTGAATAGTGAACACTTCTTCGGACTTAACTTGAGGTTGGCACTCTGGATCTTCATGAGCACGCGTTCCAGATTTTGTAGATGTTCTTCAAACGTGCGGCCTACGATGATGATGTCATCCAAGTAGACCAGGCAGGCATCGCCAATTAACCCGGTAAGTACAAGTTCCATCAACCTTTCGAACGTTGCCGGAGCATTGCACAATCCAAACGGCATAACTTTAAATTGCCACAGACCCTTCCCTGTCGAGAATGCAGTTTTCTCCCTGTCCTTAGGATCAATTTTGACTTGCCAGTAGCCACTTTTCAGGTCCAGCGTGCTAAACCACTTTACGCCAGTAAGCATGTCCAGCGTGTCATCGATTCTCGGCAAAGGATAGCTGTCCTTCTTCGTAACGTCGTTCAGACGACGATAGTCAACACAAAACCGCATGCTGCCGTCCTTCTTTCTTACCAGCACTACAGGTGAACACCATGGACTAGATGAAGGTTCAATAACACCATCCTTCACCATTCCCTCAATCATGGTTTCCACTTCCTTTTCACGTGCTACCGGCATTCTCCTTGGCCGCTGACGGATAGGCAATTCTTCTCCTGTGTTTATTTTGTGTTGAACTATGCCAGTCTTTCCGATGTCAGCATCGTTTGACGAGAAAACATTGGCGTACCTGAGTAACATCTTCTTCGCTTTGACCATTTCATTTTGGGACAGAGCGCTGCGGCAGTCTTCTAAAAGGGTGGTCACTCTCGTTTGTGCATCCTTGCTGAGGGTCCCAGTCGATAGATATTGGCATCGACGCAACCAATCCACTTCCTCGCAAGTACCGAGTAGTGTGCCTTTTTCTATAATCTGGTCCTGATCACAAAGGTTCAGCACTCGTACCCCTGAAATGTCGGTGGTTCTGACCAAAGTTCGTGCCACTTTCCATGGAAGGTCATTGTCTACCCTTTCCACGAGTACACAACGAGGAGTTCGCCCAGGATTCCGAGGAAGACTAACCGGCACAATCGTTTCCGATCTCGGCGGAAGAACAATCTTCTTAAGGCTGTACACATTTCCTGGTAACGCCCCTTCCACGAAAAGTTCCTCTTGTCCACATTTCAAAACACCTTGCTTGACGTCAATCTCGCAACAATTCTTCCTCATAAAGTCAAGGCCCAGGATGCAATCGTCCATTATATCAGCCACAATGACATTATGCAGGTAGATTCTGTTGCCTAGCTTCACCTCCATTTTCTTCTGTCCATGGACGGGTATGCGCTGACCGGTGGCTGTAACCAAATTAATGTGTTCTCGGTTGTGTGCGGAGTCCCCAAGGAACCGACTTATAAGTTGGGAACTGACGACCGTGCGAGAGGCTCCTGTATCTATGGTCAACTTACAAGGTGTTCCGTTGACTTCGCCCTTGATGATTAGGCTGTTCCCGTCATGGGTTTGTGTGATCAAAATCCTTGGGGCTCTTTGAACATCAGCCAGCACCCGCCCCGCAGGCTATTACTCGTTTCCCTGCTGCTGGTGTTGGGCGGTGCTGTTAGCCGCACTGCCCTCTGGAGATCGGCCGTCTTCTCTTTCTGCAGTTCGCTTAGGGCAACTGGATCGAAGGTGGCCCCTTTCCCCACAGCCGTAGCACCTAGGGCTGTATCCTTTACTGCGCTCGCGAACTGTAGCCGCTGCAACCTCCCTGACGCGATGGGAACGATGATCTTGCCGCACAGCTTCCACCTCCAGTGCATGGGCCAAGGCGTCCTTCAGCGTCCCGTGGTGACCGAGCCTCACAGCAACTCTAACTTCAAGGTCGCGGATGCCGTCGATGAATGCCTGCACCAGGTTCCCATCAATAAGTGCAGGTACGGACTGGTAAGCTTTGCGAACCAGCTTCTCCACTTCCAGGGCCCACTGCTGCAGGTTTTCATTGCTGCGTTGCACGCGATCCTTGAGCTGCGCACGGAACACGTGTTCCAGGTGAGCGTCGCCATACCGAGCCTCCAATGCTTCAAGGAGCTGCTCGTAAGTCACTTCCTTACCGAGAGCTTCCAGAACAGTTAAGGCCTGGTCGCGCAAGCCCAGGGTGAGGGCAGTCATGGCCTGACTTTTATTCCACCCGTTCACCTTCATGACAGCCTCAAACTGGATTTTGTAGGCCGACCAGGAAGAAGTTCCGTCGAACGGTGGCACTTTGAATCCACGTAGCGAAGGTGTTGTAGTTACGGGAGCTGCGATTCCATCACCAAGTTTAAGGTAATCCAGCGTTTTCTTTACGTCAGCCATCACGGTTTGCTTCACGTCAGCCATCACGTTGTCAACCTGGTTTTTAACTTGGTCGATTCGGATTTCAGCTTCCGACAGGCGGTTGTCATGTTGAGCAACCTTATCCTTCACCTCCTTCATGTCTTTCCCGAAGGTAGAGTGAAGGTCCTTTATAAGGAGCATCTGCTCTTCCTGGCGGCGCGCCTGCTCCTCCTGTTGGCGGGCCTGTTCCTCCTTGTCCCGCTGCAGCTGTTCCTCCAACCGACGAGCCTGTTCTTCCTGTCGGCGAGCCTGTTCCTCTTGTCGGCGGGCCTGTTCCTCCTTGTCCCGCTGGAGCTGTTCTTCCAGTCGACGAGCCTGTTCCTCCTGTCGGCGAGCCTGTTCCTCCTTGTCCCGCTGGAGCTGTTCTTCCAGTCGACGAGCCTGTTCCTCCTGTCGGCGAGCCTGTTCCTCCTGTCGGCGGGCCTGTTCCTCCTGTCTGCGGGCCTGTTCCTCCTGTCGACGAGCCTGCTCCTGCAGCATCATCATCAGAGCAGCAAAATCTGGTGCTGATGATGCTGGAGCAGCTGTGGAAGGGCTGGCCTCCGTGGTCGGTAGCTGGCCTTCCGACCCCTGCGGCATTGCTCCACCAAATCGCCTCTGGTCCGTCTCTTGCTGGCGTTGACTCCGGGTACGGATACCCTCCATGTCGTCTTTGGGTAAAATCGGCATGGTTTTTAAACCTCGCTTCTGACACCAATTGTTACGAGCTTGGGGTTCGTGACAATAAAAACTGCCGATTTAATAACAAAAAAAATTACACTTTACTCACCAACACTAATTACAAGTCAAACACACTAATTAGTAAACACAATTACACTTACTAATCACTCCTAAGTCGCACTTGAATATCGCCTTCGATGTTATCGCTCTTATCGCTTAATCGAAACTATCTGTGTCTCGCGGCCCACCCGGCCTTATATAGTGCCGCAGAGCTAGTACATAAACATCTAGAACGTTCGAGTACATACCGGTCCCGACTGACTCGACGTCGATAGTTCTCGGAATTACTAGTACTTAGAAAAAGGTCAAGTAGGGTCAAGGTCCTAGTACCGAGGTACTAGTTCTGCTACCCGATACTAGATGGCGCTAATGGTAACTAATGTCGCCATGTATCAAACATTATTTGCGGCGCGCAACAATATTTAAAGTAGGATAGTAGAATTAGAAATGCGTTTATATTTTTATTGCCGAATGGGCCTGCTCTTGACCTCGATCACGCCCGATGGAAAGCGATGGATGGAGTCTATGATGGAATGAGCGTAAGAGTGAAAAAGCAGATGCATGTTCACTCTTGCTTTGAAGGCCTTTCTTCTCAGAGTAGTCAGATAGGAAACGCCGACCTCATCTAGTTTAAAAAAAATTATGATTGACGTGTAAAAGTGTTTGTGCAAACCTACTTACAGAAATAAAATCATTTATCATTTATCATTTATCATAAGGCAGACGGGTTAAATGTGGAAGGGTACAAATACGTTGGCAGAGAGTTCAATACTTTGCCTATGCGCATAATAAATATGGAGGAGAAGCGCTGAGATCGACTGGTAAGGGTATCAACCAAGAGCGAATGGTACCCTGCAGTACGTCTGGTAGTCCGGTAGTATAAGGGCGATGATGGGATCAGGTCGTGGAGCTCCTGCGCAAACTCTCCAAAGTAGAACTTTTCCAAGTTCTACTTCTATAAAGTTCTTAAAAGTATTTTTTTATCGAAGGATATATCCCATCTCTAATATTAGTTCCACGGTACCTTCACGTTGCTATCAGCGCCAAAATGGCGAAAATCAAAATAATGTCTTCATTTTGTCATCGATAGTTCATACTATCGACACTGACACACACACTGACCTCTGTCATACAAGTACGCTGGACTTCATAGTCCAGCGTACTTGTATGATAGAGGTCAGTGTAATCAGCTGTTAAAATAAGATGGCTTAAAAATTACAGGTAAAATCTACGGTAAATTGAAAGCGTTTAGTTTCATGGAGTAATTTTACACAGAAAAAAAAACAGTATTTCCGGGATTAATCCCGGAAATACGGTTTTACGAGATTTTATTCCTGTGAGAGCCGGGATGCTGGGCTCGAATCTTTTAGGCACAGCTGTGTTTGTATGTTGAGGACAGCCATTTGAGCCACTGCATGGTTTTAATTGGTAGAAAAGTCCGACGTAATCCTGCGCCTGGCGGCGTATACTTAGAACCCACAATTTAATTTTGCGGGGGCTGGTAGTCACGTGTATAATAAAAATACTTTAACTCCAATCAACACTTGTGTATATTTCTTATAACTACTGCACGTAGGTACGTACTACACAAACAATATACAATAATTAAAAATACGCACTTATCAGATATCGGACATAGGTTCGACTAGTAGTCTTTACCCCACTGAGGTTAGCTAAAAAAGCGCGCACCGATTCTAAAGTTTACCCAAGCCAAGTCTCTCTACCCCACTACATTACCCCTTCTCTAGCTAATATGACGAGATACACAGTCGTTACCGGTGTTGCCACTTTATTATAATAAAAATAAGACTAAAATATACCAAAATCATGACATTCGGCCATCTGATAACGTGCTGTCTCCCGACGCACATTTTAATCCTAATAGTGACTACCAGTAAAACTAATAGTAAAATAAAAGTACTACAGTTTATAAATATAGCTGCCTGCTAATTGATTAATTTCCTTAGTTAAATTAAACCTAACGTTAAATCATATGTAAATTATGAATTAATCTAAATTAATAAAAATAAAATCATGACATTTGGTATCTTTTAACTATAGTGGTTTACACATATTATGTCGGTATATAATTATATTATAGTTTTCAAATTTCTAACTAAAACTTACATAATTCTTAATTCACACACACAAAAAATAAATAAGTTAACATTCAACACATAATAATAAAACAAACTTATACCTTAACAGAATATTATTTTTCCATTCATGGTTATGTAACTATTCTACTGCCTAGCTATGACTGAACTCTATTCGGAATCACTACTGCGCTCACTAGAGCTACTATTATCAGTATCATTTATTTCCAGAGCTTTTATGTGTATCCAGGGCCTAATTCTGTCAGCGGCTATATCGGTGTCATAAGGTTTACCTCTTTTATTGAATCCAGGGACGTCGGATATTCCGTACCGATCATTCCCTAATATTTTATAAAGACCCACAAACTTAGACAGGAGTTTTGTACTTTGGTTGTTATTTGCAAAATTATTTCGCGAAATTTTGACTAAGTCACCTATTTTGTAAGCAGGAGCTGGTGCACGATTTGTGTCATGCCTTTCTTTCTGCTTTGCTTGATCTTTCACGATATTGTCACTTATTTCTTCTCTAATTTATTGCAAATCGGGATTGTTCCCATTGTCATTATTCCCAATATCAAGTTTGTTTAATAAACCATCGCGCAACTTAAATCCGAACAAAGTTTCTGTCGCAGTTTTGCGGGTTGTGGAATTGACAGTATTATTGATACCAAATTGAAGCTTGCCCAGACACTTGTCCCATTCACGCTCATGACCAAAAGCGTTTTGGGCAGCTAATGAATTTAATATTGTTTGATTAAACCTTTCTGCCTGGCCATTAGCTCTGGGACAAGCGACCGCATTAAGTACATGTTTGATACCGTGAGCGTCACAAAAGGTCTGAAAAGCCGCAGATGTAAAGTTAGTACGGCGATCCGACACTATTCGGGCTGGGACATCGAAGTAACTGACGGTACCTTGCCAATTCATTTACGAAAATATTATGTATGTAAGAAAAAATCAACATCTTTTTAATAAAGTAAGTGATAGACATAATTTTAATACTAGAAATAAAGATAAATTAGATCAACCTTTTTTTAGATTATCTAAAGTACATACATCTTTTATGGGGTACTGTGTTAAATGCTACAACAAAATACCTTGTGACATATTGCAATTAAATGAAAGAAAATTTAAAACTCATATTAAAAGTACACTATGTAAACAGGGATATTACAAATTAGAGGATTATATCCAAGATAAGAATGCTTGGAAACATGCTGGTCCTGCTCCATAGGACAATCAAGTGTCTAGACAAAATCAAACTGGTTCCTAATTTAATTTATATATTTTTTTAAATTTTATGACATTGATTTTTACAATCTGTGACTACAGTAACTCACACACTTGTTAGAGTTCTAGAAAGGTCATCTACTTTTCCAATATTTGTAAATAATTTGTAAATATGTGAGCACCATATCTATCACATAATTGATTTACCTGTAATTGCTTAATTTTTAATTCTTATTATTATTATTTTTTTTTTTGGAGTAGACTTTTATTCTAGGTGCATCGTCTTCACATATAATTATATTATGTATACAAAACCTTGTAAAACATTGTAAATCATAAGTAATTTATTTCATAACAATATAGGTACATTGTGTTGAAAAACTTCAAAAATATCATTATACAATTGCAATTAAAATAAAATTCATTAATACATTTAGAAAAGTCAACAAAAACAGTAAAGGTTAATTAAGAATAATAATTCAAGTACAATAATCATAAATAATAAATGTCATAGTGATATAATCAATAATAAGTTACAATGTCATAACGTCATCTAGGAATTCATTGATACTGTAGTAGCCTTTCCCCAACAAATAGGTCCTCAGTTTGTTTTTAAATAGGTTAACACTATAAATGGTTTTGAATTCTATAGGCAACTTTTTGTATAAAATTACAGACTGATACCTTGGGCTATGTTTGACAATTTTTAATTTCGGTTGAATAGTGTTGGGCAAATCTTTCCTACGTGTGCTAGCTCTAGTTTGCCTTTGCTCATCAGTCTCAGTTTTGTGCAAATTTTTAACTAAGCTGGTTAGCAACACTAAAATGTAAAGGCATGGCACTGTCAAGATTTTTAATCTAATAAAATGGTCTTTACATTTACACACTTTAAAAGAGTAACGGTGGAGTTTCTTGCCCATTCTTCTCCATACGAAAACTACCTTTTGGAAGGGGCGACTAGAATCAATTCAATTTTACTGTAAGTTTTGACGTTCAAAAGTGCCTTTAATGTGCCTATTTGAAATAAATGATTTGACTTTGACTTTGAAGTCATAAAAGATTTTCTGAAGAACTTTAACTGTGCTCTTATCTTTGGATCCCTAACGGCCCTGACAAAGACGTATTTCGTAAAACCATCTACTACGCTAAGCGCGCTCCTCAACATGAGACCATCACTCAGAGTTCTTCTTTAATAAGGATGTTAAAGGACGCGCAACCTCTACATATCCCTTTATAAATTTACGGAAGAATCCGGTCAAACCCAAGAACTGACGAATCTCATGGACGTTACGGGGCGTGGGGAACTCCCTAACCACCCACACTTTGGCCTCATCAGGCCGAATACCTTGCGACCGAGGATATGTCGTACCCCAAGTAACTGACGGTGGTATCAAAAAAAAGCGACATTTGGAGAGTTTTAGAGTCGGACAATTTTGACGAAAAAGGTTCAGGACATCCTCCAACCTCTGAAACATTTCCGCAACACTCCTTGAAGGTATCAACACATCATCTAGGTAAGTCAATGCATATTCAAAACGTCTGTTACCTAATATTTTATTTACCATACGCTGAAAAACAGCCGGCGCATTTGCCAACCCGAAAGGCATTCTTTTAAACTCATAATGGCCGTCGGGTGTGACAAAGCCAGTTAGATGCTGACTGTCTTTAGCCATTGGAATTTCGTTATAACCGGAGGCGAGGTCAAGAGTAGTAAAGAAGCTATTCCCGCTTAAATTTGAAACTTTGTCTTCGATTAGAGGCAAAGGGAAGCGATCCTTGACAGTTTTATTATTTAAAGTTCGGAAATCTACCAGAGCCTTTGCTCTCCAGTCTTTTTTTTTTTAACCATCAAGATGGGACTTGCATAGTCAGATTTCGATTCTAAGAATTTGAGCGGAATTAGAAACATGGAGTTTTAAACTAGAATCATCGCTAGACTGAGAATCACTACAGGGGGTTTTATAAAAAGTTAGCTTTCGACTGTCTTTAAGAACAGTGACACAAAGTAAAGAAATTTTGCCCTATAATCATAGCAGTTTGCATGTGTGTATCGTCAACAACCAGTACTTCAACCTCGTCGACCCTCACAGTAACTAATTACTTGTACAACGGGATGACAGAAGACTGACCAAATCCTTGTACCACTGGAATGACATCAAATGCTTTTACTAATTTCAAAGAGTCCGCGTTGGCTTTACTTAAGAGTGTACACTCGCTACCAAAATCAATGTACGAACTTAGAGTATGGCCATCGACAGTTAAAGAACTTATCATTTCTTTTTAGTCCTATGTCTTTTTTTAAAGTTTTCCTTTCAGAACTATTTTCAGGAACAGAGTTAGAATTGGAGGTGTTAAATGGTACTAATTTACATCCATCATTGTCATGTCCAATCCCATTACACCGTTTGCATTTTAATATTGGTTTTGTACACTTGTGATAAGGGTGACTCTAGGATCGACAATTATAACAAATAATAGAGTTAGAGGCAGAATCTTGAATGTTGGAGTTCGAGCTAGTACCGGGATGACTTCTTGATTGAAAAGAGCGATTTCTAAATTTAGTATCGACTACCGGTTGTGATTTTTGGGAACATAAAAAGTTAAGCAAACCTTCAGGTTCAGAACTATTCAGTGCTTGTGCCCCATTACGAATAGATCTGTCCATTATACCATAAACAATATAGTCGACAGCCTTTTTACCCTCAATTTCACATCTATTTACCTAACAGACTTAATTTATCGAAAAAATATTCGCGCAGACTTTCGTCGTGTCTAGAGTTGCGGTTCAGCATCTCCTCCAAAAGGCGTCCATAATTTTCCTCGCTTGGAAACGCTTTTCAGAGTTTTGCTTGCCACTCATCCCAAGTGTAGATTACTGTAGGTAAGGACTCTAACCATTTTTTTTTTTTTTAGGCCGGCTAATTCGTAAGAATCATGTAAGTTCTTAATCAAAAACGACGAGTGTATGCAGCTCACCCAATAATCCATAGTCATTCAATAACCCAGTGAGCAAACATAACATACCTCGCCCCCTCCTAGCTTATCCAGCGACCATACCTGGCCCACTCAACCCAGCGAACAACTCATGAGCCCGCATAGTACATTATAGAAAACGGAAATAAGGTATTTCATAACATTGATGGGAAATAACAAATTACTATATTATCCTTTGTTTTAATTCATTTTGTACAATTGTTAATATAATTATGTTGTTTAATGAATTAAATAGGTTGACTGGTAGAGAATGCCTAAGGCATTAAGTCCGCCTTTGTACCTTTTTGTGCGAGAAGTTTAAATAAATAAATAGCAATAAGCACTATCAGAGAGATGACCTGATTAAGCGCAGTACACATACACATACTATCAATACATAAACTAAACTGTAATAAATATGAATAAACTACTATCATAAGAACTCAAGCTATTAAGCATTCACAATAATTTATCCGGCGACTAGTGATTCACTCAGTAAACCAGTAGGAACCATATCCACTCAAAAATCCAGTGAAATCACTAAGAACGCCCCTAACATTATCCGACGACCAGTGACTCACTCAAAAACCAGTGGGAACCATACCCACCCAAATATCCAGTGAAGTCACTAGTACGCCCCCTAACATAATCCGACGACCAGTGACTCACTCAAAAACCAGTGGGAACCATACCCACCCAAAAATCCAGTGAAGTCACTAGTACGCCCCCTAACATAATCCGACGACCAGTGACTCACTCAAAAACCAGTGGGAACCATACCCATCCAAATATCCAGTGAAGTCACTAGTACGCCCCCTAACATAATCCGACGACCAGTGACTCACTCAAAAACCAGTGGGAACCATACCCATCCAAATATCCAGTGAAGTCACTAAGTACGCCCCCTAACATTATCCAACAACCAGTGACTCGCTTAGTATCCAGTGGGAAACATCATCAACTCAAACAAAAATAAAAAAATCTAGCAAAGTCACACAGCATGTCTATTTAAGACCCTGTGAACAAACTTAGTTCACTGGGTAATTATCCATTAAGCAGAATTATTATCATGGCAATTACTAAAGCAGGAATAATAAATGACTGACAATTACCTCAGTATGCATGTAATAATCTCAAATAAAACATGTACAAATGTTGCTAATTTAAATTCACAATTTACGATAGATATTTAATCATAGCAAAAACAATTTCTAATAATTAAATGCCTCATAGTAAATTCTTCAAAGGTGAGCGTGTAACGGTTTTTATTTTTCAAATTATTGTCAAGAAATTCACATTAAAAGTTTTACATACCTTTTTGGTGTATCCCACTTGTGAAATATAAAAAAAATACTTTAACTCCAATCAACACTTGTGTATATTTCTTATAACTACTGCACGTAGGTACGTACTACACAAACAATATACAATAATTAAAAATACGCACTTATCAGATATCGGACATAGGTTCGACTAGTAGTCTTTACCCCACTGAGGTTAGCTAAAAAAGCGCGCACCGATTCTAAAGTTTACCCAAGCCAAGTCTCTCTACCCCACTACATTACCCCTTCTCTAGCTAATATGACGAGATACACAGTCGTTACCGGTGTTGCCACTTTATTATAATAAAAATAAGACTAAAATATACCAAAATCATGACACGTGTGACAAGAAGAGTTGCCAAAGGAAAGAAAATTAAAATGGCAACGACGGAGACGAGAATCAGGATTTTGTCTCAAAGGTTTGTCTCCATACTCTGCTTACAACTCAAGGGAAGTCTGGATTCAGTGCCACGATTGCAAGTTGACAACTTGTCGTATGGTTGTGAACAGCTATGCACAAGCCACATAGCAGTTAATTTGTCTTTCTGTATGTCGAACAATTCGCATTCAAACCCTCGCTTCACATTAAAAAGTTGAACCAAAAACTTTTCACCATCGATAAATTGTTCCACGTGCTAACTTGTTAACTTTTCCACTGAAAACTTTGTAGCAGAGCGATTATCGGGTGTCATTACGAACCATCAGTGTAGGTGGAACGTAGTCAATGTCTGTATGGTTTGATAGAACATGACATTCATAATATAATGAGCTTGTAGTTTTTATTTTTTTCTTTAAAAGTTAAGTTGAAGCGAGTTTAAAGCCGACCGTCCACTGCTACGTAGGAGTCACAAGCATAAATGCATTACTATGGACAGTTCGGCGATAATATCTGATGTCATGATTCATATACACATATAATCTGTTCTGTGAAAGATAGCAGTGGTAACAACGAGGTATCACATTCATCTGTTGAACTGAATTGAGTAGACAGATATTTATAATGCAAGACGTGTCCAATTTTGTGCATTCTGAGAGGTGAAACATCTTTCGAAAGATCTACGAATGACGATGGAACTTGGTATGTTATGGATAGTCACCCATCTACGGACCAACTTCGGTAAGCGTTGCTTAACCTTGAAAATCGACCCGTGCGCCTGTTATTATTGAGCCTAGAATCTCAAATTAGGAACTCGTCCCCTAATTTGTGATTCTTATTAATGGACATCGAACATATTGAGCAGTGGAGCAGTGGTATAGTTGGAGCAGTGGTGGCCCAATGGGAAAGGCCCCGACTTACGAGTGGATCGTGGGTTCAAAATCCAGGCAGGTGCTTCACTTTGTGTAAATAATCACCACTCTTCTCAAAACTGTAAAGGAAAAACATTGTGACGTAACCGGCATGTTCTAGAACTAAAAAATTCGAAGACATGTGACGTCTACCAATCCACACAGGGCGCGCTGGGTAGATTATAGCCCACTCCCTTTCAAAGAACGGAAGCCTGTTTCCCAGCAGTGGGAACATTATAGGTTAATTATGCTGAACATCTTGATAGCGAAATATCAGCTATTTCAAACGGGCGGTTTCAGATCATGTTTTATGATCTGAAACCGTAAAAGAGATGGAGAGAGGAACTGTACATTTACGTAACCTAGCATAATATGACGCTTGTGTTCCTGGGAAAGTTAGGCCATGTAGTAGTACCTATAAGTTTTTAGAAGCTCTCAGAACGTGATTTGCCATCTTGGATTTTCATTTTGACCCCAATATTTGCTTCAGTACCCTCTATACCCATGAAAGTGACACCCATGATGAAACGTTTGAAAATGTACGCAGCCGTCGTCTTTTGACCTTACTATTGGTTTCAGCACCATTGAAAACCATAAAAACTATCTCAGAGAAAGTCGCATGGAAGAAATAATGCATTTTCGTTACGAGACGATTTCTATTATATTATAGATAAATTGTATGTCATCAATAACAAAACAGAGGGGCCCGTGGCTAAATAATAACAGTCGCACAGGTCGATCGATCAGGTTAAGCTACGCTTGGCGCGGTTGGTCTGTGGATGGGTGACCATCTTTACATACTCCTCCGTGCCTCGGAAAGCACGTTAAGCCGTTGGTCCCGGCTGTCATTCGTGGATCTTTGACAGTCGTTACGGGTAGTCAGAAGCCCGAAAGTTTAACAACCAGTCTTACCAAGGGGTTTCGTATTAGGTACCCAGTAACTTGGTTGTGGAGGTCAGATAGGCAGTCGCTCCATGTAAAATACTGATATTCAGCTGCATCCGGTTAGACTGGAAGCCGACCTCAACATAGTTGGTAAAAGGCTAGGCAGATGATGATGATCAATGACAATACATAGCGCAACATATAATTATTATATTGATTTTTTTATATTATTTATTTTGAATCACTGAAACCATTCTCTTAATTTGTAGGTATGTATTTTTTATTTATGTCTAAGCTGTGTACTAATTTAAGTGACAAATTCACCATACTAATAGATATAATATGTAAGTTCTTTTATATAATATGTTATTATTGAACAAGTCGTTGGAGTAGGTACCTCTATATAAATAAATAACAAAAATGTATGACCTTGACCTTTAACCTATGTTTTACAAATAAATCATTCTGTTTCTAATTCTGATTTCGATTCTACCAGTTTACTCCTATTGCAAGCTGCGTTAAAGAACTTCGTTCCAAAACTATTCATCACCATCTTCTGTCAGCTGCTTCGCCCGCTTGGATGTCGGAAATCATCCCACGAAAACGTACTACCGGTACAAAAAGTAGCCTATGTCCTTTCTCAGGATGCCATCTATCTCCTCGCCAAATTTTATCGAAATCCGTTCAGTGGTTTAGGTGTGAAAACGTAACCTACGGACAGAGTTACTTTCGAATTTATAATGTTAGAAGTATGGAATAGAAGGGCTATCAAGTTTTTAGAGGATTAGTGTATTTTCTAAATCATAAAGGTTCTATGTAGTCGATCAAGGCCTCATATTTCAATCATGTTCGGCCATCAGGCTATAGGCCATGAATCCAATGACGTTGTTAAATCTGACGTAAGTACCACGCCCTCGTAACAGGGTGTTACTAGCAAAAAGGCTATATTTAGAGCACAAACAATGGCTACGCGGAAGGTGACATTGAGCACTGAACGAAATTGAATTAAATAGTATTACTGGTTCAGTTTAGGTATTACCGAAAGCTAACGTTTTTGGGGCATGTAAATGTCATAATTATTCATTTAATTTCACTTTAAGTACAAGTAAAAAATAAAGTACAAAAAGGCGGACTTAATTATGTACTATTTTAAATTATTTACATTTTTTATTTATGTTCAATGATTTATTTAATTTTAGTTTATTTTCAATTATTTATTTAAATTACATTATAATAATTTATTTTTTATTTATTATAAAACATTATACGTTACTTAAATTGATCTTCTCATGACTAACTTAGTTTTAAGATAATGAAATACTAAAAAAATATGGACACTTAAAAGGTGTGAACTAATGTAATTTTATTTTTTAATGCATGAGGCGTATTGTCTCTAAGGGGTGATTAAGTAAATTACAGTCGGCAGTAACACCTTTGTGCTGCAATTAAAATTTTGATGGCGGTCAGTTATTACCTAAATTGCCACCGATGATGACAATGAACAGTTTAAAAAGATAACATAAAGTCACGTTTTTTTCTCCGAAGAGTTAAGGCTTCTTCAAACAGGCGCGACATGCGAGCAAATCGCGCGCGACCCAAAGGCACCGCAGTTGCGCAACGAGCGGTGCTTTTATGTCGAGCGTGTCGCGCCTGTTTGTAGGAGTCTTTACCCAGAGGTGTACCTACCTGGTAGTACACCCACATTTTGTCATTTATTTTTAAGAGGACTACATGACCTAAACCGTGGTCACTGTGGGACTGCATAGAAAAGAAAGAGAAGCGCGATGACACAACGCTGGTAATTTTTAAAATATGAAGCAATTATGTATTTACAAAAAATCTAATTTATAACTAAAAAATTAAAACACCATGGCAGTGCTTTAGTATGCTGCTTGTAGAATAATCTGACAAAAATCATGAAGATACCTCTAAAAACTTTCTTTTCACAATAAAAACCATACTTATATACATGTACCGAATGGGTATATGTATATAAGTATGGTTTTTTTCTATCGTATCAAATTAGTTGTATTATCTTTTCAACACACTATCTAGCTAGCATGTACCCTGAAGGATAACATATATTTTTCTGATTTTGTTTACTGTAGTCGATCACTTTTAGGCATTATAAAACTTGCGTTTTTTGTGTTTAAGTCCTGTAGTCCCCTTAAGTCCGATGTGATATGGGGGGAGCCTATTGCCTCATGCTCTGCCGTGGCGCTTGCGACCACTAGACCAGCGAGGAGACAAAAACATCGGAAAAATATTGATTTTTGATTTTCATTGTTTACCATACGGAACATTATTTCGGCTGATTCCCAGGCGCTCCATAATTTTATTCCCGGCGGCACCAAATTAAAAAAGCAATATAATAATGAATAATGAATTCCCATGAGCTCCAAAAATTTTAAAGTACAAATAACGCAAAAAATTATACATTTACAATAAAATTAATTTAAGATTCAACAAACAAATTATCGGAGTAATGCGACAATGGTGCCGACTCCTCTTGTCACAAATTATTTAAACTAGACTAAAAATCACAAAATATAGTTTATTTCTGTCAAACGACGATTTTTAATTCTGAAATTGACTAAAGTGACACAACTTAACTATATACAGGATAAATTTTTAACCAGTGCGCAAATTGTAATCATGAATTCAACATACGATTCTAGACGCGTAAGCGACGAAATTTTTTTTTGAGTTTACAAAAAAATATCTGCTGTTTCATAGAAAAGTGCAATTACCTACGGGGTCAAAATGTATGGATGAGCAATTTTTTTTTATTACCTATGAAACATTTCAACGCACGAGCAGCGCGCGAGCTGCACGCGCGCCCCACTGGAGCTTTTCCAAAGTTGCACTAGAGCGATGCACCAAACGTAGGCTTGTCTTCGCACGCGAGCAACGCGCGCAGTTCGCAAGCGGCTCGCGAGCGGCGCAATCGCCATAGGCCTGCATTGCGATTCTGTAACCATCTCACCGTGAAAACTTAGGTGAAGTGAGCGTGGAGTGAGCTGTCAATAGTGTCAATTCCTAGCAAAAACAAACTCACTTCACCTAAGTTTTCACGGTGAGATTTTTACAGAATCGACCGGCTGGACACCTTATCAGATTTTACCTGTAAAGCATCTTTACGTTGAACAGTTTATTTGCACAGGAAAATCAAGTAAACCTATGCTTTTAATAATAAATCAGTAACAATAAAGCCCAATAAGTCATTAGGAATCGTTTGTCAGTCGCCCCGACGCGACGCCCACGCAAAGAGGGGGCGGGTTTTATGCCCATGAGCTCTACCAACATTGTCAAACGTTCCAAATTAAACTCGGTAAATGGCGGAAGAGGGACAAAACACACAGCCTGCCTTTACTGGTGACAATAGCCAGACCTATGAATAGCCGCGTCAAAGGCCTAGCCGTACTGGCCATGAATCATTGGACTGAACGGCTATTGATAGTGACAGTCGATATCATTCGCCCTTTGTGCGAATTTGAATTCATAGAATTTGGTCGAATTAGAAATTTGAATATAGTCTTCACGTGACGGGCCCGTGGCTGAATGATAACAGCCGCACGGGCTGATTAAAGGTTAAACTACGCTCGTGGATGGGTGTCCAATCATTAGGTTTAAGACGCCTCTCCTCTCATTAAGCCGATGGTACCGGCTGACAGTTATAACATAGTCAGAAGCCAAAAAAGTCTTACCAAGGTGTATCGTGTTACCCAGTAACTGGGTTGTGAAGGTCAGATAGGCATTCCATAGTCAGCTTATAATATTCCCATTGCTGAGACACAGGCCTCCTCATAGTGCGAGGGAGTAGGCTCTAATCCATCACGTGGGCCCCGTGCGGGTTGGTAGATAGATAGAGATAGATAGATAAACCATTTATTTGGCACTGTATACAAGAAGACAGCACAACACGCAAAAGTACAATATTAGATGATAACCAAATTACCCACATAATTATAAAACAAGGTGCCGATAAAGAAACAAAAAGTAAACACATCGAAATAAAAGTGACACTATGACGAATCTATACTTCTATTATACTTACTTACATTATTATAAAGCTGAAGAGTTTGTTTGTTTGGTTGAACGCGCTAATCTCTGGAACTACCAGTCGGGTTTGAAAAATTCTTTTTGCATTTCATAGCCCAATTCTTGAGAAAGGCCATATGATTAAGGCTATTTAACATCACGCTCTGACCTTTAGGAGCCGAGCAAAAAGAAAAAAATTAAGAAAGAACGCTAAGCAAAAACGAAGTAATAGCAGGCGATGCGATGCGACGGGGTGGGTCGGAGTAACAAGAAATTTCACGCGGACGAAGTCGCGGGCAGAAGCTAGTACTTAAAATAAAATTAATAACGAAACATACACAGTGCGGTGTGTGTCTCAAGGTTGCACCAAATGGGAGTCCAGCTCAGCATGTGTCAGGTAAATGTACCTGACGCTGATATTCTGCTGGATGGATTAGATGTCACGTCTTCGAATATTTCGATCTAGGACATGCCGGTTTTCTCACGATGTTGTTCTTCATCGTTTTGAGAGCAGTGGTGATGAAATAATTTGCGCAAAGTAAAGCGCCTGTACAGGTTCGAACCTTTGACTTACAATTCGTAAGTCGCAACTGTTGCCACTGCGCCACCTCTGCTATAAAAGCAGTCACTTCATGTAAAATACTGGTATTCAGCGTCCCGCGGTTTCACCCGCGTAATTTTCGATCCCGTGGGAATATCAAGATAAAAAGTAGCCTCTATATTAATCCAGGGTGTCAGCTACCTCCATACAAAATTTTATCAAATTTGGTCAAGCCGTTTGAGCGTGAAGAAGTAATAAGCATATAAACACACACACACACACCCTCACACACACACTCACAAACTCACAAACTTTCGCCTTTATAATATATATTAGTGTCATTATTGTCAACGCAATTATTGTATCTAAGTATGTTAATTAAGGTAATTAGTGTTGTATCGTTTTAATTAATTATAAATAAATAAATAAAACAAATGTATGAACATAAACGAAGCAAAAGGAAAATCGTAGCAGGGGCGTTCTGTAGTTTCTGCCAACTTTCATGGGATGAAGGCGAGATTTTATGTGTAGGTACTTCAAATACGTCTCTAGCGGAAAACATTTGTGAGCAAAATGCTACGAACGCACCAAATTGATATCAATTTAACTTTTCAATTTTTTTCACAGAATAAAAGTAAGTTATCCAATCCACAAACTTAGCACTTTATCACATTTCCGACACAGATTTATAGTGTTTCATTGTGTCCTCAACTTTCGACTTATTATTGATTATTCGCAATCTCACCGTTTGAGTAGGGTGGCCCACTGCGGCCTTCTAAACTTGTGCACACACTGAAGGAAGCCATTTGAGGCCAGCATTGTGCTGTTGTGGGTAAAAGAAGTTATCACGGTAAGATTTTTATTTTTGACACGGGTTTAGCGGTGTAGGTACGTCGAAGGAATTCAGCGAAAAGTTGTATTCGTTATAATTATACTGACTGTTACTGTCAGCCTGCATCATCCCACTGTTGGTGCAAGGCCTCTCGACATGACGTCCAGCTCTTTCGATCCAGGGCTAAAGTGGACCACTGGTCGTTTCTTTTGTCCAGCTCATCCCGCCGTCTTCTACGCCGTCTGCCGCGACGCGTTCTAGCTGTGTCAGGGCTCCACGTGGTGGTAATTTTCGCCCACACACAGCTCATTGGGCAAACGGCAGACGTGGCCAGCCCAGTCCCACTTCAGCTTAGCAGCTTTTTGAGCAAAGTCAGTGATCTGTGTTTTGAGCGCAGTGTAATGTTACGAAAATGGTCTGTCAATTTGACGCCTTGAATACTGCTATAATTTAACAAAATACACTACAATAAACCATTTCTTAATCTTATATTTATTTCGTGGTCCCGATCAGTCACAAATTCTGCTTACAATGGCAGTATTCATCGGAAGTTGTGATTGATCTTTTAGTATTAATACTTTCGTATTTGAAGGCTACAGTTGGTCAAGAAAGGTTATAATATATTAGATTTGCTAGATTTGCTCAATGTAGAGCGAAAAGAGACGGATAACATTAATTTCGAAAACATCGTCGATATGTTTGCGTTAGAGAAGACCAGGAAAGTTCAGATGTAAATGAAGTGTTTGGCGAGACTGGAAGCGCGGGCGCGGCGAACTCAAACACATATAAACTTACTTTGAGTGTCCATAGTGAGCACGGCGGCGCGTTCTAGTGACCGTAGCGGGTGCGCGGCGCGGGCGCGGGCGGCCCGCATGGGGAACGGGGTTCTCAAACTAGTTCGAGCTTTTTTCTAGTAAAAATAAGTCTTCTTCATCCATACCATATTTTGTCAAACACTGGACACGACAACACGCAGAAAACAGCTGCACTCCAGTGCGGACAGGCAGCCCGCGCGCGTTCCCGCACCCGCACCCGCCCCGCGCCCGCGCCCCGTCTGGCCAAACACTTAAGGTCTTACGGACTTACTTTCGTTATAAAAAAGAAAATAAATATTTAATGTTTGTTAGTGAGATTTATGACTGTTTTATTTAGTGTAGTAATCTGGTTTTTTTTTAATATAAAAATATAAAGTTCTGATATTTTACGAAGGGGCGCAAGCGACTATGATGCATGCTCTAGGCGCCATTTTCTATTAGTACGCCCCTGCATGGGACTTAAACACAAGTGGCGAAATGGGCGAAATGTGGGTATCCTATAGTTATACCTCTTCCTAACCCATTGTGGGATATAGATACATGCGCGATGTTATTTTACGTAGTGTTCTCACTGTAATTTACAAGACCAATAAGAATGCTACATAAAACGCAGTGCGCGACGCCTGCTGGCAACGCAATAGCAATTTATTTACAACGTGTCATTCGATATAAAAATGAAAAAGAGCATCACATATTTGTTTTCTTATATACGAGTACACATGCTGGTTGTAAGTTGTAACGTTCAAATTTTATAAGGTGTAATTAAAAAGGGAAATATTTCACTCCCGACCCACCATACCCCTGGCCACACCCCTGGGGGTAGGGTGGGACTGAACCATACCACCATAGAGGTGACATATTGTGTTAACTGATCTCTAATAAAAAAATATTGACCTAATGTTGCACGCTTTTTTAAATTAATGAATCTCTAAGTTCTCTTTTTAGGACCCAAAATGAAAATATTTGAGGATCACAAAAAAGGTGCAATGATTGTTATAAGTGTTCAGTAATGTTTTTAGGAGCGCAAAATAGGAATTATTTGACCATTGACTGACATTTCCAAAGTGGTAATCTGGAATTCTGGACTACCTACTGGAATATAATCATCATCTGCCTGTTTTTTTCCCAATTATGTTGAGAAAGGTTTTCCAGTCTAACCAGATCCAGCTAAATACCAGTATTTAACATGGAGCGACTGCCTATCTCACCTCCACAACCCAGTTATGTACTATATTCCTTGGCTTTCAGACTTTCGGGCTCATTCTACCCGTAACGGCTGTCAGAGATCTACGTGAATGATAACCGGGATCAACTGCTTAACGTTCTTTCCGAGGCAAGAAGGGGGTCTCGGTATGTTATGGATGGTTTCCATCCACGGATCGACCTCGCCAAGTGATGCTAAACCTTGAAGATCGACCCGTGTGGATGTTAATATTATTAAGAGCAGTGCAGGCCCAGTGGTAATGGCCGCGATTTACGATATGCAGATCTTAGGTTCGAACCCTGACAGGTAGGTACTTTACTTTGTGTAAATTATTTCATGACCACTTCTCTTAAAAACGGTGAAGGTACACCTCGTGGGGAAACCAGCATGTCATAGAACGAATATTCTGAAGACATGTGACATCCACCAACCAGCATTAGGCCCGCGTGGTGAATTACGGCCCACTCCGTCTCATATAGAGGAGACCTGTCTCCCAGCAGTAGGTACGTTATGGGCTGATTATGCTGTGTTTATGCTGGGTGTTAATATCGAACAAAAATGGCGGCCGGCGGGATACCATGTGAATTTGAATAACCTATCCTATAAGTTCTTTTTTTATTACGGCGCTGTGGTGTAACGCGCGTGCAGTGGCGGCTTTACCGATAGGCTGAGTAGGCTGGAGCCTAGGGCGGCAGATTTTAGGGGCGGCAAATTTGGGGATAACGTTTTTTTAAAGACTCACTGAAATTAAAAAGATTAATATTTATATACCTACCATGGTTTTTTTGGAAATAATAAACAAAGTGAATGCTTAAATTCAGGCTTCTACCATAGATTTGATCACTGTTGCCGAACTTTAGAAAACTCTTTTCCGTAGCTGAACGAGAACATTTTATGTAGGTATTTTGAAGTAAAGGCGATGGAATTATGCTTGTCGAAGCAGTATACAAAAGACATGGGATATTATTGTAGAGGTCGGTAGCGGCAAAATTTGAATTGCGCGCATGCATGACTATGTTCTTTTTTTTTTGAAAAGGAGTTGCATAATAAAAATTTAGTAAGTACAACATTATAGCACTTGTTTGGATGATATTATAGTTACTATGACACTGGTTGTTTTAATGTTGGCAATAAGCTAACTGTTTCAGAAACTTTTATAGAGGATTTATAGCATGGGTGTAGATAAATACTCGTACAGCCCCTAAATTTATCTTTATAGCACTGTGTGATCTAAACCCGTACTTAAGTCACGGTTTTCTGAGTCTTAAATAGTCCATTTTTACACAGAAGAGCGTGACTTATGTACGTAAGTGTGGGCTTAGGTCACACAAGCTATAAAATATAGTATACTTGTGACTTAAGTAGAAAGCCGTGCAATAATATACTACTTAAGTCACACATGTATCGTAATATACAGACGCTAGCACATCAAGCTACCCAAACTGGCAAATTTTCCCAATCAACCTTGAACCTAATGCTTTAGTGATAAAGTTAAAAATCGATTAAAGAAATTTGACAGATTGTAGTAGCTTGATGTGCTGGCGTCTGTACTAGGTATTAAAACAGTCAACCTGATTTAAAAATACATACTCATTATATATACGTACCTACTCATTTAATTCCGTCGCAGACAAACTGTTATACTTTAATCAACTCTGTCTGCATATTGTTAGAAACTAGGCTAAACTAAAATGGACTGCGCTTGGGAATACACAACTTATTTATACTGGAAACCCTGGAGCAAGCGAGTTTGTAGCGAGGAGACATTGAATGGGACAAAGCTTTTTGAGTTCGTGAATTTATCAACTGATTTGTGCATCTGAGTGTGCGGGGGCTATATACTGTGCAGTGACTAAAGTTTTCAATGTCTTTGTTGGTATATAGGTGTGTGATAGCTGACATAATAATTCCCCCGACCCACCTCGACCCATCGCATTGCATCGCCTGTCCGCGCTATTACTTCGTTTTCGCTTAGCGTTCTTTCTTTTTCTTTCTGCTCTGTGTCAAGAAGGTTTTTTTTTAAACCAATTTAGTGCAAAGCAATACATCTTGTTGCTGCAACTAGACGCATAGCTGTCGTTTTCGTCTGCGTCTGGTCGCAGCGACAAGACGCAGATGTATGCGACAGCAGCTCTACGTCTGCACGAACTATCAGGTTAAGGGGCTTACATGACCTAAAGCGCGGTCACTGTCGGACTGCATAGAAAAGAAAGAGAAGCGCGATGACACAACGCTAGTAATTTATTGCAAAATATGAAGCAATTATTTAATTACAAAAAATCTATTGTTTGGACTAAAAAATTAAAACAGTAGTGTTTTAGTATGTTGCTTATAGAATAATCAGACAAAAATCAGAATAATTGTATGAATATTAGTATGGTTATTATTGTAAAAAGAAAGTTTTTTAGAGTTATCTTCATGATTTTTTTTTATCATATCAAATTAGTTGTAATATGTTTTCAACACACTATCTACCTAGTATATATCCTGAAAAATATCATATGTTTTTCTGATTTTTTTACTGTAGTCGATCATATACTTTTATTGTTTCTAAAACTTGCGTTTTTTGCGTTTAGTTCCTGTAAGCCCCTTAAAGGTCGCCGGAAATCGCCGCACGGGTCGTATGCAATAGCGTAATTTATCAACGCATACATGGTTATGTCTGATGCACATAACTCGCAGTAAGAATGAGTTGATCAAAGCTGTCTATTAATAACTACCCTACAGCAGGGGTGCTTATTATCAACTACTTTACAAACTCAAACAAACATAACAAAATTCTACTATAGTTAGTTCATAAAGTGGTTTTTAAACTAAGTTCCGGGAAAATGTAAGCAACGTTCCTATTATGTCATTTGAAACATATCAATTCCCAAGTTGCACAAACTGTGGATGAATTAATTAATCAAACTCAAACCATTTATTTCAATTAAACCATTAGGTAATAGGCACTTTTGAATTGTCAAGAAGTCGGTCAGTCAGAAAATATGAAGCTAGTTGCCAAATGATCCCTTTAAGGCTCCTTCAAACAGGCGTGACACGCGATAAAATCGCGCGCGACACATAGGCACCGCAAGTCGCGCAGCGAGCGGTGCCTTTGTGACGTGCGCGATTCGTGTCGCGCGTCGTGCCTGTTTGTAAGAGCCTTTATTCGCTAGAAGACCTACCAAACCCCTATTAGAAAGAAAAATCAGTAGCACCTTAGAGCCTGGATTTGAGTTCAACGGGGTATTTGCGTAACTCACTAACTGTAGCAATGGTTTTTATTTACTTTGACAGTTCAACAACATTCATTGGGTTTTTTTACGTTGTTGAGCAGACAATTTTTTCTAATATATGAAGTAATGGAATAGCTTAGCAATAGGAATCCTTCCCGGGCCAGCGGGATTGTCCGAAAGGGTTACCGCTGGCCCGGAACATAAAGGGCTAAGGAAGGAACACGGGTGGGTTTTAGTCAGTAAGAGTCTGACACTCCCTTCCGCTCCACCCAGAGCGGGAGGAGTCATTTGATGAATTCCCATCCTGAAAAAAAAAAAAATAGGAATCCTTCAAAATGATTCAGATTAATAGTGCGTTACACAATTAAGGTACTGTTCAATAGGCTCGCCCCTATCGCCTCTCGTGTGCAATGCAATGCATGAGACATGAAGATATAAACAAACAGAACTGACGGAATATGGATGTCATAAAATCAATCTATCTGCTTAGCTTTGTCTCAACGATATGTTGGCGTCAGCTTCCAGTCTAACCGGATGCAGCGGATTTTACATGGAGTAACTGCCCTATCTGACCTCCTCAACCCAGTTTGGGTAACACGATGCGCCTCGGTAAGACTGGTTGTCAGATTTCTGGGCTTCTGAGTACCCGTAACGACTGTCAATATCCACGAATAACGGACTTCGAATCCGGGACTTACAGATTAACGTGCTTTCCGAGGCACAGAGGAGTCTCGATAATATATGTAATGGATGGTCACCCATCAACGATCTAACCGCAGCAAGCGTAGCTTAACCTTCTATCGACCCGTGCGGCTATTATCGTTGAGTCTCGAATCCCTAGAACAAGAGTAAAGAAATGGGTTGTAAAGGGGCAATAATATAACGATTTACGCAATTTTTACCCGACTGCGCCAGAAGGAGGGTTATGTTTTTGAGTGTATGTATGTATGTATGTATATTTCTTTGGCACGCTCTGTAGCCTAAACGGCTTGATCGATTTCAGCTTGAGAGGTGCCGTTAGATTCGCCTTAATTGTGAGAGTGACTCTGGGTATATCAAAATTGAAATAAAAATTAAAATGGCCGATTTTTTGCGCCTATTATGTCTTCAGAATTTTTTTTTCTTCTCAGAACCTATTGCGTGGGGTATCAAAATAAAGGGTTTTAAAAGATGATTACAAAAATATATACCTACAACTTATATGGTTAAAAGTAATTCGAAGTGACAAATCATAAAAACCATGTACCTACCTAGAACTAAATCGTCTGTGAAATCTTTCATATTTGTAAACTAAAAAGCTGGAATTAAAAAAAGTAATTAAAAAAAAAACCCGACTGCGGTAAAAACTTAAGTTAGATTCAGTCAGTTTTTTTTTAATTACTTTTTTTTTAGATTCAACGACCGCAACAACGATCTACATATACCTACGAAAGACAGCTGGGACATACGTACGTTTTAGAAATGTCTTATTAAAAAAAAAATAACTGGAAATCTCTGTTTCTATGGAAAATTTAAAATCGGTCTAATTTGGCTGTTACACTATTTATCGAAAATGTTCTTAAGTATTTTTTTAGACCTTGCTTATGCGTATGAAGTTTCATTAAAATGCATTCATTCATTTCGAAAAACAAGGTCTTTGAAAGTTTTTATGAAATGCCGTACAGCGTATAAACGCTCTTAACGTGCTTTCCGAGGCACGGAGGGGTCTTGGTATGTAATAGATGTCATACTATTTGTACAATTCTCCCTATCCTTTCAGGACAAACATGCGTGTTTATTCGGCCATTCTACCCTCTAACAAGCGTGGTTGAAATAACTTCCAATAATAACGCCCACACATTCACCTAATCCTATTTCATTAAGTCCAGGTACGCACGGGTGCGTTTTGTCCCGCGGCGATTTTCATCACGCACTGGATTATCAACGCACTGATTAACGCCGAGAGCTGAAAATCCAGTGCATGAATAAATCCCGCCGCGATAATTTTACGTCTGTGCCAACTGGGGTTAACTCAGTTAACCTATCAAAGCAATCAACTAATAGCCAACATTATTCAGCCCAATCCAGCCCTCAATGAAGGACAAAGGACAATCCTTAATCAAGGACAAAGGATTTAACAAACAATGCTAGACGAATTAATTTGCACTGGACTCGAACCCACGTCCCTCGCTTTGCATAGAAAATTATAATTAGTCGTATTGTTCGGTGGGTGCCTAAGAATGGAGTCTCGAAATAAGAGAGCTTTAATTGGCGATTTTTGTAATGAAAAGATGTTTTGTGTACCAAAACAAATAGCTACCTACTTTATGAAAATAAACTTTTCCAGCATTTTTCTAAAGGATCAGACCAGACGATGCTTTGCATTCATTACTGAAAAACCAGTTAGCTTATTGCCAACACTAAAACAACGTGTCATAGTAACCATAATAATTATCATCCAAACGAGTGTTATAATATTGCACCAAATTTTCACTACCACAGCGCCGTAATTTAAAAAAAGAACTTATTTATAGGTTATTCGAATTCACGTCGTATCCCGCCGGCCTAGGGTTGCCAACCGTCCTGTTTTCCCAGGACATGTCCTAGTTTTTGTAGTGTCCTGGGACGTCCTGAATAGTTTTTAAGCAGCGTCCTGGGTTTTTAAATTTTAAAATTCGCGCGCCTCTTCTCAAATTTTTACGTTACGAGCGGCCTCACGGTCGCAAGTAATTGCGTTGCCGCGCTGCCGTGCTGTTTCAAAACAAAGGCGCAACGTGCCACTTGATGATATCTCTTTCGCTCTACTATGGTCGCGCAGTGCTTACTATTCCGTCCCTTTCTTGTATTAGACATACAGACATACATTAGCTATCCAGTCAGATTATTATTTAGTTGTAATTTGTTTGTATAAATGAACAAGCTACACTAACGTAAGGTATTTAAAAATATTCATGATTTTATTATAGTGTTTATTATCATATTGTATTATTGGTATTATTTATTCAGAGAATACAAATTAAAGTAGAAAGAAACTTGTAAATGTGTTAATTTCTAATTTATGACCTCGCTTTTTACCGGAATTTCTTTTGTTTCAGCTGTAGAATTGTGTTTATAAGTTCAATATTTCCTCTAAAGCATGCCGAAACGAAAATGCACTTTCAATGAAGCTTTAGGAAAAAGGTTTCCCTCAAACGCGGCAAATCCGACTCTGAAGTGTATTGTTGTATTTGTGAATCTAGTATATCTATAGCCAGTAGAGGTGCGATAGATATTGAGGAACATCAGAAAACAGCCAAGCATAAGAAGAGATTACAATCCCAAGTAGGGACTTCTAAAGCCTTAGACATTTTTATAAAGAAATCGTCAATTAATGAGAAGACTGTCGCTGCTGAAGGGGCTGCAGCTTATCACACAATTCGTCACCATATGTCTTTTAACTCTTTAGACTGTACGTTGCAGTTAAATAAAGTTATGTTTAGCGATTCACAGATCGCAAAAGACATGACGTGTAGCAGAACAAAAGCAACTGCAATAGTGACTGGCGTTTTAAGCCCTCATTCTTCAATGAAGATTATAGATGATTTGAAAAGTATATCGTGTGTTAGTGTCTCTTGTGATGCTAGCAATCATGGAGCAACTAAATTAATTCCTGTATTGGTTCAGTATTTCGATTATCGTGGTGAAGGCATAAAGTCCAAGATATTAGACATTGAAACAGTTTCCGATGAAACTGCTGAAACTTTGGTGAGTTTAGTAAGTGATAAGCTTCAAAAATATAATATAACAGAAAAATGTATTGCATTCTCAGGAGATAATTGTAATACGAACTTTGGTGGTAGAGAAAGAGCTGGAACAAACAATGTATTTTTTAAACTGAAGCAAAAATTAGGCAAAGACATTATAGGTATTGGTTGTCCTGCTCATGTACTCAATAATGCTGTTCACCATGGATGTGATATTCTGCCCATAGAAGTGGAATTAATTATAGTAAAAATTTATAATCATTTTTCTACTTACACTGTTTGAACAGAAAAACTGCGACAGTTTTGCAATGATATTGGCATGGAGTATACTCAACTCCAGTCTCACTCCAAGACACGCTGGTTAAGTCTTTTTCCGGCAATTGAAAAACTTTTGAAATACTATGAGCCATTAAAAGAATATTTTTTTAGTTTAGATAAACCTCCACAGTACATTATGCAATTTTTTAAAAATGAGTATGCCGAGGGTTACCTGTACCTCGTTCATTCAGTAATGGCGATAATTCACACAAATATTGAAAAAGTGGAAAGAAAACAGTGTTGTCGAAATCAGGAAGATTTTGGGCAAAGTTATTTCATTACTAGAGGAAAGAATTAGAAATAATTTTTGTCCTCTAAGAGTAAGAACAATTTTAAAGAAGTTGCATGACAAAGGAAATAATACGGAAGAATTTTCAACTAAAATTACAGATTTTTATAATGAAATCAATGACTATTTGAAAATGTGGATTGAACCATTTGAGGATCTAAAAGTTTTCGACTGGATTGATCTAACAGGGTCTGATCTGCTAGATTGGAACAACATTGAAAAATCTTTGGTCTTTTTAAAAGATCATAATATTGAAATCAATGATGAAAAATTATTTGACGAGTGGGTTAATTTGAAAAATTTTAGTACAAATTTGAATCTTACTCAAAAAGACGACAGCTTAAACGCCTTGTGGCTAACATATTTCAAGCAATGCATTTCTGAGGAACAGTATGCAGAACTACAGAAAGTGGTTGAATATGTATTTAGTATACCGGGTCATAACGCTAATGTTGAGAGAGTCTTTTCCCTCATAAATTCACAGTGGTCAAAAGAAAGAAATCGATTACTGCCAACAACAGTAGCTGCAATAATCAAAACTATATATAACATAGATATGAAGTGTGACCAATTTTATAATTATTTGCTTACTCAACCACAGATATTGAAGGAAATTAATGGGATTGAAAAGTATAGTAAAAATTAATAAGTTTATAATATTAGAATGTATTAGATACCTACTATAACTAACCTAAGTTTAAAAAATTTGTTACAAACTAAAGTGTTTGTTTTATATTTTAATAACTAGTTTTAAACTTTTATAATTTTATTCAAATATTTTTATTAAAAAATGTGATTATTTTAATTACTTGAATTTCATTTCACCTGTTTTCACTAGATATTTATTTAACTATTGCACTCTATTAATGCGTCCTGTTTTTAAACTGAATTGTCCTGGTTTTTCCAACTTCAAATCCTGGTTTTTTAAATTTGAGGTTGGCAACCCTACGCCGGCCGCCATTTTTGTTCGATATTTAGTATTGCAAAAAACTATTTCAGAACCTTTTAAAGACTATTCATATCATGAGTGTAGATAAAGTCTTGTATGCAACTGTAGGTACATAATTACCTATTACCTAGGTATTAAAACACTCTTGTGATACTATTATCACACGAGGCGAATTAATACCCTGTATTATACAACAGTTGCATAAATAACTATAAGCGAAGCTTCTAGTAGTCAATTATGGAAAGCCAATTGAGGAATAATAATACTCTTAAAATAACGATTGATTTAATGACCCCAAGATTTGTCCTTTTTCGTATGTAGGCAGGTAGGTTTGTTTACCTATATGAGTATATGTATGCATACATAGCATACGCCTTCTTTCCATGGGTTTTTTTTGAGGATGGGAAGTCATCAAATGACCCCTCCCGCTCTGGGTGGTGCGGAAGGGAGTGTCAGACTCTTACTAACTAAAACCCACCCGTGTTCCTTCCTTAGTGAGCCCTTTATGTTCCGGGCCAGCGGTAACCCTTTCGGACAATCCCGCTGAAACGTAGGCAGAAACTACAGAACGCCACTTGCTATTTATGTACTTTGTTTACGTTCCAACATCTGAAAGCTAATTCCCGTAATGAAAAACGTTCAAAATCAAAACGCAATGTCGTCTCAGCGACAATCAATGTCCAAAAACTTGTCATAAATGTAGGAAAATATTAGGGGTATTTTTGACAGATTGAGACTGAGGTGGACTAAAAAGGCCACTTTGGCAGAATCATAAAAGGATAACATTATGAATCTTAATGGACAGTTAACTGTTAAGTTAATCGTATCTAATCCCATCGGTAATTTTTCAGTTTTTTTTTCGTCTGGGCTAAAATACCAATCAATCTAATCCAAATCCAATCCCAATCTCTTTGATTATACCTACGTAGTGCAGCAAAAAAAAGAAAAACACGGACTGTCTTCGCCATAATTTATGATTCATAATGTTATCCCCCCCTGCCCCCTGATTGTGAACGTTTTTAATATTACGAGAATTGCCCCTCTGGTCATACACGCACGCCGCCGGCACAGTCGGTTTACCTACCTACTTACAAATTACAGAAAAAAAAAACATAGATCTCATCTACCTTTGTATATATATATGAGAACTTTTCCAGAGCCATGCGGCAAAAAAACTAAAATTAGAAGTGATAAAATAGCCATCTTCAAATAATTTTATTAAAGTTACGTAAGTGTCAAAGCCTAAAACATTTATCTTGTTCACTTCAGTCGTCTATTTTTAGAACAGCTTCGCCATTTAAATCATCGGAATATTGATTTTTAATAACCAAAACAGTTCGAGTTGAAACATTGTGATAACTTAATCGGCCTATAATTTTCCCACTGCTGGGACACAGGCCTTCTCTCTATGAGAGGGAGTGGGCCGTAATCCACCACGCCGGCCCAGTGCGGGTTGGTAGATGTCACATGTCTTCGTTTTTTTATACCTGGATCAATGTAGGTTTCCACATTGTTACCGACTTCAAAAAAGAGGAGGTTATCAATTCAACACTTATGTATGTAATATTATTGGAATTGCATTATATTCACATATTATGACAATCTATTAGGGCTTCCAAACAAATATACAAAATTCTAAAGACGTATGTACGTATGTATGTATGTTTATCCACGCATCGATCGTGACCATTTTTTTTATTGGCTTACATTATTTCAACTTAGGGAACAGTGTAGTGTCAAAGGGAAAACATCTCAAAACCTTGGTCAAATTCTAGTGCAATATTTACAACAAAACTATTACCTACTTATTACAAAGAAATATTCCAGTTATTCCTTCAAACTAAAAATTACGAAATAAAAAATAATTTAAAAAAATTAAATTGACTGCAATAAGAAATAAATTCAAAATTACGAAATAACTTTAATTTCGGAAGTCGGTGGCAAAAACTAAAACTAAATAAAAAATACAGATCTCAAGACAACGACTTCCGAAATTAAAGTTATTTCATAATTTTGAGTTAATTTCTTTTTGAAATCGATTTTTTTTTTTAAATTACTTTTTCAGTTATGTTTATGTCGTTTATGAAGACTCTAGATGAAAACCAATCCAGATAGCAAGCAGGTTTTCGCAGCGATTTTTCAACAGTCATGATTATGCTTATAATAAATAATATCACCATAAAACAAGCTATCCAAAAATTTTAATGAATGAGAGTCCAATGGCTTGCGCTCATTAAAACCTCTCAATAATAATTAAACCCAGTAATTTGCCATTCCCCTAAAATAAGTACTACTTATCTTAAGAAAGTCGTAGTAAAAGCAGAGATCGTAAAGAAATAGACTTTTACTTCACTGGAGATTTATTCGGCACAAGTGCAAATAAAGACGAATACTTACTCAATTGCCTGGTAAATTACTTTAACGGTCTTCTTCCGTTTTCAGACTTTTACCGTTAATTATTCGTTCAAAATGGGATCTTGATAAGGTGGCGCGGGAGGCACCTATGTGATCTTCAAGATCTACCTAGCTACCTGTACCACAGATTACTAAATAGTTACTACGTAACAGATACTTCACTCAGTAGAAAATTTCCAATACCTATTGCTATAATAGCCTACTCCGTCGCGTCAGCAACCGCTGCATGCTAAAATGTGCCTAAATGCTCAAGCGTACAGTTGTGATTGCTTCGCACCGCGCGATCCCACAGCAATCGCAGGGCTGCCTCTTCGATAAAATTAAATTAACATAACTATTTGTGTCTATTTTATTGAGAACTGTGAATATGTTCGGTTGTTTAAAATTGTATCGTATAAAGGTAAAATATGTTTTTAATAAATTGGTGCTGACTGTAATAATTTTGAAACGACAAAAAATGGTAATAGTTTATCACTTAACTTTCTTCAGTGACAGGTAAATGGAAAAATATTTGGTGTATATCCCTTCTTTTACTTGATTTGCACCCATCTACTGCACATAAGGCACCAGACGGCATTGTAGGTACCCGTACAAACTAATGGAATGATTAAAATTGAATAACGTGCGTGCGCTTCGCTTGCGAAAACCGCACTGAATATGGTCCGCAAACGGCCCGAGACCGCTCGGCCGGGCGGTAGGTAATTATAGCGCGCAAGTACATGGAGTGACGGAGGCCTGCCTGTACCTACCAATTTATTTAAGTGACTTTGAACAGCGGGGTAAGTGCGTAACACACTATAGCTGAGGTTTTCATTTTGACAGTTCAATAACATTCATTGCGGTATTTACGTTGTTGAGCAGACAAATTGGAACATAAGCACCACGTTATAAGGTGCTGAAAAAAACAAGAAATGTTCAAGGAGTCCTTGAAGTATATGTGCTAGGGCTGGCACAGAAAAACTTGGTGTCTTAAAAGAGAGGGGAAACAATTAACTGATCCTCTAAAAAACTTATTGACATCCAAATGATACACATTTTACTGTTTTAATAATTGTTGGTTTTGTTGTCCTTTTTTTTTTTCAGGATGGGAAATCATCAAATGACCCCTCCCGCTCTGGGTGGAGCGGAAGGGAGTGTCAGACTCTTACTGACTAAGACCCACCCGTGTTCCTTCCTTCGCCCTTTATGTTCCGGGCCAGCGGTAACCCTTTCGGACAATCCCGCTGAAGCATTTTAAGCTGTTGTCCTTTTGGCCCTATTCTCACAGTTGGTTTGCGGTAACTAAGCTAGGGTACTGCGACCAGACGGGTTAGGTTAAATTGGAACTGTGATGAACTCAACAACGCGCGTGCCGAGCGAGCTAAGCGAGCGGTGCTGCAGTAGGTGCCGGCGAGCGCAACATCCAAGTTGGTCGCAATTATGTAGTTAGTTAGAAAATCGTCTAGTTTACACGTACGTCCATTGAACCCAGTCATATTTTTACTTTAATGGTCATACGAATGGGCTAAGTAAGTACCTAAACGGCACTGTAACTGCACTTTTGCAATCTTTACTGCGAATCTTTAATTAATTGACAATCACAACCTTCCAACAATGGATTATAGTAATTAGATTTTGAAATCCATTTCATCGGTTTCAGCATTTATTGAACTTCTTTTATAGAAAAATGGTTTTTAGGTACGACATTTTTAACCACTTACGGAAAAAGAGTGGTGTTATAAGTTTATCTGTATGTATGTCTGCGGCATTGTAACCACACCGCTGAACCAATTTTAACTTTTTTATTTTGTTTTAATTCTTTCTGCAATTGCATATGTCACGGCTAATATCCGAAGTGCGGCTACTACTAGTTTTAGCCGGGTAAAACTAGGTGCATTCGGCCACATGCGGTTCGTGTGTACTTCGGGAGGCGATGTAGAATGCAAGAGCGAGCGAAGCGCACCCCGCGCTTAGGTTAAAAGTAGGTGTAGCCGCACTTCGGCTATTAGTCGTAACACATACATTAATATAATTGCTGGGTATAAGCCTCGTCAGTTTGGCGTTTTCATTAGCCGTCTCCCTTTTTCAGTTTCCGGTGCCGCTTTCAGATTTCCTCTTATGTAACAAGGAACCGCAGCTTAGCTCAGAAACTCTTAGTAAAGAAAGCTATAATTTGGCATGGATATACATATTAATCACGCCGACAAAGTGGTAAAAATAAATACCAATTGAATTTTTTTTTTAGGTTAGCCACCTACCTCCTCTAGTCGTAAAGTGGGGATGTTTATTTTTTCTCGTCTACCCCATGGTGTGGGGTATCATTGGATAGGTCTTTCAAAAATATTGCGGGTCTGTGAAAACAATTTTTCGATTCAGGAATGCATTTGTGAAATATTAAGCTTTAAAATGCTAATTTTTGTTAGAGTCAAGAAGTGTCCCCCCTGCCAGCTAAATGGTTGCTTTTAGATATGTGGAAAATTCACGACAGTAGTATATATAATGAAAGTAAAAGGACAACTATCATAGCTAAGTAGGCTTTACAAGTACGACGAGTAATAGTCGACCAAAAAAAATTTGCAGTTGCAATGTATGGGAAAACATGATTATCTTAAGTTTGTTCTTGGGATAAATTCATTCTAGCTACGGAACCTTTCCATTGTGCGCGGTCCGGCACGCACCTGGCCGGTTTTAGTTGCTAGCTCTACTCGCTTCTCGTTAATCGCCGACGGAGGGACAGGTGCCCAATGGTTAATGGGTTTTTATTGCTATTCGATGTAGTGAAATTATCCCAGTTTTCACTGATGCATAATGGATTGTAAAAGCTTCGCATGCACTGTACCTTTCTTCTCCATAGGAACTTACTACGCTTTGAAATGGGCAACCTTCATCTTTCTGACTGACCGACCCCTTGAAATTCAAAAGTGTTTGTAATTGGAGGTATGGGGTCCAGGGTGTAAATTTCACTCATAGAATAGAATACTCTTTATTATGTACACCATATTAAATTACAGATATAAATATAGAAACTGTACAAAGGTCTCATACTCTATAGAAAAGGAAGGGTCCTCCTACCAGACAGGTGTTGTGTCAGGCGGGCAACAGCCCGATGATTCATTCCGTGCCGTTGTATCTATACTAGTTGCGCGGTAAAATCTGCTTGCGAGATGCAGGATTTGGCGTGACTTCAGTATGACGCGTTGTTCGCATGTGGCGTTGTAGATACCGCTACAAACATGACCTAGGTAGGTATGTCAAATAAAGATTCACTCTAATTTATTAATGTCATCTGAAAAACTATCATCACGGGACTTCACTGGCAGATAGCGGATGTTATAAGGAGTAACATAGGCTTTTATTATAGAAAAAAAATTAGGGTTCCGCGCGAAAAAAATACAATCCATGAAATGCAATTTGTTTTCCGCCATGCGCGCGAAGTCGCGGACACTGCGTTACAAATATAATACAGATTTACAGTAGGTGACACAATGGACGGTCTTATCGCTAATAGCGATATTTACAAATAACCTTTGGATGAAATTAAAGCTCTTGCAAACAGGCGCGACGCGCGACGCGAATCGCGCGCGACACAAAGGCATCGCTCGTTGCGTGACTCGCGGTGCCTTTGAGTCGCGCGCGATTTTATCGCGTGTCGCACCTGTTTGAAGGAGCCTTTAAAGGGAGGGGAGAACGAGAACCAACTCTGCAGGTTGTCGGTGGTGCACCTAGGTACGGTCAGCATCAAAAGTCGATTAACACTGTTTTTTAAATCTCAGTTATTGAGCAAAATATTTATTCAAAATTGCAGCAGAAATACGATGCAATTTTCAATAAATATTTTGCTCAATAACTGAGATTAAAAAAACTGAAGTGTTAATCGACTTTTGATGCTGACCGTACCATTTTCATAAAGTACAAATTATACCTACTTCAATAAATTTGCCTAGTTTTTTCCCAACTATGCTGGGGGGAGCTTCCAGTCTAAACGAATGCAGCTGAATACCAGTATTATACATGGATCGACTGCCAATTTGACCTCCACAACCCAATAACTGGGTACTTAACACGACGATATCCCTTGGTAAGACTAGTTATCAGACTTTCGGACTTCTGACTACCCGTAACGACTGTCAAAGATCTACGAATGACAATGGAAACGAACGGCTTAACGTGCTTTCCGAGGCACGGAGGGGTTTCGGTATGTAAAGTTGGTCACCCATCCTCGGACCGACCGCAGCAAGCATAGCTTAACCTGATCGTTCGACCCGTGTGACTGTTATTACTTAGCCACTAGCCCCTAGCATATACTTATAGACTGAAATTGAGAATAACACAGCACACTGAAGATACTTACCATTAAAAATAAGAAGAAATGCCCTCCTTCCTTCATTGCGTATTGTCTCAAAGAATTATAAAGAAAACAGTACCTACCGAGAGGGAAAATGGCCGCAACTTATTAATATTAATATCTAGAGTTTGAGAACAGTCTCATTTGTGAAGAAACTTGTAAGTACGAATAAGCTATAGAGCGTCGAGTATTTTGTTACGCCTGTTTAACGCAACATAATTTCTGCATAATGTGTCGTCAGTAATTCAAATAGCATGGCAGGCGTAATCATGCCGAACTTCGGTCGCGTACCTTCGGCATAGTGTGTTTAGACACTTATACGAAACGGCCGGTGGATTCTGTAAAAATCTCACCGTGAAAACTAAGGTGAAGTGAGCTGTCAATCCCTAGCATCAGGTGGAATGACAGCAGTCAATCTGCCTAGCCTTTTCTTAACTATGTTGGGGTCGGCTTGCAGTCTAACCAGATGCAGCTGAATACCAGTATTTTACATGGAGCGACTGCCTCCACAACCCAGTTATAGCGTGGTGCGGGAGGGGTGTGGTGACGTGATACTAAATCTCAGTGATTCGTCAACTTGTAACAACTATCACCCCTCCCGCAACGCGCAGCTACCTCAGGCAACGTCTCAGTTAAGCGGTCGGCCTATAGTGGGCAATACAATCCCCCTTGGTAAGACCGGTTGTCAGACACAAACCACTTCAACTGGAATGACAGCGCACTCACCAAAGTTTACATGGTAAGAATTTAACAGAATCGATCGGATGTTTTGTAGCTACACATTGATACAGAAACATGGAACAAAGATTGTAGACTAATATTGAAATGTTTTTTATCCATTATACCTACATCTTATCGAGACTTGACTGTTACCTACTTACATATTCCCATGACGTTAAAGCTTTTCTAATTCATACTCAAATGCTTACCATTTTCTTTGACGTAATAACTTTTTTTATAATCATACCTTTCGCCCACATGCTGTTTAAATATTAAAAGTTGGAGACACAAGGACGACGGTTGCTGTTTAATTTTTTTATTTAGGTACATCTTAATTATGTAGGTACCATAAAAAGGAAGAATAACCTTAATTTAAAATACATATTAAAGGCCTTCTTTACCTACTGATAAAGAATGTACCTAGGCACTTTAAACTGCAAACTTTTGCGGTATTTTTTTGCATAATTTATGCTTTAATTTCTGACTGCCTCGTCGGTCTTTTTTTTGGTACCTATGCATAGCGCTGGTGCCCACTATCGCAAGCGCCGCTGGTCTCACAAAGTTTTAACTATAGGTACAAGAATTTTTTGACATAAAAATCGCAACTACGTCGATCACAGTTAGATAAATAATATAACCCTTTGGGCGCCATTTGCCCAGTTCACAAATTGTCCAATTAGCAAATGGTCCAGTTCGTAAATTGACCAATTCAAATTACAGTCATTAATTAGGTAGATATAGATATCTCCTCTGATTTTGCATCATTGTCCAAAGCACAGTGATCTTTATTTTCATTCTGATAAGGTTGCTGCCGTTGACAAGTCTGTCAAAATCATTGTAATCTTTATTCTCATGACAATAAGGTTGCTGTTAGGTTGCTGCTGTCAGAGGTAAAATGAATGTGAACGGACTGTAACCAGGGCCGTCTTTACCCGGGGGTGCAAGGGGTGCGTGGCACCCGGGCGCAGGGTCTTAGGGGGCGCAAGTCGATCCTTAAACCTACACGTACCATGCGTAAACCTTCTCGAAATTGAAATGAATAAAAATCTACTTACTATGAAAACTATGACTCAAGATAGATTGACAAATTTGGCTATAGTACCTACCTATCGAATTGAAAGTTGATTACAAAACAGACGATATCATAAAAAGATTGTCGATTTTAAAGCCGGAAAAAAATTTTGATGTTTGAAAATGTACCTACTAATTTTATTGTAGAGTAACTATTAAATAAAAAAATTAAATACAAAAATTGGGGCGCAGGGTGATTTTCGCACCCCGGCGCGCAATATGGTTAAGACGGCCCTGACTGTAACGCTGGTACCTATCTAGTTCTAGATACTTAATACAATTTAAGCGCCATGTTCACACCAAATATTTAAGGCGAAAGCGCCAGGGTAGCCCGCGAAATTCATTTTTTTTAAGTTTTTTGCGATTTGCTATTCAGTATTAAGTTGTACGTTGATGATTCGCGGCCGTAACAAATATGTATTTACAGAATTATAATCACTAGAGTCATTAAAACAACTCTCTTAGACCACGTAAACCCAAAGAATAACCGTTTCATGAAATCGTCATTCTTTGGGGTTACGTGGTCTTAGAGAGTTGTGTTGATGACTTTAATGATTATAATTCTGTAAATACATATTTGTTACGGCAGCTATTGTTAGCTGATATCGTATTTCAAATAGCTTGAAGATATTTAATCTGTCCAGTCGGTTCTTGCAGCAGTTCAGTGTCACAATATTTTCCGGGAGCGTATTCCATGCTGTTACGACACGGTTAGCCAGACATTGCTTCAAAGGCTTTTTCCGGAATGCCCACGCAAACGTTAGTGTGTAGGTAACTTTGTCTTGCCCAGCCTTGTCCAACCATAAGTTATTGTGTACCTACCTATACTTTTTACTGAATAATAGAAGTAAGTAGTTCAAGCCTACGACTCCAAACTTTACCCCAAAACCCGCGTTCGCGACTCCGCCAGCCTACCAAGTAATAAACCCATGTAATTAGGTACATAAACCGAATGTTTACGGCCCCTCCGAGAATAACGCGTCAGATCGCATTCCCGAATGTCGTAAAGGCTCAATTGTTTTTGTTTACGACCCATGTAATTACTTCAGCTTTTCCGTTCTTTGAAATGTTTCTAAGGGTTTTCAGATTATCTTTACTTATTTGGGTAAATAAATGATATTAAATTCTGTAAATTGATTAAAAAATACACTCATAAACGTTAAAATTAAATTGTTCTGTGGCGGCATCTACCTACATCGCCACATGCGAAGTACACATCACACTGACGTCACGCAAAATCCTGCACCGCGCAAGCAGAGTTTAGCGCGTAACAAGCATATAACGTCCCGACATGAATCTTGGGGCAGTAGCCCACCATACACGACACCCGTCTGGTCGTAGGATCCTCCCTGTTCTATGGAGGATGAGTGAGCTTTACACCCTGATCTTCATTACTCCACAGTTTTAAAGTTGGATGAGTTCCATGTTTCCTAACTGACGAGGTACCTACTATGAGAAGAAAGGACGAAACAAAACTCAGACGTCAGCCTCTTTTAAAGTCCAAGCATTGTCTTGGTCAGGTCATATTATGAGGACCATGCAGTGTCCAAGATGGTCTTTTGAGGAAAAAACCACACAGATTTAAGTGGACCTGTCCATTTAGTACAGGCATTTGTCAGTATATCGTGTATTTCAACTGAGAACTTCAGAAGCTCAACGAATCGACGAACAATAGGTACCAAAGAAAGGCCATTATAGTGTTATGGTACCTACCTATGGTATAATAGAGGTTCGTAGTAGTAGGTATATACCTACACGAGAAGGCATTAGTTAAAAACAAACTTACAACCGTAAAACGGGGTGAATAGGGATGCAGGGGTGAATCGAGATGAAACTTTAAAATGAATTTTAACATTGAAATAATATAGTTTTTTGCCAAAAAGGACTCTAATGTGTTTACTATATTATAATTAACGATTATGTGTCTGTCTTGGCAACAAACTATAATACAACAACGTTAAAATCCATTTTAAAGTTTCGTTCCGATTCACCCCTGCATCCCTATTCACCCCGTTTTACCCTTAAAAACGTGTTATTAAACTTGGAATCCGACACGAGTTTGGGTGTGTACGGACTTTCAAATTTTTAGGACTAAAGTGTTTTTTAGGCAAACGATGTCAATAATTAGCCTAGTGTTCGCAATGTTGGGACACAGGGCCCCTCTGCGAGGAAGTTGACCGTAATACACCACGCGGGCCCCGTGCGGGTTGGTGGATGTCACGTCTTCGATTTTTCTATGGTTCTAGGACATGCCTGTTTCCTCACGGTGTTTTCCTTCACCGTTTTGAGAGAGGTGATGAAATAACATACACAAAGTAAAGCGCCTGCCTGGGTTAGAACCCACGAACTACAAATCGTAAGTCGGGGCCGTAACCACTGCAACGATGGCAATATATTGCAGTAAGTGTATTGTTGCGGGGTTTCAAGATTAATAAATTATATTTTAATAATAATTTTATTATAATAAGTAAAAAGAAATATTCACATACATAATTCCAATTATTTAATAATAGTCATAGTAAATTTTACAATATACTCTATAAATATCTTAATTCTAACACATAACTTCGTAGGATTTTAAACTTAGTATTTTTTCTGTTTGCAACATTTATAATCTAATATCATTTTTTATCTGTGCATTTTATACATTATACCTAGTTACATGCAAAATTATGTGATAACATTTTTGATATCGTATTCTATAGATACTGCTGTTATATTCTTTCGGTAGAATATTTACTACATCTACAGAACTTTCCGTTTAAGAAATGGCGGTAGTTGGAATCAATATTTAAGAATAGCCGTTGGACCCATGATTTCAACAAATTTAGATGTTTAGGAAAATAATAACTGCGGCCAAACTTTGGGGTCTTATATCTCACCATCATCATTTGAGCTGAAAGACGTCCACCGCTGGACATAGGTCAAGCGTTGCCACATCGACCGGTCCTGTGTCTTGCATCTAGCACTGGGCTAATATGGGCTAAATTGAAATATGGGTAACAGTAGCAAGTAAAAAATAATACACATTAAATTCTACATTGTGTTCCATACTACAAACCTAAAAGTCCTGTAGATGGTCCAAATGGTAACAAATCATTTTTCTCGTATAAAAATGCTTCCATTCAACACTAGATGAATGGTGAAATTTAATAGATTACGTACAACCTATAATTATTTATATTTATACACATCTAGGTGAAAAGGACTGCGCCTAGATAATAAATTATATTGATGACATTTTTACATTAAGAATATTTTGGGACAACTGATTTAAATTTTGATAGAAAATATAAATGTTCACTATACAAGGTGGAGACGACAATAAATTAAACTGCGTGTTTCTAATGACGTTCCCAGTCTGCATGAGAAAATTTAATCAAATACATCCAATAGTTTAGTCACTATAGGCAGTCAGCTGATCGGCAAAATCCGTCGGCCCAGAACTACTATTCAGTTTGATTGAAAATAAAACAAATATTTTTCGATGTTAGGATTTATTTGATAGTTTTAAGACACTTTTATCCATTAGAATTGTCAGTGTTTTCATTTATTGTCGTAATGTCTCCACATTGTATACAAATTATGACTGCATGACTACTTAATGCAATGAACTACTATTGTATTGAGAGCTGGAAGATACTGGATGGTTTGAATTGATAAAATCCAACTGGCTGGTCTTGATCCAGATTTTATAACGACTGAAATTTTAGAGGCGGTGGCTTTACTGTGTATAATTTGGCCGGTCCGAACTTTGAGCAGAAGGCTGATCAATAACACGTTTTAGGAACAGAATAGAATTTAAAATCTAATAAAGCTTGTCGTACAGTTCATGCAAGTTTCTGTTGCGCTACATACATTAGAACCACTAAACATATTCTACACATTGGTAGTTTCTCCATCTTCGAACTCAAAACGAATCACTTAAAATGATTTAGTTCAGCTTTACATTTAAGCCCGGAATACAACTGCCTGTAACTTGCACAAAAGTAAGTAGCAAGTAGCTTGCATGCCGTGCCATAACAACTTCTGATTGGTGAATACCATAATGGCATGCAAGCTACTTGCATACTTTTGTGCAGGCATGTGTATTCCGAGCTTTATGTCATTGAGAAACACGGTGGCGTACAAATGGTGATATGAGGCGAGCGAAAGCCTATGTTCAAACCAGCCATAAATTTTTTGGCCATATTGTAGATAATTTTGATAGCCATGTATGTATTTACGTAACATCGTCTGAAAATCTACTAACATATTAAAAACCAATCTCACAGGCATTATTAAATAGAGAAGAGAAATACAGGATGTTTCTATATTTTAATTATAAATAATTGTGAATCCTATCCTAAGAAGTAATAATAAATATAAAATAAATGCTGAACTACACATGTCATATCGTTAGGGCTCGTTTACATAGCATGTCAAATTCGAATCGTATAATAATCTAGTCTTTCTTTAAATTTGTTTTGTATTTAACAATACAGCTTGAACATGAGCCCATTATAGGTTGTGACCAAAATACATAATAGATAATCAAAATGTGACACTAAAATACGATTTTTTAAAATTATAATTTGCAAAATGTCAGAAGTACAGACGCCAGCACATCAACCTACTACAATCTGTCAAATTTCTATGATAGATTTTCAACTTTATCGCTATTGCATAAGGTTCAAATTTAATTGGGAAAATTTGACAGTTTCGGGTAGCTTGTTGTGCTGGCGTCTGTACAATAACCTAGACATACAAATAAATAGATTGTTATGATTTGTTATTTACGTAATGGTTTAAGCTGTAATTTAATCTAAATAAGTTTCATTCTCGTAACGTTTTAATTAGCGTACAACATTGTCACTACACAAAACTATTATTATAAGTACGCGTCAAACTTTATGGCGGCTCTGAAGTGCGCTACGATCGCACCCCTCTCCCCCGCTGACAGGTGAATATATTACTGCGCCGCGACTCGCCTTATGTTCCGAGCCACCATTTTCTGCATCGGGCTGTGGTTTCATTTTAAACTATATTTTAAAACGATTACAATGTTCACATTAACTTTGCGACCACGTACTAAATATTATGACGTTTTGACGTTACTTGAAAAGGTACGTTTTAAAGAATCCGCCTACCAACAGCACGGCCTCATCATTAGTCACAAAATTAGTTTAAATACAAAATTTTATGTTAGTAAGATTATAAATATAATACTATCGGCCAGTTTCTCAAACGATACTTAGCGCAAAATTAACGTGGCAGTTTGTCAAGTGCGCGTAAACAGTTGCGACTGGCTGTTAATAAATCAATCGACCAATCGCAGCTTACGGGCGCTTGCCAATTTGTCACATGAACTTTTATTTGATTCTCTTCGTTCGAGAAACTGCACCCTAATTGCGTTGTTCAAATTGTGTGCATTTAAATACGTGAATAATTAATATTCAAGCAATCTTAAAAGGCTTTACGGTGAATGAAAACATTCGTGAGGTAATCAAGCAGAGTACCTACACACGGCATAAGCTTTGTATAGTTGACCTCGTAATTGCTTTATCACCCTAGAGTTGTGCCAGTTTGATAGTTTATAGTCCCAACCTAAGGTCCCCTCCGCGTGTATAAGTGTAGGCACATACACAGGTGCATTATCTCTTCCTTCACTCTCATAGAAACAAAACCCGTGAAAGTAAAAATATACTTAACAGTAGATCACTGACTGTTTGTAACGCCGCCTAGAACTCGCTTGTCGCAGCGACATGGGCTATCAAAGAGAGTACTCGCTCAGCGACGCTTGCTCGCTTGTTGTCAAAACTGGTAATACAATTAAAAGGTCAACTATACTATTCAGTTAACGTCAAGACACAATGTTCAGTGTAGGTGCACCACACAAATTAGTCTAGTACAAAAAGTGAGTTCGGTGATATTGTGTACCTTATAATATTAAACACACTGCACACTTAATTTGATAAAACTATTACCAATTCAAGAGTAAAGGCGGACACAGTCACAATTTTCAATAACCAATTACACAATCGATTTAATTATTACAGAAAAGTATACACAACCATTTTGAAGTTTGACCCACCCGATAAAATTTTGCCTCAAGCCTTATTGAAAAATATTAAGACATGTGACATCTACCAACCCGTACTGGGCCCGAGTGGTTGATTATGGCCCACTCTATGGACTCCTCGCCTGTGTCCCAGGAGTGGGAACATTATACGCTGATTATGTTTATTTATTTCACTCGCTTTGGCAAACAAGTCTTAATCCCCGGAGCGCTAGACGGAAGTGTACTTATGGTACATTTGAGTGGGTCATAAATCAAAGCGGTCGAGTGCACACGCAAAAATCTAACCATATTCTCTGATACCAACAAAACAATATTTCATACTTTCAGATGCATTAGAATGCCCTTTAGAGCGTAGTTTATATTATGTACAACATCGACACATTTAGAATAAGCCCAGGCTATCACGGCCGATTTTCTTTTCACCGAGAGCTGAAATTCCAGGTGTTTTTTTTTGCGATGCTGGGATGCGCTGTTCGATTTTGAAAGCTCGGCTCCATACCGAGAGTTGAAAATCCAATGCGTTATAAAAAAAATCACCCGCGCGAACCTGGACCAAGTCTAATTTTCGCTATACAAAACTTATCGCCAATCATAAATAGTATTAAAATTTAATTTACACATAATATAATTAAATTAGTGAATAGCTTTATAATTAGTATCTACTAATAATGAAGATACAACGAATAATAAGAAGCCATATTGGGTCATAATTTTTACAAAGATAGCATTTAATTCAATTATTCACAATAGTTTCGGCTATTATGACCCCTACAACTGAATCACAAATTTTGAGTCTTAGATCATGTGGTTTAAGGTTCAAATGGTTTTAAGGAAGTATTGGGATATAGTTACTTTAAATTATTATGTAAACAATTTGTTCACCTAAAGAAAATATTTTGTTATTCTAATAAAATAATCTAACTACTTGGTTTTTTATTTTGCTGTATTTAGTTTAGTTTGTGATCTTCCTGTACGAGTCGCAATAAATACTTTTTCTTTCTTTCTTTCTTAAAAACGTTGAACTATTTCATACTAAAAGTATTTTTACTAGGTAAAATATTAGAACAACATACTAAATACTGACAAGCTATAGAAAACACGTTTTCCATATCGTAAAACATTATTAAGTGCACATAACTTACATGGAATGGATTACTGTACTAGAAAGTAGTCATTAAATATAATTTAAAAAAAAACTATTAATCCATACCATTATTGAATAACATCGCCCCCAGTCAGATAGGAAACGCCGGCCTCATCTAGTTTAAAAAAATATAATTGACGTGTAAGAGTGTTTGTACAAACCTACTTACAGAAAATAAATTTATCATTTACCCACATGAACTAAGACTAAGAAGTGCGAATTTCACCAATGACAAAACGCCATCAGCACAACTAAACCACGTTCAAGAGCTGTCAGTGTCATCATTGTGGTGGAATATTTGACACTGACAGCTGTCATTGGTGAAATTCGCCCTAAATGTACTAGCATTGCTAAGTTCATAGATAAAAAATGAGAAAGGCACGATATTTTGGATAATATATTTATCGCTGTCACAGTATGTTATATCGCCTATCATTTCACCTACTTTAGTTATCGACTCGAGTTATCTTGCTGCGGATTTTCGTATACAAATTTTGTACAATATATTTTTGTTTTCAGTGACAGATTATTTATATAATACTGTACAAAGGCGGACTTAATGCCATAGGCATTTTCTACCAGTCAACCTTTGGGTGATGCAGAAGCAAACAGTGGTGCTCATGAAAATTGAGGAGTAAATGGATGACTTTTTGTTATAAAACAGTGTTGTAGATTTTTATCTGTGAACCGGTTGAATGCCGTAATTACAGAAACAATTAAAAAGCCATTGTGTCTCGCGTGGACCCATAAGTAAAGTGTTAATACATAAGCATACTGCGTTTTTATATCAGACAACACGGTTAAAATCAACCATAGATCAGCCCGTTTATTCTGTTAACATTTCATTGTGTAAACTTAGGTGAAGTAAGTAAGTAGATGCTGAATGCAGGTTGATGGATTATCACTATTGACGGCTAACTTCACCTAAGTTTACACAGATATTTTTATCCGACTGCGTTAGTAGTGTTATTATTTTTTTGCAATAATTATAACATCAAGAACCTAAAATCATAAATGCTAGTACATTTCCTAACCTATATTAATAAGCCACCGAGCCTTACATACATTCATATTAAATTAATAAAAAATAATCTACAACAGTATTCTTCATTCACATTGGAAGAACAATTTGGCAAAAGGAGTTCTGTCATGCTAACGAAAATTAACTTAAATTCAGTCATTAGATCAAAATGGAGTCACTATTAGTCTTGATGCACTTAATTAATTTGGAGTGATCTACTAATGGGAAAGAGAATTAAAAAGTAATGGTAGGAGGCTTGTGGCCAAGTGATAACAGCCGAGCGGCTCGTTCGATCAGGTTAAACTACGCTTGCCGCGGTTGGTCGGTGGATGGGTGACCATCTTTAGATACCAAGACTCCTCCGTGCCTGAGAAACTACGTTAAGCCATTGGTCCCGGCTGTCATTCGTGGATCTTTGACAGTCGTTACGGGTCGTCAGGAGCCCGTATGTCTAACAACCAGTCTTAAAAATGGGGTAACGTATTACCAAGTAACTGGGTTGTGGAGGTCAAATAGGTCAGTCGCGGGTAGATAGTAGTTTGATATAAAAATAGGGAAAAATTAATCGCTTTGTAACCTCGTTTTAAAAACTACCCTGTATACAAAATATTTTACTCAAACAAGGCTGAGCAGACAGACGTGTCGCGACTCAGCTAGAACTATTTCCATGAAGTTTTAATAGAAATTGATACACCAGGATCGCGTCGCGTCTGTGGATGCCTTTTTACAAGCGAAATTTTACGTTGGATTTTTCACTCAAAAACTCGCCAAAAGTGTTACCATTACTTTTTAACCCCCCACAAAAACCGTGGAAGTTTTAAAATAATTCAGCTAGGTATAAAAATTACGATCATTATTATAAAACCACACGGTGGTCCTATCTACACATTTATACAATAAACTATGACTCAAATAAATTTTTTATTGGAAAGAGACAGTCTATGATATAAACTTTTATAAAAAATCGATCTCGATGACATACGAATTTAGCTCCTATTTCTCACCTCTTACTTAAAAAAAAAAAAAAACTACTTAATTCTTGTTTCAATACTCAGTGTGTCTGATACCTTATCTGACGGATTTGCCGAAAATGTAGTTGAGGAACCCAAAAGAATGCGTCATTAAGGAAATATGACATTATCAGATATTTATCTTCATCTGATAACGTTTTTACTGTTTATTTTTTATGTAATTTCATGCTATCACTATCACAAAATGCGTGTTTTATAATTAGATAGCTAAATTAAAATTGTTCGTCAAACAGGGTCTGTACTGTTCCAGTGCACGAAAAGAAGAGCTGTTAGTTTCGTTTGTAGCCCTTGTACGCACGTCGCGCACTGGATTTTCGACGCACTGCCTTAGAGCCGAGAGTTAAAAATCCAAAAGTTTCTTTTTTGATGCTCTGGTATGCACTTTGTTGGAATCTAAATGCTCGGATCAACACCGAAAGTTGAAAATCCATTGCGCAATAAAAAATCGCCCGCACGAACCTGGTTGTACCTACATGTCTTTCGAACACTGCAATATGACTTTGACAGTTCCCTATACTGCCTCCCATCAGGTGAGATACGTTGACAAACTTATTACAAACTTTCAAAATATCCGTTCTTTGGTCAACTTTTGAAACATGAAATTACATAATCAAATATTTCTTACCTTGATGTAAGCCAGTCAAATAATAATACAGTAGATACCCCGTTTATAACTTAAAATCATTTCAAATTGCATATATTTACAATCAGTAAAAATACTCAATGTCAATGTCTTGCCAAAATAAACTTAGACACTGATAAACGAAAAAAAAACAATCGCCTATCAAAAATCTTGCACAATCATTCATCAAAAAACAAATGACTGCACAAAATATTCGGACAGCACCCCAAAAAATTAACACAAACACAAACCTTATTCTTTACCACATAAGAGCCAAATCCTTACATCAAGAAGAGTCTTGTTGGTTACATGAAGAACTCCCTATTTTCCTGTGGTGGTCATGTATGCCTCATCTGGGAATTGGAGTTCCCAGTCGGACTCTGGCAGTTGGGGACGTCGATGACCGTAAGCTCTATGACCCGAAGGCCCCGGAGGATCGGGTCTGTGATGTGAATACCGCGAGGGTTGTACACTCTTTCGTTTTGCGTCGCTATGAATTTTGACACTTTTCTTAGGTGCTGTGGAGGAGAAAATTGGAGAGTTAGAAAAATTTCAGGATCTTATAAATTAAAACTTATTTGTAAGTGGCTATTTTGAAAGGAGAATCTTGAAAACTCGTTCTTATTTTTAAATAACGGAATCCTTTCAACTAAAGCGTATGAATAACCCTGAATTTAGCTCACACATCTTAATAATATACTGTATGGACTTAAAAAAAAACGTAACCTCAAGAGTTTGTTTCGGCATTTCTTCTTAGGGATCAGTCAGGTAGGAAAGTCAGCGCCATCTAGTTTTATAATTTAGACCAAATTGACTTTTAAAAGTCTCTCAAAAGAAGAAGAAGAAAGAGCCGAAACAAAAAATATCAATTTCAAATACAATTTAAACCAACCATGGTTCGATTTAAGCAATTTATGTTTTATAGAACCCATACAATCTAGGCACATTGTATGCACAATGACTAATGACTAGTTTTTGTTACAGTAATTGCCCTAACAATGCCGTGTTCAACCACAATTAAGAAACAAAATCTGTTAAGTATCCACAACAGCAATATTTTTGCGACAGAATATTGTGCATTTGTTTCGTTCATAGAAAACTAATAAGAAAACATTAGGAGTGCTACACATATTATGTTCGGGTCGACGGGGCTTCTCTCTTAGTCCGTCAACAAAAGTAGTTCGAAACGTCAGAACGAACCCTACACCCGATTAGTTAACTTTTTTGGACGGGTAAAAACACGTCGGGAGTATGGACAATTGTCAAATCACAGTATCATTCATTCTTAGGTCGGGACCCAAACTAATCTTATGTCCATAGGTGATACGGTGAAGTAAACGCCCGTAACTTCGGATTTCGTGATTAGGGAGTAGAGCCCTAATGATAAAGATCTGCCAATAATTTTATCTGAATTTATCCTTAAACCGGCCATAAGTAAGTACTCATACACACGAGCGACACGCATCGGCGGCAGAGGCAACTGCAGCCGTCAATGCGTGTCGGCGGCAGCGGTCGCAATGAGGGTTTTCGTGAAAATTTACGACACCAGTTGGCACCACTGTGACAAGAGGTCTTCCAATATAAAATATATGATGACGTTCATCGTTCGATTCATTCATTCGTTCATCATTCTGTCATGACTAAAGAAAATATAGGCTCTTTGACAGATGCCTGGACCTGACGTGCCAGTGCTGCCACCTAGCGAACGTCATTTCAGAAAACCCTCATTGCCTCTGCCGCAGCCGCGTGGCGCTCGTGTATAGGAGCACTTACATCTAACTAGTTTCTGCTCGCGACTTCGTCCGCGTGAAATATCACCCTCTTAAGGGTGGAATTTTGAAACAACCCTTTCTTTGTGGATATACTCTTCACAAAGAACACACCCTCCAAATTTCATGTCTCTAGGACCAGCCGTTTAGGCAGTGCGTTGATATATCAGTCAGTCAGGACATTGAATCTATACTAATATTATTAATTCGAAAGTAACTCTGTCTGTCTGTATGTTACCTTTTCACGCCTAAACGACTGAACGGATTTCGACAAAATTTGGCAGAGAGATAGATTGCATCCCGGGGAAGGACATAGGATAGTTTTTATCGACATACCTCGCGGGCGAAGCCGCGGGCGGAGGCTGGTTTTATATATATAGATGATAGATGAAAAATTGTACCACAAACCTTCTCATAATGCGTCTCCGTACAAATATATATGAAGTAGGCCGTGAGACAGGCGAGGCAGCCCTCGCAGTACGTACTGCAGTCTGCCGTCTCCGCCATCTCAAAGTGTTCGTTCAACCGCTCCATTGTGTACTCGAAGGTTTGTCGATCTATCTGGAATTCGGAGATTAATTATCTTAGTAATTAGTCTAGTGAACACCGTAGCTTTTCCTGTGGGTATTATTATAGCACAAATAAGGGTGAAAAGGGGTCTAAGAGGACCCATCCTCTTAGATCTCTTTTCACCCTTATTTGTGCAATGTTTAATTTATATGGTGGTAATGTGGGCATTTATTTATTTATTTATATTTATATATACTTTATTGTACACCAGAAAATACATAACAAAAAATACAATTATGAATACAAAACATACAATGGGCGGCCTTATCGCTTTCTGCGATCTCTTCCAGGCAACCTTGGAATGGACAGTGAATGCGTGGATATAAAAAATGGGGTTGTTAATGGTGCAACATAATATACTATAATAGATACATAGATATATATATATACTGCTGTATAATAGATACATAAATAAATACATACTAAATACCACCATGTAAATTATGCAGCATGGCATTACCACCATGTAAATTATGAACAGACTGTGTACAGTACCCGGCGATAAATATTGCACATCGACCTTTACCTTTTTTGTATTTTATACAAACAATAAAAATAATTATCAAAAGAAGCAAATCATAATAATTGTTTTAACAGCTCCTAATAGATACCGGACTGTTTGTATTTCGTGCGACAGAGATAATGCTCTACGAAGCCGAAATTAGCCGATTGTCTCTTTCCAAAGGTCGATGTGCAATATTTATCGCCGGGTACTGTACAAATGTTATTGTAGATGTGCTGCTAATTATAATTTGCCAAGTATTAGAACGCGCTACTACTTAGCATGAGGTCCTGGGTTCGATTTCCGGGGTGGGGCAAAATGATACTGAATTTTTACTTCTGAAATTTCTAAGTAGCAGCCTGGTGTCGGGATTTATGCCCGGTTTATGGCAATAGGCTCGCCCCCCTATTATATGGGACATGTGGGTGTACCTCTCTGTGCGTAGGTACACCTCTGCTTGACCCTTCGGGGAATACAAGCGTGATATTCTGTCATCGTAATCCATACTAATATTATAAATGCGAAAATGTGTCTGTCTGTCTGTTACCTCTTCACGCTTAAACCGCTGAACCGATTCAGATGAAATTTGGTATAAGTAGAGATAGTTTGAGTCCCGGGAAAGGACATAGGATGGTTTTTATCCCGATATTCTCACGGGACCGACACTTATGCGAGTGAAACCGCGGGGCACTGCTAGTTACTAATAAAATAAACTATCGTCCATTCTTCTAATAACTTATTAATAATAATTAACAAAAATGCATTAATATTAATAAACATTCATTAATAATAAAATAATTTAAAAATATTTATTATTAAAATAATTATTTACTTATATAAAAATTATTAAACTAGACAAAAACTGTTTTTGAAATGATTACAATAATTTATTTTATTAATCAGTGGATGACAACGCTGCCACATTATAATCTCCTCGTGTGGATGTATTAATGTGTCTGTACTCAATAAACAGTAGTCTAGTCATAGCTATTAATTTACAACAAACAATGAATGAATAACCCGTAATGAATTGGTTACTCAATAACAATATCCTGTGCAGTATGAATCAGAATGTTATCTTACAGTAGTTAATAGAACAGTAATTGATTTTTAAAGACTTATGATTGATAAACCGCAATCACACTAATATTATAAAAGCGAAAGTTTGTGAGTTGGAGTGTGTGTGTGTGTGTTACTTCTTCACGCTCAAACGGCTTGACCAATTTTGATAAAATGTTGTATGTACGTAGCTTACACCCTGGATTAACATATAGGCTACTTTTTACCCCGATATTCCCACGGGATCCACATTTACACGGGTGAAACCGCGGGGCGCAGCTAGTCTAAAATATAGAGTACTAGCTTCCGCCCGCGGCTTCCACCCGTGTCTTCGCCCGCGAGGTATGTCGATAAAAACTTTCCTATGTCCTTCCCCGGGATACAATTTCTCTTTTCTAAATTTTATCGAAATCCGTTCAGTGGTTTAGGCGTGAAAAGGTAACATACAGACAGACAGTTACTTTCCACTTGTAACCACTAGACCTTCGACACAAGTCCAGACTTGTGTCGAAGGTCTAGTGGTTACAAGCGCTACTGGTGAGCATGAGGTCCAGGCATAGTATTATTGAACTTTTCCATCTGGAATTGGTTAGTAGCAGCCCAGAGTCTAGATTAGTGCCCAAACCGGTATATGGCAATACGCTCGCCCCCTTTAAAATTGGACAAACATAACTGACAAAATGTCAGTTTACTATAGTTTCACCTCTGCCCAACCCTAAGAGGATTACAGTCCTGAAGTTATGTTATGTTTAAAAGAGACCGTGACCTTGTAGTTTGTTTCAGTGTTTCTTCCCAGAGTAGTCGGGTAGGAAACACTGAACTCATCTAGTTTTAAATAATTATTGACATGTGTAAAATTGTCTGCTATTTTCATGTAAAAAGACTAATATCCAAAGAAGCCATTCATAATAGCATGTGAATAATTATTTGTTGCTAGAGTTGTTAACAACATAATAGGTTATTATTATTCAAATTGCTGTTATTGTTATCACACCAACATTGAAAACAGGAATGTTAAGAGCATTTTGGAAAAATTATACACTTACTAACTGAAGTTTCAAAATAGGAATAAACAGATACATAATAAAATTCATCAAAACCTTTTAAACTACAGTGTATGTGCTGACTATTATAAAGGACACGTGAAACAAGTGTTTGAGTGACCTTTGACCTTTCAGAGACCATTTTTTAGCTTTTACGGACCACTTATAGTGGTCTGTGGACTCACTCATGGTGGTCCGTGGACTACCCTTCGAGAACCAATAGTCTAGAATCTACAGTAAAAAGTAATTTTAAAAACATTTTCACCGCCTTCCGATTTGGTCTGGGACATAGCGGAAGGGTTAAGAGGGATGTAATAAGGTAGCCAGCTAAATATTTTTTTTCTAAAACTCAAATAGCAAAACAACATAAGAAAAATTGAATTTTGCAGGTTACCCTGATGCTTTCGCCTTAAGAGGATAAGACACAAGTTTGATTAAATCTGCCCTCAGTCACTTTATCATGGGAAACTTAGTATGCACTCAGTATCAGAATGTACCGTTGTACCTAACATGTTAGTTCACCTATAGAAAACCTTGTATGCAAAGTGAACTTTGCACCTCGGCTTCACCAGTTGCTTAAATATGATTATTTTATGTTTTACTAGGTCATACTGAGTTCATGCTTTATTGGCTTATTTATTAATGAGGTCAGTAATAAATATGGGTTTGAGGAATTTGCACTCTATTTACAACACCATTTGGTATGAATTCCTGATTCAAAATCATACAGTAACAAACTTTATCACAAACTAGGAAAAAAGATTAGATCTCTATTGATTTCACCTTAACTCAACTTCAGCTGCAACTGTGTCACAAAATCAAAAGTCACTCATTAGGTTAAAACTTGCGACGGAACATGATAAACACAAGTTGACATCATTTCTTAGGTGTCACAGAGACTCTGATGACTGGGAAAGTCGACGAACGTGCCCATGACCCAAGGTTCACAACATCGCGTAAACAATTGACTTTCACTTACTCGATCTTCCAGTTCTGGCGGGAAACGAGTCTGGAACTTCACCGCAGTCCCTTCAGAATAGTCCCTCTGTATAAATATCTTTATTCCCTGCTGTGTAGTAGGAGTCTGTTGACTCCCAGGCGTATTCGGCCCGGAAGGTATACGATTATTTGCCATCATTAGGAACTCACAAACTAAAGTCCATCAACACAGAAATAAGTCTAAAGGAATGTCTTGTGTTATGAATGTATCATAGTTTCAGCATGATCGTAAAACAGATAGAAATACGAGGACAATTCTGTTTTCTCGCGATATTTCAATAAAAGTACAATGACGTGCGTCAGAGACTGACATTTCACATTATCTTATCTGTCAGGCAGAGGCAGACATGTTTTTGCCATAGACTAGAAGGAGATTCGTTCAGAAACGTAAAATGATTTAATTTTGTGTCATACTTTCTGACGATAAAAAATATTGCATTTACTGGGAATGTGATATCTACTATCTATTATATAGCAATGCGAAGTTATATAAAAAGTTTGAACCGATAGGGGAAGAAAGTGCTACACTATGAAGTCCTGTTTGTTGATTGACTATAACATTTCATAATTATTATTGAAGTGAAAACTTCTTTAGCGGCGCTGTGTACTTTTTTTGGAATGGGTAAAAACTTCTAAATTCGCGTCAGGTCACGTGACCCTGATCGAAAATTCGTAAGACGTAAAACGTAAGACAGCGCCATCTATGCACATCGGGAAGAACTACGAGGGCCTCGCGTACTAACTACGTAGTTCATATTCATATTCATATATTTATTTGCATTCCATAATGTTGTAGAGGTGTTACAATGGCTTAAAGCTAAGGTACAATTATGGACCCTGTAGGGCACAGCAAAAGGTATAAAATTTAATCTTATAATAAATTTAGGACACAAATTAACAATAAACAATTTTAAAATTATGCTAGTAAAATTAAATAAGTAATACATATATATTTTATTTTATTGGTTAGCCTACTAAAATTTGAGTTACATAATAATTATTTGGTAATTAAATAATAATAATAATATATTTATTTGCGTAAAACATGGTATAAAATGGTCTTACAGTACAAAAATAGAGCAGACATGTTTTGCCAAGATTAAACATAGCATGCAAATATTTGTAATAACAATTTCTTTAACCAAATTATTATTATATTACACCGACACTATTTTCGTTCTAGAAATTGTTTTATATTATAAAAGTTGTTATCAATTAACCATTCATAAAGTTTATTCTTAAAAGCATATCTCGAGTTTAACATTTTTAGATTACTAGGTAATTTGTTATAAATTCGTACGCACATAGTTATGCAGCTTTTATTGTATTTTGCAAGCCTGGGAGCACTGCTAAGTACGAGTCTGTAAGGATCTCGTCGGCTTCGAGGATTTACATCGTTTGCGATTTTAAATAAATTCTTATGTTTCCAAACAAACATGCATATTTCATTAATATACAGACAAGGTAGCGGTAACAAGCCAAGTTTCTTAAATACTGGCTGACATGATTCCTCAGGATGAAATCCGTATAGAGCCCTAATGCATTTTTTTTGAGCAACAAATGTTCTATTTTGGTCGGTACTGTTACCCCATATTATAAGTCCATAACGTAATATGGATTCCACATACGCATGATAAGCTAATATAGCTGTTTTCAGATTAGTACTTTTTTTTACTTGTCTAAGAGCATACACAAATTTATTTATTTTGCTTGAAACATTGTCTTACATGCACTTTCCAATGTAGATCTTCATCAATTGTAACTCCTAGGAACTTAGTCTGTGTTACTGGTTTAATTTTGGGTATATTTAATTTCAAGTTAAATTTATGATTGTTTGAATTATTAAATTGTATGTAATGGGATTTGTCAAGGTTTATTTTCAAGTTATGTACATAAAGCCAGTTAATTAAAATGTCAATTGTATTGTTAATGTCAGTTTCATGGTCGTCAATTGTATTATTTTTTTTATTGGATGTCACAATAATAGAGATGTCATCAGCGAACAATATGCACTTATGTTTCGTTATTGTAATGATGTCATTTATATATATCAAGAATAAGATCGGCCCTAGTATGCTTCCTTGTGGGACACCAAACTTATTACATCTATACACCGATGAGTGTAACGTTACTTCTTTATCTTCGTTAATGTTTGTAATGGTAACGCATTGTTGCCTGTTATCAAGGTATGATTTTATCCATTGTAAAGTCGGCCCTCTAATGCCGATTGCTTCTAACTTTTGCAGTAGTAGATCGTGTGAAACTAGGTCGAAGGCTTTCGACAAATCAAAAAATAATCCTGTGGTTAGATTTTTGTCATTGATGTTAGTTAATATAACATTTATGAGGGCATAGATTGCTAATGTTGTAGACTTGCCCTTTTGAAAGCCATGCTGTTCTTTTTTTATAATATTGAACTTTGTACAGTAATTTTCAATTCTTTTGTACATACATTTTTCATATATTTTAGATAAGATGGATATTAGGGTGATAGGGCGGTAATTGTTCAGGTCACGTCTGTCTCCTTTTTTATAAAGTGGTCTAACAACTGAAAGCTTCAAAGCTTCTGGAAAAATTCCCTCATAGAATGATAAATTGATCAAGTGTGTTAGTACTTTAACAATTTCGTCGACACAGATTTTAATGATTTTTGTGTTAATTTCGTCGTGCCCTACAGAATGCGTGTTCTTTAAAAGCAGTATTTCCTGCTTAACTTCAGTTATTGACATCGGTTGGAGGAACATAGAGCCAACAGTTACATTATTGCTAGAGTTACCGGTGACGTTCGGTGGCATTGATTTGTTTGTTGAATCGATATAATGGTTATTAAAGGCAGACGCTATTTCTACTGGATTGGTAATAAGTGTGTTGTTATAATTAATACTGTCTATATTATGTCTGGAGTTTGTATTATTTAGCTCGTCTTTTATAACATTCCACGTAAACATTTAACTATATATTAATCTATGCATGCATGAATGTATCTATACGACTAACTGTGTGTGGTGTCTGCTTGTGTTCAACAGATTTTTTTGTCCTGCATATATTCGTTTATGGTGTAGTATGCTTTTGTAATTAATATTTGCTTGAGCTTATTTATAAATGTCGTATCGCTTGTTTCATTCTTTATTTCATCTGGTAGCTTATTAAATATTTTTATGGACATTACGTAGGGGCTATTGGAATGTAGTTTCATGCGCGAGGAGGGTAACATTAACATATTTTTATATCTGACAGATCGGTCGGTATGTTTATCGCCACGGGTTGTGAAAAAGTTCATGTATTTTCTGACAAATTTGCATATTTCTAGGATATAGATAGATGGTTATCTATCTATATAGATATATAGTTCATCCAACAACGACGAGATGGCGCTGAACCACGGATATATAACTGACGACGAGCTCTATGCGAGCGGCTTGCTTCTCTTACCACTGCCGCGACCAACACCACGAACTGAAGTCTATCCTGTGTGCTTATTTGTAAATCTGAATAAATTCCTTTCACGAGAAGAATAAACCAGTCACTGGTCATCATACCTGATTTGCAAAAAACCCTATAAAATAAGGAACACACCTTAACACGCGTGTTTTGTTTATAAGACGATTCACAAAATACACTCGTAATTGTTCAAGTTTTCACTTCTGTCGGCACTACCGGAGTGCCAGTTATTTTTTTTCAGTTTTATCTTTCAATGTTTTTAAGATTGCAGTTAGTAGTAAAATTATTATACATACCTGGAACTAGCTTACACGATTTCTGTTGTCAAAGAAAAACGTACATATTTAAACGCGGACTGTATCAGCAGTTAAAAGTTGAACTAAGGGTCACTAAGAGGCCGTTATGCGGATGTCAGCTTGCAGGTATTTACCGTCTATTTTCTTTGAATAAAAGTCAAGTAGCCAATTTGTTAAATAGCTTTCTGTTCATTATACAGTTATTACAAACTTATGTATTGTCGCCAGCTGCACATCAAGCTACTACAATCTGTCAAATTTCTTTAAAAGATTTTTAACTTAATTGCTAAAGTATAAGGTTCAAAGTTGCAGCATAAAACTGATGATAGGTAGCACCTACCAAGATGGATCTTCTACCTCCAGAGAGTTAGTTACTCTGTCTACGGTTAGTTAGCACTTAGCACATGTCTTAACCTTTTAATCCTCTATTAAAGCACTAAAACTACTTAATTTAGTCGCTCTTCCGAAAGTGTCTCAATCGTAAGTCTTTATGAAACAAATTATTACTATTATTATTTCCTTTATTTAAAATACATATAAATTATATTTTTAAATATTTGTATAAAAAAATATAAAAACATTTAAAAATATAATAAAAAATAGTAGCCCACCGGTATCGGGAATAGGGTCCAAGCTACCGGGCGGCGGTCAGGGCTCTAGAGAGAGGAACCTCCTAACAATGCGGGCCGTGTCCAGAAGTACCGCTTTCTAGATCAAGCCCTTGATCCAGCTGCCCAACGAGAGCCTCCTCAGGTGTTGGTCGAGGCTCTTGGCTATTATTCCATTGGCTGTCACGACTATCGGTACAATGATCGCTGAGTCCACATCCCACATGTCGACAACCTCGCGAGCCAAGTCAAGATACTTGATTTGTTTATCTTATTCGGTTTTCACGAGGTTCTCATCATGCGGGACGGTTATGTCAACAATCATTGCGCGCCGCTCTGATCAATCCACCATCAATATATCAGGCTTATTAGCAACAATAATCCTGTCAGTAGATAATGATGGATCGATCCCAATACAATGTCATATTTCCATTTTCGAGAACTGGGTCGGGCACATACCTGTATAGTAGTACGACACCTCCGATTCCACAAGGCTGTATTTAAGAGCAAGATGCTGATGGATTATCCTGGCTACAAGGTTGTGTCGATGCAAGTACTCTCCGTTAGCTAGACGAGAACATCCGGAGATAATATGCCTGATTGATTCTCCCGGCCGGTGGCATGCCCGACAGATGTCAACCGTGCCGACTTTCACATTAAATCTCCGGTAATTGTTCGTCATAACTTCGTCCATAATTGCACAGACAAAACCTTCGGTTTCTCCAAAGACGTCACCGAAACGCAGCCAGGCCACGGACGCTAGTAGATCGACCGATCGATTGGGTCCATGTAGGGCCCGGAAAACGCGTTCGTGAAGCTACTTACTCTGCCATAACTCCATGCGATCATTAGTGTCAAGCACTACTGGCTTGCGCCAGTTCTCTTTAGCCAAGGAGAGCGAGGTGAGGCCCTTGTCCATGACATCAGGAAGGTGCGCAGAGTTGCATCTACTTTGTACAACTCCAACACCCTCATGAGCCATGTATGTGGCACCGAGTCATAGGCCTTCTTATAATCTATCCAACATGTCGACAGATTATTTCGGGAACGACGAACCTGTTGGCTAATGGCCATATCAATGAGGAGTAGCTCCTTAGTACCGCGGGACCCGTTCTTACATCCATTTTGAGAGGCAGACATGATGGAGTTGGTGTTTATGTTTGTCAATTTTAGCTCTCAAAATGGATGCAAGAACCTTATAGACCGTCGGAAAACATGTGATCGGTCTATAATTTTTGGGTTCCGCGGTGACCTAAAGCACGGTCACTGTCGGACTGCATAGAAAAGAAAGAGAAACGCGATGACACAACACTGGTAATTTATTGCAAAATATGAAGCAATTATTTAGGTAATTACAAAAAATCTATTGTTTGGACGAAAAAATTAAAACACTAGTATTTTAGTACCTATGTTGATTGTAGAATAATCTGATAAGAAATCAGAATGATTGTATGTATATTAGTTTGTTTTTTATTGTAAAAAGAAAGATTTTAGATAGTGTTGCCCAAAATCGGTCTTGGTCTTGCAGTCTTGGTCTTGTTCTTGCATTTTTGCAAGAACAAGACCAAGACCAAGACCGACTTATTGTAGCAAGACCAAGACCAAGACTGACCCCTGCAAGACTTAAGCAAGAACAAGACTAAGCCTGCAAGACTCTTGCGTCTCGCAGTTAAGTCAAACTGAGATTTGGGCGTTATAGTAGATATTTGGTTTCAATCCCGATTTTGATAGACGTTCCCCAGTATCAAAACCGTATCGTCATAACACTAACAGGTATTGTATTGATTATTATATGTTTCGACTATTTATTAAGTAGGTAGGTAGCGTGTTACTTACAAATTTGTTCCCTTATGTGATAAAAATGTACCTAGCATAACTTTCTAGCAACATTACATAACTTGTAGGTATATCTACTTTATATTATACTTGTATAAGTCTAATGTGCAGATCTAACGTTAGTAGGTTTATAAAAATTATGTACCTAGGTATTTATGTTTCAATGTTTATATTATTCTTCTATTCAGCAAAATTTAAAACTAACAGCGAGTCGAGTAGGTCTAGTACTAGTAGCAGTTTTTAAGCCATCCAATGTTATGGTACAGACGCCAGCACATCAAGCTACTACAATCTGCCATATTTCTTTAACAGATTTTCAACTTTATCGCTAAAGCTTTAAGGTTCATGGTTGATTTACATTAGCGCTTCCCCCTTAAATCGATGAAGCTTTAGAAAAATAATTATCCCCTCATAACGAATCTAAAATAAAAGTAGTAAATGGGTCATTCAATTATGTAGATGATTAAAATGCCTCATGTGACGCGTCTGTTAGATTCATTGGGATTCATGGCCGACTCGACGCCGCGCGGGGATTCCCGCAATCTTCCGCATTTTTTGTCAGGTTCAAGCATTTATGCACTTTATAGTAATAATTTTAAAGTTTATTTTCAAGTGCGTTAATAATACGAGGAGACCGCTTGGCAGTGTGACCAGATTCAGTATTTTAATACTTTTTCGGTATATTTTATCGACTTTTCCGAGCCTCAGTATATTTGTAGGTATATTGGCGGAAGTAAGTATTTTTGGGTATATTTTGGATATAAAGCTATGACAACACCGTAGCGATCGTTCCCGCAAACATATACATATGTTCAGGGAATTACCCTTATTTAGTCTTTATTTAATTCGTAAGCAAAGATCAGTAAGTTACAGATATTGTAGGACATGATCGGCAGCTGCCGTAGTAGAATAACACATAGTATCGAATCATCTAATAGGTACGCTTTAAGTAAAATTTACTTTCTGTTCTGCACTTTGACTTAGTCTTTGAGGGTTTTCTTTCGATAATTTGGGAATTACGTTTTTGTCATCAGCGCGTTTATTGTTTGTTTTTATTTTACTTGACGCATCCATCCGGAAAGTATGTCTAGTTTTCAGCGAAATTATTTGGCTAAGTGGGAACAAATTCCGGAGCTTTCTTCGTGACTTTCACGTTATAAAGATGACGAGTACGCCACCTTTTGCAAAGTATGCAGTGCGAAACTCCAAAGAAGATTAGCATCTATAAAACAACATGCAAATACTGAAAAGCATAAATCGAACTTGAAAAAATATAAAGTTAAAGTTCGGAGATATTTTAATTAGTAGATGTTCAAAACTGTCTAACAAAATTTTTATTTGATTCCAGAGTCATACATTTTTCAAAAAGGTACCACTGAAAGACTAAATCAAGAAAGCTGAGCTGCGTTTATGCAGTTTTCTTTCAGAACACAACATCCCTTTTATTATTTACTGTGATGATGAATGAATAAAACCTTTTTGAAAATCAGTATTTTTATTGGTATATTTTCCCTGTGCAATTTGGTATATTTCAGTATTTTTTTGAGGTGCCTCGGTATTTTCGTAAAATTTCATCTGGTCACACTGCCGCTTGGCGCTGCGGTCTCTTTGTCGCGGCATTTGAAAGCGAATAGCGTAAGCGCGAAGACAGTGTTGACCTCGTAAATGAACTTTAGCAATACAGCTGATCAGGTAGCCCTTTCGAGTTTTATTTACATTGCTGTTTTAAGTGAAACAAGTGAATTTACCATTTTTTAATTAAAAATCTCATTGGGTCAGATAGAAATAATGATTTTATACAGTTAACAGTAAAAAAAATTGCAGAAAAAATCGTAAAAAAATTAAAAAAAGCCGACGAAAAATTTCAACGCAGGAGGGTCCAGAATCATGTACTGAATCCATGGTAAGCGGTTGCGCGTCGATGTCCCCTGCCACCCTGAGCAATAGACTAATAGGTATTTGAATGTAGTCTAGTCTAAGTAGTAGAGTCTCGCAAGACTTGCGAGACTCTTGCTGCAAGACCAAGACCAAGACCAAGACTGAGAGCGCAATACCAAGACCGAGACCAAGACCAGGTGTATTGACGCAAGACCAAGACCAAGACTGGCTAAGGTCTTGTCTTGGTCTTGCATTTGGGCAACACTAATTTTAGAGGTATCTTCATGATTTTTGTCTATCGTAACAAAATAGTTGTATTATGTTGTCAACACACTATCACCTAGCATAATTATATCCTGAAGAATATCATATAGTTTTCTGATTTTGTTTACTGTAGTCGATCATATACTTTTATTGTTTCTAAAACTTGCGTTTTTTGTGTTTAGGTCCTGTAAGCCCCTTAATAGTTCATTCCAATCATAACAGATGGCGCTTCGTTACATGTCAAAGAATTTAACGCTTGATGGATGGAAGGATGACTTTATTAGCAGGTTATCCCTGTCTCCCCGATCCCCTCTGGTTATGAATATTGTTGTCAAGTTGAGGTAGATAAATAAAATACGTTTTTATTGTACAGTAGGTACTTACATTATGTTTAATTATATAGATATCGCCCTCCGCCCGAACCGGCACTGAACCATACTTTACAAGTAAAGTATGGTTAGTTAGTTACTTTTCGATAGTAAGTTGTCTAATTAACATGGACTTATTTCTTAGCTTGAACTTATTTCCCTATCACAATTTAGTTGGAGGACCTAATTAATGGCTGCGTCAGCGAATGCTATCCGCGTTGCTGAATTTTGGGCCAAACAAATTTAAGTCGGTTGGTGATGGGTGCTGAGTTCTTTCCATAGCTTCCGATCTACACAGACCTCTCAGCCTTTCCTAGATTTGAGCAGCGATGCCAACGAAGTACCTAACTTAACAACACGGATGTATTCTCAGAAGGTAGACAGAGGTGTGTAGATAGTACGTACCCAGATTTCGTCAGGTCTGTTTTCATCGTGCCAATTGCCTTCAACTGGCCATAAATCCAGATTCCTACCTGCTATTGTTCTCAATATATCCATGTGAAAATCTCAATAACACTTTCGCCAACCGAGGAATCCCTTGAGACCACTAGACCAACGAGACAGCTGTTCTAAACATTTTTATGATCAGTGTGAGAGAGGCCTTTGAAATTCGAACGATTTTTAAATCGAAAACACAACTAACCAGCCGGTCGATTCTGTAAAAATCTCACCGTGAAAACTTAGGTGAAGTGAGTTTGCTTTTTCTAGGAATTGACACTATTGACAGTTTACTCCACGCTCACTTCACCTAAGTTTTCACGGTGAGATGGTTACAGAATCGCACTGCAGGATCTGCGATCGCCAAAAATGTAAACAAATATGAAATAATATAAAAATAACCTCCTACACAATAAAGTTCAGTTTAAGCTACAACTTCAAACGTTATTATGACTTTTTCAATAGTGCAAGTCACTCTGAAATCAACTTAATTTTCATTGGAATAAAGTTCGTATTTGTTTAACTTGAAATAGGGGTAGCGTGAAGCACTGCGCACTTTTACTATAGGTACTTATAGCATGTTGGCAGCACAAAGTATCACCTAACAGTTATGAATAGAATAGAATTATCTTTAATATTACAGATACAAATGCAGAAATTTTACAAAGGCTGGTCAAGAAAAAGTTAGTGTAAAAGTTTTAAAATAATTAAATGTTACAATTTGCGAAATGAGTATTTTCAATAATATCTAAGTTTAAAATCGTTCGAGTACTTATTTTACTTCGCGCGTTTGTGCTTATTGTAATTTTGTTCGTAACCACGTCTTCCTTCCAACACATCGTAACAAAAAGTAATCATATTAAAATCCTCTAATGATTAGCGGTTGGACACTTCACAGCTATTCAGGACGATTTCGCCTGGCTCGCCTGCTGCATACTAACCGTGCGATAGTTCGACGCCTCCTCTAACTTATATCAATTAAACTCATGCGCATGCCACTTGAGTTTAATTTCTAATTTCATTTTGTGACATGTTCTTATAATCATAATCAGTTTGTGCCACTGCAGGGTTATAAAGGCCTCTTTTCGAATGATTCTCTTTCCCTCTCTCTTGTCTTTTTTTTCTATTGCAGTGCTGTTCTTACCTTGGAATAATTTCTTTAAAGGGTCGTTCAAAAGCGTCATCTTATCAGCTATTTTGAGACAGTTACTGCCTATCACCAATCTGTTTGCTAAGCGTGGAGATCACGGTATCATCATCATCATCCATGGCCCGACTTTACCCACTCCTGAGCATAGGCCTCTCTTTCCATGTGCCAATCTCTACGCACCTGTGCTAGCCTCCTCCAGGTTCTAACGTTCATGGTATTAACTTGGGTAGAACGTTCATGGTAGTTCTTATAGGCCCATGTTTATAATATTGTAGAATTGTGTATGCTTGTGAATTGAAGAGATGTTAAATTATGGAATAATACCAAAACCAACCTGTGTACATACTAGGTACCTTTATCATTTATAGGATAGAAACAAAGAAAGATAGAAATTGCGGTAAAAATGACGCAGAGAATGAACACAGACACCAAAAATTAAAAGTTGAGGGAAAATATGAGTCACATCCATGCAACAGCTATCGCTCAACATAATGCTACAACCCTGTGCGACACAGAGCCCCAGCGCTGGATATTAGTATATAATAAGCCAAATAGTTGCAAAAGGCCAAATCGAATAGAACTTATTACCCATATTTCTCAAATAAAGTTTTTACTTTTCCAAACACTGTATTTTTTCCCTCTTGAGTTAAATTTGACAATCGTTTTCTATCTCATTCTTTTTACAGAAAAAAAACAAGATCCCTAAGCTACTACACTAAGGCTACTATTACTACTATTACAGAAACTCACTCAAAAATCAAGCACTATTTACATACAACTGGTTTTAACCAAACAAATGGCTTAAAACTATGTACTTTTAAGTACCTAGTTATACCTAACCTGATGATGATGATGAGTTATACTTAATCCTTGAGTCTTGTGTGAGGTTCTGTAACCTGTAATATGGGTCTAATTATTTTGTCTCTTGGATGGATATAGGCAGTGGTGGACCAGTGGTATCAGCCCCGACTAGGTCGTGAGTTCGAACCCAGGCAAGCACTTCGCTTTGTCTATTTAATTTCATCATCACTGCTTTCAAAACGGTGAATGAAAACATCGTGAGGAAACGAAAAAATAATGTCTTAAAACAAAAAGGTCGAAGAAATTTTGACATCCACGAACCCGCACTAGGCCCGCGTGGTGGATTACGGCCCATTACCTCTCCTAAAGAGGTGGCTTGTGTCTGGAACACAGGCCATCTCTCTACGACAATGCACAATGGGAAGAAAAATTAAAGGCTAAATTATGGGATATGGGCAAAACCTTTATTTTACCCATATTCCATATGAAACAAAACAATTAATATTGTTAGTAAATAATCGAAATAAGTAAAAAATATTTCACACTACCGTACTATACCACTGTTTGACCATAACTCAAGCTAATGGCCCCATTTATATGCAGACACCGCAATGTCCGTAAGCCCATACGCACTGTCAATGAAAGTGTCGTAGCCTACGCCCTCTTTCAGAACTAGGTAACTCAGTTTCGCGGTCGCGACTTATTTGACAAATTAATTAAATAATATATTAGGCTCGATTATGGTGTTGGAATGTGTGACCTTGTGTTTTCACTTCAGTTATAAAGGGTTTTTTAATAAGGACAAGGTTTTTTTACAGCCGATGGTAGCCATATTAGATTGCCTATTGGCGCAAATTTTTTACAGATTAGTCATTAAAATGTTCGGCATTTATCAAGATGAGTCGCTATACAGCTGAACAGTGATTAAATATCATCAAAGCCGCAATTCACTTCGTCAAATGATTCGTTTATTACGAGAAACTTATGCCGATAAGACATTGCCTCCAAGATCTTGTAATTAACGCCCCTGGATTATTTTATGTGGGACCCCCGCCTAGGGATTAGTGTTTTGTGGTGGGACCTAAAGAGTAGCATCACACGAGTCGAGGTGTAATTAAATGTCAAAAAGTGATAGAAAATTGGATCTCTCGTATTCACGTTACATAGGAAGCCAAGGTGGTCATTTAATGATATGGTATTCCGTACATAATGCAAAAAAGTAAGCCTTCAAAAAAAGAACATATAAGTAATCTAATTGTAAGGAATCGATGTATTTTTATTTCAATTCAAATATACCCATGGCAGTCTCTATACAAAACCCTGTATAAGTTTACTTTCCTTACCTATTAACGGTGCTGATTCTATCAAAATCAAAAGTAATTTATTCAAATTAGGCTGAGAATCAGTACTTTTTAATCACATTAACATATGACAGTTCCCCAAAATGCCCGCCCTTCACCACTTCTTGGTGCTTTAGCTGGGAAGAAGAAATGGCGCAACAAACTCTCAAGCAGTACAACTGTCTGTTAAGTCAGAAGAACTTGATTGTGTACCCACTGGTCTATAATAGATGATCAACAACATGATTCGATTGACATGTTTGTTTCATTAACTTGAAGCAATAGGTATCTTCAGACAGTTTTATCCTAACCCTTTTGTCAGGCTAGGTATTTCCCTAACTATAGAAAACCAAGCGTTAAGCATAGTCTGTGAAAGTCAAGAAGATCTACAAAAGCAAACAAAACCACTTCTAAACAAAGCTATTAAACTAATGAGTGATGTCATCATATTTTGTTTAGTTATGGGGAGAATAATTCTCCAACCCATAAGATTCTATGAAACAGAAATGAAGAAAACAATGAAGTTTCTCTATAATATTATATATGAATGACAAACCTTGAACACCTACAAACATAGAGACCTACTTCGGTTTATTTATAGCTAAGAGTAAAAGGACTCTGAACGTCTATGACCTCCTAGTACTTAGGTACCTATATATAGTTTCTAAGACATTTTGCTGGTTCTGAATTCTGAACCCAAGGAAATTTTGAAACAAAAAGAAAAGGACAATTATTATAATAATTTGTGAAAGATCTTTTTCTACGAGAAGCATTTGTTCAGCAATATAGGAAAGTACCATAAGAGGTATTTATAATTTCTGTTCATAAATCAATGTTATGTGGGTGTGATTCCTAATGTTTCTAGCTTATAGATTTAACATAAGCATTTGACAAACATAACCAATAAAATAGCTTTAAAATTCTCTAAGCTGATCAGGAGCTCAAAAATGAAACTCGATGACATCAATGTCCCAACCCAAATTGACGTAACACAGTTCCCAAAATCAGCTGTTCATATTTCCATGTCCTCCACAGCGCATGGCATCGCGTCGACCGTCAAATTAACGGTCGGCTCACGTCGTCACGCATCCGTTTTGCACCAACATCTTTCACTTGACCATATGACCAGAATGAAGAAAATTTGAAACGTTGCCTGTTATATAAGTGACGGTATCAGATCATCTGATACTTCACTTTCTTTTATTGCCTTTAGTGGTTTGAGCTTTTTAGCTTTGTTTACGTTAGATTCTAAGTCATGATCACTGAGGCTAGTTTTACTTCAAACAACTAAAGCATTCTACATCAAGGACGTCTGATTTTAACCGACTTCAAAAAAAGGAGGAGGTCTTCAATTCGGTTTTATTATGTTTGTTACCTCAGTACGCCGTCATTTATAAACCGATTTGGAAAATTATTTTTTTATTGAAAAGGATATACTTCCAGATTGGTCTCATTTTTATCAAAGTCCAGTTATGATGATGGAATCCATGAGGAATTGAGGGAACTCCTCAAATATTATAGGCACGCCTATAGCGATTTGGGTATTTTTTATAATAACTCGTGCATCTGATCACGAAAACCACCATTTGGTGAAGTGGAACTGATGAAGAAAACCACAGATGGCCACCGGAACTACGCAATAATAAGTATTTCATGGGTTGCGATTCGATTACTTTAATATAGTTGCTAAGCAATTTTTGCTCGTCACAATGTGAATGGTGAAATTTAGCTGATGGTGGAATACTAACAGAACTCCTCAACAAATAACGTCTCTGCATCGGGAAAAGCAATATTTTGTAAAAGGCGACGGGCAAGGTGACATTAGGTTATTGCAACTTAGATACGTTATAAACAGACCCACTAAAAAGCTAGAAATAAAAACTTTTTAACAAAAAAAAAACCGACTTCCAAAAAAAAAAAACACTACTAAGTGAAAAATAACTTTAATTTCAGAAGTCGGTGTCTGGGTCTGCCAAAGACAAAATGAATTCTTAAGTTGCATAATTTCATGATTTGTAGTAAAAGCTTAAAAAAGAAACGACTACATCAAGATAGGAAGTTTATGGACAACAGCCAACGCTGTGTGAATTTCAATGAGTTTCTTTCTGTACTAATGCCGTTTACCAACAGACTATTTAGGAGAAGATATAACTTTTTGATTAATAGAATTAAAAGACAAAATGACTGGATAATAAAAAAAACCTTGGACAAAATAAGTCTATGAAAAACGCTACCTATGCATGCAAATGCCAGGGGATGCCGGGTTTACAAACGTTGTTTTCCAGAAGCTAAAATTAATGAAAGGTTCTCAGTCTTTTGTACAGACGCCAGCACATCAAGCTACCCGAAACTGTCAAATTTTCCCAATCAACATTGAACCTTATGATTTACCGATAAAGTTTAAAATCTATTAAAGGAATTTGACAGATTGTAGTAGCTTGATGTGCTGGCGTCTATACCTAGGCAACACACGCGTGATAAAGCTGAAGTAAGAGCCATCTATCACTAGCTACGCACTCTGAATCGTTGTAGAACTATTTTTAAAAGATTTATTTTCATGCTAGCTAGGCAATATCGAAGAACATGAAAGCAAGTGCGGAGCTATGTAAAGCCTCTAAGAATACGTACATGTCTTTTGTTAAGGATGTTGTTTTTGTACACGTATTATCTAACTACTGAATCATATCGTACTTCAAACCCACATTTTCAACGTATGATATTTAAGTACTATATTATTTTCAGGCAAAGAAAAGCACATATGTTTTAAACGTAGCTGTCGTAAAACGAAGATTATGGTAGAATTGTGTTCATGACTGCTAAAAATTAAGTACCTGTAGTATATACTCTACGTAGTTTGATCACCATTACATCTGCCACACCCATGAAATTAACCATAAGGCATTTTTTACTATAAATTAGAAGTCCTGCTGCTATTCTGTAAAAGTCTCACCGTGAAAACTTAGGTGAAATGAGCGTGGAGTGAGCTGTCAATAGTGTAAATTCCTAGCAAAAACAAACTCACTTCATCTAAGTTGTCACAGTGAGATTTTTACAGAATCGACCGGCTGCAACAGAAGTGTTTATTAGAATGCCTGTAAATGAGTGTCATGTGATCTAGATGGTATACCCACTCATAATAATTATTGTTGTAAAGAAGATCGTTCATCTTGTCTTTCATCATATAAATATAGAGCAGCTTTTCCAGACTTTTGGGGAAATTCTTATGTAGAACAAGGTTCTCCTCATTGGTTTGATGATAAGGAAATTAATGAGCATTAAAAAGCACGTAAAATACACAATAATTATCGTTACACAAACAGACATTTTTAATATTCTTGTAAAAATTTTCAATTGTATTTTGTTGTCTAATGCTTATAGCATAAGCATCTAATTTTCTTTCGATTTCCCTTGGCAAATTTCAAGTCCACAGGACCATCGTTGAGGCAACAAAGTGATAGTTTTTCAATACAGTGTAGCCTCACACACACATACAATTCAAATGTACCACAAGCTTACGACCGCGAGTCTCGCCGAAGATAGTACCATTGCGCATTCTGATAACACGTCACGTATTAATGCTCGTATATAAACCAAGCCCAGGAGTACCCTGGCATACATTGTGATCGTTTATTGGATGGCAGTAAGTCGTCTGCCATCAAATAATTAAAAAAATAAATTCAGTGAAAAGTGCAACATGGCTAAACTAATAGTGCTCCTAACTCTCGCGGCAGTCGCCAGTGCAAACTCATATACCGCCTCCAAATTAGTAAAGAACATTTATAACGAATGTTTGAGCCAATATTCGGTGGAATGTGTGAAACCGAGGACCCTGCAGTGGATTTCGAAAGTGTCCAACGATGACGAGATCAAGATCACGGATGACCTCTCCATTGTCAAGACTGGAACCTTGGAGGATGATATAGGAGTAGACCCTAGGATGGCACAGGACCCTGCTTATCAGACCGTGGATAAAGTAGACCGATTCCTTCAGACACATACGCTCAGAGTGAAAGTTCCTGAGGAAATCTCGAATAGTGCTGCATCTGCGTATGTGCCAAGGTCTCTGCTTACCGACCTGCCTTCAGAACTGGATATGCCTTTGGATGGTGAAGAAGACGGCCAGGTCTTTGAAGGCAGGAAGAAGAAGATCAAGCTCCCCAAGCCTTTGAGGATCAAGAGCAGTTAGTACATTTACTAGCTTTGCCACTAAAACTTTATGATCAAGATTTTAATCAAGTGTTTATTTTTCAGAACACGGTTTCATCAAGAAGGTGCTGCTGCCCTTCCTCCTCGGATTGAAGTTCAAGGCATCAGTGTTGGTCCCGTTGGCTCTTGCCCTTATCGCCCTCAAGACGTGGAAGGCTCTGACTCTGGGTCTCATCTCTCTTGTTCTATCTGGTACGATCATTTATTTAAAGATCTACCTTGTCTAATAGATCCATATTGTCTATAAGTGTTAACCAGACTTAGGAAATGATATTGCAACTACAATTTTTTGACCTATTGGATTTATATAACTCCACTGCCAAAAGAATTTGCATTTGATTTAGAGTAAAGATTGTTAATTTTATGATTCCAAGCTCACATTGTTATACATAGTTTAAAAGTTACGGCAGTAAAGTCTACTTACCATCATACTAGCTATAAGACGGCACAAAATTGAACACCTTTAGATGATCTGACAATACCAAACAGTTATAAATAGGAATAAAAAGATTGTCGAAGACTAATATTACAATTTTTCTGTCCACAGGTGCCATGGTTATCTTCAAATTCACGAAACCCAAGGTCGTGAACTACGAAGTCATCCACTACCCACAGCACCACGTTGAGCACCATGTGGACCATCACGCACCTGCATGGGACGGCCATGGACCATACCAGGCCAGGTCCTATGAAGACGCCCAAGAAATGGCGTACTCCGCACAAATATAAACAAAACGAAACAAATAGCTTTAAAACTACGGACCTCTGACTAAATTATTTAATTTATTATTTATTTATTAATTTAATGTAAATAAAATTCTGTATAAAGTAAGTTTCACATTCGATCGAGAGTTGATTATTTCCCCCAGAGAGTTTTATAATACAATCACGTCCCCCAATCCTTCAACTAAGTTATCCATAAGAACTTCTTTTGGATTTCTATCACGGACTATGGCAGTGCCGATTTGATTAACAGACTTACTACTAGCGTCTTTTAATCCAAACACTGTTTCTTTCTGATTTGACACCTGTGAATATCGAATAATGGTATCGTTGACAGGTAGTAGTTTTGTAACAGGCATTTCAATATCATTTTCTGTACTTCCAATATGTTCGAATAATGAGGTGAAGTCTTCCATAATATTGTGATTATCCAGAGACCTTTGAAATTCCTCCTTTGATATTATTTTATCATCAATAACGATATCTGCTTTGAAATTTTCAGTACCCACGTCGTCTACATCATATGCAGGTTCCTCGTAATGTTTGGCTGTTTTTTTAGTATTTTTGTGTATTATCTTTTCTATTTCATTTAGATTCATTTTCACTTGTTCATTTACTTTTACACTTTCACCCGATTCAATATTCAAGACGGGGCTGTCTTTCATATTACGGCCCATGCCCGTCAATAAATTGTTGGAAAATGATTGGAACACCGGGGAGCCTTTCAAGGGATTTATTTTGTATAACCCGAGTAGGAGCTTGAAGATATTGCCATTAGCGTTGCTTTTTCTACTTGATGCCGCTGAATGGGTGTAACTACAATGTAATATCTGAAAATACAAAATAACATTTTTATAATTAACATTTACGTTAACCTATTAAATATATGCGACTTGAACTTATTTCATGAAAGACATATTTTACGACCTAAAAGTGTGAGCCGTAGTCATAAAATTGCACATTGCGCCGATTTCTTTAAATTTCTTATCGTGAGACGTGAGCAGGAAGTAAAAATGGGATCACGATCCCTTAAAAATGAAATTCGTACGCCTACAATACATTTATATTAATGTGAAGCGCGGCAGTATAACTGTGGAATATATAATGAGAGAAAAACAGAATCCATTGGCTGCTTAGCATGCAAGGTATGCTGCTGATATTCAAAGAAGGAAAAGTGTCACCGAATGCCAACTATTGGCACAATGACTGACACCTGATTAGGTACACCTGCTTAAAGGTGAAAGGACATGACGTGCAGAATTTCGAGGAAAGTTATTTTATTCATTAGAATAAAATAAAGTATGGAGAACATGTATTGTTTTTGGGCCTAACATAACCTACATAAATAGCATAAGTTACTTCCTTATAATAATAATGCATAAACTGTAAATTTCAAATAAATAATTATCAAAACAACTTTAGGACTATACCTAATTATTTTTGGCAGAGTTCTGGTTCCAGATTTAAAGAAATGCTCAGAGCTTTACTTAATGAGGACCCGGTGGTTTAAATCCACTAATACCAATCATTCATTGGAAGAAGGTCTGAAGTTAATGTCCAAGTACCTATATTAAATAATTGGAATAAACTTATACTAAGTGCGAAATATCTTAGTGCGAAGGATGAAAATTTCTACTTGAAGGTTGCCGGAAATAGCTAGATCCGGAAGGCGCATGACCGGTCAGTATAACGATGATTGGAGAAGGCCTTCATATGTTCGGCAGTAGACGTTTTCCGGCTGAATGATGATGATGTAGAGTATTCTTTTATTAGATGAAGTTTTACTAACCCGCATTGGACCCGCGTGGTGGATTAACGCCCACTCCCGAAGAGAAAGCCTGTGTCTGAAGTCTTAATATTAAGGGGTGATCACGCTAAGCTTATGCTTTATATTTTTATCTATGATCTGATAGAAGCACACTGAAATAGGGTCAAAGAAAAATACACAACTTTAGTAAATAGAAATAAGTTATAAATTTCTTACCAAGCCAATAGAAAGTAGCAGCGCAATTGCAGACTGGTTAAACATTATCAACAATTTAAGAGCTGGTAAACTGTTGACGCAATAATCAATAACATGTACTGTTATCAAAGGTTTATTTACAAAATAATCATGTGCTAATACTACTAACGTTTAGGACCAACTGACGTCCGCACAGTGAAATGTTCACTAGCTGTAAATGATGTAATGATCCATCATGCTACGAATGTTTAACAAAAGGGCTTCCGTACATGATTAGATTTCCCTTCAGTTTCAGTTTATCTTTCTGTCCTTGTCTCATGTTACATGGAGTCGGCGCAATACGTCTTCTTCTTTGTATTTCTCCTGTCAACCGTCACGCCATCGTTCACTCCCTTCTATTTCACATCATTCCTCTTACAATCCAGTCATCTTTTCTTAGGCTTTCCTCTCCCTCTCCATTCATCATTTATATTCATCGCTCTAATTACATGCCCATACCAAGCCAAACTATGTCTTAGCAACTTTTCTGCCACTTGTGCCAGTTTTAAACTTCTCCTTATATACTCATTTCTTATTTTATACCTTTTCGTCACTCCACAACATCCAACTCAGTATTACAATCTTTTCCATCCCTTTTCTTCACAGCCCAGCATTCCGATCCATACTGTACGACAGGCCTTATCATGGACTAGTAGATTTCCCCCTTAGCTTGAGGGGCATCCGTGGATCCCAAGTTATACCTGTGACCTGAAGTATTCTATAATAAGTATACTTAACACAGTTAACACATAACATACATTGTACCAGTCGACTTAGTAATAAATGGGACATTGACAAAACAACTCGTTTCCTTTGCTCGCCAACCGCTTGTCCCCTCACCTGATGGCGATCCTGCCATACGCGGACGCTGCGCCGCGTCGAGGAATTGAATTGCGATAAGTCTGCAATACTTGCAGTAAGTGTGTGGAATATTACTGGAACTTAATTATGTGGGAAGAGTAGATATTAGACTCTGCCTGTGACTGTGTCTGCCCTGTTGTAAAATGTGCCAAAAAGTGGTGATTCTGTGACTTTCCGTGACCAACACCAGACCTGTCGCTATCTCATCCATCCGAGTTGATCCGGCGCGTTACGTCTCGGTCTACTTTGCCATCTCCTTGAACAAGTGACCCGATTTACCATTGACTCGAAAAGATCATCATCATCAGCCACTTCCCGATATCACACACCGCTAAGCAGTATGTCGGTTTTTAAATTGCAACCGACTTAATGCAAAGCAGTTTGTGATGTCGGGCAGTGGCTGTGGCAAATCTTCATGCTCCTTTGTCATTATCATACAAGTTCGACTCGAAATAGAAACAAAATCGAAATCAAAAGTCATTTATTCAAACTAGGCTGAGAATCAGCACTTTTCGAACGTCAAAATTACAAAAGGCAAATTAGAAAAATAAATAACAATATTCCCCGTCGGTATAATTTGCGCATTAATATGAATAGAGGACACATCGAGAATTTAAAAATTTTGTGTTTTTGTGTGTGCGCGTACTTTACAACCTTACCTAACATAAAAGCCAGCGCGAGCGGTCTAAACCGCCCGCCCCCCGCGCCCCCGCCGCCCGCCCGCCACGAGATAACACACGTCGCGCTCCTGCGCGACTTTGTTACCTAGGCATCTAAGGTTAGTCAAATTTATTTATAAAGGGTGGTTGCGTTTCACTCTGACTTTTAAGCTATTTAGTTTGTTTGAAAAAAAAAACTAATTTTTGGCGCTTTCTATTTTTGTACTGTTTCGATTTAATACTATACACGTATAGTATACGTAGTGTAATTTAATGCCCCTCTGTCATATCAACTCTGTATAGCTTGCAAACCGACACTGAGATGTTTTGTGGTTCTTGTAGTCGCAAACTGCATACTTTTTAATGTGAACACTCGATTCCTTTGAGTTGATTTCGATTTTGAACAACGGCTCACTCGACGGCAGCGCCTGTATCGCTGCCGACGACGAAGCTGCTGCTTCCTTGCGTGCGCTGTGCACGCTCTCAGCCAACTCCATTGCTTTAGCCAGTGTGGTATCTTGAAGTTCACGCGCGAAAAGCTTATCTTTCTCAGGTCCCGGCCGCATACCCATAACAAATCGGTCGCGCAGCGCCTCTTCTACATTTAGAAATCCGCAATGCGTGGTCAGAACGCGTTTTTTTGGCGTGTAGGGATTATCCAGAAGAGTGAGAATATCTTCGAAAGCCACCTGCAAAATCTCCTTTGGCAAAGCCTAATCGGCCGTAAGATTGTATGTGCCGTCGGTGAGTGCTCTCAGCAATATTGCCCGTCGTTTAACACCTATTGGGTCCTTCGCACTGTCTACATCGTTTGCAATGTACCATTGCAAAATCCGCTGCTTATAATTTTCCCATGTCTGTTTGACGTGGTCAAAACTTGACAAAATACCGAAGTGTGCCATGTTTTTTTTTTATTTTGTCGTGGGTCCTCGTCGCCAATGATAAGTATGCGGATATTGCGGAGGGCGAAGGCCTAGGATTAAGAAAGGAGAAATGAACTCTCGGATAGCTAGTAGCATACTGACGTTTTGATTCCTCGTCAATTGATTAATGAATAAGTAAATCTTTTTGAGAAATAAAATAAAGTATTTTTGTGATGCCTAATGAGCTCTTCCCTTCGCGTAAATGTCAATCCAGTGGGAATATCGGGACAAAATAATAGCCAATAATTATGTTAATCCAGGGATTCAGCTAACTTTATACGAAATTTTATCATAATTGGTCCAGCCGTTTGAGCGTGAAGAAGTAGGTAACAAACATAAACACACACACACACACACACACACACTTACAAACTTTCGCCTTTATAATATTAGTGTGATTATTAAAGTGTTAGCTCGTGTATTGTATTAAAATGAGAAGCTGCTGATTAAAATAATGAAATTTTATATAAACTAATGTTATAAAAAGATAAAATTTGTTTGAGTTTGTATGTAGGGGTAATCTCTGGAACTCCCAGTCGGATTTGAAAATATCTTTTTGTATTTGATAGCCCTATTCTTGAAGATGGCTACAGGCTATTTAACAATACGCTATAACCTTAGGAGCCTTGCAAAAACAAAAAGGCAGTAAGAACGCTATGCAAAAACGAAGTGATAGCGCGGGCAGGTGATGCGGTGGGACGGGGTGAGTTGGTATAATAAGATTTTCACGCGGATGAAGTCGCGGGCAGAAGCTAGGGCAGAACCTATCAATGGAAATAAATTTAATCTTGTTCGCTTTACATTTATGGAAATAAAGTTAATCTTGTTCGTTTTACGCAATTCTGATGAAAAACAAACTACCTGCAACCTGTTATTGGATATATTTATAGCTTGTTTGGACAAAAAAAAAAAGTAAAAAAACACATCAACGAAGCCGTTGATGTTTTTTTTTACTATTTTTTATGTTTTAAAAATAAATGATATCTAAAGTCTAGGTCAACATCATTAAAATAATAGTCTTAAACCCCCGTCAACCACTGTCACACCTTGCTGACTGCAAATATACAGGGTCAAATTAAATTAGCTAGGGAAACTACATAGACGTAATGAATATAGGTATAGGAAATTTTAACTTTCACTTTGAGTTTGATGACCCGTCGACATAGGGGTTGAAGGTACCTACGATCTATTGTATTTTTGAAGTGAAAACTTCTTTAGCGGCGCTGTGTACTTTTTTTGGAATGGGTAAAAACTTCTAAATTCGCGTCAGGTCACGTGACCCTGATCGAAAATTCGTAAGACGTAAAACGTAAGACGCGCGTTGTTGAGGACAGCGCCATCTATGCACATCGGGAAGAACTACGAGGGCCTCGCGTACTAACTACGTAGTTCATCCAACAACGACGAGATGGCGCTGATCCACGGATATATAACTGACGACGAGCTCCATGCGAGCGGCTTGCTTCTCTTACCACTGCCGCGACCAACACCACGAACTGAAGTCTATCCTGTGTGCTTATTTGTAAATCTGAATAAATTCCTTTCACGAGAAGAATAAACCAGTCACTTTGGTCATCATACCTGATTTGCAAAAAACCCTATAAAATAAGGAACACACCTTAACACGCGTGTTTTGTTTATAAGACGATTCACAAAATACACTCGTAATTGTTCAAGTTTTCACTTCTGTCGGCACTACCGGAGTGCCAGTTTTTTTTTTAGAATTCAGTTTTTCTTCTGCTTTTCCTGTGTTTATATTGTGTATTGTATCTTCCAGTATGTCCGGTATAATAAAAGTACTTTCTTTGATTTATTTATTTTATACTATTTGCGCCCGTTTGCTAAGTTTCGATCCCGTGGGAATACCGGTATAAAACTATCCTATGTCCTTCCCGAGGATGCATTCTATCTCTCTGCCAAATTGTATCGAAATCCGTTCAGTGATTTAGGCGTGAAAAAGTAACATACAGACAGACAGACAGAGTTAAGGCTCCTCCAAACAGGCGCGACACGCGTTATAATCGCGCGCGACACAAAGGCACCGCTCTGTGCGCGACTTGCGGTGCCTTTGTGTCGCGTGCGATTTTATCGCGTGTCGCGCCTGTTTGAAGGAGCCTTGTCTTTCGAATTTATAATATTAATATGGATCAATCGCCTCAAAACAATACTATGGTCGATCGATGAACGTAATCCAGACGGGTAATTGCTTAACCCACTATCAACACCATTCATTGCGTCATTTAAGTTGTTGATACATACCCTTGTAAACACGTCACGTAATACTGTTGAGCGTGCCCGTCTGCTGGCTGTGGGAGAATGGGAGTCAGGCTTATGGCTTCAGGCGCTCCCATCATCCACCATAGGCACAATGATGGATGACTCATCGTTTCGGCTCGCTACGTGTCTCCGCTTGGGCGCAACTTGTGTTGCTCCGCATCGATGTCACTGCGGTGAAGCTGTCGACAGTCTCGGACACCATGGCCTGTCCTGCTGCAGGAGCGCCGGTCGCATAGCACGGCACGCCAGCATCAACGATATTATTCGTCGAGCCCTTGTCTCCGCCGGCGTACCAGCGGTGTTAGAACCAAACGGCTTGGTACGTGACGATGGGAAGAGACCAGACGGCATGACGTTGTTGCCTTGGAAGGTGGGTAGGCCTCTGGTATGGGACGCAACGTGTGTCGATACCCTTGCGCCATCTCATGTTCCTTGCACGGCGGGCTGTGCTGGCGCCGCTGCTGCGGCTGCTGAGTCCCTCAAGCGGCGCAAATACTCTAACCTTTTGGGCAATTACAGCTTTGAGCCGTTTGGGGTCGAAACGCTAGGGTCATGGGGCCCGAGTGCGCGTCTCCTTTTTAAGGAAATTTCTCGCCGACTGGTCGACGCTTCACGTGACCAGAGGGCTGGGTCGTTCTTTGGCCAAAGAATTAGCATTGCCATTCAACGTGGCAATGCTGCCATTCTTCTGGGCACGTTTCCGGATGACAGCGATGCGGACGAGTACTTCGACGCCTGATTTGGCATTTATTTTTGTTTTTATTTGTATAGTAAGTTAGTTAGTCATTTAATTTAGTATCTAGTGTAAATAGTTTGTAATAAAATTAAGTTGTTGATTAGTAATATTTTGACTAGTAATATTTTTTTTATTTTCAAAATGATTACGATTGAGATTGATTAAACGCAATTAGGTTGCAGGTACCATTCACCATCGAATCAGCGAAAAGAAAGGAAAAAAATCTATCTGGAATATTAATTGTGTGAAATCATTATAGCAAGTTTTTTGCCTGTTGCTATATAAAACCGTTTTGACGCTATTAAATGATGGAATTTTAAGTTCAATGTTCTCGTCTCGTTTTTCTAGCGACTTTTTTATATCTTGAAACGCCTCTGGGATGGGGACATCACCTTTAACTTTTTGTTTTAATTCGTCAATAGCAATATCAACTTCATTTTTATAGCAATCAGCCTTACATGAGTGGTCATTTCACCACATTGTCATCCAGAACAAAAAAAAAATAGTATGGTTAAAAGAATAGGTAACTATGTAATAATATGTAATTATAAATGATAAGTATATAAATATGTTTTAATTATGAGCATACATTCAGAGTAATTGAGCCCCGACATTTTTCTTTTTTGAGATGACTGCTAGACCAGAAAATGTTTCCATTTCTGTACGTACGCAATTTGTAGTAGGTACTGCCGACCCTTGAAAAGCGGATACTGTTTTTCCTCCTTTACGATGAATGGATTTTATATCTAAATCCATATTTTATCCAAATAATTACAAATGCAAATCGCAATAAAACAGCAAAGAACAGGATAATAATTTGAGTGGTCATGTGGTATGAGACATCAAATTGACATAATGTTTTATTTATAATTGTACAAAAAGACTGCAGTGTATACAGCTTGATAAAAAGTTTAAATAGCCACTCAGTTTGGCTATCCGGAACAGAATTCCTTGTGGTCAAACAATGGTTAAACTGATTTAGAACGGAAGGAAATTTGACTGAACAAGTATACAAAGGGTGGATATTTTTCGTTAAACTAAGTAGTTTGATTATCCAGAACAGAATTCCTCGTGGTCAAATCAGTTTGACCATTAAGTTTACCACGAGGAAGGAACGATAATAAGTTACCCAAAAGTTGGAGGGAGCTAAATAATTTACATTTGAGAAATCAATTAAAATCATATCTAATTAACGATGCTTACTAAAATATTAATGAATTTCTGACAGAAGAATACATAGATTTTGATACATTATTATCTATTTTTCTAATATTGACGGTTATAATTTATTTTTTGTTTACTAATTCACATAAAATGTTTAGGACTTCAAATTAATAATTCATAATACTTGCACGCCATACTAGGTGGCAAACATGACTGATCCTTTCTTTTTTGTGTTATCCTGCATGCATTTATATTCTTGTATGTATACACATGTTTGAGCAAATAAATATATCTTATGTTATCTAAAAACTTTTTCATTTACAAAACAAAACAACAGACTTTCACAAAAAAAACACTACAAAGTAAAAAATAACTATAATTTCGAAAGTCTGTGTCAAAAAACGAAAATACAGAACCAACGACTTCCGAAATTAAAGTAATTTTTCACTTTGTAGTGTTTTTTTTGGAGGTCGGTTTTTTTTTTTGTAAAAAAGTTTTTATTTTTATTAGTGTGAGAACGCTACAGCGTTGGTAGATGTGACATGTACTTAATAAAATAAAAAATGAGCCTACAAGGCCTACAGGCCTTGTAGGCTCATTTTTTATTTTATTAAGTACATGTTACTTGTAGACAGGCCTACACTGGCCTCCATACTTACCTAATTACACTGTAATTCGAAAACATTGTAAAAGCCAATTTAAGTGCCCATGTAGTTTTTGTGAAATAAAATATTTTAAATTTGAAAACTACCCATTCGGTTTACCTTTAATTTGATTCCGTGATGGAATAAAATTAAAACATTCCAGAAGCTAAAAATCGACCAGGAGCTCTTCTCATCATTTATTATGTACACCGCCAAAGTGTGGAACTATCTGCCTGCGTTTGTGTTCCCTTCCCCGTATTACACGTCAGCCTTCAAAGCAAGGGTGAACAGGCTTTTTCTAGAGTTGCTCGTTCCACCGTAGACTACATCTATCGCTTTCCACAAGGCCTAGATCGAGGTCAAAAGCAGCCTATAGCAAAAGCATAATCAGCGTGTAATTTTCCCACTGCTGGGACACAGGCCTTCTCTTTATGAGAGGGAGTGTGCCATAATCCACCACGCGGGCTTAGTGCGGGTTGATAGATGTGACATGTCTTCTAATTGTCGGTTCTAAGACATGCGGGTTTCCTCACGATGCTTTCGTTCACCGTTTTGAGAATAGTGGTGATAAAATTAAATACACCAAATAAAGTACCTGCCTGGGTTCGAACTCACGACCTACAAACTCGTGAATCAGGGTTGATACCACTGAGCACCCACTGCCCACTGAAGCAGCCCATTTCGCAGTCTAAAAAAAAAAACCGCTACAAAAACCACTACGTCAATCTAGATTTCATCGTCCTCTCGCCTTGAAGATTTGTTGAATTAGTATAAATCGCTCTCAGTATCTTGCCATCGCCTAGAGCTAATATATCAGTCGTGCAATGTTGAGCTTAGCATTACTAGCTTGTGTACTGTGTTCCGTGTGTCTGTGGTTGAAGTATGTTCGTGTCAATTCCAGCACTCATGCGCTACCACCGGCCGCGCCAGGAAAGTGGCCGCTTATTGGACACGCGCACAAACTGTTTCAATACTTTACAGGTATGTATTTTTTTTTGTATTGAATGCCAAATAAGCCTATACAATTTGTAACATAATTAACGCAAGACCTGTCCAATTAGAGAAATGACTTAAAAGCATTTTTCTACTTCAGCTGTGATGTCACATTCTGATTTAAGATAAAAAATAATCAGGTACTTACTTCTAAGGGATTACTTGATTATTTTTTAGGATAAGTCAAAGGCAATAAAAATGTTATACCAGTTTAAACATTTGGATCACTAAAATTTTGAATCATAATGTGGTGTGTCACCGCTGAAGTGAAAAAACAACTTTTACAGGCCACTTTATATTTAAAGTTACTGAAATCGGTTCAGTAGTCAATTATGAACATATTTGTATACACCTTGACTTCACTGAAATATATTATGTAAAATGGGTTTTGCTTGTTTTTTTTTTTTAACAAAATATGGTTACTAATCGCCACCTATAATGCACAAGGCATCGGAGATGCGTTGACATCTCAGAGCTTCAATCTCTCAAGAGATTTCAGCCGGTGTGACTCACACCGGCTGAAAAAGGCACCCAGCCTTAATAACCATTTTTGTCCATTATCTTTTACCAAATGTTTCTCAGGGGACTTCAAATAATTTTTTCAAAGAATGTCGACCAATTTTCAAGTGACTTGATTCGTTCTTTATCTACCTATTCATTATAAGTTAATCGACGAAAGCCTGTTTTTCTCTTACCCCCTTACTAATAAACGTTGTATAGCGTCTGTATGTCACACAACGCTTTGTCCTCTTCTTTCAGAAGTCAAATTACTGACGACTGAAAGAGAGAAATCGGTGTGTAACTATTCATCTGATATTCATAATACGTTTATTAATAAGGGGGTTAGCTTATAAAAAAATCTACGTAATAAAAATATTTCATTCACTGACAGACTGGTCTAGAAGCATGAAATTTTGTACAAGAGTTCCTTAATATAACAACGAAATCGAGAACTTGAAATAATTTTTTAATTCCTCAAAGGGGTTAAATAGAAAATGAAAGTTTACATGGAATATCGTAATTTTAACCAATTGGAAAACCGATCGGACAGACCACGGCCTGTTTTCCAAAAATAAGCATGTTATCGTTTTAAAATGGATATTACGTAGATCTTTAAAAAAGGCATGGAAAAAGGCATGGATGATGTTGATATATTTTTTTTTTGTCAGATCTTCAAAGTTTAGTGAAGTATTTATCTGAAGACTGCGCAAAGCAAGGAGGACTGACTCATTTCAATTTCGGAAGCGAGCTTTATTATTGTAAGTAGTCACTGTCACAGTAATTTAAGGTTAATGTTAGTTAATGGTTGAGGAGCCCGTGACTAAATAATAACAGCCGCTCAGGTTAAGCTACGCTTGCCGCGGTTGGTCTGTGGCTAGGTGACCATCTTTACATACCGTGACCGCGCCGTGCCTCGGAAAGCACGCTAAGCCGTTGGTCCCGGCTGTCATTCGTGGATCTTTGACAGTCGTTACGGGTCGCCAGAAGCCCGAATGTCTGACAACCAGTCTTACCAAGGGGTATCGTATTACCCAATAACTGGGTTGTGGAGGTCAGATAGGCAGTCACTTAATGTAAAATACTGGTAGGTATTCAGCTGCATCCGGTTAGACTGGAAGCCGTCCCCAACATAGTGGGGAAAAGGCTAGGCAGATGATGTTAGTTAATGGTTGTCTATGACAGTAAGACGGGGTCACGTAGGAGATGGCGAGACGTACTGGGTAGGTTCCGTCAAATCTGGAAGGAGGACACGTGAGCTCGCAAAAGATTTCATTAATAAGGTACACCAACATCTTATGTGTATAACATAACTTAAGTACTATAGGTAACAATAGCCTCGGATTTACACAGTCGCCAATCACAGGTTAACCATTTTAGAAGTAGGTGATTACGCCGATAATAAAAGTAAAGTACAGTAAAGTAAAGTACTTCTTAAACTTAAGATTAATAACAAAAAGGAAATAAAATTACAAGACAAATAATGTTGCAATTTTTTTCTAAAAGAAAAAAGATGGAAGGAGTGGAGGGAGGCCTTTGCTCAGGAGTTGGACACAGCAGGCTAGAAAAAAGAAGAAAAGTTTTTTCTTTCTTTCTGTCTTGAGAAATGTTTAAATCGATGACAACCTTTCAAAATCATCTTCGTTTTTCCCATTAACATCGCCAAAATAAGCGAGTTCGACTCTCGCACCGAAGGATCCGTGCGAAAAATTTAAGGCTTTTGCTGATTTTTTCACTTTTTGTTAAATTTTTAAACCTCTATCAACCGTAATGATCAGAATAACAACAAGTGATGGTTCTTGTTGAAAAAAAAAAATACAATACGTTTACTTGTCAGCTGTAACTGATATACGGTTATGATAGTTTTTTTAAATATTAAAGTAAAGGAGAGTGGAAACAAATGTATGGGGTCTGGACTTACCCTTCAATAGTAACATTTGATATACCATTGGGGCTAGGGCTTTTTAAGCGGAACATTAGTTACTTTAAAACTATGGACAAATATTAGTATTTTCGGAGATACGACGACATAGTCGTCTCAGTCTAACATATTCTTTATGGATATTTATAAGGTAGAATATTGTGTTATGGCGTTTCTTCTAACTTGGTCACATCCGAATGTAGTGCGATGTCGGTAACAGTGTAGCGAGTTCAATGGTTTTTTCCCATCTCAAAAAATGCCCACCACGCCTAAAGAAGTTTTTACTTCAATAATAAAAGTGTTATTGTTCTAATTAACGCTTTTGTTACTGAAGTGAAAACTTCTTCTTCTTTTTGTTTTTAGTGATACAAGATCCTCAGGATGCGTTTACGGCAGCAAATGTATGCTTGAAGAAACATTATGTTTTCGACCTCGCCAAAGTTTGGATGGGAGATGGTTTACTATTATCATCAGGTAAGTATTCAGATACTATAGTCGTCCCTTCTAAAAGGTAGTTTCATATGGAGAAGAATGGGCAATAAAATCCACCCTGATTCAAAAATGTTTTACAATATTTGGTATACTTACATTAATTATTATATGTGAAGACGATGTACCTGGAATAAAATAATGATTCCACAATAAGTAAAAAGAATTTAAAATCAAGCAATGATAGTTAAATTAATAATGTCTATTTTAAAAACCAATGTTGTGTCATCTGCAAATAACATCATCTTAGGTTGATTTTGAAGTAAGTGGGGTAAATCATTAATGTAAACTAAAAAAAACGAATGGACCCAATATAGAACCTTGAGGAATGCCCATTGTCATTTCAAACCCTAATCAGTTTGTGCCATTTACTTGAACAATACGATGCAATATTTTTTTCGCAGGAGACATTTGGATGCGGCACCGCAAGTTGCTGACTCCAGCATTCACTCTGCCGGTGATTCACGGATTCCTGGATGTGTTTAACAGTCTGTCCAAAAAGCTGACTAGTTCTATGGAGCCTCATGTTGGAAAAGGACTATTTGATCATTATCCACATTTGAAAAATAATGCATTGGAAACACTTTGTGGTACTAATACTACTATTTTTTCAGTAACCACAACAACAACAGTAACCTAAGAAATGTGTAATATTTGTGGCCTATTTAATTAATAGTCGAACGTTCCACACCAGAGCTATAATTCAACAGAACATGAATCTACCGGCACTTACCAACTAATTATTATGAATCTACCTACATTACACTCCTCCCTACTAAATTAATACTACAATAATTATAAATTAACAACTTAATAACTAACTTAACTATAATAACAATACTTAATCTAAATCTTATAATTACGAACCTTAAACCTATACTGTCTAATGGCACGTTATGGAGTCTGTGGCACTTGAGGCAAGGCAAACTGACTCTCAGCTGAAATCTGGACCTCTGCACGTGCATCACTAATCGGCTGAGCCGGTGACGGCTCACCACTACCAGTGCAGTCATCCTCCTTACCAATCGTCTGAGAATCTGTGACTGATCGCTCCGTAATACTAGGACCACTAGATACTAATGATAATCTGTTCCCTGTTCTCCTACGTATTTGATCAATATGCCTATGGGCTATTTCCCCACTTTGACTCCGGACTCGGTAATTGCTAGGAACCCGACTATCTACTACTCGACAGGGAATCCATCTCTCCCCTTTTAAGTATTGTCGCTACTATACCTCTTCTCCTTCACCCCCAATGCTACTATTAGCCCCCTGTACAGATTCAGCCTGTCGTAGTTGTGCTCGATGTACCTTCTTTTATAGTATCCGGTCGAGTACGTGTTAAAATCACTGCGGGGTTTTCTCTGGTAGTCGAATGTTCTACGTTCCTATAATGCAGTAAAAATGTACACAATGCCCTACCTATATTGTGTTTCTCTAAAGTAGCCTTTTTTATGACTCGTTTTAGTAGTCTATCTGTATTTTCTGCTAATCTATTTGAAGCGGGGTGGTATGGAGCTATAAAAATGTGTTCTATCGCGTTATATTTTGTAAATTTATGAAATTCTTTCGATGCGAACTGTGTGCCATTATCGCCAACTATTTGCCTAGGCAACCCCCATCTACTATATAACTCACTTTAATCTATGAGACTAAAAGCTGAAGTGCTTGAAACATTGTAAACCTCCAACCATTTAGATGTGGCATCCACTACAACTAGGTATGTTCTACCGCTATAGGTCCCATATAGTCAGTATGTATCCGGCTCCATGGTCCGTTTGGCCAGGGCCACTTGCGCGGCGTCTGTCGAAGTGGCGGCGGCGCGTCCGCCTGGGCTGCACACACTTCGCACGCCCGACACATGTGTTCCACTGCTTCATATACCCCGAGCCACCATACATAGCTACGTGATAAAGCCTTTGATTTCACTATACCCATGTTCATGCAACATTAATAGCACTTTACTTCTACATGCTTCCGGTACCACTAACCTGGGCCCCTAGATAATACATCCTGGTTCTTCATATAGTTCATTTCTCCTATTAAAGTATGGTTTTAAGTTGCTCAAGTCTCTCAGGTAACTTAATATTTTTGACAGTTCCGCATCTCGCGTTGTTTGATGTTTAATCTCATTATAATCTATTAACAATGACTGTCGCACAAAATGTAAATGAGTTTGCTCTGGCTGTGTGGCCGTAGTTGTTTGTTCACTCGGAGCTAGCGGTAACCTTGAAAACCCGTCCACTCCGTTTTGATCGGTGCGCACATACTCAATATTAAATTAGTATCCTGATAAAAAAAATAGCCCATCTTTGCATTCGGCTCGCTACCATAGGCGGTATTCCTGTATTTGGACCAAATATTGATACTAACGCGGCTTATGATCCATACGTAGGGTGAAATTACGCCCGTATAAATACTGCTGAAATTTATTAACACAAAATATAATCGCTAGCGCCTCGTGATGTATTTGTGAGTAATTTTTTTCCGCTTCTGTAAGTGTGCGCGACGCGTAGCCTAATCGGTCACTCGCCCCGTTCGCTTGGCTGCGAGAGGACCCCCCTACCCCACGCGCGCTCGCGTCAAATGTCAATAATAGTGGTTTCCCTATCGACACCGTATCTTATGTTCGTACACTCGCGACTAATCAAAAATATGCACTACACCATAAGAATCACAAGCGAAATTGTTCGAATTTTTCAATCCTCGTCGTCACTGTAATGTTTGAGGGCTATTCAATAAAAGTCGAGCGTTCCACACCAGAGCTATAATTTAACAGAACATGAGACACTTGAATCTGCCGACATACAAACGAATTATTATGAATCTACCTACATTACAAAATGTAAGTAGAGATTATCAAATAATTAACAAGTAATTATGCTATTAACTTTTCAGTCGGTACGTTTGGAATTGACGTCATAGATGACGTAAAGTTCACGCAAAAGTACATGAAATCAGTAGATGAGATGATAAACATTGTGATCACAAGAGTAGTAAACTTTTGGCTGCAGAATGACTTCATATACAAGCTGGTTGGAATGAAGAAAAAAGAAGAAGAATTAGTGGGGACTTTACATGCAATGGTTATGAAAGTAAGTAAGATGATAAGGACGATTGGCAAGCAGCGAATTGCTCAGTTAGTGAATTAGTAAATATGATAGTTTGATTTAAATACATTTATCATTTAACAGGTTTTACAAAAGAAAAAAGCTAACATGAAAAACGAGTCTTTCAACAATAAACTTGAGTCTGAAAATTCAGGTATCTAACTAACAATAAAACTATTAACTATCTAACTAATATGTACATATAATAAAATATGGTTGCAACAAAAAGAAGTTCAGGTAAGTTGATTGGACTGGATCGAGTCCGGAGTGAGGTCAGAGAACCAATGTTCTGACGTAGCCCACAGAATAACCAAGCTGAAGACGCAATGGGCCGTCGATTCGATAACTGTTATGGCAGACGTGTTCTTGAGTAGGAACGACGAATAGACAAACGTAAGATGGGACGATGAAGGTCAGGTAGGTGAAACAATGATCTTCGCATGACAGGGTAGATGAGGAGAGTATACAATGATCGAGTGGCCTGCGATCCTGAAACCCTACCTCCAGCAGTGGACTTCTATTATAATTAATACTGATCATTAGACGTAGACCATTTTCTTTGGAACTATTTTTGTTTCAATATATTTTACAGGTGTTAATTTTGTAAAACTTAATTCTATTATTTCCAGGGAATAAATACAAACCTTTTCTAGACCTACTTCTAGATCTATCGAAAAACGGTGCCTTAACAGATAAGGAGATCAAAGAAGAAATGGATACACTTATTGTAGCTGGATTTGAAACAACATCTAATCAGCTAACATATACTTTGCTGCAGCTTGGAGCGCATCCTGAAGTTCAAGAGAAATTGCATGATGAGTAAGTTGAAATCCATAATGCGTTGCGTGTCGGCGACGTCACATGGATTAGTTCGCCGCATGCATGGCTGTCTATCTCATTATGTGGTACAGTAGTCTCACTCTCTGGGATTGTTATCTGATTGATAAAAATGGATTAAACTTTGTATTTATAAGTAAAACCTTTAATTCATCTAAAACGCTACAGTTTTTGGGCGTGTGTTACTTTCACCCAGGCAGGATTGTACTGGGTACAGTCTTGATTGGTTACCACAATGAGCTCAAAATGCGTCCATAATAGCGCAATAAGCCTACAGCACATTCTTAGTCCTAGTATAAGTACAGTTCTAGTACAGTCCTAGTATAAGTTTAGCTACTATATGAAGTAAACCAATGATGTAACGAAAATTAAGTTTTCAAAGAGTATCCAGAAAAAGTCTTGCCAGTGCTCCCTTTGAAACTAGTATGCTTTGGTATGGGCAACTAATTTCATCTTGCTGACTGACTGACTTCTTGAGACTTCAAAAGTACCTGATTGGTTTAATTGGAATAAATGCTTGAGTTTAAATATCTATTTTTTAGACCTTATTACTTTGTAGGAAGGCGTCTATATCCTACTAAATTATATAATTTATTAAAATCAACAACTGCTATAAGATATAAGTCATTATAACCACTTCAGCATTCACAACTGTATTGACAATTTAGACATTGATAATAAGTTCATACTCTTATCTACGTATTATTTGCTTATTGCAGATTATTAGAAGTACTGGGTGCAGACAGAGACGTAGAAAAAGATGATTTGAACAAATTGGTTTATACGAACGCAGTGATAATGGAGTCCCTCCGAACGTTTCCTTCAGTGCCACTTATGTATAGAAACGTGGATAAAGATGTTAAGCTCAGTAAGTTTTAATTGATTTTCAAAATCTGTTCTAGTTATTGAGACCTTTGCGTGCCTCAGAAAGCATGTTAAGCCGTTGGTCCCGGCTGACTTATAGGTCTTTGAGAGTCGTTACGAATACTCAGAAGCCCAAAAGTTTGATAAACGGTCTGAAATACGGGTAATCAGCTGCATCCGGTAAGACTATTAGCCAAACCCAAGACAGTTAGAAAACGGCTATGTCCTTGAAGAAGGTTATATGTATATTCGTAATGATAGTTATATTCATTAAATTGTTTCAGAAAATTACACGATGCGCGCTGGAAGCTATTGTGTAATTTTTCCTTTGGCAACTTCTTTTGATCCATCTTGGGGAACGGAGAGCGATCAGTTCAGACCGGAAAGATGGCTGGATGGTAATTTTAGAAACAACAAGGAATTTGCTGCATTTGGATTGGGCAAGCGAGCTTGTATAGGTATTTATACACAGTTTTATTTACGGAAAAAAAAATTGATTTGTACATAGTATTGATGTTGATGATGATCAAGAGGCAATACAATTCTGTTCCTTTTACAGGTAGAACATACGCCATGGTATCAATGAAGGTGACTCTAGCGCACTTCGTGCGTCGATACCGAGTGAGGGCAGACATGAGCAAATTAAAATTGAAATTTGAGTTCGTGATGAGACCAGTTTCAGGACACGAGATCAGCATAGAACGAAGGACGTAACAACATCTTCTGCAAGACTAAATTCAAACCATCTTCTTCGTATTTCCTACTGGACAGAGGGGAGACATAACTCTATCATTTATAACTAGGATCATAATAATGTAAAAATTTATCCGCAAAGAAATAAAAAAGTATAATATATTATATCGAAGCTCACCATTAATGATTCATATATCTAGAGTAATCTGCCTAGCCTTTTCCCAACTTTTTATGTTGGGGTACCAACCCGCAAGACCTATCCATCACGCGGGCCCACCGCGTGATGGATAGGAGGATTAAGGAGGATGAATGATGATGATTCAAATGACAACTTTACTGTTATTCGTTGACAGTTGTATGAATAAAATTGGCTATAACACGGCAGGTTGATTTACTGATAATTTACCGAACAATTAATTTCCCTGACGGTACCACCGTTGACTACATCGTCACTTACGATCAGTTGCTGCTTTATTTCCTAAAAAAGTTATACCTCTGTATGAATTTTAGGCTAAAAACCACCTTTGGATCTTAGGCTGGAAATGTCAGACCAGAATTCACGACGGGTAACTTTAATTTTATTCTCTATATGTCATATGTACGAGAGATATGCGTCATAGATACTGATGTCAAAGCTTTCCCCGAGTCCCAGTTTTTATGGTGCTTCAGCTTGAACCTTAAATCTCGAATGATATCATTAATAAACCATACAGGATATCGTTTATCCGTTGTTTCTTTCTGCGTTTTTTAGGCATGCAAGTATAAAAAATATATATATAAATTATGTTGTAGGACTTATGAGTTGTTGTGTATAGATCTTTAGATGTCAAAAAGGTCTGGCAGAACCCAAGTATTCTCGTTAGAGAGTAATAAATAAAGTTGTTCGCAATCGCATTTGCCGAAGTCCCAATCCTTGGTACTGTAGGGGGTAGCTATTGGTGCTACGTGATATAATAGAAAAAACTTTGACTTGAATTAAAATATATTCACGACTTTACATCAACACGGTATTTCTAGCACTCTTCAACTAAACAAGAAAACCATAATAAAAATATTTGACAATTTCTTGAACGTTCGAATGGAACACAGCGGCAATTATAATCAGCCTGCATTTACTTCTAAAGGTAGAGCTACACAGTCTCTACATGAGCTACGCCCACCTTTGAATAAAAGTATTGGCATAGCTCCATTACCAAACCAGACTTTTATTCACACCATTCGAACATCCAAGCCCTTCCTGCCTATCGTATCAGAAACATTACCTAACACCAGACTTTAAGTTTACAAGGTGAGGTCCAACCCTTGCAAGAGAAAGCTTAAATCAGGACGAACGAACCGCGTATCCGACACTTCGCTAAGTGCCAGGTAAGTTAACATTTATAAGTGCCCACCTGCACTAACACAAACTAATGTCGTCATGCTTAAACTTCGTCGCGCCAAAACTGGTGAAAAAGATGCGACGTGGCCTCCTAATGAAAACAATTGACGTGAAAGTTCACATCAGCCTGGAAGAGGCTTAAAAAAATAAATGATCTTAACTTCAAACTCTTTTACCCCATCTGACGGTATTAAGCTAGAGGGATGGAAAAGCGTAAGAGGCCAGGGTTCATCGACGATATCTATCATATGCCAATACTCCAGAGGAAAAATTCAAAAAACTACTCCGTTCTCATCAAATACTAACTCCATGAAATATCAGTCAATACTGATTAAACTGTGGGTGCTCAATCACAAGATGAACCAATTGTGTCAACTCAACACACTTTGCGAAGGCTATTATATGCCCCGTTATCAAAGTTGGTTTCAACTTAAGTTGAGTGTCTGTCATTGAGGCGCCGGGTAGCTATTGGTGCTACGTGATAATTATAATAGAAAAAACTTTGACTTGAATTAAAATATATTCACGACTTTACATCAACACGGTATTTCTAGCACTCTTCAACTAAACAAGAAAACCATAATAAAAATATTTGACAATTTCTTGAACGTTCGAATGGAACACAGCGGCAATTATAACCAGCCTGCATTTACTTCTAAAAGTAGAGCTACACAGTCTCTACAGTCTACATTGTGGTGGAGTTTCTTGCCCATTCTTCTCCATACGAACACTATCTTTTGGAAGGGGCGACTAGAATCAATTCAATTTTACTGTAAGTTTTGACGTTCAAAAGTGCCTTTAATGTACCTATTTGAAATAAATGATTTCACTTTGACTTTGCTCATTTGAATTTGAATAATGACCTACATCAACTCTTACATCAATGTGTACTCTGGACGCTTTTAACGCGTACGTCTTTTTGACATCGTTCTCACATATAACAATAAATTTAATATTGATGTAACTAATATTTTTGTAAAAATATAATTTAAAAGAGTGTCCATGGAGTTTCTTGCCCGTTCTTCTCCATAGGTGCATACGCTTTGGAATGGGCAACTAGCTTCATGTTTTCTGACTGACCGACTTCTTGACAATTTAAAAGTACCTGTAAATGGTTTAATTGAAATAAATGCTTTGATTTTGAGTTTTGAGTTTGAGTTTGTAGTGCTGGGTGATCCGGAGGTCAAGTAATTATAATAAGTAGCCCATCTGATAAAATAAATTAATTAGAATTTGAACGCCACGTTCACCAAATTTAAATAAACTAGTCGCACTTAAAAATCTGTCCTTTATTATTTTGAGTATCTATTTTTATTTTCATAGGAGAGATTGGGCGATTCAGTTTTGTAGTCTAATAGCGTTAAGATATACCAGTGGGAAGATCTCATCAAGGAGAATATTTCTTATTGTGACGTCTTCGCTCGACTGTCAGTCAGTGAGGAGCTACAGAGCTCTAAATATGAGTAATTGAGTTTAATTATTTATGTGCCTTACAAACGTCATCATTTAAGTCTATCAGTTCAGTATAAAACATGGCCTTGTTTTAGGAACAACGTTTCTAAAAGTCGGTCGGACATAATGTTAAGCCTGCCGAAACTGCCAATACCGTTAAGATATAATTATTTCATTGAAAAGATCTCGTTTGGAAGAATTTTTTGTTTTGTGTTTTTGAATTGTCTAAATTACAGTTTATTCGGCGTTAAATCGTCCTAAATGTGACGTTGGTATCAAGACTTAGTACTCTTATAAGATAGTATTTACTAGCAGCGCCCCGCGGATTTACCCGCATAAGTGTCGATCCCGTGGGAATATCGGGATAGAAACTTCCCTATGTCCTTTCCCGGGACTCAAACTATCTCTATACCACATTTCATCTAAATCGGTTCAGAGGTTTAAGCGTGAAGAAGTAACAGACAAATACACTTTCGCATAAATCTTGTTGGATTGCCGTCCCATCCAAATTATTTGTACTAATAAATAATTATTTTAAAAAGCACTATCGAAAACCGCATTGAAGTCCGTTTTGCAGTTTAAAAACGAAATCATCTGCCCAGTCTTTTCCCAACTATGTTGGGGTCGGCTTCAATTCTAACTGGATGCAGCTGAGTATCGGACTGCCTATCTGACGTCTACAACCCAGTTACTGGATAATACGAAACCCCTTGGTAAGACTGGTTGTCAGACTTTCGGGCTTCTGACGACCCGTAACGACTGTCAAAGATGACAGCTGGGACCAACGGCTTAACATGCTTTCCGAAGCACGGAGGGGTCTTGGAACCATACTGGGACCACTTCTGTTCTTGCTGTATGCTAATGATTTAGCTAGTGTAACCTCCCACAACTGCATAATATATGCTTACGATATGAGCCTCAGTATTCAAAACGACAATTATGATGAAGGTGAATACCAGATTGAAATAAACGAGACGCTAAATAAAATTATCTCTTGGCTCAATCAAAACAATCTCCATATTAATATTAGCAAAACCAAAATGAAACAGTTCCAAACATACAACAGTAAGCGTCCACAGTTAAAAATACAACACAATAATGACGCAATTGAAGAAGTTGAAAGTACTTAAGTCCTAGGGATAACAATAGACAAACACTGTAACTGGAAAGCTTATATTGATGAACTCTGCACAAATATAGATAGATTTGTATTCGTTCTGTACAGATTAACACGTGTGGCTAGTGTTGATGCGGCACTATGTGCAATCATGGCTATGTCTCATCTATTTTGCATTATGGCATTATAATATAGAGTAATTCTGTAGAACTTAACAGAGTGTTTCGAGCTCAAAAGAAATGCATTCGCTCAATATGTGGAGCGCATCCACTGGACAACTGTGTACAATTATTAAAAAAATAAATAAAAATATTACCACTCCCAGCACTTATTTTTGAAATTTGTATTTTTGTGTACCAAAATAAGCACGAATTTAATCTGCATAATGTTCTTGTATCTAGACCCAGCCGCATAGTTCACATGCTTCGTGTACCTAGACGAAATAATAAACTATTTTCTAATAATGTATTTTGTATGGCGACCGAAGTTAGTAATAAACTATACCTGACTGTTTTAAAATTCTTAACTTTAGGACATTTAAATCTAAATTATACAATTATCTCTTACGTAAATGCTATCACTCGACTAATGATTTTATGAATGAAATATTTGTTTATTTTATTTATTTGGCTCACCAACAATTGAATACATACACTGACACAAAGATATGAGATACATCCAATAGACTTATTAGACTAGACTAGTGTGTGTGTGAAATGAAAAGTTGACTTGAATATTAGAATAATTATATTCTGTTCTTATTATATCTTTGACTTAATTTAATCTTTTTGACATTGACATTCCTACTATTTGATTAAATTTTTTTAATTCAATGTTATATCTATATTAGAATTCATTACAATAATTAAAATAATTGACATTAAAATTCATTCAATTCAATGGTCATTTAAATTTAAATTAAACAAATGTAGTACAAGTATCTAGTAGTTGTTATTTTGTTATACAAGACGAAATTGAATAGGTGCGACAAATTAAACAATATCATTTTATTCAACGTGTTATAAAGCAAATTTAGAGTATTTAAGAGGGGACGGGGCCCGCGAGGAATTTTTAAAATAGGTATAAGAAATTATTGCCGTCGCCTTACCTCAAGTCTGCCCCCGTAGTGTGTGTTAGGGACAGCTGCAGCTCACACCGAAATTATCACAAAAATTTTGACGGGATCGACGTTTCGTATTCCCCCTTTTTCTCGAAAACTGAGCCGATTCAATTATTTTTGACATTAACATTTTAGGAAAGAGTATGTTTACTGTTTAGGTTCCTAGAATAGAATAGAATACCCTAGTTACCCTAGTACCCTAGTACCCTAGTTACCCTAGTTCCTATCATTTTTTTATGTTAAAAACTTTTCTAATTTGTCTGGTAGTCCTCTAATCACGGCGGTAAAAATAGGGCATTTTTAGTAATTTTTAGAAGGTCATATTTTCTTTACTAATTAGTTGCTGCTCTGAAGGCTTCAGGAACAAAAAAGAGAAATACATTTTGTATGGAGAATCGCACGCCCTGTTCCCTCTTAAGGAAAGCCCACACGTATACGTACGTGTAGGCGAGCGATTGGGCATCGTCGACGCGCGGTCTTTTTTTCGTAGGAACGAACGGTCAAAATTAGGCAAGTACCGCTAGTTCAACGTGTTGCCAACTTGCTTCATGCTGTGAATTTTGCGATGAGCGGAATGCTTATCAGGCGCGCGCTAAAATTGATACATTAATTTTCTTAATTGATTAGACAGTTAAAAAAAAAGTTGCTAGTATGATGATAATTCGTGTCTACTTGAAGGCAATAATTTAGTTTGCACTGTCTAAGACCACAATTACACGATTTTTTCAAGAATTTAGATTTGGGAAATCATTATTTCATCATCATCGTCATCATCAGCCTATAGGAGTCCACTGCTGGACATAGGCCTCACCTATTGCACGCCATTCAACTCGATTTTCGGGAACTCTCATCCAGCTGCTACCAGCCTCCAAAAAAATTCTTGCCTTCTAAACTATCAAAAATCGCGGAACATACATCGGGTATTTTCGGATACGCCTAGGTATGAGAATCAAATTTTTTTATTGACGTCACTATTTGGACCAACCTGTAGGTATATATTTAATTTATTAAAACACATTATGTTTTTTACTATTCAATGAGCTGTTAAATTAGCATTATTCCTGGTGTACATGTGTAGCTTTGACAACGTACATGTCACCGCCAGCTACCTGAATTAGCGTTTCAGCTAATAGTCTAGCCCTTAGACATTTAAAGTCAACATTTAAAGTCGGGAACACATCCATAAGAAGTTGGCAGACTTGTCCCACAATTAATTTGTTGGTTTTCTCCATCTATGTTTTTTTTTTTTTATCTTTCCCCACTTTGTATAATTTGTTGTATGTATGTATATAAGTATTTATTATTATATTTTATTCTTCAAAATTTTCTGTTCTTTTGCACCTACTGTTTTGTCTCTGCATCACCCTAAGGTAGACTGGTAGAAAATGCCCAAGGCATTAAGTCCGCCTTTGTACATTATGTGCATAAAGTTTTAATAAATAAATAAAGTGGCACTGATTTAAAGCGGCAGTAGTTTATTGTAGTTTTGGTAAATAAAAAATTCAACATGCATGTTTATTAACAATATAATAATTATTATTATATTTATTAAAAATATAAAAAATCACTAATACTAACTCAAATACACTAATTATAAAACACAATTGCACTACTGATCACTCTAAAGTCGCACTTGAAGATCGCTTGTGATGTATTAGTTTGTATCGCTTATCCAACAATGAATGGCTCGTGGCCCCTACCGGCCTTTATAGTGCCTCATATAGTTCCAGAACCTTCTACTGTAGAAACATATAGAATGTTCGAGTACATACCGGTCCCAACTGAACAGATGTCGATAGTTCTAGAAAGTTCTATAAAGTTCTAGCATCAAAATTTCTAGAAGGTTCTGGACTCTACTAGTTCCGCCACTCGCGGGTGGTCAGACGAAAAGGTTCGCCATGCGGTGCGGGGTGGTTCGAGATATCCGTTACACAGGTGCGTCCATGTGCAATTTCTTCGTCGAACTGACAGCTGTCAGCCCTTGTTCTCTCGTTCTCATGTTCACCTCTTGAATGACTGATGCTAAAGCGCTGCATGTGCAGGTTGGGAAAAGGAGCGGGAAATACAAACTGCCTCATATTATAAGAGTGAATCTATAATATCTAATCAGTGTTGGCGTTACCACTAACATTGTTAGCTGAAATAGAATTGATAATTTTCCACTATTTTACCTGTAACGATTGAAGTACGAGAAACCCACTGCTTACTTAAACTTATTTCATGATTCATTTCAGAAACTAAATTATTTTCATTCTGTTTTAAGATTGCAATGGCATTATCGTATCTTAATGCATGAGTATAATCTAAATTACCTGAAATACTCTTTATTTACTGAACTAAGACCTTTTTTCACACGCTTTACCGCAAGTGTTTCTAACTGTTCCGATATTCCTTCTAATTTAGTACGTAGATATGTAACTCGGGGTTCATAAAAAGATCGCGACATGTTATTCAATTGTGGCGTAAGATTTTGCAATAGCTCACTAACCATTTCTAAACTATAGCACATATCATCAAGGTTTATTATTTAGAGAAACGAGTGGAAATGTGAGATAATTCATGTGGATCCCAGCTTGAAGGGCAGAATACCTGGTCCATCGTTAACAGATTCACTGTCCATAAAGTAGACACAATAGTTAAACAATCAACATGAATCATATATGATTCATGGGTCAGGGATACTGTTAAGACTTTCTAGCGTAATCTCGTCCATTTGGGCCAGGGTCAGGACGAGTATTTTCAGTGTCCTGTGACAAACGAGCACTATTAGGCACCCGTTTTAGGCGTGATTTAGGCACGGTTCTTTTTTCTTTTTGCTGTAGATATGAATAGGCAAAGCCGCTAATACCGTATTATGAGTATATCGAGCTGCTAACATTTGCCTATGGCATAAAGGATTCCTAATAAAAACTTGTTGCTCTGGTTCGTAATCTTTTTCTGGTTCACGATTCTTATTAACATTTTCAGTTATTTCAGTGCGGCGACGAAGTCAATTATCGTTGAGAATATTGTATACTTTTAACATTCTTTTATGGTGTTCTTGGGTATATAGTTGTAAGAGATGTTTTGATAGATTCATATCTAAAGGATCCCGGGGATCAAAATGACTGGTAACTATATGGATAGGCCTACATTTTGTAAAGCTATGTATTGAGCTTTTATATGCTAATATACCTAGCATAAGTTATAAGATTCGTAATTGATTCTCCTCGCTGTTCTAATTTTAAAATATGCTAATGTTCTAACATTTTGCCTAGGTACCTATTCTTGTATAGACTGGAGCCTCATCTGTGGTTTTATTTGAATGTTTGATTTTATTTGTAAATATTAATAGTTCACCTTCAATATAAAAAAAACGTCTGCATATTACAAGCATAATGATTCTCGATTAATGCGTTCCTCTTCATTTAAATGGTCAGTACGAAGGCGCGATAACGATAAGTGAAAAATAACTATAATTTCGAAAGTCGGTGTCAAAAAACGAAAATACAGAACCAACGACTTCCGAAATTAAAATTATTTTTCACTTTATAGTGTTTTTTTGGAAGTCGGTTGTTTTATTTTTGTAAAAAAGTTTTTATTTTTGTTAGTGTGAGAAATCTGTAGGCCTTGTAGACTCAATTTCTATTTTATTAAGTACATGTTACTTGTAGACAGGCCTACACTGGCCTCCATACTTACCTAATTAAACTGCAATTCGAAAACATTGTAAAGGCCAATTTACTTTTAAAAGAGTAACCATGGAGTTTCTTGCCGGCTCTTCTACATAGGAAACGACCAATGCAATGGAACCTTGCACCTAGCTTTTCATAAGTGCACATGTAGGATTTTGTGAAATAAAATATTTTTAATTTGAAAACTCTTTTAATTCGGTTTACCTTTAATTTGATTTCGTGATGGAATAAAATTAAAACATTCCAGAAACTAAAAATCGACTAGGAGCTTCTCCTCCACATTTATTATGCGCACCGCCAAACTATCTGCCTAGGTTTGTGTTCCCTTCCCCGTATTACACGTCAGCCTTCAAAGCAAGGGTGAACAGGCATCTTCGGGGGGTTGCTCGTTCCATCGTAGACTACATCTATCGCTTTCCGCAAGGCCAAGATCGAGGTCAAAAGCATCAAATAGCAAAAGCATGATCAGCCTATAATGTTCCCACTGTTTCTGTGTGTATTTTCTGTTACTGGGACACAGGCCTCCTCTTTATGAGAGGGAGTGTGCCATAATCCACCACGCGGGCTTAGTGCGGGTTGGTAGATGTGACATGTCTTCTAATTGTCGGTTCTAAGACATGCGGGTTTCCTCACGATGCTTTCCTTCACCGTTTTGAGAATAGTGGTGATAAAATTAAATACACCAAATAAAGTACCTGCCTGGGTTCGAACTCACGACCTACAAACTCGTGAATCAGGGCTGATACCACTGAGCACCCACTGCCCATTGAAGCAGCGCATTTCGCAGTCAAAAAAAATCAGCGAAAAAGCCACTGCGTCAATCTAGATTTAATCGTCATCTCGCCTTGAAGATCTGTGAATTAGTATAAAATGTTCTCAGCATCTAGCCATCGCTTAGAAGTAATATATCAGTCGTGCAATGTTGAGCTTAGCATTACTAGCTTGTGTACTGTGTTCCGTGTGTCTGTGGTTGAAGTATGTTCGTGTCAATTCCAGCACTCATGCGCTACCACCGGCTGTGCCAGGAAAGTGGCCGGTTATTGGACACGCGCACAAACTGTTTAAATACTTTACAGGTTTGCATTTTTTTTTGGTATTGAATGCCAAATAAGCCTATACAATTTGTAACATAATTAACGCCAGACCTCTCCAATTATAGAATTGACTTAAAAGCGTTTTTCTACTTCAGCTGTGATGTCACATTCTGATTTAAGATAAAAAAATAATCAGGTATTTACTCCTAAGGGATTACTTGATTATGTTTTATGATAAGTCAAAGGCAGTTGAATTAGTCAATAAAAATGTTATACCAGTTTAAACATTTGGATCACTTAAATTTTGAATCATAATGAGGTGTGTCACCGCTGAAGTGAAAAAAACAACTTTTACAGGCCACTTTATATTAAAAGTTACTGAAATCGATTCAGTAGTCAATTATGAACATATTTGTATACACCTTGCATATGACTACACTGAAATATGTTATGTGAAATGGGTTATGCTTATTTGCCGCCGCCTATAATGCACAAGGCATCGGAGACACCGGTGTGACTCACACCGGCTGAAAACGGCACCCAGCCTTAATAACTTGACTTCAACGAAATTTTTCAAAGAATGTCGACCAATTTTCAAGTGACTTGATTCGTTCTTTATCTACCTATTCATTATAAGTTAATCGACGAAAGCCTGTTTTTCTCTTACCCCCTTACTAATAAACGTTGTATAGCGTCTGTATAGTTACACAACGCTTTGTCCTCTTCTTTCGGAAGTCAAATTACTGACGACTGAAAGAGAGAAAACGGTGTGTAACTATTCATCTGATATTCATAATACGTTTATTAATAAGGGGGTTAGCTTATAAAAAATCGACGTAATAAAAATCTTTCATTCACTGACAGACTGGTCTAGAAGCATGAAATTTTGCACAAGAGTTCCTTAAAATAACAACGAAATCGAGCACTAAGAAATATTTATTTAATTCCTCAAAGGGCTTAAATAGAAATTGAAAATTTACATGGAATTTCGTAATTTTTACCAATTGGAAAACCGATCGGACAGACCACGGCCTGTTTTCCAAAAATAAGCACGTTAACGTTTTAAAATGGATATTATGTAGCTCTTTAAAAAAGGCATGGATGACGTTGATATATATTTTTTTTGTCAGATCTCCAAATGTTAATGAAGTATTTAGCTGAAGACTGCGCAAAGCAAGGAGGACTGACTCATTTCAATTTCGGAAGCGAGCTTTATTATTGTAAGTAGTCACTGTCACAGTAATTTAAGGTTAACGTTAGTTAATGGTTGAGGGGCCCGTGGCTAAATAATAACAGCCACTCAGGTTAAGCTACACTTGCCGTGGTTGGTCTGTGGCTAGGTGACCATCTTTATATACCGTGACCTTGCCGTGCCTCGGAAAGCACGTTAAGCCGTTGGTAGGGCACGCCACGATAGCGGCGGTAAGACCCCTCTTTGAGGAGTGGCTAGAGAGGCGTCATGGCGCCCTCACCTACCGCCTGACGCAGGTCCTCACCGGACACGGAAGTTTCGGGAGGTTCCTGCACATAATCAGGCGGGAGGAAACGCCCGGGTGTCGCCATTGCCAGGATCGCCCAGAGGACACGGTGGAGCACACGGTGGAGGTCTGCCCCGCTTGGGCGGAGCACCGCCGTGTCCTCGTAGAGGCGATCGGCAGCGGCGGCGACCTCTCGCGTCCGGGCCTGGTTCAAGCCATGGTCCGGGGCGAGAGGGAGTGGGGGGCAGTCGCCTCCTTCTGCGAAGCAGTCATGCTAGCGAAGGAGGCGGCGGGACGGCTGAGGGAGAGAGCCTCCCGTCCCAGCCGCCGCGGGAGACGCTCCGGGCGTCGGGAGCCGCGCGACGACTCCCGGCCACCGTAGGCGCGGGCCTGCGGGCGGAGAGTAATGGGTAGCTCACTGTCCGATCAGGACCAGGCCCGTGCCGGACGGCGCGTACGTGTTCCACGCGCGCCTCAAAGAGATGTCAGCATTAAAAGAAGGGGCCCGTAAGGGCCGAAGCCTGCCGGGTCAGCGGGATTGTCCGAAAGGGTTACCGCTGGCCCGGAACATAAAGGGCGAAGGAAGGAACACGGGTGGGTTTTAGTCAGTAAGAGTCTGACACTCCCTTCCGCTCCACCCAGAGCGGGAGGAGTCATTTGATGATTTCCCATCCTGAAAAAAAAAAAAAAAAAAAGCCGTTGGTCCCGGCCGGCTGTCATTCGTGGATCTTTGACAGTCGTTGCGGGTAGTTAGAAGCCCGAAAGACTGACAATCAGTCTTACCAAGGGGTATCGAATTACCCAATAACTGGGTTGTGGAAGTCAGATAGGCAGTCGCTCAATGTAAAATACTGGTATTCAGCTGCATCCGGTTAGACTGGAAGCCGTCCCCAACATAGTGGGGAAAAGGCTAGGCAGATGATGTTAGTTAGTGGTTGTCTATGACAGTAAGACAAGGTCACATAGGAGATGGCGAGACGTTCTGGGTAGGTTCCGTCAAATCTGGAAGGAGGACACGTGAGCTCGCAAAAGATTTCATTAATAAGGTACACCAACATCTTATGTGTATAACATAACTTAAGTACTAAAGGCAATAATAGCCTCGGATGTACACGGTCGCCAATCACAAGTAACCAGCGATTTTAGAAATAGTTCATTACGCTGATATTAAATGTAAAGGCTTTAGAATTTAGAAATTATAAAATTATGCTAAAGTACTTCTTAAACTTAAGATTAATAACAAAAAGAAAATAAAATACACAAACAGCCAGATCCGGAAAAACTACTTGCAGGCCTCCCACGAAGTGGTCCGACGAGCTTGTGAAGGCCGCAGGAACCCGTTGGATGCGAGTATCATAGAGAACCGGTCGATGTGGAGGTGCTTGGGGGAAGCCTATGTCCAGCAGTGGACGTCTTTCGGCTGAAATGATGATGATGATGATAATGCATATGCTTATTTATGAAGATGCCTAAATTATTTATTGGGTAGTAGAGCATGTCTTCGAAATATAATAATAATTATCGTACCTCCATCATGGCACCACAAATATTTTTCGAAATAATATTTTAACGAAAAAAGAGTTCGTTTAAGGATTTCGGAGAGACCTTTGACCAGCAGCGGGAAATTGTAGTCTAAGAAAACAAAAAAAAAAACAGCGGCACTCCGGGAGTGCCGACAGAAGTGAAAACAAAACAGAAACAGAATACAATGCGTGCCACGAAAGATGAGACTTGACACACCACGTGGTTTGACATGCGCAGTACACGATTTTAGGTATCTTTAGCGGTATGAGGTCTGAGTGCGGGACGGGACCGGACCTCATAGGGGCGGCGGAAAGAGCGGGGGAGGCGGGGTCAAGTCTCATCTTACGTGACACGCATCTTTCCCATCACTCACTGACATATCGGATTTAAAACCGAGTACATTCCGAGGACAGCCGAAGACATCCGAATGTAGCGCGGTGTCGGTAACAGTGACGCGAGTTCAATGGTTTTTTCCCATCTCAAAAATTGCCCACCACGCGTAAAGAAGTTTTTACTTCAATAATAAAAGTGTTATTGTTCTAATTAACGCTTTTGTTACTGAAGTGAAAGCTTCTTCTTCTTTTTGTTTTTAGTGATACAAGATCCTCAGGATGCGTTTACGGCAGCAAATGTATGCTTGAAGAGATATTATGTTTTCGACCTCGGCAAGGTTTGGCTGGGAGATGGTTTAATATTATCATCAGGTAAGTATTTAGATACTATAGTCGCCCCTTGCAAAAGATAGTTTCATATGGAGAAGAATGAGCAATAAATTCCACCCTGATTCAAAAATGTTTTACAATATTTAAATACATTAATTATTATGTACAGACGCCAGCACATCAAGCTACCCGAAACCGACGAATTTTCCCAATCAACTTTGAATCTTATGCTTTATCGGTAAAGTTGAAAATCTATTAAAGAAATTTAACAGATTGTAGTAACTTGATGTGCTGGCGTCTGTACAATAATATGTGACAATGCACCTGGAATAAAATAACTATTCCACAATAAGTAAAAATAATTTAAAATCAAGCAATGACAGGTAAATTAATAATGTCGATTTAAAAAACCAATGTTGTGTCATCTGCAAATAACATCATCTTAGGTTGATTTTGAAGTAATTGGGGTAAATCATTAATGTAAACTGAAAAAAGGAATGGACCCAATATAGAACCTTGAGGAATGCCCATTGTCATTACAAATGAGTTTGTGCCATTTACTTGAATAATACGATGCAATATTTCTTTCGCAGGAGACATTTGGAAGCGGCACCGCAAGCTGCTGACTCCAGCATTCACTCTGCCGGTGATTTACGGGTTCCTAGATGTGTTTAACAGTCTGTCCAAAAAGCTGACTAGTTCCATGGAGCCTCATGTTGGAAAAGAACTATTTGATCACTATCCACATTTGAAAAATAATGCATTGGAAACACTCTGTGGTACTAATATTACTATTTTTTCAGTATTTTATTTCTTTCGTACGTAAGAAATGTGTAATGTTTGAGGGCTATTCAATAAAAGTCGAGCGTTCCACACCAGAGCTATAATTCAATAGAACATGAAACACTTGAATCTACCTACATTACAAAATGTAAGTAGATGTCTACTTACATTTTGTAATGTAGGTAGATCAAATAATTAAATCCATAGAGTAGATCAATAGAGTAGATCAAATAATTACCAAGTAATGATGCTATTAACTTTTCAGTCGGTACGTTTGGAATTGACGTCATAGATGACGTAAAGTTCACGCAAAAGTACATGAAATCAGTAGATGAGATGATAAACATTATGATCACGAGAGGAGTAAACTTTTGGCTGCAGAATGACTTCATATACAAGCTGGTTGGAATGAAGAAAAAAGAAGAAGAATTAGTGGGGACTTTACATGCAATGGTTAACAAAGTAAGTAAAGGACGTTTGGCAAGCAGCGAATTGCTCAGTCAGTGAATTAGTAAATATGACAGTTTGATTTAAATACATTTATCATTTAACAGGTTTTACAAAAGAAAAAAGCTACCATGAAAAACGAGTCTTTCAACAATAAACTTGAATCTGAAAATTCAGGTATCTAACTAACAATAAAACTATTAACTATCTAACTAATATGTGTAATAAAATATAGTTGCAACAAAAAGAAGTTCAGGTAAGTTGATTGGACTGGATCGAGTCCGGAGTGAGGTCAGAGAACCAATGTTCTGACGTAGCCCACAGAATAACCAAGCTGAAGACGCAATGGGCCGTCGATTCGATAACTGTTATGGCAGACGTGTTCTTGAGTAGGAACCGCAAATAGACAAACGTAAGATGGGACGATGAAGGTCAGGTAGGTGAAACAATGATCTTCGCATAATGACAGGGTAGATGAGGAGAGTATACAATGATCGAGTGGCCTGCGATCGTGAAACCCTGCCTCCAGCAGTGGACTTCTATTATAATTAATACTGATCATTATACGTAGACCATTTCCTTTGGAACTATTTTTGTTTTAAATATATTTTACAGTATTTATTTATCTTATTTTAGAATCCCTTGATGTATTCATCTTGTAAAACTTAATTCTATTATTTCCAGGGAATAAACACAAACCTTTTCTAGACCTACTTCTAGATCTATCGAAAAACGGTGCCTTAACAGATAAGGAGATCAAAGAAGAAATGGATTCATTATAGCTGGATTTGAAACAACATCTAATCAGCTAACATATACTTTGCTGCAGCTTGGAGCGCATCCTGAAGTTCAAGAGAAATTGCATGATGAGTAAGTTGAAATCCATAATGCTTTGCGTGCTGGCGACGTCACATGGATTAGTTCGCCGCGTGCATGGCTGTCTGCTTCATTATGTGGGACAGTAGCCCCATTCTCTGGGATTGTTATCTGATTGATAAAAATGGATTAAACTTTGTATTTATAAGTAAAACTTTTAATTCATCTATAACGCTACAGTTTTTGGGCGTGTGTTACTTTCAACCAGGTAGGATTGTACTGTGTACAGTCTTGATTGGTTACCACAATAAGCTCAAAATGCGTCCATAATAGCGCAATAAGCCTACAGCACATTCCTAGTCTATAGTATAAGTTTAGCTACTATATGAAGTATACATAATGATGTAACGACAATTAAGTTTTCAAAGAGTGTCCAGAAAAAGTCTTGCCAGTGCTCCCTTTGAAACTAGTATGCTTTGGTATGGGCAACTAATTTCATCTTGCTGACTGACTGACTTCTTGAGACTTCAAAAGTGCTTGATTTTTTTAATTGGATTAAATCCTTGAGTTTCAATATCTAGTTTTTTAGGCCTTATTACTTTGTAGGTAGGCGTCTATATCCTACTAAATTATATAATTGATTAAAATCAACAACTGATATAAGATATAAGTCATTATAATCACTTCAGCATTTACAACTGTATTGACAATTTAGACATTGATACTGAGTTCATACTCTTATCTACGTATTATTTGCTTATTGCAGATTATTAGAAGTACTGGGTGCAGACAGAGACGTAGAAAAAGATGATTTGAACAAATTGGTTTATACGAACGCAGTGATAATGGAGTCCCTCCGAACGTTTCCTTCAGTGCCAATCATATTTAGAAACGTGGATAAAGATGTTAAGCTCAGTAAGTTTTAATTGATTTTCAAAATCTGTCCTAGTTATTGAGACCGCTGCGTGCCTCAGAAAGCATGTTAAGCGGTTGGTCCCGGCTGTCTTATAGATCTTTGAGAGTCGTTAAGAATACTCAGAAGCCCGAAAGTATGATAAATGGTCTGAAATACTGGTAATCAGCTGCATCCGGTAAAACTATTAGCCAAACCCAACACAGAAAAAGGCTAGGTCCTTGAAGAAGTTTATATATTCATAATGATAGTTATATTCATTAAATTATTTCAGAAAATTACACGATGCGCGCTGGAAGCTATTGTCTAATTTTTCCTCTGCTAACTTCTTTTGATCCATCTTGGGGAGCGGAGAGCAATCAGTTCAGACCGGAAAGATGGCTGGATGGTAATTTTAGAAACAACAAGGAATTTGCAGCGTTTGGATTGGGCAAGCGAGCTTGTTTAGGTATTTATACACAGTTCTATTTACCGATAAAAAATTGATTTGTACATAGTATTGATGTTGATGATGATCAAGAGGCAATACAATTCTGTGCCTTTTACAGGTAGAACATACGCCATGGTATCAATGAAGGTGACTCTAGCGCACTTCGTACGTCGGTACCGAGTGAGGGCAGACATGAGCAAATTAAAATTGAAATTTGAATTCGTGATGAGACCAGTTTCAGGACAGGAGATCAGCATAGAACGAAGGACGTAACAATATCTTCTGCAAGACTAAATTCAAACCATCTTCTTCGTATTACCTACTGGACAGAGGGGAGACATAACTCTATCATTTATAACTAGGATCATATTAATGTAATGTTTTATCCGCAAAGAAATAAAAAAGTATAATATATTATATCGAAGCTCACAGTTAATGATTCATATGTCTAAAGTCATCTGCCTAGCCTTTTGCCAACTTTTTATATTGGGGTACCAACCCGCAATGGGCCCGCCTGGTGGATTCCGGCCCGTTCTCACAGAGAGGAGGCCTGTTTCCCAGTAGTGGGAACTTTATAGGCTGATTATGCTATATGTTGGGGTCGGGGGTAGAGGGCGGGTTTGGGGCTTCCAGTCAAACCGGATGCAGCTAAAAACCAATATTTTACATGGAGCGACTGCTTATCTGATCTCCACAACCCAGTTACTAGGTAATACGATACTTTTTTGTAAGACTGGTTGCCAGATATGTAATGGATGGTCACCCACTCACGGACCAACCTCGGTAAGCGTAAATTTACCTTTGATTCAGCAGTGCGGCTGTTATTATTTAGCAACGAGATATGTATATAATAATAGTACATTATCAGAATTATGTCTATGTCTCATAGATCTATGATCATAGACAAATGATACTGTAACATCCCTCTTAGAAGCCTTATGCACTGGGTGAGTGAGGTATGTGAAGCAAAATCATTACGAAATTAATTTCTTTATCTTCTGCATGAGGCCTATGACCACCACCATAATAATGCGGGCTGAGTTGATTGATCTTCCGTATGCAAGTGTTTAACCACGTCTGTCAATCTGAAGTGTTTGTATTTGGTTTCAATTAGAATTAAATATCAACAACAAGTTCAATTGCCTCCAATCATTGTCATTATAATCAATAATTCCGCAGAAACCCCGCGCCTAAGTAATAGTTATTTCAGAGAGGTCAATGATTTATAAATCTTTGCTGATAAATTGTTAGAAGCAATGGTAAACACGGCTGTAACATTTTCAAATGTTGACTGAAATGCTTATCTACAACATAATAATATGTGAATATTACCAGGGTGAATCAAAAAGTTCTTATAAATGCATATACATAAAACCTATTTGGGAGAAGTTCGATATTCAAATTAAAGAGTGACAATCACACAATATTTATGCAAACTGTCACTTGTTTTTGTCAGTTCGTTTGCACGCAATAAATTGTTTTGTGCAACGAGTTGCTAAAAATACAAAATTATGGATAAAAGTGAGTTACATGCAGTGATAAAATATTTAAGTTTGAAAAAAATGTCGACGAAGGAAATTTTTTCGGACATTCAGCAGACATTAAAGGATAATGCTGTACCTTTATTATGGTGAGGGTGGATTGCGACCCGTCGACCAACGGCTTTCAGAAGATCGTCAAAAGCTCCAATATCGATAATGAAATATGCAAAAAAAAATGTATTAGCAAGCTGTTTTAAAAGGCCAGAGAACAATCCCACTTCTGATGATAGCGGAATAAAGTATAATCTATCTTTAGTATATATATTGTTGTGAACAAGAAGGACTGTCAAACCAAGCCGTATATAATCGAATTTTGTTGGGACAGCGCTCCTTGCGCTGTCCCAACAAAATTCGATCCAGCCTGTCCCAACTTGCTGCCCTCCCCCCAGCTTGCTGCCCTCCCCCCAGCGACGCCCTAAGCCGAGACTCGTACCCCACAGGGGGTGCCCTTAGCGTGTAGTCGCTTAGTTTACTTAGTTAGTTTTAAGCCCCTGGCTGGAGGCTTTGAGTTCTCTCAAGGCAGCCGCAGGATTGTCCGGTTAAGTAGTCACGACCTCTCAAGGTCAACTACGAGATGCCCTAGTCAAAAAAAAGAAAAAAAAAAAAACGGCGCGCCCCTTTTCGCTCGAGAGCCGTCGGACTACCAACACGCGCCATCATAGCGACCGATATTTTATTTTCTTAATTTCGTGTGCATTTATTTGATTTGTTTTTTGCTAATTGTTAAATTTATTAAATTAAAGCTGTAACTGTGAGATTTTTGCTTTAAAAAAAAAACAACTTGCCATCTAATTTGCAAGAATATATATATTACCCCAATATAAGCTTTGAATACCAGAAACTCCACGGAAACAGTATTAAAGTATTCTATCAACAGATTTATTATATTGCCATAACTTACGTGACATCTGGTCGATACTATTCCACATAATAACGTCACTAGTACTAATCAACTGAACATCTATAGGCCGGAACTCCGTTCTGGTCAACGTCTCGAACAAGAATCGTCCCTGCCATTTTTTTTTGATATGGCCTCTCGTAGTTGACCTAAATAATATATAGAATATTCCCCAACACCGTATAAGAAACAAGACGACCCACTGACCGAAACTTGGTGTACAGCATGCCGAACCAAATAACCGCAGTGATGACCGCACGTGGGCAATACAAAGTACTAAAACTCAAGAAAATTTAATGGTTTTCTATTTTAGATATAAGATGACATTGGTTATATTTTTGTATAAGTATTCTTTTTTAAGCTAAGTTAGTTAAAATAAAACATAAATATTTAAAAAAATCCTGTAAGGGCATAAAACAGATAGAAAATTATGGTGGAGATGAGACCACACACATACATACACACACACCACACACATACACACACACACGCACACACACCCCTACATGCGACCTAAGCATTAGAAAGGAAAAAATACTTTAACACGTTGAACGCCAACGCGGTCAGTGCTGACCCACAGCGAACTTTTCCTTCAGGCCAAGCAATAATCACAGTTCTATCCAAATTTAGACCAACTGTTTTTTTAATTAGATGCTTATATCTAATGTCCAAATGTATGTTTTTTATTGACAAAAGTCAATTTAGTCACTATTTATGGAGATAGTAAACGTCGGGCAGCACTGACCGACGCGGCTCCTAGAGACGAAAAAGCGACTTTCCGTTAAAGGGGGCCGCGCGGGTCGCGGTGTCAGGTCATATTTCATATCAATTGCATTTGATCTGATTTTGAATGTCGCTGTTTCAAAAGCATGAATTTCTTTAAAATTTCTTCAGATTGGGATCGAAAGTGTGTTATGTAATTAGGGTGCTGATATCTATGATATCTATGATTATTAAAAATGGTCGGTGAATGCTTTAGTTTTGTATAAAACCGTCACTAACAAACATATAGCTATTGTGGATTTGAGAAAAGAAATACTGAAGAGTGTTTTGGCTAAATCTTCAACCTCCAAAGCACGTTCAGAAGGACGATAAGAAAGAAGAAACACGTGCTTCAGAAAAAGGAAGGACCTTCTCTGAAGGTGCGTCGGATGTGTGTCGAATGTTACAAGAATAATGTGACTACATTTGGATGTGCACTAGCCAGAAACAAAACTAAAAAAGTGCCTACTTTTTGTGACACTTGCGTAGAGAAACCTTTTTTGTGTGTTGAATGTTTTGCCAACGTTCATGTATGATTTTGATTACTTTCAGTATTTTTTCTTTTCATGTCGCTAATTGATATCGTTGTTACCTACCTAATTCGTTAGAAAAAATGGGAAGAGGTATTATTATTAATTTTTTCGTTTATTTTTCAATACAATTATATTACATTAATTATTAAACAAGCATACACTTGCCTAAAAACCTTTGAAGGATTATGTGACAAAGTGGAGGAAGCAAGCTCGCTCACAACACATTACATAAAAATATTTAAAAACTTAAGATGTGATGTCACCAGTAATATAATATTTTTTTAAGGTAGATTTACATTTTTTATATGTACTAGTGACAATATTTGACTGCACAGTTTTAGGAATTTTATTCATAGTATCTGGTAATATATTCCCACGTTCTCATGCCATACACATTTACAGTTGTAGGTAGTTTATATGTTTGCAAATAACCAAGAGTACGTAACTGTTTTGGTCTATTGTTTAAAGTTAAGGAGCTAATATTATAAATTTTTTCCAAGATGATCGCCTGCGCCGTCCTGAATTTATCAAAGACTGACACGACTTTACAAAATTTAAATAATCCGTGATCTAAATATAAGGATGATTCCTTATATTTAAGTTTAATATTCTTTGGCACAATAGACTTGAGTATACTTAGTTGAAGTCTATATATTTTATCTACATACGTTTTGTAGGAACGTCCGTAACTAGTTAGCCCATAACTTATGACTGAATCCGCCAGAGCGAGATACAGCAAGCGAAGCGTATGGAAGGGAAGTTTATATTTGAGGACAGCCAACTTGGCGTTAATAGATCTGAGTTTGTTACTTACACTTTCAATGTGTGGACCCCAATTGAAATGCTTGTCTATGGTGAGGCCGAGATAGGTGTGCTGGTCGACAGCCTCAAGCGTAGGACATGCACACATGCGTGCAGTGGGCCCGCGGTGCAGGCACTGGTGGTCATGCGCAGTTCTTTGGGTACATGTCTAATCTTCATATAAGGAGAGTATATATGGATAATTGGATTTTACTAGCGTTAATAACCAGGCCTGCATCGTGTGCCCATTTACACAGGTCATCAAATAAGCGTTGCATTACTGTTTGAGCCTCAGTTATGTTTTTATGATGGGTCATCGGCAAACTGGTATACAGAGTCTTCTGGAATAATATTACACATGTTATTAACGTATAATAAGTACTCAGTAGGTCCAATTATTTATTCTTGGGCCGTGCCCATTTTAGTAGGTATTTTTTCACTATGGCAAGTGCCTAAACAAACTACAGTATGACGATTTTTATGGTAATCTTTAAACCATTTCAATAAAGGACCCCGTATACCACTCTGCTCAAGTCTACTGAATAACGTTTTATACCGCAGAGTATCAAATGCTTTGCTAAAGTCGATGAGGGCAATAAGCACCTGTTCGCGAGCTGTTTACTTTGATTACTACGGTATTATTTTGTTACAATCTTTTACGTTTAAATTTTATAAATAATTTAACTCTAATAAACTTTTTGGTATCTTTAAAAATGCGTTTATTTTGTATACTTTTCGCTAAATATTTTACAACCACACACACTCACGGACAATTACACATACACACACACATACAAACACACACACATAAACATACTCACAAATACACACATGCACACGTAAACACACAAAAACTTGTGGATTTATAATATTAGTGAAGCACTCACTCACTCATCGATAACGCAGCTTACCATTAGTGAAAGAATTTTTGAAATCAGATGAGTAGTTTTAGAGATTACTTTCTATATCCACACTCACAATCCTGCACAATTTACTTCTTTATCCTCATCAGCCCGGAGAAATCTACTGCTAGACAAAGGCCTTCCCAATTTCGCGCCATACAAATTTTCACTCTTAAGTAATGTTGTTTTTTTCTAAGTCCTTTACGTTTTTCAAAAACCATCATAGTTTGGCGTAACTAGAGGGCCACGCGGGTTGATAGCACTGCCCTACGGCCTGTATGAATGGATCAAAAACACTCGTAAAACGCGGTCAGCACTGACCGACGCGGCCCGAACGGGAAGATGCATTTTTTTTGTTGGCGTTCAACGTGTTTTAGTAAAAGTGCTTCTTCCTCACTTATCAACATGTGTACCGTACACTAAAAGCCTAGAATCATCAATCAGTAATTCTATAAATAATTTTGGTTCTCTTTTTTATTTTTGGCTTAGATAATAACATGGGAGAGGCCTATGTCCACTGCTGGACATAAGCCTCTCCCATGCTGCGCCACAATACCCTGTCCTCCGTCTTCCGCCTCCAGTCTGTCCCAGCCATATTTTTAAGGTCGTCGGTTCATCTAGCTGGGGGGCGTCCATACTACGCTTGCCGATACGCGAACTCCACTCTAGGACTCGTCTGTTCCACCAGTCATCGGACCCTCGACAAACAGCCAGCCCAAAACAAACAAAACTTACGAATTAGCCATGGCCAAAAAAACAAACCTGTTTTGAGTCTCGAATGATTGACGCCAAATATTTGTATACTAGCTGCGCCTCGCGGTTTTACCCGCGTAAATGTAGATCCCGTGGAAATATCGGGATGAAGAGCAGCTTATATGTTAATCCAGGGTATCAGCTACCTCCATACAAAATTTTATCAAAATTGGTCCAGCCTTTGAGCCTGAAGAAGTAACAAAAATATAAACACACACACACACAGACACTCACAAACTTTCGCCTTTATAATATTAGTGTGATATGATAGTGTGATTTTATATTTATATTATAGTATATGTAAGTCTTTAATCAATTTCATGTACCACTATTATTATTTATAAATAACAAAATTAAAATTAAATACTAACTTAACTAAAACTATACAGAAACTAAAAAATTGCGTCAAAAAATTCATCCGCATCGCTATCGACTGGTAATGTACCCAAGAGACTGGCGGCATTACCACGTTGTATCGCGATGCTCAGCCTCTGGCCAAGGTAAAAGCCAGCCCTTGGGTCACGGGAAGTGTCAACCAGCCGTTTAGATATTTCTTTAAAAAGACCATGAGCACTCGGACCCCACGGCCCGAGAGTTTCAACCCCAAACGGCTCGAAAATATAATTTCCGATAAGGTTATCATATTTTCGCCGCTTGAGGTTTTCCGCAGCCGCAGCAGCAGCGCCAGCACAGCACGCCGAGCCAGGAAGATGGGATGGCGCAAGAGTATCGACACACGTTGCGTCCCAAACTAAAGGCCTACCCACCTTCCATGGAAATAAGGACATACCGTCCGGTCTCTTGCCATCGTCGGGTGCCAAGCCATTGGGTTCTAATGCAGCTGGAACGCCGACGGTAACAAGAGCTCGTCGGATGATGTCATTAATGTTTGCGTGCCGTGCTAAGCGACCCGCACTTCGGCTGCAAGACAGGCCTGGTGTCCGAGGCTGTTGACATCTTCGCCACAGTGACAGCGATGGGGAGAGCAGCAAGGAGTGCCTAGTCGTAAGGAAGCAGCGAGGCGAAAAGTAGTGTCGTCGAACAAAGTGCCTATGTTCGACGAAGGTAGTGCATGAAGCCAAAGACCCGACTCCCACCTACCCACAGCCAGCAGGCGCGCACGTTCCGCAGTAGTAGCAGACGAGTCAAGTAAATTGTTCTGTACTACTCTGCAGAGCGGCTCATCCCACCGTCTCTGGGAAGATGGATTTACGGGTGGATCTGTATTCGGGCAAGCGACTCTCCAGGCATCCATAGCCTCGGTGAAATACGGCACATCAGAATTAATCAGTGTGGAGGCTAGGATTTTCCTGATTAATTTATCAGTGCCGTGGACCGAAGATATGAAAGCCGGTAAACTAATACTAGAAATTTTGCGGACGCCGAGGCCCCCCATACGAATGGGAAGAGTAGCTTGTGCCCAAGCTCGGTCGTCCATGGCCACATTTAAAATGGAAGTTAATGTATGCCTGATAATTTGGTCCATTTTGTCTAAAAGGTGAGTATGCTTCCAAAAATGGGAAGCGCGAAGGAAATAAGTTAATTTAGGGCCGAAACAGCAGAAGCGGATTAAGGTTATGGCCGAATGCATATTAATTTGGAACAATCTTTCCGAAACGTCATTGAAATTTTGGATTTTTTCCTCAATAAAAACTGGAAAGGAATTGTCAAAAATCGGAGACCCAAGGAGACGAAGAGAGCTTTTCTCAATAATTTTGATTTCTGGAGCTATTGCGTTAAATTTGGGAAGTGTCAGATGTCTGTCAGTACTGTCCGCTAAATATAGTTCACATTTTGAAAGATTGAGATCAAGGCCAATGGAATGAAGTTCATTTTTTAAAAATTGAAGGTCATGTAATACAGTTTCTGCATCGCCTCCCAAGGTTCCATCATCGAGATACCAAACGTTAAATTTGGAATTTAGCTGTCTAATAATTGGGTGAATGGCTAAACTAAAAATCACTGGCCCGAGGGGGTCACCTTGTTGACAGCCAACAGCAGATTCCAAAAGGTTGTCCCGATACAGTAATTTAGAAGGATGTCGGTAACATTGCCAAATGAAACTATAAATTTGGGGAATTTCTTTTCTAGTTTCTGCCAGCAAGGTGTCCCTATTAACAGAATTGAAGGCATTCTTTATGTCAACCTTCAGGATGACCTCTCCTTTTTCAGAATTTAAGTAGGTCGACAAGGCGTGTACGGCAGCCTCACAGCCCCCTTTGGAGCCGTAACCTAGCTGCAGGGGCTGAAATTTTTCCGAAACAATCTCACCATAAAATTTACAACAAATTTTGGCTGCCATACGGCGATAAGTAGTGCCCACCGCAATGGGCCGAATGCCGCCATCCTTCTTACGCAGGGCGCATAGATTGGCCCCGTACAGAACGTCGATGACGGCTTCGTTCACCTTGCCGGAGAGCATAAGGTTAACCAAAACCGTAAGCTCCTTCAAGAGCAACTCACCAGCTGCCCCGGCGCCTGAACAAATAAGGTCCTTAAGGTGCTGAGGACTCAGGCCGTCGAGGCCGCCAGAGGAGCCGTTCCGGAAGGAGCAAATGGCTGTGACCAACTCTCGACCTGTAATGGTGAGGGAGTGGATATCAGGATCAGGAGGGTCGGGGAAAGAAAGGCCATCCGCTGCGGCAGGGTGTTTGCTCTCCAGAGCTGCGAGTGTTTCTGGAGAACACGGTGCCACCACATCACTACTAAAAAGAATCCTGGCTGCTCCGCTAATGTCACCTTCCCCTAACTTAGATTCTACCAGGTGTGATATACTTCTTGATGAGGTGTATCTCTGTGTCTGCAATTTTGAATCTAAATTATGGGCCAAAATATTACAGTTTTCTTTAATTTGTGCAGTTAGTGTTTTTTTGGTTGCCAAATTCTTTTGTACATGTAGAATTCTGTAAGGGAAGGTGAGTAGTTGTACCCAAGCACTTAGCGAGTTCTCGCGGGCGGCAAGACGAACGCAACCTGCTAGGTGTTGCGCCACTAGAGGTCTAGCGCCGCGGGGAACTCGCTTTAAAACAGGAATAGAGTTTTTTAATTTGGACAAAGTTTTCCAAAACGGGTCAAAAGTGGATGTAGCTGGAGTTGTAGGTGTAGGTGTTAAGTCAGGGTCTGAGGTGAGTGCATTTGGTGGTCTGTCATTTGTATATATATATGTATATTTCAGAAAACTACACAATGCGAGCCGGCAGCCAGTGCGTGATCCTTCAATTGGGAATCCATCGCCATGATCTATGGGGTGACGACGTCAATTTGTTCAGGCCTGAACGATGGTTCGACCCTGCCATAGCTTCACTAGGAAATAATGCTTTCTATGGCTTCAGTATAGGAAAAAGATCTTGTATAGGTATGAAGTGACTATTCTGTAATTCTGAAAATAAACTGTTACACTCTATTATTTGTTCCCTCAAGTGGCTAACTAACATAAGCCCATAGGCCAGGTGGTTGGGTACCGAAATATAAGGAAACAACAAACTATCTCAAACACCGTATGTTTATAGAAATGAATCTGCCGGTAGCCGATACGGGTCTACCGCAATAAAATGTGGTCCAAACGGAACCTTCAGATCTAATTTACCTTATTAACTAGAAATGAGAGAGGTGACTATAGTAAGATCTTAATACTGTATTATGTGATGTGAAATATTTAGTTTGTTTTTATTTTATTTGCTTTTTTTTGAAGATATATTACCTGTCCTCCTTAAACCATGTTTTTCTTTTCTCTACAGGTAAAACATACGCGATAATATCGATGAAAGCAACTCTCTCGCACTTCATACGGCGGTTCCGGATAAGTGCGAACGTGAAAGACTTGAGGTTCTAAGTTGATATGGTGTTGAAGCCAACGAATACATCCGTCAGGATTGAGAATATAAATTGATAACTGCTGATATAGAACTAATTTTGTTGTTGTAATTATACTAATGTTGAAAGAGAGTAAGATTATGTTAATATGTTGGATAAAAATGATATTGCAAGGCAATCATTGTAAAATATATTGTTCGATTAATTCATCCTATTATTTTTGTTTACTTTTATTTATTTGTGTAGATAAAAAAAACAACATGATTTAATACCTAAAAAATAATAAATTATGTAAAGGAAAGAATTATTCATCATAATTTATTATTATTTTATTTATCAAAATCTCCCTACCGTGTGTGGTGTCGTGTCAGGTAATCGGAACGTTGGCGTAGCGTTGTCAGGTAATTGGAATCAATCATTAATTTATTTATTTTGTTGGTTGTTTGTGGAACACTAAAAAGTTTTAACACTAACATCATAAAAAACGTGTGTAAACTTTAATAGACAGAGAGAGAGAGAGAGATAGTTAACATGGTTTTCGAGGGTGCTGAAGCCAATAGTGAGGTCAAAACGAAAATTTCTTTGTGATCAAAATGGGATTAGTTACGCCTACTGATCTGTTGAAAGAAAATGGGTAGTTTTGCAGTCTATATAGGAACTTTAGGATTAAGTTACTCAGCCTTATAAATGGTACATACATACATAACGACTTAGCCACATTTTAACTAAATAGTGGATATCAAAGAACTGTAAAATTTGGCGCCAAATGAAAATGGTGGCCAAAAATGTCCGATTTGGCCACCTTATAGAAAAGTACATTAGGCTTAAAGATTCAAAAAGTCCTTGACAGTCAGTAGATTTTTTTTAAATAAAACAATAACCATAATTTTTGTGACGATGATTTACTGTCATCTGAAAGAAATCCATTTATAGATACAAACTTGAATCAACCCAAGCCAAAGATTTAAACTGAACGTTCTTAAAAATTACGAGAGATGGTAGTTATCATTAGCATATCCGATGATGATAACCACGAAGAAGTGTATAAGGAAATATTGTTACGTCCTCCGTTCGATACGGATCTCGTGTCCTGCAACTGGCTTTAATATAAACTCATATTTCAGCTTCAACTTGCTCATGTCTGCTATCAATCGGTACCGACGTAAGATGTGTGCTAGAGTCACCTTCATTGATATCATGGCGTATGTTCGACCTGTAAGTTAAAGAGCATCACTTTATTTACTTTGTAATGACAAAAAAATTGAACCGATAGCGGTAGGTTAGAAAAAGAAATAGATATTATAGAGCATACATGTTTTGCTCATAACATAGCATGCAAATATTATAGGTTACATTACAACAAAATTCCCGATGGTAAATTCTTTTATGCTGTAAAACAACAGTGTTTAACCATTTATGATGTTTTTTTTTTAAACAATCTAAGATCTAAAGTTTTTAAATTACTTAAATTTTTTTACACAGGGTTGATTTTTGTGATGGGGCAGTAAGGGTAGCTACCTCAACCGTTGCAGCTACAGGAAATCTGTGTTAATGATTTTTCTTAACTTTTTGAGAAATTTTGATTTGCATTCACAGATTTTGAAAAAAATGTACGGTCTGCAGGAAAATGGGCAAGTGAAGCATCTTACAGAGGCACTAAAGTGCGACGTTAGAACGATTTTTGAATAAAAAAAAAACAACTTTTTTATATTTAATCTTGGTTTGAGTTTTGGCGACAAGCGCAATAAGTTTCAGCCATAGATATGAATAAAGTCTACACGCTCATGCTAGGCCCACCGAGTGCGTAAGTTAGGTGCAGCTAAACAATTTGTGCAGTACAAGTTATCACTTCGCAAAAAAAGGATGCATTAACTGTGAAAAATGCTAGACAAATTACTAGCCATTCATATTGTTAAAATATGTAGACCTCCAGATCGTATTTCAGTCTTGCGGCCAATCTCAACAGAGACTAGCCTTCTGCGTGGGAGTATGTGCATATACAGATGCACTCTCTATTCCCTCATTCTCATTGTTAGATGGTACCAGGCTCAGGATGGTACGGCAATCGAATCAGGCGCAGGACTAACGACACACACAATATCACACCACCAACTTCTAAGCTCTGGGTTGTTAATGAGAAATTTCTAGTGGAAAAACCCAAATAACACTTTTCCTGTCTAATGTATTATCAGAAGATGTAAAGTATGGTTCAGGTAGGTACAACAATTGAAGTATAACTTACCTATACACGCTCGCCGTCCCAGTCCAAATACTGCAAATTCCTTGTTGTTTCTAAATTCACCATCCAGCCACCTTTCTGGTCGGAACTGATCGCTCTCCGCTCCCCATGCTGAATCGAGATGACTTGCCAGAGAAAAAATTATACAATGACTGCCAGCACGCATCGTGTAGTTTTCTGAAATTAAAATATGTAGGTATGTACGTAGTTAGACCAAAAATGAAACTAGTTTGTGAAACAGCCAGGAAATATACCCTCGACTAGAGTATTGTTTCCTTTCCTCTTTCATTCGGATAACGCCATTAATGATCATAAAAAAATAGGTAAAAAAACTTTTTCAGTTAAACGGTTTTATGTTAAACATACGTTGCAATGTTTAAGATAAATGTACTAAAAAAAGCAAAAAATAAAAAAACCAAAAAATAATAAAATAGATACAGTCGTGGGAATTATAAACATATGCATAGACTAGAATAAAATAAAACCGTGGGGCACGTCAATCAACAACAACAATAGACAATTGACGTGCCCCACGGTTTTATTTTATTCTAGTCTATGCATATGTTTATAATTCCCACGACTGTATCTATTTTATTATTTTTTGGTTTTTTTATTTTTTGGTTTTTTTAGTACATTTATCTTAAACATTGCAACGTATGTTTAACATAAAACCGTTTAACTGAAAAAGTTTTTTTACCTATTTTTTTATTTTCTAGTTTTTAGTTTTTATTTCGCATTCTGTTTAATTCATTTAGTGCTTCATTATTGCAAGGTTTCTTGCCCGTTAGTTTATTGCAGTCCAACTCCTCTATACGTAGTCCCTGCAAAGATCTTACTCTACTAAGAGCCACTTATTTGATACCCATATTGGTGGGATTGATAAAAAATTGTTATCAGCCATTTGGTAGCGGCGGCCATCTTAGATTTCAATTTTGCATAGTAAATTGTATTCTACTTGTTGAGACCTTTCATTTGATACCCATGTTGATGGGATTGATAAAACCTAAGTTATCCGCCATTTTGTAGAGGCCGCCATCTTGGATTTTAATTCTATATAGTACATTGTATTATACTGGTTGAGCACTTTCATTTGATACCCATATTGATGGGATCGATAAAACCTACGTTATCCGCCATTTTGTAGCGGCCGCCATCTTGTATTTCAATTTTTTATAGTATATTGTATTCTGCTTGTTGAGACCTTTCATTTGATACCCATATTGATGGGATTGATAAAACCTACGTTATCCGCCATTTTGTAGCGGCTGCCATCTTGGATTTCAATTTTGCATAGTGAATTGTATTCTACTTGTTGAGACCTTTCATTTGATACCCATGTTGATGGGATTGATAAAACCTAAGTTATCCGCCATTTTGTAGAGGCCGCCATCTTGGATTTTAATTCTATATAGTAGTACATTGTATTATACTGGTTGAGCACTTTCATTTGATACCCATATTGATGGGATCGATAAAACCTACGTTATCCGCCATTTTGTAGTGGCCGCCATCTTGTATTTCAATTTTTTATAGTATATTGTATTCTGCTTGTTGAGCCCTTTCATTTGATACCCATATTGATGGGATTGATAAAACCTACGTTATCCGTCATTTTGTAGCGGCTGCCATCTTGGATTTCAATTTTGCATAGTGAATTGTATTCTACTTGTTGAGACCTTTCATTTGATACCCATGTTGATGGGATTGATAAAACCTAAGTTATCCGCCATTTTGTAGAGGCCGCCATCTTGGATTTTAATTTTATATAGTACATTGTATTATACTGGTTGAGCACTTTCATTTGATACCCATATTGATGGGATCGATAAAACCTACGTTATCCGCCATTTTGTAGCGGCCGCCATCTTGTATTTTAATTTTTTATAGTATATTGTATTCTGCTTGTTGAGCCCTTTCATTTGATACCCATATTGATGGGATGGATAAAACCTACGTTATCCGCCATTTTGTAGCGGCTGCCATCTTGGATTTCAATTTTGCATAGTAAATTGTATTCTACTTGTTGAGACCTTTCATTTGATACCCATGTTGATGGGATTGATAAAACCTAAGTTATCCGCCATTTTGTAGAGGCCGCCATCTTGGATTTTAATTTTATATAGTACATTGTATTATACTGGTTGAGCACTTTCATTTGATACCCATATTGATGGGATCGATAAAACCTACGTTATCCGCCATTTTGTAGCGGCCGCCATCTTGTATTTCAATTTTTTATAGTATATTGTATTCTGCTTGTTGAGCCCTTTCATTTGATACCCATATTGATGGGATTGATAAAACCTACGTTATCCGCCATTTTGTAGCGTCTGCCATCTTGGATTTTAATTTTGCATAGTAAATTGTATTCTACTTGTTGAGACCTTTCATTTGATACCCATGTTGATGGGATTGATAAAACCTAAGTTATCCGCCATTTTGTAGAGGCCGCCATCTTGGATTTTAATTTTATATAGTACATTGTATTATACTGGTTGAGCACTTTCATTTGATACCCATATTGATGGGATTGATAAAACCTACGTTATCCGCCATTTTGTAGCGGCTGCCATCTTGGATTTCAATAAGTTATCCGCCATTTTGTAGAGGCCGCCATCTTGGATTTTAATTTTATATAGTACATTGTATTATACTGGTTGAGCACTTTCATTTGATACCCATATTGATGGGATCGATAAAACCTACGTTATCCGCCATTTTGTAGCGGCCGCCATCTTGTATTTCAATTTTTTATAGTATATTGTATTCTGCTTGTTGAGCCCTTTCATTTGATACCCATATTGATGGGATTGATAAAACCTACGTTATCCGCCATTTTGTAGCGGCGGCCATCTTGAATTTATAATGATAATGAATAAACATAATTGTATTGTCACCAAAATCCAAAGTGTATACAAAATTTCAGATTAATCGGTTGACAGGAAGAGGGTGAAATTTGAATTACTAAATATGACACAAGAATAAAGAAAGAATAAAACAAACGGGGTGAGCTAAATAAAACCGTTTAAAAAAACAAAAGACTTCCAAAAATAAATTTTACTTTATTTTCGATGTTAAAAAGTTTTTATTTTTAGTTGGTACAAAATACCCAAATCGCTATGGTGTGCCTATAATATTTGAAGACTTCCCCCGATTTCTCCAGGATCCGATCATCAGATCCTAACTTAATGACAATGGGACCACTTGGTAAGTATATACTTTCAAACCATATAAGGAATTTTCCAAATTGGTCCAGCCGTTTTCGATTAAACGGGAAAAATATTTTTTTTTAAAGTTTGCCATGAACTGATTACCTCTCCCTTTTTTGAACTAGTTTTTTTTTTGTTGGTCCATGGCCTCCCCCAAGTCCTTCTAGGAGGTCGGTTAAAAAACAATAAAAAATACTCACTTAGCTTAGCATCATTAAGAACAGATCTTAATAAAAGAGGAACAGAAGGATACAAGCGGAGACACTCCATTATCACTGCGTTTGTATAAACTAATTTGTTCACATCATCCTTTTCTACGTCTCTGTCTGCACCCAGTACTTCTAATAATCTGCAATAAACAAAAAAGATTGAATTCAAGTTAGGATTTATATGAAACTATCTGACCCGGCAGACGTTATCCATGTTTACACGTGGCGCCATCTATTATCATAATAACGTTATTGTTGTAACAGCACTTTTTTTCCCGGATGAAAGGTACCCTAAGTCCGTTTCTGTATACCTAACAACGTATATGCATTTCAGGATGATCGGTTCAGTGGTTTAGGCGTGAAAAAGTAACAAACAAACTTACTTTCGCATTTATAATATTAGTTAGGATGAGACATCACCATTTACCATCACATTAGCCATAGTCGTTCCTAACTGGACTGTTTGTCTAAGGTAAAGATAGTCGTCAACTATAAAATAGTACGGTGATAATTATATTATTGAAAAAAATTGCTTTTTCTTTATGGTGTACCTTTTTAAGTGTATGGAACAGGGAGGAACGTTTGAATGTATATTTTTTGACTATATGGCCTAGCATCCTAGAAAAGGAATACTCGAGGCAATGTAAAAGTTGTTCAGTTTGATGGCCTGTACCACACCTTAAATTTGGCTGGTCTCTGAAAACTAACCCTGAATAAAATGACATGAATATGTACTTTGGAAAGTATAACTTCACTTTATTATTGTAAATCTGACGTGTATGTGGGTCATATTTTTCCATTTATGCTATTTTAATGTTGATCTTGCAGTTTGTGTACTTTATGCGGCCTCCCCAAATGTCCTTTATTTGGTGATTATAAACCGATTTGGAATATTCTTTTTTTAATAAAAAAGATATGCTTCCAGATTGGTCCCATTTTTGTCAAAATCCAGTTCTAATGATGGGATCCATGAGGAATTGAAGAAACTCCTCAAATATTATATCTGTGGTAGATAGCCACAGGAACTCATTAATGATAATAAGTATTTCGCGGGTGGCGATTAGATATCTCGATTAAGATAGTGAAGCGACTATGACGAAGCAATTGGTGTGGGGTAGGTACCACAATTAAAAAGTGAAAAATAAAAACTTTTTACCAAAAACAAAACAACAGACTTCCAAAAAAAACACTACATAGTGAAAAATAACTTTAATTTCGGAAGTCGGATCCAAAAAACGTCAATACAGAACCAAAGACACCGACTTCCGAAATTAAAGTTATTTTTCACTTTGTAGTGTTTTTTTTGGAAGTCGGTTGTTTTTGTGTTAAAAAGTTTTTTTCTCATCTAGTTTAGGTACTTATTTTTTATAATGTGACTTGTAAAAGTGATTACGATATCAGATTTACAGAATAAATAATTTCATTTAATTTCAGATACACTACTGAGGTCATTGAACATTGCATGCATGGTCCCTATGGTCTCAGTCATGACTAGTAAGTTTTATGTTGTCCATTAATAAATGAAACTCTAACTATAAATTCAACTTACTCTTCATAAACTTTCTCTTGAACTTTGGGATGTGCTCCTAGCAGCACTAGAATGGATACTAGCTGGTTGGAGGTGGTTTCATATCCAGCTACTACAGTTGTATTTACTTCGTCTCTGATCTCAATATCTGTCAAAGCACCGTTTTTAGATAGATCTAGGATCAGGTCTAGAAAAGGTTTGTATTTATTTCCTGAAAATTAATAGAGTAAAATTTACCTATTACAAATTATAACATACGTACTCGACAGATTACAAAAGCATCCAAGCAACAATCGATTCCAAATTCATCAGATATCTAAAACATACCTGCAGTTACAGATTCAATGTGGTTGTTCAAAACTTTCTCTCTCATAGCAGCTTTTTTCTTTTGCAAAACCTGTAAACAATAATGAAAATAAAAATAACTTAAAAAAAAAACAAAACATACCTATTCACTTGTTAATATTTAATTTTCTTAAAGGTAATTTTCAGGGAATACGAAGGGTTCGAACCCAGCCAGGTGCTTTACTTGTGTAAATAATTTCATCACCACTGTTCTCAAAACTGTGAAGGAAAACATCGTGAGGAAACCAGCATGTCCTAGAACCAAAAATTCGAAGACAAATGACATCTACAAACCCGCACTGGACCCGCGTACTAGGTTACAGTCCACTCACTCTCGAAGAGAGGTCGGGAACATTATAGGCTGACTTGGGTTATGTATACTATGCTTCAACATCTCACTTACTGTATCAGCCATTGCTCGTAAAGTCCCCAGTACTTCTTCTTCCTTCTTCTTCAGTCCAACCAGCCTGTATATCAAGTTATTCTGCAGCCAAAACCTTACTGTTTTCGTGAGCAAAATATTTATCATAGCATCTACTGATTCCATGTATTTTTTCGTAAACGCCACGTCTTCAATAGGGTCTATTCCAAACGTACCGACTGAGAACAGAAAATAAATTATGGTCATTATTAGAAATTGACAACATTACATCGTTTATAACGCCGTTTAGAGGCATAAAAAACACATACTTACCGAAAATTTACAGAAAACACAAATATCATCATTAGTAATTGATGGAGCACTTAAATCTACATTATTTTAAAGCCGTCTATCATATAATAATACCAGCTTATTAGCTAATAGACACTGCGGTATGTGGGATGAGAAGATATTGCGTAGCTTCCCGAACGCTGCCCAGCCGAGTCGGATTCGACGCAGACCTCTTTCTCAAAGTTGGACCTACCTAACTGGACAGTTTTTCCTAGGTAAACATATTCGTCTACGACTACAAGTGTAGCGCAGGAAGGGCTTCCACAAGGTGGCCCGACGACCTTGTGAAGGCCGCAGGAACCCGTTGGATACGAGAAGCACAGAACCGGTCGAAGTGGAAGTGTTTGGGGGAGGCAAACAGTGGACGTGGCCAGCAGTGGACGTCTTTCCGCTGAAAAGATGATGATGATGATGATTATAGTCTCACTGCAGGGCAAAGGCCTTTTCTCGTCTTTATGAGAGATTAAAGCTCGTGGCTTGTCTGTAGAAGGCATGAGCAGATTGATCACTTGATTAAGGTGGATTGGCGATATCAGACTTATTTATTTCAAATTCAGTTTTTTTAATTCAGTCTTGCTTTGTTTTTCTTCACCAATGCTAGTGACAATCCAAGATAAATAACCTGTATATACATAATCAGCCTATAATGTTTCCACTGCTGTGACACAGGCCTCCTCTGTGGAGTGGGCGGGAGTAGGCTGTAATCTACCACGTGAGCCCAGTGCGGGTTGGTAGATGTCACATGTCTTCGAATGTTTTGCTCTAGGACATGGAGGTTTCCTCATGATGTTTTCCTTCACCGTTTTGAGAGCAGTGGTGATGAAATTATTTACACAAAGCACCCACGAACTACAACTCGTAAATCGGGGCCGTTACCACTGGGCCACAACGTAGTATAGTGAGCAAGCTGTCTATAGTAACTAGTAGTATAGCAAGTAAGCTGTCTATAGTAATAGAAAAAACCACTCACTACAAAAAGTTTCCAATGAATTATTTTTCAAATACGGGAAATGATCGAATGATCCTTTTCCAACATGAGGTTCCAAGAAACTAGCCAGCTTCCTAGACTGACTGTTAAACACTTCTAGAAACCCGTGAACCACTGGCAGAGTGAATGCTGGAGTCAGCAACTTGCGGTGACGCTTCCAAATGTCACCTGTGAAAGAGATTTAGTATTGTTAATATAATTTAAAAACACGTTACTATTTCTTAATGCCAGGCTGACTACGAGGCAACAGCAAGATAGTGGACGATCTACGAAGACCTGGATGAGACTCACAAATACCAGGAAAGCATGGTTCAAAAGGGAGGAGGCAAAAATAAAACAAACAAACGCAATAAATGTATTTTCTTTCTTTTTCTTTCTATACAAAGGTAGGTCGACCATTGTACTACAGGTACAACTCTGCCCAACCCTTTGGTGGAACAAGGCGTGATGTTATGTTTAGTACTAATCATCGCTTAAAGGCCCATCTGCAGTCGGTTTTTTTTGGTTAATATAAAATTGCGGGGACGTATCGGGTTGTACGTCCATGCCAAATCAGAGTAACCTGCATCGCGTTAGATGATGATCCCGCTCCTGGCTAGCTTACAGCGTTACCGAGATATTGATTATTCGATCACCTGGGGTTGATCATTAAGGTACATTTATGACTGAAGAGTTTCAACTTTTATATTTAAAACTTTTATTTTTATGTTTGTTTGACCCCGTGCCTCGGAAAGCACGTTAAGCTGTTGGCCGCGGTCGTCATCTTTGACAGTTGTTATGGATAGTCAGAAGCCCGAAAGTCTGACAACCAGTCTTACCAAGAGGTTTTGTATTACCCAGTAACTGAGCCGTGGAGGCCAAATAGGCAGTCGCTCAATGTAAAATACTGGTATTCAGCTGCATCTAGTTAGACTGGAAGCCGACCCCAATATAGTTGGGAAAAGGCAAGGCAGATTGATTTCTTATTTATCATTTATGATCAAATAAGCAATTAATTTATACCAACCTGATGAGGTTATTAATCCATCTCCCAGCCAATCCTTGCCCATGTCGAACACATAATGTTTTTGTGTACATGAATTTGCTGCTGTCAACGCATCCTCAGGATCGAGTATCACTTTAAAATGGATGAAATTTTCGCATAAAAACAAGTTAAAAAAGTTTCAGGTAACTATTCTCATTTCTAAACTTATGCCATTTTACCAAAGGGCGGAAACTAAAAGAATGCCACATTTTACGGTTCTTACATGCTACATTGCTTCATTGACTTTCTTATATCTGGTCATGCACTCACGCCGGTTACTCTAATAATGGTCCACTTCCCGAATCGTAACATAATGTAGTAATGTTTCTTAACGGAATTTGTTAGGCGGTTTCCCATAATTATTTTCGCGGCGGAGGTGTGCTAAGGCCCTGAGAACTACTGTCATGAATCTGTTGCAAAGCCCTCAGACCCTAAACGTCATTTGTGTCGTAGTGCAAGAAATCGCGTTGTCAACACCGCCTTTAACAGCGGCCGCCCAAGGTTATTATGTTCTGTGGGTACTACGCACCTGACTTTTCCGAAGGAAATCACTAGTACTCTGTTCTTCCTTGAAATCCCCTTCCGGTATTTCCAATAACTTATATTCATCTTATACAGCCACTACATGAGTATTTTTTTTCTTATTGCATTTATTTACCTGTGTTTTGATCCAGGAATAATCAGGCTGACCCGAAAATAGTAAGTCTTTATGTGGAAATTAATAAATAAATATATTTGACCTTATTGGTGATGATCTTTAGAACGATCAGGTGCGTAGTCGCAACCAACGTGTGTGTATGACCAGTGGGGTAATTGTGTATGACCAGTGGGGTAATTGTGTATGACCAGTGGGGTAATTGCGTAACACACTAACAGTAGCAATGGATTTCAATTTGACAGTTCAACAACATTCATTGCGTTATTTGCGTTGTTGAGCAGACACATTTTTTAAACATATAAAGCAATGGATTAACAATATCCTTCAAAATTGTTCAGATTGCGATTGATAGTATGTAAACCAATAAAGGAGCAGATGTATGATCGTAAACATAGCAAAAGGAGGCGCTCTTTAGTTTCAATCTACCTTCATGAGAAAAAGACCCGAGTTTATGTATGTAGGTATATGAATGATAAATGTATGATATTACTTACAATAATACAGTTCTTGTCCAAAATTGAAATAAGTCACTCCCCCTTGCTTTGCGCAGTCGTCACTTACATACTTCAGTAAATCGATGAGATCTGATAGTAAAAAGAAAAAACAATATTTTATGTCAACCATGCAAAATTAATTTAGACATTATAAAACTAATGTTATTAGGTTTTTCTAACTGCAATTTCTCAATAACAGCCCGGAGCCTAGATGTGTGCCCGGTGGGTTCGGATGAACAGGCTTGCCCCATTACATGGGACTTTTGACGAAAGCTCAGGTTAGCCAGCGAAATTCAATTTTTCTGACATTTCTTGCAATTTTCAGGTCAGTGGTAGGTAGGTTGTATATCTAGACATGATTCGCGCCGAATCATATTTTAATCAACATACAATCTGACACTGACTGGCAAATTAAAAAAACTTAAAAGAAGACATTTCGCGGCCTACCTTAGCGTGTCCCCAGGGTTTACCTGCTATAGGTATATTTCTGCCTAACCCTTCGTGCTTGCATGCTGCTATGATAAATTACACGAAATTCAAACTCAAACTAAAAGCATTTATTTCAATTAAACCATTTACAGGCACTTCTAAATTGTCAACACAGAGTACCTACTTTTTGATACACTGTGAAAGAGTCTGGAGTCTGTCAATAAGAAAGATGAAGCTAGCCCATTTCATAGCGTACTAGGATCCTATGGAAAAGAAAAGGCAATAAACTCCATGGACATTATGAATTCAACATTTACACTTCTTCGAAGTACTCATGGTACTGTTAGTACGGGCTTTAGAAAAGCCTTTTTAAAAAAAAAACTAATATTTGAATTATGATCAATATATTGAGTGAAGGGCACTATTACATGAATTATGTGGAAATTTGGTCAATACTCTGACTTGCGACCTCTCTGGTAGGAGTCTGAACCCGAACTGAAGCTATGGCCTGACTAATCTATTGAGTCTGGAAAGGAAATGATGATGGGGTGCTGACTAGGCACTTAAGGGTGTATTCTAGGGATGTAACAGCCCCCCCTTTAAGAGGAACTTTACGGTTTCCATGGAAAGTTACGGGTTTATTCTTAACCTTGGAAGAGGAATTGCTTCAGGTTCTAAATCGTTATCTAAGATGTTATCGCTTTGTAATTTGGGTTTTGTTTTGCAGCCAGAATATTTTCCAAACTTCTTACAAAGTTTGTAACTGATGAAAATTAAAATTAGGATGATTACAAGGTAGGTTAAAAGTGGATAGTGAGAACTATATTCAATTAGGTTAGGACTAGGATTATTGATAATTTTGTCGACATCTGATAACATTTGGTTGTTGATAACACTAGGTAGTTTTTCTAAGTCTATATTTGACAATTTAGAGAATAACAAATTGGGCTTTGATATGTTAAACATTTCCAAATTACAACAGGTTTCATTGATTAGATTAAAATCGGGAACTACAGTTTTAACGTTTATTTCAATATTGTTCTTTCCAATTATTTGTTTATTTTTACAAAAAGCTATACAATTAGGTCGAATGTTAAGTACACCAGTACCTGATATTTTGAGTTCTATTAAATCTGGTTTACACTGGATAGAGAGTCTAGTCGGTTCGGATTGAACAAATATCCATCTGTTTCCTTGCAATTCTTGCCAAATATCTATCTGACCATACATTAATTTAGTTTGACAATACTTAGGTATTTCTGTTACAATTTTTGTTAGTATATCAGTTTCACAGGTTGGTGTTTCTTGAATTGAGTGTGTATCAATATCATCACAAATATAAACTCTGCTTACGGGCTCGGTACAGGATTTTAGATCACTTATACAGGTGTATGTTAGTTTATCTTTACTAATGCCAATATAATTACAAGATGGAACAATCATAGCATAGGAGTTTGGTTTTTCCATGTTATGCGGTATAGGTACTGAAATAGCTTTAAATAGATTTAACTCAAGAGAGTGTACAAGGGGAATTTTGATTACAAAGACTAACTTATTGTTTACAAAATAACATGACAATTTTGATATATCAATTAAAGTATTAATAGTGCCTAAATCTAAATCTAAAGGTAATTCTTCGTAACTAGGTAATTTTCTAACATTACTTACTAATTCATTATACAGCTGATTTGGTGTCATGACCGATGGGTGAAGAGTGTTAGTTCTAGCGAATAGCATTGCATTTACAAGGTCGTCTAATTCAAATGACAGATTAAGCAGACAAGATAATAGTTCAGTATAGAAATCGTTTAACTTTGATTTAAAATACAGCTTATCAGATATAATTGACATATTCTTAAAAGTACTAGATAGATTAATAATAGCGTTATTCAAACGGACTTCATTTAGAGTTATAGTTTCAAGAGTTTTGTTGTAACGGGATAGAGCAGTGCTTGTCACAAGAATATTGTCTTTTAAAATAGACGCAAGCTTAATATTATTATTATTTAGGGTTTGAATAGCGTTATTATATCGTATGGCATCGTCCTCATCCATTGTGCCAATGATTTGTTTGAAAAGGGAGCCAACTCCTGCTAACCAAGCGGATCTCTTTTCTCGCCCAGATGTCAAATGAGATAAGGCATTGTAGTCTTTCAGAATATCGATAAGTCGTAAAACCAGAGGCTGTAGTATATTGGTACATTCGGATTCTTTAAGTATTGTATTTTGTTGGCACAAGAGCATAGAAGTTTTTAATGTATTGTTTATGTTATCTATATGGGGTCTTATATATGTTATATCTATAGGTACAAGTAAATGAATATGATCTCTTGTCTGTTTCACGATTCCTATCGGGTCGAAGTGTATACCAGGGCTTTCAGTGATTTGTTCGATGATATCGGATGTTGCAAAGGACAGGAATGTAGATATTCTGAAATATATTGTACAAAATATTTAACTAACATTATTTTTATAAGTTAAAACTAGGTTTGTTAGATTAAGATATAATACTAAGATAAAAACTAAATATTAGTTGTTTCCGCCAGCTTTAATTCGTCATAGTGATATTTGACGTGACGGCGATTAACGAGAAGGGTCAACGTATTGTTGCCATTAATTTTTATCACTTTATGTGGACCTTTCCAGATAGGCGACAGAGCTTTGTTCTGCCGCGGGTGGTGTTTGATATACACCATATCACCTGTTTTGTATTTTATGGGTCTGGTTCTTTTATCATAATAGTCTTTTGATGAGATCTTAGATTTAAGAATGTTTTCCACGGCTTTCTCTCTGGAAAGTCTCATTCTTTGTTGAAGTATACGGACATAACTAGGATATGTAGGTTCTAGTGCTGTATCATAAATAGAGGTGGGTATAAATGGTTTGCATCCAAATAATAATTCGTATGGTGTATAATTTGTGGTGCAATGGACTGTGGTATTGTAGGTTAACATTGCCGTGTAAACGTATCTCGGCCAATCATTTTGGTTGTCATCGACGAAAGATTTTAAATATTCTTTTAGAGTCGCATGACTTCTCTCTAACGCGCCTTGCGTTTGTGGATGATAAGGACTGGACCATAACTGTTTGATCTTCAAAAAGGTACAGGTTTGTTTAAATAGTTCCGCTGTGAAGTTGGTTCCCTGATCTGTGAGGATGGTTTTGGGGATACCAAACTGGGATATGAAATGGATTAAACATTCAGCGGTTTCTTCAGCCGTGGCATTTCTGATAGGATAGCCTGCTGAAAATTTCGTAAGGTCATCCTGAATTGTTAAAACGAATCTAAGTTTGGCCGCCCCTGATTCGGGCAATGGTCCGACAATGTCAAGTGACACGCGTTCAAAGGGTTGTGTAGAAGTTGATGTGATCTGCATAGGAGCTCGATTGGTTCTACGCAGGGCTTTATTAGTTTGACATTGTTCGCATTTTCGGACATAGTTTTCGACATCTCTACGCATATTACGCCAATAATATTTTTCTTGGATCCTACTTAGCATTCTATTTGAGCCTAAGTGGCCTGATATAGGGATATCGTGGTTTTCTTTTAAGATTTTAATGATTTCAGTTGGAGAGGGATAAATTATAATGTTTTTGAAAACATGGGCAGTGATTGAAGTAGTGTTAAATAAGTATGTAATAATATTGTGAATCTTCATAAAACTATGTGAATCAAATGGATTACGAAAGTCTGTTATAGCGAATTCAGTTATGTTTTTATTAATTAATTCAAATTTCAGATTTTTGAGGCTTTTAAAAATATCCTCATAATTACACTGATCGAAGTGATGGACTTTTACAAAAAGTAAGTAAAATTTTACATTGTTATTTTCGAAGAAGAGAAAGGAATTTAATGTCCTTTCTTTTCCAAGGATAATATCATTTGGTTCCGGAAGTTTATCGATAACTTCCGAAATATAGGGATTTGACTCGTCAAGGTCAATGGAGGTTGGTATGATAATGGTTTTTATTTTTGTTTTTAATAGGGTTTCACTGTGTTCGTGAATTATGGTATCAAATTGATTTAATTTATTATTTATTTTTTTCAGGCATTTAGAGTAAGTATCATCGTCGTTCAAGACTTCAGGCGGAGTTGGGATATCAAAATCATCTGGAAGTTCAAAGTCATCAGGTAACTCAATATTTTCAGGTAAGTCAATAAAGTCAGGTAAGTCGGGAATTTCAGGTATTCCAGGACTTTCAGGATTAATAGGAGGGATTTCAGGCTGTTGAGCCGGAGGTGGAACACTTACGGGTGGTACTTTGTCGGTAAGTACGTGAGTGGTATCCGGTGATCGAATGGATTTCACAGGGTAACGAGAAAGAGCGTCAGCGTTCCTATTTATTTTACCCTTTTTATATTCAATCTCATAGTCATATTCCTCGAGTTTTAATCTCCATCTAACTAGCTTGGAGCCTGGATCTTTGCAATTAAATAGCCATTTAAGTGGTTTGTGATCAGTTACAATCTTAAATTTGTAACCATAAAGATATGGGCGGAATATTTTCGTCCCAAAAATAATAGCCAGGCATTCCTTTTCGGTTACGCTGTAATTAGTTTCAGCTTTATTTAATGTGCGCGAGGCAAAGGCAATTGGGCGGTCTTTTCCCACCTCGCCTTGAGAGAGTATCGCGGAAATTGCGTAATTTGACGCATCACACGTCAGGACGAAAGGTTTAGTAAAATCGGGATAAATAAGGACTGGTGCAGTTACTAATTTTTCTTTCAATTGTTCAAATGATAATTGTTGGCTATTGGTCCAGTTAAAAGGAGTATCCTTTTTTAAAAGAATAGTAAGGGACTTAGCGTATTTTGAGAATTCTGGTATAAATCTTCGATAATATGATGTTAAACCTAGGAATGATTTTATATCTCTAGTACATTTTGGCACAGGAAAATTTACGACAGATTTTATTTTATCAGGGTTAGGTCTAACGCCTTCACTGCTTATTATATGGCCTAAGTAGGCGACTTCCTTTCGCAGGAACTCGCATTTGTCTGGCTGAAGTTTTAGGCGGAATTTCCTCAAATTTTCAAAGACAAGGATAAGTTTTTTAATATGTGAGGATAAATCATGCGAGTATACGACGATATCATCCAAATACACGAAGCAATGTATACCTTGTAGTCCAGACAAGACAGTGTTCATTGTTCTCTGAAACGTTGCAGGCGCATTTTTTAAACCAAACGGCATTCGTTTGAATTCGAAGTGTCCTTGGGGCACACTAAATGCGGTTTTAGGTGCGTCTTCTGGAGACATTTTTATTTGGTGAAAACCGGAAGCTAGGTCTAAAGTCGTGAAGTATTTACTTTGACCTAATTGGTCTAAGATTTCATTGATTTGAGGAATTGGGTAATTTTCACCAATCGTGATATCATTCAGTTTCCTATAGTCGATTACTATTCTCCACCTCTTTTGTCCTGTGGAGTCATCTTTTTTTGGCACTATCCAGATAGGAGATGACCATGGGGATTTTGAGGGTTTAATAATTTGCTGATTTAACATTTTGGTTATTTGTGACTTAACCTCTTCCTTGTGTATTTCGGGAAAACGATACGATTTCACGTTGATTGGTTGTGAGGAGTTTGTTTTTATTTCATGTTGAATTATATCTGTACAGGTTAATTGGTCTCCTGGTAGATGAAATATGTCAGAGTACTGATCACATATTTCATTAAGATGGTGTAATTCTTCCTGATTCAAATGAGATGTTCGTAGTAATTCGGATAATTGTAGGGACCTTTCAAGACTATTAACCAATCTATTGTGTTGTATTATATTATGTTGAGTAGGGTCAAATGGACTTAATGTAAGCATAAGGTTGGCGTTTAAATGAACTGGTTTTTCGGATACGTTGACAATTGTCACATTAATTCTATTATTGTTTTTTACTTTAACAAGGCAATTTGATATAAGAAGGGAATCTGAAATATGTTGATCTAATACTATTCCCTCTTTTAATTCAGGGTTTTTCACTGAACACTCTATTACCGTTTCGGTACGAGGTTCAATGACATATGATGGTTCATCGAAGGATAGTGTAATGTTATGATTATTTATTTCTAAAGAATCTGTTTGATAATTAATGTGGCACTTATATAGTGTGAACAGGTCGCTGCCTATTATACCATCGTAAGGGAGGTTTATATCTTCAAATATTTGGAAGGGATGGGTTATAATAAAATTTTTATTGAACTGTAATTGTAAGTTAAAGCTTCCTACACTCTTCATAGTGTCCTTTTTAGAATCTATTCCTTTGATTGTAACGACACTATCTTCTAATTTTATGGTATTTGTTATACTTTTCTTTTTCAGGACGCAGAGTGTCGCACCAGAATCTATCAAGAGGGTAAGTGGATTTTTATTTACGGACGTTTGTAGTTTAATAAAAGGTAAGTATCTTTTCTGGGTAAGGATTTCATATATTTTAAGTTCTTTTTCAGGTTTACAACTAGGTTGTAGGTTCAGACCTTCCTTATGGGGCTGGTTACCCTGCGGCGTGGTCCTACTATTAGAAGTGTTCAGACTTTCCTTGTGGGGCTGGTTACCCTGCGGCGTAGTCCTACTATTAGAAAGGTTCAGACTTTCCTTGTGGGGCTGGTTACCCTGCGGCGTAGTCCTACTATTAGAAAGGTTCAGACTTTCCTTGTGGGGCTGGTTACCCTGCGGCGTAGTCCTACTATTAGAGGGGGTTAGACCTTCCTTATGGGGCTGGTTACCCTGCGGCGTGGTCTTAATTTTAGAAAGACCGTGAGTTTGGGGCTGGTTACCCTGTCCATTGGTCTTAATAGTGATAGGTGTAGTATCGGCTTGATTGAAAGGGGTCTGCCCCGTGCGATACTTAAACGGGACATAATTTAGTTTAAATCAACGAATTCATCTACTTCGTCTTTACCCTCCTCCTCAGGGTTATTGGTGAGGTTTACGCGAGAAGGTTTAGCCGGAGTAAATGGCTGAGGACCATTTGAAAATCTTTTATTATTGAAATCACGCAATTTGCAATTTTCAAGGATGTGTCCTGTTTTTTTACAGTATCTGCAGAAGCGGGAATCATTGGAAGAAGTATTGGGTTGGTAAGTGTTGCTTTTAATAAATACTTTTGCTTGAGGTGTGTTATTTGTTTCATTTCTTTTATAAACGGATTCAGTAGCCTTTTGCCTATTGAAATTGCGGTAAGAGAACTGCTGTATTTTTTCTTCGGATATCGCAGCATTAATGGCATCATTTAAGCTCCTATAATCTCTACATCTTACAATATTTGCTATTCTTGGGGATAATCCTAATATGAATGTATGGAGAGCGAGGTCTTCCATCGCGGCTAATCTGCCCGGGAGTTCGGTTTTCTTCGAATTCGAGACTGTTACCTCTGTAAGAAGTTTCTGCAGACAGGTTTCTACTCTCAAAGAAAATTGACTAACGGGTTCCTGGTTTCCCTGCCTACAGTCTTGTAAGTCGGTGAGTAGGTGAGCATAGTGTTTACGTTCACCAAACTGGTTTTTTAGAAATTCTTTAAGTGATGGCCAAGTTTCAAAATCTTTGATGGAGCACGCAGTTTCTGCCTTGCCTTCTAATTGACTTAATACATATTTAAAGACGACGTCTTCCTGTTGAGAAGACGCCAAGGATATTGCGCTATCGCAGTTCCTTAGGAAAGCTGTTAGCTTATCCCTGTCACCGTTAAATGGTTTAATAAATTTTAACACAACACTTAGCGGGATTTCCTCATCACCTTTCAATTCTTTAACGTCTCTTTTAGATTCAGATTTCGACATATTTGCGTGACGTTATGGTACCGATATGGGTTTATAAAACGTTATCTAGTTCTGAGAATTACGTTGACTCTGCACGGATGCGAAAGTTATGCACAATTGATAAGGACGACTGAGATCGAAGCCTAAGCTTCGTAACAAAGTTACTTTGGATCTAATTATAGATACTTTAAAGCTAATCTTATTTTAAGTTAACACAGACGATTATGACGCTATATACGCGAACTTTACGCACAACACACACGAATTTCACTGAAAATTCACTGAATAGAGTAATTTGGACTTACAGGAACAGCTTGTAGGAATTTTTCATACTGGATTACGTCTACCTTAGACGTATGGATGAGAAGCCGAAGGTTGCCGTCAGGTCGGCGCTGGATACAATATGGATTGGGTGCAGCAAGTGCTACCCAACTGCTTAGTACCGCTTATGACGCAGTGGACCCGGAGCGGCGATATGCAGCTTTGGACCAGATCGAATAGTGTCGACCTTCGATATGATGAGTTCGGGTTGAGGTGCTTGTCAGGCGACACAATCACTAGGCACTTTTAGGATCACAGACACACACACTAACTTTTATTTCCGGCGACGTATTTACCGTTTTATTTTAGGACACTGGGAATGCCGTATCCCACCGCTGCCACCAATGTTAGTACGGGCTTTAGAAAAGCCTTTTTAAAAAAAAAACTAATATTTGAATTATGATCAATATATTGAGTGAAGGGCACTATTACATGAATTATGTGGAAATTTGGTCAATACTCTGACTTGCGACCTCTCTGGTAGGAGTCTGAACCCGAACTGAAGCTATGGCCTGACTAATCTATTGAGTCTGGAAAGGAAATGATGATGGGGTGCTGACTAGGCACTTAAGGGTGTATTCTAGGGATGTAACAGTACCCATAGACAATATCGACTTCAGCTAGCTTATAAAAAAATAAGAAAAAAGTGATTTAAAAATGATTTCCACAGCTCAAGCACAGTCAATGTTCCCATGGCATAAGCCTTCTCTCTGTGAGAGGAAGTGGGCTGTAATCTACCACGCGGGCCCAGTGCGGGTTGGTAGATGTCACAATATCTTAGAATTTTTGGTTCTAGGACAAGTTTCCTGACAATGTTTTCCTACACCGTTTTGAGAGCAGTGCTGATGAAATTATTTACACAAAGTAAAGCAACTGCCTGGGTTCGAACCTACACGACCACCACTAGGCACTAGGTGCCACCACTGCTATCCTCATTGGATTCATAAATCCATCTCCATTTTTAGGAAAAGTTGCCACAATGGGACTGCTCCACCGCGATGTGTCGTTGCGTTCAGGAAATGATTTGATTTAAAATCAAGACAAGCAAAATACAAACTTGTAAAATATTTAAACAGCATGTGTGCGTGCCCAATAACCGGCAACTCTCCTGGCACAGCCGGCGGTAGCGCATGCGCGGTGGTCTTGACACGAACATACTTCAACCACACACAAACGGTACACAATACACATAAAATTATTGCTAAGCTCATTGTATGAGAGATGTATTAGATCTAAGCGATAAGTAGGCGCTGTCAACTATATAAATACTAATTCGACAGATCGCTAATGGCGTCTAAATTGACTGAGTTTATTCTAATCACACTTGGAAAAAACTTTAAAATATTCAAATTGTATGTACAATTGTTGGATGTAAATGGGCATTTAATTGTGCTAGTGGTATAAAAAAAAACAAGTGCAGTCGGACGACCCCGTCAGAAACTAAGTTAACTAACTACATGGTAGTCGTACGCACACACACTCGTATATAATAGAGAGAGACAGAGAGAGTGTGAATTTAGTACGTGTTTTAATACAGAGCCATCCAGTATATTCAGTATCTTAGATTTTCATTTTGACCCCGCTATCGGCTTTAGCACTATAAAAACCATGAATGCGACACTCATGACGAAAAATTGTCACAGCTGTCGTCTTGGAATTTCATTTTGTGGTTAAAGAATCTTTATATACTCAAAAGAAATTTCACCTCATTTTTTTCACCTCAATATCGGGTTTACCACACTCGAAAGTTATGAAATCTACACCCACCATTAAAAAATTTGATAATTTTTGCAGCCGCCGTTTTGGATTTTCATTTTGACTTCACTATCGACTTTACCACCCTCGAAAACCATGAAAACTATTGTACAGTACGTGCCACGTAAGAAGAGACTTGACCCCGCCTCCCCCGCCTCTTTCCGCCGCCCCTATGACGTCCGGTCCCGTCCCGCACTCAGACCTCATACCGCTAAATATACCTAAAATCGTGTTCTGCGCATGTCAGACCACGTGGTGTGTCAAGTCTCTTCTTACGTGGCACGCACTGTAAGTGTTATTGGGTTTTTCCATCATTTTATAAGTAGCAGCCTGCAGACTGCATTTATGGTACAGACAGCGTCAGAGAAAAGGAACCGCCCTAAGTCTTAAAGATTTTATCGCCCGAGCACGCTCGGGCCCGCCGTCGCTCGTCGCTCTAGCAATGGCGGGCGCGTCACGTAAGCCTTGAGCAGCTCCCTCCCCCGCCGCCGCACCCATCTCTGCCCGAGCGCATCAACCGATCCAACTCAAATATTATTTGCAAGTTTTTAATAATTTTATAATTATGGTATTTTTGTGTACCAAGAATAACTTACAAAAAGACACTTTGCGCGGGTTTGAGGATACGAACCCGCATCACCAGGTGCCAGCCGACCACTAGGCTATTGGCATAGCATTAAGGCGCCTGTTTGAAGGAGCCTTTTTTATCTGTGCCTGTAATCCTTGATATGGTTAAGCAGAGATTTATAGTATATCTACATCCATTTCGGCATTTATGTGAGCTTGTTTGGAACTTATGTTTATCGAGGGGTTTTTTATTGTAAAAAAAATAACCAAGGTACATATATCTAGGTAATCTACATGCACTCAAAAAACACATGGGAAATATACGAAGAGACGGACACAAGGTCAAAAGCACAGACGGTCAGGACGGATTATGAGGGTTCCATTTTTGCCATTTGACTACGGAACCCTAAAAAGACGAATAAACGTATAAAAACTGTACTGATTACGTTATAATACAAACAAATAATTCACACATACTGCTGAAAGTCTGGAAAGCGATGAGCCTCAAGTACGAGGTGATCTCGAAGGATCCCTTCCCAGCATGAGATTCTAGTTCGCTTATAAACTGCTTGGACATATGATTGAAAATCCCAAGGAAATTGTGTATCACAGGCACGGTGAACGCTGGGTTTAACAGCTTGCGGTGACGTTGCAATAATACTCCTGTAATTAAAAGAATCATCTATATCTTCCTGCCCTTGGGGTCGACGGGCAGCGCAAGCGCAACACGTTTCCTTCTTCCCAGTCAACCATCACGCTATATTCACTCCCTTCTCTTTCATATCTTTCGTCACACAATTTGACCATCTTTTTCTTGGCCTTTGACTCCCTGTCCTCTCCATCTATCACCATTTATATTTATCACTTCTTTAGTCATATGTGTTTCCAAAAATGTCATTTTTATATTTAAAACTAGCTGCGCCCCGCGGTTTCACCCGCATGTGTCGGAATATCCGGATAAAAAGTATAGCCTATGAGTTATACAGGGTGTCGGCTACCTCCATACAAAATTTTATCAAAATTGGTCCAGCCGTTTGAGCGTGAAGAAGTAACAAACATATAAACACACACACACTCACAAACTTTTGCCTTTATAATTAGTGTGATTATTTTATAAATTTGAAAGTAAGATAACAACGAATTAGCATACGACTCGATCTAATTAATAAAAATCTTAAATTCATTCACTGCCGGACAACGTGCAGCCTACACCGCTGGTTCTAGAACCTTGAAATTTTGCAATGGTTTGTTTTCTACAGGCAACTTTAACAATAACTCACCCCTTCCATCAGTTTTGGGGAGCCTAGTTTGTTATTTTAGACTATATTTGAATATCCAATCTTAGATAAGTTTTCATAGAGTTACATAGAAACTAGTCGTGTCGCTAGTCTGTCATTGCCATTTGGTGACGTTGCGCTTACCTTCAGAAGAGCACCTTAGATGGTTTATCTAGACTAGGACTCACCTGAAGAAGTAAGTAGTCCATTGCCGAGCCAAGTTCTCACGTAATCATAAATGAAATGCTTGTGTAAGCATGTGTTGGCTACTGTTAAAGCGTCTTCAGGGTCCGTTACCACTGCAACATACCACACAAAGCATCATCATCATCATTCAACCTATCCTATTTAGCACCTGTCCCACTGTCGAGGAGGAAGAGACTCGCTATCAACGACTTTTTTGCTCAAGAAACTTTCTAAAGATTGTATGAGGTAATTTATTCATTCTCTCTCTATAGATCTCTTTACCTACAATCCCTTAGATCTACCATAGTTGACGTGCTGACTGTTCACACCGCGCCGGGAGTACTCGTTAGCGACGCTCGCTTGAAGGGTGGAACACTCGCTGAGAGACTCACACATGCTACATATGCATACGAGCAACAGATCGCTCGTCGCCGTCGCCCACTTGTGTCTCGTTAATCGCCAGCGGTAGGACAGATGCCTTTAATAGCTTGTTACATTTTAACTTGATATTTTGCCACCCTCATCTACCTGTTGGGCGGATTTTTAAAAGTGTGCGTATTTTATTTTAAATGAACGTTCTTATTTTTTTTTTTACGTATATAGTACATTTTTATCGTGTATTAATAAAATTTTAAGTTCACAGAATATTTTAACAACTGCTACAAATTAATTTTAATAAATAGATCATAAGAGTTCCGTATTAGGCTTTCGAGTTCTAGTGATTAAAAATTTAGAAAGTGATACTTTCATTAAGAGCACATTTACGAGTATTATGTTAATGAAAAAATAGCATTGAGTTCTGACACTGGAATATAAATTTATATTAAAAAGAGGTACTTAAAATTGTTTTTATTAGTATTTTTATCTCACGAAGCGACCCGCGCTTTACTTGTGATAGCCAAGTGTACAAATACTCTGTACATTGTCTGTAAGTGCAGAAGTCAAAAGAAGGTTGGATGGATGGTGTGACGAATTATATGAAAGAGAAGGGAGTGAACGATAGCGTGACGGTTGACAGGGGAGAATGGAAGAAGAAAACCTGTTGCGCCGAGCCCAAGTAACATGGGTGAGGAAGATTATGATGACGGAAGAGAAAATGACAACTTACTATAATAAATCTGTGTTCCAAACTGCGCATACGTAAAACCGCCATCTTGCATGCATTCCACACTCATAGTACCTATTCAGTATTTCCCATATTTCTAAAAAGAGATAATATTTAATTAATAAACATCAGAATAATGAGTGCCACGTTAGTCTAGTTGTTGCAAGTGCTTAGCATGAGGTCCTGGGTTCGATTCCCAGGGCAAAGTGGCTCGTCCTCTCATACATGGGACTTAAACATTACTGGCAAAATCTTGGAGTAATATACTAGTAAAATAATAATATAGTACAAAAAGTAAAGGTAATAATTAATTACCACATAATCTTTTATTTATAAATAAGAGATTATGTGGTAATTAATAAAACGCGCAAGCGCAGCCGTGCATGAAGGCGATTAAACACACACGACACGCAGTAAAAAAAAGGACTGAAAAAATCAAGTTCTGTTCTATGGCCCATAAACAGTAGAGATCAAGATAAGCATAACATAACGACTGTATTGCCCGAAGACAAGGTGAGGCGTTTAAAACACGTACAATGCGTCAGTAATGCATATTATGTCAAATTTAGGAAAAAAATCAAATTAATTTAACACTTTGGCCTAGGAATCGAACACAGGGTGTGTCGAACACAGGGTGTGAACACAGGGCGTCTATAACCTCTAACGGCCACCGCAGTAAATATTTTCAAAATAAAACCTTTTCCTAAATTTCGTCTCAGTCTAGATTTGTGCCTGGTTCAAAGTCAAAGTCAAATAATTTATTTCAAATAGACACATTAAAGGCACTTTTGAACGTCAAAACTTACTGTAAAATTGTATTGATTCTAGTCGCCCCTTCCAAAAGGTAGTTTTCGTATGGAGAAGAATGGGCAAGAAACTCTACCGTTAGTCTTTTAAAATATTTTACAAGGTTTTGTATACGTAGTAAAATTATATGTGAAGACAAAAAAAACACCTGGAATAAAAAATTGTCTACTACAAAAAAGTAAAAACAATTAAAAATGAAGCAATTACAGGTACATCAATTATGTGATAGATACATGGTGCTCACATATTTACAAATATTGTAAAAGTAGATGATTTTTCTAGAATTTTAACAAGTGTGTGATTTACTGTAGTCACAGATTGTAAAAATCAATGTCATAAAAATTTAAAAAATATAAATTAAATTAGGAACCAGTTTGATTTTGTCTAGACTCTAAATTGTCCTGTGGAGCAGGACCAGCATGTTTCCAAGCATTCTTATCTTGGATATAATCCTCTAATTTGTAATATCCTTGTTTAAATACTTGTACTTTTAATTATGAGTTTTAAATTTTGGTTGTTAGCAAAAAGCTGCAGGTCTGCTGGAAGAAATTTCTTAAGAAATAAGCAGTACCTTTGTACTCAAATTATAATGTCATATCCCTATGTATTTTACTGTGTGTACATAAATTATAAAATAAAATAAATAAATAAAATAAATAAAGCTCGCCCACCTATTACATGGGACTAAAACAACCGCAGAAAACCGCAGGCCTCCACATTTCGCCATTTATGTTGAAGTCCCATGTATTAGGGCGCGAGCCTTTTGACATCAACCGGGCATACATTCGGACTCCGGGCTGCCACTGAGAAATTCCAGGGAATTTATAAAAAAGTAAATATTTATTTGTTTCTTGTGTGTAATCTTCATACTTGCAGTATCTCCTCTGATCAAATGCGTATTCCCAATTATCGGGACACCACCGGGCATCGGCGGCGGCAGTGGATGCGCAGACTTCTTCGAGTATGCTCTCCACACCAGCACAGCGAATGCACACCAAGCCACACACAACAGCAACACATTAAGCATTGTGACACTCTAGCTAGACGAATAAACGTTTACTGTTCAATCAAGAATTGATCGAAGCGTTTAGGTATTATTTTTATTTAAAAACGGTGCCCTTGAACCACCTTGTATTTGCGAAATGTTCTTTAGTTACACGTAACCAAAATAAGAGAATTTTGAAAGACTAGTATTATAATAATAATCAAGTTCTCGTAACTTTAACAGACAGTTTGCTGAGTCACTTCTTCCCAGTTAAAGCACTAGGAAGTGATGAAGGGCGGGCGTTTTGGAGGACTGTCTTATGTCATTTTATTAAGGGCAGGACCTAAACACAAAAAATGCAAGTTTTAGAAACAATAAAAGTATATGATCGACTACAGTAAACAAAATCAGAAAAATATATGATATTCTTCAGGATATATGGTAGGTAGATAGTGTGTTGAAAACATAATACATACAACTAATTGAGTACGATAGAAAAAAATCATGAATATACCTCTAAAAACTTTTTTTTTACAATCAGCATAATAAAATACTAGTGTTTTAATTTTTTTGTCCAATCAACAGATTTATTGTAATTAAATAATTGCTTCACATATTGCAATAAATTACAAGCGTTGTATCATCGCGCTTCTCTTTCTTTTCTATGCAGTCCGAGAGTGACCGTGCTTTAGTTTACCTGTATTAATTAATGTTATTCTTCTTTGAGTGTAAGCTGACGTAGCAATAGTTACCTAAAAGCTAACAAAGATTGGTGCGGGCCGCAACGCAACGGATTGCGAGATCCTCCTTCATCACTTTCGTGTACTTTCTAGGAACCAACACACACTACATGACAACAGGCGGGCCGAACCGCACTTATTTGTATGAAAATGCGTTGAGTTGAGGCCCCTTACGGCTGTAATTTGCGCTTAACTTTATGCTCTGTAAACACATATTTTGGAACAACATCGATTTAGAAATCTTTTAGGTACTCTTATTTGGAGGAAACCTTTTTTTACGTAAGTAATTAAATTTAATTACTTAACCTACTGTTTATTTGTTGAGCTGTGCTGTGGTGCTGGGGAGTTTGTTGCGCCACTTGTTCTTCGCTGCGATAGCACTAGGAAGTGATGAAGGGCAGGTGTTTTGGGAGACCGTCTAATGTAATTTTAACGTTCAAAAAGAGCTGATTCTCAGCCTAATTTGAATACAATCATGGCTTTTGATTTCGGTTTAAAGAAACTTTATTCCCAATAAAGACATGTCACTTTCTTGAGAACAATATACTAAAAATATAGATTACAATATGTTCGTCATCAGTATTACAATTTAATAATTACCCATCCAATGCATTCATTTCTCCAGAAGTGATCGATCCGCAATTATGTGCTGGCTAAGTTGAGTTTTGAATGCATTGTGTGTACATTTCTTATACAGGACGGTAATTTGTTATAAAGCTGTGCTCCTTCAAAAGTTAGTATTTTATTGCCATAGTTAGGCCTTGTTTTTGGTAAAACTAACAAGCTTGCTCGCCGTGTACTGCGTTGACTTACTTGTTTATATTGAGTGAGTGTTATGTTTGAGTGAACGCTTTTGGAAAAAGAACTACTATGCTGCTGGTAAAAAACTTTTTACAGGCAGATCTATAGTGGAAAACTGGGTGGGAACGCCCTAGAGTGATATACACTGACCTTATTCAATTATATTATTGGTGATGCGTAGTAATCGCAACCTGCGCGCGTGTATGACCAGATGTATGAACGTAAACGAGGCAAAAGGAGTATCTTACATACTCTTTTCGATATTTGTAGGTGGCGTTCTGTAGTTTCCGTCTACCTTCATGGAAAAAAGGTGCCAGTTTATGTATGTATGTAAAACTGCTATTTACTTATTATTTACTTAGCATGATGAAGAATTTATACGTGGTTCTAAAGACCTTGTAGAATGTTTTAATGTATTACAAATGGCTATGTTGATATTATAAAAAACAATCTAATTTATTTTGTCATTGTCTTTTGAAAGTAATATCTAGAAAAATATACAATGTTAATGTCTTTTTATAGACTAACTAACATAAATCATAAATCGTAAAACACTTAATTTACACTTTTGAGATATACTTTTATTAAGTTTAATGCACATATCCACTTTATTTTACCACTAACCTGATTTTAAAAGAAAGTCGACTACTATAATTTTTACCAACATTGAACACTGCATTTAACCATATTGAATTGGAACTTGTTTTCAATACCCCATTGGAACACTGAGTTCACTGAGTTAATGTCACATTAACTCTTCAGGAGGACATTATGCATTCTAGCACTTGAATCCCTGTGTTATCTATTAGCTACTATAATTTTAAAAATTGTAAACTTAAAATTATCTGTATTTTTAGGAAATAAAGATATTTATTTATTTAACACTTAAAGTCATCTCTAGGAACGTTTACGACGTACGGCATTTCATACAAACTTTCAAGCCCTTGTTTTTCATATTCATATTCATTTATTCATCAAATATAAGCTAACAGTTTACACCAAATCGCTTATAGCAATGCTGATTCTACAAAATTACATTAAAATTTTAATTAAAACTTCTTAGACTTAAAAAATAAATACAAAAAAAAACGGAGTAACATAAAATTAGAAACTAAACAATTATTTCTTCATATTTAAATAAATAGACACATTCTTAGCGATTGTCTATTGAGATTCAAAAAATAAATCTGCCTCAGGTACATATTTTAGAAAGTCATTTAATAACAGTGGGAGTGTTGTTGGTTCGGGGAGCACGCCATGTAGGCGGGTAGGAGAGAAGTCTATAATGTCGTCTTACAACGCCACGCATATACTGGTCAGGAACATAAAAATTTATTGACTCTCGTAGAACGGGACTATCTATCTTATCTACTAATATTAGATAATAATTAATTATATGTGTGGATTCTCGCCTGAATTTGAGTGTGTCTAAGCCCACCATTCCTGACACGAACAGAGAAGGATATAGAAAGGGGTAGTATCCATGTTGACGTTTGTACAGGTATCTACAGAATTTACGTTGAATTTTTTCTATCATAATAGTGTACAATGACTGTTGAGGACTCCAAACTATTGCATTGTATTCTAATTTACTACGTACATAGGCATTGTATATTTCTTTTATAACTTGAGTGTTCTTAAACTGAGATGATAATCTAATGATGAAATCAAGACATTTATTAGCGCCTTTGCAAGTTTTAAGTAAATGCTCGTGAAAATTTAATTTGCTATCCATTATTACTCTCAAATCCCGGATCGAGAAAACAAGTTCCATTGACACGCCAGCACAATCATAAAACCAACATAATAGGGAAAAGTTATTGTTTTACACTTAGAATTATTAAATTACAATTTATTTTTTACACTCCATTTTATACTCAATAATTATCATGTTGTAGCGCCTGACAATCCTTAGCGTCGGTTACAGAAAGGCACAGTTTTAAATCATCAGCAAACATAAGGAATTTTGCGTTAGAGATTACAGTAGGTAGATCATTGATCAGTATTAAATTGTGTAGGACCAATGGTACTACCTTGACTTACCCCTAATCTAGTATAGGTAATACTCTTCCGACTTATATCCTTCTACGTTTTATTTTTTTTTCAGGATGGGAAATCATCAGATGACCCCTCCCGCTCTGGGTGGAGCGGAAGGGAGTGTCAGACTCTTACTGACTAAAACCCACCCGTGTTCCTTCCTTGGCCCTTTATGTTCCGGGCCAGCGGTAACCCTTTCGGACAATTCCGCTGACCATATACTTCTACCTTAACATACTGTTTACGATCTTTTAAGTAGTGGGCCATGAATTTTAAGAGAGAAGTTGAGAATCCTAGTAATGCAAATTTATTTAAAAGCTCCCATTATTTACAAGATCGAAGGATTTCTTCAAATCAAAATATACGGCGTCCACCCGAGAACAGACTTAACTCTACCATTTATATAATCAACAAATTCTATATGATTAGTCATCGTGGAGCGCCCAGGACGAAACCCATGCTGACAATCATTCAATTGTCCTTTGATTTGTTCTTTCGAAATGAATGAACCGATTTTAATGAAACTTCATACGCATAAACGGGATATAAAGGTCTAAAAAGTTACTTAAGAACACTAGGAAAAACATAATTAATCACGTTCGGGTCGTCTCATTATTCGAGCTAACCCGAGCGGGTTTATCCCGAACTTATAACTACTTAAAGTTAAATTTGAGCCATTTGCGGTTAAAAAACTAGGGTCGTGGGGTCCGAGTGCTCAATGAGTATTTCGTTGGTCGACTCACGTGACCAGAGCGCTGACCTGTTTATAGGTTAAATAATCAGCATTGCCATTATTTTAACGCTGCCAGCCTTTTAGGCACTTTTCGCACTGACAGCGATGCAGACAAATTTTTTGATGTCCAATGAACTCTACCCTTTTATTCCTTTATTATATTTAAGATTTCATAAGCATGTAAATAAATGTAATAAGAATATTATAAAGAGGTAAAATTTGTAAGATTGGATGTAGGAGGTTAGTAACACAACCAGATAATATTGAGTCCACATTACCCACTTAGCGTAATTACTTAGCGTAGTGTGGGATGCTCCCCAGCTAGATGGACGGACGACCTAAAGAAGGTGGCTGGGGTAGACTGGATGGGGAAGGCGGAGGACAGGGCGCTGTGGCGCAGTCTGGGAGAGGCCTATGTCCAGCAGTGGACTGCGGTAGGCTGAGTTGAGTGATTACCCACTTACACACTGCTGACCACTTCAGAGCAATAAATTCGTAGGATGCCTTCAAACTACTGCAACGTACGCTAGTTCAAGAGTAAAACAAACTTTGAATAGTAAACTTGTTAGGTCAAGTACTGAACAAACCTTACTGTATGTTTTCTTGAGTAGTGAGACCACTTTTAGGGTTTCAACCAGCGAAGGAAAACGAAAGTTTTAAATAAAATATCACTTTCTTGTCTGTTTGCCACATAGGTATTTCTCAAGATCTATGCTACGTAGGAATTTTAATTCTGGCAAAGTGTTAGGTCTCTGTGAGGATTATTCCACTTTGCTCTAAGGTTAAATGTGACTTACAATTCGTACAACGATAAGATCAATTTTATCGGCACTGCTCTCAAAACGGTGAAGATAAACGTCGGTCGCGAGGAAACCGCATGTTCTAGAACCAAATATTTGAAGACATGACATCTACCAACCCGCACTGGGCCCGAGTGGTAGATTTCGGCCCACTCCCTCTCACAGAGAGAAGCCTGTGTCCCAACAGTGGGAAGGTTATAAGCTGATTAAACAGAAAGGCTCACTCTTATTTTATGGAACTTTTACATGCTATTATAGAAATTATAATATTATTATGAATAATTAAAGTCGTTTTTGATATTTTAACCTAACCAACGGATTTTGATGCGGTTGCATCATTTACAATTTTTTTTCTGGAAGGTTTATGTGTATAAAATATTAATATTAAATTAACATATTATAACAACGAAATCTGAGACTGACCGTCCGGAAGATTGTGTTGCTGGTCCAGAAGGTGTTCTAACAATTGCTCATGAAAACAATATCGCTAATTAAGCTATTGACATGCCAGATGACATTACTGACGTCGAAGATTAGTGTGCAGAATAATATTTTTACTGAGAGAATGTCATATCCCCTAATTCTTGAATCATGTACCTTTTAACCCTACGCATCCAGACGAAAGCGTACTGCCTTCTGTTAGCTTAACTCTATCTCAGCAGTCTCTTGCAGTAGGGAATGACACATTTACCTCTAGCCATTGTTCTTCTTATGACTCTTCTCTACGTGCAATACAAGCAAAGGAGTTACCCCTTTGCCAAAAATCACCCACAGATGCCTCCTTAAATTGTACAAACATTACACCGACGATGTTTACAAGTGCAACAAAGGCTTGTTATACAAGCACTGTGCAACAATTCCCTTCCGATGTGACAGTGCAGCAAATATTTTCAAATGTGAACTCTGCTCTTTGCCTCGGCAATAAACCTATGGTGGCTGAAAATAAAACTCTTGCCAATGTAGAAGCACAGTCGACCTCGAAATACATAAGCCCCCGATTACAGACAGCTTTTAGGACTTTTCTGCTTTTTTATTCTTTTTCTTGGACCTGCTTTAGCAGGACAAAGAAAAAGTAACAGCAGAGGCAAGAAAAAGGTTCTACAAGAATTATTACCGATACATCTGAAAATAATGAAATAGAAGAAGAAGCTCGTCAAAGAGAAGAAAAGTAATAAATTAACTGAAGTAGACAAAAGAAACTTTAAAGACACAACAACAAAGCAGCGAAGGGTTGAAAAAACAACAAAAGCGAAGCGGCAAAGACAAAATTCTAAGAATAGTGCAAGTTTTGAAGAGGAAATAAGCTTACCCTCATCGCTAGAGTCCGATTACGTTATAAATGTGATAATGATTGAATAATGTATAAGAATATTAAAACAAGAATGTTTATCGAGAGTAATTTTTACGTAAGAACAGAAAGTAAAAAAATAATAATGAGAATTTAATTAATGTATGAAGTATATCTTATATCGGTCACGTTTGCAAAACTTGACCCTCCTCAATAGATCAAGTTTCGGATTTGAGAAAACGTTTATCAATATATTGAAGACACAAAAAAAAATAGTAGTCCTCTCGTCGTCTAGTTGATACGAATCTACTTTTTAATATTACACTAGTCATAGTTCCATTAAAGTTCAGTCGGCACAGATAGAAATAGAAATTATAATATATTATGAATAATTAAAGTCATTTTTCGTGTCAGTGACCGCGTTGAACAAAACTGGTGACGACAATCCACCTTGTGTTACACCACACTGTAGTACAAATGGATCTGATAAAGTGCCTGCCCATTTCACACAGTTTACTTGATTTACATAGTTTACTTGAGTCTGATACCAAAACTTTAAGATACTTAATATCTCTCCCGGCAATTTAGTTTTCTTGAGTTTATCACAGAGCTTTTCATAATTAATAAGATCAAACGCTTTAGAGAGATCCAAATGGCATGCATAAATGGGCGTTTTCCTGCTGGTTTAATACTCGACAGTGTGTTTAAGGCCCAGTATTGCGCTCTCTGTAGAAAGCATTTCCCTCCTTTCATATTTTTAAAACATTTCTAATATCTTTGGCAATCACCCTTGTTCTGATGGTTTCACATACGGGGTTAGCATCCAGCCTCCCCTCTGGAGCCCCTAATGGGGATTCCAAGGTAAAGTGACCTTTAAACAAGTTAGCGATAATTTTAGCATCAGTGACGCCCTCGACACTCAAACTTTTAAAAGCAGCGTTACATCTACGTGATCGAACGTAATCGGGGATAATTTTTGCAAATCTCGAGCCACAAATATTGTGATATTTTCAGGATCGGTGTTCTTCAGCAATGTTAAGACGTCTTCCAGGTTACTATGAATCATCCGTTCACGTTTGCGAGTTTTCGTACGTTGAGATGTTGGTAGTGAACTGAAGAGAAGCTTTTTAGCCTCCTGTATTTCTTTCGCAGAAAAAGCACTTCCACAACTAGACTTTGTTCGTCGTTGCACTAGACTTTGTTCGTCTATAAATGACTTCGCTTATAACGATGTTACACTTTGCACATTTTACGCTATATGATTCCATAGTTCTAAGTACACAATAGCATATCCGTACGCTAGGACGCGGCGTGCGAACTTATACAAAATTAAGACTGGGAACTTTGATTGCAGCTATTATGCCTTTAAATATTGGCATAAGTAGAATTATTATATCACAAATGGGTAAACTGGAGTTATGGACATTAAAAAACATCAAGTTTTAGCAGAATTCTCAGAACGAAAGTCATTAGATAACACGTTTTTTCACACATCTGTAGGGCGGCGCTTCGCGCGCTCGCGATATAATCATGCCGGGGTGGGTACGCGGTAGTTGCGCGGCGCGCGGGTGTTCTCTCAAGCGGAAATGCAAAACCCTCTTCGAAAGATCTCGACTGCCACTTAACCGCAATTTTTATGCGTAAACGGAGGCTATAAATTGGACCCAAGATCGACTTACGCTAGTATAGTATAGAATTTACTCTGTAATCAGTCATGTTCATTTCGTTGATTTTGCTCGTGGTCTGTGCTGTCATATTATGGTTCTCTTGGAGACCTAAGGCGAAGCACCCTTTGCCACCGGAGTACCCAGGGGCTTTGCCTTTCATTGGACATACGCATATGTTGGCTACTAGTTCTAGAGGTAGGTACGAAGTTATTTTAAATCGACTTTCAGCTGTGACGCGTGGGTCAGTCATTTTGGTTTCCAGTCACTTGAATCTTTAAATCAATTAATCAACTCAGTCTATCGCAGACCACTGCTGGACATAGGCCTTTCCCATTGTGCGCCACAATGCCTTCCTCTGCCTTCCGCACGATCCTCCGAGCCACCTTTTTGAGGTCGTCGGTCCATCTACGAGTAGCTGAGGGGCGTTCTCATTACGCTCGCCGATACGCGGTCTCCACTCCAGGACTCGAGTGCTCCACCGGCCATCAGTCCTTCGACAAATATTGCAGCCCACTACCACTTAAGCTTGCTTACTCTGTAAGCTAAGTATGTCGGTAACTTCGGTTATTTTCCAATTTTGCCCACCAGTGAAGAACGAGTCCAATCTCCAAACTCGTCGGTATTTATTTATTTTATAATTTATGTACACACAGTAAAATATATAGGGATATGACCTGATTATAATTAGAGTACAAAGGTACTGCTTATTTCTCAAGAAATTTCTTCCAGCAGACCTGCGACAGGAGAAGTAAAAAAGAAATGTAGATAATACCTACTGTGTGAGAAAAAGAAGAGAAAAATATGAATTTGTGAAGTCTAAAACTAGAATATTAAATAAACCTACACATATATTGCAAAAAAAATAATTAACATAAATATATGCTTAAATAAATACATAATGCTAAAAATATTATTATAAACATATATGTATATAAATACTCATAGTATAGAGGAAAGGTAATGCTCTTTCAATCGACATTTAAATAGAGAAATAGTTTTTAAATCACGAATGTTAGGCGGAAGAGAGTTCCACAATCTTACACATGGACAGAGAAGGAATAAGAATAGTAGCTTGTTTTATGAGGATGAGATTTAAGGAGGGATCTTAGGTGTGATCTACATGGTGCGTCGCTAGGGTGAGCGTAAGAAAAACGCTCACGCAAGTAGGAAGGCTATGACGGGTTGTGTAAGATGTTAAAGAGGAGACATAAAATCCGAGTAGGTATTCCTGCGAAGACGGATTGGGAGCCACTTGAGTTCTTTGCGAAGGTAAGAGACATTTATTTTAGTTTAAGCACACAAAAGGTCAGTCCCCAGTACTTCTTCTTCCTTCTTCAGTCCAACCAGCCTGTATATCAAGCCAAAACATTACTGTTTTCGTGAGCAAAACACTTATCATATCATCTACTGATTCCATGTGTTTTTTCGTAAACCCCACGTCTTCAATAGGGTTGGTCTGTGGATGGGTGACATCTTCACATACCGTGAACCCTCCGTGACTCGGAAAGCACGTTAAGCCGTTGGTCCCGGCTGTCATTGGTGGATCTTTGATAGTCGTTACGGATAGTCAGAAGCCCGAAAGTCTGACAACCAGTCTTACCAAGGGGTAATCGTATTACCTAGTAACTGGGTTGTGGAGGTCAGATAAGCAGTCGCTCCATGTAAAATACTGGTATGCAGCTGCATCCGGTTAGACTGAAAGCCGACCCGAGACTAGGCAGATGATAACTTCCCGGTTTCTTGGGACAAGTTGTAAGCACAGGGTGGGAGGAAAACTTTCAAGCAAAATTTTATTTTGTTTTCAGGATTATGGTTATTTATGGAGAAGATGTCGAAATTCTGTGTGGAGAATGGTGGAGTGACTTGTGGTCAGTTTGGAGCAGATACTTACTATGGTAAGTTTGAACATAAATTATATAGCATATTATTATTATTAGCCAGTGATGTCTCACTGCAGGACAAAGGCCTCCCTACTCTCTTTCCACTTCTCTCTATTCAAAGCTGCCGAGGACTATTTTATGTTGAAGGAGTCCAGCTCATCCCACCATCTCCGTCTGGGTCTGCCACGATGTCGTTTGCCATTGTTTGCCATTAAGACCCATTGGGTCGTAAGTTCGGCCCATTGTTCGTCTGACATGCGTCAGATGTGTCCAGCTCAGTTCCATTTTAGCGTGGCCGCTTTCCAAGTGACATCATTTATCTTTTTGTTGGAAGGGATGGTCGTATTCCTAACCCGGTCTGTTAGTTTGATACCCAGAATATAGGATATATTATATAATACTGAGAGATTGCCTGCATTTTAGTCACAAGTTGCTAGACTATAGACGATAACAATTTGCTCCCCATACTTATGTTACTCCTAATAACAATCCTGTAGTCAAAATATTTACGAGACTACTACGGACGTAACTGCCCAATTTGCCAAATAGCGCATCGCGGCAACAAATAAGATTCAACACAGCGATGCGCTTGATGGTACTTGAATCGAATGACCACAATAATAAAAATAATTTTGCAATTTTTATTCATTTCAATAAATGCACGGTTCAGTGGAATAACTTTTTAGGGCTCCGTACCTTGAAAGGAAAAACGGAACCCTTATAAGATCACTTCGTTGTCAGTCTGTTTGTCCGCGGTCAAGACTCCTTTTCCCAGGAATGCGAGGAGTTATCAAGTTGAAATTATTATCAAATACTCAGGGCTGCAATCTCTTGAAGCAGTTAAAAAATGACAGTTCTAAGTCAACGCAATCAAAAGATACGGGCTTTTATGTTCCGGAATCAAAACCTATAGGGTACTTCCCGTTGACCTAGAATCATGAAATTTGGTATTTGGTAATTTCATGTAGCACAAGTAAAGGAAAAAATACGAAAACCGTAAATTTTTAGTTACATTAAAAAAAAAATCTCGTGATAAACTATTTACATACCTACTCCGGAACCCTCGGTGCGCGAGTCCGACTCGCGCTTGACCGGTTTTCTTTTAGTTGATTGAATTGACTTTATTATTATTACTTAAAATGTGATATAGTTTACGCTCAAAATTTTGAGAATTATACGACATAATAGTAGTTTGTACAACTAGTGCATAAAAGAAGCTATTTTACCCCGAGCCGCAGGCGAGGGTGGATTTGTTAAGTTGAGGGGCTAATTTTCAACATGGGTACTTCATACTGCTAAGTCATAAAAACGTTTCTTTGCGTTTTTAAATAATAAATGACAACAATTTTATCTGGTTTTATTAAATTAACGATAGAAAACAAGGAAGTGATTGATATTGTAGCAAATGAAATAAAATATAAGGACTTTAATCTGCGATGTTTTATTATGTGTGTGGCTGGCTGTTGGGCCTGATTATCTGTGTCTTATAAAAAAATAATTAATGCACTAGAGCATAAAAAGTTAAATATTTTTCACTTCTCATGCTCTAAAAAGTTCATCTGCGTAGGCGAATTTCACTTTCAATTTTAATTAATGGTTATTTTTGCAACTGTTGTATAATAAGGGGTAATAAAAAACGAATGTGGGTTTATCAAACGAGGCGAAGCCTCGTGTGATAATAGTATCATATGAATATGACATGATATGCATACAAGACTTTATCTACACCCTCTATAAAAGGTTCCGAAACCATAGGGTGTTGTACAGTGTTGTAAGAACTCTATGTAAATTCATGGAAAGTTTAATTGCTGAGTATCAAAGCTTGTGTCACTCATTTTTGTAAACAACAAAGTAATAATTTTTTGCAATACTAATATCGAACAAAAATGGCGGGATACGACGTGACTTCGAAAAACCTATATAAGTTTTTTTCGGCGCTGTGGTAGTGAAACACGCGTCCATGACAATGTTCTTTTTTTTAATTCATAAGCTTGGGCATAAATGCATTATGCACTAGTTGTACAATCTACTATTTTGAGCTCTGTTTTACGATTGTTTTAATAGGATACTATTTTATTTTTATGAAATATTTTTAAATAAGTCTTTTCTTTGAACATTTTAATTTTTTACTGGCTATATGTATACGCCGAAATGTTCGACAACAAACTGCGCGTTTTACGGTGTCCTAGATTTAAGTAGCGTCTTAAGAATTCACAATAAATCTGTGGGCGGAACATTATACAAGTTTTTGCTCTGGAGCATGATCAGTTAAGAAGAAGAATAAATAATAATTGTCAACATTATTAATGGTAGGAGTGGTATACTTTCAGGTATTGCAGATCCGGACGATGCCAATACTGTTGCAAACGCCTGTTTACAGAAGCATTTCTTATATAAAGTTGCCCAACCGTGGCTTGGACAAGGATTATTTACAGGATCTGGTAAGTCAATTGAAATTAATTCAATGTTATTATGAATTGGTAGCAGCGTCATTGACGCGTTAACTCTAACCATGAATTTAGCACACGATTCTAGACTCTCTAGTGTAGAAATTATTCAACATTTATCAAAAAAAAGACATAGAAAACCTACGGAGTTAAAATGTATGGAACAACTAATTTCTTTTTTTAATAGGTAACCGACAAAAAATTTCAACGCAGTCAAAGATCTAACGTGCTTTCCAAGACACGGTGGGCTCCAGATGTGCTATGAATGGTCACACATACATGAACCGACTTCAGCAAGCATAGCTTAGCTTTGATCGCTCGTATAGCTGTTATTATTTAGCCACGAGACCTAAATTAAGCAAACTAACAAAATAAAATATCAACTAACAGACGAATTATGATAAATAAATTTATCAAAATTCGTCTGTTACTAGACACAGCGGGCCCTAAACTAGACACAGCCTTATATCTTGGTGATTCAATTACTACCTTAAGAGGGGACGGAGCCTGTGAGGAATTTGGAAAATAGGTATTTGAAGAAACTATTGCCGTCGCCTTACCTTAAGACTGGCCCTGTAGTGTGTGATAGGTACAGCTGCAGCTCAGACCAAAATTATCACTTAAAATTTTGACGAGATCAATCTTTCGTATTCCTCTTTTTTCTCCTCGAAAACTGAGTCGATTCAATTATGTTTTACACAACATTTTAAGAAAGAGTATGTGTAGGTTTCTAACATTTTTTTAATGTTGAAAACTTTTCTATATTGTCTGGTAGTCAGTAATCACGGCGGGTAAAAATAGGGAATTTTTTGTAATTTTGTACGGTCATACTTTCTTTACTTTATTAGTTGCTGAAAAAAAGAAAATGACGGGACGTGTTTACAGCATACCTACTAAGAGTCGCGCAATAGCAACGCGGCTGCCGCGCCGCAGTTTAGATCAGTGTGGCTTCATTTCTAAAATGGATTCCGACACACAGATCTAAACCTGCGGCGCGGCAGTCGCGCTGCTATCGCGCGGATGTTCTTATAATGTGCAGGCACCTGCTTGTGCCGCGCTACTATCGCGCTGCTAATGTCCTTATTTGAAAACGGTCTAATACAAGACTCCCTTATTACCACCTTTTTTTTGCAGTATGGGAAATCATCAAATGACCCCTCCCACTCTGGGTGGAGCGAAAGGGAGTGTCAGACTCTTACTGACTAAAACCTACCCGTGTTTCTTCCTTAGCCCTTTATTTTCCGGGCCAGCGGTAACCCTTTCGGACAATCCCGCTGACCCGAACCTTTTTACCGCCTTAGAATAATCTTGGAAAAAGTAGAAATGTTTAAATATAAGTAATTATTATACGTATTTGTTCACTTCTCCAGTGCCAGTATGGAAGCACCACCGCAAGCTTCTCGGCCCAGCGTTCAGCATACCAGTGGTCAACGGCTTCTTCGAGGTGTTCAACAGCCAGTCCAGGCGGATGGTCAGCGAATTAGAGGAGCATATCGGTGAAGGGCCATTTGACCACGTGATGCTTTTGAGGGACAGTATTCTTAGGATGTCTTGCAGTAAGTTCATTGGAATCTTTTTATTTTCTTTCTTACTTCGTAATATAAAAAATAATAATATAAAATATACTTCTAATAATTTACAAACAAAGATAAATATAAGAAAAAAGAGTGTGTTATGTAATTTGTTAGTTAATTTTTGTAATGATTCTCGTTCCAGAAACCGGGCGTTATAATTGTTTTATTTAATTATTAGCTTTAGCCCGCGGCTTCGCCCGCGTGGATGTCGAAAGATATCCCACGAGAACCTACTTAGTAGATGGTTCTAATCCTAGTGGATTTTAGCCCATGCTATACACAATCTATGTGCCAAATTTCAGACAAATCCATTTAGCCGTTTTGCGCCATCCGGAACATACCACCAGAAAAAACAGACAAATGGACAAGAATTCTTCGTTACTATTTAATTTTATATAGACGGATTTTGATTTCTTTTGATTTGATTCCAGTAACAGCATTTGGAGATACGGAAGATAAAGACAAAGATTTTGTGAAGAAATATGTTAACACAGTTGAGGAACTAGTACACGTACTAATGAACAGACTCAATAAGGTTTGGTATCAGAGTGACTTGATCTACAAACTGTCTGGATGGAAGAAAAGGGAGACAAAGCTGGTGAACTTCTTGAATCATATTAGTGATGAGGTAGGTGATGTTAAATATAACATACATAAACTCACGCCTTCTTCCCACGGGGTTACGCAGGAACTACAGAACGCTACCTGATACGATCCTCACAAATGCTCCTTTTGCCTCGTTTACGTTCATACATCTGGTCATACATGCACGCCGGTTGCGAGTACTACGCACCTGACCTTTTTGAAGAATATCACCTATAAGGTCACTTTATGTCATCCTCCCCTTCCGGCGCGCCTCTGCCTTGTGCCAACATGACAAAACTATCTACGCATTTTCTTTGCAATCGTTGTCACTACATCTTATATTTTTGCCGATTGTCCTTTAAATCTAATAAAAAGGTTTTAATGAGTACCCCAAATGTCACAGACTCTCTAGTAGTATGCTCTCTAGTATTTCAGTGGCGATCCCCACACGAGGGGATATTTTTTATTTGCCATTAATTTTCCACTACTAGGCAAAGGCCTCCCTATTCTCCTTCCACCTCTCCATCTCCAGAGATGCCAAAGACCAATCTTTATGAAAGGGACTCATCCCGCCATCTCCATCTGTGCCTGCCGCGATGTCGTTTGCCATTAAGCGGGACCCATACGATGCGATTACTAACTTGTTTGTGATTGATAGCGTCGCGGACGCACCGCCATTCAAATAACAGTGCTGTGGCTTTGTCGCCACGCATTGGCTATTTGAGTTTGTTACTAGTTACTTTAATAGCATCATGATTGACATGCCTTATTTGTTTACATATACACGGTGGCAGGGACGTCGATGTGCGATCTGTTACCATGGTTTTAGTAGATACATTATTCTGAGCGTGCGCGTGCGTTGAAATTTTTCCAAGGTTATTAATAAATAAATTGCTGTTCCATACATTTTGATCGCGTAAGTATTGCACTTTGCTATGCAGCAGCAGATTTTTTTTTATAACCGGTGAAAAATTATACTCTGTGGGGTCTAGAATCATGTGCTGAATTCATAGTTACAGTTTGTGCCACGATGTCCTTGTAAATACTAATTTTTGGAAATGATGTTTGAATGTTTTCAATCAATCGGCGAAATACGTATTGAGCTAGGCTAGTGAGTGAACAAGAGAGGTGAGTAATAAATGTAATAATTATCTCAAAGGAATAATGTTTAAAATATTTTTTTAGGTCATACAAAGAAAAAAGGCATCACTAAAGAATGGAAAGAATGAAACTGGATCGGATGCACCAAGTGAGTACTCAAGTTAAAAAAAAAATTTAAACTAAACTTTAATTATGCACATTTTAATACAATTTAACCTTTAAAGCTCTGATTGAAATAGATTCATAATTGTGCCGATTCTCTTGTACACCAAACGAAACTAAACTATTACTAAAATTCCTTACTTTTGGCTATGAGAATCTTAACCACTCTGCAAAAAAAATTTCTAAATTTAAAAATAATTTTGACACAACAAAAATCGAATTTGACGATCGTGAATACTGTACTTGTTTTTCTCGTGAATGGTTTTAGACCCGGAGGCGCGCAGCCTCGACGTGTTTTAAATGGAATTTTTCACTCTTTGTGTGGAAAATATGAAAAATTATTACCTACATGTTGAGTTTTAGGGTTTTATGGGCTTTATAAAGGGGGTCGAAATTTTCATTATTTTTGCGATAGAACACACCATTTTCGAGTAATAAGGTAAAGAAAAGAAAAAAGATATAGTAGGTACTATTTTTGCACCTGAAGTCGAGGTGTTGGTGTGAATTTTAGTTCATGACAACTAATTGTATTAATTTTTAATCGCAATTAAAAATAATCAGATTTAATTAGACAATCAGAATTTTAGGTGAAAAAAGTCAAATTTAGAATAGCAAAATTGTCATTTTCAATAGATTAATAACTCAGTGCCATTGTAGTGCTGTCAAACTAAAATATAGTTAGGTTGTGTCACTTTAGTCGATTTCAGAAAGGGAAATCGACGTTTGACAGGAATAAACTAAATTTTGGTGATTTTTAGTCTAGTTTAGAGGCATTTGTGACAAGAGAATCGGCGCCAATGTCAAACAAGAAGATTTTGTTACTACTAAAAATACTGGTATTGAAAACTTGTAAAACAACAATATCTTTGCAGGTTTCAGACCTTTTCTGGACATAGTGCTAGAATTGACATTAGATGGCAAATTCACTGAAGATGAGATGAGACAAGAATTGAATACAATGGTGGCAGCAGCGTTTGAAACCACCTCCCAACAACTGGTGTTTATTCTGACGATGATGGGATCACACCCACAAGTCCAAGAACGGATTTATGAAGAGTAAGTTGATTTGAAGGCACAGAATTTCATTTTTATACAAGGTGGCAGGGACATCCACGTGCAACCTGTTACCATGTATTCAGTACATAATTCTGAACCCCAAGCGTTGAGTATTCATCGGATAGAAAAAAAATTGCTGTTCGATACATTTTGATCGTAAAAAAAATCTGCTATTTCTTAGAAAAGTGCAATACCTACTTTTCTAAGAAATAGCAGATTTTTTTTTAAATCCGTCTGAAAATTTGTACCCATACAGCTCCGCGCGTACCGTATGAAATACGATACAACAGAAAATCAATTGTGTGTCATTAGCAGAGCTTGAGAGGTCACGGGGCTTAGAATCATATATGCTGAATTCATAGTTTCAATTTGCGCACTGGTTAATCGTTTTTCTTATATATACAAATAAATAATTGCTGATAAGTGTAAAATTCGAGTAGAGAATGGAAGAAAAATACATGTTGCGCCGACCCTAAATAGATTGGGATAAGGGCAAGGGAATGAAGATGATGGTAAAGAAGCGTAAAATGCGAATGATCTAGTTTAAAGGAAAGAAATAGATAGATAACTCTTTATCATACACTGATTTCAACTCTCAGCGATGAACCGAGCATTGCAAATTTAACAATGCGCTTTTATTAGGCAATAGATTTATGTACCATGTAGTGTTAATGAAAATGGGCGTAAATACAATAGAAAAACAAAGATTAAAATAATACAATGGAGGACGGTATAACAATAGTAATCTCTGCCAGATATTTTAAGGATGGACAAATAAATTTGATACGATAGTAGTCGTTCAGAGTGCAACAATATTAGAAAAGTTAAATGGGAAAGATAGAAAAAACAAAAGAAAATCGAAGATTGACGTTTAACTTAAACTTATTGATTTAATTTCCAGGGTAATGGAAGTGATCGGTGGAGACAGAGACGTGGAAAAAGATGACATATCGAAACTAGTGTACACTGAAGCTGTGATAAAGGAAGTTCTTCGTTTACTAGCAGTGGCACCTCTAGTCCCGAGATATGTTGACAAAGATATTAAACTAAGTAATTTTCATATTAAATTTTGACTGAACGTATTTATAACACTGTATCCAACTATCCTCCTGACCGAAGTGTCACTCCCTATCGGGCTACTACTGAGATATTCCTGATAGAAAACTACACAAATAACACTTTGGCCAACCTGGCAAACTAACACAATACTGTCAAGACTAACAAGACGAGGTTTTCTGTGGATTGATGCCGACAGATTTTATGGCACGAGCTGACACTAAGGAATAACGGATTTACTTACACGCCTAGTCAAATTAATTAATTCATAATAATAACAATGATATTGATATACATATAATTATGATGAATGATCAATGATATGAGAGTAGTGGTGGTCCAGTGGTAACGGCCACGAATTGCGAGTTGTAGGTCGTCGGTTCGAACCCCGAGAGGCGCTTTGCTTTGTGTAAATTATTTCATCACCATTGCTCTCAAAACTGTGAAGGAAAACATAGTGAGCAAACCGGCGTGTCCTACAGCCAAAAAGTCAAAGACGCGTGACATCTACTAACCCGCACTGGGCCCGCGTGGTGGAGGAGGCCTGTGTCCCAGCAGTGGGAACATTTTAGGTTGATTATGCTACAATAATATTCATGGTACATATTTTTATCAATATTGCAGAAAACTACACCTTGCGTGCTGGCAGCCAAGTCTTCTTCATGCCTCATGGTTTACATCGCACTAAAGTATGGGGAGACAACCCGGAGGAGTTTAGACCAGAGAGATGGTTTGACAACGAGAAACTGCCGGAGATGAACAAGTCCTTTGCTGCATTCAGTTTAGGGAAGAGATCGTGTATTGGTTTGTAGAAGATTATTTAAATGCCAAATTTAATAATGTCATAAATTAATATTATAATAATAATAACGTCACAAGTCAACCTATTCAAATAACCCGCCCCGAACAGTTCCCGGCGCAAAGGTGCCCAAAACGCTTGCTGCATTGCAACGTTGTATGGCAATGGCTAACCTTTGCACCAAGAACGAGCCGGAGCGGGAGTCAACCGTTTTATCACGGAGCTTGTGCCCTTTTAATTATTATTAACAATGATTTGCTATGGTGTCAACTATGATAATAACGTAAACTTTAGTACAGTCACGCCGTAAATAATTTTTAAATTGGCTTCAAATGATTTAATCTGGGATTTTTCATAAAAACACTAAAAACCTATCTAACTCAAAAACTACTGAACTTCGGTAGAACATTTGGTGGCTTAATTTATTGCATTTTAACCCAACTATGACGTTCAGCAAGGAATACGTCGAGTTACCAGTAACCCTGTAGACATGTAAATATTATTATTTTAATTCTTTTGAGACTAAATAGCAATAGAAACAGACAAAACACTGACTAAACATTATGTTACAGGAAAAGCCTACGCGATGATATCCATGAAAATTATTTTAGCACACCTAGTGCGACAGTTACGGTGGAAGGCTGACCATACAAAGATGCAGCTCGTCATCGACATAACCTTGAGGTCTGCAAGCGGTCACGAGATCGTGTTGGAACGAAGAATATCCAATAACAACTATCAAGGAGAGATGTTTTATAAAGGCAGTCCGATTACTGAAGCGTTGAATGGTGATGATACTGATATACAAGATCTATTGCGTTGAAGTTTGAAACTCAAGTTACATTTTGAGTACAGCGTTGATGCACATTATATTCCTATTCTATTGGTATCTCATCTCAAGAGACTTGGCTTTTGCGTTGGATTTGCATGTATGGCATATGTGGGACAAAACTTCGGGACGAACGAAGAATAAATATATTATTTCGCATGCAGAATGCGTGGCAGCCGCAATGAAATCTTGAAGACTGTGACTGATAGGATCTCATCTCCGCTTTGGAAGCTTGTTATGTTAGTCATAGTTAATCATAGTCTTAATTTCCATTTTCATTTTTATTTCCATTGTAATCACCATTTTTGTAACTGTTTTTGTAATATTTTAATATTGATCTATAATGTAATTAAACCTATGGATCCAAGATATCTGTTTTTTTTAACTTTCAATATCTTGTTCATACGTATCGCTATTGTGAATCTTTGACAGTCGTTACGGGTAGTCAGAAGCCCGAAAGTCATGACAACCAGTCTTATCAAGGGGTATCGTATTACCCAGTAATTGGAAAGTGGAGGTCAGATAGGCAGTCGCTCCATGTAAAATACTGATATTCAGCTGCATCCGGTTAGACTGGAAGTCAACCCCAACATAGTTAGGAAAAGGCTAGGCAGATGATGATGATGTTAGTCTAAGGTGTCAGCTACCTACAAACAAAATTTTATCAAAATTGGTCCAGCCGTTTGAGCGTGAAGAAGTAACAAACATATAAACACACACACACACACACTCACAAACATTCGCCTTTATAATATTAGTGTCAGTAAATAATATTTATATATTTTCTTCTAACGGTCATATCTTGTTTTTACCGAGATAGATTATTTTAGTGTCGTAGTCAAAATTACTTTTCATGATAAAATCTATTAAATACCATAGGTTACAACATTGGGCAACATGTTTAAAAATTTGGGCCAAGCTTCTAGGGAAAAATTGCATTGTCGTTTAAGTGAATTAGAGGTTTATTTTATATATTGTTGGCCCAAAACTTTGCCACTTCCACGGCGTTGTCAGTGGCAGCGCAGAGATCACTTTGACGGCACTTTGATGTTTGGGACACAGGGCAGGATAGGAGGTGGAGCATGGAGCGACATGGCTCCACAATCACACCCTACTGCTGTTCCGTCAAGGTAGCTCCACTTTACCAGGTTAGACTTACATCTTTCCACTTGTGTCCGAAGACGGTTCAGGGACTTCCAAGTGGACCACGAAAGGTTACACCCTGCATGGAGATGCTTCTCTTATCTCTAATATATAAAAATCTCGTGTCACAATGTTTGTTATCGAATTCCACCGAAACGGCTTGAGCGATTTTTATGTTTTTTTTTTAATATATATTTGGTTGGTCTGAAAATAGGTCGTGGGCTATTGTTTTTTTTTTTGTTTTTGCAAAACAATGTTTGCGGGGTCAGCTAAAAGAGATATAAATAAAATACAGTCTTGCCAGCGACATGAAGAAGAACAAGAGGTTTTTTTAAGAACAAGAGGTTTTTTTAACAGATTAAGGTCGATTTTTCTATGTGAAAGTTAGATAGTTACAAAATTCAACCTTATTATCATCAATATCATCCACATTTCCCCCACTTCTGGGTATAGACTTCTCTTTACATGTACCAATCCCCATCGCTCCGTCGGAGACCGACACTTCGTCTCCAAGTCCTTGGATGCCACTCAGTCACTGCCTTACTCCACCTGACAACACTGCAATTAGGTCGACTTTACCTAAGTAAAAATAATGGGTAGTTTCACACGGTGAACTCACGACCTGCGGGGTGATTGCGTAACACACTTCTTACTATTATCGATGCTAATGTAACATTAAATTGGGTTTAATTTAATTACAAACGTTACTAAATTAAACGAATATTTGAATATAAAATACATTTATTCTCGTAACGGAGTACACCCCAAATCCATATCTGAATCAGTTTCTGAATCGCTAGAACAATCTTGTAAATTTATTATAAACTCTTGGTATGATAATAAAATAAAATACAATAAAATTTAAAAAAAAATAAATTTATTTTAAATTAAGTTTTATTTAAAATATCGATAGTTTATAGTCTGTGGTCACGATGATTCATCGCCCATCACTAAGTAGGTCGGCATGCCCATAAAGTGTGATATTTACAGGTGCTGTCTGTACTACTATGAAATTCAGAACTTCATAGGCGTGATTTTACTGACAGCTGTTGCAGAGATCAAGCTATCTTTTACAGAGTATAGGGATTTCATTTTGACAGTTCAATAATATTCATCGAGTTATTTACGTTGCTGAGCAGACACATTTTTCGAACATAAGAAGAAATGGATTAGAAATATCCTTTAAACTGATTCAGATTGAAATTGATAGTGTGTTACGCAATAAAGGATGCTGGTACAAGTGATAAAAAGCGATAAGGTTAAGTAAGATATTCTTTTACAACTAAAAGAAAACAGTACAAAATTTTTTATAATATATTTAATAAAAAATATAAATACAATTATCAATAATATTACAAAAATAATTGTGTTATCTTTTTATTTTTCAATGAATTGAGCAATTTTTCTTTAAGTTAAATAAATAAATACTAATGTCCTAGTGACTTGGTGGTACTAAAACTAAAGAAATAAATTAATTGATTCAAACCGACTAACTTCGAGTGATTCATAGAGAGAAAGTTCAAATATTTTTGACTAAATATTTTATTTTGTTCACCATCATTTCGGCGATTGAAAATTTTATCCATCATTATTTCGGCATTTTCGGCGAAGGAGAATTTAATATTTTGCTTGTTTCCTTCTTTTTTTTTGCTATTTAATAAAAAAAAAACATCCGAAGTTCCGTTTATCAAATGAATCATTGTTTCTTTTGTTCCATTTAAGATTGTGCATTATATTAGTCAGTGCCTGTAATTATGATGTTTAGATAAATCAAAAATTATTATTATGTTTTTAGTTTTTGTGACAAAGACAACTGTCAAGATAACGGCCTTAATGCGCTAAAAAGTACAGACACCAGCACATCAAGCTACTACAATCAGTCAAATTTCTTTAATAGATTTTCAAGTTTATCGCTAAAGTACCTATAAGATTCAAAGTTGATTGGGAAAATTTAACAGTTTTGTTTGATGTGCAGGCGTCTGTATCATAAGACATTAAAAATATAATCGATATTTCCATATGAATCGAATCAAAGCCAGTCTTCAGTTAACAAATACTTAAAAATTAAGAATAAATAACGTCTTGCTACTAAAACTATGTTTTGGACGTAGCTGTCATAACTAAACCTCTTAGTAAATGCAAAATGTAGGAAATTACTAACAATAAAAACTTCTGTAGTAACTTAACAATAGGTATAGCCAACCTCGTAGTTGTTTGACCACTTTTGACGATAATCCCCAGAAAATTGAAACTTCACTATGATTTAAAAAAATGTCCGTGGAGTTTCTTGCCCATTCTTCTCCATAAGTACCTACTACGCTTTAGATTAGGCGAACTAGCTTCATCTTCCTGACTGACCGACCCCTTGGCTGTTGAAAAGTGTCTGTAATAGGTTTTTTTTAAATGCTTTGATTTTTAGTTTGACTAAGGTTGAAACTATTGAATTGTCACATAGACAGATAGACCTTGTCGTTTTTTTTTTATTTATTCATTTTAGGTGACGCAAGCCCATATATAAATACCTTAACCTAAAAATACATAACCTTATTATAAAACAGTACTTCACTAGCTAACTCTTGAGCAGTTCTGTGGTACCTGTCCGCGGAAGCGACGGAACACCACGTCCTGCGGCCAGAAGTCTTCTTCTTCTTCCTTAGTGGTGTAGTGTAGGCGGGAGATATACACCGGCGCTATATGACGTGCTAGTCATATTTAACCTTAGTGTGGCAAAGCAATTATGAGGTCGACTATACAAAATTATGCTACGAAGAGTCCGAATAGATTTCGTCAAAGTTCGGTATTCGCTGTCCTTTTCTAAATAGTAGTGTAAGAGAAGGACAGCTAATGCCAATCGGAAAATATTACAGAACTTTCGTTGTCCTTCGCAGGTTCAATTTAATGACCATAAAAGTACGTATTATGTACTAATAGTATTACTAAGGTACAATAGAAAACATGGCTCTTTTACACATAATTACAATAATTTAGATCTACACTTCTGCCTTACCTTTCGAGTAGTATGGGCGTGATGTTACGTATGTTATGTTAGATTTAATGCTTATTATGTGAATTCATATCCAAATAGTTTGATAAAATTTTGTAAAGCATTGGATCTAGCCTGATAATAATTTAACAACTTATTTTGTTTTTAAATAAATAATAATAATTAATAAATTTACTTTCAAGAGTTAATAACTTAATTTAGCCTCAACATTTTCGTCGTTATTTTTAAAGTTCTAAACTAAATAACTATTTAGTTAAATCAACCGTTTTTATAACAAATTAAATTAATAGTATCAATTGAAAATGTTGACTATTATTATTGTGATAACATCAAAAATGATCAAACCTGCCAAATTGTGGAAATGAAAGACTTGCTAGTTATATCATTGAAACATTTTTCACATTAATTCCACTTAGCTCAGTATTTGCAAAAACTGAAATGCATTATGGATAATTTGCAAAAACTGAAATGCATTACAATTTGCAAAAGTTGAAATTCATGAGTTGCAATAAATGAAATCTACGTAACAGGTTTCATTTTCTATTCCTATTGAAATCTATATCGCAGTTCGGGTATGCTGTTAGACAGTCTTTCTGCTCTTGACCTTCGCGAGCCGCCTGGACGTATCTGTAGTAGTTTATAGCCATTGTGCTGTCGGCTGCTGGAATGAGTTCGTTGGAATCTCTGAAAAAGAAAAAAGTAACAATGTTATTACAATTTCACATTAAATATTTTTGTAGCATAAAAGCTATTTAAAAGGTAAAGTTTTCACTTCAAAAATAACATTTTAGCTAGACGAGGGCTACATTAAGACCTTGTAAATATAACAACCTAAAAATAATATTCTAGGTATTTTAATAGAGCTCCGTGCACTTGCCTCATGGAAGAATACACATTAGGTACACCACATCGATTTGTGGATCAGTTAGAATTTATGTCAAGGCAGATCATAAACATTAAAAATAATGCTTTTATAATCCAAGCGCTGATTAGGGTCATACAGAATATGGATACGTATTTAAGTAGTTAACAGAATATCGCAATTTTGACGGTTAATGCACTGCGGCGACTTAAACACTCAGCCCGAAGAAAAACTGTATCGTCAAATTATTAACTTAATTTATCCATACATGTTTTATTCATTAGTAGAATTTCTTACTCTGACATTTGTTAATAGACAGTTGCTTATTGATTCGCAAAAATATATACAATACTTGCCATTCGAAATTCATTCATTCATTTGTATTTGTAATTCGTAGATATGGACATCTATCTACCAATCGACACCGGGCCCACGTGGTTGATTACGGCCCACTCCTTCTTACCAATCCCAGTAGTCAGCGGCAGTCAGCGGGATTGTCCAAAAGGGTTACCGCTGGCCCGGAACATAAAGGGCTAAGGATCCTTCTTTTTTTGTGATGGGAAATCATCAAATGACCCCTTTCGCTCTGGGTGGAGCGGGAGTGTCAGACTCTTACTGACTAAAACCCACCCGTGTTCCTACACGTGATTTGATGATTCATCATCAAAAAACAAAAAAATAAAAGCGGAGGCCTGTGTCCCAGCAGTGGGAACATTTAACATAACAGTTCCACCTAACTAAAAAGTTTTCTTGGAAATGGTACCTATTTTTTTTGTGCAGAAGTAGGTAACAACTATATTAGCTTAAAATTCAAGTTCACGAGCACTAAATGTCAAAGTAATCCAATTGAACGAATCGTTTAGCATCAAAGCGTTCATGACATCAGTAAGTCATTATACCTTGTAATGACTACACTCATGACAAATGACGAATGGTAATGACATGTGACGCGTGGATTGCTGTCATTTTGCACAAATACCGTCATTTTACGCCACATGGGGCAATCGTGATCAAATAGGGAGGAACGTAATTGGTGATTTGTGTCACTTAAATTTCTGGCACGAATGATGTGAGCATGTAGCACAATAATTTAAGTCAAATAAGACTTAGGGTACGCTAGGAAAATTTTAAGTGCGTGACTGGATTTTAAAATCAGTGGACTGCTAGTCAAAAGTTGGAAATTTATGGGGTAGAACTAAATTTTATGCGTCTTGACCAGAAATGATTATGCAGAAAGATGGTTCTTTCTTAGTTATTAGTAAAATAATATTATGTTCAATAAACTTAACTAAACCTTTCTCGTAATTTAAAACTTTCAAAATCTATAGTCGCAATCTCATCTCGGTGACAAACAAATGTCAAAAACATGTCAAAAACGTAGGGAAATTAAAGGTATTTTTGAGAGATCGAGTGTGATCATACTGCGAACGTTCTTAAAAATTACGTGAATTCTCGTCTGACCTTCAAGATACATAGTATGCATCGCTTCATATTAAACACGTTGTAAAGAAAATCGACCCGCAAACTGTTACCATACATTCAGTACAAGATTCATACAAAACCTACATCGGAAAAATGTATGGAGCAAACTTTTTCTTAAATAACCGACAAAAATATTAAGGAGGATCTAAATTCTTGTACTGAATTCAACGTAACAGTTTGCGTGTAGATTTCCCTGTGAAGCGATGCATACCTACTTCATAATGATGTACTTGTGATTAGCTAATAATTTAGTACTCTACTACTATACTTACTTGCTAAGATGTCCTGAGACTAAGTTACTGTACGGCGTATGCTTGAACGGATCTCCATATAGAGCGCACACGGCCCTCTCCCGACAGCCAAGGTCGTTAGCTCCCATCTGACTTAGCAACCCATCCACGGTCTCAACCAGCGTCCCGTAGAACTTCTCTGCTGCTATCGTTTGCTGAAAAGTTAACAATTAAGTTGTAAATATAACTATATAATGTTAGGTGACAACTTACATATCAGATATCCTTACTAAGGCGCTTTGTAAGGAACGTCTGGACAGAATTAATGTAGAGGTTTTATAAAATAAAAATAAAAAGTCTTTATGAAAGAAGTAACCGGATTTGTGGAGCGTAAAACCATCCATATACCCTTCGTAAATATAAATAAACATAACCTTCACGAATAAATAAGACGATTTTGCTTAAAAGACTTGCATACTATAATGTAACACATACAACACTAATCTATTTGAATAATAATGTTAAAAGGAAGTTGGCTGCGATGAATTTATTATCCACTTTCAATACCAGAAAGGGAGGTATGAATGTGCATGGCTATAAGAGTAGGGAAAGACCAAAGAAACGATGGATGGACCGTATGAAAGATGATATGGGTAGAAAGGGGTGACTACCAAAATGACGACTAATGGAGAAGTATGGAAGAAAAATACATGTCGCGTCGACCACGAATTATAAATTGGGGTAAAGACAAGAGAACGATAAAAGCCAGGTGCCAGAGAGTCTGTCTATAACTTACTGGATCCGACGCAGACATAATCTGCTGCTGCTGCTTCACTAATTCTGTTTCTGCCTTGATCCGGTTTGTCTCCTTCAGCTTGACTGCAGATACCCTCAGTATCTCGTCCCTGACTGGAGAAGGTGGCGCCCGAGCCGCTATCGATGCTGCTCGAATCTGTAAATATAAAGATATTGAGGATAATAAATCTTCCTAATTATTGAAACGTTTAAAAATTAAGTGAAATGTAAATGAAATGTTATTTTTTTTTTTAATATAATCTTTTAAGACACTTTTATACGTCAATATTTTAAAACTAGATGGCACAGGAATTTCCAAGGTGACTGATCCCTGAGAAGAAATACCGAAACAAACTCAGAGGTCGTGGTCTCTTTTAAGGTCCAAACATTTAATTATTAGGATTTTATGTGAGTCGAACAAGGCAGGGCTATATCTGGAAGAGCCTTTTGAAGAATGAGCTCTCCCAACAGACGGCAGGCATGCATCGTGTAGCTCAATCCTATTTTAGGGAGCTTAGACCCGTTACACGACGCTACCAGATCTGGAGGACATTTGCGTAAGCTATATACAAAATACTCAAAACCACCAGACAGTTATAAAGTCATATATAATCAATCTAGCCTGCTCGATAATAATGATACTTTTGCACGACTGGTTCAGTAGAAGCAGCCAGTCCCACTAATAAACTTTCTGACTTTACAACAAAGTCGTGTTAACAAAATGAGGGAAATAATTAGGAGTCGATATGGCCTGTGGCTTTATTAAGTGGCTTCTAGCGTTAAAGATTTTTACTATTTAACAGCTAGTTCCAGCCGCAGCTTCGCCCGCGTGGTATGTCGATTAAAAGCCTATGTTCTTCCCCAGGGTTCAAAGTATCTCCATACGACATTTTATCATAATTGGTCCAGCCGTTTCGGAGATAACCCAGAACAAACAGTCAGACAGACAACATGTTTAAAACTTGTTTTTTTTTGTTATAAGTACCGTATACACTTTTATATGCATTTAGTAAAAAGCCGTTATTTTGACATACTTCATTATGAGATACATCCATTTTATTTATTAGTATGTATTTGTTTATAGGGGTGAAGAATCTGCTGCGAAATTTAGCAATAAAAATTCACCATGTACTTTATTGTTATTTATAGGAATAGAAAGCAAGCCTTTCATCCATATAGCATTCACTAAATGTTTCTATTACGTAACTCTACGAACAGTTAACAGAAGTCTTCAATATGTTTATATTATTCACCTTAATGATCATCTAAACATCCACTTTCTAAGAAAACAGCAAAGAACTTATGCAAAATCATTTTAATTATATATAACTTGGTGAAATAATGTTTAAATTAAACGTCTCTGTTCACACAACTAACGCTAATGAGCGTGAAGATATAGATTTATCAATGAGATACGTTGAAACTGGTATGATCGTGGATGGCCTAGAATGTTAAATAAATGAACCTGTTGTATTGGTTACTTAAAGTGCATGGCTGCGAGAAATACTCGTATATGTAGTTTTTAAATGTTCTCATATGTCGTCTCGCTAGGCTTCGTTTGATCTTTCGATAAGCTGACTCACTACAATTTGAATAACTAAACATAATTTGATTAAGTTTAGTTATTCAAATTGTAGTGAGTATTACTATCAATATCTTTATGCATAAATCTTTCTCTTCGCATATCCCATCAATACTTAAATGCCTAGATAATGATATTGCTTACGCTTGAGAAATCGAGAACTATTGATCGCAGATAGTTGAGCAAATGCGTATTGTGTTTCAATTGTTATTAACTTAACTTACCAAAGCTTCCTTTTCTGCTGACAGGGGATCTTTCGGCGTTGTCTTTTTGTTATTTCGATAGTACGGATTCGGAGGTCCCACGGGTCTGAAAAATATATAAAATGATTATAATTCAGCTCAGTCCAATTCCAAATTGTTTATTTCCCATAAACCTTCATGAGTACTTATGAGACAACGAGCTAAGTGCACCAATTTGAATTCCAATTGGTTGTTTTGTATGAAGATGAGTTGGCAAGAAACTCAACGGCCACTTTCTTAAATAATTGGCGGCGGCAATGTACAAGACCAGCATTAGCTGTTTACAAACAAATTAAATTCTATTTTAGGACCAAACATCCACAGAACTAAACATCAGAACTATCTTAACTTTCATCATTACCATAATATTATTCATCGTCAACCTAGATCAAAAACACGTGGGAGGGATTTGCCTTAAAAGCGTTTTATTGTTTTTCCCTTTGTGGGTTTCGTAGGTTCACAGACCAGAAAGCTTATACTAGCGCAATGAGTCATGTTTTATATTAACATGAACGTTCTATTTCCCGTTCTTAGATTTTAACGTCCTTTGTGCAGTATGGAAGTAAGGTATTTAGCTCTCAATAAATCATAAAGTATCATTTAATTACTAGCTGTTGCTCACAACTTCATTTGAGGTCCAGTATGAAAAGATGCCTATGTCCTTTTTCAGATCCCATGTGCCAAATTTCTTCCAATTCCGTTCAGCCCTTTTAGCGTGAAAGTGTAACAAACAAACAAACTCACTTTCGCATTCATAATATTAGTTACGATTAATCCACTAGCATAGTCCAAAACCGTTTAACAAAATAAGTATGGAGTTCCTTGTTAATTCTTCTTCATACAATACTATCAGTGGAACGGGCTATAGAATCAATTCTATTTTCTTGTAAATTCTGACGTTGAACGGTATCTTTTAACTTATTAGTTTTATTGACTGTAAAGTCATCGGCCATATTTTATGTCGTAATTACAGACCAAACGAATGCTTACCTTCCAACATTGTTGACCGCTACTCTTTGTGGTATATTAGCCGATGCTGCCACACTTTGGGGTACGTTGTTACTTGCTGCGTATTCTCCTATGTTCATTGATTGTCCTGAAATATTAATTACTCATTAGAAACCTTATCCATACCTTGAGGAATGTCTTTGATAGCCAACGTAATACTGCAGTTTTTTTTTGTTTGCATTGTCTTTCAATTGATCTGCAACCAAAGCCATTTATTCGGAATGACACAGAACGATCTATAACCGGATTCACATTAACACATTCTCGTACTCAGGACTAGTTTAGTAGGTAAGACTGCGTTTAAAGACTTTCTGACTTGGAAGAAATTAATGTTATGCAAGCTAATAACAGTTAATCTATAGATAGGTCTGTAGTCCTTACCTGGAGGCATGCCGAGTCCCCAAGCCTTGATATCGTTAGCATCACCCAGAGTCGGCTTGAAGTTAGATATCGCATTGCGATGGATGTCACCTATGATGTAACTGTGGAAAACAATGAAATTGTTATTATGTATGGCCAATTCATCATCTTTCTTTTTTATCTTGGTACCCTTTTTCAATGGTTGACCTTTTTTTTTCTCTCTACAATGAATTCCCTACGTCTGGGAGGAACGGAGGGTTATGTCGGACTCTTACCGACTAAAACCCACCGTTCAGTCCGGTACCATGAGTCGGAGGTCTGGATGATACTAGTACATTCATCGCACCTCCAATGGATGACCTATGTGAACAGTCTTCTTTGTTTCATCTAGAGTATGTTTGCAGCAGTTTGTAATGAAATAAGCGTAGGTTTTATCTGGGTAGATACATATTATTTATTCCCTTTCTCAGTAGTAAAAAATTATGAGTTTGGTCTATTGGCGATTGCTCAATTAAAATATATTTAGCCCCCTAGTTCTCAGGGTGCTCACACCTTCAACTTTCACTCAATAATTACGATGTATCGAAGTGTGATGTGTGTGTAAATGCTATATTAATGACCAAAAGAAACGGTGATGTTTAATTTTATTGAATTTCTACAAAAGGTATTTTAATAGTAATTGGAGAAATGTTGATCGATTTTATTCATCTTAAGTTAATTGATTTACAAAATATAAAATACAACTTTCCTATTAGCAAAAATATGAATATGCCATAAAAAAGATAAATTTATTTTTTGACCCCATTGCCATTGATTGGTAAAAAATTCGAATAAATAAAATCTGCATTTGAAAATTCTCTTGAATTCGTTCTTAAATCTAAGTTGAGCTTTTTGATAGGTATTAGCGACTAAAAAGTGTAGAAGTAACGTCATAGATACTTACTCAGTGCCAAGTGGGGCCCCAGAAAGAGGCCAGTTTTCATTATCATAATGTTCCGAAGAAGGTGGTGGACCCTGACTATGAGGTCGCACCACCACTGTAGGTGGATGCGATGCATGGCCTGCGTATGCTGATTGATGGCCATGTGGATTCTAGAATACAAAACAGTGTTTGTTTAATTATAAGGGATAATTACAAACAGTAAAGAAAATAGAGATGAAGGGATCGACAATGGAGAGAAGAATTTTGTAGTTTATGATTGAGTCATTTCTCCGGGGGTGATCATAATTATGTTTTGTTTGAGGACATTCAACCTCATTAAGGGCTTCGTTATTAATAATCGTACGTATCAGTTCGAATTACATTATCAAGGTACCTTTGACAATTTGTGTAGATTATCATAATACCTATGTAATTATCGTGGGGAAGGCTTGGGTCAGACTCGCACAGACCTGAGGGGCAATTCTCGAAATTTTAAGCACGTTTAAAGTCTGATCTCAGTCTCAATCTGTCAAAAGTATCTCTAATTTCCCAAAATTTTTGACATTGATTGTTGCTGAGATGAGACTGTGACTAGATTTTGAACATTTTTAATTACGAGAATTTGCCCTGTAAGCATAGCAGTAAAGGTGGAGGTCTATACTAAGCAGTGGGTGGAACTAGTCTGCACTTACTATGATAATCATCATAGTAAGTGCAGATTTCAAGGTCATGTTCAGGGCGTTGTCAGCATAATACTGGCTGAGACCTGAGAGGGCGGTGGCCCTGTCTACTGCACACGTGAGGACTTGGCCGCGTTAGCGAATGGTACCCGCGTTGCTGAATTTTGGACCAAACATATTTAAAAAACTATGTTTATTTTTTTCTATTTTTGCCATCGTTACGCTAAGAAGGTCATATATTACGTTGCATAATTTGTCGTTTCTCATGACTTTTGAAGCTAGGTGATTTTTAAGAAAGGATAGTGTAAAATGTGCAAGTTGCTCGAGTTCAAATTAATTTCCATTCACAGTGCTTTGACCGCAAACTGTTGCGTGTCAGTGTAGGTTAAGTTTGAATTGGTTAGAAGTACCTCGTAATTTGTAACTAATAAGTTGAACAAGTTAGTAAATTAGAATGATGACTATATTAAAGTTATTTTTCTGATGCGAAGACATGTCTTCTGGATATTTAATTTAAAACTTAAAACTGTTGATTATATACTAATTGAATGAATTAAATGCTTAACAGAGTCATCATTCTCCTACCCTTATTCCAATTTATTTGGGGTCAGCGCAACCTGTTTTTTTCTTCCGTGCTTTTTTATTAATCGTCATCTCGCTAGTCATCCACTTTCTAACCATATCATCATTCACACAGTCCATCCATCCTTTCTTTGGTCTTTCCCTACTCTTATAGCCACTTATGTTCAAAACTTTCCCCATGACATTTTCCTCATTCGTCCGTATCATGCGTAACAGAATGTGTATTGATAAAAATTATTGCTCAAAAATGTTTGGCTGATGATGATTGAAGAGAAGTTTTACCTATGCATTGACTCTTTGGAGAGTTTAAAGATAGGTACTACTGAATACTTTCAATCGTTGAATTGTAGCAATACAGACATAATTGGCGTTATCGCGAAAACGAAACACAATGTGCACGCAATTTTTGATTGTCACGATAAAAAGTATGATCATGCATGAATTTACGTAAAAAAACGCGGTAAAATCATTCGGTGCATATTAATTGTAATTGATTTAGGATTCAGATAGTAAGCAGTGTGGTATTTTATTACTGTTGAAGAATAAAATTAAGTTTTAGGATGACAGTAAATCAAATTCAGTGACTAATATGCGGAAGAAAACCGGAAGGTATTATTTAAATAAAAGCAAATAGGAAAACATTAAATACGATGAAGACAAAAGAACGAAGTTGGAAAATATGAAGCATCATTTAAAACGAAACAACGATAAGCCACTCATGTAAATTAATAAAGAGCAAGTAACTGAAATTATCAAATCAGCAAGTAAGTGTTTAGTACTGAAACACAAATTATAAAACAGCGGATATTAATACAGATAAGAAATCACATAACAAAAACAAACCTTGTGATGATGAGTAATCAAATGATGATGATGATGGTACTTCGTCGTGTGATAACTCTGATGATACCAAGAGCAAAGCTTGAAGATATGGCTCAAGGCAGGGAACAAGAACAACAAAAATTTCAAGAACATTTTCTTGGCTGTCGTCACTCCCGTGATCAAAGGTAGCACGAAGACTAATTTTAAGGCTATGAGTTTGACGACTAAGATGATTGCTATGGCCGCTGTTATTAGTTTTTTCTTAATGTATTTTTCTGTGAAAAAAGAAATGGTTTTAGTATGTTAGGCTTTCAAATATCAAATAAACTTTATTAATGATGAAAGAAAGTAAAGGTAAAACAAATTGGGATGATGTCAGAAATCTGATCCATTAGTGAATCAATAGTGTTGAGACGTTCTACTCGTATATTTTGTTATTAGCTTCAAATTCTGCATTTGTATCGACTCAATTGGGTTTATACTTAGGGGATATAATAAGACTCAGTGAAATAACTTACTTATTTTCTTAAAAAACAATCTCCCCACGCCATTATTTTCCTGTGGTTCCAGATCTATGTGCACTAATGCGCCAGTCTTTGTCAGTGCCCTAGGAGACACCCTCAGCGTAGCTCCTTGGAAGAACATCTCTGGTAACGTCAGTTTCATGTCGTGAGTTACTAGGAATTTGACGCTCTTGTCGTAGAGAGCGTCTGTTATTTCTTCTAATGGAGATTCTGTAACAAAATGATTAGTTAAAGTATTATTTAATTTTGTTGATTGGTTCTAGAAAATTAAAACAAAAACAATATTGAGCAATTTGTTTTATTTACACAAAAATATCGTGCTATGTAAATTTATAATAGGCCGCAGGAATCCTCTGGTTGCGGGAAATGCAAAACCAGTCAACAAGTCAAAGTGGCGGTGCTTGGGGGAGGCCTATGTCCAGCAGTGGACGTCTTTCGGCTGAAATGATGATGATCATGGTGTGAAAGTGACTCAGACCTGTGTATAGCATAAGACTATTCTTATAACAACTTATTTTGAAAACAAACTGGTGTAAATGTCTTTTGATACAATTTTCATAAAATAATATAAAAGCAGTAAATCATTTCATGCAGACAAAAAAAATGTCAGAAATATTGCGCTAGATGTATCCAATACTCGATTTGTTCCAACTATATATATTTCACAAGTCTGCACCCAAAGTGAAGTTCATTGTCGTGAGAACAGTAACTTATAAACAGTAGTTTCTGTTAATGAAGCTGTTCATACATCACCGTCACATAAGCAAAGAACTACTTATTCAAATTGTAGAGGTTACAAGACACTTACAATGTATAGAAAACCAAGTTTCATAACATAATGTCTTCCCATACATGTCTCATTTCTCGATCAAACTTTTCCTAGTCTTCACAATAGTATTCATTTGTTTCTCGACGTTATGATACAATATCAATTTCCCCGAGTGTTTTAATTTCTCCTGTATTGTGAGCTTCGATACTTTCTTATGGTATGCTTCACGGTCTAGATTTGCAGTCGATTAGGGACTAGATACATTAATACGTGACTGACAAAGATTGTCTTGACTTTGCTTAAGACGGTTGTTGGTCACAATCTCATCTCAGTGAAAATCAATGCCAAAAAAAGCGTTTAAAAATGTAAGTAAACTAGTGGTTATTTTTGATACATTAAAATTTAGATTAGAATGCAACCTATTATAAACTCAATTTTAAGTTGTCAAAAATAACGATAGTTTATCTACATTTTTGAAAATTATATTATTGTTTAGATTATATTATATTAGAGGGACCCGTGGCTAAATAATAACATCCGCAAAGGTTGATCGATCAGGTTAAGCTACGCTTGCCGCGGCTGGTCTGTGGATGACCGTCTTTACATACCGTGACCCCTCCGTGCCTCGGTAAGCACGTTAAGCCTTTGCTCCCTGTCGTTCGAGGATCTTTGACAGTCGTTACGGGTAGTCAGAAGCCCGAAAGTCTGACAAACAGTCTTACCAAGGGGTATCGTATTACCCAGTAACTGGGTTGTGGAGGTCAGATAGGCAGTGGCTCCATGTAAAACATAGTTGGGAAAAGGCTTGGCAAATGATGATTTAGATTATCGCATTCTTAAATATACGGGTCGTGCACGTCAGATATTTTCTTTCTTTCCTCAATAGACTTGTTGATATTCTGTCAGGCTTTGATGGAAGATCATGTGTTTCAACATAATCTGCTTTATTTAGGTACTTAGCTTATTAATCTAAATTTGCATAGTCAAGTAATAGAAAGCAAAGCTCTATGCTAAATTTATTACAACTGTCGTCTATCTAAGCCAGCCCTTCTTTTGTTATTACTCCATTTTCATTATCGTGTACAACTTTCCCAGCTAAGATATCTAGTAATAAAACCAGAACGAATAATTCCTCCTGCAGATGCAATGTCCTAACCCACTGTTATAATGAACTCTAAAGGCTCCTTCAAACAAGCGCGACACGCGTTAAAATCGCGCGCGACACAAAGGCACCGCAAGTCGCGCAACGGGCGGTGGTTTTGTGTCGCGCGTGACTATATCGCATGTCGCGCCTGTTTGTAGGAGCCTTAATACTTCCTAAAGGGGATTGAAGATTTATCCAATACCTACAACCGCGGGTTTTGTTTTTTTTTTTCAATATGTCAGTTACGCATCAAACCTGTATAAATCGGTAGCTGACCTCAATGCAAACAGAAATCTAATAAGACACAACCCTGTAGTGTCTCATTTCCGAGATATTAACGTTCAATGTTGATAACGTGACTTCCATATTTTTTTAACTTGCGTTGGTACATCTTGTTGTATAGATGTTTGATATAGTCACACTAGATGCTTAAAAATTTTTAATCCATACTTTTTGACCTTGCACGAAAATGAACGTTAAAATCTCGGGAAACGACACAAAAAAAATGGCCCGACAGCACATAAGCTACGGACTTTCAAACCCCTTTTCTCACAGATTCCATAACATCTCCATTCTTATATACGGTGTTTCTCTCATTCACCTTTACTGGATGGGTGAACGGTGAAAGGTGAACGCGGTTTTAACAAGAACCGGAAAATGCATAATCATTGGCTATTTAACGGCAAGCATGAAAGTTAATGCAATTAACATCAATTTATTAAATCTTCGCAACTTTTATACTTGCTTAGCTATTTAAGAGACAGCCGTGAAACGATGCTTATTAATTTGTTCATTGTTGGGCAAAATACAAAGTTTGCACTTAACATTCACGTCATTTTTAGCATATAATTTACCTCAATTTACAATTCGTTGGTGTTACAAATAGAGTTTTCACTTCTCATGCTCTAAAAGTTCGTCTTTATGATAACATAAAGACGAACTTACGCATAAGCGTAGGCGACATAAAGTCGCTTTTTATGCTCTAGTGCATAAAGTTTTTTTTTTCTAAGACTAAGATAACCAGGCCCAACAGCCACACGCACAATAAAATGTCGTTTTTTCATTTGCTTTAATTTGTATCACTTACGTGTTTTCTATCGTAAATTTAATAAAACCAGATAAAATAGTTGTCATTTATTATTTAAAAACGCAAAGAAACGTTTTTATGACTTGCCAGTATAAAGTACCCAAGTCGAATGATACGAGTTGAATATTAAAAAAAAAACTTTTTAAAAGTTTCATGGCTTGAATTAGCTCTTCTTTTCTTCAATTTTGCAACATTTTTGAACAGTGAAAATACTATTATATACTTTACGCCTGTTTCATTTTCTCGCAATCAAATTGAAGAGCAGGCTGTAAAACTCGGGCATAAACAAGCCATTTTATCTCTCGACTTAACTATCGACTAGTTGTACAATCTGCTATTTATAAATAGGGTATATAAATCCAGGGGGGGGGGGGGTACATTGGTTCAGTGTTAGACACCTGTCCTACCGCGTCGACGGGAGAGCGACTAGCTATCAATGTATATGTCGTTCAAGAAACGTACAAAAGATTGCAGGTCCCGTGTAAGTAAAAGAGATATAACATATTATTAATAGCTGATCGCTGAATGTTGACAAACACACCGCCGCGTCTGCGAGTACTCGTCTATCGCAGCAACAAGAGCTATCAAAGAGAGTATTTGCTTAGCGACGCTCGCTTGGTGGGCAGAACACTCAATGCGGGACCCAGATTTGAAAATTTAACACGCCTTCACCTAACTCTAAATTATCGTTCTCACGAACATTATCGTCACTTGATACTGGCAGATCGTTATCTCTACAGTAGATACGCATATCAGCGAGTAATCGCTCGTCGCCATCGCGCACTCGCTGCTCGTTGCTTGCCAACTCGTTTTTGCTAGCTCGTCAAAATCCGGCAGTGCAGCGGGGGTGGGACAGATGTCTTAATAGTATATCGTGGAATTAATAAGTTTCATGAAAAAGTGACAATCGTACCTACTCTTTGTTTTGTTTTAAATTGAATTTTTCATAAAATGTTTGATTTGCCCGTCTCAGAAATCAGTAAATGATCAAATGTGAACAGTCCCTCAGTTTCTCTCACGCCAGTTTTCCATAACAAAATACTATCATGTGTATGTAATTGTGTTGTTACGCATAATAAATTTGACACGATAGAGTGTAATCCGACTTTAATAGCCTGTAATTTGTCTGTCTCGTGTTTTTTGGCTTTTTATTCCATTTATTTGTTAGCGTAGTGTGGGACGACCCCCAGCTAGATAGACGGACGACTAAAGAAGGTGGCTGGGGTGAACTGGATGCGGCAGGCAGAGAACAGGTGGATAAGACAGAGATTAAAACAGAATCCGAACTAGCAAGGGATCGAGGGGGGGGTTCAGGTGATCAGACCGGAATACCTCGTTGTTTGGCGCAGTCTGGGAGAGGATTATATCCAGCAGTGGACTGCGATAATCTGAGTTGATTGATTGATTGATTTGTGTTTGTGCGGTGTGGTCTTCACAAGGCTTTTGTAACAAAAGTATGAAATGACATGTGTCGCGAGCATTCACAGATATTGAGACCATAATGACCAGCGGACACAGGCTGTGGATAGGTAAGAGTATAACTGCATACAAAATTGAAAATAACATTTTTGTAGAAGACATCAGCTTAGAACAATACGAGATTGATCTAGTAGTTTTTGCCATAAGGTGATGGAGCATGATTTAAAAACTCAAAACATAATTCTTTATATAGTTTTCTACAGCTTAACATGGGCGATCTGGACACAGCCTTTGGGGCATTGACCTTTTTTTTTTTAGAACGTTGCCACACACTAGTAATTTATCCTGTATTGTGAGTGCGTTTACAAACATTTAAAGTCACACACAAACAGCCAGACCCAGAACAACCACATGTAGGTCATACAAATATTTGTTACGTGCGGAAATCGAACCCGCGATACGCAGCGCAGCAGTCAATCGCTTAACCACTGCGCCAAGCGTGCCTTCGATAAGATAGGTGATTGACACCTATTCTCAATCATGCACAACCCTACAAAATACTGTATCACTAGCAATCCGAACCTGAACCTGTTCAAATGCAAAATACATCGTATTCTTGCAACAAAATACATGCAATTTGTGGCTTTCTTCTGTAACCGCAGCATCTATTTAGTTTACAGGTGTTTGTCAGTCGCCATGACAAGTGACGGACCCTTTGTGGTTGACCACAGAACAAGTGCTACGCTTCATGGGCTACTGACCTAGTGGGGAATAGGCTTTTGTACATACAGTACAGGTAGGAAGGTGGATACCTACCATATTTATTTTATGATCAATGGTCTATGGTCTATGCAAATACCTACAAAATGTTTAATAAAAAAAAACGTCTTTTCATCCATTGCAAATGCTTGTTTCAGTATTTGCATTTATTGAAATAGTGAGATCAGCAATTTTTTTTGAAACAGCTGATCCCAAGCTATTGCTGTACCACTGCTGGAAAAGTCCCTCCTCATACAGCTCTCCTCATACAGAGCAGGCATACGCATTGGTTACAACGCTTGTTCAAGGTGAGTTAGCTATTTCAGACTTTCATTAATCACTAGTGCCCTGCGGTTTCACCCGCCCAAGTGTCTCTATACCAAATTTCATCTAAATCGGTTCAGCGGTTTAAGCGTGAAGAGGTAACAGAGACAGACACACTTTCGCATTTATAATATTATTAGTATGGATAAGTCCTGATTTCTTCACGATGTTTTCCTTCACCTATGTTAGTTACGTCCAACATAAGCTAAGAAAGAACCAAATATGAATTGAAAAACTCACATTGGTACTTGCCCTGATTTAAACCCAAAACTTCGTGCATGACAGGCGAGGCTTTGGCGACTGCACCACCACGACATTGTTACTTAGCAATGTCGTGATGGTGCAGTCGTCAAACTCGTCAAAGTCTTTCTACTTAAAACTAGCTAAACAAAAATTGGAAATTACTGTAAATTTAAACAAATTAACAAAAGTTTAACCTTGTAGACAGATTGTTGGTAGCTCGCTAGTCAGAAGCTTTACATAATTTTAAAAGATATTTTGACGTAACTGACAAATGGCGCATCGCGGCAACAAAGAAGGTTCAAAAGAGCGATGCGTTAGAATTTGGTGGTCGTTGAAACAATGACCACCAAAATTAAAGTTATTTTGCCGGGTCGGTCAATAGGAAAAAAAATTTTTGAGCTCTTTTTTAACATCATCATCTACCTAGCCTTTTCCCAACTGTGTTGGGGTCAGCTTCCAGTCTAACCGAATGAGCTGAATACCAGTATTTTACAAGGAGCGACTGCCTATCTGACCACTACAACACAATTACTAGATTACGATACCCCTTGGTAAGACGTTGAGCTCTGTTTTAACACGATAGTATTTTATTTTTATGAATTATTTTTGAATGTCTTTTCTTTGAACATTTGATAATACATAAAATTTTGTGGCATTTCTGGCTTGTAATATGCACAAATACGCCTAACTATGCGACAAAAACTGAGCGTTTACGGTGACCAATTTTTGGATTTGGAAAACATACACTATCATTTGAATACGCAACATGACCCAAGGTCTCGAACAAAGAAAGACCATCTTCACCATTCAACTTGTCCATGACATGTGGTAATTTATTACGTCAAATAAGTAGTACTGTTAACTGGTGAAAGTATTGGGAAGTTCCATTCAGAAAGTCACTTGTTTTTCTATATCTCATGCAGGAAAAAGTAGTACATTAATAATAGTGACTAATTAGAAAGAAAGAAAGAAAATACGTTTATTTGCGGCAAACAAACGGCGGCAATTACTAAAGTAAATCTGAAGTGGCAGTGAACAACAAAAAAAATAAACAACAAAAAAAGACCTTTGCGAGGTCAAAAAGGCTCCTATCTTAGTAAAAATTAGCAAAATTTAAACATTGAACATTTATACATTGCAGCTCTGGTATTCTGACAGGGCCCGCTTTGATACCACGGAGACATCTGCGGACATCTATAAAAGCCACCAGTGGACCAACAAAGAAGAAAATAAAGCAATAAAATATAATTTGTTCCTAATCAAAAAATAATAATAATAATAGCATCTTTACGCTAAAACAAAAAAAGCAAACTGACCTATAAATTGTTGATATTCTCTAAGATAACAATCATTCCTCGAAGTACCGTTGAATTTCTACAACGGTCAAAATATTACCATAACATTTGTTTCAAATCATTTCCGATATTCTCAGCGAAATACAGACACCGATTTCGATCCATTCTTAGCTCATAGAAATTGCAACACCTAAAAAGAACATTAGAACATAGCTAACTTTTTCTACAAACGCGACTCATGCCACCATCGTAACAATGTTATAACAACAGTTACACAATCAAATGTAACCCTTATTTCACATGCAATAAGAATTACAACAACCGTAAACACTTTGCCGCCGGACACGAAGAAACGATTTGAGGAGAAGCCATTCGATTGCAAACCTTATTTTCTAAGAAATAGGAGTAGAATACAGTTAACACTGTATTTATTAGTCTATTTTGCTTTCACTGAGGAATGCAAAATGCTTTCGAAATCACGTTTGCGATGAATTAATTCGCAGATGGTCGATGGTAAAAAAATGAAAGTGGGAAAAAAAATGTGGTAATTTAATTATACTCATGGTATAATATAATATAATATAATATGGAGTTAATATTTTGTCAATATGATGTAATGCCAAGCATTGTGATGACACATAACATTTAGCGAACAATGACAAAGATTCACCGTAGTGAGAAGAAGGCGGAACCAAAAAGAAAATTCGTGTGTTGACAACATTTAAAAATATTTGTTTAGAGATTCGTGGTTTACTGCATGATCAGCCTCTTGTTAACTTAATCCGTCTTATAATGAACACAGACGATAGAGGAGAAGATTATGAAACAAATACGCAGCACAAAAAGTTGTCAGCATAAAAACTGACTATAAAAACTATATCCTAGTTATGAAAATGATAATGACAGTTTCGAATTTGACCTGCAACTGGAAAACAACCAGAACTTAACGTCAACAAACCTTCGAGAGAATCGTGGCCAAGGTTGACAGCTAAGTTCTAAGTTCTATACACATTTTGTAAATAACAATCTTGTTACTAAATCTTTATCATCTGCATTCTACAGATAGATCGTATCTTATTTTACAAGTTACTCTTTTCAATACACGTCCAGTTCTACAGTTTCCTGTATCTCTTCTGTATATTCTATAAATTGAAGGTAGCTTGAACTTTTCGTAATCATCATCTATCTCATTGCCTTGACCTTATGGCAAGTCAAGTGTCCACGTGCCACCACTTTCGTTGGCATCCAGCCACGTTGCCACGGTCGGTGGCACATGCATGGCACTTCTTTCTGAGATGTATGGCACACATACCCACTCACGTTGTTGTCAGGTTTGCACCGCAATGGGTAATTGCTTGTTTGAATTGTTACCATTATTAAAGAAATGGTATGTGTGTTGGATTAGATGGCTATTATTATTTGTAATAGCAGTGTTGGCTGTAACAGTACCTTTAATTCTAGATAATCTTAGCTTATACAAAGTATAAACAGTATTTTTATTCAAGGTTCGGCCCAAGTTTATAAAGAATTTGCTATATTTCCTATGAAACTTACTTTTTTGATAAAGATTGATGCATATCCCAAATGCCTATTCAGTCATTTCAACAGTTTAATGTATGTACACCCGACGACATAATATATAAAATAAAAATGTCAATCTTTATATTTTCAGTTTTAGCTGACCTTGTATTGCTGGAATAGTATAGCTAGAAATGTCATCGTGCGCATTTTGTGTGTATTTAAATTGAAAATCCCATAATGCTTTGTTTTTATTGCTATTTGTTCCTTTGTTTTTATTTAGTGGCATTGTTGGCTATTGTCAAAAATATGGGAGGTATAGCAACATTTTTGGTGGAATTCTGTAACCAATTATACTTATAGTAGGTAAATCTTTAAACTCTGCAGAATTTCAGATTGAAGATGCTTCTGTATAGTTACAATTCTAATGACGTCAGAAAGCTCTCTCCACTCTAATGTATTTGACAATTATGATAATACAAGAATTGAGTATTATTCAATACTGCTTTTCTTTTTAAGACCTGTATTTTGGTCTGACACTCTCAATTTTCATAAAATCAGCATAAAAGATATCGCTACAGTAAATGGTGCGATTATTTTAATTCACGTCTTCAAGATCAAGGCTTTATGTAACGATGTCATTGACACCATCGCAATGTTAGAGACGGAAACAGAAAGTTCAAGTACTGGGGTGATTGGACACTTTACTAAGAATACTATTACATTCGTACAAAAATACGATAATATTATATTAGTAGTGTTATTTGTATAGAGAGTCTGCTTACTCCAATTTTATTTGCCTCGTCATACAGTCTAACAAGATGAGGTTTGAGTTAACTTTCATTATTATAAGAATACAATAGTGCCAAATCTGTTTTTCCAAACTAAACTAAATTTAACTTCAGAGCATCTTTTTCTTTATATTTCATTAAGAAAAGGACAGAAGATAAATTTTAATTTAGTCCTGTCAAATTAATCAGCGCCTGACACTACTCCAGTACTACAAGTTTAGACGTGATTAAAAACTTGCCCGTTAAAATTAGGTCAATTTACGTCAGGCGCTGATTAATTTCACACTCAATTCTGTGGAATCAGCACTAATAATTCACTTACATGAGAATATTAAAATACTAAACATAAGTCCTCAAAAAGGTGACTGGTGACCTCAAAAAGGTGGCTGGGACAGACTGATTGCGGAAGGCGGAGGACAAGGTGTTGTGGTGCAGCATGGGATAGGCCTATATCTAGCAGTGGACTGCGATAACCTGAGTTGATTGAAAGACAAGTCAATAGTGTTCAATAGTGTCAAATGCGTTGGTACATCAGTCATTATGTCCTTATCCATGGGGTTGGCGCAGCATGTCGCTTTCCATAGGTTCATGTCTGTCATCATCTTCGAACCATCAGGATCATATTATATTAAAACCACTTCACCACGTTTTATTCATCGACATCATCATCTTTTTGATCTTAGAACACTTCTGAGGCACTGCACAGTGAAGCATTATTTTTTAACAAAATCTTCGTTCTATTCCAGGAATTTCTCTTGCATCGTATTTCTACATACAAATTGAATATGTGTAAATTCATAAACAAAGTATCTGTAGCGCATAAAAATATTTTGTTTCGTACGGAAGTCAAACCCACGACACGTAGTACCAAATAATGGTCCAAACGTAGCACAGATGATGTGTCACTAGGTACAGCCGATCGATTCTGTAAAAATCTCACCGTTAAAACTTAGGTGAAGTGAGTTGGTTTTTGCTAGGAATTGAAACAGCTCACTCCACGCTCATTTCACCTAAGTTTTACGGTGAGATTTTTACAGAATAGCACCGTAGTACGTGACAGTTTGCTACGTTTCGTGTAAAATATTGAAGAGCGCAAAAAAGCTATGAAACCTTACCACAAACATTGAAAATACCAATAGAAAAACTCCATTTTTTTTCCTGCAGGACTTAGGCTTTTTTATTGCTGAATGGTCCTGCTCCTGACCTCGATCACGCCTAATGGGAAGCGATGGATGAGGTCTTTGATGGAACGGGCGTGGTCTATAAGGCTTCAGTGTTTCAAAACAAAATTATACAGTACCTATTTTCTCAAATCACAAATTACTTCAAAGCCAACAAAGCGCACTAAAATACACAATCTAAACAACTTTTAACCAATCAAAATACATAAAATGTTACCTAAAAACCGGAACGAAAATATGGCGAACCAGTTTACACTCTAGATCATTTTGTTCCCGGCCAGAGTTCAAGATAAACTAGCCAACAATGAACCTGACTACTAGATGGGACATGAATTGCTCATTGTTTGAATAAACAAATGCGTTTTCACCTTGAATACCTATGGATTTCCTCAAGTCTCAATGATTTCTGCAATATGTCCGTATGTTACTTAGAGAAATCTTTATTTATGTTGGTACTGTGTTCTGATGTGCTGCTGCTGTATTCATTTTGTTCAGTGTTGGAAGTATTTAAATAATAATAATGATTGATTTATTTCAGAGTCCATAGATTCAAACTCATACATTAAAATTACTTATAAAATATAATATTAAATTCAAAACAGATAAAAACCCAGAATAAAATTGTGATCAATTAAAAATAATAAGTAATTAAAATTTGTCAAAAAAATAAAATTATAAAAATGTAATACTTTAAATACAAAGAATAAAAAAAGAATTTGATGTGTTCAAAATTTCCTTGGTCTAATTGTATTTGTGTGTTTGTTTTGGGCGGTCTGTGTATACGCAGTGGGGATTTTATTGATCTGCCCTATTTGACTCGTCAATCTACATATATGTGGTTCTATTATAGGTTATATATTCATAATCTACCACACTAATATTATAAAGGCGAAAGTTTGTGAGTGTGTATGTGTGTGTTTATATGTTTGTTACTTCTTCACGCTCAAACGGCTGGACCAATTATGATAAAACTTGGTATGGAGGTAGCTGACACCCTGGATATACCTACATATAGGCTACTTTTTATTTTACACTAAGGGATGATTCTCATTAGAGCGGGCCGTGCCCGGGGCGGGCCGAGGCCGGGGCGGGGACGGGCCGGAGCCCGTCCGTGCTGCACGATTTATATTACGATTTTATATTGCATTACGACGGACGTGGAGGGGACGGGGCGGGACCGTGCAACAACCGTGGCGTCGAGCGGGCCCGGACGGAACACGGAACATGCACTGTGTAATATAAATTGCTTCATACAAAATGTATGCAACGTTTCAAATCCGTGCCCCGTCCGGGCCACGTACACGGCCCGCCCCGGGCACGGCCCGCTCTAATGAGAATCATCCCTTATGCGGGTGAAACCACGGAGCGCAGCTAGTATATAATATAACTAGCTGCGCCCCGCGGTTTCACCCGCATAAGTTTCGATCCCGTGGGAATATCGGGATAAAAAGTTTTTGACAATTCAAAAGTGCCTGTAAGTGGTTTAATTGAAATAAATGCTTTGAGTTTGAGTTTGACCTACCGGGGAAGGTATTGGGTTGCGAGGAGCTTTTGATACTAATCAGGGCCCGAATTCACTATGATCTTAACTTAACGATTCCTTACCGAAACCATGTCAATTCTTTAGCTAATACCGCCAGTTCATTGTGTCATAGAGAATTATGGTCCAGGTCTGATTGTGGACAATGTTTCGAATGCCAATACCTATATTATCGTAAGCTAAGTTTTCACAGTTATTTATGTATTCTCTGTAGATAGCGAGATTACTCTATTCTCTGGACATGTATTTGCCTTAAAAATGTGTGTATATCTTCGATTTACTGCAGAAATCTCGATGTTTTAACACGTCGCACCCGTGCGAATCAGGAGCAGATCACCAGTTTATTATAACTAAGTTAAGCTCGTGTTCTTTCACGTAAATGCACATCAAATTACTTTATCTGTAATAATATTGTTGCCTATAATTTGACGTCAAACGACAAAAAAGTGGTTGCTACTGCTATATTATGTTCTTGATACTTATAATTAGTTACATCTCTAACATTGTTAAGTCACTAAGTGATTTCATATCATAACTATGTTATAATATAAAGCAACGAAGGCATTATATCATTCGAAATTGCTCAGTTAATGAAAGATGAAATCAACTCTATAACAAAATAAACTTAATATTCATTATATACAACTAAAAATATAAAGTAAGAGGTGTGAGATATAAAATTATGTAATATTTTATGACTAGTTGGAAGTCAAATTAGTAGCGCTTAAAATAACTTGATTGTAGCCAATATTTGCTTATATTGAAAAAGTCCAACGTTTGTTTCGTAACGTTATCTAGATTATTTGTACTCCTGATAACTATTCTGTTTCGCGATATCTAAGTAAATTGTACTTGAATACTGTTTCCTAAATTTTGCAGGTTTTAATGAAGAAAATATTTCAGGAAAAACGCTTCTTACTTTTTGTTGTCAAAATCATGAAGCGTGAGAAACACGAACAATAATTACATATATCAAATTAATAAGTTTTGTATGGTTATTAAAATGTATGGTAGGTACTGCTGTTAGTAAGCAGGTCGAGGTCGGACTTAAAAACACTCAAATTACATACCGAGTCAAAAAAATTAAAACCAAACATGAAAATAATATCACTGCAAGAGAACTTGTTAATCCACTTCGTAATTATAATACTGTTAAATAAAAACATGTGCAAAAAGTTATCAGTACAAAAGCTCATAACATTGACCAGACTTTATCAAACAAAAAATGCGCTTACCCGGTTCACTATCTTCGATTTCGTTTTCTTCATCCAAGTACCTCTCCTTGTCTTCATCATTCTCGTTTCCAGTGAGGTAGATAGCATTAGCTTCCTTACTATACTTGTTGATATCCACACTATTCTTCTTAAAACACACTCCACTAGACACTTCCATATCACCATTCATCCCCAACCTATCATCTAGGTAAGAATAAACATTCTTCTGTAAACAACTCACTGACGGGGACGCCGTACACTTATTCAAAATATTGTCCCACAACACATTACCAGTCCGAAATGTACCATTTTGGTAAACGTCACTAAAATATCTACCAGACACACTCTCGATAATCTTCATTCGTTTCGCTATATCGTCATTGTCACTGCACTGAATCTGTTTAGCACTAACTAATATTATAAGTAAAAACTTGGCTATAGTGTCGATTTCCATTTTGTTCTTATTTCTTTCTTCATATCGTTCCGCCATTGTCAGATCATCACTGGTTTCTATCTATTTATCACAGATAGTTTTATTTTGCACACACGTTTGGTCTCGTGGTATATCCGCGTGCGTCTATGTGAAATGATTCCATTCTCTTGAAGGTTTGTGTATTGTAATTTTGGAAAGTATGGTCATCAGTCTCTTGTTGACAGGTTAGAGTATTATCTGCTGTGTTGATCCGGATATATCTTGATATTTCATCTGCAACAAGAAAATTATATCAGTTGACAATGTGTGACTGACATGTTAACTTGCCGAAAAATAAAAACAGAGGTTCCAATATTTTTTACTGTTCTTTAGTGGTATGTCGAATGATTTTTAGTAAAATTGATGCGTACGAATTAAGCGATGCTTAATTAAACATCTTACCCAAAATAAAAAGATCACGAGATCAAACGATTCAAAACCATTTTGGCGATTAGTACATATATTTAAAAAAATGCCAGTCATGGCAACCAAGCTAAAAGATAATAGGTACACACTATTAAATAAAAAGTTCAAATTGATTGACCAACCTTGATTTTAAAAATTGAAAGCTTTTATGTATAATGTTTCTATTTTTGACAATGTTTATAATTCTACTAGTGTTGATCAAGATTCGTATTTCGGGTACTCATAAGTTAAATGTACTTTAAATTCACACCACACTTTCGAAAGCAGTCGGACTGTAGAAGTACTAAAGTGAAAGTGACAAGATGTCATCATTGGAAATATATTATGATTTTTTCATTCCCGTAAATTGGTCATGGCTTGTTAGCCAAAAACTAACGATGTTCTGATGGCTTCATGGTTTCTATAAGATTATAGTTATCGATTCATTGGAGCAGCAAGTTATATTAAATGAGGTATGAATGAATGATGAAGAATCTGGTGGAACAATGTTTAGTTACACAAGTGAATTCTGAAAAATGACAATTAGGAGAGACACAGAAGGAAAAGGCATGCTGCACCTACCCTAAATAAATAAAAATAAGAGTAGAAAGATGAATCATGATGATGATAGGCGGAATACTCTTGGTGAAGGTCATTCTGTTTTTGTAATTATACTTAACTTTAGACAGGCCTAAAACAAACAGGTATTTAAAAACGAGAGAGAGCTTACAATTTTAACGTGATGTAAGAAAGCAAAGTGTTCAGAAGGGTCACTTGAACATTGATAAAACGATGTCCGGGATATAATTTTATAACCCTTTTGCTATAAACGAGAAATACTAGTTCTTACAAGGTATTGAAACAGGTCTGTATGAATGAGACTTCCGTCCATAAACGTAATGAACCAGAGCTGTTTAAATGTTTGGATGTGGCTTGCTCTTATAGAATCGCATTAATAATAGAATTAAAAACTAAAATACCGACACAGAATATAAAAGCATAGCTATTATAGATAAAGATGTCAGATTTACATTAGGAAATTACTAAGCAGAAGAATTCGCAGAAATCAGGGAAGAGTTGTATAGAAGTAAAGTAAAGCTAAATAATGAAAAAGTTGATACAACAAAATTGTGTTCTCGAAATTACAGACACACTCAACAAGTTTATCAAGTAATTTGCACGCATTCACAAAAATTGCATAGCATTATCGTAATGATTTTATTAGTTTCTTGGAACTATGTAAAAAAGTGAAAAAAAATTATTTCAAATCCTGATTTTTATCTCACGTAAGTGTGTTAAAATTAGACAGAAATGGAGCTAAATATTGCGGATGGTATAACTCATTAAAACCAGCTCGCAATGGACTTAATTCTACAGCTTTAATGAGTAAGGCTACTACTTCAGCAATATTAATTAATAGATCAGAACCGAGAGATCAAACTGGTATCAATTTTATCGTAAATTATTCTCCAGATATACCTACTCGTTAAACATGTAACGATAATAAAAAGTATTGAATTTTAATTACTTGTGCCATAATTGTTGATAATATGCAAATATATCCATGTTTATTTATGATATAAACTGGGACAGACTGTTTGTCATGTGTTGATCGGTAAGCCAGTTGAGGCGTGAATAGGTTAATCAGTTACATTATCAGCTGCCGTTGTTTCTGATTTGTTAGATCTTTTGTGGTTAGCAGTTAGTTGTGAGCAGTGATGAGCACTGGTGGTCCAACAGTAACGCAGGCGACTTACGAGTTGTAGGCCGTATGTTCGAACCCAGATAGGCACATTACTTTGTGTAAATTATTTCATCACCACTGCTCTCAAAAACGGCAAAAGAAAATATCGTGAGGAAACCGGCATGTCCTAGAGCCAAAATTCGAAAGCATGTGTCATCTACCAACCCGCACTGACCCCGCGTGGTGGATTACGGCTCTCTCTTTCACAGAGAGGAGGCTTATGTCCCAACAGTGGGAATATTATAGGCTATTATAATATTATAGGTGGTTGTGTTTTATTCTGTTAATAAAAATCATCAAGTGGGAATAGTAAACCAATGACTACCAGCAGTATAGTCGCTCCTTCTCTCTTAATCCTTCCAAGGTTGTCTTTGAAAGATTGCTTTTAGCGATAAGATCGCCCATTGTGTCACCCTACGTAGAATTCCTATAATTATATGCATTTATAATATGGTGTACAGACGCCAGCACATAAAGCTACTACAATCTGTCAAATGTCTTTAATAGATTTTAACTTAAACGCTAAAGCTTATGGTTCAAAGTTGATTGGAGAAAATTTGTCAGTGGATCAGACCGGAATAACTCCGTTTGATGTAGCATTTTCTTAATTTTTGTTTAATGGTTTTAGAAATTCCTAATCTATTATTATCTCATCGAAAACGTATGCACATAAAATAAGATAGATGCTATTTACAGTCAGAAAACTAAATACCAATACCTTGTTTACTAACTTTCACAAATTCAATCATCGCTCTAAATTATCTACAAGTACAGTCACGAGCATAAGTATGTATACACTTGGCTTTATTCAAAGACGATTTTCTCCTTTAGTTTTGCATTAAAATTTATGTTATTACTTGCAAAGTATTTTCGAACCCATATGTTTGTGTAAAGTGTCGCACGCCACGATAGCGGCGCGCGGCGGCTCTTTGAAGAGTGGCTAGAGAGGCGTCACGGCGCCCTCACCTACCGCCTGACGCAGGTCCTCACCGGACACGGAAGTTTCGGGAGGTTCCTGCACATCATCAGGCGGGGGGAAACGCCCGGGTGTCACCATTGCCAGGATTGCCCAGAGGACACGGTGGAGCAAAAAAAAAGTGTCGTATTTCAACGTTGCATTCGTTATTTCACGAAAAAGTCGCAATTGAAAGTTGCCAAGTGTTAAAATATTAGTGCTCGTTGCTGTTCACCATAAATATTGTTAACTGGCAACTCAGGTAAGCCCGGAACTACTTGCCAGTTCCACACCACTCCTTAAATCTAATCACGTGTAACCTCTTTTAACTACGACCGTCTCGCATTCTAATTAAAACCAATGATGTCGAACCAATGGCGTCTACACCAGTTTACGGTTGTTTGTATGTGGAGAAAGTAAAATCTGCTTATGGAAAATTTTGGTGTGTTGAAGTAGATTATATTCATTTGATTTGTGTTTGCTAAGTTGGTATAGCATTTGAATGCCATAGCAGGGTAGCAAGGTCTGTGTTTGTGTCAGTTGTGTACTAAATATGTTTTGGTAGTACTACGCCAGCACATCAAGCTACTACAATCTGACAAATTTCTTTAATAGATTTTCAACTTTATCGTTAAAGCATAAAGTTCAAAGTTCATCGGGAAAATTTGACAGTTTCGGGTCGCTTCATGTGCTGGCGCCTGTACCTATTTAAAGCCGTAAGATGTTATTGTAGCACTTGCTTACATTTGACAGAAAGCAAAGTCAGGTAAATTAATAGTTACCTATGCAAGTTAGTAGAAAAAATAAACAAAACATTAACTGTAAACTTAGATTATTGACTTAAATCATTCAAATCACTATTACTGTCATTCTTTGACAGTTGTGTGAAATAGCTATAATACGCCAAATTAGTGTAGGGTGTCAATTGGCTTAACACTTAATTTCCCTGACTGTAGTTAATATTCTATTTTATATGTAATTAATAAATGAAATCTGTTAGTATTATTTCATCATTTTCTCTTAACACACTAATCATCTGAATCATTTTGAAGGATATTGCTAATCCATTGCTTTATAATGTTCGACAAATGTGTCTGCTCAACAACGTAAATAACGCAATGAATGTTGTTTAACTGTCAAAATGAAACCTACTGATAGCATGTTACGCAATTAACCCGCAGGCCAGTAGTTACTGACATGCAATGCTCTAGAATAGTATATTTCATTACAAGTGCGGAAAGGTTGTCATTGCAAAGAGTTCCGACAAATGTCTACCCGAGCCGAGGCGCAGCCGAAGGCGAGGGTTGACAGTCGGAACAAGTTGCAATGACGGTTTCGCACGTGTACTGAACGACTATTTTTAATACAGTTGAGAAAAAATTAAGCAATTTAATAAAATAATAAAAACATAATAAACTCAACTAACTAATGGCGCCAACCGTAAAATATAAGCAGAGATTTTTTTTTCTTCACCCATTCTGGTAGGCAAAGGGAACTATGCCCATACAGCCAAGTCTTCAGTAGATTTTTTTATTGATATGAAATGAAAATGAAATTTAATGAGATTTAATGAAATGAAACCTAACCTAACTTATTCAATCAAATCATTAAATCTGATATTGAAACAAATTAGTAGCTTCTTTTTAGAAATATACGTATTTGCATGAATCATAAAAACTTCTATGAATTTTTTTAGTAAAAACTTCTATTCTATTCTATTTTTTTGAAGTTCTGGCTCCATCGGTTACGTTCGGTGATTTTGCCAATGTCAAGGTATGAGAAGATAATGATCGTAAACTTTTACACAACTATTGATCAGTGTTTGTAGCGGTGGCATCCATGAATACCCATGCTAAAAAAGGACAAATAGTAAAAACTTCATGGTTGGTTTTTCTTTTTAATAGACATTATTTTGACAGTTGGGAAAGAGAACGCACGAGTTCGGGAAAGGTAAAAAAAAAGCACGAGTATGTAATAGCCCACATCCCGAACGCTATACGTCCCTGCAATACGCCACTTTTTGAGCAACTGTATTAAAAAACAATTTTTATACGAGTACTACCTAGATAAGTAGTGTACATCGTAGAACTACTTTTTTTTTGGAAGAGCTGTGAATTGGAGTATTCTGGGTGAACTTGTCGACCGAGTTAAAAATACAAAATCAGTTCCATCATTAAAATAACTGATGTCACTCGAAAAGCTGCCATGCCTGCCGCATGTCAGACGATCAATGGGCCAAACTTACGACCCAGTGGTTCCCGCTTAAAGGCTACTGCAAACAGATGCGACGCGCGACGCGAATCGCACGCGACATGCGGTGTCTTTGTGTCGCGTGCGATTTTATCGCGTCGCGCCTGTTTGAAGGAGCTTTAATGGCAAATGACATCGCGGCAGGTCCAGAGGGAGATGGCGGGGTGAAAAAAGTTGGGCTCTTATAATAAAAACTGTTCCTTGGCAGCTCTGGACAGAGAGAGGTGGAAAGAGAGTATGGCCCTTTCCCAGTAGTGGGACATTTATGGCTATAAAAAAAATATGGCTCTGATAAATAAAAATTGTTTCGTCAAACATTGTGCAGGCCAGTAGTTACAGATCAACGCAATGCTCTAGGAAACTTTTTTACTACTTAGTTGTTAGTGTTAAGAAAAAACCCGGCACTGCAGTGCTTCCGCAATGTTTGACCTGCATAGAAATGGAAATTGTTTACTAACAAATTACTAACACCTTTATATTTTTTTGTGTGTAGGTACTATTAACAACCCTACTAATGCTTTCTTTGTAAAAATGTATGGACGTATGTCTGAAATAAAGATAAATTAAATTAATTAAATATTAGTAAAGTAGCGTGCAAGAAGATAATAATGCAAAATCATCAGTTTATGTCTCAAAATGTTTTAATTTTACTTGATCAAAATCAGATCAACAATCAAGACTTTTTGAAACTGCATTTAATTAAAGACGTACACTGCTGGACATAGGCCTCCCCCAATTACCTTAATTAACTAATTATGTTTAATTTTTATAGTACATGCCAAAAAAAAGGAATTTACCTGAGTTTTGCAAAAACTTTTCAAAAAGTGAAACTTCATGAATACTTTACATTTTTCACCAGAATGTAGGGCAAAATTTCTGAATTTCGGTATTTAAATAAAATTACAATTTAAGAATAAGTTGTGTTAATTCTGGTCTGGTGAGTTTGAAAATTATAATGCGTTTATTATTCGAGTAAAACAATTAACTGGAGCCTGTTATAATTATGGTAGTTAAAAAAAAAAACTAAAAGAACAACTTTAATTTTCAATCATCCTCTCATGACCAAACCAAACCATTAATTATTAAAATATACCTATTTAAACGCACAATGAATAAATCCGAAGCATAAATCAAACGTAACTAACGGGCGGGTGGTGCAAAGTACTTGTAATGTCATAGTGTGAATGTGCCTTAATTTTTGCAGATGGCGCCAAATGTCACTGTGCTTTTACATTTATGTTGTAGACATAAATAGAGAATTAGTTGTCAACAAACCATGGAGCGTTACATACCTTAAGAACGTTAATTATTGTTACTGTTTAGTTAATAAATTTTCAATCTGTTGTTTTATCTCAGCGTGATTTTCGTCGTCGTTTTTCTCGTCGTCGTGTTCCATGTGCTCGAACAATTAAGCGTTTGGCCAAGCGCCTCGTGCAAACTGGGTCCACTCCAAGAAGAGGCCAATTTGGAGCTGGAAAACATCTCTAGCTCCAAATTGCCCACTTCTTGCTAGCAACAATTCAAAATGCCGTAAAACGAGCACAATTTTGCATCAAACCGAGAGGTGGCCATTTGAGTGATATAATTTTTACCAAATAATGTCATCAATTTCACACTTTCAAATAAACTTTCCTTGAAAACGGAATCCAATTTTTTTTTTCATTTCTAACAAAATGGCAGCCAATTCAAATTATGACATTACTTTTGGGGTAAGTAATAGATGATATAACAACAAAATCTCTAATATTTACAATATATAACAACGGAACCTGTAATTTTATTTAATATAGCGATTAGTTAATATAATGAACGATTGATATAATTTTAAAATAACTAATTTTCATAAGCATAATATACATTAAATATAAAATCGTTTGACATACCACTCAAAAGATATAAAACTTATTTGGTCTAATAAAACAATAACTTTGTATTTTGTTTAAGAAATATTTAAAAGTATTTTTTCTTTGTTTTATTATTTGTAAGTTCTATCGTAGTTATAGGTAATAGTCACCTAAGTAGATATTAAACATAACTAGTAACTAATTACCACCTGCGCTAAGATAGGTCGAAGGAGCCCCGCTTCGCGGGGCTCCTATTTCTGGGTGGTTTAAAAAAAAATAACCACGAAGGCTAAGGCGGGAGCTCCGCTCCGCTTCGCTCCCGCCTTAGCCTTCTAACCTAACCTATCCGAGTCGGGGTACTCTGAGTCGGGGTGTTAACCATAATGACGTTTTTATATACATTTATTAAACGTTAGACCTAATGATTTTCGATTAAATAAACAATATACATATTAAACGTTAGACCAAATGATTTTCGATTACATAAACGTTATATCAAACAACGTTATACTAATTAAGTTTTAGAATAAATAAATGTTATATGTAAAGAAGTTATATCAACAGTTGGTATATCTCACGTTGATTATATCTTATGAACGATAATAAAATGAAATTAGACCAAATGAGTTTATACGTTATGAGACGCACCCTTACTTTTGCGCTACCCTGTATAATGTTCACAATGATTTACAATGGCAGATCCATAGCCCGTATCTTCATACGTCCGAGGAGGAAAATTATCTACAAACTGGTTGCCTATATGGCTAACAGACACACTTTTAAAAAGAATTACACCGGTTCTCTCGGCCCATAAAACGAAGGAAGACGTTCTGTTTCGTCGAAATCAAAATCAAAATATTTTATTTCACATAACCGTACATGGGCACTTATGAAACGTCAGAAGCTAGGTGCACGGTTCCAATTGGTCGTTTCCTATGGAGAAGAGCCAGTAAGACACTCCACTGTTACTCTTTTAAAAACAATGGCCTTTACAATGTTTTCAAATTACAGTGTTAACAGGTATGGGAGGACAGGGGAGGTCTGTTTAGGGTTCCTTACCCAAAGCATGATAACGGGACCCTATTACTAAGGGTCCGCTGTCCGTTCGTCCGTATTTCTGTCACAGGGCTGTATCTTTTGAACCGTAATAAGTAGGCACTTGAACTTTTCATTGAGTGTGTACTAGTATACCGCTATAATAACAAATAATAAAAAATAATAAAATGCGAGTACAATTCGCACTTGGCTGCTTTTTTTAATAAAATTAATTATCATAGTCAGAAATTAATGTCAGTAGTAACTGTTGTAGTACAAAAAAAAATCTTTATTTATTTAATTACCGTTTAGTTTTGGCAGCGTGAATTACCTATACATATTTTTACCGACTTCAAAAAAAAGGAGGTTATCAATTCGACACGTATGTATGTAATATTATTGGAACTGCATTATATTCACATATGACAATCTATTAGGGCTTCCAAACAAATATACAAAATTTTATAGATGTATGTTTAGTGTTGTATGTGTGGGTACACTAATAATTGTGCTTGTGTGGCGAGTCAGGGTAAATAAAAGTTATTGTTCTTTACTCACGGTTATAATGTTCAAACACAAGTCACAGAAACGTTCACAGAAGAAAGGCACATAGTTTGACACACACAAGGATAGTTATACACGGTAGAAACACGAAGAAGAAAGTCCATAAATATTATCGTTAACAGTTTTAACAGTTCGTACACTCAGTATTGCGAGACACTACAATAAGCCGGAAGGGTTACGATGATAAAACAATTCGACCGGGATTATTCCGAGTTGCGTGAGCTTCGCGTCGCGATAGCGAGATCGGACTAAAGGTCAGCCAAGGTGACCGACCGCGCGCTGCATAGCGCCAACCCCACTCATGCGCATCGACTACGTCACCGCGTGACGTAGACGAGCGCGCTTCCATTATACCCGTATGGCATTGTCGTGTACGACATGCGACGGTGAATATTAGTATTAAACAATATTGTAATTATGTAAGTGTATAGTGTATTGTTATGTTTATGTATGTGTATTGAGATTATTGTTTAGTGTAAGATAAATGTTAAGGATCGCCACATCACTCCCCTCCAGAGACCGTCCTACGGGCGATAATAATCTGGGAACCGAACCCTTCGACCAGACCTGGTAGTTCTGACGGGAGTATCCGTGGGCAGTATTTCCTCGTCTTGAACATCTTGGTCGGTTGGTGAGGTGTCTGCCAATATGTAAGCGGGTTTAAGGCGGTCCACGGAAACTTTTACCTTTTTACCCTTTACTAATATTGTAAAGGTTTTGTCGCCTTTATGTACAACTTCGTAGGGACCGGTGTATGCTGGTTGCAATGAACCTCGAAGCGCATCATCCCTGAGGAATATGTGACTTGAGGTAGTAAGGTCCCTATGGACAAATATTTTGTCCCTGGAATGGCGTGCAGCTGGAGTGGGCTGCAATTTTGCGGCAAACGAGCGTATGCGAGTGGTGAACTCCGAGATGTCGGTGGTGCCGCTGTCACCGGAAATGAAAAATTCTCCCGGAAGTCGTAATGGCTTACCGTATAGGAGTTCCGCAGAAGAAGTCTGAAGATCCTCTTTAAAAGCGCTCCGGACACCCAGTAGAACCAAGGGCAGAGATTCTGTCCAGTTATGGTCAGCGTGGCACATTATCGCCGTTTTGAGTTGCCTGTGGAATCGTTCCACTAGGCCGTTGCATGCTGGGTGGTAGGCTGTGGTCTTCCGGTGTTTGAACCCGACTATCTTGGCCAGATATTGGAACAGTGCGGATTCAAATTGCCGTCCTCTGTCTGTGACAATATCCGTAGGACAACCAAAGCGTGAGATCCAATTGGTTAGCAACGCTTTACCAACTGTCTCTGCGGTAATGTCTGCAATCGGTACCACCTCTGGCCACCTAGTGAAACGATCCACGGCCGTCAAGCAGTACCGGTACCCCTGTGATGGAGGAAGAGGACCTATTAGGTCAATATGCACAAAGGCAAATCTTGCACGGGGTAATTCGAATGTGCCCAATGGTGATGACACATGACGATTGACCTTAGTGCGTTGACACCTAAGACACGTTCGTGACCATTGTCGACAGTCCTTGCGGACTCCAGGCCAAACATATCGCTGTGCAATTAGTTTTGCGGACGCGTTTGCTCCTGGATGGCTGAGGCTATGAAGGCTCTCAAATATTTGCCGTCGTAAAGCTTTTGTCACAAATGGTCTCGGAGTGGCTGTGCTCACATCACAGAGTAACTCGACGGGACTGCCGTCGATTTTAAGCCTCTTTAGTTGAAGAGATGTTTCTGACTGCTGAAGTTGCAACAGTTCCGGGTCTGAAGCTTGGGATTTTGCGAGAACCTCAAAATCGATCGGAGTTTGCAGTTCACTGACACGGGACAATGTATCGGCGACGATATTGTCCTTGCCGGAAATGTGCTGAATGTCCGTTGTGAACTGCGAAATAAAATCAAGGTGTCTATACTGACGCGGAGCACAGTTGTGCTTTCGCTCATGGAAAGCGTATATCAACGGCTTGTGGTCAGTATAGACGGTGAAGTGTCTCGCTTCCAACATATGGCGGAAGTATTTTATGCCTTCATAGATCGCAAGTAGCTCACGATCGTATGGCGAGTACTTCTGCTGAGCGGGGCTCAACTTGCGTGAAAAGAAGGCAAGCGGTTGCCACTGCTCGTCCCTGAACTGTTGCAAAACTGCACCCATTGCCAGATCAGACGCATCTGTAACTAGGGCGAGCTTCGCTTGGTAGTCAGGGTGTGCAAGCAATACAGCGTTGCAGAGGCTGTCTTTGCACATATTAAAGGCGGTGAGCGCCTCTCCCGTTATTTCCACGGGATGTTGACCTTTTACTGAGCCAGTCAACAGGGCGTTAAGGGGACCTTGAAATTTTGCGGCTTTAGGTATAAACCGCCTGTAAAAGTTCAACATCCCTAAGAAACGCCTGAGTTCCCTGACCGTTTTAGGCGTAGGGAAGTCCTTGATGGCTTCCACCTTGGACTCTAAAGGTCTGGTTCCGGCTGCAGAGATGCGGTAACCTAAAAAAGTGACTTCGTCTGCTCCAAACACACACTTCGAGGTATTGATGACTATGCCATTTTCTGCATCCTGGTGAAGAGCTGATGCAGGTGATCCTCGTGCTGCTCCTGGTCTTTCGAGAAGATAAGAAAATCATCGAGATAGCAATAACAGAAGTCAAGGCTGCGCGTCATTTCATCGACAAATCTTTGAAATGTTTGACCTGCGTTCCTCAGACCAAAGGTCATATAAGGAAATTCGTACAGGCCAAACGGAGTTGTTATCGCCGTCTTCTGGATGTCGTCCTCACTGACTGGTATCTGATTATATGCCTTAACCAGGTCGATAGTTGAGAAGACCTTACAACCAGCTATGCTGTGGGTAAGGTCGTGGACATGTTTTATTGGATACCTGTCGGGTATAGTCCTGGCGTTGAGCAGCCTGTAGTCGCCGCAGGGTCGCCAGCTGTTGTCCTTCTTTGGCGCTAAATGAAGGGGTGAAGACCAAGGGCTTTCAGATGGTCGAGCAGTGCCGTTGCTAAGCATGATCTCAAATTCTTGCTTAGCGATCTGCAGTTTGTCTGGAGCTAGCCTGCGAGGGGAACATGAGATGGGCGGGCCGGGTGTGGTACGTATGTGGTGTACTGTGTGGTGTGTGGTTTTTCGGTGTGTGCCCGCGGGTCGCGTGATCTCGGGGTACTTATTGAGTATTAAGTGATACCTGGAATTACCAACGGAGACCTTCACTGAGCACGTCGCTGAAGCCTTCGCAACGGAAGCTGTGACATACATTGAGGTGGTTTTGTCCACCAAACGTTGATTTCTGATGTCAACAAGCAAATCGTAAAAGCTTAAAAAATCTACACCAATAATTGGCTTGGTGACATCAGCTACAATGAAACGCCATGGGAAGTTACGGCGCAAACTTAAGTCTAAGTTTAGCTGAAGATAGCCGTAAGTATCAATTATAGACCCGTTAGCGGCCGATTACTGATAGTTCGACTTGACACGCTGTTCATGTAGATAATGCCGCGGAAATACACACAAATCACTACCAGTGTCCACTAAAAACTGTGTCTTCGATGTCCGGTCCGTGATGAAGAGGCGACCTGTGGTCGTCAGACAGTCGTCAGCCGCCATTATCGACTGCCTTTGGAGTTTCCCGACTTCTCGTAATCGCATGGCTTAATGCATTTGTGAGCCTTGGCCCCAAACTTGGCGTGGTAAAAGCAGAACGGTTGCTTCTGGTGGCTAGACTCTGACCGTTGTCTGGATCGACGACGCTGCCGATGGTTCGAACGCGATTGCGAACGAGGTCTCCTACTCAGCTCCGTTGTCAGGTTCTTCACGGCCTTCTTTAGTTCGGCGATCTCATTCGCCATCTCGTGCATGCTAGGTCCCGTCGTCGATGCTGCGGTGACTTGGCATGGGGTCACGATGTCCTGGACCCTGTCCGCCAGGTCTGCTAGTCCCTCCAGGGAAGTATGTGGCTGTGAAGCCAAAAGGGTCTGGACGTTGCTTGGCAGGCGACTGCTCCATATTGTCCGGAGAAAATCCTCTGGGACGCTCGGGCCAGCCAAACTTTGGAGATGTCGCAGGAACTGTGATGGCTTCCGATCTCCGAGCTCTTCATGTAAGAGAAGCTGTTTCACTCGCTTCTCATGTGACGCAGTAAGCCTCTTAATGAGCTCATGTTTGAGCTTCTCATATTTATTTTGCTCTGGCGGGTTGAGGAAAATATCACGTACTTGTTTGGCGTACTGGTGTTCTAAGTTGCCGATAACGTGATTAAACTTCGTCGCGTCGCTGGTGATGTTCGCGTTCGCGAACTGAGCCTCCACTTGTGCGAACCAAACCTCTGGATCATCCGGCCAGAATGGTGGTATACGTACCGCAACACGGGAAATGTCGGATGGCTCGTCAATGGACACGCACTTTGCGCGACGAGGTTGCTGACGCGAACGGATGGATCCGAACGAGTTTGCAGAGTGACTGCTATCACTCATCGTGCCACTGTGATTTGCCTTCGCCGTTCTAATTATCGAACGATCTTTTCAGAGCCTTTTTGGCGTATTCTAGGCGGGGTCACCAATTTAGTGTTATATGTGTGGGTACACTAATAATTGTGCTTGTGTGGCGAGTCAGGGTAAATAAAAGTTATTGTTCTTTACTCACGGTTATAATGTTCAAACACAAGTCACAGAAACGTTCACAGAAGAAAGGCACATAGTTTGACACACACAAGGATAGTTATACACGGTAGAAACACGAAGAAGAAAGTCCATAAATATTATCGTTAACAGTTTTAACAGTTCGTACACTCAGTATTGCGAGACACTACAATAAGCCGGAAGGGTTACGATGATAAAACAATTCGACCGGGATTATTCCGAGTTGCGTGGGCTTCGCGTCGCGATAGCGAGATCGGACTAAAGGTCAGCCAAGGTGACCGACCGCGCGCTGCATAGCGCCAACCCCACTCATGCGCATCGACTACGTCACCGCGTGACGTAGACGAGCGCGCTTCCATTATACCCGTATGGCATTGTCGTGTACGACATGCGACGGTGAATATTAGTATTAAACAATATTGTAATTATGTAAGTGTATAGTGTATTGTTATGTTTATGTATGTGTATTGAGATTATTGTTTAGTGTAAGATAAATGTTAAGGATCGCCACATATGTATGTAAGTTTGTCCACGGATTTCTCCGCAACTATTAATCAGATCGTGACTTTTGAATTTGAATATTTACAACAAAACCTACCTACTACCTACCTGCCTACTTATTACAAACAAATATTCCAGTTTTTACTTAAAACTAAAAATTACGAAATAAAAAGTAATTTAAAAAAATTAAATCGACTTTAAAAAGAAATTAACTCAAAATTATGAAATAACTTTAATTTCGGAAGTCGGTGGCAAAAAACTAAAATATAGATCCTAAAACACCGACTTCCGAAATTATAGTTTTAGATTTTTTTTTTATTACTTTTTTATTATAAATTGTCCTGTTCATTAAATTTATAGTTTTCTGTATGACCTTAGGCGCCCGTTTATTTCGTAGAATTTTTTACCGGACATGATTGTGTGTAATAGTTATGCATGTAATCCACCTTTCTATCTGCTCCTCGAAATATGATTCAGTTTAAATTAATGGTCTGATTCACTACTTCCGGATAAGTTCCGGTTATCTAGCATTAGCAGACAGTGTTAACAAAACAAGGTATTATATTTTTTATGTAAATTATTTTAAAAAAAAAAACAAAAACCGACTTCAAAAACCTAATAAACACTAAAAACTTAAAAATAATATTAAATTGAAACTATAATTAAGAATAATTTAACCTAAATAACCTTACCTAACTTTAATCTACACTATATTTTACAATTTAACAGTTTTTGGAGTCGGTGCCAAGCCAAGTGTATCTATCTAATTGGGCCATAAAATATTCTCCCTTAATTTTTATTACAATAGTTTACGAGCGTAAATCAATATCATATTATTAGGTACTGATATTTTTACAAAGCTGTTAAAAGTTTTAGTTAGCGCTCGATAGATGACGTTGTACCGTATTCTGAATCGCGACATGATTTCGTTACCGAGAAACCTATGAAGATCAAATTGTATTACTTACGAGTTTCACATTTCGTCCGCAAGAGCGCGCCACTATCCGAACAAAAACAACTCCGTCTTCTGTTGATATTCTGTCTTGTGTTGTAATTTTTTTTTTCAGTTTGTTTTGTTGATTGTTAATATTTTTTGCTGATATAGTACCTTTTTTTTGGTTAATATTTTGTGAGTGCGGGCTTGGCACCGACTCCAAAAACTGTTAAATTGTAAAATATAGTGTAGATTAAAGTTAGGTAAGGTTATTTAGGTTAAATTATTCTTAATTATAGTTTCAATTTAATATTATTTTTAAGTTTTTAGTGTTTATTAGGTTTTTGAAGTCGGTTTTTGTTTTTTTTTTAAAAATAATTTTATTTTCTAGTTTTTAGTTTAAGTTTGTACATAATTCATAGTTTGAAGTTTCTTTTTTCAATTTTTAATAGAAAGAAAATTAATTTTGTGTAATATGGGTAGGCCTACTAAACGCGCTGCTCAAATGAGACAGCGCCGTTTGGAAGAAAGTAACGACGAAAAGGAAGAACGTTTAAAGAAAAGTAGGGAAAGAAATACTAGAAACATTTTAAATGAGAGTGATGAGCAGCGAGCGTATAGACTTTCTCAGAAGAGAGCAAACACGAGATTATCAAGGCTTAATGAGAGTCCAGAAAGTCATGCTCAGCGGCTCAATTTGATTCGTGAACGATTATCAAACGAGACTCAAGAGCAACGTTCTCATCGTCTTGATATCATTCATGAATGTTTGTCTCACGAGACCGAGGAGCAACGTTCTCATCGTCTCGGTTTGATTCAGGAGCGCTTATCAAACGAAACCGAGAATCAAAGTTCCCGTGCGTCTCGTCTACACGTGCAATACGAGCGTCTATCCAATGAATCTGCCGAATCCAGAGCGACTCGATTAGATATTATGCGACAAGCTAGTCGTAATCGCCCTTAAAAGCAAACTGGCGTAATGTTATGTTATGGTATGGCTTAAACTATGCATACACAAACAATCGCAGCAATCGCGAGACATGTGCTGTCGATTTTTAAAGATTTCTATCGTCTATGGTTAGTCCATCACCTCCTGACCTGATGATCACGAGACCAAAATGGCAAACGCCCTTCCAAACATAAAAAAAAATAATTTAGGTACTTAATCAGTCGATGCCTACTCCTTACCGTTAAGGAGTCGTACCTTCCATCATCAGCTCAGCTACATGAGATGATGATCACCATACGCAAGTATTTAAATTACTTCATAAGATTTGCGAAAAACGATGTTTGGGCCCATAAAATTTGAGGGTTGCCCTCGATTTCTCCATGATCCAATCATCAGATCCTGACTTGGTGACTATGGGACCACTTCAGAAGTATCTCCTTTCGAACAAAAAAAGAATTTTGAAAATCGGTCCACATTTGGCGGAGTAATCGCGTAACAAACACACAAAAAAAAAAACATACCGTCGAATTGAGAACCTCCTCCTTTTTTGAAGTCGGTTAAAAATATTAGTTAGTAGTGAAAATACACCTACACCTAAGCAAAATGTGACTTGAATTAAATAAATGAATTCAATAAAATATATTTTCGAGTAACATGGACCCGTAGCGTTAATAGCAATTTCCTTACAACTTGTTTTTTCTTAAAATGTTTTGCAAATACTTCTAACAGAAGTATGTTACAAAAAACAGATTATGACTTTACAACACACTTCTAGCAAGGTACTTTATTTGAAAACATTGTAAAAGCCAATTATTTTCAAAAAAGAAACTGTGGAGTTTCTTGCCGGGTCTTCTCCACAGGAAACGACCAATTGGAAACGTGCAGCTAGCTTCTGACGTTTCATAAGTGCCCATGTAGGTTTATGTGGAATAAAATATTTTTATAACATATTTGCTCGTAAAGGGTCTCTTATTTCACCAATTTAAATATCGTAATGTATCTCATTACGCACTTATGCGGTAATGTAAAGTAAATCGCACGGTTTATCAAGATGCTCCGTCAAAACGAACGGTACTTTTTTAAATCTTAGCAAAGAGTTTTTATTTCAGAAAAGATGTCAACATTTTATGAATAAAATTAACTTTGGGAGATAAAATATAATAAATAAACATTTAATTCTTTAATTTAATTAATTTTGACAATAAATTACAACCATTAATATCTGTAACAAAAAAAAAAATAATAATAATTTACTTTATTAATAATACTGGCTGTTTTGTGCCTATGCCTGAAAAAAAAAGCGCGAACGCGCGCGCATCGCTTATCTGTTAAGAAGTAAAAATTATTCCGCGCGCTTTTTCTTTTCGCTGTACTTTTTTTTATTTGAAAATGTCGTCAAGTAATGATGAATTTATTAATTCTACACCGCCAGAAGTCTCAGAGGCAGCGAAAAAGGCTACTCTAAGCCTCGCCCGAAAAATCGACCGATAGATACTTACAAGCGTATCAAAATTTCATCATATGGAAAACAAGCAAATATGCAAGTTCAGTCCGAGTTTTATTTATTTCCTCGCAAATATGTTATAAAACGTCGTATGACATACGTGCGCTTTGAAAATCTTATATCATAATGCACTATGATTTTTAAACATCACACTATCACTACACAGATCATTTTATTCTCAGACCAATAAAATGCTAGAACGGTCACAGAATCTGGCGCGATTCGCGCTGTCATCCGTTACGCTTACAACGCGTGCTCAACTACGAAGATTTACTTAACTCCGGATGGGGCATGAGCTATGTATTGATATTGTTCTGCTCTGATTGATGTTTAATTATTATTATGTACATAACTGTGTATGAGAGTGTTTTATTGTTTTAAGTTTTTATCTTTTTTCTGCTTTAAAATCTTTAATTCTTTTACTGACAGACAACGTACAGCCTAATCCGCTGGGCCTAGAAGCATTAAATTGTGCATAAGAGCTCCTTATAAAAGCGAAAGTGAATAATTAGCATATGTAGCTTAGCGTCTATCACTATTGTTTTATTTAAACATTATGCTTAAGGCCAAAGCGCCAGGGTAGCCCGCGAAATTCAATTTTTTTTTAGGTTTTTTGCAATTTGCTGGTCAGTATTAAGTTGTACGTTGATTAATATATGATTCGCGGCCGTAACAAATATGTATTAACAGAATTATAATCATTAAAGTCACACAACTCTCTAAGACCACGTAACCCCAAAGAATGACGATTTCATGAAACAGTTATTCTTTGGGGTTACTTGGTCTTAGGGAGTTGTGTTGATGACTTTAATGATTATAATTCTGTAAATACATATTTGTTACGGCCGCGAATCATATTTTGATCGACGTACAACTTAATACTGACCAGCAAATTGCAAAAAACGTAAGAAAATTTTAATTTCGCGGGCTACCATAGCGCTTCCCCCTTCCTATTGTTTCTGATACACTCTAATGGCGGCTGCGCATGCATCTGCCTGCAGGTACTTATTTTATTAAGGCGTCGATATATGTGAATTGGGCTTCATTTAGGATACATTAGAACCATTTTTTTCCGTAATCCTTACAAGAATTTTTCTCAAAAAAATATATATTAATCTACACAATATAAAGCATGTCCTCTTCGGCTCAAAAAAAATAAAAATATATTTGAAATATCATAAATAAATACGCAAAGTGACCTCTGTTTTTGTAACTTACTACCATTTTTCTCCTAAACTATCAATCACAGGATCTTTTAATTGCCACCAATATATTATATTAAGTAACGCCGATGTCCCCTTCGGCTTATTTTTGCCAATAACTTTCTTAATTATTTATAATCGATTTTTTTACGTAATCGCTACTCGCAGATCGCGTAGCCACCCCTCCGGCGCCCAATAAATCAGTGCGGGACGAGACGCTGTGCTGAACGGACCTGTGATACTTTTCTCCGCAAACACACTTTGACGACACGGTTGGCGCAGTGGCTGAGCGATTGACTGCTGCGCTGCGTGTCGCGGGTTCGATTCCCGCACGGAACAAATATTTGTATTGCCTACAGGTAGTTGTTCCGGGTCTGGCTGTTTGTGTCGCGCATCCACGATACAGGAGTAATTACTATTGTCGGGCAACGTTTTCTTTAAAAAGAAAGAAAGAAACAAAATTATTGTCGGTAGCCCAACCAATTAGAATTTTAAAGTAGGTATACACAAAATTAGTAGGTATACGGTACAGACTCTATAACATAAACTAATACGAAAAGAGAATTAGGTCTTTATTACTAAACCATAAACGGTGAAAACTAAAAATTTTTCTAAACTAGGTAAGTACGCAGTTTACTAAAATTATTCTGAGAATCCGATGCACAATCGAATTACACGGTTAACTTTATAAAAATAAGCTCTTATTTCGGCCCAATATTTTCATAGAAAAGAGCACCTCGCAACTAATAATGAACTCTATTTCGACGGGAAAAACGTTTTATTATTCTGTTCGTATTGTCTGCCTTTGTAGAAGCCGTTAGCCACCGCCAATCCGCCATTGTCACACAAAAATGTTTTGAAGGGCACTATTATTTTGTAAATCATTTATGGTTGATATTTCGGTATTATGAACGTAAAACTATGTCAACAAAAAGTATGAAAGTATAAGTAACGAACATGGATGTTAAACATTTTGTCAATTTTACTTTTATAAAGTTTGTGTAGATATCTACAACATTATTTTTAGGATATGCGAAACCTGAATATACTAGTTTGTTCAGAATCAGTAACTGAATCGATTCCAATAATTTTTACACCCATGTTATATTTTGTTCCAAAAATATTTTAATTAAATTTTATCATAATACAATCATTAATGAATTACAATACAATCACTGTACGATTAGGTATCATCCAATGAGTTCATCAATAGCCCTTTCAGGGTCACGGTTACCTGATAAGACAGTCCCACGACCCGGGCAGGCGTTTGGCCCTCTATGGGGGCTCCGTCAGATTGCTGAGAGCTCTTTGAGGCGCGCGAAGTACGTTATCGCGAAAGTTCTTTACTGCGAACTACGTTATCGCGAAAGTTCTTTACTATGAACTACGTTATCGCGAAAGTTCTTTACTGCGAAATACGTTATCGCGAAAGTTCTTGATTGCGAAGTACGTTATCGCGAAAGTTCTTTACTGCGATGTACGTTACAGCGAAAGTTTGTTATTGCAACGTAAGTTTGCAATAACAAACTTTCGCAGTAACGTACATCGCGGTAATGAACTTCGCAATGATGACGTACACTCAAATATTGTGTCAGTTTGGTGACAGCGGTTATTTTATGAATATCGACAGTTTCACTCTTTTTTTTCTATTCCGTGATTGAACCCAACATTTTGCATTATAAAATCGTTGTTTGTTTACAGCTCCACTGCCAATAAATAGACTAGTTTTAATAGATTTTTTTTTGTCATTGTTCCTCTCAAACAAAGCACCTGCCATCCAATCTCTTCACCACCCTTGGTTGACTGGTAGAGAATGCCTAAGGCATTAGGTCCGCCTTTGTACCTTTTTGTGCGAAAAGTTTAAATAAATAAATTATTATCACCCAACGTACAACAAAAATCGGTGCATATAATAAATTATGGAGAAAACATGTATAATTTTGTTTTAAATAAACTCACGACTCAAGATATTACAGATTGAGGAAAGAAATTGGGTAATAGCAACAACGACATTTATTTATTACACTTACACAATGATCTTCGTGACTTTTCAGTTCTACTACCAAGAGTCCCCCAAGTACTCAAGAGTCACCACCTATTTATTGAACATAGTTTGCAACAAGATCGAAACCAAATAACAGATGATAAAGAAACAGAAGATACCAGGTTCTTTATGTTCTTTAACAATCTTGAGTGAAATAGATAGAACAGTTTGTTCCATTAACTTAAATTAATTTTGTTTCAGAGTAAAATCTATTGGTAGACGTATTGTAAATGTAAGCCATTTTTTTAAAGAACTACAGAATATAATTATCATCCCATGAGCCTTTGAATTGCGGCTTACAGTCGATTGAAATTATATCTGAACCACTGACAGGCCTAATGACTAAATTGACGCTGAAGTGTCGTTTATGCAATATGATTTTGTAATCGATGGAAACAATAGTCCAGAAAAAAATAACCTAAATACATGTGGTGTGGTTGGTACAATAGTCGCAGGATGTGGACACGATCAATTTCAAGAAATTACATCACATCCGGCCTAAAATGTACGACTATCATATGAACATTGTAAACAAAAAATTTAATTTTTTCATATATACATATTATGTTCCATGATTTTTTATTTTCCTTTAATACTTCTGCAATAAGTTTTACCAATGTAATTATAAGTAATAGATATTTTCAACTAACAGTTTTAGTAGTCTGACAACGGTATAATTTTGTTGTCATGGTAACACAACAGCAACATCATATACATTTTGTTAGTATAATAGAACCCTTCAAAATCACGCAAATTGGCGATGTTATAGGTAACCCGGTCTCGGAAGGATGGATTCAGATTGACAGTTTTGGTAAATCTGACCGGTCCTTCCAGGTTCATAATTCCCAGATTTTTTTAAAGTAAGTAGTAAATTTTATCGAGTAAATCAAGATATACAATGGTAACATGTAAAAGTCTCTTCATCATAGTTAAACCTAAAACGCGTAAAAACTATAAATTATACAATATACATAATTATATTTTCCCTTGCTTTCGGTCTTGGACATTCAAAAGGTTTTACACCTCTGCATTAGATACAGCTACTGGAAGCGATAGCGATAGCATGCGGCGGGCGGCGGGGGCCGGGCGCCGGGCGCTGCGATGATGCAACATTTAGCACAAAATTATATTCGCGTTGCACGAAGTTATTGTTAGGGGTGGGGAGGCGCACGCGGGGGGCTTTGTCTTGGTAACGCCCACATGAGCAAGGTCAATGGCGTAGATCCAGCCCTTAATTAAGTAATAATGTTGTACTTAGTGTTAGTTGATGAATAGTTTTTCAATTTGAAAATGTGTATAACAATACTCTATTGTTAACTGTGGAGGCTTGTAAATAGCTTGTTGTAAATTACCTCACTTCTACTTCTGTATTTGATAGCTGTAAGCCACCCAAACACAATGAAATAATAAATAAATAAAATAAAAATAATAAGGAAGGATTTTTGTAAATTCAGCCCCTAAAAATTAGTACGGAAGCTCGCACTTTTTGGGCACACGCTTGTAGAAGATAATTTTGGCTTGGTTAAACGTGGTTGGTTATTTTACTTCCCTAATATCTCTCACCAATGTCATCGAAATTACAACCAAAAATTATTATATTGTAGCCATGTCTTGGGAAACGAATTCATTGTCAACATAACAAATAATTTGCATTCAAAATTTTACTGATCGAATTTATTAATGAGTGTGATAGAAATCAATTTAATGTTTGAAAGTGAAACTTGAAATAAATAAATTGGCTCTTCGTATAATTTTGGCAAAATTATTCAGAATGAAGATGATAATTATAAAATATGATGTAGGTAGAGCTGCAACTATGAAAATATTTTCTCACGACCTTGCATTATCACCGTCTAGGGTCAGATTATACAGTGGTCGTTTGTTAGCTATTATACAGCATGTATCAGAAATGTGTGGTCATACAGGGTTTGGCACAGTTAATCAAACTGAACTTTCTCCATGGGATCACCATTGTAATCGCGAAAACAAAATCTGTCTGTAATGCCCATAACATTGGCACGGTACTACAACTACCTTACTTAGCACATTATTCATACTTCGAAAAGACCATATCGTAAAGAGCAACCATTCACAAAACCTGTAAGGTCCAGCTTCGACATGTGCACTTTAACTTTCACTAGGAAAGTCAGTGAACAAACATTCATTAGAACTGTGTGTTCAGTTATTATCACCAGACTCTGCTATTGAGGTTTTAGTATGTCAGATCTTGGTTTTGAAGTGGCTATATATATATTCAGTGTTAGAAGCATTTGTTTGTATGCAAGTTCTAGTTTATACCTTTATTAAGCTGGATATTTTTATCGGCTAATCTAGGCCATCACTGCTCTCAAATCGGTGAAGGAAAACATCGTGAAGAAACCGGCATGTACTGGGATCAAAAATTCAAAGACATGTGACATCGACCAACCAGCACTGGGCCCACGTGGTGGATTATGGTCCACACCCTCTCCCCCAGAGGAGGCCTGTGACCCAGCAGTGGGAAAATTATAGGTTGATTATGATTCTAGGCCATTCAGCTATCAGGGTTTTTAGGAATACCTACCTATAGAGGTATGAGGAGCAGGTTGTAAAGTTCACTCTTAAGGCTCCTATAAACAGGCGCGACACCTGATAATATCGCACGCGACACAAAGGCACCGCTCGTTACACGACTTGCGGTGCCTTTGTGTCGCGCGCGATTTTATCGCGTGTCGCGCCTGTTTAAAGGAGCCTTTATTCTATAGGGCCTTCTTCAACGCCATTTGGTGTTGCTCATTTAATGTGTTCATAATTAAAAGATTAACCTTTTATAAATAAAGCCTTGTATTTACATTTAAACGGGTCTGTTGCTGTTTTTGGGGATTTCGTGTTGCGTGGTCATGTAATATTTTCCTTCACCTGGAGAGTTATTATTTTAAATTGTAACTTCCTGTGTATTTGTAACATCAGTCCTTTTTTATACTTGGCTTGGACTTCCCATTAAAGAGTTCAAAATGACAATAAAAACGTAGTGATATTATGCGTAAAACAATTTCAAGCATAGTTTCATGCCATTTGTTTTGTCAATCAATTTCGACAAGGCTAAATTGATCATAACCACGAAAGTCAATGCTATTAAGAAATTGATAAATTATCGGTTTTAGAAATTGATACGTTTATTTTCTCAACTCATAATGTAACTGTCTAACTTATGTATGCTTAAGTAGTTAGGAAAAGTAAAAGTGATGATTAATTTGACCCTGATGTTAATGCATTTTTTTAATGTATTTGTTTACTTCTTTGCATATTTGCTGGTTTTGTTAACAGATTAAAGGCTCCTTCAAACAGGCGCAACGCGCGACGCGAATTGCGCGCGACACAAAGGCACCGCTCGTTGCGCGACTTACGGTGCCTTTGTGTCGCGCGCAATTTTATCGCGTGTCGCGCCTGTTTGAAGTAGCCTTAAAACCTTTCCAACGCAATGTTCTTTTGGCAAACCTAATCTTTTGAGAAATTCCTATAAAAAAAAACGTAGATATACCTACTCTAAAATTCTAGACTTTAGGCTTAAACTTAAAAAACATGGTTTAAAAATTAAAGTTTGTCATGAAGACGAAGAAAGTAAGAGATAATTGCTTCAAAAATTAGGTTGTATGTACAATAAAAAAAACGAATCCAAAAAACTTAAGATTTGACAATGAACAAAAATTTGTGGTTACACTTATTCAAAAACCTGTCAATCAAATGGTTGACACATCCTTTTAAACTGCAAGTCAAGATCCACCAAATTAATCATTAAGATGAGATATTATGAATGACGATCGAAAATTTGGTATTTCAATGTTTGGTATCTAAAAATGTGAATGTATGAAAGCCACTTTCTTGAGTAATGTCAAGCGCAATCTTTATGTTACTAAAGAAACGTTGCAATAAGTTTGACTTCACTTATCTCCATTGAGTTAATGTTGAAAGCAAAAGTTTGTGATTATTCAAAAGCTACGCTTTCATGGGACTTAATGAAGGCTTGGTAATGATGAGATACTGCCATAAGTATGTCATCATATGCCTCATTAGATATTATAAAACAAAGGTCACGACCGAGTATGTCATTTACGACACTTTAATTTATCGTATGAAATTCTATCTATGAGGAGTTGAATATAATATTATACCTACATAAGTCTTGCAATTGCAGAACTTGAATAGAACTCGTGCAGAATTATTGCTTTAATGTTATTCATAATCAACCTAATGTTTCGATTCCTCCTATCTTCAAGAGGGATGTAATACCCCACGCAGACCCATTGCGGGTTGGGGGATGTAATATATCTTCGAATTTTTGGTTCCAAACATACCGGTTTCCTCACGACGTTTTCCTTCACCGTTTCGAAAACAGTGGTGATGAATTGGTTTATATATTATACTTTTTTGTACACCACAAAAATACATATCTAACATAAAAAATACATCAAATACTAAAAAATATACAATGGATGGCCTTATCGCTTTCTGTGATCCTTTCCAGGCAACCTTGGAATGGACAGTGACTTTATTATTTACACAAAGTAAAGCGCCTGTCTGGGTTTGAACCCAAGACCTGCAAATCGTAATTCGGGGCCGATACCACTGGGCTACCACTAATCCATTAATGTACAGACGCCAGCACATCAAACTACTACAATCTGTCAAATTTCTTTAATAGATTCTCAACTCTATTGCTAAAGTATAATAAGGTTCAAAGTTGATTGGAAAAATTTGACAGTTTCGGGTAGCTTGATGTGCTGACATCTGTACTTACAATGAAATAATTTATCAGTAGAATCTCAGACTAAATGATTGATTTGAGTAAACCACGAGAATGAAACCTTAGTGTGCGTCCTGAGTCACGGCGCACCGCGCAGGCGCAGGCGGAATGAACGGCGCATTAAACAAATGTTCGACACATTTGAACTTGTCCGGAGTGCGGGCGTGCGCGCACATTTCACGGCGCATTACACATTTATTGGCGGATGCGCTCATCAATACGCGTATTTTGATTTTTACTCGCGGATAGTGAAGCGAAATGTCGCCAATTAATTTGAATGAAGACTTTCCAACTGAAGATTTTATCACAGCAGTGATGGAAAAGGCTCTCATTTGGATGTATTAATTTATTCTTCATATAGTCTAACGGATCTACCGCTTCTGTTTTCTGTAAGTAGGATTTCGTGCTTTCTTTTTATTCACAAAAAATAGATCATCGGTAAATTCTTTCTATATATTATAAACGTTTGAGTTTTGATATCAACATTATTAAAACCAAAGTAAAATAAACTCAACACTAAACACGCGCATACGCATCAACTTTCCCGCGTGCATTAAAGAGAGGTATCCGACATGTAACATGTAAATCCACTCCGCAATCCGCCATACGCTGTGCGTCACTCAGGAAGTCAGGACCCACAGTTTGAGCTTTTAGAGATTTATAACTGCTCCAATGAGTCCAATTGTGTGGTAAGTACAAGTGTCAAACTGTTAACTACTGACCACAATCATGTTAAATGAAAAAGTTCTGACTCTCACGTACACATCAGAAATTGAGTAAAAACCTATGGTACCTGTGAAAGTCAAAAGAAAGCTGTACACTCAGTAAGAGCCGTATAGTGTATAAGGAATGAAAATAGCGGTCAAACTGTTTCGACCATCGGTAATAAAGTTGTACGTCTCATCTTCGTTGAACTTTACGTTTTTGGAGAAGGAAATTTATAAGCGAAATCGAAATTGCAAGGAGGAACTGCTTTCTTATCGGTATTTTTATATTATTAAATCTGATCACCGGATTTACATGGTGCAATAAAAAGTTGCCCCATCTAAACAGTGTTAAGATAATTAAAGTCATTTGTTGCTTCAATTTTATTGCATGCGACAGGCAAGAAGCTTGATCCGTGTAAATGGAGCAAAAGGGATCAGCCATATTGACCCCGTAATCCAAAATGGCCGGCCAACGACAAAAAGCATTACGAGTACCCTGGCCGGGGAAGTCCTTCTTATTATGCGCCGAATCTCTACGGCCATTCCTTGAGCTGTTTTTTAAAGTTGAAAAATCAAGTTATATACATTAAAAAAACCTGATTTTAGAACTAAATATGCAAAATAATAGTTATAGTAACACTCGCAGAGGTATGTTGTCATAGTAGCTAATACTTGTTTAAGGTCACCTTTCTTTTATTTTCGCCAATCGGTAGTTTTATATTTTATTAAAATGTATAAAACTCGATTTTACAACTTTAAAAAACAGCTGAGGAAATGGTCGTAGACATCGGCGCAATAGTAAAAAAATATAAGGAGGAATTCCCGACCAAGGGCAATGCATTTTTTTCTTTGCTGGCTGCTTTTTTTTCTCGGCTCAACTCACTTTTTTTTGGGTTTTCGGCCCAACTTTGTATGAAACGTGACTGGTCTCCATTAAAACGCGTTTAATGCTCTTCCTAAATCCAGAGATCCACGTTTAGCAGTTCATTACATATACATATAAAAATATATATATATATATATATACGTATATATAAATAATAATAATAATTAATATTAATTATAATAATTATACATATATATTATATAATTATGATGTTTAAATGATTATGGCTGTTGTGTACGTAGATGCTTACAAGATAAGATAAAAACTGGAAAGCATATTTACTTACACTTACAAAATGAATGTGATTCAAACCTTTAGTCCGATTCACACAATACAAGTTATTTGTCTGTCGCTTACAATGAAATTGAAGCAACAAAAATGACTTGAATTTGAATTGTTACTTCAACTTATGATGTGTATACCACGGGCAATGAAATAGCATTGCGTAAATCAAGCTTTACCTACTCATGATAAAGCTCTTTTGTGAAGAGAATTATATAATATGTATAAATATTGAAATAATTCAAATTATAATGACAAAATAGGGAGTTATTCACATTATACTCACACACGAAAGTAAAAAAAGTATGCTTAATATATAAATTGTATCAACAGTCAACAAAATTAAATCTTGTATAACCGGTACCTATTTAATATATTGTCTTATCTTGTTATGCTGCACTCGAGAAAGTTAGAAAATATTCACCTGTGAATTAATAAATTATATATAGGTATATGTTATATCGTATTTTCCAAGCCATCAAGCTATATTAATGGTTTGTTCTTAATTCTAATAATATATTTTTTTAAACTGATTTATTGATGAATTATTAATTAAGAAATTTAATTTTAGAAAAGAAAGCGATCTTTAAATACTTCCCGTAAATGAATGTAATTGAAATATCGAAAAATCTAATGTTTTTATTATATCAATAGTAAAGGCATTTACTTTGATGAAGATAATTAATAAAACAAGACGTATAGGTACCTACTAATAATGATGTTTTGAATTGCTAATATAGGAAAATATAATGAAAAGCAGACATTTAAATTTTGACATCTCCTTGACCCTATAAAAAGAATTCAAACAATAATGAATAGTATTCTTAACAGCATTCGCATGTAATAAAGCCTATAAAAGCGGAAAATAATTTATTAGTAAATAATAACAACTGTTCATTTTATTATAACCACTTGAGTATAGCCGTAGCGGTTACTAATATACCACTTAACAATACACTAATATCAGATAACGGTTACAACATCAGTTAGTGAAAGTATCCAAATCGGTACAACGGACGAAAGAAAATAAGAGTATTGTTAACAATACTTGAGGTGTCGATGACGAAGAGACATGAATTGCAATGCTTGTAGGTACGGATACAGTAACTGATCATTAATATGATAAAAACGAACCATGAGTTTTGAATGAGCAACATGTCGTGACTTGTGACTAAAGATTTGTGATAAATGTGGGTGGCGTTATAAGTAGGGAAAGACCAAAGAAAGAATAAAAGCAAGAAAGGGATAGAGATAAACTTTAGAAATGACTGCTAAAAGAGCTGTATGGAAGAAGAAAACATGCTGCATCGATCTCAAATATATAAGGATAAAAGCAGGTGGTTGAATGATGATGTGAGCTTTCTATTACTAAAATGAATATACGAATAGCAAAGCTTGTACAGTCGCCAGCACATCAAGCTACTACAGTCTGTCAAATTTCTAGCAAATACTACGTATGTAAAATGGAGTGATAGACAGACAATAAATGCATAAAGAGGGCGAGAAAGACCAAAGAAAATATTGATTTTGTGATGGAAGATATAAAAGAAACGGAAGTGAATGATAAGACTTCTGACAAGAGAATAGAAGATAAAAACTTGTAACGCCTACGATGAGTCTTTAAAGAATCGCTTGGTAAGATTATAGAACTCCAAAATAATGACATCTAAATATTTAAAAATACTCATCAAGTGGATTATCGAAAAAAAACCATTAGAAGTTTAAGCTTAAAGTATATGGCGTTAAAGAAAGCTTTAACGTTGTTATTGATTGGAGGCACAAATTGCAGGAAGAAATGAACGTTAGTCTAAGTGTTGGTTGAGAAACGTAGTAGATTGTGAAATAGCGTATTAAGGTGAAAGTGCTTTGATCCAGATCAGACTCAAAGTACAATATAAAAATAAGTATAAGTACAAGATACAATAATAATAGTCTAGAAACGAAGCCGCCAAAACGGCTTTATTTTTGTGTAGATGTAAGAGGAAAATAATTAGGTGACTTGGTGTTAGAGGCTGTTCGATTAATAAGAGTAATATTTATATAGTAATATCAATCAGTTTAAAGGGTTATGTTTTTCATGCGTATCTGTGTATTTTTGTATGTAGGATTCTCTATACTCTCGAAGCGTAGTAAATACATTTTAGAACATGAGGTGTCATCACATTCCACCAAGTGTAGCGTATATTAGTTGTATCATACAAACTAAAAACGATAGGAAATTTAACAAGAATCAAGGTAAATTTTCTATGTGGAAACATGAGTCGGAAGAATCAATTAACCATTTAATTTTGTCCATAGACACCCATTATTTGGTTGATTTTAAGTCGCCAGCTAGTTGATGTAGTATGTGGCCTTTAATGTTCCCACAGCTGGGACACACGTCTCCTTGCGGTTAGAGCAAGTGGGCCGTAATCCACAACGCGGGCCCAGTGCTGGTTACTGGTTAGTAAAGGTCACATATCTTCGAATTTTTGGTTTTGATTTTCGGTTTTCTCATGATGTTTTCCTTCACTGTTTTGAGAGCAGTGGTGATGAAATATTTTACACAAAGTAAAGTGCCTGTCTGGGTTCGAACTCACGACCAACAACTCGTAAGTCGAGGCCAATGCCTTTGGGCCACCACTGCACCTGATGTAGTACGTAGGTAGGTACTTTACATTTTTGGAAAAAGTGCTATTTGATTAACAGTTCGACGATCTAACAGAATATTAATTAGTTGAAATGCATTTGACACAATTTAAAACTTGATACACTTTCAAATAATTTAGTGAATAGTGAAAATAACATTTCACTAACCAAATGTTTAGATTGTATTGACATATTGATTTTGATTTAATGATGACAGTTATAACTAAGCTTAGTGATTTTATATTAAGGTTTGGAATACCCAATACAATAGTGACTGATAATGGAACTTCATTTGCATCACAAGAATTTGAAAATATATGATATTATGTCGGTTGAGCCTTTAAAGTAATATCCAGTTCTGAAAGTTGTAAAGAGCTTGGTAGATGACCGAATTATTTGGATGGAGGTTTTCCATTACCGAATTTGTGTATATGACGCTATCAATTTACCAATTCGTTTTACCTACGAATATTTTTACAGTACCCGGCGATAAATATTGCACATCGACATTTACCTTTTTTGTATTATAAACAAAGAATAAAAATAATTATCAAAAGAAGCAAATCATAATTGTTTTAACAGCTCCTAATAGATACCGGACTGTTTGTATTTCGTGCGACAGAGATAACGCTCTACGAAGACGAAATTAGCCGATTGTCTCTTTCCAAAGGTCGATGTGCAATATTTATCGCCGGGTATTGTAAAAGGTACAGCTATTAGGCCAAAGATGTTCGAACTTTTTGTCATCGACACTCTCTCTAAGAAGATTAAGTTGTAAATTAGTTGCGACATTCATGTTGTCACTTTTGAATTTTGATTAATGATAGCCGCTATGACATCTTTTTACCCTGCCTGTATCAATAACACAAATTCGGGTAAGTTAAATAACTTGTTACTAGGAGGGTAGAGACTTTAGCCTGCATGGCGTTTTCACGTCGTTTACGAGATTAACAATAGTTTGGAATAGAAAAGATAGAAAAATAATACAAACTTACAGTCCTTTCAGCAGCTACTGAACAGCAACTTATAATAACGAGGTTAAAGATCATTGTGACTTGTAAGTAGCAGCAATCTAACAGCAAACTTATCATGTGGTGTATAAAGACCACACAAGACAGTGATGCTAAGTCAAAGGTAAAATAACTGTGAAACGAAAATAAAAAATATATAACACCGTATTTTAATGTTAAATACTGATAAAAAGGACAGATTTTCATGACGTCTGTTTTTATATATGACGGAAACACTCACTCAACACGGTAGGTAATATGAGGTCACGGAGTTCTTATAGTACGTAGTGTGTGACTCGTTTATCTGACGTTTACATACAAAATATAAAAGAGAAAAAGTTCTGAACACTTGTACAACACCTAAACTTGTACACAACAATGAAAATGAAAATTGTGCTCGTATTTGTAAATAAGCTTTCTTTTATAGTAACCCCGCCGAAAAGAAAAAAAAAACAATTAAGTAATAGTTTTAAACTTTCTCCTTCAAAATGGTCTAGAGGATATCATTACTTCACAGTCCATTGATGGATTAGGTTTGCGGAGAAAAGTTGTGGATTTAAAAATAAAAGAAACCATGGTTTTGACAAATTGTAACTCTGTCTGACATGACTAAAGCCATATCCATGATAGAGTAATAGAGTTTGAAGACGTAGTGCACTGGCTATTGTGATTTAATCGTAAACGAGGAAGAGTGTTCTAAGAAAGCAATTCAAGGAGAAATTAAAGCTCTTGTGGTCGATGACGTAATGTTGAAAACGAATGGTGAGCGGAATCCTAAATTGAATACTTTGAATGAAAGTTATCTTAATAACGTTAAAGAAATTAGTGGTTATACTTCTATTAAGAAAAATAGAGATATTCTTTGAACTTAAGTACCTCTATTCAAATAAAAAAGAAAGATCGGAATATTTCTTATTACTAATATCACCAAGAGGAGGCACGTAGATATCTCAAGGAAACAAACCATTCTGAGTAATACAAAATATTCTGGGCATGGCAAAGTTTCTTCTCAAGAGCGCGGTTAAATCAAACCAGTCTTACTTAGATACCATCCAAAACCCAACCTTCACACACCAATTTAACCATAAACAACAGTTCCACTTACTTTCCTGTGTAAGGGCGCATTTTCGAAGCACTTTCTCCACAACCGGTAAATTATGAAACGTGTGGTCCGATGTCCAAATGGAACAAGGTCGAACTTTCGATTATGTTTTATAAGTGATGCCCAGCTGGTTATTTGATCGTTACATAGTACATGATCGTGGTTCAAGTAATTAAGGCCTACAGATCTTTTTTTGAGGTATGTAATTTGTACATGATCATCATCAACTTCAAACAAGATCCATCACGCGATGTTGGATATTGTTTGAATCTGACGGTGTTATTTTAAGATAATCTATAAGTACGTTTGTTGCATTCATTAATTTATTAATGTACCTATATAAAATATTTCTAAACATTTTTAAAGAGTAATGGTGGAGTTTCTTGCATATTCTTCTCCATATGAAACTTTTGGAAGAGGCGCATAGAATAAATTCTATTTTATTGTAAATTTTGACATTCAAGATCTAGGGGGGGGGGTGGAGGGGTTCAGGGGATCAGCGGTGCTATTCTGTAAAAATCTCACCGTGAAAACTTAGGTGAAGTGAGCGTGGAGTGAGCTGTCAATAGTGTCAATTCCTAGCAAAAACAAACTACCTACCTAACCTAAGTGTTCACGGTGAGATTTTTACAGAATCGACCGGTAGACCGGAATAAATTCTTTTATGTGCCTATTTGAAATAAATGACTTTGACTTCAATTACTTTGCAGACTTGAGGCTATTCACTCAATCTGCATAACGTTTTCAGCATGCGGGACAATCCAGCTTGCGTGAACAAATTCGCATGATATGAACCCCCTTCAGATCAGAATCAGGGGTTTGGCAGTCAGAAAACCTTCACTTAACAGGTAAAGCGTTTTGAAAATAATCGTGCTTAGGAGTGTGTTCGAAGATCGCACCATGCAAAATCATTCAAGATTTTCTGAACTCAAAGTTCTGGGAGAATCTCTTAGTATCTTGTAAACAGTTGTTTAATGCCAAGTTATAGCCCGATTAAAACTTTATGGCGGATCGGAATATGAGGCGAGTCGCTGCGCAGTTAAATTCAGCTGTCAGCGGGAGTGAGGGGTGAGGTACTGCGTAGCGAGTAGCATACTTCATAGCCGCCATATAGTAAATTGATTCGGGCTATAAGTGAAACCCGTCATCTGTTAGTTTGATCTACTGAATCACATTTTATCTTCAATTTGACCTAACGACACGAGTTTTTACAAATGCAAATGAGGTATTTCCATCGAAAAATAATGTAAATATTCATAGGCTTCCAGAAAAATTGAGTGAATAGGTTAATTATATTATACTACAAGTTTGTGTAGAGGCAGGGGAATGGCATGCACTCATTTGAAGAATTGATTCCCCGAGGTTTGAGTCTAAAAACTGTCAGTTGGTTAGGTGACTTTGAACTTGGATCGAGAGTAGGACAATGGATGTTATTTGAGTTCAGATTTGAAAGGAAACCACTAAATCAAGTTTGGTGATGGATGTCGCAAAAGAATTTAGTAATTTATGAATTTAATAATTTAGAATTTTGAAAAGCTAATAAAAGCGTGTTAAAATATGCCTGTGAGCTGGGAGTATTGGTACCTATTCCTTTTGCTGATCTTCTGTTTATAGGCTCGTTGATAAATTGGATGACGAGAGACAACTAGCATCCAAGTGACATATTGTGATGTGACATCATTAAAAATAATTTTCTTTATACAGAGTTGATATGACAAAAGGGCATTAAATTACACTACGTATACTATACGTGTTTAGTATTAAATTGATACGGTATAGATTAGAAAGAAAGAAGAGCGTTCTTTTAGGTTAGCCTATACTGGCCAACTGCTGAGTAAGGCCTCCCCCAGTCCTTCCAGATATCCTTTTCGCGATCCAGCCCTTACGGTACGCGTCTAGGTAGTCTCGCCACTAAGTGCTTGGCCAGACTGGCAGCGATGAGCGGGGAGCGGCGCTGGTTCGGGAAAGCGCGCGATCTGCCTGTGCGGACAGGCAGATCGCGCGCTTTCCGAGTCGAGTGCGGGTTCGTTCTGAGTTTTTGTCAAAATGTAATTTGGATGAAGAAGACTTATTTTTACTAGACAAAAGCTCGAACTAGTTAGAGAACCCCGGTCTCCGCACGGGCTGCTCGTGCACTCGCTGACTACGGCCATTTGTATGAACGAGCCATGGCGTGACATGCCCGCGCGGCAGTGGCGGACTAAGGCTGTCAGAGGCCCGGGGCGGCAAAGCTTAATGAGGGCCCCAGCTTTAAAAAAAAAATAGTTTCACAAGCTTTTTATTCAGTTCACATTTGTATGTATAAATCAGAGTTTATGTTTATTTCGTTAATTTCGTCGGCAACGCCACTTTTCTTCTCTTCAGAATTCGAAAAGTAATTGGATAAAGATCCAGCAAGCGATTTTGCCTCTAAAGTCTTCGTTTTTTTAGCTTCCTTTTCTGAGAGGCAGATGGTTAAATCCTTTTCAATAAAAATAATGAGATAAATAAGAAACTTTTATAAAAGATAGCTAAATTAAGCCTCATTATTGATTTGACGATATAAATATACAAATGTACAGAGACTTTGCCATGTTGAGTCTCACGATGAGTCCTACAAGTACATACCTACATCCCTAATAAACGTGCACTACAAATAAAATAAGGACCATTCGTAAGTGCATATTGACTAGAAACTACGGATTATAATTGCTAGGCTAAATTATACGAAGAATTACTTACTTTTTTCAAATACTCGATAATGCACTTACTCAACTCTGAACTCATTTACTTTTATACCGCAACAAAAATCAAAAACACTATTACACTTTTAAATAGTTTTTAATGAAATTACTTTGAACGGATAAGATCGCGTTTATTATTTTACAATTTGAAAAAAGGCTTATCTGTTCGCGAAAACATCAGTACACACTAATAAACTATTAAAATTAAATATCAACGTAATTAAATTCAATATTTGTTAAATGAGGCCTATTTTTATTTTTCGACATAAATAGAATGTAGGGAATGTAAATGTAGGCTTACAAGAGTGAATTATTTGCACTTCATTCATTCAGGAATTCCCGGGGAAGTATCCGCTACAAAGACGGGAATTCTCCCAGCATATTGGACGCGTTCAGCAAAGTTAAAAGAATATTAGTACCACGTAAAAAGTCTAGATGGCTGTAGTGTTTTGATCTTGATGAAATTATGTAGGTACTAAGCACATTTTTAAAGTCTTGTTTAGGATTTTATCAGGGGAACGCAGAGGCATTTGGGGGCCCCCCAAGACCGGAGGCCCTGGGCGGGCCGCCCCTTCCGCCCCCTGTTAGTCCGCCACTGCCGCGCGGTACGCTCAAATGAAGTTCTTATGTTTGAATTCGCCGCGCCGCGCCCGCACTGCGCCCACGTTTGCAATCTGGCCAAGCACTAAAAGGAAAATAGTTGATTTGCCACAGTAGTGGTAAATTTTGTATTAGATTAATTAACCTTGATTTAGACTACTTAATAAGAAAAAATCTAACCTGGATTTCAATTGTATCTGTTCTCAAAAAATAAAACAGCCATCAACAAAATCTGTCTTTACAAACCAATGTTATACCGGTATCATCCGGACGCTTGCTTGAATGTCAGACGCATTAACACACTTTTACCAACTCCGTCGTATTGACGTATAGTTCAGCTGGTCAGGTGTGACATTGAAATGAAGAATGTGCTGCTTACTAGGGATGCGTTCATATTTAAATGGTTGTATACTATGGTGTTGGGTTGTAGGAAGAGTACTTGGCAAGTTGTAGTAATGGCAAAAATAGTAAATCCCTGATTAAGGCTCGTACACACAGGCGCGACGCGACACGCGACACAAAGGCACCGCAAGTCGCGCAACGAGCGGTGCCTTTGTGTCGCGTGTCGCGTCGCGCCTTTGTGTACGAGCCTTTAAGTAGTGGGCTAGAGTAAGTCTTAGGAGCGTAACAGCCTGGCCACGAATTTTGGCTTAGCGGGAAGCGGTGTAAATAATGTTCAGAATAGTCAGGCCCGGTTGTCATACCACAAACCAATAAAGATTCACCACCGAAACCACAAAACATCTAACTTTAGGATATACTGCTATTTAGATTAGTATTGTTCCGTAACTGGTTAGAGGCACCTGCAAAATATTCAATTGCAATGTGGAAGTTGACTTCAACATAAGAAAAACCTAGACCCCCGTGCTATAAAATCATAACACCCCTCTGTTTTTGTCGGGGATTAAAATTCAAAACATTCAAATTGGGCTGAGAATAAGCCTTTTTTAAACGTCAGAATTTGATGAGACAGATCCCCAAACCGTCCGCCCAGTACCAGTTCCTAGTGCTTTAGCTGGGAAGAAGAAGTGGCGCAACCAACTTCCCAGCCACAGCAAACTATAGCGAAACAGCGACCTCTTAGAAACAGAGTATATGGGTTACCTAGTCAATATGATAAAGAACATAGAAGTGTGTTTGTACACTTTCCTTATTTAAACAATGGGTGAAAATTAACACAACATTTAAATGGTTAGAAAATCAATAAATATTCATGTTCATAACCCTGTGTGATTGACCGACACATTGTTTACTAATGCGATTAGAAAATGAATTTGTTAAAATTCATTTTAACAAAACACTTTAAAAAAATCACTTTAAAGAAATCGTACGTGTTAACGTACGATTTCTTTAAAGTGATTTTTTTAAAGTGTGTCATAAGAGAACTGGAACAAGAAAATGCTTCACAGAAAAATTTTTCTTGGAAAATTTGATTTTAACTCTGAACTATAAGTTTAATTACAAATTATTGGTTTTCGGTGCTAAAACGTGGAAACTGACAGTCGAGTCGGGTTTGTCCACAAATTCATCGTCGATTAGCGCGCTATGTCCGGAGTTTCTTTGAAGGAGAAATTAAATTATCCGGAAAAGAACTGGAGTAACTGACATAGCTTGCAGAGTAAGCAATCTGAAGTAGCAGTGGGCTGGCCATGTTTGTCGAAGGACCGATGACCGGTGGAACAGACGAGTCCTGGAGTGGTGACCGCGTATCGGCAAGGACTGATGACCTTGAGAAAGTAGATGGAACAGACTGGATGCGGAAGGCGGAGGACAGGGTGTTATGGCGCAGCCTGGGAGAAGCCTATGTCCAGTAATGGACTGCGATAGGTTGAGTTGATCGATTGTTGAATTTTGTATTTACTAAAGGAAATTGCACTTCATGAGACAATAATAAAATGAACAATCATTATTGCCTTTTACACCAATTGGTATATCACAAAGTGCTACTAGTATAGTTAATATGATGAAGTTATTTTATTCAATGTAGAAGCACTAACTATTTACACTGGGTACTAAATTAAATGACTAATAAACTACCTATACAAATAAATACAATAACAAAAGGACACTTAGGTGTCGAAGTACTCATCCGCATCGCTGTCATCGAAAACGTGGCCATAAGACTGGCAGCATTACCACGTTGAATAGCAAAGCTAAGCACTTAGAACCACTTGATCATGAGACTTTGATGGAAACTATATCTTTTATCGTTTTAGGTAGCGATTATTTGCTCAATGCGAACTGCCTGGCTACGAGTGTTCGTAATAATGATAAAGATGAAGGGCTTATTTATTTTATTGTGCTGTGCCCCCACAAATTATTGCAGTGTTATGCCTATAAAGAGCAGTGATGGCCCAGTGGCAATAGCCCCGACTAAGTTGTATGTCGTGGATTCGAACTCAAACAGGAGCTTTACTTTGTGTAAATAATTTGATTACTACAGCTCTCAAAACGGAGAAGGAAAACATCGTAACGAAACCGGCGGATACCTAATAGAGATCAAACGAGCTACTAGGAGGGGTTACTGGCGCATGTTTAGTAAGTCGCTAAGTGCCTATTTATTATCGATGAGTAGGTTTAGACGCAGAACGTAAACAAGTGACGTGAAACTTTCTATGACACAATGTTCAGCAGCTTAACTATGGACGCTAAAGAGATTCGGTGAAAACTAATATTGTGTAGCAGTTTCTAAATTGCTTACGTTAGAATAATGACTCATGCCGTGTAGTCTTTAAGAAATGAATTGGTTTGACTGTTTTTACAATATTGCCTTTCTGAGAATTTGGTATATCGTGGTAAGGGTCATCAATAATGATGAAAAGATCATGGTTTCTATTCCCAGGTCATAAAGTGTTATTGAATTGAATGTGTGAAACATTTACCACTTCCTATGCTGCTTTCTGTGCCCCAAAACATTCAGTTAAAGTTACCTCTCTACGCTGCCACCGATAACGCCGTAGAAATGTCGAAGTTTTGGCCCAAAAAAATTTGAATATTGGTCGTGCCAGCGACACGAAGGGAAATAATTGAATTTGATAGTAAATGTGCTGACAACTATCAGTGGCTCGGAATTATTTACTAAATATCTCGTGAGAAGTAATGAACTTTTATATTTATTCTTTGAATCCAAAGAAAACTGAACCCCAAAAACAAAGCTGCGGAGTCGCATTCTCTTAAATATGGTCTCTGTCTATTGAGACGGAGTGATGTTTGAAAGCTTGAGATATTATAGAGTGGTAGCAGCCTTCAGCAACCGTTAATGTTACTAAAAGGTCCACAAGAATCCTATATTCCACTACATTGAAGCGTACTGAAAGTTTTACCCATTTGAATACTAACAAAAAGAGATGGCAACACATTGTATTCCACATCTCTTCATCTCTTTCATACGTAAATGACAAAATACTGAAAAGTCAAACGTAAGATGACTAGGAATGCAAGTGGACATGCGAAAGAAAGTTGCTTCGACAGAGAAACTATAATTTCATAATTGAATGTACCCAATGAGGTATGGCGTGAAGCTATGCTGCATTTCCAGATGAACGAATCTTTGTTATTGTGACCAGTTTTTATTGAAACTGGAAGTGGCAGTCGTATAAATAGATCTGTAGTGAGATTATGACTAATGGCTTATCCATCGTTTCTTTGATCGATGGATAGTGACCGTGGACAGTCTCATAAAGGGAAGAGCTCCATACAAATCTTATTAAATTGGCTGTTACTATGCATGCAAAGGTGGACCTCTTTTCAACGTCCTTGGAAGACGCAGCACTGCAAACGACGAAGAGACGAATGATTTAGAGGGGGATGGAAATATGAACCGAAGAAAAAACGGAGACTAAGAATAGACGTCTCTTCATACAGTCTCAGGTCCATAAGTTCCTCTGTAAAAAAAAGATTGAAGTAATTGCAATTAAGTATGGTATCTCTACAGCTTATCGTAAATGACCATCATTAATTTTAATCATTTCCAAGGTCACACCTGTGCAAGTTCCGGGTGATAAACAAATAGAAAGTGAAGATGAGTCTGCGCTTCATGTGATGATCATAGTGTTTGCTGAACAAATTGATACATGCTTGACGTCACGTAGATAAAAAACACGCGTTTGCAAATAGACTAATGTTAACACATTAGTATACTGAAGGCACTGGTTCAAATTGAGTAGAAGATAAATTCTATGAATAGGGTAAGTATGAATACGGTTGATGATACGTCAGACAGTCTATTCAAATAATATTTATATCAATGTCAGACATTGATTTTAAATCACCATATTTTCTCATGCAGCCACCAAAATCTGTCCGGATTTTGGTGTGAAAACAAAAAAAAAACCGTTTTGCAAGCGCAACGTTTTTGTGAAACTTTCGAATAAAAACGAGCCGGAAAAACCGGTAGTTGTAGTAAAAACAAAAAATAAAAACAAAGAAAATAAAGTTGGTTTACCTGAATCCCATAATTATGAATCCTTAACACAAAACAATCACGTTTACGTTAATGTTTACGTTCGTAAACAGGTCATGTGCACTAGAAAAGCGCGCGAACCGACGGCTATCGCTTGGCTTACTAAATTCATCTCGGCTGAACGGCGAGTGGGAGAAATTGGTGAGTCTCTTTCGCACTGTTATATAGTGGTGGGCGCATGTCGATGAGCGAATACTTTCGATAGTACTGTCAAAAATTAAGCAGAATTCTTCTTCTTATTCCAAATAGATACCCTCAAGTTAGATGACTGTTCCCCAATATGAAGCTGCTAGATTCATTGAAAATGTTCTATTGCCAATTTTACTACAAATCAAAATAAATATTTAACGGAATGTCATGAAACACATCCCACAGTAGCACATGTAAAGTTTCTTAATGAATAGTAATAAGAACTTACAGTATCAGATTCAGGTGAAGATTTTAATTTAGAGCCTATTAACTATCTACTTAGTAGAAAACTTAAATTCACTGACAGATAACGCACAGCCTAAGCCGCTGGGTCTAGGAGCATGCGGTTTTGCACAAGAGTTCCTCATATTACGAAAGTGAGCACTAAGGTAGAAGTTAGTTAATGTCTTTTATTTGCATTCATTTAGGCATTAAAAGACGAAATACTGATGCAAGATTCACAAAATACTCCATCTTTGAAAAATAACGTGAACAATAATAAATTTTAATAGTGACACTTCGTAGTATAACTTAGTCGGCATCGATATCCGCAACAGGTACATCACTACAAACGTCAAACCAAGTCCCAAGAGCAAGGTGAAGATCTGGGTCTTTGACCGTATACAGTGGCCGATTGCAAACGACCGACTCTACCAACTCGTTAACTGAGTGCTAACTTTTAGTTAAGATAAGAAGTAACCTTTTGACTTTTCAAATTTCATTAAGAGGGCGCCGACCAAACGCCGACCGTGCAGTCGCGCCCTCATCGTTTGTTTAGTTATTTCTTTTATTTTAGAATGAAAATGCAGAAAATAAGCACGTTAAGTTGTGCTCCCCAAGATTATAATTATGTTAATATTATTATAAACGGTAGTTTTACATTGTTTGGTTTTATTATAATCACTACAACGGATAATAATGTCTACTATTTTAATTTAACGTATAATCTTGTGGAGCACAACTTAGCGTGCTTATTTTCTGTATTTTCATTCTATAATAAAAGAAATAACCAATCGAATGATGAGGGCGCTACTAGGCCGTCGGCGTAGCCTTAACAAAAATATAATTTGTGGTCAATAGTTATTTTACATGTTTTACTTTGGTTAAAATTTTCGGAAATGTACAAGAGGCCGCATGTAATGTCTTTTTCATGATTTTTTAAAATTAAATCTTATAATTTTATTTATTTATTACAAACGTACGCTACTATTACAGTTTCCCAATTCGGTAGTGTGTAGTTAACTAACAGTTCATGGAATAATTTACAACATAAGATTTACAAATTACAAACACATTATCACGTGTAACGTTACCTTTGCGAACTTGCTCAGTGAACATGAGAAAATAATTATCTATCTATCTATCTGTCGGCAACCAAATTTAGTGTGCGCATTGTTCGCGACAGATGGACGTTATCCAACTGTTTTCCGACCGCGCGGCACCGCAAACTAGTTGGGCCGTCGTCGGCGATACCCGTACCCATCCGGCACACAAGCCTGTAGAACACCCGGATTATTTATGTTACCCCGGAACACTCCAAGGCGTCGCATATCGACGCCAGTGCTAGATCCCTCCTTGTTTCCAACTTGTTGTCATCATGCCCAACACAAACAAGGTTGGATACATCAAGGGGGAAAAGGGTTATACTCCATACCGCCTTAGGTATGTGTATCTCGTAAGCTTGTTCTATATGCGCTCCACCATCAGACTATATTTAGTCTCATGTGGGGTCCATACTGCCGCATTACCCTCCAACTGACTCCTTATTAGAGCTTCATACAATGCCGAAATGGCTTTAATATTTGTAAAATCAGCCGCTCTGCGAAGCACAAATCCTAGTCGCTTGTATGCTTTTTTATATGCCTTTTTATAGACATTGATAATATGCTCCTGGAATCTCAATTGAGTATCTATATGAACACCAAGGTCTTGCACTGCCTCCTCCCTTTTCATAGGCACATCTTTTCTTTCACACATCTTTTATTTTATTTATAAATACTATAATAAACAACACAGTGTATCTCATTAGTAAATAAATTACTTATAATTATTAATGAAGTTCAGTACAGTATGAGTTCCTAAAGTGACTTATGAGTTTATTTAAACATGAAAAATACTTCCCGTAATTTTTCAGACCTTAAAACCATTTACATAGCATTAATTAAAAAGAAAGTTGGACCTAAAAATAGTCCTTTAGGCATTCCCACTATAATTTTTGAAGAGTTCCATAGCTGTACCTTAATCTTTTAATGTGGTTCATAAAACACGTTAATTTTCCAAGTTGTACGTATTTTGTTAATCTTCCTGATATTTCAAAGTCACTAACAACAGTTAAACATGGTACAACCGTGCCATTTGCTTTCGAAAGCGACAGCCACGTAGGGTGCCGGCACGTCTTAATCACTCATTGAATACAAATTACTACTTACTCAAATACAAATTGTATTAGGTTTACAATGTGTCTGTTAATAATTAGAATGTTGCTAAGGACTGTCTGTCTCGTTGATCTAGTGATCGCTGAACATGAAGTTCTGGGTTGATTCTCGGGTCGGGCAAAGTTTTATTGGGATTTTCTATCTGGAATTTTTCAGTATCGGCCCGGAGACTGGATTTGTGCCTTGTTGATGGAAATAGGCTCGCCCTCGGTTACATGGAACTTAAAATATAATTGGTGATATCGTCCCTCGCATGACTAAGTGATATCTCATTTCTTTCATTTTTTGGCTAATTTGAGTTAGGACAACTACATTTTTCTATTCGTGGTTCTTTACATTTTTCACTAATAGATCCAAATAACAGAGGTACGACGGCGTACCTTAGTTATTTGGATGTTAAAATATAACAATTTTGACAAAATGTAAGGAAAGCAAAGACAAAATACATTAATTGACATGAACAATACAAATTTTATTAATCCGTGATGCGTCCGTGACACTGGCAGATGGCAACAAAACAACAACAACCAAAACAAAAACAAAATACCAATTTTATTACAGAATGGAAAAATTACTACTTTTGTAATAACCGACAATTAATCTATTTTGTAAAAATCTGAGCGGGAAAACTCAGATGACGTGAGCTTCAAGTAATCTGCCAATAATGTCAAGCCCTAGCATCAGGTGTAAAGACAGCTCACTGCAAGCTCACTTCACCTAAGTTTCCACGATGAGATTTTTCTTACAGAATATACCTGCTGGTGAGATGTTCTATTGGCTTCTGAATCGATAAAGTTTCATCTTTTGCACTGATAACACACATTTACCAATACAGATAGTGTCATCCAAGAAGACGCGCTCCACTCTTCTTCCTAATCGCTAGTGGTTATCGCCAGGCCCCGCTTTTCCAGTGGGCACTCTGGACAAGTGCCCAGGGCCCCGAGATAGATGGGGGCCTCGGCATGCTCTAAAAAAAAACCGTTCTTTGTAACCGCAGTTCCATTCTACGCATTATTATCTACTACCCAATTCAATGACAAAGACTTTGTAGTTTCTAGCCTCAAACTTATGAAATATTACTGATTGGTGATTTTGCTTATCTGAATAGGTACTAGAAGGGTTTACAATAATCATAGAATTTTAAGCACTAACCTGTGGATACTAAAAGTTACTTACTTTTCCAAATCATATAATAATCTATTTTGTCTATTCATTTATTGTGATTGTAAAGAAATAAAAATAATGATTGAATAATTTTAGAATTTTGTTTATCTACTCTTATTTACACAGGGGGCCCCGCGATCCTAATGTGCTCAGGGCCTCCAATAAGTTAAGAGGGCGCCGACCAAACGACGACCGCACAGTGGCGCTCTCATCGTTTGTTTGGTTATTTCTTTTATTTTAGAATGAAAATGCAGAAAATAACGGATAATAATATTAACGTCTAGTGTTGCCCAAAATCGGTCTTGGTCTTGCAGTCTTGGTCTTGTTCTTGCATTTTTGCAAGACCAAGACCAAGACCAAGACCGACTTATTGTAGCAAGGCCAAGACCAAGACTGACCCCTGCAAGACTTGAGCAAGAACAAGACTAAGCCTGCAAGACTCTTGCGTCTCGCAGTTAAGTCAAACTGAGATTTGGGCGTTATAGTAGGTATTTGGTTTCAATCCCGATTTTGATAGACGTCCCCCACACTAACAGGTATTGTATGGATTATTATATGTTTCGACTATTTATTAAGTAGGTAGGTAGCGTGTTACTTACAAATTTGTTCCCATATGTGATAAAAATGTACCTAGCCATAACTTTCTAGCAAAGTTCATTTCATACCTTGTAGGTATATCTACTTAGAGTATTATACTTGGATAAGTCTAATGTGCAGATCTAACTTTAGTAGGTTGGTAAAAATTATGTACCTAGGTATTTATGTTTCAAAGTTTATATTATTCTTCTATTCAGCAAAATTTAAAACTAACAGCGAGTCGAGTAGGTCTAGTACTAGTAGCAGTTTTTAAGCCAGCCGATGTTATGGTACAGACGCTAGCACATCAAGCTACTACAATCTGCCATATTTCTTTAACAGATTTTCAACTTTATCGCTAAAGCATTAAGGTTCATGGTTGATTTACCTTAGCGCTTCCCCCTTAAATCGATGAAGCTTTAGAAAAATAATTATCCCCTCATGACGAATCTAAAATAAAAGTAGTAAATGGGTCATTCAATTATGTAGATGATTAAAATGCCTCATGTGACGCGTCTGTTAGATTCATTGGGATTCATGGCCGACTCGACGCTGCGCGGGGATTCCCGCAATCTTCCGCATTTTTTGTCAGGTTCAAGCATTTATGCACTTTATTGTAATAATTTTAAAGTTTATTTTCAAGTGCGTTAATAATACGAGGAGACCGTTTGGCGCTGCGGTCCCTTTGTCGCGCCATTTGAAAGCGAATAGCGTGAGCGCGAAGACATTGTTGACCTCGCAAATGAACTTAAGCAATACAGCTGATCAGGTAGCCCTTTCGAGTTTTATTTACATTGCTGTTTTAAGTGAAATAAGTGAATTTACTATTTTTTAATTAAAAATCTCATTGGGTCAAATAGAAATAATGATTTTATACAGTTTACAGTAAAAAAAATTGCAGAAAAAAATGTAAAAAATTAAGAAAAAGCCGACGAAAAATTTCAACGCAGGAGGGTCCAGAATCATGTACTGAATCCATGGTAAGCGGTTGCGCGTCGATGTCCCTGCCACCCTGAGAAATAGACTAATAGGTATTTGAATGTAGTCTAGTCTAAGTAGTAGAGTCTCGCAAGACTTGCGAGACTCTTGCTGCAAGACCAAGACCAAGACCAAGACTGAGAGCGCAATACCAAGACCAAGACCAGGTGTATTGACGCAAGACCAAGACCAAGACTGGCTAAGGTCTTGTCTTGGTCTTGCATTTGGGCAACACTATTAACATCTAATCTTGTGGAGGACAACTTAACGTGCTTATTTTCTACATTTTCATTCTAAAATAAAAGAAATAATCAAACGATGTGGGCGCCACTGGGCGGTCGGCGTACCCTTAAAGACGGCCCTGGTTATCGCTAGTTAATTCCGCTAGTGTTTTAGTTTTTTTGATACACACTATGTAATTACCAACTAGTAAGTAATTAGTATGTATCGACAAAACTAAAACACTATCGGAATGAACTTGAACACTTATATGTAGGCAAGACTAGGGGCGCGCCTTCCTGGATGGCACCATTTGTACCAGACCCTGTTTATTTTGAATGAACAAATCAACTGTACTAATATCTAATAAAAATATTTTATTAGTTATTATGAAATGAAATAGTTAAATAGGATATTTGAATCACTTATACTTAGGTAAACGTCATATTATAAAAAAAAAAACACTGGCACTCCGGGAGTGCCGACAGAAGTGAAACAAAACAGAATTCCGAAAACCGAGTACATCCCGAAGACAGCCGAACACATCCGAAGCGGGTATTTTTTTAATCGTCTTATAAACAAAATATGCGCGGTGTCGCTTACGGTAACTGTGGCGCGAGTTCAATGGTTTTTTCCCACCTCAAAAAATGTCGAACATCACTAAAGAAGTTTACACTTAAAAAAAATTGCTAGGTTAGTTCGGCGTTTCTTAACTGACTACTCTGAGAAGAAAGGCAAACTCAGAGGTCACAGTCTCTTTTAAAGTTCAGACATAATCTTGGTCAGATCATGTGAAGACGATGATCAGCATACTTAGATAATATTATTTTAACTTTCTATTAAGAACGGTATGATTAATTGACGGTAAAATTCACACCATTCAAGTAACACAGCAGTGGTGTCCCAGTCCTATCGGCCTCGACTTACTAGTCAGGCACTTTACATTCTGTATTTAATTTCATCACCACTGTTCTCAAAATGGTGAAGGAGAACATCGTGAGGAAACCAGCATGTCCTAGAACCAAAAAATTCGAAGACCTGTGATATCTACTAACCTGCACTGGGCCCGCGCAGTGTTTACGGCCCTCTCACAGAGTGGAGGCCTGTGTCCCAGCAGTGGGAACGTTATAAGCATAAATAATGTATTTTCTTTCTTTCTCATTATGCTAAGTAACACTTTTCTAGTCATGTTGTGACTATATCAGGTTTTTGTATCTACCGGCAATTTATAAGAGAAGCATTGTAGCAGCTGTGGTGGCCCAGTGGTTACGGCCGCGACTTACAAGTTGGAGGTCGTGAGTTCGACACAAGGCACTAAAAAAAAATATAATTATTTAAGTCTGTAATTTACTCGTATATTATGGTGTACATAATAGAGAGTATTCTATTCTATTCTTTACTTCATGTATTAGGTCCCCACCTATGAAATCAGCGTTTTGTATGGAGAATTTTAAAGAAGTTGCATTTTTCATACTAACATTTTCTTAATGAACACTAATGTTTTAAAACTTTTATGCACTAATGTTTAAAAACTAAGATAACGTATGCCACTTAGATTAAGCGACAAAAATAAGTTTTGGCTAAGTTAAAACAAATACATAGTGGTCATTTCTACTAACAAAAGAGGAGTCATTTTTAAGGTATTTTTATGTTTAGAAAACTATACATACCTATGTACCTACTAAGGTTTTTTTACTATTGGTAGTTGTCTATGATGCTCATAATCCGATAGAATATCAAGCAATTGATGAATATTTTAAATAATAGAAGTGACAAGGTTCTTTATTTGTGAGAAAAAAAACGCCAATTTCATAGGTGGGGACCCAATATTTAATTTAATGACCACTGGCTCTCAAAACGGCGAAGGAAAACACCGTGAGAAAAAACCGTCATGTCCTCGAACTAAAAATTCGAAGACATGTGTGACAGTTGGTAGACCAACTGGGCCCGCGTGGTAGATTATATTATTAGCCCACTCCCTCTCGAAGGGAAACCAGGATTTGAATATGGAAAAAGTATGGGATTAGTATGGACTATATTATTAAACAACACGCTCTTTGGGATTAGTTCAGTGATTTTTTTACTACAAAAAAAAGAAACAAAATTCTCACAGTTCTAGAGCTAAAAACCAGAGCATGTCAACGCTCATCTCAGTATTAAAATGAAGGTTACGGCCCGTGGATAGAGTTGTGGTCGTAATGGTATATAATAACGCGTTAATGATGAGATGACAGGCAAAGATGTTACTTGGTTGTTGAATTATAGTTAGAGTTTGAATAAAGTACTGTCAGACTTTTTCACTTAAAATTATAAATTTTTAACATATTTACCACTGTTTTTGGGGAAATTATAAGTGCAGCAACAAAAGTTTTCTTTAACACCTGCAAACTAACGTCTTGTTAGGGTTCCGTATCAAAATGGTAAAACGGAACCCTTATAAGACTCAGTCTGTCTGTCTATCACAGCAGCGGAACCCTCGGTACGCGAGTCCGACTCGCTCTTGCCTGGTTTTTACTACTCCCAACGGAATATCAAAAAAACAGCGTCAATTTACGAACGTAAATAAAATTAATATGTCTCAGACCTACCGAAAAATATATTTACTTTTGAATTGATAACTCTGCGACTAATGTAAGTGGGCTACTTTATATAATTTAAAGATTCACCATCTGTCTGCTAATAAAATTAAATTCCAGCCTCAAAATTTGCCATCAAAAGCCATCAAACTATTTTATTCAATAACTAAATTAATAAATCATATTCTCTTTTCATGAAAATTAGCAGTAGGTATAATAGTCAAGTCATCAATTACCGATTATTCCACACTTGTTTGGCTACCACTGGGGAACAGCGAAACAAGTTTTAAAAATTATTCGCGCTGTCCAGCACTGGGGGACACTTCATGGTTTGAATAGGTCGAATCTATTCCAAAACCTAATCGAGGCACCCCCGACTTCACGTAGTCTTTTAGCCCCCCCCCTCCCCTACCCCTAGTGTATAAAAACCGAAGGCGCGAAGGGAGAGCAATCCCCGCCCGCTGTAACAAAGCATGGGTGCCTATCCTTCATTCATTGAACTCATTCTATCAACTCATTGAAGTAAGTACAAGTACAATTATTATTTGAAGCAAAATATGAGCAAAAAGATTTTCCGATACCGGGAATCGAACCCGAGCCTCCTGGGTGAGAGCCAGGTATCCTAGCCACTAGACCATATCGGATACTGAGATTAAAGCTGAAATATAATGTTCACATATTGAAAACCAATAATTAGTTTAATTTATAACTATTATTCATAAAACGGTTAAAGAAAAGATAAAAAATCAGGAACTTTGTAATCCACAGTACAGTTACGTAATTATTTTATCAATTTCTTGGTGCACGCTATCTAGGGGTTAGCAGTGACATTGATTATATCGTCACTGCTCTACTCACTGGAAACAGCCGCTGTCAGTTCAGTCGATCTTCGTTTGTTCTTGCTACTCTAGTAAAATCATAGATGGCGCTGTTATAAGGACTTCGAGCTTTTGGTTTTAATTCTTGATTGTTTTGGTTTGGTTAGTTTTGTATCATCTTTTAAAAAATGGGGGTTCATGTAAGTCTATGCACATTCCTCTTGGTTTAATGAAGATTGAATTAGAATTTCTTCTCCAAGGATTTTAACATTTAAAAAAAAGTAATGGGATCTCATTCATCTCAACATTTAGGCATTTTCTTTATTAGTTAAGAAGTATTATTTTATCTATGTTTATACTATAAATAATCAGTCGAGTAATGAAAACTTCTTGGTGATATTTGACTAAAAACGTTTATTATTATCAGGCACAAATAAATATTTATCTATTACATAACAAATCTTTTTTAAATAACATTATGCTCATATAAATTAATTGATACAATCATACACTTGTCTACAAAAATATAAACGATTTAAACTCTGGTTCCACTAAATTATCAAGAACGTAGAACTTCATCAAATAAAATAGTCATTCCCACGGATTTTCATCAATAGTATCATTCACTGACTCTTTCATCTTGTTCATTTTTTTTCTGTTCATTCTGCTTTCGACTGCACCTTCAACTATCTCCCCTTTATTAAAATCCTCCGCAGTTATAATAGGCTTAAAACCTTCATCGACATTTTTGATTCTGTTACTCTGTATTTCTTTAGGCAACTTCACCTTTTGCTGTCGATAAGGATAGAAAACATATTTCACGCCATTCACAATCTTGTATTTCGGATAGTTCGTTGATGTTCTTCTGTTACTGTTGATGCCTAAAAGCTGGTTCATCCAATATAAGTAGGAATTGTGGATTATGTCAATTATGCTTCTTTTTCGTCGTGATTTGGCTGTAGTCCTATTTTTGTTTACTTTAACGACGTCTTCATTTCCATAAAGTGTTGTCTTTTTATCGATGTTATTGTTGTTGTATCTTACAATAGGTGCTACATAGGAAATGATGGGTCTATTCTCTATAATTTCTTCTTTGTCTCCAAGATCTAGTATGGATCTGCTTTGCCATTGTCCGTTTGCGTCATAGCCCCCGCCCCCTCCGCCGCCGCCGCCACCGCCTCCTCCATAATCTGGTCCACCTGGATGTCAAAAGGTGAATTTTCATTCTATGCTGGATTTGATGTAATAGTTTTGGTTATACTGGGATAATACCTGCTGGCATCCATGCGCCGCCACCGCCGCCGCCGGCTGTCCATCCCTGTGAAAATCATAATTTGTTTTATAAAACTGTAATAATATCATGTTCTTTACGTTTTTTTATAGTTTAGGGCTATCGCTACGCTTCCAACATCTTTTGCGTCGCAGTGTAGCTGACTTAGAGCATATTATTGCTAACAGCTTTTTGAAAGGCGCTTTAAAGACTATTCAGAGTTATTTGTTTCCAGTACGGGATGTACAACATAGATAGTAATTGACATATAATCAGATGAGCTATTTCCTATATTAATAGTTAATACTTACTCCATCACCCCCACCTCCGCCTCCACTGCCACCGCCACCGCCTCCTCCCTTCTTCTCCAGTATTTTCATTAACAGCATTATCTGAATTCATCAAAACTGTTTTTAGTTTCTCTACGCAAAATATGCGCTATATCGTGGAGTTGCGCACACCATCCCGTATTGAGTAACATATTTGAGTTTGAGTTTCAATGACACTCTATCTTATCTAGGATTGCCTTGTGAAAATTTAAAGCAAAGTCGCGGTCTCTTCGTTTGATAAGTTGTTTCTCATAGGCATTCAAATAAAGTAATGGATTTATAAATACTAGTCCTATTTTAATTGTTAACTAAATCATAAATAGGTACTTGTTACGGCAAATGTATATTACCTTAGCCAACAGGAATGACATCATACTGAACATCATCCCTTTGAAAGACATCATTCCCATCATCCCCATCATTGCTGGAACCATCTAGAAGATAAACAATATTATTAGTATAAACTCATTTTCCAACTACCTTTGAGAAGAAACACCCTATTATTGTTTTTTTTAAATGTTAGTTTACCATATACTTAGTATCGATTTTTGTCTAAGCAATTAGTTTACATTCATAATTATTGCTTATAATTGTCCCTTATCTTGTCATCTCCAAAGTCTTTAAATGAAATCAAATAAAATCATTATTTTATTACTTAAGGTTAATTCTTTCATGGCTGTCTTTTTGTATCAAAATCCTCCATGTTCTACCATCAGATGGGAATGTATATTATAAATAATAACAAAAAATATATGAAGAAATAATAATACCAAATACAAATTAATGTCAAATCGTTTGAATTACAATAAAAATGTACTAATACAATAACAATAAAAAATCAAATTTTGCTATAGATGTAAGAGGTATAGAGTGGAAAGTGTAGTATGCAATAAGTCAGTAATTCATCATTATCCTCAGCAATGAACTTTTACATCTGCTCATGGAGATTTACCATCATAAGCTTCATCTTCATGCACATCATGGCCATCATCATCATCTTCTTCTTCCCGAACCCGTCTCCTCCGTCGTGTCCACCTCCATCGCCGCCACCTCCCCCTTTACGCTTCTTTCTACCGACAAATTCTTCTACTGTAACATTGTAATGGGATAATTATGTTTTCGGACATCAAAAACAAATGACGGTTAAGCTTAGATACTGTATCATGCCATTTGTTTTAATAAGTAGATTTAGCAGTACAGGTTTAAACCCTATCTAATGAAATCTATCGCAGTCCTCTGCTAGTTAGTAGATTATAGGCTTCTACTATGTTGCAACATAATTAATCGGTACTTGGCTAAGAAGAAACCGGAACTGAAAGTATCCAGTTCCAGTTTGCCTCCGTCTTATTCTTTAGGAAGACTATATGTGAGGGCTCTTCCATTTTTTACTATTAAATTAAAAATAGCAGTCAGACGACGAATGACTTCTGATTGCTGAGTTATTTTGCTAAGTTAGTCCTTGTGGACGAAAAAAGTATCACTTTCTATCACTGACAACATCATTCTTTAATAGATGCTTTGCAGCAAAATAAACCACAAAAGTTACATGATGACTGCCAGACAACAGACACAATAGAAACTCTATTGTTCGCAGTCACCGTTGACCGCGGTGGCAGCCAATGCCTTAAGAGCAAAATAATTTATATCATACCGTTATTCGGAATCGGTAGCGATGTTTCTCTTCCTAAAGCACTGAATCTGATGATATGGTTCTCAAAAAAATGGTCGATTGCTCTATCGATCATATGGGTTAGTTCTTCAGAGTTCTGCTCGGTAAAATGGTCTTCTGTATCGTTATTTTCTTCAAACTTACTGGTGTTTAATTTCACTGAAAACATAATTTTGGAGGTTACTTGTTTTGCAGCCTGACGATAGTTTTTTTAATTTGTTGCTAGCAAACATGTTGCTGTCACAAAATGTTTAGGCTTGAATATCGATTAAATCGATGTTATGATTTTTATTAATCACAATGCTTCTAATTTGTTGATCACTAACTTATAAGTAAATAATAAATTTAGTCGCTATTCTCCTCTAGACTGTTCTCTCAATCTATAATCTTTAATTTCATGTGCCACATTTTCATTAATAAAGCTGAATAAACACTTACCAAACTTAACATAATCCCCAATCACGGATACCTCACTCAAATTATTCAACTGTTTCAAATACATTAACGTTTTTCTTTGCACACATGGAAATGACATGTGAAGGAAGCAATCAGCGTATACATCATTGAAATTATCATCTGGATCCTTTATTTCTTCATCTATGACATCTTTGACACCGTGTTCAACTTTGACAACTTTAGTATTAACTATAACAAGACAAAAAAGTTTTATGATGACTGTTCTAAGTTCCATTGTTGGTTCACAAATGGAAAACGCGGTAACGAGCTCATATTATTTATTTTCTTTGTTTATAGGATATAGGGTCAAGTGCCATAGTGTTAGCGTGAAAACATATAATTTTGTTGTTAACTTACTATTTATTTAAATAATGTTGTGGTTAAGGGATTAGAAAAGGCTGTGTAAATAGAGGTTTGTGCTGTTGATTTTGGTTTGGAGAATTCTTATTTTGTAAGTGATAAGGTTCATTTGGGTTTAAAGAACAGTCTAGCAACAGTATTTTTGAGATCACAGTCAGTTAAAGATGAAACTACTATACAAGAAGCGTCTATGTGTTACCATACAAGTTATCATACAAACGATTTGATAACAAATGATATTATCGATTCCCAAATTATAAAAGTTGATTACGTAGGTACTGTCGATGAAGATACAAATGTGAATACTTATTATGGATCAAGTCCAACAAAATAGTAACACAGTAGGTCATTGAAGAAGGAAAAGCTAAGAACAGGGGTGGCTAAGTAATAACTGCCGTGCGGGTCGATCGATCAGGTTAAGTTACGCTTGCCGCGGTTGTTCCGTGGATGGGTGACCATCTTTGCACATCTAGACCTCTCCGTGCCTGGGAAAGATAATTAAGCCGATGGTCCCGGCTCTCAATCGTGGCTTTTGGCAGTCGTTACAGGTCGTCAGAATCCCGCAAGTCAGACAACTAGTCTTACCAAGGGGTATCATATTACCCAGTAACTGGGTTGTGAAGGTTAGATATGCAGTCACTTCATGTAAAATACTGGTAGTCAGCTGCATCCGGTTAGACTGGAAGCCGACCCCAACATAGTTGGGAAAAGGCTAGGCAGACGATGAAATGCAACAGTTGAAAAACTGAAGCTCTTAATAAAAAATGCTTTCTGTTAATAAACCTCACTGCGCAAAAGAAAACGAGAACAAAGATCATATCATCATCGTCATACACATCATTTTATTAAACCTGAAAGATTAAATTGTGCATGAAATAGATAAAACAGAGATTTTCCATGTGGAGTACATTAGAAAACGCTTTTATAACAATCATTATTATTACAATGTTGTTAGTAATAGTGAAACTTTGTAAACTACACGCACGCGTATATATAATGCCTTCTTCTCATGAGGGTGGGCAGAAACTGGAGAACGCCACCTACAACGGTCCTTACATACTTCTATACAAATGTTTGTAGTATCAATTGTCAAACATATGTATAAATAGATTCTTAAGCTAATTTTACCTGTGATAGCTACTTCCATTATGGGAGGGTCTACATACAAAGGTATGGGGGTCTTTGCATAATTATTGTTAAAGACACAAGAGTCTTAATTTTAACCAATAACGGTCTGTAAATTATAGGAATCGGCCATCAGTGGTGTAACATCATCATCATCATCATTTCAGCCGAAAGATGTCCACTGCTGGACATAGGCCTCCCCAAGAACCAGCGGCAGTGGTGTAAGCAAAGAACTAAATACTACCTAATACAGCAGTTTAGTTAACACTTTTCTTAAGGCTAGAGCCACGTTTATAGCTTATTTTTAATGATTTGACAACGTATGTGACCAATTGAATTTATTTTAAAAGACTTTCTATAATAAAGCTACTTGTTTTTGGTATGAAAATATAAATTGGTATGATAAAAATACTGACTCTTTTTTAAAAGAAAATATTTTTTGAGTTACTAATGCTTTTGGCTTTTTATACGAAGCTTTAATTATTATAACAATATAAATGTTGCGTAGGAGCTGATGACGATGCTATTCTCACTAGATAACTGCTAGCTAGCTCAAGAAGGTAAAATAAAATCATCCATAAATTCAAACCTTTTATTTTGAGAAAATGCATTGTTTCGTTATAATATTAAATAAATACACATAAATAAAATGTTTAATGACATATGACATAGTGAAAAGTAATAATTATGAAACGCGAAGAAATAAAATAATGACAAACATAATATTTGGTATAATGGAAGCTTATATTAGAAGAATAAATTAGAATAAATATCACAGTTAAATATACTGCTTAAATAAACCGTATATACGAGTAATACATTTAAATAAACATAAATACGTAAGAATATTATTTTAAGAAAATGGAATATTAAATTATAATATGATAAGTACAGACGCCAGCACATAAAGCTACTATAATTTGTCAAATTTATTTAATCGATTTTCAACTTTAACGCTAAAGCATAAGGTTCAAGGTTGATTGGGAAAATTTGTCAGTTTCGGGCACCTTGATTTGCTGGCGTCTGTACATAAATAAAATAGATAAACAAAAAAATTCAATAAATAAATAAAAAAGAAGTGTTATTTTTAAACGGTGGGAGAAAATAACAAGAATAATGAAAATAGAAATACCTACATAAATTAAATGAATAAAAATAAAGAGGTAATAAGAATCTTTAACACGCCTAACGTTGAAACTGCAATAAATAAACAATTTGAAAACAACGACGATATTAAAACTAAGCAAATAAATAAACGTACAGCTATTTCATTATGAAATCTTTCGAATAAATTAGTTAATTGCGATATAAATAAGTTAGTATTAAGGAAATAGTTTATTAATAATATTTAGTATTTTCATTTTATAATATCCTCAAAGTTTGGCCGGTATAGTAACAAAACTAATAATAAAATAAATGCCACAGACAGTCCCCCCACTATGAACTCAGTCCAGCTTGAAATCATACCCCAAACTTGACTATAAGTAAAGTACAATCATCAGATCATAATAATATAAATATTTGTGTATGCCACTATGACCCATATGCTCTGGTATCACTGCATTGTTACGATTAAAGTCATCTGGCGAATTCTGCAATTCACATAGATCAACAAACAAAGAATCACCTAAAATCAAACACCAAATACAAATCTACGAACCATTCAAAACTTAACTAGTAGTAGTATCATAGGGCATATAGCTATTATAACTGTTCGGGTCATACGCCCTTCTGTATCCTCCATGATGACCATGTTCATGCTCGTGATGTTCCTCATGCGAATGAGAATGATGATGGGAGACTTCAGGCTTAGTGATGATTTCGTAGGTAGTAGACTTGTGTTCGCCATGACCCTTGAGTCCTACCAAGGCTGAGAGGAGAAGAGACATGAGGGCTGTCATCAAAGCTTTGCCAGCTAACAAGGCTAAAGCTCCGAGGGCTGCTGCTGCTAGGGTTCCTGAAATTAGAGAAGAAGGTGGTGAGTGAAGAGAAGCAGAAATTTGGTTAAGACAAGAATAAAACTTTATTGATGAGTACACTGTACAACACCAATTATCAACATTGCAAAGTTGTGCCAATATAGTTAATTACACAATAGATTAAAATGTTTCAACAACACAATTATTAGGTCCATGTAAAATTACTGATAATTTATTTGAAATTGATTGCGTTCACTACGCTTATTTAGGTAAGAAAAAATGGAATCTTCAACTTCAGTCTCAACACACGTTATTGAAATCTTTGTAATATTTGAAACAATTGAAAAATAAATAATATAATTTCAGTTTCTCATAATACACACTGCAAAAAATATTGTTAGATTAGGCATGGGAACTAAAACAAAATCCTTACCAAATTAATTATGTCGATTTTCATTTGAAGTGAATTTTGGTTGAACAAAAACCATACAATCAATATCACACACGCATCCACCAACCCAAACTGGGCCCACGTGGTGGATTATGGCCCACTCCCTCTCACCGAGAGGAGGCCTGTGTCCTAGCAGTGGGAACGTTATGATACAATCAATATTACTTTTGCGCGATCAAAAAATAATTACCTTTCATCATCAACGCGGCAGCCAACAGAGCGCCACCGCCACCTCCCTTGCCACCTCCAAATCCTCCTCCACCGCCACCGCCACCTCCAGACTTCCTTCCAACAGACTCCTTATCCCCTTTCGCCATATCCATCGCCTCCTTCGTAGTCTGAGGATCCAGCAGCCGGTACCTCAAGGAATGCCCGTCCAAGTAGTCCTGAAGACGGTACAGGAGAAACCTGTTCAATTTCTCCTCTGACTTCCCAGGAAACTGCCGAGATAACTCCGCAGCTATCTCTTCAGGACTTGGAGTACTCCCAGTCTGATTCTCCTTCACTATACTCAGTCCCGGCAGAAGGTTTAGCTCATCGCGAGAGCTCAGGTCTTCCAAAAAGGACAGGGCATGGATCTTCAAACATTTTGAATTCAGCAAACTGTTGCACTCCTTATGAAGAGTTCTTCCAGCTCGCTCCGTTTTATTTGGCACTGTTTTGACAGTATCAATGATTGCGTTCGGTTCAGATCCATCGATCGCTCCTTTAGAACCAATCACTAAACTTAGAATCACTAAAACAGCAATGGACACACTTTTAAGATACATTTTATTCACGTTTTCACTGCACTGTTCCTGTCAGTTACTGACACATTTCTTTGGAGGACCGCTGTGGACTGATAGTTTTAATCCGATCGCAATTTATTTTATACCGACCATGATCACAAAAAGTACAAGAAAAGAGTTAAAAAGATCAAAGTCGTTGCTTTTTGAATGTTATAGTAGCAGCACTTTCGTTCTGTAAATAAAAGATTGTTATAATGGAAAAGTTGAAAGTGGATCGCCGATTTTCGGTTTCCAATCGATAATCGGTTGCTGTTAACTAAATTGGATGATGGCTGAAATGTTATAATTGATTTCGTAACTTATTTGAATAATGGCAATGCTGATAAAAATCATGTACATACCTACCACACTATGAATCACACAAAGGGCTGATTTTTCCAACACTACCTTTATCTAATTGATAATTTAAGGAAAATGGACAGTACATACATACAAACACTGATTGTAGTCAAGCAGACATTGTAGTCGACAGAATAGAAACGAAAGCAAAAACAGATGCAGAAAATTCATAGTTCCATTTACAAAAGTCCCATTTTTTTTATTTTATAATTTTTGGTAGCACAACTTTACAGTAGCTAAGAAGTTTTATTACTTTCATATAAGGAACATTTAAATATTTATTTTACTAAGCTAGCATTCTTAGTTTCGGAGACTTTCAGGTATCTATGTGACCCTAATTCATTGCTCTCGAGTGTAGTTCCGGACTCAAAGCAATCGTATCAGTGTCAATTAACTAGTTTATTTGCTCCAGTTTCAATATAATATGAAACTAAGAGTGGAACTAAAAATATCACAAAATATGTACAGGCTCCAGCACATCAAGCTACTACAATCTGTCAAATTTATTGAATAGATTTTCAACCATATCGCTAAAGCATAAGGTTCAAAGTTAATTGGAAAAATTTGACAGTTTCGGGTAGCTTGATGTGCTGGCGTCTGTACTATGTGCCAACGGTTAAATCAACAGTAATTATGAAATGCGAAAAAAAAAATTGCAGATATCTATAATATATTCGTAATCAATGTGTCTTTCTGAAAAGTTACTGAAATTATCAAAATATATTTAAGTGCTATTAAAAAAAACGGCGGCACTCCAGGAGTGCAGACCGAAGTAAAAACAAAACAAAAAAGAATACTTTGCCATCACTCACTGACATAATTATCGGATATACATTAAAACCGGTACATCCCGAGGACAGCCGAACAAATCCGAAGCGGGTATTTTTTTAATCGTCTTATAAACAAAACACGCGCGGTGTCGCTTACGGTAACAGTGGCGCGAGTTCAATGGTTTTTTCCCACCTCAAAAAATGGCCCAACGCGCAAAAAGAAGTTTTCTCTTCAATAATGAATGGAGTTTTTCTTATTTGTAGATATGTATTAGTTTGTATTGTTCTGATGCTCACTTGATTACATTTAAATTCGATCACCTACTTCTGGTACTACATAATATAATTGTTGGTTAATTATTATTTATTTTTATCAGCTTGCTAATTAATTAGCTTGATCCAGCGCTAGTTTATAAAAATATACCTAAGTACGTACTATAAATTATTAACCTCAGGTAAAGGTTGTTATTATAATAAAGAAAATTATTTCTATGTTCTTTTTTTTTTACATAATATATGAATTTGATACCTATATGATATATATTCATTTAATTTGTCATTCTGCGGTATTGACATTACGGCGCGTTATCCTTAGTCAGTAAAGCAGTTTCTATCGTGAAGGGGCAACCATAATTATTTATGATGTTACTTTACCGTAATTCTTACTTGTTTCAATAATTTCCGATGCACACAATGATCGATGCTGGTCAAGTTTCCAGGTACATTTATACACGGTTCAATTTCTTGATGGTTCCGCTTCACAGCTTGTTTACAGCCACAAATCTAATGAGGCAGGCCCTGGTTTACCGTTATGGTTTATTCAAACTCATTTATTTTTGTTTATTATTCCAATTCTATAAGTTTTAAAGTAGTTGGCCCTTTATTGCTCGGTTTCTATAAACAAAAACGAATCATTTTGCTTACCAATGTAAGCTTTTTTTGTTGTCAATCTGGGTACATTAAAATATATTCGTAAGCTAATTTTATCTGTGATAACAGACTACCTACTTCCATATGAGAGGGCACTATGCAAAGCTGTGATGAGGTCTTTGCTTCATTATTGGTAAAGATACAAGAGTCTTAATTTTATTCAATAACGTTCCGTAAATAATAGTAATCGGCTATAAATGGAAAATGATTATTGGTGGTATTTTTCTGGATGATCTCTTTCTTTCAAATATTGAGCTTTTTACTGCTTCTGTTATTGGTTCGAACACACAACCCTAAGTTCTTTACCGAAAATGAATAATATGGTTGGAACCTAATGACAATAATTAGTTTTTTCAGAATAGGAACTGTTCTCGACCCATTAATAAAACAAATTGATTGTTCCAAAAACAGTGCTTCTATTATTTTTCCAAAACATTCGGATAAGCAAAGATTGCAATACATATATAAGCTCTCTATTACGAGGGATTATGAATAACGACTGGCTATGATCACGGAGATGAAATAACCTTTTTCTTTTCAAAATGAAGTAATGGGCATTCTAATGTTCACCTAGCAAATCCATAATATTGAAAATAAAAGACCTCAGCTTTCTCTGCAGTTGTTTTGTTGCAAAAAGACAAAATGCGGTGAAGTTCATCAGTGAATGAAAGTTGCAATTTGTTTTTTCTTTTGTTTCAATTTTTTTTCCGACTGTGAAGGGAATTGAAGGTGTTCTTTAGTAGTAGTTCTTTAGTAGTCCTCCAGACCCTAATATGGTCACGGCGGCCAATCTCAAAGGAGACTAACCTTCGGCGCGGGAGATATTATAATGCACAAGTGTGCGCGCAGACACATGTGCACTCCCTCTTCCCTCACTCTCATAGTCCGATGGGACGGTAATCCGACACCACTGGAGAGAGATCAGGCGCAGGATCAACGGCTTAACGTGTTTTCCGAGGCACGGGGGTATATAGTAGTGGTCTTACTATGTCCCCCCCTTTCTTCTTTACTTTCTTTCTTTACTAGTGAAGTGACTGTTGAATTTTAAATTATTATATACGACACATGACTTTCTAGCATCCTATTTAAGTTTTCAGTCTTCTTACGTGGCGTGGCATCTTTCAAGCTTAAAGCCTAGAATGCACATGTTATGCAGTACCACAAATCTTGCTAATTTCAAACAGATCCTATATAGTAGCAAACAATTAGGATGTGTATGCAAAAGAGCATCATTATTTCACAAAAGCGGAGAGAAAATAAAAAATATGTGTAAAATTTGTGTGTTTTGATTTGATAGCCATCTTAGTTTACAAAACCTAACTATAAATATGAATATTTTTTTTAAATTGTAGGAAAATACTTCTAACACTTGATTTGACTTTGTAACATCTCTAGTCTTTATGTCAACTTAATATTCATCCATATAAGTCTTTATTAAAACTGATGAAAATGCTTGGTTAGGGTTTCATACTAATAGGTACCTACTGTGTGTAAAGAAAATAATGATTTCGAAAAATACCTTTTTACTTTTGTGTTCCTAGAGGGTTGTGTAAAGAAACGATTGAAATGTACCTTGTGTGATTTTCACAGAAATCTTTTTCAAATAATTTATTTAATCAAAACATGGTGTTTCTATCATGTGTTGGTAATGTTATCAGGTCATAAATTAATAAAACATATTTTATAACAAACATTTTTATTTTCTTTTAGTGCTGAAGTACCTACACGCAGACAGTATAATAATATGTAGTATACACACAAAATATAATATATTATCATAAACATAAATGAATTTTAACACAATATTACAAAATAATATTTACATATATATTTACATTATATCATTAAAAAAAATCATATCATAAATCATAATTATTGGCAGTATATAAAATAAAAACAAATAAATAGTAGATAATATTATGAAATATAAAATAAATATTATAACAATATAATTTTATTAAAATTACACAATATATTATATAAAATACTATAAAATAGGCGGGTAGACGTAACAGAATTAATATCATAAATAAAATAGTATAATTAATAATTCACAAAATAACATCATACTATGACCCTCATAAAATAATGATACATAAACAATATGAAATGAAATATAAAATATGAATAAAAGAAAATAAATAATTAAAACTGAGAACAAAATAAATAAACAACTGATAAATAATAAAAAAACTAGTAAAATATAACAATGATTCTATGACAATAATGAGAAATGATTCAGCTAAGAAAATTGTGAACTTAACCTAACAATAAATAGTTTCAATAAATAGTGAGTATTTTCGATACATTTCGTTAATGTACAGACTTTGTAAATGTAAATTATCCTTATTTACAGGTTTTTTGAGAAAATATAATCGTTCCATTGTAAATAATGTAGTAATAAAATAATACGAAGTGATAAATTGAAAATCAAATATAAAATAAAAAGAATAAAAAAAATAGTCTTAGTAGAATGACAGAATCAAAAAACTTTCAGAAAGAACTACAAATAGCAATAAATAAAAAGTAATAAGTTATAACATAAAATTACCGAATAAATAAATAATGAAACAACAATATTACTCAATCAAACCATACTCAAAAAATAATTTAACCCCTTTTAACTCTTAACGTCTCCTAACATTCAAATTCCTTCCGTATCCCGAATGCCCATACCCTCCACCCACATCTTCATGAGCGGTAGAATGAGAGTGTGAGTGGGAATACACTGGTTTAGAGACGATCTCATATGTGGTAGACTTCTGGCCTCCGGAGAGAGATTTGATACCGATGATGGCTGATAGAAGAAGGGACATCATCGCAGTCATCAGGGCTTTACCGGCGAGCAGGGCCAAGGCTCCTAGTCCAACTGACATGAGGGTTCCTGTGAAAGAAAAACATGGTTAGTTTTTAGATAAAGACATAATCATAACAAAAATTAAAGGACCCTACAAACAGGCGCGACACGCGATATGATCGCGCGCGTTACAAAGGCACCGCTCGTTGCGCGACTTGCGATGCCTTCGTGTTGCGCGCGATTTTATCGCGTGTCGCGACTGTTTGAAGGAGCCTTAATTTGGGCAGAGATGTCGAAGTACTCCAAGTAATGTAAATATTTTTTGCTGCTTAGCGTGCATACACTAGTGCGACACGCGTCAACGGCGGAGGCAATTGCAGTCATCGACGAGTGTTGAGCACATAGATCGCAATGGCACATCAAGTTACCCGAAACTGTCAAATTTTCCCAATCAACTTTGAACCTAATACGTCAGCGATAAAGTTGAAAATCTATAAAATAAATTTGACAGATTGTAGTAGCTTAATGTGCTGGCGTCTGTATGATGATGTCGTAGAAAATTATAATAGGCTTATGGGCCTATTTCCATTACGGATTCAATCTTACTGCAGTAAGTGGTGCTGTCTCAATATTATGAGAAGATACAAAAAATTGTACCCAAATACAAAACATCGAATGTTGTTAAGTCATCATCTGCCTAGCCTATTCTGAACTATGTTAGGGTCGGCCTCCAGTCTTACCAGCTGTAGCGAAAGTTGTCAAAAGTACGACTCTTAATCGGGCAATATGTACAAATTAATATATATTTTTGAGCTTCGTAGTCCATCAACATGTTATTTTTAAGTTTTGAACCATACCTTGTTCCATGATTTTAATTCTATTTATTTCTTCCTGAGAAAAAAAGACTTAAAATACAATTACTACGCTTACTCATTACACAAATTTCTTACAACTTTTTACTTAGATTACAAGTAAAAGTAAAAAGCGGTATATAATCTCAAATGACAACCAACAATTTTCTTAGTATGGCATGCTCTGATTGTCAATAGCAGAACAATTTGACGAACTAAATTCTCGACGGTGCTTTCAAGTAATTATGTATGAATTGATTGTAGATAAAAATGAAAAGGAATTTAATTAAGATTAACAACTAAATGCCTTGTTTCCCTGAAAGGTTTGGGGTTATAGTACACCCATATTTTGGCAGTTATGTTTAAATCCCTTGAATCTATTGCCATCAACCGAGCATAAATCCAGACTCCGGGATACTACTGAGGAATTCCAGATAAAACACCCAATGACACTTCGTTCGAGCTGGAAATCGAACCCTCATTTTTAGCAATGGCGCTTGCGACCACTGACGAGGCAGTCTTATCTTAAGATATAAACAGAAAAACTTTCTTTGTTGCTCTGTATGGTGAAGGTAATTTGAAAGTCCTGTAACCCTTTCAAATCACCCTCGATGACCAAAACTGTAACCTATAAAGTGGTCATGGTAGCCTAGTATCAGCTGTAACACTTTCTTAGTTAAATGGTGGTCACGGTTGCATTTCCATAGTGTGAGGAACTTTTGGACAATGACCGCCAGTGAATGACAAAAGTCTGGGTAATCAAACTCGAAAATATATTATGATTTTGGAGTAGTATGTTTGCAGTATACAGTGCCCATTTTATTTGAGTTGCGTGATTCAAATCTGTGATTCGTTGGTCGTGGTGGGTTGGAAGTATTCACGGGATTCTAGTCTCCAGAAGTTATTTTATTTACATACTATTTATTTATTTCTGTAACTGCCCGTGACATCACAGCGGGCCCTATCAGAATACCAGCGCTGCAACATTTATTTTTTAAATGTCGTAGCATCATGCTGAGATAGGAGCCTTTTGGCCTCGGATAGGACTTTCTGTTTCATTTTCTTTTTGTTACTTTTTTATATATAACTTGGTTTTTTATTTTGCTGTATTTAGTTTAGTTTGTGATCTTCCTGTACGAGTCGCAATAACTTTTTCTTTCTTTCTTTCAGAAGTTAAAGGGTCGTTTTGCTAGCTCACAAGTCCCCGTTATTCACTTTGGACCTTATCTATCTGAGTAAGGATGCCCCAATTCCAGACGCTTCCCAAAAATAAGATAGAAACGATCTTTGCTGGTCATCCAGCCGATGCCAGTAATAACGGGGTGCCTTTTACGGCCGCAGCATCCGTTTGCACACAGATGACATACTATGATCAAGAACATCTTCAACAAAGTAGTGATTATGACTGCACTATCCTTCCAAGATCACACAATAGCATTTTACGAGGAGATAGCAAGACCACGGGTGGTTATGTATGTGTGTTACGTAAAACTGTTCAGCATTTTGATAGTGTAATAAAAAAGCTAGGAATGAAACGAATTTAGTAGATCAATCGGATGTAATAAGCTTAAAGTTTTTGCAACAGTTGAAAGTAATCATGTGCAATTATTTGCTTATATAGATTGATAGTAACTTTTTTTGTTACTTGCTGAGAAAGACGTTACGCAAACTTTATAGTAGTCACGCTTAAATTGTTTGACACTTAATATACAGTTCATAATGGACAGTATGACGTCCCAAACTATCAATGAGTTGGAATGTATTCATTTTCATGATACAACTGTCACGACTTCCAACCAAAGGTATGAATTAACTTTTTGCTAGTTTTAAAATGTGTGTTTTTGGACATTTATACTAACTCTATGGCCATTGGGCAATGTTGAATAAAATTTTAAGTAAGCGTAAGTACTCGTACATACTAGGTAAAGAATAATCATTAATGTCGTCGTCAAATTCTGAAAGACTTTTGTTTATTATTTTATTTTTTGTATAAAAGTTTATAATTTTATCTTGCCTTTACCCATCTATGATAGGGTGAATACCACTATTTGAAGTAACTGTCTATTATCCGACCTCCATAACCCAGTTATTGGATGAAATAATTAACGTCTTCAAATACTTAGTAAATATTATTAGGTAGAGAAGCTTTTATAAAATGATACTATGACAATAGAAGCATCTATATATCTGTATCAGTCTTCTTCACTTTTTTTCTACAAACGTACTGAATTACACGACAAACTAAGACATTGATATGATATGAAACAAAGACAATTACGTTTTGATCTAGTTTGTATTATCTTTCAGCTTTCACTTGAATGTGTTAAACCGCATCTGCCTTCATCTATGTAGATTGCAAAAAGTGCTAATGGATATTGATTTCTTACAACTGCTGTTTCAATGTAGCTTTTATATAAATTTACCGTTGACCTAGTTCTAAGAAACATTGCTATTAATAATATCTTCGATCAATCATGTTGGCATCAAAAACTTTCTTTCAAATATTGCAAACTAAGTTTGTCCGTAATTCTAATAATTTTCTATGGCGTCGCACAAAAAGAAAACAAACAAAATTATTCAATATTATTCTACTGAATCTAAGCTCGTTCTTAGCATTGATTGTCCTAGTTTAGAACTACTTGAATATTTTAATGAACAAGTTACGAATTCTCCTGTTGGATGAAGTCCATCATAAAAATCTTCATCCTCATCCCTTGTTACTACAAACTTCAAAAGCTTGGCCCCCAACGTTAATCACTTCACTACAAACATACCTTTCATCAAAAGTCCAGCTGCTAGCAAACCTCCCATGCCTCCTTTCTTTCCACCTCCACCCCCAAGTCCCCCTTTACCCCTCGCCTCCCCAACCAAAGCCCTGGCTTCTTCAGCTGCATTCTCGTCCAACAACTTTAGCTTCACGGTGTGAGTGTCCAAGTAGTTGCCAAGTCTGTAGAGAAGGTATTTGTCTAATCTCTCATCAGGTTTTGATGGGAATGACCTCGCCAGTTCAGCAGCAAATTCTTCGACTTTACTTCCGTTTTCTTTAGTTGCTTCCTTGACTACACTCACTCCTGGCAGAAGTTGTAATTCTTCTTTTGCACTAAGCTTTTCTAACATCGATATAGCTTCAATCTTCAGGCACGTTGGACTAAAAATCCCGTTCGTACAGTCCTTTTTCATTGCTCTGGCCGCACTTTCAACATTATGTTCCACTAAATTTTTAGGTGATTCTCCTATTTCTGGGTTTGGCAGTGAATACACTGCTGTTATAAAAAATAATATCGATATGAGATACATGTTGGACGTCTGTATCGAAACGAATGCTGGTACACTTTGATAAGCAATTGTTTCGTGCACCTTTTATATGTCTCACATAGATGTATGATTAGTATGGAGTACTCTTATATCCATTATATTTTCATAGAAGGCTGACTGCAAAAAGTTCTGTTTTGTCAAAGTGGAATCAACGTTATAAACTTCAGCTAAGGTTGGTTTTGGTTTGCAGTTTTTGCTAGCGTAAGGTTTTCGTTTATTATCGCATGCAGTCATTGGAGTAGGCGACCGATGTAAATGTATAGTAATTTTATGGGTTTTTAATATACTAACCACTATATTACACCTTACAGTTTCCTTTTTTTGGACTTTTCGTATGAAAAAGATAAAATTAATTTTAATAACATCTAGTAGTTTTGTTTTCAGTCTCAAAAAATGTAATAAATTTTGTGATTTTCGTAATTATGTCCGGTATAAGTAAGTAGTCACAGTAGATATTTTACAAAAGAAATGTAAAGTTGAATGTATATTATATGGCAGTGATGCTGGGCCGCCATTGTTTACTTGTTTGTGTGCTATCAAAATGTTGTAAAAAGACGAAGTTTGCGAAACAATAAATAACATAATATCTTATACCAATTAATTTCACGAATACATGTAAAAAGTATCTAAAATTTGACTGAAAGTTAGTCTAAACGTTTTTTTTTTAGACTACATACTCATCGCGTGAAAATTAGCAACGATTGTAATTTGGCCAACTAAACTAAATGCGCTTGTTCCATGAATGAAATCACAATAAAATTTTAATTTTTAGTAATTAGTATTCTTTTCAATCTATTGCTTCATTCTCTTGATTATCCCAATTCATTAGGGGTCAACATAGCACATAGCATGTATGAATGTACTGTAGCATCAACATAGCATGTTTTTTTCTCTTCAATTTGACCCTACTAGTTGTCATCTCATTCTTCAATTCCTTATAATCCGCTATAAGGTGTCTTCTAATACATGTACCTATGTAACAGATTTCATGTTAGTGACTATAAATATTAAAACCAAGTATCCTCATGATGATTTCTTCATCGCAATTCGGTGGTGTCAAGTTGACTAAGAAATTCATTGAAGAAATATTCTTCATTGGTCATTTTCAGGTTAGCATTCCGCAACTTTACTGCAGATGCAAGTGGTTCAAAAACTTTTGGGTTTCCACCGCAGACAGCCAATAATAAAGCAAGTTAAATTCTTTACTTTCTTTGTTCTTTCTAATGATGATTCGCATTTTTTTTTTCTTTAGGGACAAACAAACAGACCGAATAATGTGATATGGCCAGATAACATCCGCAACTGTAATAGTTTCCTCACGGTCGTGTGCCCAGCGTCTGTAATTCTGTATAAAACTTGTTTGTACAAAACTTTGGTTACCACACAATTTTAGGCTCAGTGTTAGTCTGATCCACAGACACATTCGTATCAATTGTAGGCTACATGTCATTCTTCCAAAGAAACAAAACTAACTGATGGATTATTGTACAGTCAATCAGTAATTAATTGTTAAATAAATTGATATCCTACATCTATTTGCCGTGTTATACAATTGTCAAAGAATGGCAGTTGTAATTTAAATGTACGAATAAATTAAGTTTGTAGTCAAATTGCTTAGCAATTACTTTTCTGACTTTACATTGACTTGCTCAATTGTTTTTTACTTTCCTGAATATGAGTATTCTATGAATCACCAAACCCTCAAAGAGAAGACAGTGAAATCGTACTAGTTACAAACTTTTCATACACAAAAATTGGACTATCTCAATTTAATTTTGATGTATTACGAAGACAATGGAAAATTAAAAAGATTGTTTTTTAATAATGTTTTGGATAACAAGGCCAATGATGATGGAACAAAAGAGGAAGAATAATTTTCACTATTCGTTGGATCTAATTGATAAACCATGACATTTTAAAGCTGTACTGTATTTAGGGTTCCTATTGTTACCTATTACGTTAATTATGTACTGAGATACACATGTGATCTTCCCTATTCGTCCTTGAAGCAATGGCAGAAATCTCAAGAGCTGGTAAAATAACTTTTTGAATTTGTGTCATTACCAGGAAATGAAACATTTACCATTGAACAGATATGATTGTAGACTGCTTCGTTGGTACAGTGGTCGCAATCGCAACTGCTGAGCATGGTTCTCGGTTCGATTCCTTTGCCTGCTTTGCCGGTTTATGGTACAAGGCTCACCCCCATTTCAAGGGACTTAAACCTTAACTGACTGTGGGCGGACTTTCCACCTGTGCGGGGTAGGCACAGGTGGAAAGTCCGCCCACAGTACGGTCAGTATAGGCGTGTTGTTATGATCACTGGTCAGGGGTTGCTCCTATCAATCGTAAATTCGCTGACATACCGACCGTTTTATAAGCTGCAATAATTTGCAAAATAAATACAAAATATGACACAGCAATTTTATTAAGATTACCTTGTGAACTTTCTTCAATAAATACAGAGATTATTAAAATTAACTTCTATAAATTATGCAAGTGTTAGAGGGGAAAATATAATGATACTCGTTAAGTGAGATGATTTTCATAAAGATATCAAATAGTTTGTAGTAAAAACTTAAAGGAGTCTACGAAACTATTTCAGTGAATGGTAACATCTTGACGTTATCATTCGCATAGTGATTATTATCTAAGTACGGTTAGCTATAGCAGACTACGATATTCATGTTATATTAGGAATTGGATCATTTTGATCTAAATAATATCGAAGCTTTATTCTTAGCGTCAATTTAGACAATTTGAATAGTCGATGAATCCTCCTGTCTACATGATAAAACATATTGCGATCACCAAGTGGAATTATAAGGACAAACTAATAATTAACAGTAATTATTAGGCGTATGTTTAGCTGTAGGCGTAATCAGTTTGGGACAAACAAAATCTTTAAGTCGATCCTGCAACTGTTACGTGTAGTTCAAGCTAGTTGAACATAAATGGGGCTGTTCTTCAGCGTATTAAATCTATAATTTAATTGAAATGATATCATACCTTTCATCATCATCGCCATAGCAAGAAGACCGCCCATTCCCCCCTTTTTGCCTCCTCCACCAAGACCCGAGCCGCCCTTTGCTCTGCCTTCCGCCATCGCAGTCTTCGCTTCTTCCACAGCATTTTCATCAAGGAGCCTCAGCTTCACTGAGTGATTGTCCAGGAAACTCCCAACATGGTACAGGAGTGACTTGTCCAGTCTGTCATCAGAATCACCGGAGAATGACCTCGCCAGGTCAGCAGCAACCGCTTCATAGTTGGATTTACCACCATCTTTCACTAGAGTAACACCAGGAATTAAAGACACTTCATCCTTATTGTTCAGCTTCTCCAATAACGTAATCGCTCCCATTTTTAAGCACCCTGGATTTAATAGTCCATTTGCACAGTCCTTTTTAATACCACGTAAACTATCCACTGATTTGCCTTCGTCGGGGTTCGGAAGAGCCATTGCACTGGCGATGGTGATTAAAATGATGTACTTGAACATTTTTACTGGATAACACGTCCACTTTGGTCAGCCCACACTAAAACTGTGTTCATCTGTTATAGTGTCACCCTTTTATATTTGATGTTTTGGTCAGTCGAATGATTGCTCCCAGTTTGCGTGTGGTTCTGACTCTGTATTTTGAATTTTTTTTTGCAGTCCAAAAATAATTTTTAGTTTCTTTTTCAACCTTATTACAAAAGACAGAACTTTCATTTCCAATTGCGCTGCTATCAATTTTAGCTTAAGTAGCCGCAAAAGTAAGTTGGCATTTGCCAGTTTTTGGTAGGCCGGTTAGCAAAAGTTTGCTCGTTAGCTAAATATGTTTGATGGGGATTAGTTCTTTATGTATTAGCACGATGGTCGGTTTTTGCTTAAAGATTTTTTGCAGACGCATTCTATCATTTGACCCGACGTACGAGTGAATGCAAAAAATACACTAGCGAGTAGGTTAGTGTGCGCAACGTTAATTTTGTTTTTTTTTTTAAGAATCAGTCTAGATTATAATTTATAATTTCTAGCTATGCATAATGGTTTTTGAAGAGTAATCTCTGCATTTTGCTTTATCAAGTTTAATTTCACATGTGTCCGCGTGATGTGTATTTGAAGGAAAGTAGTTAGTAATAGATTCAATGGTGTACGTGAAAGATAAGTGTGTTACTTCAGGTTTTGCTTGAATAATTATTCTAATAGCAATTCAACCTTCTCTAATGCTATGCTCAATGCTGCCTTATGGACTGTTTTCTTGTTGGTGAATGTTTTGATGTCCTTAATAAACATCCCTCCTTTTTTATATACTTGAATATATTATTAAAATTTACCTTTTAAAATTATTTAAATATTATTTTAGAAATTGGAAATAGTAAATAATAAAATTAAAAATTATATTATTATATCGTTTTTATTTTTATTATTTTCTATTTGACTTTTGTATGCTTTCTATTGAAAGCATATAAAAGTCAAATGTCATGAAAACGAAAGTAACTGTAGCTTCTTGTATTTTTTTTAACATGGGTGTAGTAAATATTGAGTCTATCTCTTTTGAATTACCCCAATAATTCTCTTTGTAATTTATACCTACATCCTGTGGTTCCGTTAAACTCGTGGATTTTTCAATGCCTTACGGGTTTCTATACAATACCTAATGGTTTTAAATTGCTGTTAGGGTTCCCTTGCATGCATCAGGTATGTTGGCTAAGGCTAGCATGGACTGTTTTAGAGCAATGGTGCAAAAGAGTGGCCTACCTGCCGCAAGAGAGGCACCATTATTAAAAAGTCCAGTCTTTAGTCAGTCCACCTATTTATGGGGATAGCGCAGGACCTGGCGTTAACGGGACCCTATATTAAGGATTGGACTTTTTATGGGAGTGTTGATACTAATGATAATTTTGCGTACAGGTTTCTGTTCTGACTCGTTTCGGAGAATTTCTTTATTTGCATAAGAAGGTCTATCATGCGGTCATGTCACTTATCTATTTATCGTTATTTATTTATTTATTGTTTAGTTTTGCAATGTTACTCAATATCACGCTTTTTATACAGGTACCTATTCGTTACTGTTTTTATGTGACACTAATTTTTTTTTTATTTATTTACTTAATTATGCATACACATTACACACATCACGATGCAGTATAAAACTGATTTACATCCGTCACCTCACACATCAGGTCCAGTTGAAAACCAGCGTCAGGCACCAGTTGTCTGGCATTTTTGCTGAACTGGGCCTTTTTGGCGCAGCCGTGAGGCACACTTTCCTCCTAATTTCTTACATCGGACTTTGCACTTTTTATTTTTATCTTATTTTTTATCCTGATGTACGACTAATATCTAACTACCTGGTGTATTGTGTGTCTCTTAGTCTGTGCTAAATAAATGTATTTTCTTTCTTTCTTTTTTTTCTTACCTATTGTTCAGTCTGTGGCATTTTTTCTTAATACGGGACAGGTGCGATTCTCCATACAAATGTATTCCCCTTTTTTCTTCCTGAATAATGCCTCTAGAGCATAATTTTTTGTTTCATAATATTTTTTATTTTATTTTATTTCTTTAAAAATCTTTGCCCCACACTAGGAATTTCTCCTGTACTGTGGATGCATTTACAAACATTTAAACTCACATACACAAACAGCCAGACCCAAGATATCAAGGTCTGTGTAAACACGTCACTGTCATTTTATTTTTATCAGCAACTAATTATTAAAGAAAATATGACCCTCTAAAAGTTACAAAAAATGCCCTATTTTTTATGTAAAAAATAATTGAATCGGCTGAGTTTTCGAGGAGAAAAAGGGGAATACGAAACGTCGCTCTCGTCAAAATTTTTGTGATAATTTTGGTCTGAGCTGCAGCTGTCCCTATAACACACTACGGGGACAGACTTGAGGCAAGGCGACGGCAATAGTTTCTTCAAATACCTATTTTTAAAATCCTCGCAGGTCCCGTCCCCTCATAATAATAAATGATTTTATTTCTATAAGTAGGTTTGTATAAACACTTGTATACGTCAATCATATTTTAAAAACTAGGTGAGGTCTGACTACTCTGAGAAGAAAGGCTGAAACAAAATCAGAGGTCACAGTGAGTATTTTTAAGGGGCTTGTAGGACCTAAACACAAAAAAAACGCAAGTTTTAGAAACACTAAAAGTATATGATCGACTACAGTATACAAAATCAGAAAAATATATGTGTTGATAACTTAATACAACTAATTTGATACGATAGAAAAATATCATGAAGATACTATACTATACTATACTATAAACATTCTTTTTACAATAAAAACCATACTAATATACATACAATCATTCTGATTTTTGTTAGATTATTCTACAAGCAACATACTAATTTTAGTATGTTGCTTGTAGAATAATCTGACACTTTGGACTAAAAAATTAAAACACTAGTAAATACTAGTGTAACAACAGTAGTTTAACAACAATATTTTTTTTGTTATTAAATACTTGCTTCATATTTTGCAATAAATTACTAGCGTTGTGTCATCGCGCTTCTCTTTCTTTTTTATGCAGTCCGACAGTGACCGCGCTTTAGGTCATGCCTTAGGACAACCATTTAAGATATTATGGTTGTTAGTTTGAGGTTACGGTCCTAAATCAAATATGATGCAATACGATATTTAACGATCAGCCCCTGTCCATACTTTACGTAATATTATAAATGCGAAAGTGTGTCTGTCTGTTACCTCTTCACGCTTAAACCGTTGAACCGATTTAGATGAAATTTGGTTTATAGATAGTTTGAGTCCCGGTAAAGGACATAGGTCAAAGTCAAAGTCAAATCATTTATTTCAAATAGGCACATTAAAGGCGCTTTTGAACGTCAAAACTTACAGTAAAATTGAATTGATTCTAGTCGCCCCTTCCAAAAGGTAGTGTTCGTATGGAGAAGAATGGGCAAGAAACTCCACCGTTACCCTTTTGAAATGTTTTACAAGGTTTTGTACAAAAGGTAAAAGGAATTAAAAATGAAGCAATGACAGGTAAATCAATTATGTGATAGATATATGGTGCTCACATATTTACAAATTATTTACAAATATTGTAAGAGTAGATGATTTTCCTAGAATTTTAACAAGTGTGTGAGTCACTGCAGTCACAGATTGTTAAAATCAATGTCATAAAAATAAAAAAAAATGTAAATTAAATTAGGAACCAGTTTTATTTGGTCTAGACTCTAGATTGTCCATTGAGCAGGACCAGTTTGTTTCCAAGCATTCTTATCTTGGATATAATCCTCTAATTTGTAATATCCTTGTTAAGATAGTGTACTTTTAATAGAGTTTTAAATTTTCTTAGGATAGGATAGTTTTTATCCCGATATTCTCACGGGATCGACACATATGCGTACCCACATTGTGTAATATTACTTGGATTATATAAGCCTAGCATATAAGAGCAAAAAGAAACATAAAATTCGGTAAAGACTGTGTACTTTAGACCAATAACTAACTAAGTACACCGTATTTAACCCATTATTAATGTTAATGAATACTTTAAAGCAGGCAGTTAAAGTATTTTATTATGTTCATTCATAACATTTTCGATTCATAGGAAAACTGTACCTTATGTCGACGTTCTTAGGGTTGTAATTTGATGAGTGTAACTCATTAATACAGGCTTCGATACTTGTTATGCATTTAGTTGGCTATTATCATTATTTATTTATTTCTCGTGTAAAGTGTTAATGGGTTTTCGATTTAACGACCTAAAAATGGTTTTGTGCCTGGTTTATGGTAATAGGCTTGCCTTCTATTACCTACATGCTGGCGAAATGTGTAGCGTATCTACTTCTGTAATTGATATTATAACTATATGCTATACCTACGCACTTATAACCTAGTATTATATAACTTTCTTTATAATACAAAATCAAAAATTAAGACATCAGTACAGAATTATTATTTTGTTATTAGATATTTTTTATATAGCGGTGTGGAATGCGGGCCGGTCACCTGAGCGGGCGCCCGCGCGCTGTTTATCTATCTATCTCTTTCAAACCCGCGGCGCTCGCAGTAGTTTAGTCGAGAATCTTCACTGGCCGGAATCGCATGACGCTCTCGCTCGTCCAGTAAATATTGTGTGCATAAATATGTGTTTTATCCAGTGCTTTATTTAAGACGTGTTTAAACTGTGCCTATCGCTTTCTTTCTGTGCTCTGCATTTCGCCTTCTACCGTGTTATCTATCTGTGAACGATATAAACTTTTTGTACAATATATTTCTTCTTTTCCGTAAGCTGTCGGGTTCGCTTATTTACTACAACCCAACACCAGCTTCATTGGTGACCCCGACGAACACGAAACATGTCGAAGGAGCCGAAAGACACGCAAGATAGCGGCGTCAACGCGCCACCTAGCACATCGCATGACATCCAGCGAGTTGGCATACGAGTACCCCCTTTTTACCCGGAGAAACCGGCTTTGTGGTTTTACCAGCTGGAAAGCCAATTTTATCTTGCCAACATAACTAGCGATACCACCAAATTTCATTATGCTATGGGGCAGTTGGATCCCATTTACGCATCGGAGGTGGAGGACATCATAGCTGGCCCCCCAGCACCCAATAAGTACGAGCGACTGAAGTCGGAACTAATAAGACGACTCTCTGTGTCCAAAGAGAAGAAGATCCTGCAGCTGGTCACGCGTGAGGAACTGGGCGACCGAAAGCCCTCCCAATTCTTGCGCCATATCCAGCATCTTGCAGGACCAGATGTCCCGGAGGACTTTCTGCGCACCATGTGGTCCAGCCGCCTGCCGAATAATATCCAGACCATCATAGCCTCGCAGTCGAGGGCTACTCTGGACGAGGTCGCAGATCTGGCTGACCGCATCCATGACATCGCAGCCCCCAGCCCGCAAGTAGCGGCAGCCACAACTTCAGGTGTTTCTCCAGAGTTAAGCTGTCAAGTAGCGGAACTCACACGCCAGGTGCAGAAGCTGACGACCAAGTTAGACAGGATGTCACGGTCGAAATCGCGGAGATCCAGATCCGAAAATCGTGATCGCAGCAATTCCCGATCGAGCCGCTCCCAGTCCAACTACCGGAAATACCCATTGTGTTGGTACCACGCAAAGTTCGGTGAGAAAGCAAGTACCTGTGTAAAACCGTGCGATTATGAGCCAAAGGGAAAAGAATAGGGCAGTCCGTGATGGCGACCGACGCCTGCCCAAATCCCGGTCGCTTGTTTATAACCGACCAGCGGACGAAAGTGCAGTTTTTAATAGATACAGGCAGTGATATTTGTGTTTTCCCTCGAACATTAGCGAAAGGTAAACAAAGCCCAACGAACTATCAACTGTATGCTGCTAATGGGACAGTAATAAATACTTATGGTTATGCTCATTTAGTTCTTAATATAAACTTGCGCCGCGACTTCGCTTGGCGATTTATTGTAGCAGACGTAACGCGGGCTAAAATAGGTGTAGATTTTTTATCTTATTATAACTTAATTGTAGATGTACGTAATAAATGTTTAATAGATAGTAACACTATGCTTACCACCGTGGCTTCGATCGCCAATTTTTCTGACGATGTATCTTCGGTAAAGGTAACGTTGTGTGATAAAAAAGATTCTGTGTACCATGCCATACTAGCAAAGTACCCTGACCTCACTCGACCCTCAGGTATGCACCGTACACCTACACATAACATAATGCACCACATACGAACTACACCAGGACCACCAGTATATAGCACACCACGCAGGTTAGCGCCAGATAGGTTAAAGGTTGCGAGAGCAGAATTTGAAGCCATGTTACAGATAGGTACGTGTCGGCCATCAGAATCACCATGGGCCTCTCCACTTCACCTCGCTCCTAAACGGGACAACAGCTGGCGCCCTTGTGGTGATTACCGGATGCTCAACGCCAGGACGGTCCCAGACAGGTACCCCATACGCCATATCCAGGACTTTTCCCACAACCTTGCAGGATGCACCGTCTTCTCGACAATAGACCTGGTGAAGGCATATAACCAAATTCGTGTCAATCCCAGTGACATTGAGAAGACCGCCATAACAACGCCGTTCGGCTTATACGAATTCCCATTCATGACGTTTGGACTTCGTAACGCCGGACAGACGTTTCAACGTTTCGTTGATGAAATGCTGCGCGGCCTAGATTTTGCCTACCCTTACGTTGATGACATTTTGGTTTTTTCAAAAGACCAGGCAACCCACATAGACCACCTACACCAAATTTTCACCAGGTTGGCGGAGTATGACATGGTCATTAATACAGCAAAGTGCGTGTTTGGAGCCTCGGAGGTAACATTTCTGGGTTACAGCATTTCGGTGAATGGCACCAAGCCCTTGCCAGACAAAGTACTGGCCATCAACAAATTCCCCGTCCCAAAAACGGTAAGAGAGTTGCGCAGGTTCCTCGGAATGATAAATTTTTACCGCAGGTTCATTCCCGACGCAGCCACACACCAAACACCGTTAAACGCTCTTTTGACAGGTTCCGTGAAGGGTTCCCATCCCGTACATTTCACGCCACGAGAACAGGAAGCCTTCGAGGCGTGCAAACAGGGTCTGTCTCAAGCCGCCATGCTCGCTCACCCAGACTGCGAATCAAAACTTGCTTTGGTTACAGACGCTTCGGACGTGGCTATGGGTGGCGTGCTCCAGCAGTTTAAGGACAATACGTGGCAACCTCTAGCGTTTTTCTCGCGAAAGCTGATTCCCTCGCAGACCAAATATTCCCCATATGATCGCGAGCTCTTGGCGATCTATGAGGCGGTCAAGCATTTCCGTCATATGATCGAGGCACGTGACTTTGTGATATATACCGACCACAAGCCGCTTACATTCGCCTTTCATTCCAGAAAAGAGAACTGCTCTCCCAGGCAATTTCGCCACTTCGATTTTATTTCACAGTTTTGTACCGACATTAGGCATATTTCAGGGAAGGACAATGTGGTAGCTGATACTTTATCTCGTATCGAAGAGATCGTTTTACCTCTCGATCTGCAAAAGTTAGCTACCGCACAAAACTCCGACCCAGAATTGAAATTACTGTTGGATGGCAATAACTCCCTACACTTGGAGAAGATTAAACTACCTGGCACACATTTAGAGCTGTTTTGCGATGTAAGTGGCACTACGCCTCGACCATACGTGACGAAGGAATTACGTCGACAGGTTTTTGAAAGCCTTCACTCTCTCAGTCACCCCGGTGCCAACGCCAGTATTCGACTGATCACCGACCGCCATGTATGGCCTGGTATCAGGAAGGACTGTAGGGAATGGGCACGTACTTGCCTGGCATGCCAACGGGCAAAGGTTCATAGACATGTATCAGCACCGTTGGGCACGTACAGGCTTCCGCGCGCTAGATTCAGGGACCTTCATGTTGACCTCGTTGGACCCCTACCCCTGTCGCAGGGCTACCGGTATTGCCTCACAGCAATCGATCGTTTTACTCGATGGCCTGAGGCAATACCCTTACAGGATATTACAGCCGAGACGGTAGCAAAAGCCCTCCTCAGCGGGTGGATATCCCGTTTCGGTTGCCCCACGAACGTCGTAACAGACCGTGGAGGGCAATTTGAATCGGCTCTGTTTTGCCACTTATCACAAATAGCTGGTTTTCAACATAGAAGGACGACGGCCTATCATCCAGCTTCTAATGGGCTCGTGGAGAGGTTTCATCGCCAGCTTAAAGCCGCTATAACTTGTCACGCTGATAGCAGCTGGGTCGAGTCACTTCCCCTTGTACTATTAGGTGTACGTAGTACCTTCAAAGAGGACATTAAGTCAACGCCAGCCGAATTAGTGTATGGTGAACCATTACGTTTACCAGGAGACCTTCTCAGCCCAGAGGAACAAGGAGACCCTGATGTCACTAGTTACCTTGCACGCCTACGGAGCTTCGCAAATAATTTGCAACCTACTCCAGCGTCACGTCATAGTGGACGTCGCTCACCCTTCGTTTATAAGGATTTGGCTACATCAACACACGTTTTCCTTCGCGATGACACTGTGGCCGGATCATTGAAGCCTGCCTACACTGGTCCTTATGAGGTCATACAACGGGGAGATAAAGCATTCAAGCTAATGGTGAAAGGTAAGATGGTCACCGTATCGATCGACAGAATAAAACCTGCCTACATACTGCGTGATCCTGACACCACAACACACTCAAGACAACTCCCACTACCTCATACTTCTACTCATACACACACCCCAATCACTAACTCACCACAAAATTTCACACACACTCCCACTCAGAATACAAGTAGTGACGATGACTTGCCTGACGCCGGAAAGAACACAGTCAGAGTAACTCGTTCGGGCCGCAGAGTGAGATTCCCAGATTATTATCGCCCGTAGGACGGTCTCTGGAGGGGGGTGGTGTAGCGTATCTACTTCTGTAATTGATATTATAACTATATGCTATACCTACGCACTTATAACCTAGTATTATATAACTTTCTTTATAATACAAAATCAAAAATTAAGACATCAGTACAGAATTATTATTTTGTTATTAGATATTTTTTATATAGCGGTGTGGAATGCGGGCCGGTCACCTGAGCGGGCGCCCGCGCGCTGTTTATCTATCTATCTCTTTCAAACCCGCGGCGCTCGCAGTAGTTTAGTCGAGAATCTTCACTGGCCGGAATCGCATGACGCTCTCGCTCGTCCAGTAAATATTGTGTGCATAAATATGTGTTTTATCCAGTGCTTTATTTAAGACGTGTTTAAACTGTGCCTATCGCTTTCTTTCTGTGCTCTGCATTTCGCCTTCTACCGTGTTATCTATCTGTGAACGATATAAACTTTTTGTACAATATATTTCTTCTTTTCCGTAAGCTGTCGGGTTCGCTTATTTACTACAACCCAACACCAGCTTCAAATGTGGGTGGCACGTACTTACAAAAGGTATACCTCTCCCCAACGCTTCACGGATTACAGAGATGATGTTATGTTATATTTTTAACTCTATTTCTAACAGCTAAACAAGAACTTCTTTAAAAATAAATTGATTGTGTAAAAATACGCCGCGGCGCACTCGCTGTTCGGTAACTCGTTTAGTTGCTCTACTTGCTTCTCGGGCGGTGGGACACTTGGGACAGGTACCTCTTTGATAAAGCTGTTAGCCGCGTCCACGCGCAGAATAAAAACTGGCCAAGTGTTGGTTGGACTCGCACACGAAGGGTTCCGTACCACAAGGCAAAAACGCCGAAAAAAACACGTTTGATGTATGGGAGGCCCCCTTAAATATTTATTTTATTCTGTTTTTAATATTTTTAATTATAGCGGCAACAGAAACACATCATTTGTGAAAATTTCAACTGTCTAGCTAACACGGTTCATGAGATACAGTCTGGTGACAGACAGACAGACGGACAGTGAAGTCTTAGTAAGGATCCCGTTTTTACCCTTTCGGTACGGAATCCTAAAAATGGTCTGTGGTATGAATTACTTTAAAAAAGTGCCAGTAAAAGTAACAGCGAGTATTGGTTTTCTATTCCTTCCAATGATGAAAGATTCGATAACTCGGACCTCGGCCTGCGATGTAAGATAAAAAACAAAAGCCGCAGCTTTGGGTACCTACACTTTTTGTTACCATAGATTAACGCCTGTTTTCACTTACACTATAGTCCGCGCAGAACTAGTTGGCCGCGCCTTAGTTATGTTAGCGGTGGGACGGTGGGGCGGGGGCGCTTTGTCATTTCCCAGTACAGTGCGTGCCACGTAAGAAGAGACTTGACACACCACGTGGTCTGACATGCACAGAACACGATTTTAGGTATCTTTAGCGGTATGAAGTCTGAGTGCGGGACGGGACCGGACGTCATAGGGGCGGCGGAAAGAGGCGGGGGAGACGGGGTCAAGTCTCTTCTTACGTGGCACGCATTGTACGTGGCTTGCAAACACTGACTTCTATCATACAAGTACGCTGGACTAACGACACTCTACGAAATGACAGTTGTTTTTTGTGCCGATTCAAAGCGCCCTGCTCCTCCCTGGTCCTCAGGAACTAAAATTGGCACGTATTTTTCAAATAGACGTTGAGTTGTTTGATTCGTATCTCATGATTTAGGTCAAAATTGTGGAAAACTACTTTTTTGTAATATTATCTTGATTTAAAAGAGCGTCCATGGAGTTTATTGCCCGTTCTTCTCCATAGAGATCTACGTTTTGGAATGGGCAACTAGCTTCAACTTTCTGACTAACTGACGGACTATTTTAATTTTGACAATTCAAAAGTGCCTGTACAAGGTTTAATTGAAATAAATGCTTTGAGTTTGAGTTTTGAGTTTTGTTTATTTTGTGTTTACTACGTGATATTTATGACATCTATATAATAAAAATGAATCGCTAAATGTGTTGCTAAGCGCAAAACTCGAGAACGGCTGGACCGATTTGGCTGATTCTTTATTTGTTGTGTTTGTTTTTGTCAGGAGTCTACAGATGCATGATCATCACATTTGCCTAGCCTTTTTCCAACTATGTGGGGGGCGGCTTCTGGTCTCACCGGATGCAGCTGAGTACGAGCATTTTACATGGAGCAACTGCCTATCTGACCTCCACAACCCAGTTACTGGGTAATACGAAACCCCTTGGTAAGACTGGTTGTCAGAATTTCGACCTTCTGGCGACCCGTAACAACTGTCAAAGATCCACGAATGACAGCCGGGACCAACGGCTTAACTTTCCGAGGCACGGAGGGGTCTTTGTATGTAAATATTGTCACCAATCCACGGACCAAACGCGGCAAGTGTAGCTTACTTGATCGATCGACCCGTGCGGCTGTTACTACTTAGCCGTGTTCTTCATATGATCTGAACAAGATTATGTCTGAACTTTAAAAGAGACTGTGTCTTCTGAGTTTGTTTCGGCCATTCTCCTCAGAGTAGTCAGACAGGAAAGACTCGTCTAGTTCTTAAAACATGATTGACGTGTAAAAGTGTTCGTATAAACCTACTTACTTAAATAAAACTATTCATCATTTACCTACATAAATTCCTAAAGAAAACCAGCGGCAGGCACCAGTTGTCTGGCATTTTTGCTGAACTGGGCCTTTTGGCGCAGCCGTGAGGCACACTTTCCTGCTAATTTCTTACATCGGACTTTGCACTTTTTATTTTTATCTTATTTTTTACCTGATGTACGACTATTATCTAACTATCTGGTGTATTGTGTGTCTCTTAGTCTGTGATAAATAAATGTATTTTCTTTCTTTCTTTTCTTTCTTTCTAGCTGCAGGATTTTCAAGGCTCAGCTTCAGCAGCGAAAGTTGAAAATGCAACAGTCGGCTTTTATTTAGGCATTCATTTAGGTATCGCCTACGGGTATTTATTTAGGCGACACCTAAATGAATACCCGTTTTCATTAGAAAACGGGTATAAATCCATTTCAACATTGATATAGGTACTTCACACACGTTTGATGGAACATTATGACTTTGTGTGTTTATGGTTTTGATAGTAGAAATCGCTAGCATCACTAAGTCTGGACAACGGTGTAGTGATTGCAGTTTGTTGTTTACTCAATCAGCTATTAAAATCAAGTCAAAAAGTCAAATCATTTATTTCAAATAGGCACATTAAAGGCACTTTTGAACGTCAAAACTTACAGTAAAATTGAATTGATTCTAGTCGCCCCTTCCAAAAGGTAGTGTTCGTATGGAGAAGAATGGGCGAAACTCCACCGTTACTCTTTTAAAATGTTATGTATTGCATTCAATGTAGCCTACAGCTGCAGTCCATTGCTGCAAAAATGCATCTCCCAAGTTGTTTGTTTGCATAATTATCGTAGTCGCAGCTAGTTAGCAATACTTATTATAAAAGAGCTATTACAATTAATGTGTACAATAAAGTATATTCTATCTATCTACATATATTACATCTCCCTTCTTTTTGAAGTGAAAACTTCTTTAGCGGCGCTGTGTACTTTTTTTGGAATGGGTAAAAACTTCTAAACTCGCGTCAGGTCACGTGACCCTGATCGAAAATTCGTAAGACGTAAAACGTAAGACGTAAAACGTAAGACGCGCGTTGTTGAGGACAGCGCCATCTATGCACATCGGGAAGAACTACGAGGGCCTCGCGTACTAACTACGTAGTTCATCCAACAACGACGAGATGGCGCTGAACCACGGATATATAACTGACGACGAGCTCCATGCGAGCGGCTTGCTTCTCTTACCACTGCCGCGACCAACACCACGAACTGAAGTCTATCCTGTGTGCTTATTTGTAAATCTGAATAAATTCCTTTCACGAGAAGAATAAACCAGTCACTTTGGTCATCATACCTGATTTGCAAAAAACCCTATAAAATAAGGAACACACCTTAACACGCGTGTTTTGTTTATAAGACGATTCACAAAATACACTCGTAATTGTTCAAGTTTTCACTTCTGTCGGCACTACCGGAGTGCCAGTGTTTTTTTTTTTTTTCGTTCTCTCAATGCTGAGGATCGCGACCACATACGACGCGTCTTCAAGTTATGCGGTCTTCTACACCGCTTGGCGAATGATACTCCCAACAGCCTTCTCGATCGCGTCCATCTTGCCGGTGCTCTGCGTTGAACGCAAGATACTCGTAAATACGGGGTATTCCTCGAAACACACCAAATGAGACGTCTATCGATATCATTTATTACGTATCCTTCATGCTCTTATCTATGTTTCACCGTTGATGTATTTCGAAGAATAAAATTATAATATTTTTATTCGAGGAAATCTTTTCGTGCGCTTTAAAGTTTGTGCGTTTCGAGGAAATACCCCATAAATACGAGTAGATAAACTCTACTTCTACCAATCCTAAAATAAACTCTCACTTTCATGCCATATAATTGCTACAGTTTACATAAAAGTGTCATGGTCTCGGCACCAGAAAGTGTGCGGCAGTGTGTGTCTAATCACCGGCTGTCAGGTGCCACCGGCATGGAGCGGCGACTTTTGATAAGGCTGCCCACCCACGTCAGACTTTTTGTATCTATACTATATAATACTATATACTATATAATAATTATAAAGCTGAAGAGTTTGTTTGTTTGGTTGAACGCGCTAATCTCTGGAAATGCTAGTCGGATTTGAAAAATTCTTTTTGCATTTGATAGCCCAATTCTTGAGGAAGGCTATTTAACATCACGCTATGACCTTTAGGAGCCGAGCAAAAAGAAAAAAAGTCAGAAAGAACGCTAAGCAAAAACGGAGTAATAGCGCGGGCAGGCGATGCGATGCGACGGGGTGGGTCGGAGTAACAAGAAATTTCACGCGGACGAAGTCGCGGGCAGAAGCTAGTCACCGATAATCGGACCGATTTTTCCTCCAATTCTTATGACCGTTTTTGTGATCGACTCAACCTACACGTCCGTCACTTTGTCTTCAACAAAACTTTCTTCCTTAGCAAGTGCATGCGTCCGACTGTCGGTGAGTATTGTGCGTTAACGCATACATTTCCGAACGTTCAATTTTTCACCGATAAACGGATCGGTCGGGATGGACCGATTTTATTTCTGATCTACTTTTTGTAGGACGTGTGCGTTGCACTATTGCCATCAGTACGTTTTATGTTTCTCCTACAAAAATCGCTCACTGAATAATTATTGGATGTGGGCGGACAGCCATAATGAAATAGTGGCAGTGGTACTTTGAATAAGGTCGGCCCGTTAGATACTGAGTAGATTCGCAAGTTGTTTATTCAGATTTAAAATATGTGACCATTCTTTACAAATAGGGCCTCATTTACCAAGGAAGGTAACGAATATCTATGACAGACGTAACTGAAAGTCCGCAGCATAAAAATTCTGACAAATGGTCTTACTTTAGAACAAGGATTTTTTCCAGTAATTTCGTCAGTACCAGGTTTGACTACATTTTTGTTTTTTTTTTCTCACTAGATTAATCCAATGGAAGCTGATAATGACTGAAGACTTAAAGATACAAAGCACATACACAGGTAATGAGGAAAAAATCACAAAGCTCATAAAAATTTAGTTTATTCAGGTTACTAAATCGATAACATTTTTAAAGCCAATGTTTTTGTCTTTTACTATTTAATTTAAAATCTTATAAAGCTTACTGGTCAAATCAAGCGTCAGCAACGCGAACCAACATGATCCATAATATGAAGGTAATGATCAGTTTACTTCAAAATTCTTTTCCTTTTCCACTGTACCATTCTAGGCAATTATTTGAAGATACCCTTTAATCAGAACTGTACTGGAACTCAACAAATAGGGTAAAATACAGAGCATTTTTAATAGAAATCACACTAATATTATAAAGGTGAAAGTGTGTGTGTGTTTATATGTTTGTTACTTCTTCACGCTCAAACGGCTGGACCAATTTTGATCAAATTTGGTATGGTAGTAGCTGACACCCTGGAGTTAATCCAGGGTGTCAGCTACAGGGTGTCAGCTATAGGCAGATTTTTATCCCGATATTACCACAGGATCGAAACTTATGCGGGAAAACCGCGGGGCGCAGCTAGTTGAAAATAAAACCTTCTTTGAACTTGACATAAAAGTACCAAGTAGGTATAGTATGACTAACCGCTTATGTTATCTAGGGCATGTAAACCACATCATAATATTATGTAGTTTTAAAAAAGCTGAAGGGCTCGTTGCTAATAACAGCCACATGGATCGATTGATCAGGTTAAGCTGCGCTTGCTGCGGTCTGTTTGTGGATGGGTGACCATCTTTACATACAAAGACCCCTCCGTCCCTCGGAAAGCACGTTAAGCTGTTGGCCAATCATTCGCGAATCTTTAACAGTCGTTACGGGTCGTCAGAAGACCGAAAGTCTGACAACCAGTCTTACCAAGGGGTGTGATAGATTACCTAGTAACTGCGTTATAGAGGTCAGATATGCAGTCGCTCCACGTAAAATGCTAGTATTCAGCTGCGTCCGGTTAGACTAAAAGCTGACCTCAACCATAATTGGGATAAACCACAGTTTCCACTTTTTAATTTGAACTTCAAATTCGACCATAGAATAACATCACCACCTGGTACAGAAACTTTAAATCAACGAAGAATACACCTTAATACAATGAATATAGAATTCAAGTTCCATGAACAATGTAAAGAGGTTTGTCACGGCGGTTGCTGATTTGGTTTGAGTTGTATGTACATAAGAATACGGTATAGTTTCGTATTTCACATTTACTACGTGGTTGTAGTTAGGTACCGGTTACTCATCTTCAAGTGTATACTGGGTTTGATGCCTAGTTCACGATTACCATTTTTAAGTCAATAGTAGGTTTTTCGTCTGCAATAAATTATTGCAAAATAATTTGATTACCTAGTAAACTAGAAGCTAAAACTACCAGTCCTAACAGATCGATTGCATATCACCTGTTTAATTGATCATTACGAGTACCTACATAATAATAATCATTGATTTACATTTTTTTTCTATCTTCACGCTTGTCAGCTAGACAGACCCCTACTTGTTTTATGTAGTCTAATCTTAAACAAAATTAACGTTTGTTTCGTATTTCTTGTCAATAACTTTTAATAGACTCGCAGAAGTTGCATGTACCAGATAGGGTACCTATAATCTCTATTGTACCGTATAACCTTATCTAGTTTTTTTTAAATAAAAGAATAAATTACAAAACCTGGTTTAAGCCAGCTCCCAAAAAAATCTCTTCAAACAAGTTTAAATACTATGTACCATCTAATTACAATCAGTAAACCAGTTATATTTCAGCTGCCTACGTACAGTACAGTTGTTTAGCAAGCAATTTCTTTTGTCTCACTAGTTTCTATCAAAACGCTTCGTAATAAAAAAAGAATAAAACATTGAAAACAACTCTCTCTAGCGACGGACGATGGTTGCTTTCAACTTTTTGTACTTTTTGTTTTGCAGCCAAACAACTATCATCTTAGTTTGCAAAAGTGTTCAAGAGATAGCGCTGGTTGTGCATCGTGGAGTTGTAGCTTCGCCGCCAATAGATGGCGTTAGGTGTATGTGTATGCGGCAAAAAAGAACAATAAGGTTTCCTTTAATGTTGTGTCTTTTTGTGATATTGTTTGATTTGGTTCTTTATTGAGATAATAGTTGTAACGTCTTTATTTATTTTGTAATGGTGTTTTGTATATGTGTTTTTTTTTATGATTTACTTACAATTGGTTGGGGTCATTTTATTTTGGATTTTGAAACAGGTGGACATCATTATGACTTAAATTATTACCAGTATAGTTTTTGAACCTAGCAGGTTTTAGTCTAATAAGTAATATATAAACCAATTTTGGACTAGAAAACGATAATTGCTTTGCCACTTCATACGATTTACTTAGTAAATAATGCAGCTGCATGATCTAACTTTCTCGAGAAGAATGCAGTTCTGTGTCAATTATTTCTGGAAACAAGGGTTTGTATTGGCTTTCTTTATGACACTCATACGTGCTTTACAGTAGGCCTACTTTCAGCTTATGGAGAATCATGACCAAGAATAGAAGAAGAAACATTTTATTCCTGACTAGCGAATCTTTATATTTAAGTAAAGGTAGAATCTGTTCCTGCCACCAAGCAAAATGACATGAATGGCATAACCAAATTCGTCAACTATTGTTTTGGATAAAATTTTATAATTCTTTTTGAGGTAGCTCTGTGACAGGTGCTTGGGGATCGGCACATGAAAAGAGCACTCAGCCGCGGGTGAAGTCAGGCTATGGATGATGATGAATTCTATGATAAAGTCATAATTATTACAACCTGAATGCACATAATGCCTAAAAAACTACGTAGTATTAAAAACGTGAAATTTTGTGAGGATGAAAGAAGAAAGAAAGAAAGAAGAAAGAAAGAAAGAAAGAAAGAAAATACGATGGATGGATGTTTGTTACTCTTTCACGCATAAACTACTGAACGGATTTGGATGAAATTTGGTACACAGATAGTTTATAACCATGATTAACATATAGGATACTTTTTATCCCAATATTCCCACGGGATCATAACTCATGCGGGTCAAACCGCGGGATGCTGCTAATATTAAAAGAAAATTCAGTACTTTTGTGTTTTTAATACTCTGGAGCAGTGTGAACTCTCGACAGATAGGTTTTGGCAGACAGAAGGACGCTGTTACCCATTCTCTTGACATAACTTTTTGTTGCTTTTTATGATATTTGCAAGAGGAGAACAGATTAGATGGCGTCAATTAATTAATTTATATATTTATGTGGATAACCAGCAACTACACCTTATATATGGGCAAACTATTGGATTACAAACGCAGAGCCAATTACAAGATCTAACTAGTAACAACATTTGTACACCAAAAAGGTACCTACTTATAGAAAGAAGTTTTAAATAATGTACTTTTCTTTACTTTATTTATTTATTTTACCATTTATAACCACACTTATAAACAGACAAGAAACAAAAATACAGAACAGAAAAATAGGTACGAAGGTGATGCCTTAGAACCTACCCTAGTCAGAAAATGCCTTAATTACAAAAAAATAACAAAACCTTAAATTATATAAATACGTAACTCCTTTTAAAATCATTTGCTTTCTTCAGCGTAAGGTCAATGTCCTTACACACAAAATCGTTATGCAACACTGAAAGGCTCATTCATCGTTCGTTGCCTGACTAATAAACTTTTAGAGCATTCCAAATGAAACCTCATCTTGTTTCATATAAGGTAGCATTTTCTGTAACGTATAGTAAATGGAAATATAAAAAGGTTGTTATTGAAAATTGGAGTGTATCACAATGGGAATAAGGTGGAGTTTCAAGTGTAAGTTGTTTGTGGAAAAATGAAAGTTCGTGAAAGTTAGCACCTGTATCATGAGTTATATAACTGGGTATGTGTTTGTGAGTATGTATGTATGTATGTGTGAATGTCACGGTTGTAAGGCGTTGGGTGCGCCAGAGTAGAATAATGCGTAGGATTTTAAGCTAATAGTATTGATAACTTAGTGAGGGGCCCGTGGCAAAATAATAACAGCCGCACAGGTCGATCGATTAGGTTAAGCTACACTTGCCGCGGTTGGTCTGTGGATGGGTGATTGCCTCAGAAAGCACGTTAAGCCGTTGGTCCCGGCTGTAATTCGTGGATCTTTGACATACGTTACGGGTAGTCAGAAGCCCGAAAGTCTGATAACCAGTCTTACGAAGAGGTATCGTATTACCCAGTAACTGGGTTGTGGAGGTCAGATAGGCGTCGCTCCATGTAAAATACTGGTATTCAGCTGCATCCGGTTAGACTGGAAGCCGACCCCAACATTGTTAGGAAAGGCTAGGCAGATGAGATGATGAGTATTGATCACTTAGTACGAAATTAATAAAAACTTAGTTTTTAACCATATTTTTTTAAGTTTCGAATTATTACAAAAGAAATGAACTAAATAATATAGTCTACATTATTTACTACCCAGACCTAATCTTTGTGTCAACTATCGCAGTCTGTAGTACAAAAGACATCAACGCACTATATTGCTACGCGTTTATGAGATTCTGATTTCAATTCTGTTATTATAAAAGTAAGTATTTACGTTTTAGAATATAATAGAACACTTTTATTTCAGACAGCTGAGTCCATAGGGTTAGTAGCAATTTCACTTAACTTCTAGTGTTAATAGGTTACAGACATAGATTAACTTAGTATACAATTAAAATTCAATGTGGTGCTGCATTCACCTCCACATCACCGGAGCTTAAGTTTTTGTAACAGTTTTACCCATGTATGTAATAAAAATTTATACTCATTCAATACCCTCTATAAAAACATATCTTTGTTGTTGCTTGTACTGTGTTGATTTATTGTATGCTTGACAAATAAATCTAATTAGAAAACTTATTTTCTTATAGTTATTGCTAACGCCATTATCATGTGCCAAACCCCCATTAAAATCCCATGAATTTTAACACCACGTTTCACATACAACACACACAAACGTTGCATTCCTGTGTATACCCCAAATACATAATCTTACCCGTCTTTACAGAAGGGGGTCAGGTACACGGATGTGTGTGTCTGTGTGAGTGAATGCCAATGGCACACACACATACACAGTGTGAAAGTGTGAGTACATTGTAGATACCTACATAGCACCTGCTTGAATGGGTGGAAATGGGTAATAATGATATATAGAGTTAGACAAGAAATAGAATAAAATAGAAAATTGTTTATTGTCAAGGTAGGTGTATGAACGTAAACGATACAAAAGGAGTATGTAAGGATTTTAGAAGCTAGCAGTCTGTAGTTTCTGCTTACCCCCGTGAGAAGAAGGCGTGGGTAATGTACGTAAGATGTTTAAAAAAAAAACTAGAAAATTTATTATAAATCTTAGCTTAGCTTTTAGTTATTGCTTGATTAGTACATCTACAACAAGGAGACGACTTAGGAATACCTACTGCTGTATCTTCTTGGATAGATTTCAGGTGATATTGTAGTCTTTTACTGATTGAAAAGCTGACGCTTCCCCATTTTTTAAAAGGAAAATCACAGTAGTATTTTGGGCAGAACTTAAAATCTCAGGTTTAGAGACTTTCTATAAAATTTTGAGAGCTTTATCTAGCAGCAAGTTGCCATGAAAATAGGAACTAAGGATATGGGAAGATTGATGTAATTAAGACCAGGAACTGGCCAAAAAAGAAAATTGTTTGTAAGCGCTTAGGTACTGATGGGTAAACGACTATTTCTTTTCAACGAAATGCAGCTTCAGGCCAGAAATTTTACATAATTACTGTATCTATTAAAAAAACGGATCTATCTAGAAAATAGCTTAATATTCAGAGATGTGCAAAATAGGTTATAAAATGTATTTAAATGCAAAATGCAAATACTTTTTGTATTTTGTTATTTCAAATACAAAATACAAAATAGTTTTTCATTTTATATTTAAAATACTAAATGCAAAATACGTATTTACAAAATGCTTTATTAAAATAAAATACTTTTAGTTTTAAATTATCTTTAAGTGTAAAAAGAGATAATTCGTTCGTTCGGTTCAACACATAAATTTGGCAACCTAAGTGGCTTGCACAGATTACCTATTAGCGTTTTCGGGAACGAAAACTCACCGCACGGTAAGGTGACCGAATAATCCCGAATTCATACGAAAAGAGTCGATAATAAACGAAGCTGATCAGACCAAGTTACATAGTGTTTTTTTATTTACAGTGCTCTTTTATTGTAACAAGATTTTAATTGAAGATTGTAACACATTAATTATTAATTCTTCGATGTTTACAAAACTTAGCAAAGAGTATTTTGCATTTTGCAAATACAAAATATGTCCTAAAAGGTATTTCAAATAAAATATAAAATGCTTTTCTAAAAAAAGTATTTAAATACAAAATGGAAATAGGTATTTTGTATTTTGTATTTTGCATTTCAAATACTGTTATTTTTAAAATGTCACATCTCTGTTAATATTATAATGTAATAGGCAATTTTTTTTTCAAAGGAAACCGCAGTTAATCTTGCAAATTAGAAAAGTCTATAGTAAATAGGTCTAATTCTTAAATTTCAGAGCAGCTCAGAACTCAAAATCACACTCAAACTCAAAGCTTTTGTTTCAATTAAACCAATTATACAGGCACATTTGAATGTTCATGGAATTGGTCAGTCAGAAAGATACAGTTGCCCATTCCAAAGCGTAGTACGTACGTATGAAAAAGAAAAGGTAAGAAACTCCATGAAATTACCGTAACAGTAAACATGTAAGCAAAACATGAATTAATACTCTTTTTCTAAAACTTTTTCACAGTATGATTTCTTTCATCATACCACAAAAATCCCAAAATAGTGTCTAAAAAGACACAACTTAGTGTACAGTATCACAAGTCATCTTATGCGAATGGTCGTGACCATTCTTTTCAAAATTTCCAATATTACATAACCATTCAATACTATACGAGTGGTTAGTACTCGACTACTCTCCAATGCTCGAGTACGTTGGAAGTGTGTCGGGTTCAACGGCCGACTTTCTACGGCGGCCATCTTGGAGAGTGACGTAACAAGGATGCTGTAGTGATGTCACCCGGAATGAAAGTTTGAGTTGAATAACTTTTTTTTGTTTTTGATTTTGGGTAATGTTAGGCAATGTTTTGTGTTGTGTGAGTAGAATATTTTTGAGAGAGATGTATTGAATTCAATATTATGAAGGTTCGTTTGTCAAGTTAGGTGTTTTGAGTTTTTATGTCAAATAGTATTTTGTAAGATTAAGGGCTGATTTTTCCAACGCCAGATAACTTTATCGGAGGAATAATTTTGAATTTTTGACAGTTCGTGCATACAAAAACTGTCTGACGTCAATTTGTGGAATAAAAATTATCGGTCGATTAAAAAATCAGCCCTAACCGCTTCCTTTTGTCACTATTGTAAAGTCGTATGAATGAAAACGGAGACGTTTGAAAATAAAAAGTTTGATCTTATCCATCGAAAACTATTTCAAGCTTACAACTTAAAAGTTGCACAACAATATTAATTAAAGAACTTGAATTAACTAAAATTTCCTTTTTTGATGCTTTTTAAACCAATTGTGTCTTATGTGTCATATAATTTTGTTTGAGAAAATACTTTAAAGGATTAACTATAAATGAAATATGGCCTTTACAAATTACTACGTGGTAATTGAAAGAACCATATTTAATTTAAACTCATCAATGAAAATCTTGTCGTTCAGAGATTTCTTTCCCATAATTATATCTTTGGTACGAAGATTTCTTTTGCACAGTAGTTAAGTCAGTCTTGACAATGTTGCATAGTAGATGTTTCTTTAATAAGACAGCATCCGGATCTAGAATCTCCATCTATCATCAGAGAAAAGTTAGTTGTAAAAACTTAAAAACTGCATGTTAGAATTAGGTAGGTAGTGTGAACGACTGGTGGACTATAATGACTTGTAATCTTTACTCCGTCAGTAACTTTTCAACAAGCGGATTCCTACCAAAAATTTCGCCTACACCATTCGCCCATCCTTCCTTCCTCACGCTTTCGTCTCACGTAAATTACCAAAACATATCCGCAAGTTTACTTTCACGTCACTTTCGACTGTGTGTGCTACTTCGTACACTTTCACCTTCGAGAGAAAAATGCCACATCCGGCTCGCGAATGGCTGTTGCGAAATGTACCACCTGATGCGAAGGTATGGTGGATTTTTTTGGTAGTAAGTATACCGGTACACCTGTGGTATGTTGCGTTTGGTTGGACCTGTGTTATAGGAAATCATAATGGATCATGGAACTGATGTCATTTTGATTTTTGTTCTTTTTCTCAGGAAGGAATGTCTGGTTTTGTAAAGTCTCGATTCTTAAAGTACTTTTCAAAAACAAGACAGAATATATTACTGAAATTTCTGTTGAGGACAGCTTTCAATGTTCACAGTATTTAAAACTGTCCATAACAGAAAAAAGATTATATCAATAAACTTGCACATTAATTCATAAATCATGATTAGGTATTATTTTACCGAAGACTCCCAAAAATATATTCTTACTGATTTCAGATCTTCATTTCAGAGATTTTCTTTATGTCTTGAAGCTTAAAACTAAATTCTATAATACATCCATGACATTACATATACATTACTAAGATAGATACTATGTTTATTATTATAAAATTTTAATTTCAGTTTTGCCTTGAATTTCAAACAAAAAAAAAAACTGTATCTCCTTTCTATTTGAATACATTGTTTTAATTATTCTACTGATAAGAATCATTTAATGTTGAACAACATTCACTTTAATACTGCTGGAATCTTTTGAAATCTCTAAGTTTTATAGTATTAAAGTTTTTCGGTTTTCGTTATCAATATTCTAGACTCATCTTGAAAGTTGAATCAATAAAATCTTTAACAGAATATTAATCAAGCAAGCAAGCAAGCACGTTAAGCTGTTGGTCCCGGCTGTCATTCTTGGATCTTTGACAGTCGTTACGGGTCATCAGAAGCCCTAAACAATGACATCCAGTCTTACCAAGGGGTATCGTATTACATAGTAACTAGGTTGTGGAGGTCAGAGAGGCAGTCGCTCCTTGTAAAATACTGATATTCTAGCTGCATTCGGTTAGACTGGAAGCCGACCCCAACATAGTTGGGGAAAGACTATGCAGATGATGATAAAGAAAATGTTTCTATCGGGCTTTGGTCTCCGCTATTTACTGTAAGTTTTCGGCGTGGGCTCTCCCCCTGGTACACGGACTACCCTCGCGCTTCCCCTTGAACACTACTGTCCTCTCTGTGTTGGATCATATTTTGTGCTATATAGTGTATTCCTAGCTAATGTTATAAATGCGAAGATGAGTGTGTTTGTTACGATTCGACGCCAAAACGACTGAACGGATTTGGATGAAATTTAACACATGGGTACACCAGGACCTGGAGAAGAACAGAGGCTATTTTTTATCTTGGTTCGCAGACGAAGTGGCGGGCAACAGCTTGTATATAATAATTCTACAATAGTTTGTTATTTGATAATTAGCTTGTCCCAATATATATTTTTCAATTCTATTGTAATTTTATTGGTGCCCATACAAAATAAGTATTCTATCTACACATCTTGGCAGTTTACTAAAATTATAAATTAAAATTGAATTTTCTTCTCTTGCTCAAGAAGTGAACACGGTATTGCTCAACAAGCCATCGAAGCACACAATCTCAATCTCATCAAACATAACCCTAATATAACTCATGGAAAACACCATATGAATTATGAAGTTATCACACGGGTGGGCGCCTAATCTCACAATGAAATAAAAAAAGGTGGAAACGACATACCCACTTGTTTTTACTCCTAGACTACCACACTTTCGACCTAACTCGTAACCCAAACCCAATTAATTTTGAACCTTACAGCTTAGTATCTAAAGTTGGTTGTTGAATAATGTTTTGAGGAGTTATGGTGTTATGTCATGGGGTTAATAAAACCATTGAGGGCACTGTGTTTACCCGATCTCACTGTGTGAAAGCGAGAGAAAGGTGTTGTAGCGGACGTCGCGAGGCCCCAAATTCCTACGTCGGTGAAAGAGATTTTTTCTTTTTAATAGCCTTAAAGCCTATGAGATGGGTTGAATTTTCTTGTATTGGGTATTGATTTTTAGTTGAGAAGATAAAATTTGCTGGCTGAGTAGGACAAATATTGGATTAAATAATTTCGCCTTTAATACATATGACTTAAACATATCTGGCGAAACGTGGGTGTACTTTTGGTACACCTCTGCCATTACCTTTCGAGGATAGCATGCGTGATGTTATGTTATGTTATAAAAGAAGTAGTTGAGTCAAATAATATGATCTTGTAAAACTTTCAGAGTAAAATGGTAACGATTGATGCCTTTTATAAATCATTACATTTTCAACAGTTGCAGTTCTCAAAACTTTGAAGAAAATGAAAGGAAAATTCGAACAGTTTAATAACAATTACATCGTTAGTCTTTAATAACTAAACACTCTGACAGAATCAGTACAAAACATAATGTTTTTAATAAAGGCAAGAGTTTGTAATGAAAATGTCTACTATACCTTTTATATTTCATACATTAGATTACCCAGAGATGAAGTTATGGTTCCAACCATTATTCTAACTTTAAACAAAAGAAGACGCACCTATGTTTTCGAGATAATCCGAGGGAAATGTGAAAATACTAGAAGGTTGAGAACTTTGTGAAATTTTTTAAACTCAGCATCATAAACTCAGCATCAGGCCTGGTGTTCACAAAAAAATGTGGTTGTACACACCTCTGGGTGTACCTTTAGTACAACCACATTTTTACCCGACTACGGCGATGCAAAAAGGAAGGTTATGACAGTTCTGTTAAAGTCCGATGTTATAGGAGGCGAGCCATAAATAAACCAGAAATTACCATAAATTGGGCACAGATAGTATTTTCTATCGTTCATTTTTATTTAATGAAGTAATGAAAATGAGTAACATTGCTATCTATAGATTAGATATTTTAGCATCAACATTACCATACTGTCGAGTTGTAGGCATGTTATGCCCTGGCAAGAATGATATGGAAATAATTTTGATGATAACAACAAGATCTTAATGATTGAACTGAAATCCAATGACACATTATTGGTCATTGAATTTAAAACCAAAAAGTACTTATCTCAAATTTTAGATTACTTTAGTCAAAGTTTTCTTTATCTTTTATGAAACATAGAACATATTAAAGACTAATAGAGGAATATTTTAAAGTTTAAAACAGTTTTATTTTCCTTAAGAAGGTGGCTTGGACAGACTGGATGCGGAAGGCGGAGGACAGGGTGTTGTGGCGTAGCCTGGGAGAGCTTATGTCCAGCAGTGGACTGCGATTGCGACTGCGACAGTGAAACAATTTTAATAAGTATGAAAAATGAATGAAATCATTATGTTTAATTTATTGTAACTTACAATCATAATTATAAATGTGAGAAAACGGAACAAAATACAACAAAAATTTGTTGAAGTGAAAGTGCCACTCACACACAGGCATAACGCCTGTGTAGTAGTGGAGAAAGTTTGCCGTCTACATAATAGAGATTTTGGAGGGAATGGAGTCGAAAATGATCATAATATTTTTTAGAAGCAGTAGTTTTGATGTTATCTTTGAGCCAGATCCGAAAACAAAAGTGCAAGGATATGAAATGAATTTCAGAACGCGAAAAGGATCACTATTTTAAAATCCCTAAAACTCAAAACTTTGATATGACCTCGTTTTGTTATATTAAAACTCCAACGTCTGACTGAACTGTTAATGTACAATCGTCTTGTCCACAAAACCAATAATTACAACGGTAAATATATAAAATTAATAAACAGAAGTAGAGTAACTGTAACAATCAATAAAGTAACTAATTTGTTGTACTAGAATAAAAATGTCATAAAAAATATGCAAAGACCATGAAATGTAACTTATTTATACACATTATTAGTTATTACCAAATTAAAGTGAAAAGCCTGCAAATTGCAGGTTTAATAACAATTTCCTAAAACTATCTCCAAAACTAGTATGTATACATAATATATTAAATATATTTAAGAATGGTACTGCAAACAGCTCACACATTTACTAAATATTGATACTCAAGATTTTTGCCTTTCAACTACTCAAAATATGTTTTTCAAGTCTACTCCATTCATCTCTCTTTCCAATAATTTTCTCATCTATGTGTGTGAGTGAAAGGCGTGTACGTACACGCTCGTACCCACGCACCGATGTCTATGTGTGCGTGAAGATGGCATGTTCTTTTTTTCACATTCTATCTAAATTCAAAACTAGTATAAAAGTGGGTTCGTTCGTTTACACAGCTTAGTTTCTAAACGGCTTGAGATGGGAGAATGTCTTGTTTATGATTTTCAGGAATTGTTGATGGAGATTTTTTGGTTATGATTATGAAAATTGTATTTTTGATAGTCATTTTTGTAGATGTTTTCTTGATGTTATATCTAATATTTCATGATTTTCCAATGAAATATGAAGTTTTTTGGAGGCATTCTCCAAATAAACGTTAGATGAAAAGAGTCAGAATGAGAATTGAAAACTGGTTAAATAATTCAGTTGATAATTTATTAAATTCTAAGAAAAGTAGTAATGTACTAGGTTAAATAAAATTATGAAAGTTTTCAACTTAAATTAAGTTCACTATCAGTTTATGATTTAGTTAAACTTAAAAACTAGGAAACTATAGTACTGAGTAAATCCAGAACCTATAAAATAGTATATTGCAGTTAATATAGAAAATAAATAGTTACAGGAAAACTATCTTTATTTTCCAGTTGTTTCAATATTAGAAAAGTTTAAGGAAAGTCATGTGTTTATTAGTTGCACCTATAACAATTCAGGCTGGATAAAAATTATTTGATAACTTTGATTGATTTGTTTTTACGTTTTTCATAGTTTTAAATTGTAAGTTCTTAAGTTAATTTTAAGACCATTAGGTATACACCTGTAATGATGGTGGTAGGGAGATTTTGATAAATAAATAATAACCAAAAATAAATATTATGAATTCCACCCATATTTTTTCTTCACGACAATGAATAAGGTGCAATAATTAGCCGATTTTGATGCAACATCGATTTAGATCCTAATTGGAGAATAATAAATAAATTGTGATATTTCCTAAATAAATCTGCAAAAAGTCTGATTAAGATAATGTTTTTCATCACTTCGAACTTGTCATTACTCAAAACTACCTAAGCAGTAATAGTTACTTAAACTTACCAAGAGATGGCGCTACCAGTCCTTTATGAACACTATAGGTAATAAAGTTTGACGCTTCGTCGACTTTCGACCGTTATGTTAGTTGTATAAACACACCGTAAGATTGTACTTACTACCCGTAGGAGATAAGTAAGTAGGTTTTCAAATCGATGTTTCTAGAACCGAAGACTTGACAGACGAAAATTCCATGACCCCACTTTTAAAGTCTGGAGTGACGTTTCAACGAGAATTGCCCATCAGGTCTCATCACGATGTGAGTAATGTTCAAGATAAACTCGGAAAGTTTACATAGATTGAAAAAGTCATATTGGTATATACGTACCCGGATTTGAACCCACAACCTGGTGCATGGCCACGGCTTATTCACCATAACGACATAATGTTAAAGAGGAGTAATGCGAAACAATAGAAATATCTACAGCAGGAACACTATAATCAATGATTGATTAATCAGCTGAATACGATTGAAATTTACCGTAAAGAAAACAGGTATTCTCTTTTTGAACTTTTGAAAAAGGAAATTATAGGGTTTTATTCGGCAATCAATCATACTGCGACAACCCGGGGCTGGAGGCTAAATAATAACAGCCGCACGTTTCGATCAAAGATTAAGCTACGCTTGCTACGGTCAGTTTATGGATGGATGACCATCCATTACATATCGAAACCCCTCCTTGTCTTGGAAAGCACGTTAAGCCGTTAGTCTCTTTTGTCAGTCGATGATATTTGACAGTCGTTACGGGTAGTCAGAAGCCCAAAAGTTTGATAACAAGTTTTCCCAAGTAGTATTGTGACTGGGTAAAACGACCCAGTAACTGGATTGTGGAGGTCAGATAGGCAGTCGTGTCATGTAAAATACTGGTATTCAGCTGCATCTATAGGCCAACCGTTTAACTGCGACGTTGCCTGAGGTAACAGCGCGGTGCGGGAGGGGTGTCGTGACATGATGCGCGAGCTCAGTGATTCGTCAACTTGTGACAACTATCACCCCTTCCGCACCGTGCAGCTACCTCAGGTAGCGTCTCAGTTAAGCGGTCGACCTATAGTCAGATTGGACGCCGATCCCAACAAAGTTGGGATAAGGCAACGCCGCGTCGACCGATTGATTGCGATAACTTGTACATTTCTCATAGCATAGATATTAATGTGGTAAGTTTTTAGGAATATTGATGGGGTGAAGTGTTCACCTACAGAGAAAAAAAACTATTGGATACATTACAATGAATCTACGGTCTTTCAATGAATTTTTGTTTTATTGTTATAACCACAGAAATAGCAGGATTTTTGAACAGGCAGCTTCTAGGAACGACCGTTCTATAGTAGACCTTTATTTCGCCTGAAGGAAAGCGATGGATGAAGTCTATGATGAAACGAGCTTGCCTAAAGATGCCAGTTCACTCTTGCTGTGAAGGCAGACGGGTTAAATGTCGAAAGGAACACGGATGCTGGCAGAGAATTCCACACTTTGACTGTGCGCATTATAAATGCTCGAGCCGTACGCCATGTATCAGAAATATGTAGTATGTATTTAATGGTTTGGTAAGCGAAAAAATTATAGCGATTATGATGTAGGTCCCATGTAGAAAGTTGTTCAGTTTGATGGTCCACCACACTTTTGAATTTGACCACACCTTTCTGATGCTTGCTGCTGGGTGAAAAACCAGGGGCCTAATAAATAAAATCGATCGGCGACAAGTAGTATAGTAGCAGTAATAATTAATCAAAAATTGGACAATATCTAGTTCGTTAATAAACCTGTCGTCATAATGTGTCAATGTTGTAATATCCTGGGAGGAGAAGAGGGGCTCATGATTATATAATAACATCCATTACATATCGTAACCCCTCCATGCGTCAAAAAGCACGTTAAGCACCGTTTGGCCTCGGCGAAGCACTTGCTGTATCGCTTGATATCTCGAAGGCATTTGACAGGGTCTGGCACGCCGGTCTACTCAGCAAGCTTCCTGCTTATGGCATCCCAGCTGATTTTTGTAGCTGGATATCAGACTTCCTTAGTGAGCGGTCGATCAGAGTAGTCGTTGACGGCTGCTCCTCTGACCTTATGGCTATTGATGCCGGAGTTCCTCAGGAGTCTGTTCTCTCTGCAACTCTTTTCCTGCTGCACATCAATGACCTACTTCAGCCTGGTATTGTTGGGTACGCAGATGACAGTACTGTTTCAGAGAGATACTTGTCCAGCACAAAGGCCAGCGGGGCCGAAGTTCGTTTCTTGAGAGAGGCCATGGTGGAGCGGACAGATTTGACCTTGAGCCTTGTCTCCCAGTGGGGTGCTGACAATTTGGTTTCTTTCAACGCCACCAAAACACAGGCGTGTGTTTTTACCGCCAAAAGGAGTCGTTTCGACCAGACTCCTACTTTTCGGGGTACATTTGTTCCTGTAACAGATCGGCTCAAGCTCCTAGGCATGGAGTTGACATCTAGTCTCAACTTCGGCGCCACCATCGAGTACAAAGCCCAAACTGCGGCCAAGAAGCTGGGCATCCTTAATAGGGTGAAGCGATACTTTACGCCTGGACAGCTTTTAACTCTTTACAAAGCACAAGTCCGATCCTGCATGGAGTATTGCAGCCACCTTTGGGATGGCTCAGCGAAATACCAACTTGCCGCGCTTGACTCGGTGGAACGCAGAGCTAAGAGGCTCATTGGCGACGAAAAACTGGTGGATGCCAAGCTTCACAGCTTGGCTCATCGCCGCAAGGTTGCCTGCTTGTCGGTCTTCTACAGATTGTACTTCGGTGAGTGTGCCCAAGAACTCCACGACCTCATTCCACCGGCCCCCTTCTACCTTCGGACATCCTTACGCACTGCAAGTTACCATCCCTACCTAGTTGCTATTCCACCAATTCGCACTAAGCGTTTTAAAATGTCCTTTATAATGCGCACAGCAAAAGAGTGGAACTCTCTACCTGCGTTTGTGTTTCCGAGTGCATACAACCCGAATCTCTTCAAAGTAAGAGTGAACAGGCTTCTTCTGGGTGAGCTCACTCCATCGTAGACTTTGTCTCTGTCATCTCTGACCTAGACTAGAGTCAAGAGCAAACCCATTTCAAATAAAAAAAAAAAAAAAAACGTGCTTTTTGAGGCATGGAGGGGTTAAGCCGTTGCTTAACGTGCTTTTTGAGGCATGGAGGGGTTAAGCCGTTGCTTAACGTGCTTTTTGAGGTATGGAGGGGTTAAGCCGTTGCCTAACGTGCTTTTTGAGGTATGGAGGGGTTATGCCGTTGCTTAACGTGCTTTCTGCGGCATGGAGGGGTTATACCGTTGCTGAACGTGCTTTTTGAGGTATGGAGGGGTTATGTCGTTGCTTAACGTGCTTTTTGAGGTATGGAGGGGTTATGTCGTTGCTTAACGTGCTTTTTGAGGTATGGAGGGGTGCTTTTTGAGGCATGAAGGGGTTATGCCGTTGCTTAGCGTACTTTTTGAGGTCGAAGATCTACGAATGATAGTCGTTACGGGTAGTCAGAAGTCTATAAGTCTGACAACTAGTCTTACCCAGTTATTGTTTTACCCAGTAACGGGGTTGCGGAATTGCTTCATGTCAAATACTGGTATTTCATTGTTGTTGCATTGTCAATAATTTTAGAAAGAAAGAAAATGCATTTATTCGCGGTAAAAATGACGCAAAATGAACATAAACACAAAAAATAAAATAAAAAGGTACACAGGTCATAGTCATAGTTTCATAGTTAGTTAGTTCGTAGTTTCATAGTTTAGTTTTTAGTGATCATAGTTTCTTATTATATCAAGAACAAGAACTGGTTCTTAGCAGCTTTGAACAGAGAGAAGTGGAAAGAGAGTAAAGAGGCCTTTCTCCAGCAGTGGGACATCACAGGCTAATAAATATCTTAATCATATTATATCCATCCTTGTAAAGATAGTGCTATCACGAAGACGCGCCCCACTCTTTTTCCTAATCGCTTTCAGTACAAGTGTGCAACATTCCGATAGTGCTTTAGTTTTTTCAATACACACTAATTACTTATTAGTGGGTAATTATTATGTATCGAAAAAACTACGACTAAACTAGCGGAATTAACTGGCGATTACCACTAACGTTTAGGAAGTTTAGGAAGAAGAGTGGGGCGCGTCTTCGTGGATGGCACTATCTGCACAAATGCCTTTGTGGACAAAGGAAAAGAAAACAATGACACGTCAATAAGAATTCAGTTTATTTTACCTCTTAAAAATAATTGGACAGTCTTATTATTGAATAATAATATTCTTATATTTAAGTAAGTTTGGTTATGACACAAAACCCGTAATATTTAATATAAAAACTAGTTATTTTTAAATAATTTCGGATCCAAAGTCCGCTTTATACAATAACTCAGAATTAAAAATGAATTATTTGTATTATTATTTGTTGCTTTTACCCTGAATCATCCAAACTTTTGTTTTAAATTTGTACAGAGTTTCCTCATAAAATTTTTAATAATATTTAAAAATAATATAAATACTTCAAAATTTATAACGAACCATGCACCATTTCATTCAGCTTTTAAAATAAATAGGTACTTTAAAATTTAAAGCTTACAAACGCACCATCAAATTAGTTAAATATCTTAAAATTAATAGTTAATTATTTTTTTAACATTCACCTAAAATTAACAAGATCATTGGAAATCTGTTCTTATTTTGAAATTTTACAAAAATAATAAACCTATGATTATAATTTTATATCGTGTATGATTATAATTTTATATAGATTATACTTTATAATTTAATTTTAAATAATTGAAATATGTTAATATAATAAAAATAAAATAAATATGCAGCAAAAGTACTGCAAATACTATTAGATAAAAATAAAAATAAGGTCGGCCTGGACATGGAGCACATTCTTAATATTAATATAAAAATTATATTCTGGACTCAGCATAATTTTAACAGCTATAAGCCCTAATATGGTTTGCCGTCAACCCTAATCATATTTTTAACGCGTTGTCGAAACATTTAAGCACGAATAATTTTCTACGGCCTCCCAGGCTAAATCTACACTTATGAGCTAATTTGAGCCTTGTAAGCTAGATCATTGGCGTCATTCGCGATATTTGAAGATCTGGCGTAAGGGTAGGTAGCTGCTGATGCCGTGGGGGTCGCCCACTGTTGGGATGACTGGAAGCCGGAGAGCTGAGGAAAAAACAGATATTTTATTTGATGTTTATTTCCTTTAATTACTATAGGACCAGTAAATATTTACTGCTGCAGTTGGAACTTTTGAAGACCATCTCAGAATGGTCATAGAGAGAACAGAGGACACAAGACCATACAGGCTAATATTAGATACCAATTTTATTGTATCTGTTTCTATTTGTACAGTAATAACATTAAACTGCGATTCAACGACCTTAAGAGAAGTAGGTATTGTGATAAAATCCAAAAAAATAATAGAAAGAAAAGAAAAATATATGTCCGATTCTGAATTCTAAAGCAAAGGGGTAATATTTGAAAGTACACAGTCAAGTTCAATAAGGATGCGGTTTGCAATCAAAATAAACTCCTAAACCCAAAGGAATAAAGTCCAAAAATCCTTACATAATCGCTCACCTTTCCACTGATATTGTTGAGTCCTCCACCACTCAGCAGCTTCTGGATGCCCAAGGCCGCAGCCACCACAAATGCCAACTTAGCCACCACCAGGGCCTTTGTAACCAGGAGAGTCAGACCTCCGAAAAGTAGACCAGCTACTGCAAGGACCTTGACTCCGATGCCTGCTAGGAGTGGTGAGTATTTCTTGATTTTACCTCGTGCTGAAACAGAAGAAGATCATCATTGAACTGGTCGTAGGAACATCAGAATGGAGACTTCTAAATGGAAAAAAAATCAAGGGCATATGTATAGTTCCAAGGGTGTAACGCGTAGTCTGGATAGACTCATTTGGTAACCCATCCAAAAACTAATTATTTGTCTTCAGATCGATGTGGGATTCTGATCACTTTTAGAACATTGGTTTTCGTTCGCAGGGGTGATATTATATAAGCATTATTAGCCTATAAAATAAAAATATATACCTAATGTTCCCACAGCTGGGACACAGGTCCCAGCTGTGGGAACATTAGGTGTATATACTGCTCACTGCCTCTCGAAGAAAGGAGGTCTGTACCTCCTCTCTTCGAGAGGCAGTAGGCTATAATCTACCACACGAGCGGGCGTGCGGGTTGGTAGATGTCACATGTCTTCGAATTTTTGGTTCTAGGACATGCTGGTTTCCTCACGATATTTTTCTTCACAGTTTTGAGAGCAGTGGTGATGAAATTATTTACACAAATTAAAGCGTCTGCCTGGGTTCGAACTCACGACCTACAACTCCTAAGCCATGGCTATTACCACTGGGCTACAACTGGTGAAATCTATGTAGTGACATAACGTAACCTAAATCTTAGGTCTTAGGTGAATTATGGCCCATTTCTCTCATAGAGAGAAGATCCGTGACCTAGAAGTGGGAACTTTGTAGGCTGCTAACTGCGGGTTCAAGTGCGGGCATTACACTCGTCGTAATGTAACCCAGTACCGCTAGTGTTACGTATATTCTACGTCATCGCAATCCCACATGCTACAACTTAATTGCCTAACCTCGACCGCGAGGTATCATTACGTTGGCTCATGTTCAATGACATACTCAACGATAAATTCTTACTGATTTTTGGTTTCTTCTGTTATACACCCTTACATTTTGATCATTTTGATCCTTAAAGGAGATCATTGTAGTTATCATTATGAACATTTTTTACTATGGGACCAACCCTGAAATGGTGAAAATAAAAATCTGTTGATCCATACATTTATTTTCGCATAACTCGACTTAATGTATGGAGCAACATTTAGTTTTTCACGACTTCAGGATTGGTCCCATAGTGAAAGTTGTTCATAATGATGAGTATAATGTTCCCTTTTAAGGATTAAAACGATCAAAATGTAAGGGTATATTTATTATTATATATTATATTTTTTTATACGTTTTTTTTTCGACTGATATTTTTTGTAAACTTTAATTTCACTCTTATCATAATTATAGCCTCCCGACCGATTTCAGTCAATGTGGCCAATCTCGTCGGAAATTAGCCAGGTACGCAGGAGATATTATAGTGTACAAGTGTGTGCGTAAGCATAGGTGTACTCTCTGTTCCTTTACTCTCATAGTCCGATGGGACGGCAATCCGACACCACCGGGGAGAGATCAGGCGCGGGACCTTTACGTGCTTTCCGAGGCACGCAACTTCCAAACTCCGAACTGTTACTAAGAAATTCTTAATGGAAAACCCAATAACACTTTGTCCCACCTGGGAATAGAACGTTCCCACGATCAGCAGTCGCGCTTGCAACCACGAGACCAACGTGGCAGTCAAACCACTATAATATTATTTTAACAACAAAATTAATTCACAACCCGACCGACAGCCCTAATCCTTAACCGCATGACGTAACCTTGACCACGCGGCCGCTCTCTTACGTAACAGTTCATTCACACACCACACTTTCATTATTATAGTAAATATTAATTAATCATGTGGCGTGTTTTAAGCTACACGCCATCATGTTTGGTTTCCGTAATAAAATCAACTTACAAACACAACTTTACTATGGTTGGATTTTTAATTGACTAGAATTTTTTGATAGATGTCACTTTGAAAACTATCGTTTAGTGGATTTAATATATTTATATATATTTAGTGTTAAATCAACAACAATTAAAACCGTAATATATGTTTACTAAGTGACAGCTGACCTGTCAGATTTTTCCAGGGGATGAATATTAAAATGGCAGTTTTCACTAAAGGCGCAGACAGGTGCAAAGCGACGACGATGCGATGTGATTCTGGTAGATCAATTTCCATGAAGTTTTTTTCATTCAGATTGTTCTACCAGAGTCGCGTCCTAACACAAAAATATAAAATATAGCTCAAAAAATATTTTTCGGCGCATTATTCTCAAAATTTTAAGCGTACACTATCATATTTTATGTAATGGTAATAAAGAGAATTCAATCAACTGAAGATTTATACAAAGAAATATTCCACTGAGCCATGCATTTATTTTTTAATTTAATTAAAACTGCGAAATTACTTTTATTTTGGTGGCCCTCTATTCAACTAACACCAAACGCATCGCTGTTTTGAACCTTATATGCTTCTTACGCACCTTACCTCAGGTTACTTCACGGGTTGTCTCACGTCTACTTGACGCACGCGTATACGTCAAAAATGGCGCTAACTATCGTCAAACCAAAAAAACGTTGTTTCAAATCACAATTACAAAATTATGGCCTTGCCACGGAAAAAATAACCAAAATTATGTTACGTTAGCCGCGTAGTAGACCTTTATTCTGTGCTAGAGGTTGTTACATGTGCTCGCTTGTACTACAAACAGACCTGGCTGACGTAACCTTGACCGCGCGGCCACTGCGCTCACGTAACAGTGCACTGACCCACTCCACAACTTTCATTTCTCTCAAAGACATTCAATTATTTTAAATCTCTTTGATTTCTCTATTTAACGAGATGTTTTCTTAAGAGTATAGTAAAGATCGATTTATGATGTAGTATCCGATATTGTTTAGATGAAGATGGTGATGGATGGTGGTAGTGGACGTTTTTCGTCATTCAAAATATTTATAATTTTTTCAGGTATCAATCAGAATCTTATCGTTTTGATAGCCATGAAATTACGTGTTTTGTGAGTTTTGGTTATATCACAGTCGCAGTACACTTAAATTGAGTGTTATTTTTCTCAGGTTGGATGAAGCGACAATCTTCAAAATGTGGCAGATAGCTGCTAGAAAAGGCCCTTTCTACCGGCCGTTTTTCCAACGGCACGGTTTACAAAGCCCTAAAGCTGCGTACAAAGGGCCTAAGAGTAGCCGAAGATCGAGTTAAATAGCAAGCTATTGAAGACATTATATCCAGCAGGTGACTTCCTCAGACTGATGATAAAGTCCTTATACCATTCATTCTGCATATAAACTTGTGGACTTGGACCACACACCAGCCCGTAATACAATATTAGCCATATTAGCCAGTACGAAATATACAATATTAACCAGCATTATCTGCCTATAGTGTTCCCATAAATAGTCAGAAATGAAGAGACCCGCAGGCAAACCAAGGTAACCGACATAGCCCGAAGAATTGGCAAACTTAAGTGGCAGTGGGCAGGGCACATTGCTCGCAGAACAGATGCCCAACGGGGCCGAAAGGTTCTGGAGTGGCGACCGCGTACCGTAAGAAGTAGCGTTGGAAGGCTTCGCAAGGTGGACCAACGACCTTGTGAAGGCCGCAGGAACCCGTTGGACGCGAGAAGCACAGAACCGGTCGAAGTGGAGGTGCTTGGGGGAGGCCTATGTCCAGCAGTGGAGGTCTTTCGACTGAAATGATGATGATTATGAATGTTCCCACTGCTGGGACACAGGCCTCCTCTGAGTGAAAGGGAGTGGTCTGTAATCCGCCACGCGGGTCTAGAGTGGGTTGGTAGATTTGAAGTGCTTTTGATACTAAGACGTGCCGGTCTCCTCACGATGTTTTCCTTCACCGTTTTAAGAGCAGTGGTGATGAAATAATTTATACGAAGTATATCGCCTGCTCATATACAATTCTAAATTTTTATCACCTCTGTTATGACCGAATTACATCCATACTAATATTATAAATGCGAAAGTGTGTCTGTCTGTCTGTCTATTACCTCTTCACGCTTAAACCGCTGAACCGATTTAGATCAAATTTGGCGTAGAGGTAGTTTGAGTCCAGGGAAAGGACACAATATAGTTTTTATCCTGATATTCCCACGGGATCGACACTTATGCGAGTGAAACCGCAGGTCGCTGCTAGTATAAAGTAAAGCTATTTCATGTTGATGGTGATAAAAATGTACGAACCTTCTTCAAATGTTCTAGCAGCTTCCCTCAATTCACCAGGTTCAAACTTGACGTTCAGCTTTTCTTCACCTGTCGCGTCCCTGCAAACAAAATAAAAATAAAAAAGTGTCAATTCAGGAGTGCCGACAGAAGTGAAAACTTGAAAAAGCATAGTAATTTTATAAACATGTTTGAAAGTCATTCTTCCCAAAGAAAATGTACCGCGCGTGAATGTCTTTATAATGGCCAAAACTTAAACAGAGGTGTCGGTTACGGTAACAGTGCCGTGAGTTCAATAGGGTTTTCCCATCTCATAAAATGCAGAACGCGCTAAAAGAAGTTTTCACTTCAATAAGTTAGTGTTTACTTTTGACTGACTTATTGGTCTAGCGATCGCAAGCACTACTGCCGCGGTTCAAGGTTCAATTCCCGGTGTGGACAAAGTGTTATTCGCTTTTTCCATCTTGAATTTTGAGTACCAGTCCGTTGTCGTGATTTGTGCCTGGTTGATGGCAATAGCTCGCCCTCTGTTATGCTAAAAGATGTATAAGTCTTAATCTATTATCTTATCTGTGTGGTGCCGGTCTTAAAGAATAGCACCACCTCATACTTCCTGTGGCTGTCGTAAAAGGCGACAGCGTTCTCTATGCATTCCACCACCATACCATACTGCGATCGCCAACCCGCCTCAAGCGTGGCGATTATGGCAACCCCCCCCCCCCCCCCCAAGAAACTTGGGGGAGGCCAATGTCCAGCGGTGGACGTCTTTTGGTTGAGATGATGATGATGAAGTTTTAATCATATCTGAGGAAATTCGGGTCACCTTTGTGTTACCCTTTGGGAAATAAATAAAGGCATGATGCTATGATGTATGTTTTATTAGCTTCTGCCCGCGTAGATGTCGGAAATTATTAGATAATTAATTATATCCCATGGGAACGTGCTACCGGGACAAAAATTAGCCTACGTCCTTTCCTAGGTTGCCATCTATCTTGTTGCCAAATTTTATCCAAATCTGTTCAGTGGTTTTAAGTACGAAAAGGTAATATACATAGGTGCTGAGTTATTTTCGAGTTTATAATATTAGTATAGATTTATTTTTGTGATTCGAGCACCTGCCTGTCTTTTGGAAGACTATCTAGTTTCTGTTTGGATTAAAACGTATCCGTTCCGAATTTAAATTTAATTTCAAGCTTGTTTATATCGGATATTGTCAATTTGACACTATTTTGAATCGGTATTAAGCTCACAAACCACTCTCTCGTTTTGTGCGGTCAACAGCCCCACAAACGAAATGAAGTCTCATAACATCACAGAAGAAAACAACATTAAAAAAAAAAAAAACATGAAGAAAAATCATAAAACTCCAAACATTCTACTCGTACATACTTATGTAAACCACCAAACAGTAAAACAAAACTTACGTAAACACATTACATACATTAGAAAAGATTTTCCTTTAAAACCCAAGTTATTCCTTAAGTGAACTGAAACAATACGATTTAACACGCATTTCACTTCATTTACATTACAATGAATGCTGGAGTTAGTAAATGTTGGTGTACCTGCCACGAGAGTTGTTAGTACGATATCATAACACATGTCATAAATTGAATATCATTTAACTCAAAATACCCATACTGGCAGAAGAAAGGCTGCGAAAGAGTGGCGTCCAAGTACGAAATGTCGGTCGTCCGGCGGCGAGATGGACGGAGAATATTCTTGCCATCGTGTGCAAAACCTGGATGAGATTGGCACATCGTAGAGATTAGCCCAAAAAGGAGAGGGCTACGCTGAGCATTAATGATTATTTTACCCAAATATGAGTAAGTATGACAGATTTGTTGGATCATCTCAGTTACATTTTTTATAGTCTGACCCTGTGATGTAGTTGGCGAATTTTTGCTTGACCACTATATAATAATCATACATAATCAGCCTATAATGTTCCCACTCCTGGGTCACATGCCTCCTCTCTGTGAGAGGGAGTGGGCCGTAATCTACCACGCGGACCCAGAGCGTGTGTCACAAAATATGTTCGCATTTTTGATTCCAGGACATGCTACTATGTCCCCTAATTCAAAATTATGGTGGTGAAGCCCTGAAGATCTTTGATACTGTTTTACTTGGAAATTACGGTATCCTGAAGTATAAGTACACAGACGTCAGTAACTTCGTACTAGTATTTATCTCAGTGTTTATTTTTTTCCTTTATTGCCAGAGTTACACGATTACTGACAAATGTTTGCACTGACTGGACTGATCAATCTGTGTAGTTCTTTCATCAAAGACCGTTTCAGGTACTAAGCTACATTGTCCTCACATGATCTGACCATCTCTATGTCTGGACTTTAAAAGAGACTTTGACCATTGAGTTTGTTTCGCCATTTTTCTTCTATGGGGTAGTCAGAAAATGTCGACTCCATCTTGCTTATTTTTTATGATATGAAATGTAAAAGTGATTCCGACATTCTATTTGCAGCATAAAAATTTTCATTTCTTTACTCCAAGTGCAACTGTGCAACAATTTGACACATATTACCAAATCTTAACCCTGATAAATCACCAAAGTTAAAAGAGAAAACTTTGAACAATACCATGAAAGTGTTTGTATGTAAATCTCATACGATCTGTATTGTATGGAGGGCGGAGACATCTCAGATTTGAATTAGTTGTCAGGAGATTAAAATTTGTTGTTCTTTTGTTTTGTGTGTCGTAACTAAAGGTACTCAATGGTCAGACTTGTAAGCAAAGTTGAAAGCTGTATTGGGCAATAACCTTAGTTTTAGTTACATTTTTTTCGTTGATTAAAGACTTAGTGCATCTGTGTCTAGATTCTAGATAATTTTCATTAGAAATAAGATGCTTTAGTTAGTAGCCATTTCATAGTTTTGCTTTTATTTATTTAAACTTTTCGCACAAAAAGGTACAAAGGCGGACTTAATGCCTTAGGCATTCTCAAGATACAAGTTGCAAGTTGTTGTCAAGTTGTTGTTTTGCTTTTCAAGATATTCATGAAAAATCGTAGTTTGTTTATTAAATATTTTGGAGCTGTGGTAGCCCAGTGGTAATGGCCCCGACTTACGAGTTGTAGATCGTGGGTTCGAACCCAGACAGGCGCTTTATTTTTTGTAAATCATTTTATCATCCTTCTTTTAAAACGCTCAAGGAAAACATCGTGAGGAAACCGACATGTCCTAGAATCAAAATTCGAAGACATGTGATACCAACCCGCTCTGGGCCCGGATTTTGGATTATAGCTCACTCCCTCTCGAAGACGAGAGGCCTGTGTCCCAGCAGTGGGCACATAATACGCTAATTATGCTTACGCTACACTATGGAGCCTATTCGTTTTTTCCAGTCTGAAAAGCGTTGGAAAATCTTTTTCGTACAGTAATAATATCAAGCTTCAAAAGTGTCAATCTTCCTCGCACTATCGACCACACTTTTTTAAAGTAAACAAAGAGAAGTTTTTTTTAAAGTCACTCAGTTACCAAACTACGCATGACAAAGTGTGGTGCATGTCACGTGTCAAGGTGAATTAGCGTCAAACCCATTGTTTTATTATTTTCACTTTAAAAACAGGGTTTGGAAAGTTGTTTATTTGATTTTTGAGGGACAGAAGAATGCCCTTTACTGACTTTTACACCTATTTCGTAAGTAGGGAACTCGTCAAATGACTGGATAATATTTGCAACTATTTTCAAGTGATCTATCACTTGAAAATAGTAGCAAATATTATCCAGTGCCATATGCCAAAATGGCCTTTTTAGGCTTCTGAAGCCTAAAAAGGCCATTTTGGCAAAATCATAAAAGGATAATATTATGGATCATAATTATGGCGAAGGCAGTCCGTGTTTTTATTTTTTTCGCTGCACTACGTAGGTATTATCAAAGAGATTGGGATTGGATTTGGATTGGACTGATTGGTATTTTAGCACACACAAAAAAAAATACTGAAAAATCCTTCACCAATGGGATTTGATACGATTAACTCAACAGTGAACTGGCCATTATGATTCATAATGTTATCCTCTTATGATTCGCCCCCTGGACTTCAAGTAGATTCAAAATGTAGTAGTTAGATAGCTAAATAAGTAAATTTCTACATTTTTTATAGTATGTAAAATTTATGGTGTACATAATTAGGTATATTCTATTCTATTATATTCTAAATAGGTACTTTTTTGTTTAATTTTAGTTGAGTAGGTAAGGAAATGATGTTTAAGTAGTAGATTCATAAATGCATTTATTTCGTAATAAATATAGGTAGGTAATTATCTGATATAAATAATGTTCAGTAATAATAGCTGAGAGACACACACTCCATCGATTTAGGTTTAAGATGTATAAAGGTAGCTGTAAGAGCTACCTATATATATATATGTATATATATATAAAGGTAGCTGTAAGAGCTACCTATATATATATATATATATGTATATATTATATAAGTAACTAAATAAACATGTTTTTATGTAAAAACACTCGTTCACACAGTATTTATACCAAAACTGGGATGAAAATACCTATAGAGAAATGAAATGAAATGATATTGTTTATTCTATAAATAGATTAACAGAAACACTTTAAAAATAGTTATAAGCTAGATCGAGTCGAAATTTCCTATCTGACTAGCCCGGAGAAAAAATGGCTATAATGTACAAGTCAAAGTCTCTTTTAAAGTCCACACTTTACTGAAATCCTATTATTTAAAATAATTATTTTTAATTGAGTACCCCAATTTCCATAGAAAATATAACCTACAAGCACCACTACCGCCACCAAAGCCCCACCCCTTATTCCCCCCTTAAAAAAAGTAGGCACCACTTACTTCTCAATAGCCACTCCCGAGAACAGCTCAATTCTTCCATCTACTTCATTGGTACCTCCTGGGGCAGCACTGCAGGCCACGACAGCTACCACCAAAACTAAACACAGCACTCGCATTTTGAAGAAAAATATATCCAAAAACTTTAGGACTAAGGGCCAAAATCCCAAAAAAAATTGGCCTAAGGGTAAAAATTACCCAACAATATAGACTTAGGCTTTAAAGGCCTTGGTTGGTAAGTCCTTAGTGGACGAAGGTTTGGATAAAGTGAGATGGGTCCGGGATGCCGCTCGCTTTTATATTCAACGTTATGTGTACGGTAAGGATGACTGTTACGGAGTATTCTGTACCGCGGTGAGCAGTTTTGATCGTTGCTTGGATTTGTATGGGAAAAGACTAACAAGTCTTTTAGAGGCTGGGTTTTAGCTTATGACCATACTAGTTTAAAAAGTTAAAAGAAAATCCCTTCTAAACTTTTCACTTACTATTAGAATAAAACTAAGTTAATATTTTTATTGTTAAGTAGCTGACGCGGCGGAACTTCATACCGCCTTGGATTTTTTTTTGTATTTTTTCCCATGTTTTAATAATTATTCTGATATTCGGGGCGAAGACAAATCCAACAAATAAAAGATCATAAAAATTGGTCCAGTCGTTGAGTTATAAATGGTGTAACGAACCAGACTTTGTTTTATATATGTAGATTTAATATCAATACTTTATCCTTACAGTAAAGGAATTAAGCCAATGAAAACTATGGAACCGTAGAACGCTACTGTAAATTTGAGGTCAGATTTTCAGGAATCCCGTGAAGCAGAGAAAAAAAAGAATCATCATATTTAACTTTACTCATACTGTGATTACTTGCTACATCTCTATTCAACAAATTTCCAGTTTTAAGTCATACTAACGACTTCAGCTAAAAATTAAATCAATGTACGAAAAGTATCAAGATCTCTCACACATAGGAGCTGACATTCATTCAAAATATTAACCCGTGCTTTCACGCCGCGCCGTGTTTTCAAGAAGCGACAAACAAAAGCAGATGTTACTACCGTAGTAATGAAATGAGACAAAAAATATTTTGTTGTAAAATTTTATGGATACAAAATAAATCCATAACATAATCTTGCTTAACTGATCAACAACTTTGCATGTCTGTGATAAGAAAGAATAAAACAGTGGTGGAATTGTGGTAACGGCCGCGACTTACGAGTTGTTGGTCGTAGGTTCGAACTCAAACAGGTGCATTACTTTGTAATTTATTTAACACCACTGTTCTCAAAACGGTGAATGAAAACATCGTGAGGAAACCGGCATGTCCTAGTACCAGAAAATTGATATGTGCCATCTACTAACCCGCACTGGGCCCGTGTGGTGGATTACGGTCCACCCCTTTTCACAGAGAAGAGGCGTGGTCCCAGCAGTGGGAAAATTATAGTCTGGCTATGCCTATGATAAGAAAAAGGATGACGTTCTAAAACCAAGCCCCACAAATACTTGCTGCCCAGTAGGTACCGTACTTCAAGAGAAATTATTTTATGTCCTGTATCACTTGGCAGAACACATGTTATTGTTGCATTCTTTTTCCGTTTGCTGTCAAAACTGTACTTTCTAAAGGACACTCTGTATCCTATGGTGTGTATGACGTTTTAGTTTTACGCAATTCTGGCATGATTTTCTTCTGTTGTTGGATGAATTTTAAGTAGAACACTAGATGAGTCAGTTTTTTTATGTATATGAGTTGGCTTATGTAAAAGGTGATTGTCCTGAATGAGAGTTATGCTGATAGTTCTGAGGAGATGGCATCATAATCACCAAACTTAGTGAACCAATCGGTGATAATCCATCTATCAATCAAATCAGCCTATCGACGTCCACTGCTGCATAAAGGCCTCTCGCAGACTGTACCACAGCACCCTGTCCTCCGCCTTCCACATCCAGTCTGTACCAGCCAGCGTCATAAACTACGCTGGGCTCGGTGAAAATATTTAGTTGATAGGACAGTAAAATGGCAAACATGACTCTAAAAACGGTGAAGGAAAACATCGTGAGGAAACCGGTATGTCCTAGAACTAAAAATTCAAAGGGATGTGACTTCTACCAACCCGGACTGGGCCCGCGTGGTAAATTATGGCCCACTTTCTCTCACAGAGAGGAAGCCTATGTCCCAGCAATGGAAACATTATAGACTGATTATGATGACAGTAAAATGGTGCGACTGAATTAAGCTTAATCCTCTTAATAATATCACAAAATACAAAGACGATGATTAGGGATGCCGATCAGTTCGGAAGAGCTGGCTTAGTCCTTGCCAGAAACCTGCTGTGAGCAAGCGTAGTAACGAATGCGTTATCCATCTTTTATGAGAAAATGGTTACCTTGAAGTGAAATATAAACTATATACTAGAATGATTGCCATTCACAAACTTATTCTCAAAAGGTAAAAACATATTCTCATTTAATAAGTTACAAAAATACGACTACGTGACTTCAAAATATTCCAAATAATTTCAAATCTCAGTGCTATCTCCCAAGCGTTGTAATCTTCTAAACAGGCCAAGGATGCTAGTGGAGACTTTCTCCAATAGCCCATAGGATAGTCCCCTAAGGTTGAGCGCACACCAAGCCAATTGCGCGTGCGTAAATTGTTAGTTTTTTGGAATGAACCAAATATTTTCACTGTTGCAAAAATAATCTTGAAGGCACCCAAGTCAGCTACTTGGTTGCATGGGATTTTTTTTTTTTTGAGAAGTTATAGTTTATTCGTTTTTAGTTCTATTTATAATATTGTAGGACGAAACGAAAAATGTAAGGCAGTACAGAATAAACACAACTTGAAAACTATCTATCTTGCTTTAATTTCTTTCTTTCTTTCCTTTTTCTCTAAACAACATCGACTGCATCTAAAATATCGTAGATTAAAATCGACTCCCATTTACTTTTGCATGGTAACTGCAGAAGGTATTTGGTTTATGCTCACTGAATAGACCACATGTGCGTTGCGCGTTAGATTGATGTCAGTTGCATCGCTCGCTCAAGGTCGCGACAATGAACTTGTATAGTTGCTTACTTTCTATTTGAACTGCGCCTAGTATATGCTAGAATGTGAGATAAAAGTGTTTCAATGAAAGCAATGCATACTATTGCAAGCCGCTATCTCCGCTATCCGCAGCTATTGGTAAGCCGTACGTCAGTGGAAACCTGGTAACAAATCCACCTGGTAAACTAGCATCTTATTCTTTTGAAATAACCCGTAATACGCTTATTCTTCTAAGCGTGTCGATGATAAAAATAACACGAAAAAATATTATAGTTCAAAATTCAGCAACGCGAATACTATTCGCTGACGCAGCTCATTAGGTATTCACTTGTGCAGGTGACAAGGCATGCGGTGCACGATAGGAGTTGAGCTATTGTCTGTCGTAATACGCTACGTCACAGGAATCTGCTGGATATATATTTTCTGTACGCAAAATACGCGCATTGACGTGGAGTTGCGAACACCAGCCCGTATTACCTATTACCTATCCGCTGGATACGAGAAGCACGAAATCAGTCGAAGTGACGATGTTAGGGGGAGGCCTATGTCTAGAAGTGGACGTCTTTCGGCTGAAATGATGACGTCAGGCCGGGTCCGAATATAGGTACAGTATATATCAGTAGACATTACTCCCATTAAAAACTTACAGTACCCGGCGATAAATATTGCACATCGACCTTTGGAAAAAGACAATCGGCTAATTTCGGCTTCGTAGAGCGTTATCTCTGTCGCACGAAATACAAACAGTCCGGTATCTATAGGGAGCTGTTAAGACAATTATGATTTGCTTCTTTTGATAATTATTTTTATTCTTTGTATAAAATCGATAGGATCAAATAGGTCGATGTGCAATATTTATCGCCGGGTACTGTATCTTACATTCCAGCATATTACTGCATACTGCGTCGTTGGTCTAGAGGTCACAAGCGCTACTGCTGAGCATGAGATCCTGGGTTCGATTACCAGGTCGTGCGTTAGTGTTATTGGGTTTTCCATCAGGAATTTTTCAACAGCAGCCCGGAGTCTGGATTTGCGTCCGGTCGATGGCAATAGGCTCGCCCTCTATTACATGGGACTTAAACATAACTGACGAAATGTGGGTATACTACAAGTACATCTCTGCATTACCCTTCTGGGATTGCAGGCGTGATGTCTTTGACATATGTATAGAAATATTCTATCCAAACTCCTAACCCGACGTAGCATTCAGTGTAGCATATTTACTTGCCGCTAGTGCAGAGATCCGAAGAGATTGGTTCTGCTGTGGATGCACCAAACTGCTAATTGAGAAAAGTCTTCGAACAAAACTTCTTGTCCAGAGTTGACTATGTACCAGATTCTGAGGAGACATGAACGCTATCAACAGCTCATGATTCAGTTCATTCATGTCGTAAGTTACTTAATATACACAGCAGACTAGCAGTGCCCTATGGTTTCACTCGCGTAAATTTTGATCCCGTAAGAATATCGGGATAAAAAGTATTCTATGTCTTAATCCAGGAAATAAGCTATCTATGTGCCAATTTTCATCCAAATCTGTTCAACGGTTTACGGTGACAAACATCCAAACATCTTTTAACTTTTACATTTTATAATAGGATAGGATATCAGTTTATCTACAATTCTCACATATACTATACCCCGTGAGATGCAATGGGTAAGCGTTACGCAACGATCTGAGTGCGTTGGCACACTTCACGTTGTATAACAAGTATGTGTACCGAGCTTCGGTCAGTGTTATGAGATGAACAAATTATTGTTTATATTACCGAGATATTTTTATAGTAGAAAGTGGGGATGTATTACATTAGGGATAATAAGTTAGGGTTAAAGGGTGATTGTTGCATTTTTTAGGGAATTATTATGACAGAAATATGTAATTCTGACTGTCTCGTTTTTTTGTAGTGGTAGCAAGCGTTACTGCTGAACATGAAGACCTGGATTGGATTCCCTGGTTAAGTGTTATTGCGTTTTTCCGTCAGGAATTTTTCAGTCACCCCGGAATCTGGATTTAAGCCCGGTTGGTGGCAATTAGTGCGCCCCTTATCCATGCTAATATTATAAATTCGAAAGTAACTCTGTCTGTCTGTGTGTCTGTCTGTATGTTACCTTTTCACGCCTAAACCACGGAACGGATTTCGATAAAATTTGGCAGAGTGATAGATTGCATACCGGGGAAGAACATAGGATAGTTTTTATCTCGATATTACCACGGGACCGACACTTATGCGGGTGACACCGCAGGGCGCTGCTAGTCATGTATAATTATGAGACTTATACATAACTGGCTTAATGTGGGTTGCAAGGACTATAGATACACTTTTTAGCTGACCCTTTGGAGAACAGACGTGATATTTTCATCCTAAGGTCTTTAAAAGATCGCTCTTAGCTCTAAATCGCTCTTAACTCTTTGTACAGTTTCTATATTTATGTCTGTAATTTATATGGTGAACATAATAAAGAGTATTCTATTTTGTAATATGATCAGCTTAAAGCGAAAGCTTTATCTTCTGTTGAATTAAATTTTTATATGTCTTGCTTTGTGTGTATTGAATTGTTAACTAAATAACCTTGCTTCTTTTTTCTTTCTTCTTAAAAATGCCTTTGCTTTATTAGGACAATTGTATAAATTCATAAATGTTTATGTGAATGACTGTATAAATATTAATAATTAATTTATGAATAATTATGTCAGACTCCATACCATAATAAATTATTTATATGACAAATAGATAAAGAGGATATATTCTCGCAAAACGCTTGTTAATAAATTCTAAATAAGATCCTGTAAAACTAATTGAAAGAATGTAAATAAACAAAAAAAAATGTGTGTGTGTGTGTGTTTGTATGTAAATAATTACATTTGAAATAGGTACGGAAAAATAAATCAATTGAAACTTAATTGTTAGCCTGTAAAATATTTTAATATTGTTAACTTGCTTGAAAAAAGAAACATAACAAAATAGTAGTAACCAACTGGTGATGACAATATGCGGCGAGGCAGAATAAAATTAGCAGATGTACAGTAGATTTAAGTCAGCCATCACACTTCTTAGAAGTTTCCTTGAACAAGTATCCACACTAGGCTTGTAAGGTACAAAATAAATTCACTAAAGTAACTTGTATCAATGTTAACACCAGTAAATAGGGCAAAAACATCAAGTTTATTCCGAACCCAAATCATTTTGTGACGACACACTCTTTTTCTACTGGATTGAACAACGGTCTTCGTAAAACTGCGCGCTGAAGGGGTTGTCCAATGCCATAGTGCTTTCAGCTATTTTGTCTCTGACTTTATCCGACACAGTGTATATTCTTCCTACGACTTTCCTCATATTCTTCGAGATAAACATCCTTGGGTTGTGCTTGTGGAAAAACGCCTTCATTTTTCTGTGTCGCAACGCCATTTTTCGTCTCATCGGGTGTGGTCTGCTGAAGACGGATCGCTTCTTTTTCGGGAAAATACGTCTTCTCCTCTTCCCCATGATTTTGATATGTCACCAGCTTACCCGTGGTTATCTGATAACATTATTTTCCATGTGTCGGTTTGGTTTTTGTTGGATTGTGTTAAAAAAGAAATTCTTTTAGTTTTTACATTCTGCCATTGTAATGTATTTTTGGTTGTCAGATATGCTACTGTCATGTTTGAGATTTGTGACTGCTTTTGTTTATTTGCCAGCTTTTTTGCTGTCTTTAAGAATTCATTCTGTAATAAATACTTTTTAACAAGACTGAAGACAAGTTTGGTACCCCTAAACTATTTTATTGTTTATCCGGGATGGACTTCATATATTATTATGATTCTTGATATATACAATAAAAAAGAGGCTCATGGCTAAATAATATCAGCTGCACGGGTCAATCGAAGGTTAAGCTACGCTTGCCACAGTCGTTTTGTGGATGGGTGACCATTCATTACATGACGCGTGCACTCCGCACTCTCAACCTCATAGCTAGTGACGCGGACCTATTCTGTTGTTCTCTGAGTGAGTTCACAAAGAATGCATTGTTTGTAATAAGTTACAAAATTAATTATAATAAGGAGTTAGTAATAAGTTAGGTTAAGAGTTTAGATAAATGTACACTATCGCAATAGGTTTCCCTGTAAGGATAGATGTAAGTTGAGAAATAAATAAATAAATGAAATACATATCGAGACCCTCCGTGCCTCGGAAAGCACGTAAAGCCGTTGGTCCCAGCAGTTATTTGTAGATTCGTTGACAGTCGTTACGGGTAGTCAGAATTCCAAAAGTCTGACAACCAGTCTTACCAAGGGGTATCATGTTACCTAGTACCTGGTTTGTGAAGGTGAAATAAGCAGTCGCTGGTATTCAGCTGCATCTGGATAGACTGGAATCGACCGCAATATAGTTGGGAAAAGGCCAGGCAGATTGGTATAGAAATTAAAATAAAACAAAAATTAAACGAGTTCACTCCGTAACTTTATTATGTCCTAAAAATAATTCTTTGGTTAAATATAAATACACAAAACTCATACAACCGTGTATCTACATCGTTCTTAATAAAAACGAAATTGGCTGCACTATAAGTCAAAGGTAAATGCATTTTTCTATATCATCTACGTAATCCATACTTATATTATAAACGCGAAAGTGTGTCTGTCTGTCTGTTTGTACCTCTTTGGTATAGATATAGTTTGAGTCCCGGGAAAGGACATAGGATAGTAAGTTATTATCCCGATATCCCCTTGGAATCGACACTTATGCGGGTGATACCGCGGGGCGCTGCTAGTCACAAATAAAATAATCATACTAAAATCTTGAACTACTTATCACACTAATATTATAAAGGCGAAAGTTTGTGAGTGTGTGTGTTTGTGTGTGTGTGTTTATGTTTGTGACTTCTTCACACTCAAACGGCTGGACCAATTTTGATAAAATTTGGTATGGAGGTAGCTGACACCCTGGATTAACATATAGGCTACTTTTTGTCCCGATATTCCCACGGAATCAAAACTTATACGGGTGAAACCGCGGCGCTCAGCTAGTAATTTAAATAAATACCTATTAAGCTACATGATTTTTTATCCATTATTTTCGTACACATGGGACTTAAAATAACTGGCGAAATGTGGGTATGTAGATATGTCCTATTCTTGGGCTTCGGGAAAACACGCGTGATGTTATGATGTTCTTTTATTATCATCTCCATCAGTGTACCATAACAGGTACAGGTATATAATCACCCCTTTTATAATGCTCATCATAATACACATGATCCTCGCTCTTCGAAGGCACCTGGATGATCTCAACCTGGGTCTTGGTGTCATCCTTCCGATTCTGGTAGCTGTGGTTGTGATCAAAGGAGGCTTTGAGGCTGAGGATGGAAGCCATGACGGTTGAGAAGAATCCCATCATCAGTCCTGCAGAGAAACCTTGAAAGTAATTTGCTGTTGCTAACTAGAGTACTTAAGCTCATATTCCTAGAAATATTGTTTATTTTGCCAAAAACGACGTGCAGTTTTCTGCAACTATTATTTAGCATAATTAACCTACAATGTTCCCACTGCTGGGACACAGGCCTCCTCTCGGTGAGAGGGAGTGGGCCGTAATCCACCACGCGGGCCCAGTGCGTGTTGGTGGACGTCATAGTCATGTATTCGAATTTTCCATTCTAGGACATACCGGTTTCCTTACGATCTTTGTGTTCACCGTTTTGCGAGCAGTGGTAATGAAACAATTTCTACAAAGTAAAGCGGTCATCTGGGTTCAAACCTACGACCTACAACTCGTAAGTCGTGACCGTTAACACTGGACCACCATTGCTTTTAACTGTGGTCATAATTATTGCTGTTTGCCAATACAGTCAAATACATTTCCATGGTAACAATTTTACATTGATTGTAACTTCGTCCTTCATAATATGGTAGCAATAATGTTGATTTATGTAGGTCCACTAATTGTAATTCATTAATTTATTGTTGTTTGTGCAAAATGCATGGAACGAAGCTTTTTGGCACCTTAGATTTCATAGGAGGCAATTGAAAACTGCATAGCCATCATCGATCCAAATTAAGCTAAAACGACAGGTCCTTTGCCAGAAATCTCAATTTTGTAGTAGAAACAGTCTTACCTTTAGCAGACAAGAACGCCAAAGCCTTCAAAGCTATAGGAATCAGAAGACTCTTAGCCGCCAGCAATCCAAGAATCAATGGCATCATATACTTCCGATGCATCTTCGGGAACTTATTCCCTCCTCCGTTCTTCTTGTTCTTCTTGAAGACCTTGAAGATGCACTTCTTGCCTTTACCTTTACGCTTTTTTGCTTTTTCTAAAATATGCTTTTTCTTGTTCTTTTTAGAAGATTTTCTAGCCTTCGGTTCTGCTTTTGGTAGGGGTTTGAGGTCTCGTGATTCTCTTTCTGAAACTTTTGGGAAATAAGGGCAATATTTATTCCTTCTAATTCGAAAGGAAATGAGATTTAGTTTAGATATTATTGGAAGGATCATAGCATTTTCTGAACTTCAAGTGCCCGAAGTATTGATTGACTTACTATATATTAGCTATTGCTCGCAAAACGCAATTGTATGAAAAGTAGTCTATGATCTTTTCCAGATCCTCGGCTACCTATCTAATAAATTTTATAACCATCGGTTCAGAAATAAAAGTAACTGACAGATAAAAACATAGAGCTACTTTCGCATATATTTATTATTTTAAGTGTGGAGTTCCTTAGGCAGGAAAATGAACTTTGCATTTATTGTTTACTAAGGCGAAATTTAAATGGCACCTATATTTAATGTTTATAGGTGTCGTTCTTTGAGAATTAGAAAACTGCCAATCTAAATCAAAGAACGAATCATTACCTTGCAAAGACCGAGGTGCGAAGTTGCTGCTAGCGATAATCCACTCCAAAGGTTCCGTTGAATTGAAGTCTCCATCCACATACTTATCATGACTGGTTGGTCCAAATCCAAATAACGTCTCAGTTTTCACTATACCATAGTTATTTGCGTTATCCAGTATCAATCCACGGGAGTAGGGAAGCATTTTGATCAGTGATCACTACTCTTTGCCTACGTATTAAAGTTTAATTTTGCTTAATTTTCCCATATTTCTTTTTAATTTCGTTCTGTTTGACTTGCGTAAATGAAGTGATGTTGCCATCAGTTGTCACCGAGTTTTATAGCGTCAAAATGGGAACATTATGGCCTATCATGCGGTACGTTTTAATGACTCCATACGTCTTTCTTAGTAATTAGACGTTAATTTTAGTGTTGGGGAAAGCTTTGACATTGTGGCTAGTTTTCTTTTTGGAGTAGTTAATGATTTGGTGCCGTGATCCTTATTCGTATATAAGAAGTAAAACTTCAGTAGATATACGGGGTCAAATCAAATTAGTTAGATAATAATATGAAAATATTTTTTTGAGCTCATCAATCGCGCAAATAGTTAAATATCATTTCACGGTGCGGAGTTTCGCTAGCTAATTGAATGTGACCCAGTATAGTGTCTTAAATCTCAAATCAGAAAAAGAAAAACTTAAAAAAGTTCTTAGTAGCTGCCACCCCAAAATTCGTCGAAATCGTTTACAGTTATAGCTACGACAGGATTACTCCCGTCATGTCACTCATGAATGATAAAAGATTTTTTTTGTAAGTCTGCAGAAACACTTTTATACATTATTATACTTATCATAACATAGCCAGCCTATAATATCCCCTCCTGGGACGCAGGCCTCCTCTCTTAAAGAGCGAATGGGCTGTAATCTACCACACAGGCCCAGTGCGGGTTGGTAGATGTCACATGTCTTCGAATTTTTAGTTCTAGGACATCAGAACTTCACGACCTCATTGGAATGAGGTCGTGAAGTTCTGATGTCCTATAGGGGGTCAGCCCTTCTATCTTCGGAGATCTAGACGCACTGCAAGTTACCATCCCTGCCTAGTTGCTATTCCACCAATTCGCACTAAGCGTTTTCAAATGTCCTTTATAATGCGCACAGCAAAAGAGTGGAACTCTCTACCTGCGTCTGTGTTTCCGAGCGCATACAACCTGAATCTCTTCAAAGTAAGAGTGGACAGGCTTCTTCTGGGTAAGCTCACTCCATCGTCGACTTTGTCTCTGTCACCTCTGACCTAGACTAGAGTCAAGAGCAAACCTATTTAAAATTAAAAAAAGAAACATGCCGGTTTCCTCACGATGTTTTACTTTACCGTTACTTTTCCCAAAATTATACATAATTATTAACAGTGGTTTTCTATGTATGGCCCACTCCCTCTCACAGAGAGGAGGCCAGTCTGAAAATTACTTTAGAACAAGACTTAAAGCGTTCCTATTGGGGAAATGTCTGTATTCGATTGACGATGACATAAATACGTTTAAAAAAAAAATATATCAGTTAATGAGACTTGGTAATATTAGTTTATAGTTCATGAGAGACTAGGTAGTAATTATTGGGTTGTAATGTTATTGTATTATTTTTTTATATGTTTTTATTATTGTTTTTTTTGTGTTTCTCTATGATTGATTGTATTATGAATGTGTTAGTTTTAAAATTTTTATTTTTTCAAAGACAATGTGAATTATTCCTGAATAAATTGAATTGAATTGAATTAACAGGTAGTGGGAACATTAATGTTGGGTATTCACAATCTCAGACGCATACACATCCGTATATAAGACTAATTAGCTGATCCCGCAAACGTTGATAGGCAAAACAATAAAATACACAGCCTATGACCTATTCTTAGGCCCACCAAATATGTAACACAAAAAATTTCATAAAAATCTGTCAAGCCGTTTCGGAGGAGCTCAATAACAAAAACTGTGACACAAGATTTTTATACATACTCGTAAAAAGATTAGCCTGCGCCCATGCATAATATTCATCGCATTTTATAAGAAGGGGCGTGGATTCGAGATTTTCTTTGAATCTTCTTCTTCCATCCCTTAGTCCCAGTTTCATGTGGGGTTGGGTCTTCTTGTACAGCGGCCCCAGGACGACCTGTCGTTCAGGGTTGTCATAGATTGTTTTGATCTCCCTCTCGATACTGCCGGTCGATTCTGTAAAAATCTCACCGTAAAAACTTAGGTGAAGTGAGTTTGTTTTTGCTAGGAATTGACACTATTGACAGCTCACTCTACGCTCACTTCACCTAAGTTTTCACGGTGAGATTTTTACAGAATAGCACCGCTGGACCACCATGTCTTGTAGCGGGGGGTCTTCCCCTCCCCAGGAGTTTCGTAGGGATATTCAAGACTGTACTTACTGTAAAACTATCATCTCTTTTCATTACGTGGCGGTACCATCTAAGGCTAATTTCTTTAAGGTAATCGTTTTTTTTTCAATACATTTAGAAAATGTTACCATTTGTCATTTACTTCCATGTCACATCAGACAACAAAGTTACCGTCGTTGATGGTTCCTTTGAAACGCAGCTAGTTCATGCTCAATGTTACAGGTGGCGCTGATCGATGTTCAAGCAAGTTTTCTTAATGCTGTGCCTTGCTATGAGGAAATCTATATAGGTAAAGTGCGTTTCACGAAAGAATTCCCTTCGTCGTAATGTTGGCACCATTGCTTTTCATTCATCAGGTAAAACAATTCTTCAATGAAAAGCAATGGTGCCAACATTACGGCGAAGGGAATTCTTTTATGAAAAGAACTTTACCTATGCTTTATTTATTTTACACTAGCTTCTACTCCGACTTCGCCTGTGTGATATTTTGGCAACCGACGCCGCCGACGCCGCGACAGTCAGTGGGTCGCCTTCGTCTTCCAAATTGGGACTTGGTAAAATGGTTTTTTTTTTCGGAAATCTACCATTTTATTGCAGTATTGGGTCATCCATCACGTCGCGACGCATTGCCTGCTGGCGCTTTTATTCCAATTTCGCTTAGCGTTCTTTCAATTTTTTTCTTTTTATTTATTTATTTAAATTTATCGCATACAAAGAGAGGTACAAAGGCGACCGTAGGCATTCTCTACCAGTCAACCAAGGTTGGTGAAGAGATTACGTGGCTTTTCGCTGGACCTAGAATTGGGCTATCTAATGCACAAAGAATTTTGTAAATCCGACTGGTACTTCCAGAGATTAACGCGTTGAAACAGACAGACCGCGGCGGGAGACTTTGTTTAGTAATGATGTTGCTTACTACTGTTACTAGAATCAATTCAATTTTACTGTAAGTTTTGACATTCAAAAGTGCCTTTAATGCGCCTATTTGAAGTAAATGATTAGACTTTGGACTTTGCTTAAAAACGGAACTTGCTAGACTAGTTTTATGTAAGAAATTCCATCTAATATCATTATCATCTACCTAGCCTTTTCCAACTATGTTGGGGTCGGCTTCCAGTCTAACCGGATGCAGCTGAATACCAGTATTTTACATGGAGCGACTGCCTATTTGACGTCCACAACCCAGTTACTGGGTAATATGATACCCCTTGGTAAGACTGGTTATCAGACTTTGGGGCTTCTGACTATCCGTAACGACTGTCAAAGAAAAAATTGTATCTTATAATGACTCTGCAATTAATTTAGAAATAAAGAGGCTATAATTATGTAGGTGCGGTTAATGATTGATGTACACGATCATTCATAAATACTTTTTTCTTAAAAACATAACAAGTCTCAAAATGTGAAGTTTTGTAGAGAATATCTTTACCCGACCCGGGAAATGAAACCAGCGAGGTAATTGCGTAATACATTAACAGCAATTGCTTTTATTTAGACAATTTAACAACATTCATAGCGTTACGTTGTTGAGCAGAAAACTTTTTCGGATTAGCAATTTCTTTCAAAAGGATTCAGATTGTGATTGCTAGTGTTACGCAATTAGGATGCAGGACCACAATGTCTAATTAAATATACTACTATACTTCTAATTTGTTTACGAATTCAAGATTGAGGCGAGATTTTTCGAACTTGATTTTTGTTAAGTATGTATTATAATTTTGAGGAATTTTAATACCTGCTTTTCTTCATCATTGTCAATATCATCGGTCTGGACTTTATTATATTTCCCTTACTTATGAATTGCTACAATTTAAGCGACTACAAAAGATGGGTTAGAAAATGATAGGTTTGTAAATGGAGCATAACACCAAAGTCGTGGTTGTCTGTGGTCGTTTCTGCAGCCACTTATTCTTGTATCAAGGGATTTTCCTTTTTAAAGTTAGAAACAGTATCATTATATTGGATTCTAATAATCTTAAACGGAGAGCAGTGGTAGTTCAGTGGTAACGTCCACTATTTACGAGTAGGTTCGAACTTAAACAGGCGCTTTTCATAGTATTAATTATTTTCATACCCACTGCTCTCAAAACGGTGAAGGAATACATTGTCAAAAAACCGGCATGTCCTAGAACCAAAAATTCGAAGACATGTGACATCTGCCAACCCTCACTGGTGCATTACTGCCCACTCCCTCTCGAAGAGAGAACTTTGTCCTAGCAGTGGGATCATTCATCATGCTGATTATGTAATGATCTTAAATTCTGAAACAATGCTTAGGTCAGTAGAAAAGTGTTCAGGTGGGCTATTAAATCTGATTCCTTCATAGGTTTTAAATAAATAGTCAGTATTACTCAGACTATCAGAAAGTAGCCTGATCAGCTTATAATGTGTAGCTAAGACACAGGCCTCTTCCCGGTGAGAGGCAGTGGGAAGAGAGGCGATATATATATATTCCTCCACCACGCGGGCCCAGTGCAGGTTGGTAGATGTCACGGCTTCGAATTTTTTGTTTTAGGACTTTGCCTCACGATGTTTTCCCTCACCGGTTTAAGAGCAGAGGTAATGAAATTAAAGCGCCTGTCTGAGTTCGAAACCACAACCTACAACTCATAAGTGGGGGCTGTTTCGACTGTGCAACCACTGCTGTCAGAAAGTAATTACTCAGAATTTGTTAACATACAAATATAGATGACTAGCAGAGCCTGAGCCAGAGTTTCGATCCCGTTTGAATATCGGGATAAAAAGTATCCTATGTGTTAATCCAGGAAATGGTCTATATATTTGCCAATTTTCATCCTAATCTGTTGAACGGTTTACGCGTGATTGAGTAACAAACACCCAAACATCTTCACAAATTTTCACATTTATAAATTAGTAAGAAGTAGGATGAATGAAAAAGCACATGAATACAGATGTAAGAACTTTTGTTGGCTATTGAGCATTTGAGCCTACTTCAGCATAATTGAATCTAGCACTGTTCAGGCTGATCATGAGAAAGCCATCAATTTTACAGCTAATATTTATTATTTTGTTCTGATGTCATTTATATAGTTTTCTATCCCAAAGTAGATAATGGTTTCAAGATACGTTCAAACTGGTTTTCTAATAAAAACGTACTCGTATTGAATAAAAATTACAAAAATCAAAGCACTTGCGTATAATTATATTATTATTGTTAGCAATACATTTATCTACGTTATAATTGGTAACTACATTATCTATTCGAACTAACAATAAATAAATAAATAACTTATTACTAGCACTTAATTATATTTACATTTGCGCGAGCTTAAAAATAGTGTTGATTGTAATTACAAAAACAAATACAGAAAGAAAAACATCGTCCAAGTTTTGTACGAAAAACAGAAAATAAAAACGGAACAGAATAATCTGCCAATCAACTATCGGTGGATTTTCTTTGTTTTCGACATCAGACTAGCAGGGTACACTCCGGATGGACGCTTACTTAGACTGAATGGCAACTGCGAGTCGTCGACTTTATTTTAAACTTCATTTTCATTACCGACTTCAAAAACTGGTCCTTTTCCTTCTCATCAACTTCATTTCTCCAATCTAAAATATCGAGTTCGTGTAATTTGGGATTCCGTTCCAAAAAAAGTACAACTCTGTTAGTAGCATTTTGGTGCGGAACCCCAATCGAATTTGGTTCGTCTGTCTGTTCGCTACAGTCGATCCTTCCAGAAATTTGAAGCCGGTGTCCTCGGTCTTTTTCTAGTATCCTCCTTTCTGTAATCCCATGACCGCTGCGAACAATGCAAAGAAGAATCCTGCTAGACCAGTGGCTCCGATCAGTAGGACCAACCCTGCAATCATGACCGGTACTAGAGCGAAGTATTTCATCTTGTAAGCCAGGAGTAGCGGCAGCATGTATTTCTTGAGCTTCTTTGGCTTGATCTTCTTCTTCCTTTTGTTCTTGTGCCTTTCCTCTTCGTGCCCCTTGATGCTGCCGATGTCTTCCTCTTCAAATTCTCCGTCATCATCTTCGAATTCGTCCTCATCGTCGTCGTCTTCACCCATTATGTCTGAAATAAGAGAGATGGGTTTATTAATTATAAAGATAATTTAACAAATTAATGTGTCTATGATAATGGGATGTAAGAAATAACTGTTGGGGCAGAAGCTAATTACAGACTGTAACTTCCAGGATGAATGATACTAAGAGTCATCCTAGACTTAACTTTAAATAACTTCATCAAACACAAATTGCTTTCTAAAGTGCAAAAACATTCATCTTACTACAGCTAAATCGTATTTGTCTGTTCATCATCATCTCCATAACCGATCCAATCGGTCCGATCCGATCGGTTCATCTCCATCTCCGTTTCGTGTATAGTCATATTTGTTGTTCGTTTTTAGTGTAATTTTTAATGTTGTATGTATTTATATTATGTATGTATTTATAGTATTTTTAAGTTATATTAATATTGTATTATATGTGTTTTATATGGGCCTTGACGCCTGAAATAAACGGATAAATAAATAAATAAATAACCTTTTTCCCAACTATGTTGGGGTCGGCTTCTAGTCTAACCGGATGCAGCTGACAACCAGTATTTTACATAGAGCGACTGCCTATCTAACCTTCACAACCCAGTTACTGGGTACAGGCTTCTATAAACAGGTGCGATACGCGATATAATCGCGCGCGACACAAAGGCACCGTTCGTTGCGCGAGTTGCGGTGCCTTTGTGTCGTGCGCGATTTTATCACCTGTCGCGCCCGTTTGAAAGCGCTTTAATACGATACCTCTTCGTAATTGTCTGTTGTTAAGGTTGTATATAGGTAAAGGTTGTATAAAAATATGGATATAAATGTATGGAGTTTGACGTTACACTGACAGTTTAAATAAAACGTCTAAGTTTTTATGATAAAATTCTCGTTTTCTACTTTTCTACGAAAGAAACAGTGGTGTTTATATCATCAGTCTCACTAGCTAGTCAATAATTATCACCTGACTGAAACACAATAATTATACCTACAAGATCAGCCCGTTAGCCTGATAGACTAACAACCTGTTACGATTGCTTTACCGTGAAACATCTGATGAGATCCGATTACGTGTAGTATGCGAGTCTTTATGATTAACAGCGTAATTATTGGCACTTTAAACGTTTGCAATTATACTTTAATTATTGTCGTTATCACACTAAATGGATGCACATTCTTGTCATGAAAGTGTTAAGGCTATGTTAACAATGACTTTGTTATCCTTGATAAGTATTAGTACCTACTGTTAGATGCAGAGGAAGATCATGATGTTCATTGACATTTACAGCTGTGACCAATTTTCTACCCATGTGAAAATCTTTAGAATTTTTGTGGATTATGTTTATCTGCTCCGTTTACGTGTTTTTATGTTGACATAGATAAGTCTTTGTTTTAAATTTTGTAAGTCCTATTGAATTTATATTGGAATCACATCACACTAATATTATAAAGGCGAAATTTTGTGAGTGTGTGTGTGTTTATAAGTTTGTTACTTCTTCACGTTCAAATGACTGAACCAATTTTGATAAAATATTGTATGGAGGTAGCTGACACCCTGAAAACAACATATAGGCACATACTTTTTGTCCCGACATTCCCACGGTATCGACACATGCGGGTGAAACCACGAGGCGCAGCTAGTGTATAATAATTGTCATCTTTAATCATCATTTTCCTACCCTTTTACTACCCTACCCTATATTTCATACTTCTTCTCTATTAGTAATTTCAGTAGTTTCTCCCTAACAATTGTCTTTCTTATCCTTACAAAAAGTTATTATAAAAAATAACGTTTCTTTGTGATAGCCAATAATTAATATAGTGCAAGCTAACGTATAAACCGTGCTATGGAAACATTTGTTTTTTTTTTAATTGTAATTTCATAAAAATATTATGTTTAAATCCCAGGCGATGCAACCAAAGTGGATTAATTATTTATAAAACTTGCTTCGGATATAAATCCTTAATTGATGTTTTTATAAGGTACCTATAATGCGATATTCTTAAGGTACTTTTTTGTAATGATTAGTTACCAACTTTCAATTTCTTTTTTTGCGATTTTGACTATAATTCTTTGTCAATTTTGAATTTCATATTTCATATTTCATTTTGGAACTGCCACTTTCCACGTTTTTTTTGTTAGTTATCACTTTCTATTTGTTTCTTGTTTCTCTTCAATTTTTTGGCTGATAAGAAGGATTGGTCATTTATTCATTATTCATAGGCATTTAACTACAACATATTTTCAGATTAATTTATTTTACTTTATCGATACTCGATCATTTCAATCGGTTTCACTATCTATCCATCAAAAACCCGGTGAAGCAAAAATTATTAACAGTATAGAAGATGTATGGATACATACTAATACTCGATCAATATTAAATACTGATATGGCATTGTGTAATGATCCGTTAAAGATCTTGATTTGAAATGGATCAGGTTTTAAATAGTGAAATATATGGTCTTTTGAGCCGTAAGTTAAATGTATGTTCATGTGTCATCATTCTGATAGTTAAAAATGTCCAACACGACGTATGAAACCTATATAACGGAGTGATTTATGGATAAAAATAGGTCACCCTAAATATTGCAACAGAATCGTGTCATTCATACTAAGCTTAGACTTTTTTACTTGGGTTCAATATGGATGTTCAAAAAGCAAACATCAAAAATAAAGAGTTTTGCTATCAGCCAAATAATATTTCAAAATTAACGAAATCTTGATGTTTATTACAGTTCTTATCCATTCAAAATCAATAGAACTTAGTTCCAACATCGAATTGATCTCTTTCTATCAGTCCACTGCACTTACCGCCCTGCTCACCCAATAATAGAGAAACGGTCGCAGTCATACCACTATCATTACCAACCGTTACAAATTCACCGTCGACTGAATGCAAACTTAAAACTTTGGAACAGCAAATCTACTTCACACAAATAAAATGGTATACAAATCCTGCCGAGACATGAAAATTTTAATGAATATCAAAAGTAAAAATGAAGCATGATAAGCTCAGGAAGTTGATAATGGTAGCAATGATGTAATGTTAATAAGAGTAAGCGAATACGAGCGAAAAAATGAGCTTATGCAACAACAACAACAGCTAAAGCTTATAAAGAAAATTCAGAGCAGAATAAAATTATTTTCAGATTTATTGCCTTCACCACGAGGGAAAATGGGTTATTATAAAACTAGAGTCACCTTAGAGGAACCAGATGGGACCATCAGAGACTGTAAAAAAACAAATGGAACTATTTCGAAACCTACGTTATAAAATAAAAAAAAAAATCGTTTAACTCTGGTTAATTGTTAGCATCGGGCTACTCTAAAAGAAGACGCCAACGTTTTGTGGACCTGACTTCAAATTGAGCTTGATATAGCTTTTGAGCTAAGCTCCGCGTTATGAAATGGTCCTTCTGCACCTAACTAACACATGTCACAACTAACTAGCAATAACTCTCGCTGAACTGAATTTCATCAATATTGTAACTGGCAATCGTTTCCGCTTGTTGACTGCAATGTATGTACGTTAATGTGTATTATAACTGTATAAACCGATACGTTACTTTACGGTTATCGTTACATGCTCCCAGTAGCGTATCAAGAAAAAAAAAAAAGAAAAGTATTAGTAATGTGTTTTTTTTTTGTAAAAAATCAAGTACTTTTCGAAATTTTATTGAGTTCACAACTTGTATGCATGAGCAAATAGAATTATTGTCCCTTGAATGGCTCAGAGAATGAATTTGTCATAGAAAATTTTATACTTGACATAAAAAACCTAATTACGACTGTTGTCATTTAGGTTTCTCAGTTAAAATAAAAAATTACTGTACAACTTATGGACGGTGACAGCCAGGCAACATCCCAATTGCGTAAATTTGCACGTCCATAATTTGTACAGTATACATAATACATACAGTATATATACAGTATACATAATTTACTTCAAAATTTTGATGTAAATTCATAATACATTGCTTCATATTGTTTGAAAAATTCGTCTGTTTGACAATGTAAAGAAAGCAATCAATGTCGTTGAATTGTCAAATAGCTATGCCTCGTCATTGTTAGTGTGTTAGGTTAAGTTAATGACATTAAGAAAACCTTTAAGGTTCTAGGTAATGATAATTGAAACAAAAGAAAGGAAGCTTAAATTAATATTAATAAAGGATTCAAACACAATGTAAATGTTGATGATAACTGACAAGATGATTCTATAAAATAAATAGAGCGTAAACATGATAATGATTAGAAATATGATAAAGTTGAGAGAATTACTGGTTCTTGGATAGAAAAGTAATCTTTTAGAAATTATTATTATGAAAGACCCTAAATAAATATTATATTTATAAGTGTAATAGTCATCTCTATAGGAAACCAAGTCATGTTAAGAAAACTCTTTTAAAATAGGTAATTGGATTAGAAAAGTATTTTCATTTTCGATACAAATAATGTACCTATGGTATGCATGTATATTGAAATGGCTTGCTTTGTTTAAATGAATGGAAATGTCTATGAAGTGGAATAGAATAAAAACGTTATACGTTTTGTAATAGAGAATGATCATTTTATGAGATGACAAGATTTGTAATTTCTAAATGTGAGATGACTTATGATTCCAAGGAACGTGAACTTTTGATTGCAAATTATACGGTTTAAATTAATCAAGTCGCTGGATCTATTATTACTGTGCAAATTATTAGTCTAGATATTGCAATGATCCAATTGCATCTTTATCTAATAATACTTTAGGACTAAAATACAAAATATTCAAAAGCCAGATTCTGTAATTAAAGGGCGTGACTGCAGTAAATACAAGAAACTGAAGTCCCTATTAGTTAAACATCGATTCACCATATTATTCACCTATAATTGCAAATGTCGAAAATAAATCCGTATCAGGAACTTCCTAATGGATGTAGGAACTAATTTAAACATTTCCTAATAAGCAATTAGTTCCTCAAATGTAATTGGGCTCTTCCTACAAAAGCGTGCATATCAAGAAGTGGGTAACACAGTTATAAAAACCTACTTCTGAACGTTGGTTCAGAAGTAGGTAATAAAATATAGTAATTGAAGTCACGGATTAACATTTAATAGGAGTTGTCCTATTAAATGTTAATCCGTGACTTCAATTACTATATTTTATTTTTTTGCTGGTAACATCCAACTGCTGGACAAAGCCTCCCTACTCTTTCTACTTTTCTCTGTCTAGAGCTGCCAAGGACCAATCTTACTATTGCGTTCACTAAATCTATCGATCAATATTTAGTTGATTCATATTACATGATAACTTAATTATGAACAAGTCCATATTTCAATAATTTCTAGAACATCAAAGAAACATCTATTATAACTCCTTTGTCCATTTGTTTGTCAACATGCAACGCAAGTTCAATGATACTAAATACATAATTTATTTATGAAGGATTGCGTGATTCCATTGGTTGAACGTACACGAGCATATTCGATAGTTTCGTACATAAATCAATTGTTTCTAAATCATTGGATTTATCGTAAATTCGTGAGAAGAAACGAATAAAAAAATATTTTATTCAAATTAAGTAGAATGTGTTGATTTGTGGGATGATAATTAAAATGGTGATGATGAGTGCATCTGCATGTGTGAATAGTAATCTTGTGTCCAAATAAAATGGGTTGTGGTGAAGAAAAATATGGTGGGATAACCTGGAATATGGCACAACGAGCTGATAATTCTTGTAATAGATTAGTGTGAATGTGTTAGTTGTTTAGATTAGCTTTATCAAGTTAAAGTGAAAGCTTTTTTGGATCAAAGATAATAATATGTCAATAATGATTCACGATAGTTAGGAAGGCTCAACTAGCAGAATATTTCAATAAATTAGTTCTGAAAAATAGTGAATAAATTAATCCCACATGGCCAGTCTTATATCCTGTTATTTTTTGATGACTTATTAGTCAAATCAGCACCGAACCTTAAGTAATAATTTAGTTTAAATAATAATCATTATTATTATTCTCATCAATCACATACTTACATGATAATGATCTCCGTGAAACAGAAGGTTCCGAGAACCCCTCAGGTTTCTCAATAATCGGTTCCTCAACATCCAAAGACCTTTTCTCGTACTCTTCTCTCCTGATCAAGGGTATGGCTCTAACTTGGAACTGGCCATCATCTGTCAAATTTCTTTTCTCTTTGGCAATTGGGATATAATTACCAGGGAAAAGAACCTTGGAGTTATTCTTCATATTTGTGTAATACACGTTTCTTTCTACTTGAGGCTCTTCCGGTCTTAGAGGGATAGAACGAGGCTTGAAGGCATACCGTTGGAAGGTATAAGGGAGCCTAGACTCCCTCGATTCAAATCTCGTAGGTTTGATAACTATTGAAGCACTAGTGACATCAATCACGGAATCACTGTCTTTGTTCCAAAGCTTCTTCAAAGCGTCCTGGTACTCGTTGGCTGAAACCAAGGCCACACAACAGAGCACTAAAGTCTGGTAGTACATATTGATAGTTAATTAATGTCACTTATTACACAACACAGAACACTTCACTTTCCTTAGACCGTCACCCTGTGTACCACCATTTTGCATCAAGCGGTCGCGCAAAACTGAATTACTGTCGCTGCTAGACGGTATATTTATACATGTGTAAGTATAAAGTTGCGTTTTTCCAGTCAGTTCACGGTCGGACGGGCCTTCGGGCTTCCTTTGGTTTCAATTCCGATATGAACGAAATATGTTCGAAATGAAAAACTTGTCCGTTTTCGCGTGGCTTCTTCCGTTAATAGTTAGGGACAGTTTCTCCGATTGATTGTGGTGCAATTTGTACTTGTTATCGTGTTATTAGATGGCAGGAGATGCTCTGATATGTTGAGACGGTGAAAAGCTGTCATCTTGTCTAAAATTGAGATGTTAAGTGAACATCTGTATTAGTAAGCATTGTTTGTGCTCATTCACTTCAGAGTTGGTAGGCAAAGAAATGAAAAGTAAATTTACTTGTCGTATGTAGATCGTTTTTTTCTTCTCTGTGTTACACTAATTTTGCCCTGAACCTACACCACCAGCTAAGGGCATTTTTTTTAAAACAGATTTAATGTTAAAATGCGAAAAAACAATTATGGATACAAAAGAAGTAGGTACCTATGTATATTTAAGTACCAAAGCACTTATGAAAACCCAGTTCAAAAAATGTTTTGGAATTTTGTTTAGTAAAAGTGCGATCACACAATCGAAGTACCTACTGGTTGATATTTTTCAAACAACTGACAGATGCTGGAGTAGAGGCTTTGTGGTCACCAACCCACTAGACCATGGTAAAGGGATCAAGAAAAGCTATTTTGAGCGATTATTTTTTCCATTAACCGCCTCATTGATTGTTTGTAAGCGAGAATACCAAGCGAAGGGAGATTAAGGGCTGATTCCACCAAAGTCAGATATCTTTTATCCATGGAATAAAATTGACGTCTGACCGTATTTACAGACTTACAGCTGGGTATCTCGAATTCCGAGATTCTTACCTAATTTAAGCTTAAATGACTGGACTAATTGTGTATTCATTCATTTGTTCCTGATTTCCATATAAAACGGATTTCAGTACCCTTGACGATCTAGATCAGTATCTGCCTAGGTTCTAAGGTAAACAAAGGTGCAAGTATCTATGCTTGCGTTATTGGTAACATGTTTGAACTTTCAATGTCTACCATTCTAACATTATTGTGTGTTCTAATACGGTTAGCAATATTAAGTCACTTAGCGTATTATAAGTAGCTTGTTCCCACTGCTGTAACACAGGCCTCCTCACTGGGTAAGTAAGTGGGCCGTGAACCACCACGCGGGCCCAATTTGTGTTGGTAGATGATTACCAGAACTCATGGATAAGTCACTTATTGTTAACAAAACATTTTTTAAGTTCTAAAATCTTTATCATAATCTTTTCAGATAGAAGATATCTAAAGATACCCGCAGCTTCCACTAGGTCCTCCCCGGAGGTCGGGCGCCTTTTGAAGATTTCCCCCCGAAAACAAAAAAAAAAGTCATCGGTTCACCAGGCCAGTGGGTCCTTCAGCACCTGGTCTATACGCCAGTGAACTCTTGGGGCATTCGATCTACGAGCAAAGTGTACAAGCAATTTTAGCTAGGAAAGAGTTTATATTGATTTTTTTAAACACGTTTTCAACATTTTTATATGCCAACCATACTGCACAACAAGTATCAGAAAATCATTACCCTCTTTTTTCAAACAATCGAGTAAATCGTGTACATAATGACGCATGCACTGCACAATTATTTAAACGACTACTGTTACTGCTTATCTCGTGTTATTATTAACACTATGATAGTAATTAAAAACTATTAATATTTCTTGTGACTCACGATGCTTATATCAAGCAATGAAGTCATCTGCCTAGGCTTTTACCAATTATGTTGGGGTCGGCTCCCAGTCTAACCTGAGTCTGAATACCAGTATCTAACATAGAGCAACTGTCTTTATGGCTTACAATACCAGTTACTAGGCAATATGACATCCCTTGGACTCGAAGAGTCGTTGTCAGACTTTCGGGCTTCTGACGACCCGTAACGACCGTCAAAGATTCATGCATGACAGACGGGACCCACGGCTTAACGTGCTTCTGAAACATGGCTTAAAATAAAAATCAAAAGTCATTTATTCAAACCAGGCTGAGAATCAGCACTTTTTGAATGTCAAAATTACATAATACAGACCCTCAAAACGCCCTTTACCACTTCCTTAAGCTGGGCAGAAGAAGTGTCACAATAGACTCCGTAGCAGTGTCTGGCGGTCGATTCTGTAAAAATCTCACCGTGAAAACTGAGGTGACGTGAGTTTGTTTTTGCTAGGAAATTACACTATTGACAGCTCACTCCACGCTCACTTCACCTAAGTTTTCACGGTGAGATTTTTGCAGAATAGCTAGAAGAACTCAATTCTATACAATAATAAGTGATTAACATTTCTGTTGTCATTCGTGAATCGTTGACAGTCGTTACGGGTAGTCAGAAACCCGAAAGTCTGACAACCAGTCTTACCAAGGGGTATCGTATTACCCAGTAACTGGGTTGTGGAGGTCAGATAGGCAGTCGCTCCATGTAAAATACTGGTATTCAGCTGCATCCGGTTAGACTGGAAGTCAACCCCAACATAGTTGGGAAAAGGCTAGGCAGATGATGATGTCAGCTAGCAGAGAGGAGGAAAGAGGAGGGGTCTCGATAAGTTACGATGGTCCATCCAAAGCCACGAGCCCCTCTCAAGCAATGAAAGTGATGGGATAATATCGAAAACTGCTGAATCGATTTCAATGGGATTTTCTAAATATGATTGATGGACGCGACTTCGATCATTATGGGGCGTTAGCACTTTATATTATTTATGGAAAACTTGTCGCATCATTGGCGTAGATGTTGCAAGTTGTTTTAGTGAACGAGAGCTTTTGTGGAAGAGTTTGCTTGGGAAAGTACTAACACTACAGTTTTTACTGCTACTCGTAGTAGGTAAGTTGTGCTTTGAAATGAAAAATGCTGGTAGATGAGGCCTTTATTTAAATTACAGTGACTCGAGTTAAAAAAAACTAATAAAAATTTTGAGAATAGAAATATTTATTACGAGAGATTACTGGAGATTCTTACCGGCTTCTCTCCATAGGAAACGACCAATTGCAACCATGCACCTAGCTTCTAACTTTTCATAAGTGCATTGTGATAGTAAAATATTTTGTTTTTGAAGTAAAAACTTCTATAGGCACGTTGGGAATTTTTTGAGATGGGAAAAAACCATTGAGCTCGCGCCACTGTTACCGTAAGCGACACCGCGCGTGTTTTGTTTATAAGACGTTTAAAAAGTACCCGGTTCGGATGTTTTCGGCTGTCCTCGGGATGTACTCAGTTTTAATGTTTATCCGTTATGTCAGTGAGTGATGGCAAAGTATTCTGTTTGTGTTTTGTTTTCACTTCTGTCAGCACTCCCGAAGTGCCAAAGTTTTTTTTTAATTTTTGGATTACATGTGCGAATACGAATATAAGTTGCCAATCAATTAAGTACTAATCGAAGATAACTCCCCCATTCAAAAAGTTTTTTCGAAGGCTACCCGAAACTGTAAAATTTTCCCAATCAACTTTGAACCTTATACTTTAGCCATAAAGTTAAAAATCTATTAAATAAATTTGACAGATTGTAGTAGCATGATGTGCGATTTATTCCGATCTGATCCCCTGAACCCCCCCTCCACACCCCCTCCTCGATCCCCTGTAGTTCGTCTTCTGTTTTAATCTCTGGTGCGGGCTTTACCGTAAATAAAATTATTCTAATACTAGCTTCTGCCCGCGACTTCGTCCGCGTGAAATTTCATCCTCCCCTCATTCACCCTATTAGGGGTGGAATTTCTAAAAACCCTGTCTTAGTGGATACCTACTCTTCACAAAGAACACACCTTCCAAATTTCATGTCTCTAGGATCAGTGGTTTAGGCTGTGCGCTGATATATCAGACGTTTCACCTGCAGTAATTTCAGGAAAAACCTACTAAAAACTTTGTTACAAAAAAAAAGTGAAAAATAACTTTAATTTCGGAAGTCGGTGTCGTTGGTTCTGTATTTTCGTTTTTTGACACCGACTTTCGAAATTAAAGTTATTTTTCACTTTGTAGTATTATTTTTTTGGAACTCAGTTGTTTTTGTTTTAAGTTTTTATTTTTCACTTTTTAGTTGTACCTGCCTACTCCAAACAAATTCATATAACACTACTTGGTATGTGAATATCAGTGACAGGAAGCTATTGAACACATCTGCCTACCCCTTTAAAAGGTACAGGCGTAATGTTATGTTGTGTGATTGCGTAAACAATGCATACATAATGCTGCAGCAATCGCGGTTGATTTGCTGGCATTTATTGAAGAGTTCCGTTGTCTGTCTCCGAAACTCATCATCAGATCTTTATGAAATTTAAATGGGACCATTCTGGAATAAACCCATTTCGAACAAAAAAAATATTTGCAAATATATATGAGGGAGTTATGCCCGAATATACCTACATAAAAAATAAAAAATAGAAACATCCGAATTGAGAACCTCCTCCTTTTTTGAAGTCGGTTAAAATCAAATTATGTCAAGGGCAATTTTATTCAAAACTAAATACTTGTGATGAATAACGTATTTATTTTGATAAGGATTAATATCATGTTTATAAAAAAAAACCTTCGCAAATAATGCATTAATTTAGAAGAAATTTGATTACCATAAAAAAGGTTATAGTGAGTAAACCTTAAAAGATAGACATAATATGCTGTCGCGGACTTTTTTTTAGAACTTTTAAAGGGAAACAATTCCGTCATACATGATTTTTGCGTAACTTTAACCGTTTACGCAGCGTACGCAACGAAAGCTCTCAAAAGGAATATTTTTTCCCCGTTTTTGCATCATTTTTCATTGATGCTCCGCTCCTATTGGTCGTAGCGTGATGTTATATAGCCTATAGCCTTCCTCGATAAATGGACTATCCAACACAAAAATATTTTTTTAATTCGAACTAGTAGTTCCTGAGATTAGCGCGTTCAAACAAACAAACAAACAAACAAACTCTTCAGCTTTATTATATTAGTATAGATTTTCGAACGGTGGTCTTTGTGTTCATCATGACATAACCGGCTTATTAAATCGCATTAATCATTAATATCTATTTCAACGTAATGTCACTGATACTATACATAATCAGCATATTCCCACTGCTGGGACACAGGCCTCCTCTCGGTGAGAAGGTGGGGGCCGTAATCCACCACATGGGCCCAGTGCGCGTTGACAGATGTCACATATCTTAAAATTTTTGGGATGTTTTGCTTCAACGTTTTGAGAGACGTTTTAACGTTTTAAACTATTTACACAAAGTAAAGCACCTGCCTATGTTCGAATCAATGACGTACAGACGCCAGCACATCAAGCTACTACAATCTGTCAAATTTCTTTAATAGATTTTCAACTTTATCGGTTAAGGTAAGATAAGGTTCAAAATTGATTGGTAAAATTTGACAGTTTCGGGTAGCTTGATGTGCTGGCGTCTGTGCAAATCTTTAGTCACGGCTGTTACCACTGAGCCACCACTGCTCTCTGAGAAAACTGGCTCATTATACCACATTAATCATTAACGTCTTTTTAAATGTCTTATCTATACTAATATTATAAAGCTGAAGAGTTTGTTTGTTTGTTTGGTTGGTTGAACGCGCTAATCTCTGGAACTACCAGTCGGATTTGAAAAATTCTTTTTGCATTTGATAGCGCAATTTTTGAGGAAGGCTATAGGCTATTTAACATCACGCTATGACCTTTAGCAGCCGAGCAAAATAAAAAAAAGTCAGAAAGAACGCTAAGCAAAAACGAAGTAATAGCTCGGGCAGGCGATGCGATGCGACGGGGTGGGTCGGAGTAACAAGAAATTTCACGCGGACGAAATCACGGGCAGAAGCTAGTAGCTTAATAATGTTTCTCACAGTTGTCAAAATGACAAATACAGATACATAATGGGTCACGTTTTTTGACATGAAGGAGTATGTCATGTTAGCAGACCACTATAATTGGACGTAGGATTCTATAATAGCACACCACTCAACTTGATCTTCGGTTACTCTCATCCCACTGCTACAAACCAAAATTTTCAGTGGTTAGTGTCTGATTTAAATTCCGGTCTTAATAACTAGGTCAATGGCAGGAATTCTCTGGGTCAATGGTGTTGCCATCCGCATTAGCCACTGCCCAATGAAGCATTGAAAATTATCAGTGATTAGCTGCAACCATATTGAAGCAAATAATTACTTACAGTAGGAAATACTAACGGCAAGTCGAAATTACTACGTGGCTAAAACTTAGCTGAATCGATTTTTCTGCTCTGGATGCGAGAAGCACAAAAGAGGTCGAAGTGAAGGTAATTGGGGGAGGCCTATGTCCAGCAGTGGACGTCTTTTGGATGAAATGATGACACAGGATCTTCATCCACCCGATCCTGTGCGTACGTCATCATGATTCTTCTGCCCTCACCCAATTTACTTGGGCTCGGCGCAAAATGTTTTTTCTTCCATACCTCTCTATTAGACGTCATTTCAGTAGTCACCACCTTTCTATATTATCATCCATTTCTAACCATATCAGTATGTAATTATATAATAATATTATATCTTATACAACATGATCAGGTCAGACAATGAGCGTGTAATATATTTCTTACTAGGAAACTACATTATAAATAGCTACCAGGAAGTACAGAACACGATTATTGCATACTTATGTGCACATTATTTGAATATTATGTACGTTTCCGCGAGTTCTCAAATACCACGTCCCTGTCTGTGCACATGCTCGATCGTACATTAATTAATTAGTCTAATAGTTCAACAATAAAAATCTTTCTTTAAAGTATTCGATGTTACACTTGCGCTAATAACCGCTCTTCTTATAATACTGATGTGATGGCTGATAGTAATGTTTGAATCAAAATCAAAAATTGTTTATTCAAATTAGGCTGAGTCGCGGAACTCCATGAGCATGCTGAGATTGCAACGGTGAAGGAGGAAGTCCAGAGTGTAACTACAAGATACAGGGAGGGACTAAAGAGTCACCCCAATACACTGACAACGCAGCTCACAATGCGCAGCTACGTGAAGCGCCTCAAGAGGAAAGATATTATCTTGTAAAAAAATTAATGAGGGGTTGCTTTTACTGAGGAGCACACTGTACACGCCAATACATCACTCGAAACATCTGCTCATAGTGAAACTCAAAGATTCGATCCCTTTCCGATTTGATACGTGTGCTATATGACCTTTAAGGTAAAAATGTTGAGTATTGTTATTTCTCACTACATGAGGATACCTGAGGACCTAGACAAGGTGACATGTATCAGCGACTAGCTGTTGCCCGCGACTACGTCTACTATCTAGGATTAAAAGTAGCATGTGTCCTTTTCCAGGTCTTGGTCTACCCAAGTTCCAAGTTTCATCGTAATCCGTTCTACCGTTTTGGCATGAAAGTGTAACAAACAAACATATAAAAAAAATAATATTTTCTCTAATAATAATATTACAGCTGCGCCCCGCGGTTTACCCGCATACGTGTCGATTTCGTGGGAATATCGGGATAAAAAGTAGCCTATAATATATATTAATCCAGGTTGTGAGCTACCTCCATACAAAATTTTATCGAAATTGGTTTAGCCGTTTGAGCGCGAAGAAGTAACAAACAAAACACACACACACGTTCACAAATTTTCACCTTTATAATATTAGTGTGATTATTAGTGTGATAGTGTAATTACGTTGTTTTGATAACGATGAAGGAAAAGTCAAAAATGAATGGGACTGACATAGACTACAGAACAGCTTACGTCAATCCTGTTGAAAATCGTTGTAGAAATACGATACGCTTTGAAAGCGATTGCCACTAATCTAGGCCATTTGGACTTCCACATTCCAATTGCAGATGATCGGGTTCATGCAGAGCCAAGTTTTCCAGCACTTTCAATAGCTCTAACACTTGGCTTAACCATACTTTGGGGTATATCCTCTGAATCTTATACCTTCTTTGGCATGTCCTAAGCACATTTAAACCTGTCACCATAACTCAAACGCGGAAACACCGACCCATTCCCCCAACGTTTTCCAACGCAAGTATACACAAAACTATGTTAGCATCGTACAATCGTGCGTAGAACATAGTTATTCGTGCAAAACGCACGCCGGAGACGGAAGCCGTTATACTTCCATAGTTATTTGCTAATTACTCGACGTGTTAGTATGGATTTAGGAAAGTGAACGTATTTGATTAGGTAGATAGGGGTGTAAAATTGGAAAAGACACGTGCGTTTACATTGACTCCTGATTTACAACTAAAGTCGTATTATACTGATTTATATATCGATGGTCTAGAAGACAAACGTGCTAAGTGCAATATTTTGAATTTTTAACATTTAAATGCCAAATGTACTAAATGAGCATGCTCTAACGTTTGCTCTTGTTAAAATAACATAATTCCATCACTTTCAGCCTAAATTGTGAGTGTACATTTGTGACATCAACTGTAACTCGAATAAATTAATGACAGTTAATTACCATCGTAAAAATAACAAAACACGTTAAATGTTTTTCAAGTATTTTGCTTAGGTGTATCGCGATACACGAAAAATCAAAGTATATTTACGATTTTTGTCATGCAATAATATTTGGTTCTCAATTGTATTAAGTGATAATAATATAGTCTTAAAGAGAACGATGAACAAACAGTTTAAGTGATATTGTTATAGCTGGCCAATCAGTCAGGAAAAGGCACAAAAAGGATTAGTGCTTTAAGATCAATACACGACTAAAAATAAAATGTAGACAATTGATGTAAATGATTTAATAACAATAGTAGGTACTACATTAAAAGTGGTTGCTAAAGGTTTTTAATTGAATTTTTAAATCACTAAGATTTATTTTAAAGTATAATAAAAACAATTTATTAGTTTTCTTAACTTTTTTAACCTCCTTACTAATAAACGTTGTATACCATCTGTATAGTTACACAACGATTTGTCTTCTTCTTTCGAAAGTCAAATTACTGATGACTGAAAGAGAGAAAGTCATTGTGTTGTCAGTGTGTCATATTAATTACGTCAATGATATTTCGAAACAATAACCACACTTTGTTTTGCTTAAAAAGTGGTACGAAAGTGGAAACAAACAATTCCTGGAGAACGATACCTACTTTTTAACGTGATTTTTTATTGTTTTATTGTATAATGATTATATTTATCGCCTTATGTAACGAAAACAAGCCTATTGTGATAACAAGTAGGTATAGGCAGGGTAGTTTTGATTTAATTGAATGCAATAGTTACCTACCTAGGTTCTTGGTGGGTTTTATGTGCACTTCACACATTTGTCATCATCGTCAACTACTACTCTATTTTAATTTTCGGTCGAATGGAGCGTGCTCAAAAAATGATAAACAAAATACAACAAATAGAAACGACAAGAGAAAGGTATTCCCGGAAATAGAAAACAGTGTCCAATATCTAAGGCAAAAAAGAAGGATTTGATGACTTTGCTGAAAGATGGAGTGATTCCACAAGACTATGTTGATTATTACACTAATATACCATGTGTTGATGAAGAAAACATAATTAACGATTGTTCCGAATCTGAAAAAATGGCCGTGATAATTAAATAATTATAATGAACCACTAGGTGAGGTTTTAACCGCAGAGGTTACATTGCAATAAATATATATGTAATGACCTAATTAAATGATTATGCAGGCCATACGGATCCGCTGGATGCGGAAAGCAACCGGTCTTCACACAATAATCACCCGTATATTTCCAAGGTATCGTGTATCATGAATTGTACTATTAGTTTGGCTCTGTCATTTAGCCAAAAAGTAATGAACATAACTCTTTTTGATAGTCACATTGTCGTAGTAAATTATTTCTTGTTTCTTTGATTTTCATCGCAGGTATAAAATATTGTGATTTTTATTTGATAGCGGCACAATTAGGTACGAGTATTTTATTACAATTATTATATTTTACTACTTAACTTATAAAACTGACGACGATGGCGAAAGACGATTGTCTGTCTGTGTTAGATTTTATTAAAGAAAGGAACTTTTATCTCTCGATTGCAGAAGGAGAAACACCACAGGGTCTGTAGGTGTACAAGAATCTATGGGCGCGTGGACGAAATCGGAACTAACACCTCGTTTTGAGGGTTACGTACCCAAAGGGTACTACAACGGCTACTAGGGTACAATGGCTCCTACCAAAACTCAACGGGTACTAAGGCTCCGCTGTCCATCCGTCCGTCCGTCGATCACAGGACAAAAAAAAAGGAAATTTTCACAGAGTCTGTGTGTATTACTTACACACTCTGTGAATATATCAAGTGCCTACATCATCATAATTTCAGCCGAAAGACATCCACTGCTGGATATAGGCTTCCCCCAAGCACCTCCATGTCGACCGGTTTTGAGCTTCTCGCATCCAACGTGTTCCTGCGGCCTTCACAAGGTCGTCAGTCTACCTTGTAGGAGGCCTTCCAACGCTACGTCTTCCGGTACGGGGCCCATCGGCAATCTGTTCTGCAAACAATGTGCCCTGCCCATTGCCACTGCAGTTTGGCAATTCATCGGTGTACCTACCTATTACGGCTTTAAAGATACAGTCCTATGACAGACGGATTATAAAAATAAAATAAAGTTTAAATTAAAGGAACGAGAGTATACGATACGTTAGGACAGAAATCCTCGGAGCACCCAGATCTTACACAGATGTTCTTAACAGACCTTTTTTTTTTTTGGTGTCGGGGGAAACCTTCAAAAGGCACCCGACCTCCGGGGAGGGAGGTCGGGGAGTGTGGGATTTTTACCTCACTAAAACCGCCCCGGTGCTCACCATCAGCACATAGGGATGGTCCCGGTTCCTCTTAAAAGACCAATTCCGGCAACCCCCCGTGCAACGCCTGTAAGGCACATCCCTGTGTCTCCCCAGGGATGTGCCTTACAGGCCTGTAAAGGGGCCTCCCCTGAGCCTCGCTATGCACGGCAGCACGTGATCACTGTGCCACCGTCTTCCCTGGGGTCACTTGGTGGGCGGACAAAGTCCCCACTCTGTGCGCCCGCGACCCCAAAGGTCCACCTACCTTCTTTGGTAAGCGGGTTTCGGCGTATTAGGCGCCAAGGCGGTTGCCACCCCGACGCCTCTTTCTCCGAGCAGGATCAGCCCTCTCCCGATCCTGCTCGGCGGCCTCCTTCTTGACCATCACGGTCAGAAGGAGGCTACTACCGTCCAATTCTCTGTCTCTGCCAGTTCTTAACAGACCAAGAGATATAATCAACTTTTGGGGAGAGGTGAGTTGGTTGGAATTACCACCGACGTGTGACGGCCGTCATGGTCCACGCACAATGACCCACCTGAAGGACTAAGTGCGGAATCCAAACCCTCTAACTTAGAACATAGAAGTAACGATAAAAGGAAGAAACCCACACAAAAAAAAACGTGTTTTTATCAGCGTTCCCATCGGTAGAGGAACCCCGCGCGTGCGAGGCACTTGGCCGCTTTTTTCTATTATGTTTTACAAAACAATTGCACAAAAGTTGACCAATAGCGTCCTCCTGTTAACATCATTCGGGCGCCAAAAGATCTTTGTTGCAGTGTAGAAAACGCTGTCAGCGATCGATTTTTTAGATTTGATCGAGCGATTTTTTCTCGTCGATAACGATGACGGACAAGTCAAAAATTTATTGGATTGACATAAACTACCAGAAAGACTCTCAATAATTAAATGTGTAGCTTTTATTGTATGTATAGATAACTATCTATTTACACTAGATACCTACTAAATTAAATGACCAACTAACTTGCTATACAAATAAATACATACACAAAGGTCACTTAGGCGTCGAAGTAGGTACTCGTCCGCATCGCTGTCATCCAGAAACGTGCCCAGAAGACTGGCAGCATTGCCACGTTGAATGGCAATGCAATTTTTTTGGCCAAAGAACGACCCAGTCCGCTAGTCATGTGAAGTGTCGTCCAGCCGGCGAGAAATTTTCATAAAAAGGAGATGCGCACTCGGGCCCCATGTCCCGAAAGCTTCGACCCGAAACGGCTCAAAGCTGTAGTTATAATAATAAGCTTACTGTAATTGCGCCGCTTGGGGGTGTCAGCAGCCGCAGCAGCGGCGCCAGCACAGCCCGCTGTGCTAGGAACAGGAGATGGCGCAAGGGTACCACACACACACTTTGGTGGGTACACGTTGCGTTCCACACCAGAGGCCTACCCAGGTGTACCCACCTGGGTAGGCCTCTGTAACTTACTCTGCTGTAACTTACAACAGTATTGACAGGTGTCAATACTGTTGAAAGTTACAACAGCTTTAACTAGCCACGTGTCATTTAATAAACACTTCTTTGTCATAGGCGTCACAGACAGTCGGCTGTGCAGCGCTTGCATGGGGAACGATGAGACAACAGCTCATGTGCTTCTAAACTGCCTCTGACGAAAGTACTTCGGTAACCCAGGTAACTTCCGTGAGATTATCAGTGAAATCAAATTATTGCTGGCCTTCCTTGAGGAGCTGGGATGGATCAAATAGGTAATCGATTTCCCACCCGTACCGACGTGGAGTTACGGACACCAGCTTTCTATAAAAATACAAAACGCTTTGAAAGCGATTGCTACTTGTCAGGGCTTCTTATTTTTCCTTGAAGAAGTAATTCCTTGTCCCTGTTTCACATACAAATAAATTATCATGAAAGTTGTCACAGGTAGTCATAGCAAGAATCCAGTCTGACGATAATTTGACGGTTTAATTTTTGCTGACAGTTTTTATCCCGAATGAAATGCTTTCCGTTTTTATTTTTTAATGATTGTTTTCACCCACATCTAAGGTTAGTAAGTACTGAAATTGTCTGCTAAGTTCCTACCTATTTAGTTAGATGGCGCTGTTTGTAAATTGGATGCTTGCGTTAACGCAACTTTTGTGAGTCAAAATCTACAATAAGAAAATAAATAGAATTGTATGTGAAAAATATTTGTTTGTGTATGACAAATTACACATCAAAAAAAATATACCTACACAATTTTATTTTTTTTCTTTGGCCTTTTCATGGTTGATAAAATAAATAATTATGTAAGTATTATTTAATACTTTATTTGAATACTTTTGATGACATAATTAAACTAACATAACCAGTGCCTCGGCATGCTAACAATCATCTTAAATACATTTATCCATTCATTCATTCATTCATTCTTTCATTTTCATTCATTTTTTATTGCTTATCATTCTTAAAAAATCTTAATAAAAAAAACACAACTAAAAAAACTTTTAAAATTCAAAATTGTTGATCACTTAATTACACACTCATAGCGCTACAAGATTCTTCTGGCGCGAACTGATGCCGCCTTTTTGTTTTTTTTTTACAAATCTTTACTGCACCTTATCCTTGAGGTCTATTTTATAAAAATTCCACCGTCAAAACTTAGACGAAGTGACGTTGAACGTTGGAGTGTTGATTTTACAGAACAGTTTGGTTGATAGCAGTGTAGCCTTAAGCAGGTTGTACGTACAGACGCCAGCACATCAAGCTACTACAACCTGTCAGAATTCTTTAATAGATTTTCAATTTTATCGCTAAATTATTAAGGTTCAAAGTTGATTGGAAAAAATTTACAGTTTCGGGTAGCTTGATGTACTGGCGTTTGTACACTGTCAGTGCAGTCACGTCATTCATTACCCTTTCACCGGGGCATAAAGGTGAAGGTTACTATGTTTGCAGCAATGCATGTTGATACCTATAATATAATATTCTTAGGCATATTGTACTTTGACGTATTGATGAAAGCCATAATAATAATAATATCCTGTAGGGCAAAGATCTCTTCTCATACAGAAGAGGTACGAGCATTGATCACCACGCTTGCTCAAACTGGTTGACTATTTGAGACTTATGTTAACTACAAGTTCAGGTTTCCTCACGATGTTTTTCCTTCAACGGTGTTAGAGTCCAAGATAAACTCAGAAAATACAGACGCCAGCATCAAGCTACCCGATACTGTCAAATTTTCCCAATCAACATTGAACCTTATGCTTTTGCGATAAAGTTGAAAATCTATGAAAGAAATTTGACAGATTGTAGTAGCTTGATGTGCTGGCGTCTGTACACAATATGCACCTACTTACTGAAAAGTCACATTGGTACATGCCAGGATTTCTACCCACAACCTCTTGAATGATAGGTCCTTAAGTTCTGGGTGACCACGGCAGAAAGCCATAGCAAGCTATTAGAAGGGAGTTCATTGACTAGAGAGGAACGTCTTGGAACTTACAAGGTATACCCATTTTTGCCGGAGGGAAAATAAATAAATCCATTTCTGTCGTATATTTTTGTTTATTTACCTGTATAAAAACTTTACATCAACATTTACAAATCTATTTTCATGTTTCACATCACCATAAAATATTTATTTTTATTATGAACATAACTAATTTAAAATAAATAATTATTATTGAGTATTCAGGCACAAATAATTAGCAATAAATAAATTAAATAAACAGTCGTAACTTACAGACTAAAAATAAATAAAACTTTTAATAAAAAGTACCAAACATCGTTTTTGAAACGATTATTATTTATACAAAAGCACCACTCTAAAGTCTATTCAATAAATAAAATAATAAATTATTAAAATAATAATATTTAAAAACGAGACACATGTTCTAAAAAGGTGGGCATACAAAAATAAAACAAGCATTTTCGTAACTAGCACAATGTAAAAGATTTAAAAACAAAACACGTGTCGCGTTAATAAATTCGATCGTTTTTTTTTATAAGAGTATAAATTCAAATAAACCTACAATTTCTGTCTAGTATTTTGACGTAGGATTCAATAATAGTAGTAATTGATGATGAGTATATGGATATAAAAATCATTGAACAAATCTGTTTGATAGCAATGATAGTGAAGAAATTCCCTATTATTGACCCCAGCATTAAGAGTCCTATCGAACCTGTAGTAAAGCTTATGATAAAAATGCAGAATACTACAATAAACTCAATTTATTGAAAGCTTCGTGTCACGATAACTTGTGTGACTCTTGGATATCAAGCTTCAATATTTTAGTATTTTTTCTGCATTTTGACGATTGGAGCCAATTACATTTTGAACTCAAGGTTGTGGATACGAAATGAATCGAGCTTACGAAACATGACAGAGCTTACAGTTCAAGAGAATTGAATCATTGTAATACGTGATTGACCTTAGGCTTATAACTTTGGTAGATCAGTAATGAGCAAAAAATACATAAGTAAAGTATTACTATAGTTTTCAGACGATTTCAAAATACTGTGCAAACAACCACTCGAATTTGAAAATATCAAAGCACAAACACGAATTGAATAAGTTCACACTTCTTAAGTTTATCCAATCATTAACGAACCCATAATGGCACATAAAACGGGCTAATCACCAATTCCAGAAAGGCTACCTTTTCATGTGCTTATAACAGTGTTAATTACTGTGTCAAACTTCTAATACAATAATCAAAGATATTTTTCTCAACCAGTACCCATCATCAGTCATACCACAATCAATCCTCTATCCTCTATTCCTTCTTATACGCGGAGTAAGGCAAGTCATCATACGCGCGCCTGTCCCAGCCCCCACTGCTACCACCAGACGACCAGCCATGGCTCTCGTGACCACCACCGCCGCCACCGCCGCCGCTCTTCGCTGACATCAACTTCTTTAGTAGCATGATGCCGGAGAGCAGCAGGGCGATCTGAAATTGAGAAAAAGTATGTTAGAAACTGTATATACATAATTGCGGAGATTGCTGGATCTGAAGTTTTGGCGATTCTTTAACGAGTCTTATGTCCTAACTAGCTTCTGTCCGCGCCTTCGTCCGCGTGAAATATCACCTTCCCGCCATTCACCCTCTTAGGGGTGGAATTTCGAAAAATCCCTTTCTTAGTACCTTCTCTTCACAAAGAACACACCCTCCAAATTTCATGTCTCTAGGACCAGCAGTTTAGGGTGTACGTTGATATATCAGTCAGTCAGGACTATGAATTTTACATAATTATGTTCTAATATTATTAAGACTGTTTTTACCTTTTAGAAAAATATGGAATTACAATAATTATAAGACTTGGCAAAAAAGCACAATATTAAAAAATGAATGCTCAATATCAAATTTTGCATTGTTACATTATTGATTATACGCAAATGCCCAGCGTTTGCACCTCTTGAGTAGTCTCACTTTAAAAGAAGCCTTTTCAAAGTCAAAGTCAAATCATTTATTTCAAATAGGCACATTAAAGGCACTTTTGAACGTCAAAACTTAGAGTAAAATTTATTTTCGTCAAAACTTTTTTCCGCAGTGACATAACGTACTTATTATGACTGGCTAAAAATAGCTACAATACACTTATCGTGTTAAAAGGGTATGCACCCTTCACTGTGCATACACAACTCAATAATGTATACCCCGACCGACTTACAGCGACACTTATAAGGGTTAGTTCAGCCGCCATTTTATATCCACATTGTTCTAGAAAACATTGTAGCCACCGAGAGGGTTGGATTGGATATCAAACTTTTGTTTAAAAGGCTTCTGTTTTTTCATGCTACGATTCTGCTTAGGTAACACGCTTTTCACATTAGCAATGAATCGCAAGCACTGGAATTCATGGAGAGAGGCCTTTCCCCAACGGTGGGATGATACAAAGTAACAGTAACACGCCTATCCTATCCTACATAGTACAAAACAAAGTCGATTTTCGTGTCTATCTGTGTGACCGCTTGGTTTTTCTAAACTATGCCAAAAACGAATTTTGTTTTTACCTACTAGGTAAGTCTTCTACAACTCCACACTCCAGAAGTTTTATCTTATCGTGTGAATAAGACTATAATTGTTCGTTTCATGTGCACAAGTTTGCCGTTATTGAGATAGCGGTATATTTGAGTATCACTGTATAATTTTTTTTTTCTAGTCTGAATAAGATTGCTATAACATTTATAGCAGTCTTATTCAGACTAGAAAAAAAAAATATGATAACTAGGCATATGGACCGAACAAAGTTACAGTGACCCATATAGGCACGTTTAATACCAACCCTTATTACAAATGCCAAAGTGTCTCTTTCTGTGTGTGTGTGTGTGTGAAGCGTATTCAGGGCTAAACAGCCGCACCGATTGTAATGAAATTCGTTTTTTTGTATCGCTTAATATTCCTCTTGACCTCGATCACGCCTGATGGAAAGCGATGGATTAGTTCTATGGTGGATCAACCGTGCCCTGAAGATGCCTATTCACTCTTGCTTTGAAAGCAAACGGGTTAAATGTGGAAGGGAATACAGACGCTGACAGAGACTTCCACACCTTGGCTGTGCGCACAATAAATGTGGAGAAGAAGCGCCTAGTACGACTGCTTGGTATATCAACCAAATGCAGATGGTACCCTGCAGTGACTCTGGTAGTAAAAGGGCGATGGTATGGTCATGTCATGTCATCAGGTCATGAAGCTCCTGCGCGCAGTCTCCGAAGGACAGTCTGTAGAAGACCAGGCAAGCAAAATTTACGCCAAGAAGGCTGTGAAGGCTAGCCACAAACGTCTCTGTGGAGAGAAAGCTTGAACCCAGAGGAAGGTGATAAGCTTATACGTTGCTATTTAAGCGGTCAAACGGGGTGTTGATGTTTGTATAGTTATAGTCCGAAAACCAAGCGGATGAAATTTAATTAATAGTTTGTGAGGTTTATGATAAGTACTATACTTATCATAAACCTCACAAACTATTTAGTCATACTATTACTGAGATGGTAATAATTATTATGGTAACAGAAATGTATGCAAGAAGACGTCATGCTGTTAGGTATAGCCACCAAAGGAGATAAGGAACCAGGTTCATCGGATATAGTTAAAGTTTAGTTAGAAACCGGTGGATGTTGTCGAATGAAATGTAATTTGACAAATGAATTGTTTTTTTTTTTCTATTAATTAAATTTTATCCATCGGTTTCTTACTAAACTTCAACTATGTATATCCGACGATCTTATTTGGTGACTGTACCTACCAAAAGTATATTAGGACGAGGATAGAAGGATGATGATTATTTGTATCTAATAATGATCTAATATTATCATTCTCATGCAAGACACGGATATTGAACAAAAAACCTCGAGGTTTTGCAAACGTTTTTTTGTAAGACCGTTGAAGCGTGTAGTGTTGATACTACAGAGTGAACGGCTATTGTTATATTATAACTACTAAGAACATTGCATTTCTACCTACCATAAGAATTATTACGAAACGATACGAGTTCGCGTGGTGGATTACGGCCTACTCCCTCTGACAGAGAGGAGGCCTGTGTCCCAGGAGTGTGAACATTATAGGCTGGTTATGACTATATTTGCAACGAAAAAACCTGCAACGCAGATCTTTAAAAATATACACATACAATTGCAAAATGGGATCAAGGAAAACAACCGAACAAAAACGCCTTTCGACAAAACAACGCCTAATAACAACAAATAAAAAAACACCACCAACAAATCTAACAAAAGCAATTTAAAAAAAGTCGATTTAAATCACGCGACGTAAGGAAAATAAACAAAAATACATTTACCACGTGATCTGAAGTTCCGAAGCCGGTAAAATAAACGGAATATCTACTATCGATATAAGTAAATCTCGAACGGCTTGAATCAAAACAAGCCGCACGAGATTTACTTGAAACGACAGTAGTAACATTTTGTTGGTGACTTCGAGTTTTGAGTTTGCGACTTCGATTTTTGGCGGCGACTTCGAAATTCGTACGTAAGCGGGTGTTGTGCCGCGCTGCAGTGAGATGACTGCCAGTCGTTGGCTTGTGTTGCTAGGGTAGGGAATTGATTTTACTCTGAATGTGTTTTTATTATTTTCGTTGAAAGGGTTATTTAGAATATTTTATCTATTTAAGTTCCATTTAGTCTTTCTCATGTCATAATGAAAGTCTTTGAACTGAAATTATAAATGTTAATTTTATTTTGAAGGGACAATCGAAATATTACTTTTTAATTAGGTTATTCTCGTGTACTATTTACCAAGATCATGATAATTACTTCCGACGATAAGAATACCAAATGTAAAAGTGTACCTATGACTAGATATTACACAAACACATTATTTGCACAGATAATAAACAAATAACTAGAATAACTTAATAAATTTTCTATTAATAGAATCACTGTATACCATAAAAAGCTTTGATAAAGGTAAAAGCCGTTTTTAACAATTTTCCCATTTTCCTAGCATTTCTCCCTTACTCTAGCAACACTGGTTTATATTAAAATGCGCGCAACCGAAGCAAATGGAACTAGAATGGAACACCGAAGGTCGGTGACGTATGCCTTCAGAACTTATTAAATTCCTTCATGCATCACAACACGAGCCATTGTAGACTTTATTTGAGTAAACATAAGATTCACAATGTTATGAGTGTGAATTTCTTTCACGTGGTGAATGGAACACAGAATTTTAGACTCTTTGGGAACGTTGATAAGGTTGAAAGTGAAATATAATGTTTAAGATATGGTAAGTGGCTGATAAAACACTTATTACTATTAAATATTTGGTATAATTATTTCCTTTATTTAACGAAATACAAATAAATTATATTTTTAAATATTAGAATATAAATAATATAAAAACATTTAAAAATATAAAAAATAGCTCACCGGTATGGGGAACAGGATCCAAGCTACGCCGGTAGCTTGGATCCTGTTCCCCATACCCGGTCAGGGCTCCAGAGAGAGGAACCTCCTAACAAAGCGGGCCGTGTTCAGAAGTACCGCTTTCTGGATCCAGCTGCCTAACGAGAGCCTCTTCAGGTGTTGGCGAGGCTCATGGCTATTAATCCATTGGCTGTCACGACTATCGGCACAATGATCGCTGAGTCCACATCCCACATGTCGACAACCTCGCGAGCCAAGTCAAGATACTTGATTTGTTCATCTTTCTCGGCTTTCATGAGGCTTCCATCATGCGGGACGGTTATGTCAACAATCATTACGCGCCGCTCTGAACAATCCACCACTACTATATCAAGCTTATTCGTGTCCTGTTCCTTATAGTCCTGTCAGTGATGATGAATCGATCCAATGTTATATTACCATTATCGAGAACTGGGTCGGGCTCGTACCTGTAGTACGGCACCTCCGATTCCACAAGGTTGTATTTCAGAGCAAGTTGCTGATGGATTATCCTGGCTACAAGGTTGTGTCTATGCAAGTACTCTCCGTTAGTTAGACGAGAACACTCGGATATAATACGCCTGATTGATTCTCCCGGCCGGTGGCATGCCCGAAAAATGTCAACCGTGCCGTCTTTCACAATAAATCTCCGGTAACTGTTCGGCATAATAACTTCGTCCATAATTGCACAGACAAAACCTTCGGTTTCTCCAAAGAGGGCACCGAAACGCAGCCAGGCTACGGACGCTAGTAGATCGACATTGGGTCCATGTAGGTCCCAGAAAAAACGTCCGTGAAGCCCCATTACTTGAAAAATGTATATGTCGGACAAAGTACAATGCGTGCCACGAAAGAAGAGACTTGACCCTGCCTCCCCCGCTCTTCCGCCGCCCCTATGACGTCCGGTTTCGTCCCGCACTCAGACCTCATACCGCTAAAGATACCTAAAATCGTGTACTGCGCATGTCAAACCACGTGGTGTGTCAAGTCTCTTCTTTCGTGGCACGCATTGTAAATAAAGCAATGAATGTAGCTGAATTGTCAAAATGAAAGCAATCCCTACTGATAATTTTCTACGCAATTACCCCACAGATAAAAATGAGCATACAATTTTCTTTCCCATGCCTTTCTTAGGTACCTTGTCCAAAAATAGCAATACTCAAGAATCGAACCGGTGATATCTCGCTCCAATACCGCACGGCTGCGAATACTAAGTTACGATGTATGACGTAACGCCTCGTTAGTATATCCACGTGCTTACGTTTTACTGCGGGATAACGGGGTCAAACACCTTTGTACGTCTTGGTAGTCAGTTGTTGCTAGACTGAAAATAAGGAGGTTTGGCAAAATGGTTGCTGTGTTTAGCTTTTCATGAGCATGCATGAGATCCTAGGTTCGATTCCCAGGTAATTGCCTGAGTTGATCGGTTTCTATCAGGATGTTTTTAGTGGTAGCCCGGAGTCTAGATTCTTGCCCAATTGATGGCAATGGGCCCCCCTATTACGAGCAAGAAGTGGGTGACATTTCGCTTCTAATAGGGGCACCATTGGTAGAGCCCAATAGTGTACTATTGGTACACCTCTGCGTAAACTGCTGTGCTGTGCTGTTATCTGATCACTGTATAATACCTATTATGAAGGCAAAAGTTTTAAGTGTGTGTGTGAGTATGTTCATATGTTTGTTACATCTTCACGCTCAAACGGCTAGACTAATTTTGATAAAATTTGGTATGGAGGTAGCTGACACCCTGGATTAATATATAGGCTACTTTTTATCCCGATATTCCCACGGGATCAACATTTACGCGGGTGAAACCGCAGGGCGCTGCTAGTGTTACATAAATTATCGCTCTTCCTTTGTTTTTACTGAATAGGGAATATGCATGATTTTTTTTATTTAAAAAATTAATCCTCATTCATGTAATAAACAGTTTAGTAAAATTGTTTTTCGGATAACTATGAAATTAAAAAAGATATGAGCCATCGAAGATTTGTTTCTATCTCTTTATCGCAAAACGAAATTTAACACGGAGTTTATATGGCCGTAGTGACATGTGACGTCACAGTCTATGTCGGATCTCTCTGTCTAATTGGTGTGTAATCAATAGTTTTAAATGCTCATATCGGCCGTGTTTCTTGGCCGATTTTAATTTTAATTTCACTTTTTGTCATCTCTACTACGGTATTTTCATATTTTGTTAATAAATGCCATGAAAAAAATTCATGCATATTCCCTATTAGTCGTACTACTTTGCCAATATTTGAGTAACTATTGTGACTAAACTATCTCTCTAACAGTGTTTCGTATGCAGACTGGGATCGTCATTAGAAATAAGCAGTTTAATTTTATTGTCCTAATGTAATGTAATTAATAATTGTAAACCCTTATAATTCGGTATTCCTACCTGATTCTGTGGGGTAATTGCGTAACGCACTAACTGTAGGAATGGCTTTTATTTTGAGAGTTCAAAATAATTCATTGCGTTATTTACATTGTCTTGCAGACAAATTTTTCGAACTTATGAAGCAATGGATTAATATATCCTTCAAAATGATGCAGATAGTGATTGATAATGTGTTACGCAATTAGTGTGCTGTTTGTTAGTAAACAATCGGAACGCAGATGTATAATAAAAATTTGAACAATGAATCATTGTTGACATAACCCAGATTCTGAAACGTTTGTAGACATCATCATACAAACGATCTGCAACACATTAAATATTCATGAGTTACTTAATTTATTCTACACTACATCACTTACCTACATGTTATTTTTATTATTTTGGGAACTATATTGGTCATCTGGCAAATCCAGCGACCAAGAATGGATGATGAAATGTTGACTTAAATATTAGAATAATTATATTCTGTTCTTGATTCATCTTTGACTTAATTTAATCTTTTTGACATTTCCATTCCTAATATTAGACTAATTTGCAATTTGAATGTTATTCTAATCTATTTAATTCAATGTTATATCTAACAGAATAACCAAAACCCAGAAAATGTATTTGTACGCCGGAAACGGCAGAATATTATGAACTTTTAAAAGTATGTAATAACTCTGTAACAATATTCTGACAAATAAATGGACTATGACCATGATGTCTAAGTTTTTAAACACATTGTGTATTTCTAACATACAGTGGATTTCATTTATTGCGACCTTGGTTGTAGCGACCATTTACCTATAGCGACGTTAAATCTAAGTCCCTTGAATTTAAAGCATACTTTAGTACAAAATTCATGTGGCTATAGCGACTTTGGATGTAACGCCGAGTTCGGGTGTAGCGACTGTTTTTAATGAATAATTTGTAGCAAATTCCTAGAAATCCCATGCAGATGTTGCGACCGGAAACGGCCGCCAAAGACACAAAGATTTCTTTCTAACATTTCTTATCTTTTGTTTACATCCACACAGATGGTCAGCAAGCGTTTACCTTTTGTTTATGGATATCTGCTAAGTAGGTAGGGAAGCGTGTACGTTTCGGAGTTAAATTTATGGTTCAGTTACAAAGTGTTATTCTAGTAGCAACTGGGTTTAGTAAACTTTTGAATAAGTATGGCTGTTAGACGCACATTCATTGTTAAAGAAAAGGCGGAATACATTTCAAAATTGAAAAACTGTGAAAACAATGCTGCTTTGTGCAAAGAATACAAAGTTTCCCATTCAACGTGTCTGTATCTCTTTATCTTTGCCTGTAACGACTTGCGGATATAACGACGAAATTAGAGTGGTCCCTTCATCGTCGTTATACCCGAAATTCACTGTATTTATGCAAATCCCCCTATAATGTGCCCAATGCGAACACAGGTCTCCTCTCTGCGATAGGGAGTGGGCTATAATCTACCATGCGGACCCAGTAAGGGTTGGTAGATGACATATTATGACGTCTTCGAACTTTTGTTCCTAGGGCATGCCGGTTTCCTCACCATGTTTTTCTTCACCTTTTGGAGAGCAGAGGTGATGAAATTATATATATCCCATAAACCGGACCCACAAATCCAAACTGCTAGCTGTTATTGAGAAAATTTTAATGGAATAACCCAATACCACTATGCTCGACCTGGGACTCCAACCCGGGAACTCATGCTCAGCAGTAGCACGTGCCACCACTACACCAACGAGGTAGTATAGACTATGAGGACAGTAGGTATTGAAGTGTCCAGACAACACAGGCCACCCATCCATACTAATATTATAAATGCGAAAGTGTGTCTGTCTGTCTGTTACCTCTTCACGCTTAAACCACTGAACAGATTTAGAAGAAATTTGGTATAGAGATAGTTTGAGTCCCGGGAAAGGACATAGGATAGTTTTATTCCGATATTCCCACGGAATCGACATTTATGCAGGTGAAACCGCGGGGCGCTGCTAGTTGTCTGTAAAGCGTGGTTGGAGTTCTAACTGTATGACACAGATGGCGCTGTGAATATTTATTTTTTCTAACCTACTATCTAAATAAGTAGTGGTAATGAAGTTTTTTTCGCCGTTAATGTATTTCTTGTAATATTTAAATAAAATCTTTTGTATTTTTTATAAATCTATTTCACATTTTCATAGACTTCTTGGTTATTTAATGATATGTTGTTCCAATAGTGATGGTCAAAATGAAAATCCAAGATGGCGAGCAAACACTGAACAACCACATGGCGAAATTCGTCTTAGGTTCATTCCATTTTGTCTCGGGTGTTACTGAAATTTACGCTGAAAAATTTTTTATCTTTTTCGTTATCAAAATTTTATTTATCGCTTCGTTCGCTCTAGGAACGTAAAGTTATAACGATCTGATGAAAATATTACTTCATTCCACGTATTTCTAAGATTAATATATTCATAATATTATAAGATAAGAATTGAAGTCTGATTAGATTGTAATTAGTTTTCTGGTTGTCTTTCCTTTGTAAAGAAAAATACATAACTTCATCCTTTTGTGAAATTGAATAAATAGATACATATTAATTTTGATGCATAAATTATATTGTTTCCCAACGATTTCTATATTTTTTTTATAAATGGCATCTCGCACGTCAACCTAAGAGTTTATCAGTTGCTTAACCAGGCTTGACTGTGGGTGCCTTAATAAAAAAGGCCTTCAGCGAGGGCTTAAAAACTAAAAATCTGGTACGGTCAGCATCAAAAGTCGATTAACACTTCAGTTTTTTTAATCTTAGTTATTGAGCAAAATATTAACACTTCAGTTTTTTTAATCTCAGTTATTGAGCAAAATATTTGTTGAAAATTGCATCGTACTTCTGCTGCAATTTTGAATAAATATTTTGCTCAATAACTGAGATTTAAAAAACTGAAGTGTTAATCGACTTTTGATGCTGACCGTACCTCTATCATTTATGGAAATTTAACTTACTTTATTTGTCATCTCCATGCTAAGAAGAACATAAACGTAAAACCACAAAAATATGAATTAACTAATTCTAAAACTACGGCCTACAGTTCCTATATAAAGTTTACGTAAACCACTTTACTACACACGCGATTAAATATGTATTTAAAAATAGTATGCCCTACTTCCTTATCGCTGCTGATAACGAATGAGCTATAAATTATTTTATGTGAATTCTGCTTTTGTGTTTAGTTTCATTTCACATTTGCATAGTAATGTTTGAATGAGGTTCAAACCACGCTATGCTGTGATTACATTGATGTTATCTTTACGAGTAAAAGTGGCTGAATGGGGAGTATGAGAACATGGGTTTAATTCCTGGGTTAAGCATAGTTTTAGTGAGATTTCTGCTGTTTTTGTTATTCGCTTCGGAAATAACATTACAATGTTATTGGAAAAATAGAAAATTTCTATTCACAAAACAATTTTATAAACTTTTTAAATTGGTAAATCAACAATGAGATATTTTGGGCTCATTCCCAACAATTTTCAGTAGTGACTAACTAATATCAGCTGAAACCTGACCATGGAGTTACTTATTAGTAGCGCCGAAACTATACAAGACCTGAACCTAATTGTGTAACACATTATCAAACTCAATCCGAATCATTTTGAAGGATATTGATACAGGCTCCTTCAAACAGGCGCGACACGACACGCGACACAAAGGCACCGAAGTCGCGCAACGAGCGGTGCCTTTGTGTCGCGCGCGATTCGCGTCGCATGTCGCGCCTGTTTGTAGGAGCCTTAATCCATTGCTTCATAATTATGTTCGAGAACATTGTCTGCTCAACAGCGTAAATAACGCAAAGAATGTTGTTGTAATATCAAAATGTAAGCCATAGCTACTGTTAATAAATAAAATAAATAAAATAAAAAAGCCTTTTATTTCTTGCCAATGATTTAGAATAATAGATAGAAACAATAAACATTGGAAAGGTAAAAAAAATTAACATTGAAATATATATATATATTTGTTTTTAATAAATCAAAAATCAAATATAAATGAAATTGAAATATAAAATTTGAAAATTAAAAATTAAAATAGACAAAATTAATTCACAATAGATTAAATAAATTATTCAATTAGTAATGAGCTTTATATAGTATAATAATTATTCAATTTCTACCTATGTCATAGGATTAACATTTTGTGCAAGAACCCCTCCTAGGTGAAGGCCTCCTCCAGAGCTTGCCATGTGTCCCTGTTGCTTGCTACTCTTGTCCAGTCCCGGCCGGCTATGTGTATTATGTCGTCTGCCCATCGTGTTTGCGGCCTGCCTCTCTTTCTGTAGCCTGCTGGTCCTGGCCACACCGTGGTTCGTAGCTACTGTTAGTGTTACGCAATCATCTTGCTGGTATTGAGTAAGAATTAAGGCTTAAGACATTAGGTCTTTGGAATATTCGTAATAACTAATTCTCTCATTAGAAGTCTGGTGAATGTCCAACCAACTTCAAATGTTCATAGAAACAGATTATTATATCCATTGACAAGTAGCATAACGTTACGCCACGTTTTCCGTTTCGTTCCGTTACACTTTTTGAAGAATTGTGCAAAGGTATACAGACGCCAGCACATTAAGCTACTACAATCTGTCAAATTTCTTTAATAGATTTTCAACTTTATTGCTAAAACATAAGGTTCAAAGTTGATTGGGAAAATTTGACAGTTTCGGGTAGGTTGATGTGCTGGCGTCTGTACCTATAGAACACTCACATTTCACCAGTTATGCTTACGTCCCAAATAATAGGGGCGACCCTATTCAACACAAATCTAGACTCCGGGCTGCGACTCATAAATTCCAGATAGAAAAATCCAATACCACTTTGACCGAACCGCGAATCGAACTCAGGACCTCATGCCTAGCAGTAGCGTTTGCGACCTCTAAACCAGCAAGGCAGTCAACCCAACTAAGTACTACCGTTTCCCAACTTCCAATTCATCAATCTACATGCAACTAATCAAACCTTGAGCCCAACAGTTCCACGGGATATGACGGGATATGATCATGACACACATTCCCCCCCATTCATTAAGTCCCCCATGGTTCCCACATGGGTACATCTACACACATAACAACGTAATGACTTATCGTCATACATCTGCTTTCACTGACCCGACCTAAGCTTCGTGAGTTCAACTCAGGCCTTTAAATAGACTTTCTACGGTAAGTGATTTACCTGATCGTTTGGATTTCTTTGATATTAACTTTAATTATTGTTTCCCATCTATTACTATCATAAATGGAGGAATTAACTATATGATGCCTTACAATTTCCGCAGTTTCTTGGTTCACAGTCTAGCGACATACGATAGAATCTCATTTGTATTGAGATTGTGAACTACTGGGAAGGAATTATTGGGCTCAAGGATTGATTACTTGCATGTAGATCAATGAATTTAGGATGTTGTAGTTGTACTAGTCGTGAATGGATTATTATTGCTCTGTATTGGATACTGATGAGGAAAATGTAACGAGGAAAATTTTGAGTATGAATGTCGATAGCTATATGAGTAGGAGAAGTCTAATGAAACGATGGATAGACTGTATGAATGATATATGATATGATTACTACCGAGATGATATGATATGATTATGATATGATTACTACCGATGATATGATATACCAATGATATGATATGATTACTACCGAGATGACGACTAATAGAGAAGTATGGAAAAAGATATGTTGCCCCGAGTCCAAATAAATTGGGATAAGGGCATGATGATTTATCCTAAGAAACGAAGAAAACGAGAGGGAAGAAGGACTCAGAATTGTTAGAGTAACCCACAGAACCCCGTTAAGGTGAATGCGCAGTGGTAGACCGCTAAATTCAAAATTTCTTACGTTTTTTTGCAATTTGCAGGTCAGTATCAGGAGGCTTTTAAGGGGTACTTTGGCAGAATCATAAAAGGATAACATTATGAATCATAATATGGTGAAGACAGTCCATGTTTTTATTTTTTTCGCTGCACTACGTAGTTATAATCAAAGAGATTGGGATGGGATTTGTAATGGATTGATTGGTATTTTAGCACAGACAAAAAAAACCTTCACCAATGGGATTTGATACAATTAACAATTAACTGTCCATTATGAATCATAATGTTATCCGTTTATGATTCTGCTCAAGTGGCCTTTTTAGGCCCCCAGTTGTATCTTGATCAAAATATGATTCGTGATTATAATAGATATGTATTTACAGTAATATAGTCATTCGAATCATTAATGTCTTTTTAGGAAAAAAATGTTCCATAAACGCTTTTCCATTAGAAAGATGAATTAATGATTATAATTCTGTAAATACGTACCTGTTATAGTCGTAAATCATATTTTGATCAAGATACAACCTGACTCTGACCTGAAAATTGCAAAAAACGTAAGAAAAATTGCAGGTTTTTATTTGAAGTGATCCAGATTATTCAGCCCGTAAAAACAATTACTATGCGAATGGAATTAAAAGTAATTTAAATCCCCTACAACTTCCTACAATTTACATCTCAATAAGGGCAAAGTAATTACTACATCATTAATAACTTTCAATGAGCCCTAGAATCTAAGTTATTGCCCTCAGAATGCCCTAACCGTGTAGAAAGTTAACAGCTTAATTGCCTAGGTATTCCGGTATGAGAGTGTACAAGGATGCAGTAAGAAATAGAGTGCTAATGTGTTGGGAAAATGACGCGACCGACATTTATGTGAGTTGTGCGTATAATAATTTTGTCATGAATGTCAGTCACCAATGTTAGGTTAATAGATGAGTCGTCGAAGTACGTGACGGAAATGTCATGGAATAATTTACGTCTCTAGTTACACTATGTAATTATGATATGAACTTTTGGGTATGTAAGGTGCACATTACTAATATAACTAAGAATCCTCCTAATAATTTTTCCTACAAAACTAGGTTTGTATTCACATCAATTTATAGTAAAACTACGTCAGTCAGGACTTTGAATTTTATATATATAAGATGAATGGATGAGGCCTTTGGACTCGCACGTTTTATTTTTCGGCTTACCTTTGGGCTATGGAGTTATCAACTGACGCATTGGCATGAAAGTAATCCTATCACATGCTAAGGTGGATCACACACTATGCGACTCCTATACGTCTATATGACTACGCGCAGGCGACGGGGTGCCGGGAACGGATCCAAATTGCCCAAAATTTTATTGAATTTGTATGTAAAGAACTCGTAGCGTGGCGCGTTGTAGTGTGTGATCAGCCTAATAATTGGTGTTCTGCACCCACCTATGAATATTGGTAATGGGCTAGGCTATTCTCGGTAAGTAGTTGGCTTTACAAAAAATAATTGACCTGTATGATGCGATGTGTAAATAGGATCGTATTCGCATTCCATTCTTAACATACTCTATAATCGTGACCCAAACTGAAAATGTTCTGGTTGAGAATAGTTTATTCTGGAATATCTTAATAACTTCCTGATATGTTAAAGATTGCATGTATTAGAGAAACAGAAAAGGATAGCAATGATGAGTGTGCAGATAATTGAAATTGATGTAGATGTCAAATCATTCCAGTTGGCTCGTAACTTATCGACGAGCTTTTTTTACCAATCGAGTAAAAAGGAACTATAATTTTTCAATCAGCGCAAAAAAAAAACAAAACTACGCCTAAAATTAATTAAAATAAATTGCTATTATCTAACATTAAAACAAGTCACAAACGTGCAAAGTCCGGTATTTTAAATGTTTTTTATGGTAATCGATTTGACATACGCATTTCAACAACAATACTATGTGAAAGAGGTAATTAAAGTATCGTCGTAAAGTTTTCTCAACGATATGATGATAGACATGTTAATAAATAAAGAAGAAGTACTGATAAAACAGTGTTTTTCTTGATGATGTCATAAACAATTATAAATATCAACGATGTTAAAGAAAATAAACATGACCAATCAACAAAACATAGATAGATACATGGTTTTGCAACACCACCCACAGATATTGTATAAAAAATAGCTGCGAGCGCAATTATAAGCTAGAGTTCCTAATGACTACTAAAACCGAAAAGAAATTCCTTAAAATAAGAGAACATACTCGTAAAATAGAAAAGGCGATAAGAAAGCCCATCAAACTGAATGTGATGTGTTTGCGGATGAAGGCATTAAAATTATGCGTATATTAGTCTAATGTTTTGTGAAAGAAAGTATGTGCACGGGCGTCCGATGTTCCATGTTAGTTTAAATTAAATTATAATATTGTCAACGGAATAATTGTCTCTATGTTAATTAATGTAATTGGTGTGGTACCGTTTTAATCCATACTAATATTATACATGCGAAAGTGTGTCTGTCTGTCTGTTATCTCTTCACGCTTAAACCGCTGAACCGATTTAGTTGAAATTTGGTATAGAGATAGTTTGAATCCCGGTAAAGGACATATGATACATTTATCCCAATATTTTTACGAAATCGACACTTATGTGGGTGAAACCGCGAGGCGCTGATAACTATAAATAAATAAGTCGTGTCACCTTTTGTAAAATTTCTACATTTATGTATCTGTAATTTATATAGTGAACATAATAAGGAATATTCTTTTCTAAAAACAACACTCCAGGTAATGCCAATACTTAGTTTATCGGCGAATAAAGAAAGTTAATTTATAAATTTTCTTTATGACCATTTTCAGTAGTGAAGGGAACTGAATACTATGAAAACGTTAGAATTATTTGAAGACATAATTGCTACTATTATGTGCAAAAACTTGCCATATCATGCAGCGATCAGGCTAGTGAAATAGACATTGAAATTGTAGAACAACCTAACGAGCGATATGAAGTCTGAGTAGGGGATCAAAGGCGCCAGGATGGAATAAGTGACGTGCTTGATTTTAATAGTTATCTCTAATTGCAAATCACTGTTTCGGGGCCAACAATGCTAACATGGCTAGAGGTCACACCAAACAGAGCGGTTTGGGTAAAAAAAGGTTAGGCTCTTACCCAGCAGTTTGACACAATGTAGGCTAACAAAAATAAAATGCTAAATTGATGTTCAAAGCAACAGTTAAATCCAAATAATTTCTTTTGATCATTTAGATTTAACACAGTATCATAAACAGTCTATAACGGTCCTAATTAACAATTAATTAAGTCTAAAGAAATAAGAGCATGAAGTTATGCTTTCATTACCATAAAACAAGGATTTTAATCTGAAAATAAAACATTGCTAGCGGGTCACGCATGTAGATACAGTAGGCATTGCTTGCAATTAAAAGTTATAAACCAACTTATTAAAATTTTATACACATTCTACTAGCTAAGAATTTCCATTATTTTTGAGTAGTTCTAACGTTTTTAACCATTTGCCTAAAGCAGAGGAATATGAGATGACGGAATATGAGAAGAAACAAAAGAAGTTAATTAATGGATCGGTTAAAGAATTTGATCTGAAGAGATCGCAACAAAATAAGAACATAGAATTTGGTGACATGTTACTAGTGATGTTGTTTACTAGTGATTAGATACATTGATAAGGATCTCAAACAAGACTGAAACTAAGAGTGAAAGTATCATCAGTTGGAAAAAGTAAGCATAATTATAGATAATCTTCTGCAAAACCATGTCCAATAGTCTCCTTAGAATGCAAGATTTTATCTAAAATAGTTGAAACAACGGCCAAAGATCAACAAAGCATGAAAGTGCCAACTGAGTGACTCTATGATGATGATGATGATGATAATGTCACTGGATGGCATTAGAGGTGACATTTGTACTGTAATTACTTTCCACGAATGATCTTTGATGTGGCACGTTTTGGATATTTACCTTAAAACAGGTCTTCGATTTAAATTCTCACGGGTAGTTGTAGCGACATGTAGTACCATACAGTACAGTGACGAAAGAAAAAGATTATAAGTAGGAATCAATGCTACAATTTTCATTTTGCACTATAAAAGCTTAAAATCAAACTTCAAATAAGCAAATTGCGCGGTTATAAGCAATGTGTATGAGATAATAATAAGAAATCGTAGAAGAAGCTAACAGAACATCAGCCAAAAACTAGAAAATGCTGAACCATGGCATATCCTCAGTCAGAGACAATGGTTAATCCCAGTTTCCTCTGGCAGAATACTCTCTTTGAAAACCATAAGTGAAAGACCACGAGAAGTATAGAAATAGTGCATTAGTACCAAAGCTTAACTAGAAACAGAAAATCATGTCAAACAATACTTCCGCGTAATCATTGAGATCTTCACCACGATGATCACGGCCACATCGATCGTCCTCAATGACGCTAGCATTGATTCGCGACATAGTTTACATGATATAAGAAACAATAATTATGTGAACTTAATCGATCTGATGCGTTCTTGTGAAGTAGATAGTTATGTGAAAAGTCTGTTTAATGGATTATATTGGATTCCATTTTTAAAACAAGCTGATGAAGATAGCAAAGGTCGATAAGGAAATTGTAGTGGCTTAGTAGAACTTGGAAAGCATGTTAATGAATGTAGAGTTAAAGATGATTGAAAATCTGATGAGTACGATTATTGGACCTAAACATTAAAAAAGATAAGGTAGCCAATGCCAATGTGCTACTACCAATTTATTGTTACAAATTAAAATGATAAGTACCTAAGCAAATAATAACTAATACCTAAATAATTAATAAAAATAACTAAATTAAATCCTTACTTATCTAAAACTATACAGAAACTAAAATATAATTTATTATAAATATATAATATTATTATTTATTATTTATTTATTATATTATAGTTTTGTAATACATCAATAGGATTGAATATATAACTATAATATATCTTATTAATTGATATTTCATGAAATAGTCGAATCCTATTTTAATTTCTAACGATAAATAATTTTATGGTTACTAAATAAACTCCTTATTTTTTGCGACATAGATCTAGTAATAAGAGACAAACGCAAGTTTAAAAACCGTTAAGCCAAACATTAATAAAACTGATGAGTATGCACAAATGCAATACACAGAAATGCAGATGTCCTTAAATAATTTGCGAACAGTTATTGTAGGTTTGCTGTGAGATATGCTATTGATAACAGTAGATAGTACACAAAACGCAAAAATCTCTTAATTGCGTACAATATATATGAAGGAAATAAACTCTAGATCGTGACTCCGAAGTACCAGAAATATTTCAAAATGGAGTTCCTTTCTAACTATCGTGGAATTTTCTCAGTACCGATAGAAGCAAAAGTTATGAATTGTATTTGAAAGTAATATATTTGAGCTGAAGGCAAATGAAGTGTGTAAAGACTTGTTTATTAATAATTTCCACGCTCATTTTTTAGCTTGATAGATATATGAGCTGTATTTTGTAAGCTGTACAACTGCCTATAAATATCTGTTGCATATCTAAGCCCCCATGTACGTACATGTCACATTTAGTCGAGACATTACAGAGAATAATTGGCATGCAAAATTCGATGAGCTATCTTATGATTGAACATTTATTGTTTTGCTTGAAACACCCAGGTGGGTTTTAACTTATAAATCAAGCCGGAATTACAGTAGTCATTCTCGTTTTGAGCACTAATTTTATTTTGTCAAATAGTGCGCAGGTTTTTAGAAAAACGTTGAGTATGCAATATTAATATTATAATAATACTAGCTTCTGCCCGTGACTTCGTCCGCGTGAAATTTCTTGTTACTCCGACCCACTCCGTCGCATCGCAACGCCTGTCCACGCTATTACTTCGTTTTCGCTTAGCGTTCTTTCTGACTTTTTTTCTTTTTGCTTGACTCCTAAAGGTCATAGCGTGATATTAAGTAGCCTATAGTCTTCCTCAAGAATTGGGCTATCAAATGCAAAAAGAATTTTTGAAATCCGACTGGTAGTTCCAGAGATTAGCGCGTTCAACCAAACAAACAAACAAATATTTTCAGCTTTATAATATTAATATTAGTATAGATTATTAAGATTATGTTTTGGGACTAAGAGGACCACCTTAATATTGTTTTCATTGTGACATAGACACTCTTACTCTCCCTGAATATTTTGCTAGATTTGGGATTTCGCCAAAGTTCCACACCTTTTTTGCCAACTTTACGGGACCGCTAACTTGCCAACCACAAATAACTAGTAAGCTATAAGTGTAAGTAAGAGCCTGTGGCTACAATGAAGTGTCATTCTCTATTCGTGTCACAAGGTCTCTGCCGCGGGATCTGACTTTAGTTTCATATAATGGTCTTGAATATTGTAACTTAGAAATGTATTATCTAGAATATCATATTTGATACATTAATGGATGAGGTGGGCTATGAGAAATGAAGCCAAGTTTGAAAATAAAATAGCGAAGTATGCTCAAAAGAAATAAAGAAGCAGTAATAATGATATAAAAGAGTCCTACGCAATCCTAGATATAGTATTGAATATCATTTGAGAATTTATTCTCAACCACAAACCGCATACATTCGCGCAAAAGCAAGATGAAAACGCGGTGGCAACGTTCATAATCTTGAAGAAGATGTGTGAAATATGGAAGCATTTATCCCTTAAGAATGAAGTAACTTGAATGCACATTATATTTAAATTGTTAAAAAGTTTCGTGATATCAAAAGTGATAGGTTCCTTTATCAAAAAACAAAAAATAAACAATGCAACAATCAAATAGGAATGTAGCAATTATAAACTATAATTAGCCAGGAATTACAAAGTCAAGATAACGTTAATAACAAACAAAGAAAATTAAAAGTAGACCGAGGGAAATTTTTCATTGAAGCGAATGTATAACTAATTCAAAAGAATTTATCAATAGGAGCTTAAACATGGAATTAAAATACCTACTTTCTTTTGAACTGATATAATCTTTTCTCAGTTGAATGAGCAGAACTCTCAACAGTTATATAATATTATGAAGAGCTAAATACTCAAGATTTTGAAAATAACTGCGATAACGATCTCCAAATAAAACTAGATCCATTGGAGACTGCAAGCTTGGACAGTGTTCATACTATGACAATATACTTGCTTAAAATAGTTATGTCAGTTTTCATATTTGACTAATAAATAATTTTGACATCTCTAACAGCATCATTGATTTTGTTCAATGATGACTCACTGACTGCAGATTTAAGATTGTAATTAATAATTTCGAACACCATCACCATCATTATCTTATCCTTATCCCGATTTATTTGGGGTCGGTGTAACATGTCTTTCCCATTCATGTCAACTTTATTTATAATAAACCCTATCCAAATCTACTACAAGTTCGACGTTCTCGAGCAAGTCAGTACTTGTTGGAAGATTAAGAGTCATTGTTAATAGAAGAAGACGTTCTATTCACGACCCCTTTTCAAGGGCTTAAAATAAATCCTCATTCACCAAAGAATGTAGGCCATAGCACAATTACCGACTACCTATTCTCACATTACGATCATACGTCACTTCATTCCCACGACACTGAACGACAATAGGGTGGGAAAAAGAAACGATTACTTCTAATTATCCGTTTTCTCTACTTGTATTGATGTTGTAAAAACTGTTGGTGATACGCAAAATAGGAAGTGACGTGAATAATGGATTGAGAGTTTGAGAGTATTGAAAGTTGAGATGCTTTGTCGTGTGGATTTATAGGCGGATGCATGGAATATGGCAATAACTGTTTTGCTTGTAAGAAGGAGACCATTTATCAGAGATAGAAATAAAATTATAGACATGGGAAAAAATAAAATCCCCAAGTGAAACTAGGTACTTATTTTCCATTTCAATAACCAGTTCTAGCAGAACTATGGTTTGCTTTTTTTTTCAATAAATTATTAATGTTATTGTTATAGATCGTGGTTTGCATAAAGTGACAATATCATTGACACAATAAAACTGTTTCAATTACCGTCAAGACCGAGCTTTTCATTCATAAAACATTTATTTTAATAGTGTCCCTACATTCTGAGAAACAGAGCGTAAAAATTAACATCCTTCATTTATGGATACGATATTAATTTACATTAATTTTCACATTCAAATAAAACAATGTACCAGAAGAATTATTGAAAAAAACTTATTAATATATTTTTTTAAATTCTTCTGGTACATGAAAGCGGAATGAATCTTAGAAAGAGACTATTAAGAAAATCACGACCATTGAAGACATTCAGCCCATTTCTCATGTTAATAAAAGACATTAATATTTCAAAATACGTGCCTACTGCGAAATAATGGACTATACTGATTTAATTGTCCATATACGCTTAATTATTAACAAACTTTCTCCTACATGTGATGCGTATGTAATAGTTAGTAAGTACTTGTCATTAAGAGAATACAATGTCTCTTTAAACAGAGCTTGCGCATCTAGGATCGACAATTAAGTGATATATCTGTGAGTATATATGGACGTAATTAATAAGTATTATCATTAATTGGTAGGAGACTTTAAGATAGATGTGCTAATAGAATAGTTATGAATGATATCGTTAATGCAGATCTATACGTACAAGTTCAAACATAATATGCAGCAATTAAATTCATTATTGAATTCATTCGACCTGCTTATATTATACAAGCTAAAAGCGTCTTTAAGCGAATTTCAGCAGGTGGTGATGGCAACTTTGGACCGGAAACGATGGAGGCAGAGTGTCCGCTAAAAGGGGTCCAGTGACCACGAACCTCAGTTCCGGTATCCTCAGGACCGATTCAAGATGAAGATATTATACAAATTAAATCGTATGAGGTTTGAATTGAATTCATCAAAGTTAGCCAGCCTGAAGAGAAATCGCATCATAAATCGATGATCGTTTTGTCATCGGAATTCAAACTTGCAACTTGATAGACAAAATCATCAAAAACAAGCTTGAAAGATTTGCTAAAACGTACGTGAAGTTTCATAAAATCTTGATTGTTGTATATCATTATCAATAGTAGTTTCCCTCTTACTGAGAGGAGGCCTGTGTCCCAGCAGTGGGAACATTACAGGCTAATTGTGATGTGTGTGTGTGAATAGTACCTTTGCCACTATGAGCGCCTTCCCCGCCAACACGAACAGGCCTGCTATCGCCAGCGGGATCATGGCTGCCATTTTCATCGCTGCTCCCATCATCATCATGCCCATCATCTTCTTCATCTTTCCTCGCCCTGGAATCAGTTTGGTTAGCTATGAGTATTTTGTATTTTATGAGTTTATAACATTTTACGTTGACTCTCCTGGTTTATTTATAGAGGCAGTTGAATCTGAGTTCAAGTTCAAACTCAGTGAGTTCATATCAAGGTCAATAATGCCAATGTCGAGGATATCTGCAGGTGTAACCTGCACTGTACGATGCTAATGTTCTACTACACCAATGTTATATTCAAGATTGATAGGTGGAGCGATGCCAATATAACTTGACAGTTTAATAATTAAGAAAGGGAGACTGAGAGGCTTCAGATATTAAAGACGAATTTAAAAAAGGCCTGCGTCTGTTTCCAGGATCGATATCAATATTTAGTCACCTAAATTGAAATAATAGGTACACTGACCGTGACCACACATTAAACAATTTAATTCCTCCTTTAATTCCACATAGTCACAAAATCATTTCGGACTTCGGAACAAACACTTCCTATTCACAACCCTGAAAAGGATGGCATGAACATAACTATAGGTAATAATTTAAGTAAATCACGCAAACTAAGCGACAAGGAAAGCGCTGCATTTCTAACATTTCAACTACTAATTAATGAAGTGGATTTCCTGATAATTATATTTGAGCTCGCACTTTTTTGTTAAGTTAAAACTGTACTTCCTTCTTTATAATGTTTGATGGATTTAAGATTGTATAAAAAGATAATGGAATTCAACTTTCGTGGATTATTATATTGATTCGAACTTTCGTCAGTGTGCAAATTGATTTAGATTTTTGGTGATGTCCTTCATAAACTTAAATGTCATATGCACATGACAAATATTTTTCAATACTGAAATAATACTGGATTACTCCATATATAAAATTTTCAGTAGAATAATTGCATAATACCATGTCAAACGACATTGAAAAAGACATAGGTACGAACAATCTACCAATTCCACATAAATCTAAAGTCCATAATGAAATAAAAGGAGATGCTCTCATTTCCATTTCATTTACATGCAACAACAACAATTGCACGCTAATGAAAAGTAAATGGATATCACGCGGAAAAAGAAAGTAAACGAGCAAATAAAGGTAATAAAGAAAAATCGTGATCATTATTGTAATTGTCTAGTCCAAAGAGGTTATTAAACAATTGCTAGATAGCTTGTGGACGCGAGAGAGTGCAGTAAAATAAATTATAAATACCTAATAAAACATTTAACTTTAACTTTTGATGAGTGGCTTTTGTGGAAGAGTTAATACAATTTGCCAATGTATGATGGATCTCCTGTGTCCTAGCAATGGGACAATAAAGGCAGATTATCCTTTTATACTATGATAGACCATCAAATGAAGAAGAAGGAATGGAGGAAAGGAGAAATGGAGGGGTCCGTGGATAAATTAAAATAGCTGTACAGGTCGATCGATCAGGTTAAGCTACACTTGACGCGGTTGGTCAGTGAACAGGTGAACATATTTACATACCAATACCCCTCCGTGCCTCGGAAAGCACGTTAAGCCGTTGGTCTCGGCTGTCATTCGTGGATTTTTGACAGTCATTACGGGTAGTCAGAAGCCCGAAATTCTGATAACCAGTCTTACCAAGGGGTATCGTATTACCCAGTAACCGGGTTGTGGAGGTGAGATAGGCAGTCGCTCCATGTAAAACACTGGTATTCAGCTGCATCTGGTTAGACTGGAAGCCGACCCCAACATAGTTGGTAAAAGGCTAGGCAGATGGTGATGGACCATCAAATGAAGAGAGTTTATTAAGATTAAATTTGTAATAGATTCCTATGAATACAGTTCTTTAGTGATTTTGTCTGATGTCATATACAGAAGATGCTATCAATAATTAAAAATAATTTGCCGTTCATCGTTTAGCTGGGAAGTTATAATATTTTATCCATCCTACGTTCAAAACCTTTAATTTTTACACACGTGTGCTTAGCGCTTATTGCCAATTACAAGATTTAAAATACAGTCGTTCCAGTGACGCGAAGAAGAAGAATTGCCAGTTCTACTGCACGGTTGACTTGAAATCATCCCCGAATAATTAACATGTTCAGTGGCATTTCAATAATTGACCATGTATATGTCGCAGCCAACTGACTTAATCAGCCTTTCAGTTGACTGCTAAGCTTTTTAACTAAACGGCGCCGTTCAACTAGCGGCCTGAAGGATATTCAGTCAATGCGTCTAATACAACAGTTAATGAACTGGCTGGCTGATGCTTAGGCCATTTATATAATAGGGTGAATAATAATTTTAACATTAGGGAGGTTATTATGATCAGTTGAAAGGCTAATTTAACCAATTGACGGCGTCATAATTTATGTCTTTGAATAATAAGCAAATCTTGCATGATCTACCATCCAACTTAACGGTGATAAGTGATGGATGGCTCTATGTTCACATATATTATCATTTATCACTTTATAGACAATCTAAAGAAGAACCATATGGAGTCATGCATACAATATCAAAGCTCATAACTGTTATTAGAAATCAGTGCACACCGGTTGACATCTAACCATATAGTTACAACAATCACCTAACATTAGCAGTATGAGCCAATGTAATGGCCATCGTATATTGAACGATGGCGATTTAAAATAATGAGATGGCAACGCTTAATATCGGTGAAAGAGGTAGCTTTTGTTTTACAACTTATGAAAGCTTTGTAACTTTAAATACGCTTTAGTCCATCAAACAATATTATAGCGTGGCAAAGTAAGATCAAATTAAAATAACATCAGAAGTACTTTTACCTTGAATGATAAATGAGATTTTGGCATTTTTATATAATTTTTTGGTCTTAATTTATAAGCTAAGACTAAAAAACTGTCTAATGATTAATATATTAGTGATTACTGGTGAATTGTGGATGGTGGAAATAATGGGATGATCCGTCACAATATTATCCAGCGTTGATTGGTGAAACGGAATAATATCAAATCGTTTCCTGTTATTTGTATCCATCTGACCCTTTTTAATGTTAATAATAAAATGCTTATTTGTACAAACACCTTTATCATCAGCTACTTTTATACGCGTAGTGCTCTTCTATAAGGGGCCCATAATCTTACAAACACACTTCAAATCATAAAAAGTGTAATGTCTTCAAAGGCTTTAATGAAATCAAAATTCATAAAACATATCCAGATCCTGTGTTATTTTTTATGCATGTTGTACGATACAATCAGAATTTATCTTTAGAAACTAATTTTGAAAGCAAAAGGTTTATAGGCTTACACACACATTCTCGCATTAGCTTGAAAAAACCATAAATATTTCACGTACTTATTTATCATGATCACTAATAATGTTTTATTTTCCTTCAGATACTAAAGATAAGTATGAAGATTTTCTCAAGCCAGCTTGTTATGTTCGAGAAACACGTATAAAGGCCAAAGGAAAAGTTATAAAAAGCTAGATAGAAACGTTATTTATCATCTCTCGTTACGTTTTTATACAAATCTATGTATCTAGTATGCATGGTAATATTTTGGTCGCTTTCTTGTATGACCCTTTGTAATGTAACCTAGCAGTGTTATTCTACCAGGACTGCTGATCGGCTGATCTGTAATCTGTTTCTAGATTGATTTGATTGGTTGGATTAGTATCAACAATATATTCCTCAAGTTTTCTGACCCAGAAACTATAAAAAATACCTTCATTAATTTAGTTTCTCTAGTTAAACTGGACCAGTTTTAAAAGCTTCTTAGACTATTTGGTCTGCTTTGATTTGCTAATCAAAAGCTACTCTGACTCTTTGGTTTGCTTGTCAAAGAGTACATTAACGAGCCAGCTTAGCAACAGGCAAGTTTAAAGGTCAATATGAAACATACTCATCGTTTTTTGTCTAAGACATTTCCGGGCTAATTTCAGTCATTGCTGGTGATTTTATGTTAGTATAAATTCAATTATAACGAGTCACCTGTTTTCATATTTTCTACTCAGGTCAACGATTTTTACAACAACACAATAACATTTTCATAGTAATAAATCAAATTTTGATTTTTCAACAGTTGACAGGAATTGATACAATAATATCTATCGACATCTTCTGACCATGTCTTTAGGCAAGATAAAGTTATTGCAATAGTCGTCATTTTAGAAATATACATCTAATGTAGAATAGAGATGTCATATCAAACGTCTCCAATCATGATGCTACAGAAATGTAAAGCATTTCAGTGTCGTTTGTAATGCAAATGCAACTCGTAGATATCGAACATGATGAATATCTCCTAATGTAAATGAGACTGATTATAAATTATCATTCTCGCAATTGCTTGTGACAAGTTCTTTATAGATATGATTGAGGATATGATGTAGGATTTGAAGGAAATCCTAACTAATATTATAAATGCGAAAGAAAGTTTGTTTATTTATTACGCTTTGACGCAAAAACGGCTGAATGGATTTGGATGATATTTAGAGAAGGACATAGGCTTCTTTGGATCTTGGATCGCAGACAAAATCGCGGGCAACAGCTAATAAGAAATACTCTTTACGAGAAATAGAACATCAAATCTATACGATTTAAGCGAAAGTAATAATTGCAATTACATTTAAAATTGATATTGCTTATAAGTTCCATAGAATTGTCGTATGTAACATTACATGCAAGTTGTAGTAAAGAGTCTAGCTAGGAACTCATCAAGGTCAGTTGTAGATTATTACACAAAGTCTCCTCTACTCGGCGTTTTAGCAATCACGCGGTCAATGGTCAATCTCAAAATATTATAATGCTATAATAATTTGAAATATTTTCTAATGTTCGTGTATTTTGTTCTGCTATTTTAAGTTGAAGCGATCGTGTACTACAAGAATCAAAACGAATAAAACTCAGCAAAGACTGTTTTAGCTTAGTATGCCAAGCTGTATTTATAGTGTAAGTTTTCGATACCATTAGTTAAACTCTAGATTTACAAGAGGGTAATGTAGTATGCTAAGTCCTCTGTTAATCCCTTTTCACTAATAGTGAAAAAGAAAACTAGGTCACTAGGTCATTGTAGATCACAAGTTTGTGATCTGTCAACTATGATATATTTACAAAAGTGCTTTACATTATATTAGTACCTTGCAATGAAGCTAAAAAAGCTCTCTAGTATTTTAAATTACTGTTATGCACTTAGTATTACAGATTGATTCCACAAATTTTTTTATAACCCTACAGATCAAGATTTGAACCAGTGAACTTTTGACCTTGCACCAACAAAAACCACAGAACTTCCATACTAGAAACTAATAAACAAACAACATAATTACCTTCCTCGACTCCTTTATTCAAGTCTTCACCAGAAACCTTCGGCAGTGACAGCTGCACCGTCCTAGAATTCGCAAACGCCGCGATCCGATCCCACAACATCTCTGTTAACGCTTCATCTTTGCCCAGATTCCTTGGCAAAACTGCATCTATATCATTCTCATTGATAGCTGGTAAATTACTTCCAGGTGTCTTGACCACATCCACTCCATCAACTAAGGGTATGACCTCCATTCTTGCTGCTCGGTCGAAGAATAGAATAGCCTTTTTCTTCAAACAAGGAACGAATCCATTTGAATTTTGACAGTCTTCATATACTCTGCTGAAGTATCGTAATCCAAGTTCATCTCTGGCTAAGCTTAGAGTTAGGAAAAGAGATAGTAACAACACTTTTTGGTACATTTTGTTTGATGTTGGTCGCACGGTAGAGGGAATATGACTGTGGCTGGATGGGCTTCGTCGCGCAATTTATATGCTATGTTACGGGGGCATTTGAGAGGCTAGATTATGCGGCTTCGTTTTTAGTTTAAATGGGGCAAAATTGGGTGTAGGGATGGTTTGTATGTTTGGATGTTAAATAATAGGGAGGTTTTGAGCTTTCTGAGCGAAATTAGTTACCTGACTGAATATTATTGTAAGGCTGCTGTAGTATAAATAATTGTTATGAAGGAAAATTAGGATTGCTTCAATTACCTAAAAATTTTATAAGTGCTTTTGTGAGTATTTTTTATTAAGTCCTAGTCAATTCAAAGGTTAAGACACCTTTTCTGTAGGTACTTCTTACAGAGGCAGTAATTATCCCTATTTCTACAAAAAATTTTAAATAGCATAACACAATCAGCCACTTTCCCACGAGTGGGCCATAATCCTCCACGCGGGCCCAGTGCGGGTTGGTAGATGCCAGTCACATGTCTTCGAATTTTTGATTCTAGGACATGCCGGTTTCCTCACTATGTTTTTCTTCAATTTATTGGCAAGAATTGAACTTTACGCCTTATGCAAAACTCAGGGGTTCCTATTACACCACATTTATAGGGTCGTTTTATTTGTATAAGCTAGTTAAAACCTTTCTTTCAACGATTATTAGAAATTAATTCGTCATTATTTTATGGCATTCGCCAGTCGAATGCAACCAAATTTAAGATTGTAAGCTTTGTATTCTGTATATAAGCAGCTGTTATTTGTTTATTCGAGAGCAATGGTGGCCCAGTGGTAACGACCGCGTCTTAAGAGTTGTAGGTCGTGAATTCGAACCCAGAGAGGTGCCTTACTTTGTGTATTTAATTTCTTCACTACTGCTCTTAGAACGGTAAAGGAAAAGGAGTGTGTGAGAAAACCGGCATGTCTAAAAACCAAAAAATCCGAAGACATAAACATGTAACATTTACTAATCCTCACTGGGCCCGCATGGTGGATTATGGCCGACTCTCTCATAAAGGGAAGAGGCCTGTGTCCCAGCAGTGGGAACATTATAGGCCGATTATGTTATCTATGAGTTTTACGAAACCCTCTCCATGATATTGCTCGGGTTTCTGACATATATTATTAAGAAAATGTTTCCAATTGAACCATCGTGAATAACAAAATAATGATTTTGGATCGAAGTCCCTTCACGTACATTATATTCTGCACACTTGGCGAAAATGTTACACTTTTATCGATATAGCTCTCAAGCTATATCGATAAAAGTGTAACATTTTGACAACACTTTTCTTTTATTTTTATTTATTTTTCGGTTAGTTACTCTCAAACGTTCCCAGCGGGTAACCCACGAAATTTCTTGACTTTCTCTATAAATATATTATGATATAGAAAGAAGTATTCCCACTTGAGCACCTATTTTTTGAGCATCAAGGTATCTACTTACCTCAATAGTAAGATACTCGTCAAGATACATTACACATGTTACAAGAACTAATCCTATTCATTATTCATGCAAAAGAAACGTAAATTTTCCATATAATTTTTTTTTGGACTTAATTCCTAATATAAATATTCATCTGTTATTATAACGTGGCTTACATGGCATGCTTAGCTTACGTTATGCTGTGACGTAAAGTCTATGTAGGATGCAAATGGCAAGCATTTTACTATTACTGTTATCCTGCATCTTCTTACAGCTGGCTCGTTCAATCCAGGGCTAAAGTGGACCACTGGTAGTTTGTTTTCTCCTGCTCGTTTCACCGTCTTCTACGAGGTCTTCTGCTACGCTTTCTGGCTGTGTCAGTGCCTCACATAGTGGTTATTTTGACCCACAGCTCATTGGGCATACGGCAGACGTAGCCAGCCCGGTCCCACTTCAGCTTAGCGGCTTTTTGAGCAACGTCATTAATCTGTATTTTGGAGCGCAGTGTGGTGTCGCGAATATGGTCTGTCAATTTGACCCCTAGAACACTTGAATGCACTCCATTGCACGTTGGAAAGCTTTGAGTTTGTACTTTTGTATGTTCGTCAAAGACCAAGTCTGGGATCCATAGGTCAAAAGTGGAAGGATGCACAATGCATGTCCGTGATTTTTTGCTTGAGGGACAAAGGCATGCTTTTTAGGGTATTTTATTTAACTACATCTAATTGTCTGGATATGTGGCCGGTTCATGGCAATAGGCTCACCCCCTGTTACATGGGAATTAAACATAACTGAGGAAATTTGGGTGAACTATCTACCTAACCCTTTGGGGAATACAGCCGAGACTGTATGTAACATCTAGCAGCGAGTTCTGCAGACGCCAGAACATCAAACTATCCGAAATGGTCAAATTTTCCAAATCAACTTTGAACCTTATTCTTTAGCGATAAAATGGAATGTCTATTAAAGGAATTTGACAGATCGTAGTAGCTTGATGTGCTGGCGTCTGTACAGTTATTTCTTTGTTGCCAGTGCCATAGTCAGCAAATTTGTGAATATTTTTTCACAAGAGTAAAAAATATTCATTGACGTTATTCAGTCATATCAAAACTAATGCAGATTTTCAACTCAGCGTAATTTTGTTAACCTGCAAACAGCTACCCAATCCACAACGTTTTTTATTTAACAAGCACGTGAGCCAGTCAACATTATTTAGTACCAAGATGTTTCACCATCCACAATACATTAAAAACTCGCTGGTTTATGGTTTGACATGTTTATGGTAACGTAAGCTAGTTATAAATAAACTCTTTCAGTAATTCTGTTTAGAATCTAATGTAATGTTAGTAAAAGTTGGTGAAGAGTAGCCATTAGGTGAGCTGTGGATACTTTCACTCGCGTTTATTGTTAAATTAAGCATCTTTCGTTATGTCAGAAGGTTAAAAGTCCTCCAGGCCGTATTTCGGCCACGGCGGCCAATCTCAACGGAGACTAGCCTTCGGCGCGGGAGATATTATAATGCACAAGTGTGCGCGCAGACACATGTGCACTCCCTCTTCCCTCACTCTCATCGTCCGATGGGACGGTAATCCGACACGACCGGGGAGAGATCAGGCGCAGGACCAACGGCTTAACGTGCTTTCCGAGGCACGGGTGTATTACACCGCCGACTTACAAACTGCGGGTTGTTAAACTCGACTTACAAACACTTTGGCCGACCCGGGAATTGAACCCAGAACCCCACGCTCAGCAGAAGGATACACAGTATTCACAGTGTCGAGCAGTGGCGGCCAAGTGGGAACGGCTGCGACTGACGAGTTGTAGGTCAAAGTAATGCGCCTGTCTGGGTTTGAATATTTATATCCAAACCCAAACTCAAACTCAAAACATTTATTTCATTTAAACCTTGTACAACCACTTTTGAATTGTCAAAATTTTAATAGTCTGACAGTTAGTCAGAAAGTTGAAGCTAGTTGCCCATTCCAAAACGTAGATTTCTATGAAGAAGAACGGGCAAGAAACTCCATGGACACTCTTTTAATTCAAGATATTACAAATCCTGTGTACATTCAGCCGGGCGCTTTAGTTTATGTAAATTATTTCATTACCACTGCTCTTAAAACGGTGAAGAAAAACATTATGAGGAAACCGGCATGTCCTAGAACAAAAAATCTGAAGACATGTGACCGTCCCTCTCACCGGGAGGAGGCCTGTGTACCAGCAGTGGATACAATAGAGGCTGATTATGTTCATCAGGTAATTTTCATGGATTTTCTTATTATTCATGAAGTGAAATTAGCATTCAACGATATCGCATGTCGGCTCTATGAAATGGGTTACTATAATGTTTGTTCACGATGAGCAATCTTTCACGACGCGTGAGTTACGAGTGCCAGTTGATGACTTCACGACTATTAGCGTGGTGTGGAGAGCAGTGGTACAGGGTGAAACTGATGGGCACGATAATTGACAACGAAAACTCAAAGATAATTTTAAAATAATTTTAATAAATTTCTGTATAAAGAGGGACTTGTGGTTAAATAATAACAGCCGCATGGGTCGATTAAACAGGTTAAGCTACGCTTGCCACGGTTGGTCTGTGGATGGGTGACCATCATTACCAAGAATACTCCGTGCCTCGGAAAGCACGTTAAGCCGTTGGTCCTGGCTGTCACTCGTAGATTTTTGACAGTTGTTACGGATCGTCAGAAGCCCGAAAGTCTGACAACCAGTTTTATCAAGGGGTATCGTATTACCCAGTAACTGGGTTGTGGAGGTCAGTATTCAGCTGCATCCGGTTAGAATGGAAATAAACCCCGATATGGTTGGGAAAATGCTAGGTAGCAAATGAGCTACTGTATAAAGAAGGAAGTTTTTTTTTTTACCTACTAATGATTCCATTTTAACTGATAGCACAGAGTCACAGACCCAGCTAAGGAAGCCCTTACCAGAAAGTTCTAAGCCAAAAAGCTAGTAAGATTTTGTGCAGAAAAAGTTCAATTGTGTAACAAACGCGTTGTGTTTGTTGTATGTGTAATACAAAACTTAACCTTTTTCTAAACGACACATCATCAGATTGCATTGTTCACCACAGCCGTAGTATCAGCCGTCGACATCACTTGCGGTCATAATCACCCTATTTTTTTTTTAGTATCGCCCTACAACGTGGTAATGCCGCCAGTCTCTTGGGTACATTAGGGTCGATCTCCAGAGGCCTTTTTTTTCGTGTCGGGCTGGATAAACCCATGTTAAAATCGAAAAACGTTTTCAAAATATTTTTTTATATACAGTTCGGTGTCTAATCTAGTTGATACAAGGCTAATATTATGAATAAGTTTATTTTAAATATTGAAAAAAAAATCTTATACCCTAAAATCCTGATCGCTCTGGGTTGACCCAACTCCCGATTGAATGAAAAAAATATTCATGAACTTTTTAATGAGAAGGTTCTTAGGAAACAACTTATTTAGATTACATAACAAATAGTTAATCTTCATGGTAATAAAATATTTTTAGGTATATTAACAATACTTTTGCCACAATTTGAATTTGAAATCGTGACCGGGCATTTTATCTCATCGCTCTGCGCTGAGGTAAAACATCGCGCTCATCCCTAGTTACGCGTTATAAACACTATATTCCCTTCCCGCGGGGCAACCCCAGGGGTGGTCTAACCGCCGAGGAGGATACCTGTGTGCCACGTTCCCGCGCTCCAACATTACGAAGGTAAGTTTATGATTGCTCTGGATTTGGTTCTCGAATTTTATGATTGCTATGGCACGTTATTTAAATTAAATAGTAAGCTTGTGAATGTGTTTGTTACGTGAATTAAGTGATCGTTATGATGTTTTTAATGAGACGTAATCACAACTTTCTGCTGCTTTTAAATTCGGCTATATTTATGATTTTGTGACTTTTTGTGATCGCTATGGCTGTGATTGCTCTGTCCAAAAAGACCAGAGCGATGATATTTTGCAATTATTGTACGTTATAAACCTATTTTAAGTAGTAGTACTGGACTGTAACAATGACAAACGATGAACTATGCATATAACCTTTAATTTATAGCCTTTCCTGGGTTTCTTTGGGTAACCTAAACCCATAAACAGATTTTGACGTATTTTACCTTGATGATATTATTATATTGGCATTTAGCTAATCACAAGTGTAACCCTTTCTTCTCTAAAATTTAATGGCAACTATTGTTGCAGATTGAAATCATGCCTCGAAATAAATTATCTATTGAAGAAAAACGTCTTAGGAAGAAATTGGCTGAGCGTCGTAGAATGGCTAAGATATCAAATACCTACCTAACCCTAAACCCTACTCCTACCCTACTTCTACACTACTCCTACCCTACTCCTAACCTACTCCTACACTACTCCTACCCTAATCCTACCAAAAAAAGTATCCTAGTGTTGTTTTTAGACTTATCCAGGCAATTTTTTAAAATTTTTCTTGCTGTAAAAACCATCCTTGAACTTCAACGAACATTTAAAAAAAGAATTGGCCAAATTGGTCCAGGCGTTGTTGAGTTATGCGCTTACTAACACATTTTGCGATTCATTTTTATATTATAAGTACACTACTCCTACCCTAATCCTACCCAAAAAAAGTATCCTAGTGTTGTTTTTAGACGTATTCAGGCATTTTTTTTAAATTTTTCTCGCCGTAAAAACCATCCTTGAACTTCAACGAACTTTTAAAAAAAAGAATTGGCCAAATTGGTTCAGGCGTTGTTGAGTTATGCGCTTACCAATACATTTTGCGATTATTTTTATATTATAGATATTCCGTATTTTTGATATGTATGACTGATAATATGCCTTGACCTTTTTCTAAAATAATACATTTCTCTTACATATGTATAATCTTGTTACACGTACACTGAATATGACTGAAAACGGCTAAATAAATAATATTTTATCAATATAATTTTTTTTTTGTTTCATTGATTTCACCATTTATGATCGCTCTGGCACCAATTATGATTGCTCTGGTCGCGAAATTTTTTGAACTTAAATATCTCCATAACTGTTTGTGGAAATTGAAGGCCAATATGAAAAATGTACTATTTGAATATCATTATTTTTAATGAGATACATAATTACCATTAAATATCAATATCTGAAAAGCACCAGAGCGATCACACGAATACGCCCGTTTTGGAGATTGACCCATTACCAGTCGACAGCGATGCGGATGAATTTTTCGACGCTATTTTTTAGTTTCTGTATAGTTTTAGTTAAGTTAGAATTTAATTTTGTTATTTTTTCCATTAGAAACATGTGTATTTTATATTCAAATTTTTGGTTCTAGAACATGCCGGTTTCCTCACAATGTTTTCTTTCACCATTTTGAGAGCAGTGGTGATGAAATAATTTACACAAAGTAAAACGCCTGTGTGGATTCAAACCTACAACCTACAACTCGAGATAAAGCAATTTTTAAGAGCTTCTTAATACTTCTATTAATGAACAATAGTCCTTTTAAGAGTTCTTCAACACTTGCCCCATAAAAACACTGACACCTGTTCTTTCTAGGCAATCAAAACACTGTCTCCGAACTTGACACCTTCTACCGAGGCTTCTAAAACACTGTTTACATAACTTTTCAAACAATTAAATAAGTAAACATCGGCAGTTACCGACATACAATATGGAAACAAATAATAGTACAACTATTACCAAAATAAACATAAACGAGAGAGAGAGTAAACCATTGAAATTCGTTCTGCAGTTTTCTTGTATTGATAATGACGGTAATAGTCTAACGAGTTTACCGTGTTGACTGTTGAATGACGTAAGGTCGTAAGTTCAAAGCTGTTGAGATATCGTGGTAAACATTTACGCGAAATGCAAAATAAACTTTGATTTATGAGCGTTTACGACGTACAGCATTTCATACAAAATTTCAAGCCCTTGTTTTTCGAAGTGAATGAACCGATTTTAATGAAACTTCATACGCATAAGCGGGATACTATGATCTATAAAGTTAGTAAAGAACGAGAGAAGAAAGTATTAAAAAAAAATAACAGGAAATCTCTGTTTCTACGTAAAAATTAAAATCGGTCTAATTTGGTTGTAACACTATTTTTCGAAAATGTTCGTAACTAACTTTTTACACCTTCATAGGTGTTGGTCGAGGCTTTTGGCTATAATCTATCAGCTGTAAAGACTAGCACGATGATTATTATTATTTTTATGGCAGAACACTGATGCTGTACCTTCTAAGTGTTTTTAATAGATTTATGAGCATTTCGCGAATACCGGTGTTGATGCGCACAAAACTTTAGAAAAGGCCTAGTATAAGCTATTACTCAGTGCTTCACGGTAATTATCAGGTACTGCCATTACCAACATAAATATTGTAAGTAAAACAATGGTGTCCGCAGTTTGATGCCATAGGTACCTACAAAAAGCAGATAGGAGGACGCTGCCTCTCTTCTTGACAACATCATCATCACCAATTCGGCTGAAAGACGTCCACTGCTAGACATAGGCCTCCCCAAGCGTCGACTTCGTGCAATTTCTTCGGCAATGATTGAATAAATATAAATATAAAAATATAAAAATCATACTAGCACTTTTCTTACTAGTTCTTAGTAGTTAAACTAGGAATGAGTATGAACGAAGCCCAAGCGTCACCACATCGACCGGTTCTGTGCTTTTCACATTCAGCGGATTCACTTGACAACATGCATCCAACCCTGCTATGGTGTCATATTCATATTCTTTATTGTGGATCATAGGTATGTAAACAATACATACAATGTTCTTATACGTTAAAATAGGATCAATTATGTCCCGCCGCTTAGGCATATAATAACAATCATATTATAGTAATTAAGATTAACAACTTAACTGTCCATAAAGTAGACACAATAGTTAAACAATCAACATGAGACATATATGATTCATGGGACAGGGAAACTGTTAAAGATATCAAAAAAGATACTAGTAGATATACAAATAGTGTCTTTAAAGTAACTATACGCATCATGGATGAGGGAAAGTATATTTTGCAAGTGAGCTGCTAACTGTCCCATTGGTGTCGTGGTTGCAAGCGCGACTGCTGATCATGGGATCCTGGGTTCGATTCCCAGGTCAAAGAGTTATTGAGTTTTTCCATTAAGTATTTTATTTCACAGTAACATCCCGGAGTTTCGAAGTTGGCGGTGTAATACCCCCGTGCCTTAGAAAGCACGTTAAGCCGTTGGTCCTGCTCCTGATCTCTCTCCGGTCGTGTCGGATTGCCGTCCCATTAGACTATGAGAGTGAGTGCACCTGTGTCTTCCGAGGCACGGAAGGGTCTCGGTAAAGATGGTCACCCATCCACGGAAGAACCGCGGCAAACGTACCTTGACCTGATTGATCGACCCGTTTGGGCTTTTATTACTTAACCACGAGCCCTTCGTTGAATATATACAAGTATTTTATGCCTCGGTATAAACCCCGAGTGAGGTGTTAAAGTACTGACATCTTTATTTTGAGATTCTGGCCATTGAAGATAACAAGCATGACGACATACCATTCAGAAGTTGACTTCGCTAAGTAGATATTAAAATAATGGTAAACATCATCTTCAAATCAGTCACGCAGTTTTTAAGTGTTTTTTCTTTCACCTTTCTGTAGGTTATTGTTGATGTGTTTTTAGTGAAGTATGCGTATCTGGTGTCTTTAAGATGTAAGATTATGAGCATCATGTAATGTTGAGCAAATTGACTATCAACTTAAATTGTCAGTATACATTCAAATCACAACTGACATTCTTTGACAGTCGTATGAAATGGCTGTAAACGTCAAAATGTGCTTAGTCATTAATATCCTCGAGAGCAGCGGCGGCCCAGTGGTAACGGCCGCGACTTATGCGTCGTAGGTCGGTCGTAGGTTCGAATGTAGACCGGCGCTTTACTTTGTGTAACTTGGGTGCAGGAGAATTAACAAAGGTATTCATTTTCACACTCGGAATAAACATTTTTTTCTTTGCTTCGTCAAGACGAAGACGGTAGAAGTAAAATTGCTACAAACGTAAGGGAAAACTCAAACTCAAACCATTTATTACTTATACGGGCAAGAAACTCCAAAATCTCCGAAAGCCCTGCGTAGCAATCTTACTTCAACCCCATTCTAATTCAATGCTAAATAACTAATTTCATTTCATTCACTTTCATTCCTACACCATAATTACACATTAAGCTGAAACATTACTCATACAAAGTGTGGCTTAATGAAGTTCCACACAATAAACTTTATGTATGGCTCCTAAGTGCATGATAATAAGAAGTACATGGTTCACCCACTTTCATGGGAATTATGAGGTACAGGTACAGGTGATAGTGTATTTATAAATTTTTTTGACTTTGACATTTCTCGGGATCCTAGGGTCCCGGACCTTTGTAAGGTGTACCAAGGGCCGAAGCCAACTCGTAGAGGCCCATTAGACACTTTTACTGAAATGAGGCACCAACCGATAATAATTAATTATCCTTGTAAGCACTATGCAAGTGCACCCAAGGACAACCCCCGGTTAGTGCAGGACTATTGGAGAATATGGAAACAAAACATTTACAGTAGGTACCCGGCGATAAATATTGCACATCGACCTTTACCTTTTTTTGTATTCTATACAAAGAATAAAAATAATTATCAAAAGAAGCAAATCATAATTGTTTTAACAGCTCCTAATAGATACCGGACTGTTTGTATTTCGTGCGACAGAGATAACACTCTACGAAGCCGAAATTAGCCGATTGTCTCTTTCCAAAGGTCGATGTGCAATATTTATCGCCGGGTACTGTAGCTATGGGTTTCGGTGGCTATACTGGACAGCTTATCAGTCGATCATCGAGTCATCACGTGAAATACCTATGTAGAACAAAACCTTCAGCAAAACTAGCAAGCAATTCCAGATGAAAACAAACCGATTTTGATTCTGGTTTTGTGTCAATTTGTTACTTCTTTGATAAGAGCATCGATGTATAAATGAAGTAACTGCTGTTTTATTTTCCGCTAGATTTTACGATTTCATTTCATTGCGGGTTTGATTTTGCCAACGGTTTTCTGAAAGCATCTCAACACCCAAGAAAAACGTTTTTCACGTGCAATCCTTTATGCTTTCAGGGGTCATGATTATTTTCCATATCTACTGTTTAGATAGAAGGAATTGTAAATAATATAGAATTTCTTTCAACAAAAATACTAAGCATATTTCGTGATTAAGTTATCCGGCAGATATACATATATCACAATCTCTTTTCTATTTAAATTTGTGGATACGGCTTAATTTTATACCGTGGAAAAATATTATACAACCTTGAGCCAGCACCACCAGCGCCTGTACTCCACTATTACTAACGCGTACAACTATGCGTACAGCTATGTACCTATATAAGATCCAACACGTGTTAAGCACCACTCTCAAATTACACGCACTTTATGTACGAGTAATGAGAATTCATGTGAGCATAGGATATTATAGTTAGAGATGATAGCAATGGTTGAGAGAATTAATGAAAGGTGAACAGAAGGAGTTTGAGGCACTATTTAAACCTACATAGGATATGTCCGATTTTTGATGAAAACATTATTTTGAAAGGTAATAAAACCCTTTGACTGCCTTAATGGTCAATTGGACATTGAGGTCTTTGATTCGATCCCCATGCTAAGCAAATGTTGTTGGGTTTTGCAATTACTATACTGATACAAAGTTAGATACTAACACAGACACAATCACTTATCCACATTTTTACCCAATCTCATAATTTGATCGTATTTATGTTAATTTGACTAATGAGTAGGTAGGTAGAACACATATTTTAAAATCAATTTCATTTCATGATGAACTGAAATATAATTGATTACAGAGTAGTTCCCAATTCGCTAGTATTTGGCATCGCAGTTTTAGAGAAAATAAAACTTTTTCTCTGTGGATTGGCAACCCTGATTTGACACTTCTTTTTCGCGCGTTTGCCGGCATCGCATGCAAAAATGGTTTCTGAAGAAAAATTACTTCGAAAAATACGGAAATACAATAAAAAGTTGGAGCATCGACGTCGAAAGAAAAGACGGAGTCAAGATAGTAAGCGCGGGCGCAGCCTCAGTTCAAATCGGCGGCAAAGTGTCGACCGTGACCGGAGCCCTTTGCGCGCCATTACCCCGGATAACGAAGGTAAGCTTTTGTTTTAGGTGCAAACGTGGCTGTCTACAACGGTCTAGTATAATATACCGTGTTAGTACGAGATACTTAAACACGAAGATCAACTTTGATACGAGATATCAACTTTGATGTAAAACAGATTTCTGTTACCGGCACGTGATGCCGATTTTGTCAAACCAGCATGTGCTTACAGTACGAGATACTGTTTAGTGCAATTAAAATGCTGTTGAGAAACCTTAAGGGTTTTTTTTTTTTTCCTCATATTTCAGAAGAAGTCATCGAACAGAGTGAAAATTATCCTCAAACATCGGGCCCTGAAGAACAATCTGGCACTCATATTGTCCAAATCCCAGAGGTTGAATCCTTAGCGTCACCGGAGGCGTCGGATAGCCATCTTATTGACGAGCAAAATACCGAACTTGTGCAGGCCCTGGGACAAGAATATGACCACATAAAAAAATATGAAGGAACAATTAACAATGACATTTGCAAACGGTGGAATTACCTATTATCACATGGTCTGTCTAAGACTGAAAAAGATGACATTACAAAGTGTCACAGTCTACCTGAAAACTGCCAACTCCTAGATGCCCCAATCTTGAATGAAGAAGTAAGGGCAGTGATCTCTGAAACGGGAATAACTAGAGACAAGTGTATTGCCTACCAGCAAAGACAGATGGGCACAGCACTCACAATAATAGGCAAAGTCATGTCTCATATAATAAACAACCCACCAGATAAAATAAGTATGCTAAAATCACTTGGTGAAGCATCAAAGTTGGTGTGTGACCTCCATCATCAACAAACTAAAACTAGAAGGTCACTAGTGGCTCCCCAACTGGACAAGCATTTCTTAGAAATGACTCAAAATACTACCCGAAATGAGTTTTTATATGGAGACAATTTATCAGAAAGGATTAAGGTAAATAAGATAATACAACAGAGTTCAAACTCTATTAAGAAGACTGCACCAAAGCCAGCAATTGCTGCCAAGAACATTAATAACAAATATGTGGGAAACAGGAATGGTCCACCACGACAGTTGAATCAGCGTCAACCAACCAAGGGGATGGCACGAGGTGGACCACGGACTCGACCACAGCCATCACACCACAGGACATCCTTCAACCCACAGCGTTCCGAGAGAACCCGGGGTGCCCACTACAACAGCAGGAAATAAACAAGGTACATGCTGGCAATTTAAAAAACTACTTTTCTTGTTGGATGTCATTAACAAATGACCCCATTATATTGCAGTGGATTAAAGGATATCACATTCCTTTCATGTCTCAACCTTACCAAAGTATAGTCCCTAAAAATAATTTACCTGATTGTGAAATTCCACATATGCGGGAAGCTATTGTTAACCTTTTACAATTAGGAGCCATAACACCATGTTGTCATTCAAAGGGAGAATTCATCTCAAAGATTTTTCTTGTTCCAAAACCTAATGGCAAGCAAAGATTTATTTTAAATCTAAAACCTTTGAACAAGTATATAAAAGTTAGTCACTTTAAAATGGAGGATATTCGCACTGCAGTAAGGTTAATTGATAATCATTATTATATGTGTTGCATAGACCTTAAGGAATCATATTTATTAGTACCTATAGCATCTGAACACAGAAAGTACCTCCGTTTTGAATTTGATGGAACTTTATATGAATTTACAGCATTACCATATGGGTTATGTACTGCACCTAGTGTATTTACCAAATTGTTAAAGCCTGTGGTTGGTTATTTAAGAAATTTAGGCTTCCTATCCACAATCTATATTGATGATCTTTTATGTATTGGCCAAACATATAATGAGTGTTTAAAAAACATGGAAACAACTATTAGTATGTTAAAGTGCTTAGGCTTCATTATTAATTCTGAAAAAAGTAACCTAGTGCCTAGTAAATATTGCAAATTTCTGGGATTCATGATTAACTCCACATCAATGTGCCTTGAGCTACCTTTAGAAAAAAGAAATACAATTAAGAGTATGATTGATAAATTTCTAAAATTAAAAAAATGTAAGATAAGAGAATTTGCTAGATTGTTAGGCACTTTAGTAGCAGCATGTCCAGCTATACCATATGGCATAGTACATACAAAACAAATGGAACATGTTAGGTATTCAGCATTATTGAAATCAAATGACAATTATGATGTATCCATGACATTACCTATGGTATTACAGTCAGACCTTCAATGGTGGAGGGATAACATAATGCATAACAGCAAAACTTATAAGTCAAAACAATTTGATTTACAAGTGTATACAGATGCTTCCCTAACAGGTTGGGGTGCTCATTGCAATGGTGAGAGTATTGGAGGCCTGTGGTCAGAATCAGAACAAAAATATCACATAAACCAGTTAGAACTAATAGCAGCATTTTTTGGTTTAAAATGCTTTGCAAATTTAAAAAATAATTGTGATATTCTTGTTCGGATTGACAACACTACTGCCATTGCTTGCATTAACAAGATGGGTAGTGTTCAATTTCCACACCTAAATGATGTTAGCAGAAGGATATGGGATTGGTGTGAAGCTAGGTGTATTAATGTCCAGGCATCTTACATAAAATCTAAAGATAACTTGGCAGATGAGGAATCAAGAAATACTAACATTGATACAGAGTGGGGATTATCAATAGATGCTTTCAATAGAATTGAAAAAGAGTTTGGCAAGCCAAGTATTGATTTATTTGCTACCAGAGTTAATGCAAAATGTGAAACATACGTGTCATGGCATAGAGACCCATATGCATTTGAAATAGATGCCTTCACATTTGACTGGAGCTCTTATTTTTTTTACGCATTCCCACCATTTGCACTAATTACAAAATGTCTGCAAAAAATTAAAAACGATGGGGCCAAGGGAATCTTAGTATACCCACTGTGGACTTGTCAGCCATGGTATCCTTTGGCAAAAATGTTGATGGTTACAAAACCAATCATATTCAACCCTAATAATAACTTATTACAATCTCCTTTCAGTACCAAACACCCATTAAGCAACCAGCTTACCCTGGCAGCGAGCATCTTTTGCGGGAAGCATTCAGACGTAGAGGTTTGCCAGAGGATTCACTAAATATTATGTTATCATCCATTTCACCAGGTACGCTAAAGCAATATAGTACTACTTATAAGAGTTGGTGGTTATTCTGCCAAAACCACAGTGTGGACATCTATACAGCGTCAATACCAGATGTAATACAATACCTCACTGAAATACATAAAACAAATGTTGGCTACAGCTCGTTAAATACAGCTAGATCTGCACTTTCCCTTCTGTTAAATGAAAGAATTGGCATGGATGATCACATCAAGCGTTTCTTCAAGGGTCTATTCAGAATTAAACCCTCTTTACGCAGGTATGTTAATACTTGGGATCCTTCAATAGTGCTAAGGTTACTGTTTAATTGGGGTGATAATGTGAATTTAAATTTGGAAAAATTAAGTAAAAAGCTTGTCACCTTATTAGCTCTTGCTACTGCTCAAAGGGTGCAGACTCTATCGGTAATTAAAATACAAGATATATCCATGTCACAAGACATAATACATATCAACATTACTGATCTTATAAAAACATCTCTGTCATCAAAAACTGAAACATTAATTAAACTACCATTTTTCGACCAGAACCCCATTGTTTGCCCAGCTAGAGCTATAAAAACATATATCGAGCAAACATCAACTCTTAGGAATGATGAACAATATTTGCTATTAACTAGTAGGAAACCTTATAAAAGAGCATCCAAACAAACAATTAGTAGATGGATTAAATCAGTTATGAAGGAAAGTGGCATTGATACCAAAATATTTACTGCACACAGCACACGTCATGCAGCCACATCTTCTGCTAAACAGGTAGGGGTATCATTAGATGTGATTAGAAAAACTGCTGGCTGGTCAGATAGCTCTCTTACATTTGCCAGGTTTTATGATGTACCAGTGAATGTTAATGTCCCACATGACAGCTTTATTAATGCTGTCTTTAATGCTAGCATGAGGATGTAATTATTATTTCTTTACCTTTAAAAAAAAAAAAAAAAAAAAAAAAAAAAAAAAAAAAAAAAACATTAATTAATGTTCAATGAATATATTTGTACACTTTCATTGGTGTTACAGTTTAGTTTTATGGCTAAAAGACAGTTGATCTCGATGAAACATGTTTCAATATAGCATTTATTGTTACTAATTGTATCTGATTTAAGAGACAAGACTGATAGTAATAGTACTGATGTTATGTTATTGTTGCTGCTAGTATTTTCATGGCAATCTTATTGTCATGAAAATACTAGTAGCCAATTGTCATTTTGTTTGTCTTTAATGATGCCCTGTTTATGTAAATCACAAAATATAATTTTGTCTTATTCTTACATGTTGAATATCTTAAGATTACATACCTAAGTATATATTTACTAGCATACTATAGTTTGATTATATTGGTCTCAAATAAATTTGATTCATATAGGGCTGTTTTTGATATGTATCTCTTCAAAATAGTGGCCCATGCCGACTTTTACTCTAAACAGCTACTCTGTAATCAATTATATTTCAGTTCATCATGAAATGAAATTGATTAATCAGACGAACTTACCTTAAGTGAAGTCCGATTACAATTTCATGAAGGATGAACTGAAATATAATTACCCACCCAGCCCATCCTTTTTAGGATCAGGCCCTTGTCGAATGGGCCAACATAGCAACGCTATCTCTAAAGAGTGTCAAATCAGGGTTGCCAATCCACAGAGAAAAAGTTTTATTTTCTCTAAAACTGCGATGCCAAATACTAGCGAATTGGGAACTACTCTGTAATCAATTATATTTCAGTTCATCCTTCATGAAATTGTAATCGGACTTCACTTAAGGTAAGTTCGTCTGATTAATCAATTAAAATTAATAATTCAATTGATAGAAACTGAAAAGACATATTATCCGGTAAAGCTGAGGTCTTAATTTTTTTCATGCTGAATTTTTTTCTCCACAAAGATTCTGTTATGAAGTACGATTCCATTAATAAGTGTTACCATTTTACAAATTTAATATCAGAGGAATTGCTAATGAGCTGCTCGGAATTCAGGAAATGATTCGTTTTCAGATAATTTTTTCGGCCCACAGTACTGTTAGGAAAATATAAACATTCGAACAGTGCTCGTGGTGACAAAAACAATATCGCATCGTAAGGGAAACCTTCACGCTAGAGGTAGTAAGTTCAACGATTGATGAATAGGTGGCGCTGTTTTACATTTACATTAGCACGTTCATAAATAAAACTGTTTTTTTTATGAATGAACGGAAACAAGTTGGAGAGAAATAGTAGCCTAAAAATGTTACACATTTCCAAACCAGTAATTATGTAAAGAATGTATTTCTGCTACATAGGTATGGTGTATTACCGAGCTAAAATATTGACACTCTTAACATATGAAACATATAGGTAATCCGCGGTTTGGACAAAGTGTTAGGTATTGGGTACCTATTTGCTATCCCAACTTCCTTTGTGCTCGGTTAGTAGTAGGTACCTAATAAGCTTGTCACCTGGAATATGGAACTATGTATAGGTAGGTAAGGTCAGCATCAAAAGTTGATTAACACTTCAGTTTTTGTAACCTCAGTTATTGAGCAAAATATTTATTCAAAATTGCAGCAGAAGTACGATGCAATTTTCAACAAATATTTTGCTCAATAACTGAGATTAAAAAAAACGGAAGTGTTAATATTTTGCTCAATAACTAAGATTAAAAAAACTGAAGTGTTAATCGACTTTTGATGCTGACCGTACACTTCCGCTTATGCTCTCAGGGAAAAAAGGCGTAAAGCTTCTGAATATGATCGGAAAAGTCGAAGTCAAATAATTTATTTCAAACTAACTTCCACCCGCGGCTTTGCCCGCGAGATATATCGATTAAAACTATCCTATGTCCTTCCTCGGGATGCAATCTATCTCTCTGCCAAATTTTATCGAAATCCGTTCAGTGGTTTAGGCGTGAAAGGGTAACATACACACAGACAGACAGAGTTACTTTCGAATTTATAATATTAGTATGCATAGGCATAAAAGGCACTTTAGAACGTCAAAAATTACAATAAAATAGAATTGATCCTAGTCGCCCATTCCAAAAAGTAGTTTTCGTATGGAGAAGAATGGGCAAGAAACTGCACCGTTACTCTTTTAAAATAGTTAATACTTGAGACCTAAGTCGACTTTAAATCCACAGTGAATACTTACACTTCTGCTCACCCCAAAAAGCGAAACCGTCATAAAGACAGATTACGACAAAACATTCGTGTTCGCGTGCATACTATTATGTAATTTATTCGATAATTACTTCGATAGGTTGTTGCTACCAATTACTGAAGATAAATCAATTCGAGAAATGTTGGTTTTCTAATGATTTTGCGGATTAACATGGATATATTGACTTCGGGTTAATTTATTGTCTTTCATCGTTGTGTTAACGAGATGTGTTTTTCTTCGTAGAAATATTTATTTGCATGTTAACGATCACTGCGACTTAGACTTGGCAATGTATTGTCAAAATGGTTTCCTTAATCATAACGCTCGGTCACCCACGAAGAGTTCCGTACCACAAGGCATTGTCTACATATTACGGTTCATGTGAACCGCCTGCTGACAGACGGACGGACGGACACGGAACGGGGGTTCTGTTGGCACCTTTTGGGTACGAACCCAATTACAAAGCCTCCAGTGTCCGTCCTTAAAAGAAACAGTGGCGCGAGTTCAATGGTTTTTCCCATCTCAAAAATGCCACCTCGCCTAAAGAAATTTCCACTTCAAAAATTTCCATAATAAGGGGGCTGTCTGAGTGTCTGCACAACTTGCATCGGGCCATCATAATCATGATCAGTCGTGGAAGTTTTTTTTAATATTCTATCAAAAAAATCAACATTTATGTTCGTATAACTCATCAAAATGTAGGCATTTTGATGAGTTATACGAACATAAATGTAACCCGTTGATTTTTTTTTTCACGATTTCAGATTTGGTTCCATAGTAAAAGTTGTTCATAATGATAAGTACAATGACCTCTTAAGAGGTAGTTGGTGTTTTTCGAAAAACCCTGTATACACGGTGTTTGGTAGAAGGACCAACTAAATTTTTTGAGGGATTGAGGATGTCATTTTATTTTTAAAATAAAATTTTTCAGACCATAGCACAATTTTACGACTTTCAAAGCACCCAATGCTTTTTCTAGAACCAATTTTACATAAATGTACATTGCAGATAACACCAAAATTTATTGTGCTCTATTACAACCACAAACAAAAAACGTGTGATGATATTACGGGCGATTAAAAAGAAAAATTTATTATTATCTCATTTACCTACCGTAACACTTAAGACAGGTGATTTGGATGAAAGCGGTCTCCTTTGTTTCATCGAAAAGAAATTGCCAAATTATCACTTCCCAAACAATTTTCCGCATAATTTCATTTGTTAAATTATTATTTAGCAACTAAACTTTTCATAAAAAATTATAACGCAAACCTGTTTGATTGACTTAAACAAGTCCGTTATCATTTGCGGTGATTTTAATATCAATTTATAAGAAAACTCAGGTTCTTGTAGTAAAATTTTAAGTGTGTTTCAGTCCTACAATCTTCCAAACCCATTTTTGGAGCCTACAAGAATAACCCCTACTAGTGCCACATACCTAGATAATATTTACACCGATATTATACCAAGCCACAAGAAATTATAAATTTACTAGATTCTGATCATTGCGGTCAAAGGATTACTATTCAAAACCAAAACAAAAAAGTGGCTAAAAAGGATATCACTGTTAACACCAAAACTGCAAGTCGCTTGGAGGCTTTTAAAGTTAATCTCATTAATAAATTACCAGTTTTGTCTATTCATGTTGATCCTAATCATCTATATGATATTTTTTTTTAATGTATACTGTAAACAATTTGATTCCACCTATATTCCCAAGATTATCTCGGTTAATAGTAATGCATCGTTCAGTGATTGGGTTACCATTGGTAATCATAAAAGTAGAATACGGCTTTATGAACTGTACAATGAAAGGACTTATATTAACATTGATGAATTTAATTTGAGAAATTATTTAAAGTAGTTTGTTATATGGCCAAGTCACGGTATTTGGGTTCTAAGATTAAAAACAGCAGTAATGTAATTAAAACGACTTGGAATATAATAGTGAATCTGGAAGGTCGAGTTACCGAAATACCTACTGACTACAGCCTGTTTATTAAGGACAACATAATAAAATCAGACTCACAAGTCGCCGAGGCATTTGAAAATTGCTTTTCAGATACTCCCGTTTCAACTACTAAATCACTAAACTCCTGTTGCTAAGTCTTTGCTTAAGGAAAATGTTAATGGTTGCGATTCAAAATTTCATTTTGAAGATATTACCTGTATAGATATAATTACAGTACCCGGCGATAAATATTGCACATCGACCTTTGGAAAGAGACAATCGGCTAATTTCGACTTCGTAGAGCGTTATCTCTGTCGCATGAAATACAAACAGTCCGGTATCTATTAGGAGCTGTTAAAACAATTATGATTTGCTTCTTTGCTTTGATAATTATTTTTATTCTTTGTATAAAATGGTTTTGTGTAAAAAGGTCGATGTGCAATATTTATCGCCGGGTACTGTAAAACCTTTCACACTTTAAATGTAAAAAATACTGCAGATCTGTGGGGTAATTCTGTAGAAATAGCCAAGTCTATTATTGACATTGTAGCACCTACTCTAGCTTTTATCTTTAATAGTTGTATTGACAATGGAGCCTAGCCTTATGAGAAATAATAAAATAATACCTTTGTTTAAATCAGGTAGTACAGACGCAGGGCACATCAACCTACTACAATCTGTCAAATTTCTTTAATTATTTTCAACTTTATCGCTAAAGTTGATTGGGAAAATATGGCAGTTTCGGGTAGCTTGATGTAATAGCGTCTGTACATTAGACCCCACAAATTATAGACGTATTTGTGTACTACCTAACTTTAGTAAAATTTTTGAAAAATTAATTTTAGACCAAATGCAAAGATTCTTTAATAAACATAAATTATTACATAGCAAAACAGTTCGGTTTCATAAGGGGTCGATCAACTACTGATCCGGTGTTGAACTTTTATGACATGTTTATAATGCATGGGAAGATAAATGCGGTGCAATTTTTGTTTTTTTTTCCAGACGAGAAATCATCAAATGACCCCTCCCGCTCTGGGTGATGCGGAAGGGAGTGTCGGACTCTTACTGACTAAAACCCACCCGTGTTCCTTTCCTTAGCCCTTTATGTTCCGGGCCAGCGGTAACCATTTCGGACAATCCCGCTGACCCGGCAGGCTTCGGCCCTAACCCTTCAATAGCCTAGCCCTTCAATTTGATGCTGACATCTCTTTGAGGCGCGCGTGGAACACGTACGCACCGTCCGGCACGGGCCTGGTTCTGATCGGACGGTGAGCTACCCATTACTCTCCGCCCATAGCCTACGGCGACCGGGAGTCATCGCGCGACTCCCGACGCCCGAAGCGTCTCCCGCGCCGACTAGGACGGGAGGCTCTCTCCCTCGGCCATCCCGCCACCTCCTTCGCTAGCATGACTTCTTCGCAGAAGGATGCGACTGCCTCCCACTCCCTGCGAATGCGATGCCTTCGGCATCTTTTGTGATTTGTACAAAGCATTCGATTGCGTTCTTCACGAAACGTTAATCTGGAAACTCCGCCTCTACGGGATCCGGAACACTGCTCTGGATCTTCTTACTTACTTGAGTAAAAAGATTCAGAGCGTTGACGTTAATGGAAAAAGATCACCCGGATCTATAGTAACAATGGGAGTCCCACAAGGCTCAATTATTGGTCTTTTCTTGTTTCTTAATTATATTAATGACTTGCCGTACCTCATAAAGAATAATCATGATATAGTGTTTTTTGCAGACGACACTTCACTTTTGTTTAAACTTAAACGTCAGCAGCTGGTTACTGACGATGTAAATAGCGCGATCTCAAAAGTAGTCCACTGGTTCAATGTTAATAATTTGCTTCTAAACGAGAAAAAAACCAAATGCGTTAAGCTAACGCTACCCCGCGGAAACTAATGTGTTGATAAAAGCGCGCAATTTGGATGCTAAACTTCAGTGGGGTCCACATATAGACAAATTGTCAAAAAAGCTAAGTTCCGTATCATACGCTCTTAGAATGTTTTTTATTAATTTAACTGGTATAGAGACTGCCCGATTATTGTTCTATCAAAAGTGTTTGTGCAAACTACTACTTAAGAGTACCTGGTTGTCAGACTTTCGGGGTTCTGACTACCCGTAACGACTGTCAAAGATCTACGAATGCCAGCTGGGACCAACGGCTTAACGTGCATTCCGAGACACGGAGGGGTCTCGGTATGTAAAGATGATCACCCATCCACAGACCAACCGCGGCAAGCGTAGCTGAACCTGATCGATCGGCCTGTACGGCTGTTTTAATTTATCCACGGACCCCTCCATTTCTCTTTTCCTCCATTCGTTCTTCTTCATTTGATGGTCTATCATAGTATAAAAGGATAATCAGCCTTTATTGTCCCATTGCCACAGGAGATCTATGTCCCAATGGACACAGGAGATCTATCATACATTGGCAAATTGTATTAACTCTTCCACAAAAGCCAAGCAGCCGCACAGGCCGGCGGCTATTATTATTTAGCCACGAGCCCCTCTTTTAAAAAGCATCTTATACCAGCCTATAACTTTGAAAACGAAAATATCACTGACTAAAACAACATTTATTATTTTAACTGTAACTCGAATTCATAGGGAAAGTGCTCCGCAGCAGTAAATGTGTCGAGAAATCGACAGGATATGGAAGATTGTTCAAATTCTACACAGATGCAGTAAACATTTGTAGGTTGTGCTTGAACTGAGTTGATCGCATCGTAATTGAGATCGAATTAAATTGCCTCCCATTCATGTTGTAGACCTAGTGAGGATATATTGGATGTCATAAAATACTACGAAGTTAACTTATACACGATAGTACAGGAAAAAAATACCAGTGGCTACACTGTAGCCATGAATTCAGCATAAGTATGAGTTTAGACAAAAAAATTTCGTCGCTTACTAAAAAAAAAAATCAATTTTTTCATAGAAAAGCGCAATGAAACGCGATCGAAATGTATGGAACAAACATTTATTTTATTAATAACCCACCAAAAATTTCTACCCTCTAGGTTTAGAATCATAATAAATGCTGAATTCGTGATTACAATATTTGCGCAATGGTTAATTAAATTTATATCTGTATAAAATCACGCCTATTTCTCCAAAGGGTTATTCAAAGTATGGTATTAATAAATGAAGTCCTATTGAAGTGCTTACCACTGAAGAGATGGTACACCGTGAAGATAAAACACAAAATACTAGTGTGCGTCTATTTTCCCTAAAAGCATAATTAAATTTAATAATTTATTCAAACTAAGCCGTTTAGTTAACCAGTTCTAAAGGAACTGCATGGTGATAGACGTTGATAGCCAGTAGTATTTAATACTAGGTACTCTTACAGGTATTGTTGACAGATTACGACTCAGATCAAATTGTGAACGTACTTAAATAACGAGAATAGGGATGTTGCCTGGGTAAAAATAAATCGATTCGATTTAGTCCCTCAGTAAGATTATTAAAAAATATTGAACACGTATTTTTTGTTTTATCAATTAGATAAAAAATTACAAAGATATATCACATCAAAGTTCAGGAGTGGGGGGCTTTGACGTAATAACGTGCTAAAATTTGTAGCACGGCGTGACGTCATACGAAATTTCCAAGCGCTGTATCTTCGTAATTTTTTGTTTGCCAGACAAAAGAAAAAATACGTATACAATAGTTTTTAGTAATCTAACTGATGGACTAAATATATTTTCTTAGTCAACTACCCTATTGCCCCTTTGTTATCTTGTAAACTACTAAAGTTAAGCAAAGGTATCTAAATTGTCAAACTGTCCAAGTTTCTCATTTTCCCGCCCCATCCAGAATTATCTCCACCAGTTTTGTCTAGAGCATTAATGTTCAAATTGACATTATCGTTAAAAATCAGCCTATTAATAGACTGAACAAAAACTGACTCGTGATCCATATATGCTCCAATGAGTTTGCCAACACTAGCTAGACTGTTAGATATATTGAATCCAGTAATTCGGTTAAATACCCAGAAAAGTAGGATTTTCCCATAAATCCTAATCCTTGACAGTGACCTTGACTTTGACAATTGGCTTCGTCAGCATGAGAGCGATGACTGGTCACCCACACACACGAGGCGAAACCCATACAAGCGTGCTCCCGACGTGCACATGCACGCCTCAGTGCACGGCCATACGATGCAACGATTGCACGCTCTAAAAGATTTATAGATAAATGTAGTTCCCGGTGAAAATAGATAAATGCCAGTGCACATTTACACAGTGCACATTTCAATAGACGCAACCGCATCAGCCGGACATCGGTCCACATTGAGGGGACGCCCGCGGTTTTCCAACAAGATGCAGTGCCGCGGTATTGTCCTTTTGTGTTTTTGTGTGCTCTCGGCTTCGGCTGACACCTTTGGAGCCAGCCTGAGGCTGTTGGGCAAGGTGTACGACAACTGTGAGAAGTCCCAGGAGATAGTTAAGTGTTTGAAGATCCAGGCAACGAAGTTAGCGGATAGGGCGGCGCGCATGGACACGCTGCCCATCCTCGATGGAATCGCGTTAGTGAAGCGGGCTGAAGCCGGTAGAGCATCCCCGAACGCTCTCCCCGATGATGAAGACCTCGAATTACTACCATCGGACAAAATCGACAAATACTTGCAGCTTGCAACTACAAAGTTGATGCAGACACATCGAGTCTTCATATCTCCTATGGATGTCGGCGAAGATGTTGGACGGTCACTAAACGAAGCTAGGAGTAAACTCAAGAAGATGATGGGCCCTATAATTGCCGGTGTAGCAATCAAAGGTGGGTTCCTGATGATGGCGTTCCAGGCGATAGCGCTGATTGCTGGAAAGGCTCTACTTATCGGTAAGATAGCTCTCCTCTTGTCGGCGATCATCGGATTGAAGAAGTTGGTATCTGGTGGGGAGTCTCATGAGAAGACTACGTATGAGATTGTGAAGCATCCTCAGGTGTCCCAGAGTCATACGTACTCGTCAGCTCACTACGGCAGCGACTTCGACACCACAGGACCTGGAGGTCACTACAGGAGGAGCGTGGAAGACGAAGCCGCTGCACAGGACAGGGCCTACAAAGCCTATGCCAAGAAGCAGTAGGTTTTAGAAAATATAACAGGCTTACGACTCCATATTTTACAAAATTCACAACGACACGGCATTTTTTATTTGCACTATATTAGCCCAAACATCGTTTTGGACCTATTGCAAAGGAATAATGTATAACCAAAAAAATATTATTTATTATGCTTATTCAAACGACACTAGGTAGTTAAATTAATTAGTAATTTATTATTTATTCGTTAATTTAGTCCCATGTTTATTATAATTTATTCAATGCATAATAATGATGATATAAAATATATAACTTATTATGTAAATAAGATTGCGTACGCGATTTTTGCATGTGTGTATGTATGTTCAGTACATTAGTTAGATAGGGCTGTTTAATCGGACGCACCAAATAATAAATAATAATGCTAATAAGTGTATAATTATACAAATAATAAATTATAATCAGGAATTAATCATAATTAAAATAAGACTTTTTAGGCTAGTCGACGGGTACTGTGCATTTCTGTTCTACGTTTGTCCAGTTTTGTAAAAATAGCGGATAAGTTAAAGGAATAAGTTATTTATATTATTTTATTTATACGGTGCTGTTTAGAATAAGTAGTTAATTTATTTATTTATTTGCTATTCTTTATATAATAACATCTTGATGTCAATCATCAGCAAGGTGGTTACGCGAGTACCTTTTATTTATTTATTTATAAAACAGAAATACTAAATGCGTACCGTATTAACCCTGTTATTATTAGATTATTAATTTATTTAAGTATAAGTTTGTAATGATGATGAAAAATATTCTTAAAAGAAACCAACGAATGACGACTTAAAGAAAATTATAGAAACTGAAAGTTTGTTTTATTTTAAGATTGATTGGGGCCGACAGGTTAAATAAATTAATTTTTAAATTTGGTATGGCTGTATGTTATTTCACCCTGACGATGATGAAATGAAAAATATCTCATACCTCGAGTAATCCACATAGTTTCTCTCATACCAAAAGAGCGAAGACATCTCAAGCTACAACCATACAAAGAAATTCTTACAGCGTAGCAACAGGCACAAAAAATGAAATCCAATTCCAAGCTAATTAAATGAATTTACCGAGGAAATGATTTCCAATAATCTTTACAACGGAATGAAGACATCGTTGCGTTACATGGAACTATCAAATGCTGAAGAAAATTCTCCGGGCGCTGGAAACGAATAAATATGTCTAGACGAAAACTGCCACACTGCTCAATTAACTCAACAAAGAAATGACTAAGTATTATTTAATGAAATCAATGAAGTAACCGATCAAGGATTTGATGATTTAATTATTATACAACACAAGCGACTCGCCCCTCTTTGGCACAGGTGTGATCTACTGGTGTGGCGACAAAAACATCGAGATTTCCGACCAAAAACATTGAGTCCATGGATTTAGTACCTAAGTACGTACTATATTATAGTAGCTATGTCCAGGAAAAAAATTAATGAATACACTTAAACCTTCCGGAATATCTAAATGATTATGAAAACCGTAGCCAAATCCGTTGTGTACTTAAGGAAAAGTAAGTGGACAAACAGACGAAAAGTGACTTTGATATTATTTTATAATAATTATAGATACAGAAGGAAAAACTGATAATGAAAAGCATTAAAAAGTCAACGAACAAGTCGCTTATCCAAAATTACCCACAATTTTCGTGTCATATAATTACAGGTGAAACGATCAATATAGCAATTTATTATTTTCTACTGTCGCGGTCGACTGGCCGCTGTCATTTGCATGAACATTGTTGCTAACTACAAATCGTTCGTTTTCATAAATACTGCCCACAGCAACGTTGTAATTGGTATTTCCATTTCCAACTGGATCAGATTTTCCGTGCATTTCATTAGAAGAACTATGTTACTTGGTTTGCATAACATTTTGGTTGGACGCACCTACTAAAAAATTCAAGATTATAAATCTTGAATTTAAAAAAATTATCTATTTCTTTATTTATTTTATCTATTTGAAGACGATAACACTGAGGGAAGTAGAAAAGGCAAAGATAAAGGAAGCCAGGAAGAAGAATGTATGTATGTATAATGTACTTAGACAGACGTATCAAGTTTTTATTCGTTGATGATGTTAAAAACAAGGTATGTGGGGACGACGTTTGATCATCACAGGAAAAATTTAAAAAAAATGGTTATAAAAGAAAAATGCTTAATTTACGTAATTTTCGTCATATCGACCCATCTCAATGAGATTTGGGAAACTTATATTCAAAGTAATTATTTTGGTGTCCCTTTTTGATTAAATCCTTCATTCTTTTGCACCAAGTGTATTATTTAAAACGAACTTCGTAGCAAGTAAAAGTAATATAATAAAATTTATTAGAATTATTATAAATTATTATTCAGGTATTCTCGAAAAGAAAATGATGTTAATGTTATAGTAATTGCCTTATCCCATGCAACTGTAAAATATTTTAATTCAACAAATGTTATAATAATAGTAACTCATTTGTTAAATCTAGTCACGTTGGTTTAAGATAAAGCTAAGTACAGAGTTTAGTCAAACGATAGACCATGCAAGATATAAAGTCATCTGAATAAGCAAATTACATGTTATTAAAATATAATATTTATTAAACTAATATTTATTAAACTGTATCACAATATTGGTAAGAAAGAAAGAAGACCTAGTCTGGCCCAGAGTCGTGGTATATATAGCTTACTTCTTCTCACAGAGAGAAGGCCTGTGTCCACACAGTGGAAATATCATAGGCTAGTTACGCTAAAGGAGACTAAGTATAAGTCCAAGCAAATGATCCAAAAACCCGAAGAAAAATAGCATAAGTATTCGTCAAAACTTTGGCTGCAGAAAAAGCTCGAAAACTGAATAAAAGTCTAGTGCTTCTTGTGATCTAGAGCTATCTAGCTCATTAACAGCTTCACAATTAACGATGTCAGTAGTAAAAACTGTGTGTTAGTATAACGGAAGCAGCTGATAATCAATTATATTCAATCCTAGAGACAGTTGGAGCAAGACTAGACCGCTATATAAGAGTCTGCTCATATAATATATGTGGAGATATAGTGTGTTCGTGTGTTGTATTGGAAAAATTGCATCTTGCTATATTATAGTATAGTATTACCCAATAACTGGGTTGTGGAGGTTAGGTAGGCAGTCACTCCATGTAAAATACTGGTACTCAGCTACATCTGATCAGACTGAAAGCCGACCATAACATAGTCGGGAAAAGGCCAGGCAGATCATGACCATCTTATTACATTTTGAAACCTAATTTTTTTAGCTTTCGTGAATCATGGACTTAGAACTGAAGTGCAATTAAAATTAACTCTTCTGAGCATAAATTATACTACGTCTTTTGTCGGCTTATTATACTCTTTGATTGAAGGCTCTGAAAAAGCTTGATTCGAGAAAAAGCATTTTCAAAGTTAGATTTCTTTTTTGATGTTTTTTTTAATATATGTTCCACTGCTGGGCAAAGATCTTCTCCATAGTTTTCCAATTTTCTTTGTGTTTTGTCTTCTCGAGCCAATCGATCAAGAACGAGACCAAATCGTCACGCTAGCGTTTCTTAGACCTACCTCGGTGATGACGCCCGTCTACAAGTATTCACTATGTGACTATCCTGGGCCGTCCTGGTCCGCACAGTGCCATTTCTTAATAGCCAAAAAATATGAATGTTAAAAGAAGGCCAATTGATTGTTCACGAAGTTATAAAATCCACAAGAACTAGGAAGCGACAATCCAAGCAAATACAACAGTAAAGCCTAGTCCAACGCCAGATATAACCCAAGAATTCTATCAAAGAAAACCGAGAAAGCTTTGAATGTACACGCAAAATGCATCGCACGCGATTCGAACGCATGGCTCACCGGCATTCAGATAAAAAACTAAGAAAGCAGCACAAGTAGAGGTGGTTTATAAATTAGTCTGCTCATCAGATTTATATTATTGTAGGCTTGATTGTTTGGAGGTAATGTATTGTATTGGTTCTAACGCTAATGTCTCGGTGCCCTATTTCAGTCTGAGGCTCAATATGCACACCATAGTGTTACTGCGTAGCTCTTGTCATGCTGTTCCAGAGTACGAAAAATACAACAGTATACCAGTATTCATCGGGGCATATCAGTTTGAGGAATACAGAAATACAGAGGTGTGTAGTTCACCCATCTTTTTCCAATTAGGGATTTTGCTATTACAATATACTCAGCCTATAATGTTCCCACTGCTGGGACACAGGCCTCCTCTCTGTGAGAGGGAGTGGGCCGTAAACCACCACGCGGGCTCAGTGCGGGTTGGTAGATGTCACATGTCTTTTTTTAACTTAGATAGATTTTTATTAACTTAGATACAAAGTCAGACTCCGGGAGGAATAATACTATATAACATTTTCTTTAACCTTAAAATTGATTACGGATTATTTTTCAATGAAATGTAATTAAATGGGTCAGCAATTATAAAATTTGGCGAGCCACCCAAAAGCAGCATTTAAATAATTTGGTCAGCATACAAAGATTTTGTTTGCAATAAAAAAAATCAGGCAGCAATTCTTGTTCCGCAACTAATTTTGATAATGGTCAAAAATTAAATCATACATAGGCAGCCAACAATAACATGAGTCTGCATAATAAACATTCAGTCCGCAAAATAACTACTTGAGCGGCAAGATTTTGTGGATTAGGCGTGAAAAGGTAACATAATTTTCATTTCATCGAATATTATATTATTACATATTATATTATTTATTTATTACATATTATATTATTTATTTGCGATAACAACATTTGCGCTGTTGATCAAAATGTATAATGTTCATATGATGTTCCCACCCCGAGGTTCGGTTTTGTTAGGTTACTTTAAACCCTTTTCACAGAAATAGGAGCCCCGCGAAGCGGGGCTCCGTCGACATTGGATGCAAGAGCGAGTGAAGTTCTTTCTTTTCGTAGTCACTCATTTTTGTTCTAATATCAGCACGTTCTCCACTAATAAAAGTTTATATGTGCGTTTGTCGTTATTATTATCGACCACCTTATGCTGTACAAAAATAATTACAGCCATCCAGAATGACATAAATTGCTGATTGATTTTGAAATGTTTGCTGACCATGAGTTGCTGACCAATTAGCTATTTCTGCTCACCGATTATATTTTTCTGCTCACAGAAATAACAATACTATGCTAACCATTTAATTGACACCCTTTTTCAATTTGCTTTTCATTAGTAAGCTCGGATGTATTAAACTTTGCTAAACATTCATTTTTATCCAAATCAATTTAATGGTCTGTTGATCCGTAACAACATACTCAATACGGAACACAGACAACATATGCATTAAATATATTATAAGTGAGGATGTACTTTACAGCAAGTAACGCGTTCAATTTAATAATCCACCTACTACCACCCAATCATATTATACAATTTTTCCATCGCATCAATCACTATCATTATCAACCTACCACTAACCATATTTTGATCCACAGACTTCCTTACAAGAAAATAACGTGCTACCGCACAATTAATATCTTGTAATACTCTAACAATTATAGTAACGGATGCAACTAGAACATATCGTCCACATTTATTTCCATTTGGGTCCGAATCGGAAACTCTTCCTACTTGTGCGGCCATTTTCTTAACATTCAGAGCGTGTAATCGAATAGAGGATGTTTCTAAAGATAGGTGTGGACCGGAGACGGCGGAAAACTTGTTTTCTTTAACCTAATTAGTTTTAACTACTGTTAATGAGGAAGGTATTAATGTGCTATGTTCTTTAGTTAATTGCTTGAGGTTGGTGTTGTTTGATGTCTTGGCTACTGCAGTAGCCAATGGCTGATTAATCAATTGACTTATTGGTTATTAGTAATTACTAGCTTCTGCCCGCAACTTCATTCGCATGGAAGTCGTAAGTCAACACAAAACACTCAAATAACAGTCACAATTTTATAAAACCTCCCTGTAAACTACGTTTGTATTTTTGATCTCAGCCCCCAAAATACCAAGAGAGTCAGGACTGTTGACGCGGGAGCAAGCGACGCAACGTACAGTGGTCCGTGTGAGAATTAAGTAGTAATTATTAAAAGACTGATTGAATATTTCTTTATACATTTTTATTTCGGAGTTCCAAATATCTATTACTATTTATGTAACCAAATTTATAAATTAAGTGTCTTATAAGATGATACAGTGTGTTGTATAAATCTATGCTCTAATCAAACAAAATGGTTGCATATTTTAATTTATCAGTAACTGAAAAACTTTCAATTCAAATACTTATTAGAAGTGTGACGTTAATACAGCTAAGATGCTACAAGCACCAATAGAAAAGTGATGACTAGAAGTAAATAAATTAACTGCTGTCTTTTAATACATGTAAATGCAAACTACTAAGCAAGAAGAAAACTATGGTCACTTAAATTACAAAAATCTCACTACTTATACAGGATTATTGGTAAAACATTAACAACCTCTTAAGAGGTCATTGTACTCAACATTATGAACAAGTTTTACTAAGGGACCAAGTCTGAGATCGCGAAAAAAAATCAGCTGTTCCCTACGTTTTGACGTTATAAGTTATTTATTTATGTATTTTCATTTAAATTATTCGAATATAAATGTAGGGAACAGCTGTATTTTTTTCGCGATTTCTGGTTTAGTCCCATGGCAAATGTTGTTCATAGTGATGAGTACAATGACCTCTTAAGAGGTTGTTAATGTTTTACCTATAACCCTGTATATAAAGTAACACCAAAAGAGATAAGTAACCAAGGTCAAAATAGTTGAAGTTTAGTAAGAAACCGCAGGATGTTTTCGAATGAAATTTAATTTGATTAACTCTTTGTTTTCTACTAATTTAATTAAATTTTATTCGAAAGCATCCATCGGTTTCGTACTAAACTTGCAACTATATCCAACGACCCTAGTTATATATCTCCTTAATTTGGTGACCGTACATTGCAGGCTAATTTAATGATAACTATAGTATCGATGTTTTGGGATCCAATATTGGTAATGAGACCCAAATCACTACAAAATTAAACCTACTACCTAATGAAATTAATTATAGCTACATATCATTGCAGTTAAAAATCATCTAACCGGTATTGATTGGAGTCCAAGCAAAATTCCTATTCCTTGCGCTAACATCTTCTCTTTCATTGACAGGATCTTTCTTAGTAACGAATAATCTTTCTAGTCTACTTCTTAGTTCGTCAGGAGTGATGGGAGATGCTGTCGTGGGTTCAGCTGACTTCTCTCTGTAGTAGTAGTCTGGGTGGGGTTGACGACGATAGTAACCTGAAAGAAAATGGAGGATTGATTTTTAAAGTAGAAAAGAGTGCGATTGGCAAGTCAGACGTTTGTGATGTCGTATATTTCCATAATAATTTATAGCAGGTACAAAGGAAATGAATGCCGACCCCAAGTAACATGAGACGGAAGATGCTGCTGAAAGTAACTAGAAGAAAGAAAAATTGTTACAAATAATGATGAGGATGATAAGGTGGGAAATGTGATGTAAATACATATATCGGCCACTAAACCAAGACTATTGCATTATTGAAAATAAATGAATTTTTAACTACCCATAACTTGAAGAAACTATTACATAATTATTAAGCAGTAGGACTGGCTGATCATAATGTCAAGAAAATAAAAAGAAACTTACTAAAGATATAATTTTACTACATGAAACTAATAGGAACTATATTAATTTAATCCATTAAAAAGTAATAATATATCAAATAGAGAAGTCTACATAAATAGAAGATAGTAAATCTACGGAATATAAACATAATATTTAGATCGCCTTCGCCAAGCACTAACAGAACTGCTTACCCTGCTAAAGCAACAACACAAAATACTTACACAGTCCAATCGGAGGCATTTTCAACTTTAATTCTAAGACTCTAAGGTCCAGAATAATAAAATCCAAAGATATCATTGGAAGGCTTTTTGATAGTGCACCGGCAAGAGGTGAGCGTACCTATCGGAAACGGATACTTTGTAAATGTCTCCGAGAGTTCAAACTAGATGTCGCTAACTTTACTATTCCTACTTTTTAAAATTTAAAAAGTATTTGCATGTATTTGCTTTGTTTCTACATATTTATCCTCTAGAACTTTAATGTTAAATATTTTAGCACCAGTCAATGTTGAAAAAGAAACAAAGCAGACTGATTTGTGGAGTTGAAAATATACGAGTGGGTTGTGCGAGATTATTTTTTTTAGTTGATTACTGTAAAATTCCCTTAAGCAGTGCTGATACGACAATATCGTTACAAAGATTTTGTGCATGTTACTTTATTGGGCTCTGTTACTGCTTCGTTAGTGTTAAAAAATGAAGCAAAAATTTTACTCTCTTCTAATCTCAGAATAATATCAAAATAAATATTACCAACCTGAAGTAGTGTGATGATCATGTTCGTGAAAATGTCCTGGGTTCTCATAACCATAAGACGAGAGGGAAGGTCCTCCAAAACCTCCAAATGACCCTGATCCACTTCCTCCAAATCCACTACCGAATCCACTACCGAATACTGTTATAGCTAGGAGTGCTAACTTTGCTAGGAGGAACGCCTTCTTACTGGCAATCAATAGTAGACCCAGTAATAAAGGCAATAAAGTTGTGAGTTGGAATTTGAAGCCGAGAAGGAATGGGACAAGCAGATTTCTTGCTAGGAGACGACCTGCAATAGAAGAAAATGGTGAGATTATTGTTATAAATGAAAAATAGAATACTGATGTTATAATTTTTGCCACTTTTCGACCGCCATGCTCATGTTATCGTACCTTTATTTATTCCCATTATAAATAATGGGAGCTCATATTAAACACGGTTAAATTTAATACTTAATTGTTTTAAGTACAAACTGAACATAAATGTGTCCCAGACAAAAATACTATTCCACGGAGACAAGATGAAATAATACAAAAATCTGAACGATCGGTTAATTTACAAAAGTTAGCAGTTCTGCCGATAGACCGCGCTGTATCAAGTTCAGTGTCAAGTCAACCTTGAAGGCATTGAGTTGGCTTGTTTCAAGGTAAATGGACAGATGGCGCTATATACTTACTAAATTATCACATCATACCCAAATGCCAAAATATTAAGGTAGGTAATTGAATGAAGATTTGTGCTATAATTATACATAAATTTTTCGACTTTTGAATTATAGATAACGCAAATTTGTTTTGTTTTCCCAGTTTAATAAAGGTATGGAAAGTCAGTCAATCTGTCAATCCCAACTATTTTACATGGAGCGATGTCATAATTAAGTACACACTATATTAAAAACAAAAACACAGAATAAAAAGTAAGTTTATTTGTAAATCAAACTAAAATAAAAAAGGAATGACACAACGTACCTGTGGATACCTCAGCAGGCTGTTGGTATGAAGACCTATCTTTAACCCTCGGATCCATAACAAACTCAAGTACTCCATTGGCCAACGTTGGGGCAATCCTCATGACCAACCCAGGATAGAATTTGCTGAGGTCCCAATGAAGAGATCTCTTTGAAATCAAGTTACCTGCATCTTCGAGGATTGAACTGTAAATACGAATAATGTTGAGTTAGATAAGATAATGTTAGTATAGGTACCATTAATTTACTTTACTTTAAATGACGAAATGGCACTAGGACTTTAATTATTTTCTTGCCCTTATATAAAATTATTTTTTTATACTTTTGTATAAGAAATACATAAAAAATTTAAATAAAGAACAAACAAGGTAAGTATCTACTCGTAGGTAGAATTTGAATGGACTTTTATAAGTCTAGTGTAAGAAGGCATAGCAAATGCTTGTAGGAAAAAGTGACAGTAGGAATCCCTTGTTTTCACATTTAAAATTATTTTGAGTAGATTTCTAGTGATGGACGAATAAATTAAGTTTTATGATTGCATTCTAAGATATACTAATGAATGTAATCAAGTAATTAAAAATAGGTATACCGGAAATCCATAGGATCTTTATCAAGGAAAGCGCCGATATCCCTCGGAGTTTTTTCATCTCTCACGAAAGAAACACCAGTAGCTAAACTGAATGCATCAGCCTCGTCATATTTATTCAATTTATTCAACAGCTCTTTCCCAAAACACACTCCAACTTCAGTACTTCTTCTTACACTAATACATTCATTCAGCTGACTATCATCGACATGATTGCCTTTGATTTCTTCACCTTCTTGCAGATCTATCTCTATGGGTATCACTTCAACAACTAGTATAAGTAATAGCACACATCTTAAATTTTTCATTGGGCACATTTTGAATTTGGGACTATGATTATCACCACATGCTACAGTTTCCACTAGCACAACTATCCTTGTTGCTACAATTGTAACTTTAAAAACAATATCGAGTCCCAGTTGGTTATATAGACTTTCCATGTTCTGTTCCGGTGAACTTTGCCATTGTTTTGCTTGTTACGCCAACTTCTCACACAGACAATAGGTGAAAATTCGCCGAGGATAATTTGCGAACTATCTTTGTGAACAATCTCTAATTCTGTTACGGCAATTGCATAATATGCGTAATTTTTGGTAGCATCTGGTGAAATTACGTATATTTCGTACGGTGGGTTGCGTATAGAGATCTATGGAAATACGACTTTGTTGTTCATATTATTAGGTGTAACGATACGATTGCATCATCTTACACAAGGTTTCATCAATGAAATGGAAGTAGCGATTATTTAAGTTTTTGTAAGAGGTCTGATAGTAGTCCAGTAACCTAGACATTGACTCTAATTGACAGCACGATTGGCGTAGTGATTAGTGATTTTTCGAACTAAAGATTGCTGTTGATGTTCTTGAGTAATTACTTCAATAAGATATTTAAATACAGTAGTAACACCTTATGTAAGCATTCGGTTCCAAATTGTGTGACTCACTGCAGCTCAGAATCAGCAAATTGATGGCTTAATGAAATTACAATTGGTGATTCATAATATCAAAATTACTATCCATTATAATATTGTAAGTAATCTTACTTACCATTTTAACCCTATAGATATCTTATTATCTGTCTATTCCGTTATGCATATACAGTACAGTAACAACAGTTAAGATCAATCCTGTCAAATAAAACGTAAAAACAAACTTTTACTTTTCAAATGACATTACACATAAACCGCCAATACTTAGCGATACACATAAAGCCTTTGACCCCTCATTGTCTCACTGACTCCCACTCATTTCAAACATCTTAAACACCATTCATATTTACAGGATTTACATTCTTGTCTCCCCAATGATAAAGGCTATATTTCTCTGCAAAAACGAAGGTTGTTATGTTAGTTAAAAATTCATGTGGTCAAAGAGTGAAAGTAATATTTTTCTCGTATGTCCATCTCTTGGAGTAAAAGTTTCTGATGTAATATTTTCAAGTTTTGAACGACAGTACGGATAGATTTCACGACTTTTTACAATTTTATTACCAGTTATTATGACTTTGTTTACTATGAGTAAGAATTTTATTTGACGTTAATGATGTTTTAAAAAATTTGCTGTTTCGTTTTTTTTTTTGTGAAATAAATATTGTTTTAGTTTTTTATTTTACTTAGAGTTCAACATTTTTGAGAATTAAATGACAATTATATTGGTTTCAAATTTAACATTATCTGTCCCAAGATTTGATAACATCAAATCGTTTAGCTTTGTAGTTTTTGTTTTGACTTGTGCACCTGTTCTGGCATTACTTATTATGTCATCTCTTTACATACTGATCCTGCGTATCATTAATTATTTTTTTAATTAATACTCTTGAGGACTATAGTAAAATATATACATAACTACCAGCGCCCCGCGGTTTCACCCGCATTAGTGTCTATTTCATGGGAATATCGTGATAAAAACCATCCTATGTCCTTTCCCGGGACTCAAACTATCTCTATACCAAATTTCATCTAAATCGGATCAGTAGTTTAAGCGTGAAGAGGTAACAGACAGACAGACACACTTTCGCATTTATAATATAAGGATAGGTAATAGGTAGGTAAGTAATCCTAGTCTGTTATGCTTTAACTAAGACCTAAGATCGCTATCATCAAAGGTTATAGTATCATTGAGGTTCCAAAGAATCACAACAAATCGGTCAGTGTTTTAGAGTTGCACATTTTTTGGTGTTTGCGACCTCATTCATGACCTATGAGAGTTCCGTACATTAGTCATCGACAAGTTGCTTTCGCTGCTGTCGCCCGAGGCCCATTGGATTTCTGTATCTCATGTATTTTATGTAACCTCCCCCTCTTTATTCTTCCACATTTATTTACTTACATAGCCTTGCACTTGTTACTTACTCTTTCACTCATCACTTACTTTATGCCTATCGAAATAAGAATCAAAATCGCTTAGTGTCAGTCGTTCGATATTCATATTAACTTTGCCAGAGTAAACCACGTCTAGAGTTCACACACCTTTACGAACATGCTCTTTTCAAGTACAATCATATAGTCTTATGCCAATACAGTAAAGTGCAAAATCGTGTATCAAATAATACAGAAAACAGGTATTTGCCTTGTCCATCAAACAGAGTTAAATTTACCGCTATCAAATTCGTAATTCGATTACAAGCACCCGTAACGTCGTCAGAATAACGTTCAAAATTTTTCGATTGGAGGTTTTCAAGACGAAAAATTAGATTTGTAGTTTGCTTTGAAGGAAAAGCGTTGGATGTAAACCGGACACAGGAACGCGTGTGAAGTGAGATTTCTTTTTTCTCTCTCTTTTCGAAAAAGGATGTCGTAGGTGCGTCTGACACAAATATCTTTTGATGACGTACTTAAATATGCGTATAATAAAAGAATGCGGTTCTAATGTCATCCATGTGGGTTGTATTTGTCATAGACTCGCATTTATGTAATTGATAAAGGATTACGGGGTCAAGAATTTGCTGTTTTCGGGCGTCACTCTCGATTTTCTTAGTAAAGGGTTAATAATGCTATGTTTATAGTTAGCTGTAGCAGCTTTCTGTTTATAATTGTGTGTATTGGAACTAATTGCATGTTTGTTTTCTAGTTTTGCGTACTGATCAGTTTCTCTACTTTTATACTTGACTGTATTTAGTTATTGTTCAGTCATTGCTATATACATTCGTATTATGATATCATAAGTATAAGGTTGTGACTTTGCTTAGGTCAGGAGGAGATTCACATTTTGAAGAATATACTTTAGAATTATACCAAACGCAAACAATAAATTTTACCAAAATTGAATTAAGCTCTCGACTTTCAGGTCTCTAACTCATGAAATGCATCTTTTTGGTGTCCCAAGAACAATATACATTTAAAATTCCTTCGTAAAGCCGCATCAGTTTTATCATCATCATCATTCAGCCGAAAATATCCTCTGCTGGAACAAGGTCTAAGCATCTGCAGATGTTTTGTCCTGTGTTTCCTGCAACCACCGGATTAGCGCAATATTCACCAGGTCATTTTACCACTAGGTTAGTCTGACCCATCATTTCATGTCGATGTCTACAGATATTTGCCACGGTTGGTCCGTGGTTTGGTGACCATCTTTAGATACCCTCCGTGCCTCGGAAAGCTCGTTAAGTCGCTGTTCCCGGCTGTCATTCGTGGATCTTTGACAGTCGTTACGTGTCGTCGAAGCCCGAAAGTTGAACCAGTCTTACCAAGGGGTATTGATTACCCAGTTACTGGGTTGTGGAGGTCAGATAGGCAGTCGCTCCATGTAAAATACAGGTGTGCAAGACTTTTCTTCCTTTTGATATTTTACCTTTTTATACCCTTTGTTTATGTTTTTTCTACCTTTTGGTTTTACTTTTGATTGACAGATATATACTTTGTTTATCTACCAGAACCAGCGCACTTTAATTTCAGTAGATAATAACAGGCATTTTGCTGCATCCGGTTAGACAGAGAGCCGACCCCAACATATGTTGGGAATACGCTAGGCAGATAATGATGATGATGTCTTTAGTCGTTTTAAGCCCCATTTCGACGCAGTTCCAAATACGTGCGTAAAGTCACACCTCAAACTTTCGCTGTCCATTGCGTACACAAAAGTCTTACACAACATGGTCTAATTAAATACACAATAAGATCCGCCTAGAAACTGCGATGTACTGCAAATAAGCACCAACTCGCGTTTGTCATTCATTCATACTTAAATGTTAGAGTAGTATGTTGGTTGTTTTACGGTTGTAAGCTGACTTGTTAATTTGCGGCGCACGAGTTTATTTCAACGTCTTATTTATCGCAGCAGCAGTAAAATCTGTTTAAGTTTTAATGGTTTATAATTGGGTTACAGATGTATAAGCAGTTGCAATGGTTTCCAAAGAAAATACACAGCAGACCTTAAATGAAAATCAAACACAAATAGTTGTAAGACTGTTTATATACAGACGCCTTAAAATTTAAATGACTTATTTTTGTAATACACATATTTACATATACTCACGCCTTTTTCTCATGGGGCTATGCAGAAACTACAGAAGGCCACCAGTTATGATCCTTACATACTACATATGCTGGTCATACACGCACGCCAGTTCCAAGTTCCACTTTAAAATTTTGCATGCTATGTTTTATGCTAGCTAAACATGCTTGTGCCTCAATTTGTACTTAATACCTTGTATACCATGTTTTACGCAAATAAATATTCTATTCTATTCTAAGTACAACACGACTGACCTTTCTAAAGAACATCTTATATTACATTTAAAATTCAAAGTCCTGACTGACTGATATCAACGCACCGCCTAAACCGCTGGTCCTAGAGACACAAAATTTGGAGGGTGTGTTCTAAGTGAAAAGTAGGTATCCACTAAAAAAGGGTTTTTCGAAATTTCACCCCTAAGAGGGTGAAATTTTACGTGGACGAAGTCACGGGTAGAAGCTAGTCACCAATAAGATCACTATGTGGCTATATATCTCTGTGTGTTTTATGATTTACTATATTATATCCAAAGATATTTGAGCAATATGATATTATAATTGATGTAAAACACCACACATACGAAGGAGACGAATAATGTCAATCTAATAATATAAGTTCTACAAAATTAATAATTAGCAAAGCATCGGTACATAGTAACAGTCATGCTATTAGCTTATTAGTATGGACTATAATTATATCTGTGACATTGAACAACAATTATCTAATAATTATTATTTTGCATGCATTTGATACATAACCTGTATAGCTAAACATGTGGACTTAAGAATAACATCTGACTGTAACAACTTTATACCATGTTTAAGACAAATAAAGACTTATCTTATCTTATCTTATCTTATCTAGCATAAACATAAAGTATAACCTGCCGAGCGTCACATTTGAGAAGCTACACATCGTGAGCAAATCAAATCGAGAAAGTGTCAAGTGTTCAGGATGTAGCATTACGTGAACATGTTGTTGCCTCATCCGTGACGCTGGTTGATTCGGATACTTGATTTAGATGTTTTATTATACTTGTTTGTTCTTCCTTTTCTTTATTTAGTATTCAATCTTTAAACTCAAGCTTTTGCCACTGTAATAAAATTACCGTTATTTTGGAGTCTCATGTCTAAGCATTAAATAAATGCGGTTTGATGTGCCATTTTATGAAACTATATTTTACTTATTTCTCTTATCAATGACACTTGATTAAAATGTTTTGTTTGAATGGATGTTTGCTTCATCACCGTTTTTCTATTGAGTTAGGTACTGTATTTTTGATATTATCAAGGCGAAATTCTGTCAATGCTCAGATTTTCTGATAACCTAGATAAAGTTATGGATACAACATTCAATTCTGACCGTCGAAACAGATGGACATGATGGGTATGCTGCAAAATGAGAAAGTGTCATATTATAATGCGCGCGCGCGCGCTTCATAGAAACGGTTACCCCTTGGTAATGACATCGAACCTATTTAAGTTTTTTGTAATGTAACGCAAGTGGCATGTTGGTCTAGTGGTTAACGCTGCCGCTTAGCAATGCGATGGTCTCGAGTTCAATCCGCGGGTGAGAAGACTTTTTTATTTTATTTATTTACCTTTATTATTATTTTTTAGTTTCTTTAGTAGTTAGTTTAGTTTTTTTCGTTAATTATTATTAAAAAATCAAATGGAGGTTTGTAATAAAAGCTAGGCATTTTGCATAAACAATATTCATTTATTTTTTTAATTACATTTCTAGGACTTCGTGGAATCCACTTCCTGGTTGAATATACAGATTTCTGTCTGTATTAAATTGGGGTTATTTACTTAGAATATTAACTAAACACAAAATAGATACCCTAGTTTGGTTTAGAACGTTTAACATTAGATAACGGTTCGTTTATAGATATTTCTAGAAACATAACTACAATAATATTTATTTATTTAAAGTTGTGAAAACATACATTTTTTATACTCTGTATGATCTTATCGGAAACAAGCCTGGTTAAAAAATGAAATGTTCTCATTGTGCCTGTGAATTACAGAGGAAGAACCAACATGCTAAACTATAACAGTATAGCAATATACATCTTTCTCTTTTATCACATTTTCTGATAACCCTTATTTAACACAACATTAAAAAAATATGTGAGGTCAGATATAAATCGTTAACACATTAATAGACTACTTGTAAACAAGAGTAACTGCATTGATAATAATAAAGGTTGTTTATTTTTGATTAACTAAGAGATAATAATCCCACTGATTATGTAATGATATTGGGAATTATTAACACTTGCTTATATGTTCCAATGTAATTTTATCAAATAAGTTACACAGTCGATCTGCCGAGTTGCCTATTCATAACGGATAGAATGGCCGTCACTGTCTACCACTTCTTGAAGTCAGCACTTGAACGCATAGTTTTGAAGGGTGCCACTGAGTGAACTTTCACAATATTACGTTGTCGCTCCGATTCATTAGTGTAAGCAATCGGGCGAGAGCCTTGGTGATCACATTTCACATCACCCGTCGCTTGATAACTTTGTATCCATCTACGAACTGTTTTTCTCTGTAATGAAAATAATAATATTAGAAATACATAGAAAAAAATCCAACATGTAAGTAATAATGCAACATGATTGCAACAATAAATAGGTATATGTGTAAGAATAACGTAAATCTTACCGTTATGCTTATATCTCGTGCTATTTTTTTTTATTTTTTGTTCCTTTTCCCACAAAACAACAATTTTAGCCTTCAATAAAGTTGTTAATCGAACCATACCATCGATTAATAAAATCAACTGGTCAAAAACTTAATAAATTGGATAATATTACGATGAAGATAATTACACACAAGCGAATCGGAACGAAAATAAAACCATTTGAAAAGTAAAAATACCCTCAATCACAGTTTAGTAAATAAGGCGAAGAAGTATACTAAATTCAACCTTAACTCGCAGTTCATACAGTAGTTAAGTTTCTGAAGTAAAATGAGGGTAGTGCAATAATCGGAATCAACACATTCTATTCAACCAAACAAGAAATCTATGCTAATGTCAACCTTATGTTTTAGTTAATTGAGGAGTTGCGTATTTAATTTTGTAAAACAAGACGGTAAGGTGCTAGTATTAATTAATATAACACGGAAGTTGAAATTTAAACCTTAATATCTAGAAGATTAGACCGTTAATAACCTTGTTCGATAAAAGGAGTAATGCTACTCCAATATTATTTTCGTTACGGTTGATAACTGAGCCAATAGCCTAGTGGTATAAGGCACGGTCTTGTTGATCGGCTGGCGCTTGGTGAAGCAGGTTCGTATCTTATCACACGCAGTGTCTTTTTGTAAGTTATTCTTGGTATCTATACAGTTCGGCCCGAAGGAAGCCGATAAAATACCATATAAAATTATTAAAAACTTGCAAATATATTAGAAGCGGATCGGTGGATGCACGCGGGCAGAGATGGGTGCGGCGGCGGGGGAGGGAGCGGCTCACGTGACACGCGGGCCCGAGCGTGCTCGGGCGATAATCTTTAAGCCTTGGTGTGGTACCTTTTCTCTGCACTTGACTGTACCATTATTATGTATCATTATGCAAATTACTCTGTTTGCTAATGTTATTGCCTCACCAGTGACGCTAGTTGATTCGAATATAATAATATACTTGTTTGTTCTTCCTATTGCTTATCTAGTACTCGATCTTCAATCCCATGCATTATTTTGGAGTAGGTTATTAAAAAAATAATTCTGATTGTCGTCTATAACACTTTAGTTTCTCTGAGGTTTGATGTGTTATTATGTAAAGGTATTTGAATATTTGCCTCATCAGTGACGATGTTTGATGAAGAGTTTTCTTTTTATGTATATGGATGTTTTTTTCTTTACCTTTATTTTATTGAGTTGTTAACGTTTTTTCTTCTTCTCTGGGATGGATTTCTCTGAAACTCACTTCTATTTTACTTAATATTTTAAGGAATATTGAGGCGTTTTTTTTTTCAATAAGTCTGACCTTTTAGACTGATGAACATGAAATCATATACTGCAAAGTGAGAAAGTGTCCTATGATACTATTTAGGATGTTGTATTACGTGAACTACTCTGTTTGCAAACGTTATTGCCTCATCCGCAACGCTGGTGAGTTTTTCTTCTTATTGTTTATGCAGTGTAAAGTTACAGCTGTTGGCGGGCTGTGTCCTCTTTACTGCCACCTCGGTACATATTTTATGTTCTTTTTTCTGGTGCATAGTGAAATTCTCTTAATTGCGGGTTATTTAAATCGTTGTTGAATGTTGTCTAATGCTTCAATATCCCTGTATTGGTGGGAATGTAACATCAAAGACTGACCTTCAAAGTAGACGGATATGAAATCGTATACAAAGTGTGAAAGTGTCATATGATAATATTCAGGATGTGTCATTATGTGAACCACTCTGTTTGCTAACGTTATTGCGAAACTGATGACGCAATTTGATTCGGAAGTACGAGTTTCAAATGGATTGTGTGCTTTTTTTATTTCAATATTAATAATATTAATATAATGAATTATATTATTAATATTAATTGTATTCAGCAGTTTAAATTGAAATGTGATCCAATGGAGAAACATTTTATTTATATGTGAAAGTCATTTTTAATCATGCAATCCCCACTCTGAAAACAAAATTTAATTGAGATTTACTTATAAACGTTTATCGTAATTCGTACTCTTATTATAGACACATAATATTTCTACAAGAAATTTGCATCTTTAGATAAATCAAACTGTGCACGAAGCTGAAAATTCAATATTGGCTCCACAGATTGGCTCTGTCTGGTACGGCACTACAAAAACCACATCCTTAATTCATAAATCGCGACAACAATTTAAATTGGTTTCTTAATCCCAAATCAGCATAATACAAGAATAAATCATCCTACTACTGACTGTATATACTTAATCCACAGTATAAATACTTACAGTGGTTCAGCGAGAGCGATTTTTCAGAGCAATCGTGCGGACGCTCGGGGGTAAGTAGGTAAACCTTTTTATTTTTTCTTTTCAGGATGGGAAATCATCAAATGACCCCTTCCGCTTTGAGTGGAGCGGATGGGAGTGTCAGACTCTTACTGACTAAAACCCACCCGTGTTCCTTCCTTAGCCCTTTATGTTCCGGGCCAGCGGTAACCCTTTCGGACAATCCCGAAGCTTATGTCCCGATCTGACACTGCATGCATACTGCAGTTTGATACATACGTATGTAGGTATAATGAAAACTGTCCCGTTGGTCTCGTGGTCGCAAGCACGACTGCTGGTCGTGGGGTCCTGGCTGCGATTCCCAGGTCGGAAAAAGTGTTATTGGGTTTTTCCAATAAGAATTTCTTAGTAACAGCTCGGATTTTGGAAGTTGGCGGTCTGATACCACCGAGGGACGGTGGTACTGTACCTCGTAAGGCACATTAAGCCATTGATCCTACGCCTGATCTGTCTCGGGTCGTGTCGGATTACCGACCTATTTGTTTATGAGAGTGCACATGTGCACTATAAAATCTGTCACGCTGAAGGCTAGTTTCCGTTGAGATCGACCACCATGGCCAAAATATGGTCTGGAGGACCTGAGACCTGAGGAGATCTGGGACTATAGATATAATTAATAACTGTACAAAGATCTTTTGGTCCGTGGCAAAAATCGAAACTATCGCCGCCATCTTGTTTTTCAGTACAATTTACAAATGTTTAATAACAACGCTTCCCTGTCATTCAAGTGCCAAAGAGAGAACCTTGCAACATTCTAAGTACTAAGGTGTTAAAAAAGGAGCCAAATGCGAGTCGGACTCGCACACGAAGGGCTCGGTACAATATTTAGTACTCGAGCAGAAAACTCCAAAAAGAACGACGTTTCATGTATGGGGAACCCTGATCATTTTTTCAAATCCGCAGTCAATACCCGCGCAAAAAATCTGCTAAAGGTTTACAACCGATTGCAAGATAAATAAGGAAAAAAAAAACTGGTCCTGTCAAATGTCGAATAGAACCACTGTAAGCAGTTACACTATGCCGAGTCATAATCAAGCAGATTGCGTGCTTCTCTCATCTCATATAACTTGGTAATACGATCGCGCCCCACTTCCGATGAACGGCGCAGATCGCGTTATTCTTTAAGTAAATTGTGCGTTCAATTCAATTTACCCTGGATTTACTTCATTGAGATGTTTTGTAACGGTGATGTTATGCCTGCTGGATATGGGCGTTCCCATACCGGGCATTGGTTCTTTATTATATTATTTTCAAGAAACGCAACAGCGTGGCAACCACAGACCAGATGGTGTGGTGGCAACCGTATCTTTTTGTTGTATGGTGGCGGTTGCTGAAACAAAAAAACATACACCAAATGAATATCAAATTGGCTGCACATTAGGAGGTAATTCCGCATTTGGTTATCTACAATGAGAATGAGAACAAAGTAATAATTAAATAGTGTCGTTTGTCGATCAATTCGTAGGTATCGTTTTGTTTCAATTGATCGTTACTAGTTTTGTACACAAAAGTTAGGCTCCAAATTGAAATTTTTGAGAGGCACTAAATATTTTAGCTCTAACTTTTGAAACTAATACTGTCAATTCTACTGACGGTATTGAGTAACTTCAGTATTTGTATGAAGGAAAAGGAGTAAAGGATAGCAGGATGGCTGACACTGGGGAGAGTGGAAGAAAATTCGTATTGCGCAAATCCCAAGTAACATAAGGCAAGGACAAAGGTGATGATACTGAGTGTCAATTCAATTACCTATAAGTTGATGGAAATAAGCTAAAGGTGATGCTGGAATGGTTGCCGTAAAATGGTAGAAGGAGCTTTGGCAGATCTGTAACCAACTGGATGGACGACCATAAGCATAAGGTTGCAGGAAAGACCTGGATGAGACTCGCACAGACCAGAGTAGCATGGCACAAAAGGGAAGATACCTATGCTCAGAAGTGTGTAATGATAATGCTGAAACGATACTGCCATCTGAATTTCAACTCAAAATGCATGGAATATTTGTATCGAGGATACGCAAACAAACTGAATAATTAATACATTAATTAATTAATACATTAATTAATTAATACATATACATTATTTATTACATTGATAATTCAATTTTTTTGTTCGTTGATCTTACCGAGGTTAGGAATAATCATAATAGAAAGATAAACGTTTTTACCAATTTTCGTAGAAAATGAAGAAGTCATCTATTATATTCCATGCATGTAATTTGCGTGTGTAATCGTGATGTAAATTGTTCGACAATAAATTGATTGAAGAGTTACGAACGCAATGAAAATGAGAGTTATTGTGTTCTGTTGAAATTTCGCGTGACAGATGTGTTCTTTGCATGTGATGACATATTGTTGTAATGAGCTTTTCTTATGTAATGAAGTTCAAGAGCTCATCTGTCTGTCTGTACGTTGCATCTTTAATCCCATTGATGACACATCGTTTACTGGTATCAGTGTTTAACAAATTCTTGTGGGAAAAGTGGGAAAAGGGGCTTATGGCTAACTAATAACTGCCGCACGGGTCCATCGATCAGGTTAAGCTACGCTTGTCAAGGTAAGTGATTCCCAATCTGCCTCATGCAACATCGACAATTGGTTGCAAACTTTAAATTATGCTCAAACTGAGGTGCTTTTAAGTGTAAAAAAGTAAAATATAAAATTTTTGTCTTTGTGAAGGTATGTAATATATTTCTTTCTTTCTTTTTATTTAGATAATGTAGATGCTTTAGTTTCATTTTATGTATCAAAGTTTTAATTTAGTTTATTTACTGTAAATCGTTGGAAGTCATTTCCTAGGCTACAAAGTTGAGTCTATGTAAGCCCTCTTGGTCAGCGGGATTGTGGTCAGCGGGATTGTCCGAAAGGGTTACCGCTGGCCCGGAACATAAAGGGCGAAGGAAGGAACACCGGTGGGTTTTAATCAGTAAGAGTCTGACACTCCCTTCCGCTCCACCCAGAGCGGGAGGAGTCATTTGATGATTTCCCATCACTACATAGTATAAAACAAAGTCGCTTTCTCTGTCCCTATGTCCCTTAATATGCTTAAATCTTTGAAACTCCGCAACGGATTTTGATGCGGTTTTTTTTAATAGATAGAGTGATTCAAGAGGAAGGTTTATATGTATAATAACATCCATTAAATAGTGGAGAAGTACTGTTATTTTTGAGGTTTCTAATGTGATGTCGTAAATAATTACATTTTTTCCGCTTACATTGCAAACGCAGGCTGAACCCTACGAGTTTTATCAAAATAATGTACTAAGTATTGTACACATTGAAAAGGTCTACAGAAAAGTCCGTGATGGTATATGTCTATATCTCTTATGGATAACCCACAATAACTTTTTTTTGTCATTTACTTTTTACGACAAATAATGGCTAATTTTCGAAGCGATTTTAACCAATACAGCATTAATCCTTAACCAATTAAATACCTTGAATGCATTGTTCATTTAATATAGATCTATATGGCCCTTTACACCGTATGATTTAAGTGAAAATTTTCGAAGATATTACAGATTTAAAAATTGCGGGACGTAGCGTTTGCGGCGGTACCGGCCGGCCTCCCGGTGCGGCAAGAGCGTGCCTATAAAAAAGCCGGAGCGGGCCGCTATGTTTTTATATGTAAAAAAGAAAGAAAGAAAATTAGTTTATTCTGCATAAAATCAAGAGATTTCGTACAACTTTGACATATTTACGCACCATTGTTATGGTAGAATGTGACGGGATTAGAATTACCTTACCACCATTATGTAACCACATTTCTTGTGAATAAATGATTATCTTATCTTATCTTATCTTATCTTATCTTATCAAACAAAAACGCACATTACAAATAAAAATAAAAAATATTAAAAAATAACATAAAATACACACACATAACGTAGTCAAAAGCCTCGTACTCAATCTTAGAAAATGTTGACAATTTTGTCCATTGTTTGATGTCAGGGCCAGGCACCAAAGACACACATTATTATTATTTCACATTATTATTTGACAACTGACATTGACAATGACAATACATATCACAACAAAACGTGAAAACAACAACAATCAAACAAAAACAAAAATGCCAATTTCTGAGTGGAAAGATAACTACTTTCGTAACAAACAACATTAATAAGGACAATAATTAAGCTGTGCGTCGCATCTGTGCAAGAACAGGTCGTTGCTCAGCAAAATGCTGTGACTTCGGACGAACCTATCGTAAACAGCGCTGATTTTCAGCAACTACCTCTCAAATGACGTAATGACGTCCCACCGTAAATCGGGAAGTCTAGTTTTCCGAAATAAGTGTGATTCTAGCATTTCTAGCTGAACATAGTGTGTACTTATAAGGAACTAAAATAAAGAAAAATATACAAGTAAGTATCTGTTTATACTTAATAAAATACATAAACTAAAGATATATAACCATATTATTACAATTTTGTTAGAACAAAATGCTGAATGTATGTCGCAGGTTTATGACAAAATTAGGTTTTTGATCAAAAACCTAGGCTATTGATCAAGAACCGGAAGAAGACAAAATTATTACTTAATGTTATCATAAACCTGAGAAAATCCAGTTTTATTATCAAAAACCTAGACTGTATTAGTTTTATGATAAAAACAATGTTGGTTGCTATTTCTTTAAATAAATAAAACAATTAAGAAACAATAAACAATGATTTATTTGTTATGAAATTACATACATTTAAAAAATAATATGTGTGATGTGTGTGTGAAACGGCGTAAAACGAAACGGCTAAAAACGTGATTTTGTCTATTTTTGTGCTTTTGAACCAGAAGACATTCGACGTCAGGGGCACCCCGAGGTTCGGTTTGGTTAGGTTCCTTTAAACCCTGCAGACAGAAATAGACGTCAGTTCGACGGAGCTGAGCCCCGCTGCGCGGGGCTCCTATTTCTGTCTGCAGGGTTTAAAGGAACCTAACCAAACCGAACCTCGGGGTGCCCCTGACGTCGACCGATTTCCTTCTACATTTTTAGCCAAGGGCCTGCAGTTACACTTAAATTTATCCGGCTAAAGATAGAAGAAACTAACATTAACACCTCGTCGAAGATAAACCTAGGTTTAGCCGGCTAATCTTAAGTTTATGTTCACACCTACCTTTAGCCATAACATATATAACATCTATACCCCTACCCATGTTGGCAAAAAATAAATGATTTGATTTGACCAGCGCTTATATTTTATCATAAACCCAAACTAGTTCAGGTTTTTGATCAAAAATCTGGATTGTTCGAGGTTTATGATGAAATTGAGTTTAAAATGTGTCATCTTCCGGTTTTTCATCAAAAACCTAATTTTATGAAAAACCTGCGACATGTATACAACGTTCACAGTTTTTCTGTAGTGTATTTAGTATCAGCATTGCACCCGTGCGAAGTCGGGGCGGGTCGCTAGTCATGAATAAAAAAAAAGCCCTGCATCTTACGAACCACTCACTCCCAAAATACAAGCGTGACTTAGTTTGGGAGTTGGTAGATCTTAAATTATGTGCTGCTGTACAACCATCAAATACCTTATTAAATTTTACTGCACAGACGCCAGCACATCAATCTACCCGAAACCGTAAAATTTTCCCAATCAAATTTGAACTTTATGCTCAAGTAATAAAGTTGAAAATCTATTAAAGAAATTTGACAGATTGTAGTAGCTTGTTGTGCTGGCGTCTGTATATAGATTAAGTTTTTGTTGTACTTTGAGAGCTAAATAAATTTTATTTATTTATTCATGTTTACCAGTAGCTGTCTACGAATTGATAACGATGAATGAACAATGTCTTCTAATTGTGCATGCGGGCAAAACGTTTTAGATCAAATCGTTGATTGAGTAAGATGAAGTCATGAAGGCGACTGTAGATTTGATGACGATCGATTGCTTATAAGTCCTGGGCTGATAAGAGAAGATTGACATGAGGAAGAAGTAACCAAGCATCTCTTTGGTCTGGACTGAACATAATATGAGGAAAACGATAAACGTAAGTATGGCAGTTATGGTGGCGTCGTCTGTCATGCATGAAGTTGTGGGTTCAAATTCAGGAACTACCAATGTTACTTTTTCCATTCATAATTATGTACTTTGTAAGTTTATCTTTGACATCACTAACTTCAAAGAAGGAAGTCATTATGATGAAACCTGGACTTATAATTAATATAAGTCTGAAATTGCCAACACGCCTTGAGCAAGCATGGTGATCAATGCACATACTTTCTCTGTATCAGCATAGGCATTTGTCCTACATTGGGACAATAACAGGCTAGTATTATAAGTATGAAGAAATTCTTAGTCTAATCCATAGTATCACAACCCATAAAAAAGCAAGATCAAAAGAATTTATACTCCCACTCCCAATTGTGACGACTATCCCTTAGCAATATCCCATAGAAAGTTATCCCAAGCTGTAACCAGCAATTGGCTATATATATCGATACCAGATCGAAATGATCTCAATAATTTCAATCCTCAGTAGACGAAGGTGCACCTCGTAACAGTTAAGTCATGATATCAAACTGTTTTAAATTGAGCAAGTCCGGTGAAGTACAGTTGTGGAGACAATATTAATGATATTTTTTTTTTATATACAAGATGACAGGGACATCGACGCCCAATCTGATAGCATGGATTAAGTACATGATTTTGATCAAAGCAATGTAATTTTTCGAAAAAAAAATTGTTGTTCCATACATTTTGACCGCGTAGGTTTTGCACTTTTCTATAAAACAGCAGATTCTTTGTTTGATAATCGGCAAAAAGTTTCTTCGCTGGGGTCTACAATAGAATCATGTGCTGAATTATTTATGGTAACAGTTTGCGCGTCGATGTCCCTGCCACTCTGAGTACGAGATTCTGGAGAAGAAGTACCCACTAAGGTACTAAGATAGAGATTGAACCCTTCTTTTAAATAAGTTAAAGATACACGACCCAATAGCCGTATTGAACCTACAATAAAATTATTCTTCTTTTTCTTAGAGTGTCGATCTACCATTGTTGTCGAAGAAGAAGCATGTCGTCGAAGTCACATCGTTTCCTAGTTAAGTCATGTCGAAGAAACGCTTTGTCGGAGTACAGTAGTGTCGGACTTAAGATTTTTCCAACTAAAGTATTGTCGAAATGAAGACGTGTCGGAGTTCCATATTGTCGAAATAAAATCTTGTCGTATTATGGTTTGTCCAAATTCAGTTGGTAAGTCAGACTTGGCCCAGAATTCTGCTACGTATTTGGCGCCATCACTAGCGTCCATCAATATTAAAGGTATCAATATTACCGAAATACAAATCTTGTGGTCGAAAAAAAACATTTCGTGAACTTTTCGATATGTTTATTAAATGAAGTGTATGACATACAAAATTAATTTAAATCAATTTCTCAACAACTGCATTGGCGGCAGGTTTAGGGCAAATACAAATCATCCACCCATGACGTTATAGCCAATAACAAGTCATGTTTGTCGTCTGGTCTTCTTATTTCTCGTCATTGTGCACTGATGCACGAAGTGCAGCATGACAAGAAAAGCTGTACTTTTGTGAATTTATAATAATTTCTGTCGTGTCACAATCAAAACATCCTAGCCTCGTTCAATTTAATATTTTTTTCTTTAACTACTGGTGACCTTTGCATGATCAGCAAAGAATCAAACGGAGACAAATAAGAATAACTATTATCAAGTTTATGATTTATAATCGATTCAATATTTAATTAATCCTAACTCAACAAAATAAGTTCCCGACAGTACCCAACAACATAAATGCATCGCTGCATCCCTCTCAGCTATAGCCAGTGTACCGTGACACTAAGCGCATATAAACGCAACCATTGCTCTAGTTATACACAGTGCCCATATAGCCAACATAGTGCAAACAACAAACATGGTAAAGTACCTCCTGATATTGACCTTGGTCGCCGCAGCCACGGCCAGAACGGCGACCACGACACAGAACAAACTAGAAGCTCGAAGCTCAGATGATAATGTTCTAGGAGATCTAAAATTAGCGTATGAGACCTACAAAGATTGCAGCGGGTCCGACATTTCGCACTGCCTCAAAAGAAAATTGGCGAAGACTTTGAGCAGGCTGACGAAAATTGAGGAGTTGGACATCTTGAATGGGGTGACGATAACCAAGGACAAGGATGTGAATATTGTGGAGAAGGAGGAAGCGATTCCCAGGGGAATGGACGAGGGGTCGCTCAACAACCTCATTTTCGACAAGGTCGTTAACTTTATGAGGTCCCATACATTGCAGGTGAGAAGCATTTAAGTTTAACTTAATCTTCATTTCAGTTTGAAGTGCCTTGGAATTCTAAAATCAAGTGATTATTCAATTGATTAAAATACTAAAATTAATGACGATGGCAATAACTGAATTGATTTAAAGTGTTATTATACTGTTAAAAAACAATATTATAATGTAGGTAACCCGTGATTGCAAACAAACATAATTATAATATATTTTTTTGCTAACACAGAGAAGATAAGAGTGTTTCAGGAATTTTTGCTGGAAAATAGTAGAAGGCATATAATATGATTGCTTATTGCGAAATTTTAGGTTATAAAAAGTGCCACGTGGTCACTTTAAGACATTTTTCAACATGGTTGTGGATTTTCACGAACATTTGATTTATCGATTTTCATTTTCTGGGGCTGAATCTGTTATCTATCGTCCGATCAACACCAACTCGTTCACAACAAACATATTCATGTGGTACATTGTCACATACATAGATCAGTAGAATCAATTTGTTCGATTTTTTCTTTTCTATCCTATACTTCAAGGCCATCGCTTCTTCTTTACACTTTAGAATTAGTTGCCTCATCTACACTTTAGTTGTTTTTTGAAAACGGTGTTTGTATTATAGCAGCTGCAACATGGCTAGTGTTGGTGGTTTGAACAGTAAGACTTTTGAAAGTAGTCACTGCTTTGCTAATGTTTATTCCAATTGCAATGATCGATCATAGCTATGGTTGTAACAAAAAATTTTGTATCCACCTCACCAAGTAATTTTCTAGGTACGGCGGATAGTAATTATCTTGTGTCACCGATCGTAGTTACGTCCCAAGGTACATATGCCTGACGTGGTAGCTACCATCATCTTCATGCTTTTGTCCCGTGTTACTTGGGGTCGGCGTAACATGTTTGTTTGTTTCATTCTCCCTTGTCAGTCATCACTCTATCATTCATTCCTAGTTCTTTTATATTATCCTTCACACAATCAATGCATTTCATCATAGTCTACTTTTGGTAGTGGAACACGGAAGATTTAAGTGATACAAAGTCAGGACAAATGACACAAGCCACGTAACACCAAAAGGCCTTCCTGTTTGATGCTCATAACAGCCATAAAAAAGCAGGTAATGATTGATATACCATACAAATTCAATCAAACTTGACTTTGAATGGAGTTACTTCACATACTTATTGTTTGGGTGACATAACACATAATACGACTTCCATACAGACGTATAATAAAGTAATTATTATTCATACGGCGCTCTTGATACACTGTAAGTATTATGAAAACTAGGTGACTAATAACCTAGTAAGTGATAGTGGTGATAGTGTTTGCTTCCGGGCTTGGCTTTATAGGATTAAAGGTTTGATTGCAAGACTTTAATAAAATTTCTTAGCTTACTAACTCGGTGGTGGGGCTGTTATTAAAAAATAAAAATATTTACTGATACAGACTGCGGAAATATATATTAAATGCTAAGATTGTTACACGATCAATATAAACTGGAATTAAATAACTTAACTTGGAATTGACGATGACTTTACAAACTAATCTTTTTGAAATATATGTAGGTGGTAATTGTACTTAACTCAAAAATGCGTGTGCCTTTAATAACTTCCACGGTGTCTATAACCGCAGAGATTTTATAAGATTCACAGAAAAAATGGTTTCGTTTGTTAACGTAATATTCTTGTGCACAGTTTTGAATGTAGCTGTTACCATATCCAAAAATTGGATGACCTAAATTGTAGGAGTAAAATTAAAACACTAAAAGGTTGAGGGTTCAGCGTCCTCCTGACTTACTATTGTATAAAAGTAGGTCGAAGTTCATTTGTTGTTATGTTTGATGACTTTCATTTTGACCAATATCGTAGCAATCATTAGGAGAGGTCATTCAGAAACCACTAAAACTTCGAGTGCATGTGACATAGCTCGCAATACAATAGCACATTTGCAAAATTATTCAGAGGACACCATAGGCTTAGAAATTTGCACAATGCTTTATCAAATACCTACAGATAAAGCAACAACATTTGAAATGCATTCTCACGAGTATTTAGCGAATGCCCTCTGGTCGCTTCAAGCTGTCAATGATATAGTCACTGAAGAGTAACCAATTAACCCATGCCTGTGATTAACAAGCCGACACTCATATTAACTAACTCTGCAAAGTAGAATAAAAGCCACCGTTGATATCACACGTATGCACCTACAATTAAACAAACCACTGATTGGGTATAACTTAGTAGTTACTTAGTCGATTCTCGTTTGTCGCACTTAACGGGTTAAGCTGACTAACAATAATTACTCTTCGATAGATTTGTAACCTTCGATAGCAACCGATCTATTTGTCTGACTCTTTTTCAAGGCTGCAAAGGGATGAAAATGAGGTAGTAGCCATAAATTAACAATCACTTAGCTCTTTGTAAAAAATAAGGGCAATTACTACATCAAAAATTAAAAAATACAGTAATTAAAAAAAATGTAAAGAGAATGGAATTTGTGCTGAAGATTTAGGGTCAAAACTACATTCAAATGGAGAACATTTTAAAATAAAAGTTTATAAATATAAAGCTGTTATTAATTAAAAAAATAATAATAATTCATTAATAATATTATACCTATGGAGAAAAGATTTGTTTTTTTTGTATGTTTGCTTTTTATGCTTTCACGCTAAAACCGCTGAACGAATTTAAAAGGTCATGATCATGATCTGGATTAGGACATTTTTCTCAAGGTATCGAGACTTATGTAGGTGAAACCGCGATGCGCAGCTAGTCAATCGTAATTTTATTATAACAAATGTAAGGGAATTTTGTGATCATTTTAAGTGCACTGGCAAAATTTACTCTCCAAAGTCATATACGCTGCAGCAGTGTATATGACTTTGGAGCTTTGCATTGGACTTAACACATAATTTTTTTTCTCCGATATTTTAAATACCTTTTCAACCCTAGGGCATGTTATATCTGCAATCAAACCATCTCGTTTAGCAAAATGCTTACCACGAGGTATAACGCACCTTATCACATTTTTTTTTCTGAAATGTCGCCACATCAATCTATCTATGTAAAGGTTAATTCCTGTTTTAACCTGCTCTTTGACCAACTCAAATGAACCTCTATTTTTTTCAGTTTTTTTTAGCAAACAAAACAGATTAATCTTCCATTCCCCATATAAAAACTGAAGCCACTGTAAAATAAATGCCTCCGTACCAGAGTCTGTTCCGGCTGCATCTAGATCCGGCTACTCCCGTAAAAGCGTGACGGCTCAATCTTACAGTTAATGTGTAAAAACAGCATACCACCCACCAACACGGCGTGACAACTTTCCCGATGCATCTTATAATTGCATTTAATTAGTCCATCTTCACTTTTTGCTGGCCACACTCTATTAAACTCTGCAGTTTCTTCTAATTGGTCCGTGCGTGATAATTGATATGCGTAGAGAAAATCTAATGTGTGCTAAATGGGGGGTTTGCACGGCAGAGCGTGTCGTTTCTAGTGATGTCATTAGGGATAGGTGCGTGATTGGTTCTTGGTTGAATAGGTTCGGCCTGTCAAGTGTTTGTTGACCGTTTATTGTACTTAGCAGTTAGGTACTTTGCAGCTAGTGTGGTGCACTGCTGATCATAGAATTTATTGAATTGGTGCATTGGGACCAAAAATTATGGAGTTAACGCGTGGCTTGAAATTAATATGATGTAAGATTTTACCGGTGATTATAACGAAGTTCAGCTACCAGATCGACAGTCCGCTTAAATAATAACCAGTAAAAATATTTGCACTTTAGTATTTCACGATCGCTTATGCCAAACCAAAGGTGTAATGACTTAGCCAATTACTTTTACTATTTCTGGATTTTGTTCAGTTAAGGGGGGTCAAAGTTCATCAACGATTTATCGTTCAATTTCCTAAAAAGCTTGTTCCTTCATTGTTTGTTTCTTCTGCGGCTTTCCGTTCCTGGTAGGTCATATGTCAGTCCTGATTATATGTTTGATTGTAGAAGCTAGTTTTAGTCTCGAAAAATGCGCATGCTGCAGCAATGGTTATGCGTTCGACAGCCCACGAGTTGTGTCGTTAAACATAACTTTCTTTTTGAAAGAGATAAATTGAGTAGATTATTTCAGCTTTGAGTGAAGTTTATTTTGAAGAACTCTCATATCATCTTAATAACATCTATAACATATAGGTCGTAAAATTTTCACTGCTGAATATGATTCTCCCTTTTTTGACCAATTATAGGTTGATTTCAAAGGTACAATAGTTACGCGTTTGTCTTAAATTTCACTTACCAGTTCTACGTCACCATCCTAGAAATGGAATATTTTAGAATTAATTTATTTCTGACATTTTTTTTCACACCAAAACGAATATTTATTCAAATTTTTATTAGAATGTAGTTTGAAATGAATTCATTTTGATTTGCTTTATTAACTGTAATATAGTGTTTAATTATATAAAGGAAATGATAATTTATGATTGTATTATAATTGAATTGGAATGTATTTTTTTACTAGTCATTACTAAAAGCTATTACGGATACCTTACAATTACATTTAATTGTAAGGTATCCGTAAAAGCTTTTATTACATTATGATTATTCTTGAACTTTTCTACACCAAATATTTCCGAACTTAAGTCTACTGCTGTTTCAATATGCTACTTTTGAAGGTACCAATAAGATAGGTTAAAGAGAAATGCGGGTGGTCTTTTTTCTTAACTATTAATGAATAAAGAAAAACATAGGGATATAATAAAAATCCTTCTTATTCAGTTTATGAAATATCTTTTAAATTGGTCCAATATTAGAGGAGGAAATAGGCAAGAGCACAACCTCGAATTATGTCTTTTTACTTAGGCGTTTTCAAAAGTCTTTTCGACCGCATTTCGTCTTAATGCAAATTATGCATGCCCAAACATTTCTCTAGTGAATATTTTTCATTTGTTTCATGTTCCATAATTTAAAATCTTCCGTATTTTCTTATCGCGTGTTCTATTATAGGAAGTTATTGAATATTTTCTACAATAATACGTTTGAGCTGAGTAACAAATTGTTATATCATGCGTTCGTTCGGTTCGAGGAATCAATTCACTTTTTTGTTGCAATTAGTAACTATAATGATGTATTTATGGTAGCTATAGTTGCAATTAGTAACAGTAATGATGTATGTAGGTAGGTAGTAAGTATTACATGCAAACACAGAATAAATTCTGACATGCATTAATTTAAAAGTAACCGCTTTGGAGCGTCGACTTCTGAAAAACTATACTTCCCTTATCAATAATTTCGTTGTTGACAATTTTCTATTTCGTTAAGTACCTGGTACTTGTTGACAGCCTACAATCTCCTCCCATTCCTATAAACAGTCTTAATTTGTAGTTTTCATTTTAAAAGCCAATGAACATCCAATTGGAATTAGCCCGTGCACATAGCTTCTAATGTTTCATAAGTGCCCATATGTGAAATGAAATATTTTGAATTGAATGACAGATTTTTGCTTACTGTTCTTTGACACTGCACCAATTATTTGAAGTGGAAGTATTGTATGGCAACATAATCTTGCCAAATGGACTTAGAACGGGTTGTTTAACGTCCAAAAACGCATATACGTCAAAAATGGCGCTAACTATCGTTAAACCAAAAAAAGGGTTTTTCAAATTACAATTATAAAATTATGGGTTTGACTTACGTATCAACACAAACCAACCGTTTGTAATAACTGGTCCTTAACATCTGAACGTTACAAAAATTAATCCTTTGAGTCAGAAACAAAACACACTAGTCACAGAGAATAAATCAGAAATGCGAGATGCTATGACTTACAGCAATAACATTCATAATTGGCTTTAAATTATTATTATTTGAATTGCTCAGTCACTTGTTTTATAACATTCCTCATAATGAATATCAAGTTTTCCATTATGTATCATTTCATATGCCTGAATCACTTCGTAACAGAACATCTTCTCTAAATTCCAGGTCAAATTTCCCACCGAAGATGGCTCAGAATTATCAGAAGACCAGGGACGCAGTAAAAGAAAGAAGTTGGCGCCTCTTCTCGCAATCCCCCTGCTTATCGGAGGCATGATGGTACCATTGGCCTTCGGAGCGTTGGCACTACTGGCTGGAAAGGCACTTATTGTGTCTAAGTTGGCACTGGTACTGGCTGGTATCATTGGGTTGAAGAAACTCTTGTCTCCGAGCGGGGGTGGACATGAGGCTCATGAAGTGGTGGTCTCGGCAGGACATGGTGGCTCTGGTTGGAGCAGGTGAGAATGTTTCTGAAAATTATTAGATGTAGATTATTTAGCCCGCATAGGCATAATTTTTATACCATTATGAAGTGCAAAGTCTCATGTTTGCACTGATATCATTTTAAGTTTCTAATGTTTAATTATTCTGGAGTGAAGTGTAAGTTTCCGTTCAATTTAGGCCTATAGTCACTTTGAATAAACAAAGGGTTTGTTCAGACACCGACGACTTAATTACTCCTTATTGTGGGATGATTGAACAGATTTTTTTTAGTACAGTTCAGTAGAAAATTAAGACATTAACTTGCTCATTGACGGGGAGAACATAGTATCGTATAGCACAAACGTTTCTATAGATGCACCAATTTTCAGTCACAATTAGTTCCTTTTTTGTTTTTATTATAGCATTTTTTTTTTAATGAATGACCCGGCTCGGTTTTTTTGCATGCATTTCAAAAAGATTAATAATTGTATTTGAACTTAAAAATGTTTTTTCATGAAATAGTTTGTTGCAGAAATTTTGACATTTATTTTTTCTAATTTGCCAGCGTTGCGCAAAGTGACCACCTCGAGAGAAATGCCGGGGGCAATCCAGGGTTAGGAAATTTTTATTATTTTGGATAGTAGCTTAAATATAAATTACGTTGAATTACATAAAATATATTTTATCTGGGTGGTAGGTTAGCACATGGGCTAAATAAATATTAATATTATGTTTATTTGGGAATTAAATTGCATGCATTTTATGTAGATCATAACTCGCAAATTTTTAGGCCCTACATTTTTTATTGTAAAATCCAGGGTATTCTTTACTTGCTTACAATAAATATGCCTCAGTTTCGATAGGGAATTTATGGAACTTTTGCATGTTAGCATTGTTGGTACCTTTATAAATATTTTCATGTTTTCTTTTGTCTTGATTCCAGGTCGCTCGAGAAATCTCAAGACTTAGCGTACAACGCTTACGCCCAATAGCCAGCGAACCCACCGTTAATTAACATTAATTAATACGCGAATCTAAGGACCAATCGGTTTCACATAAATATATAAATGGACAACATATAATTAAATTATTTACAATTATAGAGTACATAGTTATGCAACATTTGAGGGAGAATGCCCGTCGCAAGTCTTATTCTAAATTCTAAATATAAAATAAGATTTATTTATTATTTATTCACTCTAAATAATCATTTAAAAATAATAAAATATTTATTGAATTCCGTAAATAAAGTCAGAAAAACACTACTGTTGGATGAACGTTCGAAATTCGAATTCCTATAATGTGTGTGTCATATTTTTTATCTATTTTTGTTTTTATTTATTTATAGTTTTCAGTAAAACATTATTGCTTCAAGGTTTAACAGGTTGAAAATTAATATTTTAAAGTGTAACATAATTTATTTTACTTCAAGGGTCAATAAACTGTAGTAGCTATTTTATTAAGGGATATCATTGAAGGTCTTGGTTATAATAATTTTATTATAGAAAAGCGGAAAATGAGTGAGAGAACATTATTTTCTCTTAGCATTAAACGTTTTATTAAAGTACCTCGAATACTCTTTAAAGACTAAATATAAATTACATAATTTATAGTCCTATTTACGTTTTTTTTTAGTTATAACCAAAAATATTTTAATATTATTTATATGTTTTATACTTATATATTACAAGACTTTGGAGTGTGCTTTAATTAATTTATGTATCGACCAGCAGATTAGCGATATTAATATGTTTAGCTACTTTTTATATATTTTTGAACGTATATATGTATTATGTGTATTGAATGAGCATATTTTTGTACTGATATATATTTATTTATTTATATGCTGTAAAATGTTATATACCTAATACAAAGACTGACAATATCTATGTATAATAATTATAATAAAAATAATATAGTATCCACATGTACATATGTAAATAAATTATTGCATTTATTTAATATTTTTTCTGCATTATATTTATAAATTGAAAGTATTATGGATTGCCAAATATTATTATTTTACAAATATATTTATTAATCTACTTAGGTTACAGATCTCATATTTATTTTGATATTTTCCTATTAAAAGGTGCTCATTTTATTTAAATGCTGTGTAAATATTGAGGTGTTATTTATTTATTTTCATTGATTTAATATTACGTTCCAGTCAGTTCATTAATTTATTAAATTAACTTAATAATTTATTGTCAAATGTTATTAATTAAACTGTTGGTACTCAATATTATTTGTTTTATTGCTTTTTTTAGTATAATAGTGATAATTTTTGGTAAAATGTATTTTTTAAGGATTGCCACAGCATGTTATACTTACATTTAGCATTCGCTTTCATAGTTTTGCCTAACTTCTGCAATACCAGGGGCGCTATTGCAGCGGGCCTTAAGTCCTTCAACGTAGATACGGGCCCCTCTAAAAGTAGTACAGTGCGTGACACGTAAGAAGAGACTTGACACACCACGTGGTCTGACATGCGCAGAACACGATTTTAGGTATCTTTAGCGGTATGAGGTCTGAGTGCGGGACGGGACAGGACGTCATAAGGGCGGCGGAAAGAGGCGGTGGAGGCGGGGTCAAGTCTCTTCTTACGTGGCACGCACTGTACGATTATTTGGAATGAATTCTAATTCCGATTAACTTTTTCGGATGGGCAAAACATAGCAACATAATAACATGTATTAGGTAGTTCATTTGTTAGCTTAGTTGTTCATTTTATAGTGCATGCTGTGGTCTCCTGTAATTGAAAGAGTACACCTGCCAAATACTTTGTCGTCCATTTACTATATGTTATATTTAGTGTATATCCTTTGTTGGAGATCCTAAAATAAATAAATAATAACGAGAATAAGGGCAACTGTCAAATCGTGATGTCATTCGTTCTTAGTTCCGGCCCCGAATCACTCTTATAATATGCCCATAGACTATACAGAGTAGAGGTGAGTAGAGGGGCCTGTGGCTTAAATAATAACAGCCGCACTGGTCGATCGATCAGGTTAAGCTACGCTTGCCGCGGTTGGTCTGTGGATGGGTGACCATCTTTACATACCGAGAACCCTCCGCGTCTCGGGAAGCACGTGAAGCCGTTGGTCCCGGCTGTCATTCGTGGACCTTTGACAGTCGTTACAGGTAGTCACAAGCCCGAAAGACTGACAACCAAGGGGTATCGTATTACCCAGTCACTGGGTTGTGGAGGACAGATAGGCAGTCGCTCCATGTAAAATCATCATCATCTGCATCCAGTTAGACTGGAAGCCGACCCCAACATAGTTGGGAATAAGGCTAGGCAGATGATGAGGTTATACAGAGTAGGAAACTTCGGGCGAATCTACGGATTTCGTGCTTATACAATACTAGACCTCCAGGTGCAAAGCCACCACAAGCCACAAGAATCGCAACTGGAAAGTCTACCTTGCCAGAGGTAAAAGGATAACATTATGAATCATAATGGACAGTTAACTGTTAAGTTAATCGTATCAAATCCAATTGGTGGAGGATATTTAAGTTATTTTTTTGTCTGTGCTAAAATACCAATCAATCCAATCCAAATTCAATCCAATCTCTTTGATTATACCTACGTTGTGCAGCAAAAAAAAAAGAAAAACACGGACTGTCTTCGCCATATTATGATTTATAATGTTATCCTTTTAGTTATCCTTTTATGATTCTGCCAAAGTGTCCTTTTTAGCCCCTGGTACATTCGATTACGCAGTTTTTGTTGAACAACCGCTTTGTTGGTCACTTGATCTGCTCGACACAGGGGGGTAACTAGACAGTCACCCATAATTAGGCACTGCAAACACCATAATAGAGATGCGTGGAACAAAATGCAGATGAACCACCTCCAGTAAAATTTGCTCCGGGTAGGAGAATGATGAACACTTACCATACGAAGAAGTAGTAACAAATATACAAGCTGGCAGGGATATTGACGCACAACTTGTTACCATGAATTCAATACATGATTCGGAACTCAACCTGCATAGCAGTACCCTGTAGAGCAATACTAACCTAGTTTACTACGAACTCTGAACCTGCCAAATCGGTGTCCACTTTCGCCGCATGTAAATATCGCACAGTTAATGCAATACTGTTCGATGACACAAAGAACACAATGGCATATCATGCATAATGCAGACAGGAGCGGCTGCCAAACTTTATATGAAGTATGGTGAAGGAAATTGTGTCAATACGTGTTAGTTTTTGCGGACTAATTATGCGAATAATTTAGGAAGGAGGTCTTCAAAGCTCTCTTATAACAAACAGATTTTATAAATAACACAAGTCAGCTGACCATTCTTGGCGAGTCTAATCGTCGTCTGGATTACATATGCGGGCAAATATTTTAGAAGGAGCGACCTCTGCAATCCTTGATGTTTATGTTTAGATCCTCAGGTCTGGCAAAATGTTATTGGAACTATTATAGAGAGCATAAAACAAATCCAGCAAAGTGACCATTACCTTAAAGTAACGTAACGTAACACACAAAGTAACGTAACACTTTAAGGGTCTTACAGGACTTAAACACAAAAAACGCAAGTTTTAGAAACAATAATAAAATTATAAAATCGACTACAGTAAACAAAATCAGAAAAATATAATCATATATATTTCTGATTTTGTTTACTGTAGTCGATTTTATAATTTTATCCAGAAGAATATCAATTATTCTGGATATATGCTAGTTAGATAGTGTGTTGAATACATAAAACAACAAATTTGATATGATAGAAAAAAATCATGAGGATACCTCTAAAAACTTTTTTTAATAAAAAAACCATACTAATACTCATATACATACAAACATTATGATATTTTGTCAGATTATTCTACAAGAAACATACTAAAGAACTAGTGTTTTATTTTTTTAGTCCAAACAATATTTTTTTGTAAATAGATAATACCTTCATAATTTGCAATAAATTACCAGCGTTGTATCATCACGCTTCTCTTTTTTTTCTATGCAGTCCGACAAAGACCGCGCTTTAGGTCATGTAGTCACCTTAAGGCACCATGCAATTCCCTTTGATATCTTTTCAAACTCAAACAATGTTTTTTTAATTAAACCATACACTTACTTTCACATTTACTTTTGAATTGTCAAGGAGTCGGTCAGTTAGTCAGAAAGTTCAAGCTAGTTGCTAGTTTCAATAAGTATGTAGATCTCTATGGAGAAGAACGGGCAATCAATTCCATCTCATCTTCTGCATCGTTCCCTCAATACTGAGGATACCGACCACATACGTCGCGTCTCCAAGACATGCGATCTTCTGCAGTTTGGACCGCTCGGTACATGCTGCCTTCAACAGCCTTCTTAATCGCGTCTAACGATCTTACCAGTGCTCTGCCTCGAGCAAACTCCATCGACTCTTTTAAATCTAGATATTACAAAATCCTGGGCACAGATATTGCAAAGGCTCCTCTACCCATACCAGTTTCATAGTGGGCCCCAGCTTTGCTGAAAAATAAATGGCTCAAATCCAGACACCGAGCTGCGGGCTGCTGAAAAAGGAAGAGTACGTGTTTCATTTTACAAAATTTCTATTCAATGTATATTGTTCCGAAATAAATAACTATGTCTTATGAACCTGTTGGTTCCCTTCCTTCCATAGGACAACATAATAGTCGAAAAAGTGGTTGTATATCTCCGCCTACCTTCGGAATGCAGGTTATACAGGCGTTATGTTCTTAGATTTTGTTATACTTCAGATGGCGGGGTCCACGATTCAAACAATTTCACAGAATTGACACGGTTACTCATTGTCAACCACAGACAAAGAGGCTGTATTTTAAGCAGGAAGTAGTGCGGATGTAGTGAAATTGATACAAAATTTCCGCCCGCAATAAAGTTTCACTTTCGATACAAGATTATCGAACTTCGTATCGACATTGCGGACTATAATTGTTTGAAATGTCTCTTCGAGCTGGTTTATTGACTAGCTGGAATTTTCTAGTACTTTCTTGGCGACAATGCCTTTTTTAGGCACACACACAAGCTCATCAGTCGTCAAATTGATATCACAAAGGGTTGACGACTGTTTTCCAAAATTTTAACAATGCATAAGAACACCACTCCCTCTCACAGAGAGAGCTGGGGTCCCAGCAGTGGGAAAGTTAAAGGCTTATAATACTACGGAATGACGGGGAACCGGCACATAATACCTGAGATTTTGAATCGTTTCTAGTATTGAAAATGGCTATCGCTCAGATTTGCTCATCTGGAGGTGAAGACCCCTGTTTCAAACACTGAAGGAGTTTTCAATCCTTCCGCATTCTCTTGAAGCCAGCCTTTTCTTTGAGGAGATCAATGAGAATGTTGTGAGAGTAATGAGAAAAAATGTTTTCCCTTTAGATCAAAAGAAAAAAATGGCAAAGCAATTGCTGTCTTAATATCTCATAATAATTTTACCAAACAAGTGTGTAATAAACATCGAATCAAGTAGGTACAAAACAACACTTAAATCACCATGATTTATACTTGAAATTATAGGCCCAAACAAACACTTTCTGATACCCACCAAACAATGAACCTACTTAGAACAAACACATAATCACGTGCAATAATACGTACCTACATACAATCTTAAGTCATCTCCGAGCCCTCAGGGCTTTGACCCTTTAGAGAAAGTTGACGGACATAGATCATTCGAAGTAATTACGTCTATTTCTTCTCTATGGGATGGGATGCAGCTGGATAGAATTCCAATTAAAGGAAATTCACGATCAATTCTGATTGTGCGTTTTTATTTTAAAGATGGCGCTGTCGGAAGTGGGAGAGAGCCTTATTCAAATTCCATTTAAATAGTTAGGTTATGAATAATTACTACTACCTACTTTGGGTACACCGCTGCCTGACCCTTCAGGGAAACAAAGCGTGATTTTAAGTTATGCTATGACTAGCAGCGCCCCGCGGTTTTACCCGCATAAGTGTCGATTCCGTGGGAATATCGGGATAGAAACTATCATTTGTCCTTTCCCGGGACTCAAACTATCTCTATACCGAATTTCATCTAAATCGGTTCAGCGGTTTAAGAGTGAAGAGGTAACAGACAGACACACTTTCGCATTTATAATATTAAGTACTATGGATTAACAAGTACATTTTCCTCTCTTCCCATCCCATTGAACAACTTAAAAAGAGAAAACAAGTGAAACTGATTTTCCAATGTCACTTGCGACTTCTAAGTCAAGATTTGCCAGTGAGAGCGTCTTATGGCCGCTGACTATAGTGTTAAATAAATTAGTTGAAATAACGCCGTTTGGACACTTTCTTGTCTTAAGTTTCATTGTCGGTTGACAGTGCCATAATCATTATGACATGCTCTTGTAAGATGGTTAAGAAAGCTGTGGCCGTTATGTGGTCATCGACCCACAGTTGTGGTAGAAGACCAGGAGTATCTGTAAAAATCTCAAACTTAGTTGAAGTGTGCTGCCAGTAGTGTACTGACGCCAGCACATCAAGCTACTACAATCTGTCAAATTTATTTAATAGACTTTCGACTTTATCGCTAAAGTATAAGGTTCACAGTAGAATGGGAAAATTTGACAGTTTCAGGTAGCTTGATGTGCAGGCGTCTGTCTGTACATCAATTCATTTCACCGAAGTTTTCACGGTGAGATCTTTACAGAATATGCCGTTTGATTATTTAAACCTCAAAATCACCTACTAGATTACTTAAATATTTATATTCTGCAGCCAATTAGTATAGCTCTGTTTTTTGAGTTAACGGCGCGCGTGCGATGAAACACATGAGATTTTTGAACTTTGACTTTGAGGTTATTCATAGTAAATATTTGAAAAATCTAAGAAAATTATATCTACCAGATTCATTATTCACCGTATTAAAATTACTCTAGTGAGTAACTCTAGTCTACTCTCGTGAGTTTTCTTAAAGTTTTTATCCTAAACTAACTAGGAAAGAAAATATACAGAATATATAGAAGAATACAAACACCAAAAAAAACTATTTTACAAAAAGAACAACTTAGGTACTTCCAAAACAAAAAAAAAACAAAATAAAAAACTACAAAGTGAAAAATAACTCTAATTTCGGAAATTGGTATCAAAAAACGAAAATGCGGAACCACCGACAACAACTTCCGAGATTTAAGTTATTTTTCACTTTATAGTGTTTTTTTGGAAGTCGGTTGTTTTGTTTTTGTAAAAAAAAAATATTGTTCACTTTTTAGTTGTACCCACCTACTCCACACAAATTCATATAACACTACTTGCTATGTGAATATTAGTAACAGGAAGCTATTGAACACATCTGCGTACCCCTTTAGAGGGTACAGGCGTGATGTTGTTTGCGTAAACAATGCATACATATGCGATAGTGCAGCAATTGCGGTTGATTTGCTGGCATTTATTGAAGAGTTCCATTGTCTGTCATATCTTTACAAAATTTAAATGGGACCAATTCGGAATAAATCCCATTCGAAAAAAAAAAAATTACAAATCCGTCTATATAAGACGGAGTTATGCCCGAACATAGACATAAAACTAACATCCCAATTGAGAACCTCCTCCTTTTTTAGAAGTCGGTTAAAAAATAACAAGTTGGGGGAAGACATGCTCACATGGTTGCGGAAGGATCGTACGTTCCCGCGACCCCCGGCGTAGGTGTGTGATAGAACACCGGGGTGGTTTTCAGTCAGTAAGAGGTTGACCCCGCCGCCCGCCCCAGAGCGGCGGACATCCATGAGGATTTTCCACCCCGGGAACAAAAAAAAAAAAGACATGCTCACATCCACTCCAAACGGCCATCGCTCAGCATAATGCATAACTAAACTATATTTTCGATAAGAATTTCTCATCAGCTGCCCAGTCTGGATTAGTGCTCAGTTGATGGCAAAAGGCTCGCTCCCATGGACATGGGACCTAAATATGAAATAATAACAGTGCTTTTCTGGGTTTGAACCTACGACCTTCAACTCGTTTGTCGCGGTTATTACTACTGGGCCTGCACTGCACAAGCTATAAGTAAATACATCTACGGGGATTACAAGCGTGAATATTATAAGTAACCTTCTCCTGGCTCATAAATTTCTTCCTTCAGTGGTTAATTTCTTTCCAGAAAAGATTTTATCCAAGCTACCATTTTGGATATACATATTATAGAGCGTTTTATATAAAAAAAAGAAACGACATCTCCTAGCTCTGAAACGGTGCGTCGTAGGGCCATGCTTCCCAGAACTTAAATGGTTTCCATGGTCAAGGTTAACCCGATACTGTAGTAAAATTAGTAGATTACGAAAAAAAATTGAGAAAATTGTCTCATTTTTTTTCTACATTTCCTTGCTTCTCATAGTGCCCCTAAGCGAATACTCCAACTCCAACAAGTCTGCCCCTAGGACGAGCCACTGACCGGTTTTTCTGTTTATAGTAGGTTATTTTTGTCACTAAAAGCACCCAAAGCTTTCCTATAACCAATTGTTTATTTACGCCGTGTTCAAACCGTAAAATCAAGATGATGCCATTGACCGCGACAATTTTATTATGGTCAATTTTATTTGTCTGGTAACTTTTTTGTTCTTTAACGTCGATTCAGTTTTTTTATGCTTGTTCATTGTTGGAAGGTGCAAGTTTAAGTTCAATGTTAAACGATGTTGACAGCTGTCAATGTCATTATGTATTGAAGTTCTCGGCTACATTAAGGTCAGTTATGTGACTTTCGTGCGTACTGGCGAAGGCTTAATACGTGCTTTGTTTGTATCTTGAATTTTCTCGATTTTTGTGGTTATTATTACCGCGACTTTCAATCGAGATTATTCTTTGTGTTTGTGTTTTAGAAAAGCTACTAACATTCATAACTAGTAAACTACCACGGAGTGCAAAGTTCGAAGGCTCTCCTCGCTGAATTACCGTCACTACATGACGCTGGCAGAATAGTCAACATCGGCTCAGTCGCCAAAAGAAAAAAAAGTCACTTGTTTTAGAATCACGTCTATCAAAGTGCAGAGGATTGTTTATGCAACTGTATTTAAGCTTCCTGAACACACATAAAGTGGATAGAACAGGAATAAAGAGCTAAGTTATTCTCATGGTTGCGGGAATGGAATTCGATAAAATAATAATCAAAGCATAATATCAGATCATTTATTTGTATAGCACAGGCTTATTAGACTTTACAAAAGATTAGCTATGGTGCACTATACATTATTTATAACCTGATTAGTTGTGCAAATGCATAAGATTTTAGACTAACTTATTACATTATTATAGCCGAATTAAGTAAACGCCAAACGGCGTAGACTAAAACTAAATCAATGTGTTCCCAGTTTATAGATTTAGGCTGACTGTTAACTTCTTGATGAAACTTGATCGTGAGATCTAAAAACAAAGCCAAAAAGATTGCTAATGCGTTGCGAAAAGGAAAAACGTATTAGCCGCCTGTAAATTCACAGACATTCTTTTATATCCCACTGACCTATATTAAACATGGACTTGTATAATACAGGTCAGTGTTATATCCTTAAAGGAAGAAGGTAAGATTTACTACCAACACACAATATGTAGGTATAAAACATCACATTTGTGCCTGTAATTTCATCAGCATCCTACACCCTTACAGGAACACATACAAGGACAAAGAAAGCATCTACTATAACGCACATACATAGGTATATTACATTATTATTTCAAAACCAAAAACAAAAAACTCAGCTGAATACCGCACCGTCACCTCATATCATTAAAAACTTACATAATAACAAAAAAACGACTTCACCAAATATCTAACATTGCTATTGACCTACAAAACGTATTACTCAACAGACAAAAAAGGAAGAGCAATCAAAAGAAATGAAACCACAACGGAGAATTGAGAAAAGAAAAAACTTCGGATAAAAAACGTTGCATCATAAAATGTAATTCGGGTTCGCTTTTTTTTTTGAAAAAGAAAGCGATGGTTGACCGGTTGCACCAGATGTAATGTCTGCCACAGAATAAATAAGAGCAGAAGGGAAATTGTACTGATTTTATTTAGCTAGGGAGACATTATTAGAATTTACTTATAAATTCCGAAAGTCTGACAACCAGTCTTACCAAGAAGTATAGTATTACTCAGTATCTGGTTTGTGGAGGTCAGATAGGCAGTCACCTCATGTAAAATACTGGTACTCAGCTGCATCCAGTTAGACTGGAAGCCGACTCCAACGTAGTTGGGAAAAAGCAGGCAGATGATGGTGACTGATTACCAATTATTACTACCATAACCAGAATAATATTAGCGTAAAATTATAGGATGATACGAGCAAATGAATAATCATAAGATAAGGTAGTACAACTTAGTTTTAACTGGGCTGTTTTCAAAGCAAATAGTCTATATTTTTGAACTATTTAAAATAATATTGAAACAATGATATTGCTTGTTATTCCAAACTAGCAGCGCCCCGCGTTTTCACCCGCATAAGTGTCGATACCGTGGGAAAATCGGGATAAAAACTATCCTATGTCCTTTCCCGGGACTCAAACTATCTCTATACGAAATATCATCTAAATCGGTTCAGCGGTTTAAGCGTGAAGAGATGACAGACAGACAGACAGACATCATCATCATCATCATCAGCCTATAATGTTCCCACTGCTGGGACACAGGCCTCCTCTCAGTGAGAGGGAGTGGGCCGTAATCCACCACGCGGGCCCGGTGCGGGTTGGTAGATGTCACATGTCTTCGAATTTTTGGTTCTAGGACATGCCGGTTTCCTCACGATGTTTTCCTTCACCGTTTTGTGAGCAGTGGTGATGAAATAATTTACACAAAGTAAAGCGTCTGTCTGGGTTCGAACCTACAACCTACAACTCGTAAGTCGCGGCCGTTACCACTTGGCCACCACTGCTCCAGACATTCACACTTTCGCATTTATAATATTAGTATGGATTTTACGATGTAAAACTACTGCACTTCTTTTTTATTTGAAATTGTGTTTATAAGTTCACACGACGCATTTCTCGGGAACCGCTGGGCCGATTTGGGAAATCCTTTCACTTTTGGAAAACTTGTCCTCTAATTGGCCGTTGATTGATTTGTATTTGTTTTGGTTGATTTCTTTTGTTTTTATTTCACGGCAATCAGTGATAATTACCATGTTACTTTTCTGTCGCTGACTTAGCGGTCACGTAATTGGCTCCAGGCGGTCGATTCTGTAAAAATCTCACCGTGAAAACTGAGGTGACGTGAGTTTGTTTTTGCTAGGAAATGACACTATTGACAGCTCACTCCACGCTCACTTCACCTAAGTTTTCACGGTGAGATTTTTACAGAATAGCACCACAGTAGGTTTATAATCCGCCTGTAATGTTCCCACTGCTGGGACACAGGCCTGGACCACAATCCACCACGTGGGCCCAGTGCGAGTTGGTGGATGTCACATGTCCTCGAATTTTTGGTTCTAGGACGCCGGTTTTGTCATGATGTTGTCCCTTACCGTTTTGAGAGCAACTGTGATGAAATTAAATACACAGAGTAAAGTGCCTGTCTGGCTTCGAACTCACGACCTAAAACTCGTAAGTCAAGGCCGATAACAGTGGGTCACCAGTTCACCACTGTCCCGAAAGTTACTGTCTCATAATACTATGGATATGCTAAGTAATAAGGTAATTACGTCATCTGGCGGACGTCATTACCTTGTTAGCGGTTAACTTTGCGTTCAAATGATGCGTACACATTAAATATTGCATCAGATTGCCGGAACCGCTTTTCAAACATAGTCTTTAAATGTAAGTAGCGAAATATGGATTCTAAATTTTTGCTTGAGTCTTCAGGGAAAGGCATGATTTTATGTCAAAACTAGCAGCAATCTGCGGTTCCACCCTCACAAGCGTCGATCCCGTGGGAATGTTGGGATAAAATGTATCCTCTGTGTTAATCCTGGTTATAGACTTCTCTATGCTAAATTTCATCCAAATCCGTTTAGTAATTTTTGCGTGATTGAGTAACAAACAGCCGAACATCTTCACAAACTTTCACATTTATAATATTAGTAGGAAGTAGGATGTTATATAAAGATACCTCTTAAAGATCGTAAAGAAAAACGTCATGATCGTCAAAATGTTATGTAAAGATACCTCGCAAAAAAAATCATCATGATGAAAAATAAAATTAATTGATCCAAAAGGGCAAATGTGCTTACTGCTAATCTTTGGTTTTGCCATGCTAACCACCAACAAGACAATGACGTCCTATAGATGACGGGATACTCTTACTCGTATTTAAGTAAGAAGAGCATATCCCAAAATCAGGTACGAGGCAGTAACCTCCTGGACAGTGGTGGCCCAGTGGTATCGGCCTCGACTTGCGAGTTATCGTGAGTTCGAATCCAGACCTCACTTTACATTGTATATATAATTTCATCACCACTGCTCACAAAACGATAAAGGAGAACATCTGAGGAAACCGGCAACCTGGAACCAAAAATTCGAAGACAAGTGACATCTACCAACTCGCACTGTGCCCGCGTGGTGGATTATGGCCCACTCGCTCTCATAGAGAGGAGGCCTGTCTCCCAGCAACGAGAACATTATAAAGGCTGATACTTTTGCCTAGAACAGGGTCAGTTAAAAATGGATTCTATCATCTTATTTGATAATGAAACTAAGTGTACTTTGAAGAAGAGTTATCATCCAATAAATATACTAGAACCACGACTGTTGAACAGACGCCTGTCCCAACTTACACCACAATCCACCGTAAATCACTCACAGCGACACAGCATTGTTTGTCTTGTTCATATTTGTAATGATTAACGCTATGCGCCGACGCCACTCGTAAAAACACTGCGACAAGTCACGCGTAACAGACGCACGATTATGTTGTTTGGCATCACAATTGTGTGGTGACAGGTTCAGGCCTATTGTTTATGTTTCTTTGCTATAGCGATAATCAGGTGAATTTTTGTTTTATCAGATGAATATTATTGATTTTGATACAGATTGGCAGGAAATGGACGCGTAACCTGTTACCATGGATTCAATACTGTGTGATTCTGAACCCCGTTGCGATGAATTTTTCATCAGTTATTGAAAAAAAAAAAACAAATTGCTGTTCCGTACTTTTTGACCGCGTATTGCAATACAGCTGATGTTTTTACTATGAATTCAAAATATGATTCTATACCCTCTAGGTCTACAATTCTAGGTTTCAGTTGGCGAGTCCATCCCTTTTTTTTTTTAATGGGAATTTTTCATAACATACCTTCTCCCGCTCTAAGCTGGGGCGTGTCAGACTTTTACTGACTAAAACCTACCCGTGTTCCTTCAGTTGCCTGTGCCAGGGGCCACGGTAACTCTTTCGAAGAACTCGCGACCCTAGCAGGGAGTCGAGACCTGCCACCCTGTAATGTAGGTATCTCCTGTTTTTCTTAAATGTGCAATAGAATTAGTGATTTTTAGGGTCTTCTGTAAAATTTAAGAGCAACCCAGTGGTAGCGGCTGCCACTTGCAACTTGTAGGTCGTAGGTTCGAACTCAGACAGGCGCTTTACTTTGTGTATATAATGACTTCACCACTGCTCTCAAAACGGTGAAGGGAAACATCGTGAGGAAACCGGCATGTCCCAGAATCAAAAATTCGAAGACATGTGCCATCGACATCTACCAACCCGCACTGGGCCCGCGTGGTGGATAACGGCCCACTTCTTACCAAGAGGAGGCCTGTGTCCCAGCAGTGGGAAGTAGGTTGAATACGCTATGATAGATAAATTTTGACACCCATAACACAAGTTCAATCTTAGCTTGGGTGTCAGAGTTTTATAACTCTGTATAAACCTACAATTTATAAGACTTTATAAGGGTATGATAAGTTAAGTGGTAATGTAAATTGTTAAACTGGAAATAAAGATTATTATTATTATTATTATTTGTTGGTATACATTTTTGTATCTCAGCATTGATTTGCCGGTTTTATAGGATAACACGGGCCTAAGCCAAGTGCTACCCTAAGCGCTAGATGATAAAATATTATGATGTGGTGATATGTTTAGACTTTGTGTTGTTGGTGATGTTTGTAGGTGTGATATTTGGGCATCATTGTCATTCTGAAGGAATTTTCGGACAATTCTGCAAGTGTTGAGAATAGCAGCTTTCTGTAAAGTTTGGTAGGTGGAAGGAGATAAGTCTAACGTTTTTAAAGATTGGTGCAGTTGTTTGGGAATAACACCCGTGGTTGAGACTACTACTGGGATTATGGCAACGCTGCCTAATCGCCACATTCGGCTTATTTCAATTTTTAAGTCTGTATATTTTGACAGCTTTTCTGCAATAGTGTTTTGTAGGTTGTGTGTGTTTGGTACTGCTATGTCGATAATTTGCGCAGTTTTATTAATTTTGTCCAGTAAAGTTATGTCTGGCCTATTGTAATGAGTTGTTCTGTCTGTGAGGATGGCTCGATCAAAGTATAGCTTGTGTGTTGTGTTTTCAAGAACTATTTCAGGATTATATTTGTAGTAAGGTACTGGAGGTGTAGTTATTAATTTATATTTTATAGCAAGTTTTTGATGGATTATATTGGCTATTTGATCATGCCTGTGCTTATAGTCAGTCTGAACAATTGCTCTACATGCTCCAGTAATATGTTGGATAGTTTCAGAAGAACTATGACATCGCCTGCAAATATCTGTTGAAATGGGGATTCGCATAATATGCTTTTGGTAGTTGCGAGTCTCGATTACTTGGTCTTGGATTGCTGTCATGAACCCTTCAGTCTCAGGGAAAAGATCTCCACGCCTGAGCCATTCGTTCGACGCTAATTTATCGACGTTGGGTTGGCACAGGTCATGGCGATGTCGTCCATGGAGTGACTTTTGGGTCCACTCCGATATTTTAGTCTGTCGGTCAGTCTGTTTCTCGTTACTTTGTGTAGTTTTGTCAAACATATTTAACGGTGTTAGTTTTTTGTCATTATGAACAATTGCTTTGTGTAGAGTAGAGTTGGTACTTTTTGTGTTAAAATATGTTCTTAGGGTACTTATTTGTTTATTGTGTAGGTTCGTAATATCTATTATGCCTCGTCCTCCCTCTTTCCTAGGCAGTGTTAGTCGCTGTACGCAAGATCGAGGGTGGTGTTTCCTGTTTTTGGTCAAAGTGGTGTTAATAACGCGTTGTAGGTTTTTTAGTTCTGTTTTGGTCCAGCTTAATATACCAAAGGAGTATGTAAGAACGGGAATTGCAAAGGTATTAATAGCTTTAACTGTATGTCTGGAATGCAATTGAGTATTAAAGATGGATTTAAGCCTATGTTTAAATTGGTGAGTAAGTTTATTTTTGATTTCTTTATGTTTAATTTGCTGAGCTTGAATGTATCCTAAATATTTATATGTTTCGTTTTCATTTAAAGGGTCTATGATTTCACCTGTCTGTATGGTGTATGAATGTTCGTAAGTTTGGCCTGCCCTGACTGAGTTGATCTTACACTTATCGATACCAAATTCCATTCTAATGTCATTTGAAAATTGGTCTGTGGTTTCTGCGAGTTTATTTAAGTCGTCTTGTGTAGAAGCGTACAATTTTATGTCGTCCATATAAAGTAGGTGGTTAATTTTACAGTTTAATTATTATTAAATGATTTATATTTTAACAACCAGATGATTCATAATGTTAACCTTTTATGATTTTGCCAAAATGGCCTTTTTAGGCCCCCAGTTCATATGAAGACATGTAGATTGATGTCTGAAACGGTCTTTTGAGGAAAGAACCACACAGACTGAGTAGACTTGTTCAGTCAGTGCAAGCATTTGTCAGCAACCGTGCAACAACTCAAGACTTAATGATGTGTCACTTGTTGTGAGAGCACCTAAAGTTACTGTTGGTATCACAAGGTAAAGGTTTCATACATCATCAGACATCCACTAATAAACCTAACTGGCCTACCAAACCTCTAACCAAGTTTACTCACCGATACCATACTAAGCTTTTGCGAATTCCTTACAAATCAACAAACTGTCTAATACAAGTAAAGTATGAATATATAGTTTTCTTAAGACCAGCTTTCGTTCACTTAACCACTGTCTGTAATGAATTTTCTTTGGGCACTTCAAGCTTTTTAGTGATTTTATACTGAGTTGTTTTATGTAGTATACAGGGCGGTAGTGGTCTTGGATATGGAAGAAAAGGACGCGCCGACCCCAAATGAATTGGGCTAAGGCAGGAGAATGATCTATTTTGTGACATGTTTAATTGCAATATTAAAAGGTCCTAGTACCATATACGTCACTGTTTTTTTAAATCTCAAATTTTTTCTCAGTGACATTTTCCTTTTTTGAAAAAAGAAAGATTTATTTTTATTTTCATCACTATTTAGCTGTCATCTCCTTTATACTTAACCTTTGAAAAACTGCAGAAGTTTTTTATTCAGATTCTGCCATTTCCTTGCTACGCCGTAGTTATTTCTTTATTTATAATTTATACTTTGTTGTACACCAGAAAATACATAGCAAAAACATTAATTTAACACTACAAAACATACAATTAGCGGTCGTATCGGTTTCTGCGATCTCTTCCAGGCAACCTTGGAATGGATATAAAAATGGGGTAGTTATAGTTGCAAAATAATAAGTATATAGATTCACTATAATAGATACATGAATAGAATAAGTAGAATAGATACATACTAAATATATTATCACACCAAGTCATGCCGAGGAATGTATATTCATATTCTTTCAAGTAGTTTCAAGTGATATAATTCAGTTTCCTTCTGAGCCCAAGACATCAGGATTGATTAAACAATTTTAGTTAATTTTGTCAGAGCACTCCCGCTGAAACTAACAGTAACCTATTACGAGCAACAGCCAATGCTTTAGTATTCTCTTTGCTAAAAACTAATCCGTCTATTAAAATTCCTAAACGCATATTTCCTATTTGTATTCAGGTTATACTTGGATCTACTTACTTTCTTTCGATTTACCTTTCGTTGATCTATCACAAGTGGCATACTTATGGAAATCTGTACATTTATATTCAGCAACGATGGATACTATATATATATATATATGGATATTTAGAGACTAGAGAACTAGATTTTTGTTAAACAAATCAATGCTTAATATATTATATTAATTGTTTTACAGAATGTGAGCTTACACCTAAGCCAAACCACCGTAGATTAATCAAATCAAGATGAGACCTTAAAATCAGCCCAAATTAAAATCACAAATGAAACCGTTCATTGCAATTAAAAAGCCTGCAAAAAGGCCCAGACGAAGTAAAATTCTATCAGCGATAACGATGATATGAAAGTTAATGGGACAGACATGAGTTACAAAAAAACTTATAATATCAATCCTGTTGAAAGTCGTTGTAGTAATAAGAAACGCTTTGAAAGCGATTGTCTTCTGATCCTGAAAAAGTTCGTAGTTATTTTTCAAATGTCTACCTGACAACATACACGCAGTCTAAACTCCTTTATTTGCATACACAATCACCACCCATTGAAAATCTGGTCACATCTTTAAAGTATTTGTATCAGGGTCATTGCCAAACTGTCCACGTATAGTACGGTACTACTATTTGGCACATACCTGTGGTAAAATACCTGTTTTTCTAGTAGGGTATTAGGTATATTTTTAGGGTTGATTTCACTTTAGGAGTTATCAGGATATCACAGGGATTTGAAATAGCTCCAGTACATAGCTGTAGTTTATGGGTCCTATGCAGTGCATTATAATATTTATATTTAGAGGGCCTAGACTAGTGGCAATCGCTTTCAAAGCGTTTCGTATTTCTACAATGGATTTCAGCAGGATTGACACAAGCTTTTCGGTAGCTTCGTCATCATCATTTCAACCAAAAGATGTCCACTGCTGGAAATAGGCCTCCCCAAATAGCTAATTTATAGGTAGCTTATGTCAATCCAATACATTTTTGACTTTTCCATCATCGTTATCGCTGATGCCGTTGATATCAATGTATCTCACTTTATCGATGCCCTCTGAAGTTGCTTGTGCAAGCTGCATAATTATTTACTGTTTAGAGATTCTGTATTGGCATCAGGATATTCCATTTTTTATGGCTGTACTTGACATTGTGATATTCTGGAATTTGTCATTTTTGCAGAATTATGACTTTAATGCAACTGAAATCTCAAACCTTCCTACAAACTATGAAGAAAACTTTGTAACCATTTCAGCCCATATATAAGAAAGGCATTATCACTAAGAAACTCGAAGCTAACAAGCTTAATAGCAGTCTGTGTTAGAAGAACTGTAATAAATATATGAATACAAACCTTAATCACACAATTCACAATATAACAATAGTCTTTTCTTTGTTTTGATCTTATCTGAACATGAGAAAACTATGATATAATATAAATATCTCCCAGCAAAGGTTATAAGAATCAATTGAGACAAATGGTTACTATATCAGCTACAGGCGATAGTGATTTACTTGTTGTAGGCTTGGAATACAATGGGAACATTATTTCTACAGTTTTTATGAAGTGAAAAGTTGTGACTAATTTCAATAGTATTAATAAGGATGCGTTACTCCCTCTTACCGAGAGGAGGTCTGTGTCCCAGCTGTAGGAATATTATAGGTTGATGATGCAATCATCAATAGAAATGTTGATTGATTTTCACACCATATTCCTGAAACAACACGCTGTTATAACTTGGTCATGTCTCGTCCTCTTGTGGGCTGAAACTATAAGCAGCAATCAGGAATAACACCATCTCGGTGGCAGGTGGTTGTACCAAAATAAACACAAAATGAAAAATCACTTCTTTTATACGAAAAAATAACAACACATACGATTATAATACCCACATATTTCATCAGTTTTACTCATTCGAAGTCACATAATATTTTCGACAATTTATCAAAATAATGAGCTCATTGAAACTCAAGAGATTTTATAAAAGGAAAGTAAGTAATCATTTATACTTATCACCGTCTGTTCATTGTTCCAAGATTTTGTGGGAATAAAAAGTTTTTAGGTTACCACCATTCTTTCGTTTTAATAACAACAAATTTTCTTGTAGATATGACGATTAACGAAGCTGAGAAAGAAAATATGGAGTACGATTATGGGAAACGTGAGAAAAGCGTTGTAATATTTGCAGTGGTGGTAAAAATGGTAAGTTATTTGTGTCTTTGTCATGATATTAAGAGAAAAACTATGCTTCCACATTAACTGGGATTGACACAAAAACGTGAAGCATAAACATGGTTTATCAGCGGAGATCGTAAAATTATACAATTGGTAGGGCAGAGGAAATGATACAAAACAATAGTGAGTGGTTAGTTGTAATACATTTAATGATACAATACAGATCATTTTGATAAAATTACGAAGACTAAGTTTTATGGCTGTTTTCTATAATAATATATAATCCTTGTAATGAAAGTGGTCAATACAACCCACCTGTTCACCGAAAACAATAAGGTAACTTAAGGCTACATGGAAGTGAAAGAATGATTGATAAAATTTACTTTACAAACACAATCTTCGCAAAATCTTCGCCATAAATTCAAAAATATTATGTATAAAATTTTTAATACACAAATCATCATAAATTTTGATAGAAAACTCAAACTCAAAGCATTTATTTCAATTAAACCTTGTACAAGCAATTTTGAATTGTCAAAATTTAAATAGTCTGTCAGTTAGTCATAAAGTTGAAACTAGTTGCCATAGAACATAAAAGAAACTATACAGGACATTTTTATCACAAGTGAAATTCAACAAAATTCTGCGTTTTGGCAAACCTGACACATTTCCAGACCACAAAAGTATCAAGACCACAAACTCCTCATAAGAAGCACCACACTTATCAACTGTCACCAAGATCCACAACCACACCCACACAACCACAAAAAAACCACGTGCGTTCCCCGAAAACTCCGTAAGCACAACAAAATAATTTCGTAGGTACCAGTTTAATCGACCGACATCGAGTTCACTTTTCTTGACCGCCGCGAGGTAGTGGGGTAAGATGCTTAAAACAGGCCGTCATATACAACGTCGCTACACTTTGTGCCAAGCTTTCTGTAGGGGTAGTTTGATTCGTCGCCATGATACGATACATCGCAGTCTTAGTTCTTTGCGCCGCGGCGCATTCGATGCCGGCGCTCGACAAAGAGCCAAACGAAATCGGAGTTTTCGGGTCCTTATTAGGAGTTGTTAAAGAGTGCGTCGATGGAGACACGTCCTTGTGCATAAAGGTGGGATCAGTGATCAGTGATAACCGTGAAGTGCCTTAAGTGATGTGTTACTAAGTTATTATCTTTTGGTTGCAGGAGAAGACGTTGAAATATGTGGAGGCTGTGAACACTGCGCGGGAGTTAGACCTTGCTGATGGTGTGGCAATACTTAGCAATGGTTCCCCAAGGTCTGCTAGAGCCTTGGAGCCATTGTCTGAAGAGCCTAAGGCCAGGGAAGCTCAAATCGAGTCCAGGCTGGTGGATTCAGCAGCTGACTTCTTGGAGAACCATGTGATCCAGTTCAAACTGCCTTCATCTGCTATTGAGGGCATGAAGAGGTCCCTTGAGGAAGGTAAGCATCCAAAAATCATCTCAACAAGATTAAACTCTATTCTAAATCAAATAAATATAAAAATTAAGTAAGCATATTTAATAGAGTGTTAATAGCTTAAATATACGTTAGATATTAGATTCACGCAATTTGAATGAACGTAACAATTCTTATTATTAATTCAAATCAACATAAACAGCTTTCAATAAATAAAACGTAGATAGTAAAAACAAATAACGTAAAAACGTAAATCAAATGTAAATCGATTGCTAATGAAATTATATAAACTTATGCAAATTAAAATGACGTAAATCGAACCAGTTATGAATTAGCTTTCGTTTTCATAACCTTTGAACTTGCAAAGTTCAAACAAATGAAAATTAAGAGGAATATTAAGAAGGAGGAAAATAAAATAAATAAAAGAGATTTAAATGAAGCGTGTCATCGATCCGTGACTAAAGTACAAAAAGATTGCGGTTTTTAAGATGATGATTAAATAGAGCAAAACAATTGTTTTCTGAGCTTAACTTTTAGTCACGTTTGTCTTTGAGTTTCTCCGCCTTATCATACTAATTAACTTTTCTGCAACGTATTACAGTTGTTTCTATTTTAAAGCGTGAAATTCCAGTTATTTCGAGAAACGTTGAATATATTAGAAAATATTATAAAACAGGATATGATTATGAATAATCAGCATTCTTCTATAGAAAATATTTGGCAGAAAGTGTTGACGACATTAGTGTAGGTCAATCAAATATACATGATTTTAATAGCTATCTAAAAAACAGATGATGACACATCCATCGATTCAAACCCAAATGGCTAATAATCGATTACAGGAGCAAACAGCAGCATTGATTTGTAAGTGGATATGCATTGTTATGACCATAGCCAATTTAAACATAGTTAATCTTGAATCGTGAGCTGGGTAATAAGCATCAGTAGAATATTATGCTGTTCTTTAGTATTTTCCTTTGTTATGCTTATGATTTCTAATATATAAAAGTCTTCTAATTCTAGTATTATTTGTAATAAAATAACTGGAATGCAAACAAATATTACCAGATTAAATAAAATTGATTATCAAGATCACGAGCTATAAAAAACCGGCCAAGTGCAAGTAGGAATCGCACACGAAGGGTTCCGTACCACAAGGCATAAAACGCCGAAGAAAACGTTTGTTTTATACCCCTTTAAATTTTAACTTTATTTTATTATTTGTTGTTATAGCGGCAACAGAAATACATCATCTGTGAAAATTTCAACTGTCTAGCTATCACGGTTCATGAGATACAGCCTTGTTACAGACAGACAGACGGACAGTGGGGTCTTAGTAATAGGGTCCCGTTTTTACCCTTTGGGTACGGAATCCTAAAAACGCAAAAAGCTTTAAGATTAAGTAGATTAGCCTTCCTAAGTAATTATGTTTAGTTTGTTATGCAAAACTACACAATAGAATAATCATCTAAGGACCAAATAACGGGAATGATAAGCGATCGCAAACATCACACCACATTGCCAGAAAACAATAATTATCACATTTTCGAAAAAAAACAAAAACCCAATGCAAATAACAAAACATTTGAAGACGTTGGTAAATAAGTCACCAACATATCTAGCCTAGTGAAAACAGAACATCGTATTGGAAAGTTTGAAGTATCTAATGCTTAAATTCCCATGAATACAAAGTGTCCGTACACAAAATGACGGCGACTGTACTTAATACTTGTCCAAGTTATACTCGTAGCTTGATTGTACCGTTACATATTACAAATGCAAGGTGGCGGTACAAACAAGAGACAGGGTTGGCACATAACAGTATTCTAATACCAGTAGTAATATTTTTTCAGTAAAGTCTTTAATGAGATAAAAATAAAAATCAATTGCTAAGATGAGATATTACGAAACTGAATTGGCTAATAAAAACCGATTAGTCATATACAAAATTAAGGATTGAATTCTGTTACGGTTAATAATATAGCTGTGATAAGTGTAGTTAGATTTATCTCGAAGTTTTATGCAAATTATTTTTCATTTTGTCTAGTTGACAGGCCCTAAGTTTTTTTTTAATTTTTCAAATGCAAATATGTAACTTTGTAAAGAATCACGTAAGACTTCGAACACCCATTAAATGGTAAAGCAAATTCTAATTAGCTCGTGTAGGTAATCCACGTCAACTATGTAGATGTAGCAGTAATCTATGCTAATTATATTATATGTAATAACTTTGAGCGTTACTTAATGTTTACTTTATCGATATCAAAGTGGGTACTGACGAGCAAATAAACGTGAAGAGCAAAAAGTGCAAACAAAATAAATAATACCAGTAGCATCAAATCAAAGATAGCCATCCCTAACCGTATGCATGTAAAAGTTAAATTTTGTAGACCACAGTTAATCTAAGTTATTGATATAAATGGAAAGCCTAGCTGCCCCATTAGTTAGCGATGTACAATTTTCATGCTTTAAATTCTACGCTTGAATAAATCTATTTAATTATAAACATGCAATATTGCGATTTCCTGATATACATACCAACCGTATGGAAAGATGTTCTACTTACTTTGGTTCCGATTGTAATTGTTATTCCTGATTAGGTAAGTAGAGTAACATTCGTACCGAAGCACTTCCTGAATTCAATTGAGTGAATTCATAAAGTTTTCTTCAAGCACGTTATGTTTATTTGTCAAGATAATGATATTAAGATCAGTTTGTTTGATAATATGTTTGAAACTGTTAGACCACTTGCAGAGATGTTATCTTGGCTAACTGACCTTGTTTATTGTTGTGTTAGTTGTGAGATGCATGTACTGTAATTGTAACGTTACTTCATGCATAAAAGATGTCAATTATACTTTCAGTCATTTCGTACCGTAGAGCCTCTTTTTATAAAGTGTTGTCGTCATCAAGGTTCCTTTCGGTTTCTGCAACAATTAAATAGTAATTAAACTAATACTCCATTATCATTTTCATCCAGAACTCCAATTTGTTTAAAATTATTTACGAGTATTTTATCACTGGCATCAAAACAAATAATTTAGATTTCTACAGCGTAGTCCATCTATTACTAAATAAATATCTACGACCCTTGACACCTGCCTACTCTCAAACGTATAAATGCAGTGAAGATAGGAAAGTCTTACAAGTGGCCTTCGCGGATGTTACATGAATGCTAGCTTGCTACTTATTCTAATGAATGAAACTTGAAGCGGACGTGGGCGTTAAGTTCTCTACACATCCTATTACGAATCGTCATGATTTTATTCCGGTTTTCGAAAAAGCCATGATTTTCGGCAAAAGGTTTTACATAATCTTTACGAGTTACATATATAGTTAATAAATTATTATAGTTTTTAAGGAAATTAATGGATTTATTGACCTGTGTTTATTTAAATTCATTCTTTGGCGTCTAATAATTATTCGTCTTATTTTCTTCATTCCTTATTTCATGAAGATTAATAAGTCTGTTCTGTTGTTCTAAATTGTTATAAATATTATAGTGACCATGTCGTATCTTTCTAATTTAACTTTGGGGAGATATTTTCCGTTTTCCACTGTTGCCTTGATCAGTACATCGTCTGTGCCTTCTTTTTATAGGAAACATATCCACATCTTCGTATGATAGCTATTCAAATCATGACGAATTAGGAGCGAAGTCTCATTACGAAAATAGGACATCTCTATCCACCACTTCCGTTTTGTGAAAATGTCACTCCACAAAAAAGGCCTTCACATTGAGATCGTCAACAGCATGTAGAAACTCGAAAGCGGTACATTCCCTCTACGGCATTAGTTCAGAGTCCTGCCTCTAAACCAGTTTAACAAGTCATCGAGAAATCGTGTAAACGGCACTTCTCGACTCTTCTCCGAAGAAAGTTGCCTTTCCAATATTATGATATATGTTCGTGTTACAACTTCGATTGATACCAATTATGGTGTTAAGAGTCAAACTATTATTTCAAATTATCTTATTTTTCTTAGGAAATGGAGCATACGTTTTCCGTTCTATCGTGGTTATGTTTTGGTCCATTTAGTTCGGTCTGAATTAGTTCATTTCATCATCCATAACCTGAGCTCTTATACTAGATGCTGCTGAATCTTTAAGCCTTTTGGCGAAAACTACATATCAGAAGTTTAAGCCAGCTACCAGAACTTTGCTTTCTCTGTCTCCTTTAACCGCTATAGGTTTAAGGAAAATACTATTTTCATTCATGTTCATATCAAAATCATGATCGTGGCTATTTATACCCTTAAACATCAAAATATCCTAATGAACAATATCACACATTCTCTAAGTGGTCGTTATTCAACCTAATAATTTCAGAACTCTCAATTTCATTCTGGGTTACACAGAACTTCAAACATTGTCAAAACGTTGGTCAAGATCACTTGAAACAGTTAACAAAACACTATCAATTTATATTGTACTAGCTGCGCCCCGCGGTTTCACCTGCGTAAAAGTTGATCCCGTGGGAATATCGGGATAAAAAGTAGCCTATGTTAAACCAGCTACCTCCATACAAATTTTTATCAAAATTGGTCCAGCCATTTGAGAGTGAAAAAGTAACAAACATATAAACACACACACACACAAACTTTCGCCATTATTATATTAGTGTAATTTTGCTGCTGTGAAAAGCTATCCCACAGAATATTCTGAGAAAACATCTACTAAACAAAACATCGACACTTTTCCTATAATTTCTATTGACACCATTCAAAATAATATAGCATTCATAGCCAATCTCACACGTTAAGACACTGATAGGCATATTATTCCAATACTGGAGACCAATTCGAAAGACAATGATTTAGCAATTTCACTGCTAGGGCAAGCATTGAGAAAATCTCTTCGATAATTCTAAAACGCATTTATTATCTCACATCTTTTCATTGTGTATTATGATTTGTACTTAAACTGTTCAACAGGATGTAGAAGTAACAGCCTTTTACTATAGTATAGGAATAATACAGGGTGGCAACAGCGACGCTCAACCTGATACCATAGATTCAGTACATGATTTTGATTTTAGTCCGTGAAATTTTAGTGGACAATACAACGAAACGAGACGAAAAATTTCAACGCTTAAGGATTCAGAAGCATGTACTGAAGCCATAGTCGGTTGGGCGTCGATATTACTGCCACCCAGTATATCATGCAGTGCTGGGCTTAGATGTTTAAATTTAGGTATTTGTTCGATGTCCTGTATGTATGTATCTGTGTATAAGTGTATGTTTATATTATTATGTGCCCCAAGTCATCTTTCTGAACGCCAAACAACCTATTAACCTAGTTCAATGTTTAAGTAAAGTATTGTCTCTAATTTAGTATTAGTTTCTCTTTCAATAAAGGTGATAGGCAGATCATAATTATCTCCATTCATTAAAATGTTAACCATGATATCAATGGTTGATTAAAATTAGTAGCTTTGGGTCAAGATCAATGATGAATGTACTACAGGTATGTTTGAGTATAAAAAGTTCGCAGGTCATTATAATAATGAACTTGAAGTCTTAAAAATAGTATGATAAAATTATGAAAGAAAGATAAAATTATCAAAGAACGTCTTATCATTCTGAATTTCTCGGTGATCAAAGGTTCGAATGGGGGCAGTTGAGTGGTCAAAAACTTGAGAGAAAACGATACAGAGGCTTAAGATGCTCAATACAATAATAATTAACTGTATACAGTTTTACTTTCGTCCAAACATGTCCTATCATGTTTCTTAGCCCTGTATCGGTGATTGAGGGTAGTATGTCATATAGGTGCTTGTAAGCGATGGGCTAGCAATGCCACTATGTCAATCATAAACAAGTTTTAGAACAGTGTCCATTTGTACCTGTCTGTCTGACATCTGTTTTGTTTTTTTTCCACTCCATCACCATTGGACATTTAAGGCCTCTTTTATGATATACGGATATACATACATATGTAACAGATAAATTCACCTATTTCAACGATGTTAAATTATCAGCTAAATGAGTTTATATTAAAACTTAACAGGACATGCACCCGCCAATGTGTATGTAGATATTATGACTGTCTCATCATCATCGTTATCAACCCAAAAGACATCCACTGCAAGACAAAATAATAAACCACAAAACAATCGCAATCTCTATGCAATCTTTAATTGCAATCAATTCAGGAAACACAAACATGTATCTAATAATTGTATCACCTACATAATAATCTAAGTTAAATTATTTTTACCTTTACCTCTCTTCATTTCATAAACCTACCAAGCAGTTTAACCCTAAAATGATCTAAAACTGAAAACACCAACAAGAATCTAGCAAAACTTTATTGAACGATGAAGTTCAAGGAAAGCACGAGACTTGGTAGTTCACAGTCAATGTCATAGATGGCGACACTGCTCAAGGCTGTGGTTGCACTGGTGGCGAGTGCAATGAGATGCTTACGATGCAAGTTTATAAGCGCCTTGAACTTACAGCGGTGTTTGAAGGTCACGTCAAAACTGCTATAGTGGTGTATTTAGCAATCATTTTAATGAAATCAGTTTCTTTGACAGTTTTTAAAGATGTTTTTATACCATTTAAATTGTTATTCACGTCTAAATAGAGTAACTGTTGTACTACACAACTCAAACAAGATAAAATAATTACCATGTTAAAGACACAGAATTTGCAAAAAGAATAATTATTAAAATAATCTTTATGAAAACTAATTAATCAAAATCTGCCCTCGTTTAATTAGCATCTCAACATCACCTTAATGAACATAATCGTACAAAGAATAAAATTTTAAATAAACAGAAGAGATCTTAAGATAACTAGTTCACGTAAAGTATTCCATCCATTAAATGTAGAGATGTAAGCATTCTCAGCCAATGTTGACAAACCTTGTACCCATACTTTGGAGGTAATCGACCTTAAAAACGGTGCCAACAATTATCTACAAAATTCTCTACCAAATGTGAAAGCTGTATTATTATACATATAAAATATAATATGATGTATTGGTTTGAAGTCTTTAGCTTTACGTAAAGAATTGGATTTGAATCACGTTACTTAGAAAAATAATATGCGAAATATACTCTCACTTTATTTTATTATACTTGTGAACCATAGATTAGAAACGATGAATTTACTTTTTAAAGTTTGTTCTACTTCACTAGACATCTGATAGATTATGAACGAACTTTGACATCTTATTTTTTTACCAATATTTATGTGTCACTCTAATGATTTCAGCCCGTGGCAAGAAGAAGAAGATCAAGCAGCTCCTGCCCCTCCTTGCTCTGGCCAAGCTGAAGATCACCGCCCTCATTCCTCTCTTCCTTGGAATCATCGCGTTTGCCGCAGCCAAGGCCGTCCTCCTCGCCAAGATCGCACTCCTCGTCGCCGGTATCATTGCATTGAAGAAGCTTTTGGCAAGCAAGCACCAAGAGACCAGCTATGAAGTAGTTGCACACCCTCATCATGAGGATCATTATAGCAGCAGCGGCCACGGATGGGGACGTTCCATCGATGATGGACAGGATCTAGCCTACTCCGGTCACGTCAAAACCGATTAAAGCCATGGAGTTCCCAAGCAGCTAATCTAAGTCCTCTACTTATTGTAACATAGTGTGAAACGGAATGTACTGAGTTTATTTATTGTAGTGTTTAAGGCGTATTTATTTAATATTCTACGAAGAATTTCCCTTTGTAAGGGATTTTTACCGAAGACGCGATTTGTTATTGTTTTCCCATAAAATGTTGTTCTAAGTTTGTATGGTCTTTCATACTATACTATATTAGTATTTTCGAACCCTATACGGTATCCGTATTTGTGTATTTAGTACTTCAAAATGTTGTATTTTTTATTTAACTATTAACTCTCATAGATTAGTTATCTAGTCCTTTCTTACTAAGTCCTTATTTTAACTGTGTAGTTTTATTTGTATATTATTATTATGTGTATACGTTTATGCATAATATGTATGTATACGTTTATTTTGTGATATAATTAACTATATATTAACGCTATTATTACTTATCTATGAATCTTAATGTATGTATTTATATATCTATCTCACATTCATATATATTCCACCTATATTTTCATAATAATATAATATTTACGTAACTCATTATCAAATATACCACCTATAATATTACTTACATTATTATTTACTGTATATACTGCTATATACATATAATCATCACGTGTATCTATGTGCCGCTTTGGGAGTACAAATATATATTTATATTTCAATACTTTTATATACATTATTTATATGTTAACTATTTCTCATATGATTCGTACAAATAAAGAACATAAAATATTATTGATTCTGTTTATTTAACTTCAAGCTGTGATGTGAATGCCTCCCAATTTTTTTCGGAAAATACGATCTTCGCAATAGCGAAGTAATAACTCGTATTATGATTGCCGATCAAGATCAATTGAAATGACTAGAGACTAATTCACTGGTGAATAAATAATAAATTAAATAAAAAAAAGTTAATTGGAGCTTAGGGCGAACAGCTCTTGTAAACGAATGAGCTCACGTTTGTTCTTTTATTTCCATAAAAGAACAAACGTGTAAATAGCCCAATTTATTCCACAATACACATATCTAAAGAAAATGGTAGAGCTAATGAAACTAATCATAGCGAAGCAACTGATCGACCTTCGACCTATCCAATTATTATTTTTATCATGAGGTTATATCATGACAATTTACACTTTCTTAAATGAAAAGAGAAATTACCGATAACCAGCCAATAATCTCACGCAAACTCAGTATCAGAAAGCTCGTTAATTTCAATTTCATTAAACACAATATCAACTTCACCATTATCATTAACAGTACCGTTAACTTCAATAATGAAACGTTTTCTAAATCCATCATAGTGAAGATTGATATCATCATCACTTATAACAGTGGGTATTTCGAAACAATATAACGATTATGGTCAAGTCCACCATATCATGTTGCTGGTAATAAATTACTTAATATATAAACTTTCTCTATTAGTTGCGTAAGTGTTGTAAGATATTGAAGACGAAAGTTTGGTTGATGAACCGTGTTTTAATGTTTCTTGAAGGATATTATTTCATTCATAATTGGTGTCTCAAATAATGGGATCTTTTTCCTAGGGTCACGGTCTATTTTTAATTATATAAGATGCCGCAGACCAAATTTTTCGCTAGTGAACTGTGTTATTGATATTAGTATCCAAATTCATGGGGTTATTCATATTATACGCTTGGGCTAATCTTATGCTTTCACATAATTTGTGGTAAACTCTAGATTTCACTGTATTTAAGGCATGGATCAAAAATTTCAATGAGAAGTTAGTTTTCCAAAGCTGATGGAACTGATCAAATGGGTAGTCATTACATGTAGTCTGTAATGACTACACCATTTGATCAGTTTCAATGTTCTATATTATGTAAATTTATCACACACTAATGTGTGTGCATGACGACTCATCTGAAAGATTTTCTTTATCATTAGTTGAATTTATCAAACTTGCCGATGCAAAATATCTTACGACATACAAATATTACCATTCCAGTTTACTTATCGTAGATTAAGACAATATGTGCACCTTTTACTTATCTTCAATAGAAACTCAAAGAGCAGGCTTGCAGATCATGGTACTTTTTGAGCATTGTCTACTCTTAGTTAAAAATGACGATATAACTATGAGAATTTGCTAGAAGATAAGCCTCATCAATTCAAATAAAAATCACGCTGACTTGTAGAACAATAATGGTTTTTTACCGAAGCCAATTATTATTCTGTCTATCTCACCATATTTGTATTATGCTCAAGTGAAAAAGAAACTATGTATGATTAGTCATTTAATAACAACACCTTTAACATTTATTTTTAACGTTTATTTTAAGATAGCAGCTGCAAAACAGGTACTGTCTGTCATTTTTAGATTTTAGGCAGTCATCACGGGTAGTTACAAGCCCGAAAGTCTGACAATCAAGACGTATTGCATTAGCAAGCTACTAGGTCATGTAAAATTCTAGTATTCAGCTGCATTTTGTTAGACTGGAAGCCAACCCTGACATAGTTGGAGAAAAGCTAGGCAGATGGAGTTGCAAAATAGCAACTAACAAAACTATTATCTGTATGAAAAAAGAATCAGAATACATTAGAAACATTAATTTGGATTACAAGATGGTAATAACGATATTAACTAGTCCGTAACATGATTTTACAAATACAATATAGACTTCATTAAAAGATTATGTGATAGATTGATAGAAAAAGAATCAGAAGAAACAGAAGTCCAAGTGTTGGCTATAGATTAAAATGATCAACTAACTAAAGATATAAAAATCAAGTTAGATATTTAGTAACTAAAATGCACCTACGAACATAACAAAAAGAATAAAATAAATAAATCAATCAATCAAATCATTTATTTGCAACGAATAGGTAATAGGTAGGTACATTAAAATACAGGTGGAGTAGATAGGAGTGAGCCATGCACATTCTGCCTGGAAATAGGCACGCAAAATTTATAAAAATTGTTATGAAGCTACCTAAAAATAAAATTACCAATTAAATTAACATGTCACAGTTACAATAAAATTATTACAATTATACACACATTAATAATGATAAATAATGAAAATGTCAAATTAAAATGTTACTTTAGAATAAATTAAAAAATAAATGTATATTAGGTCCAAATGTTCAAAATAATATTAATTATATTTATTATACACATTGCTGATTAAAAAGTCGTGTCCATTAAAAAATCATTAATCGAATAATAACATTTATCTATTAGGAAGGCCACTAATTTATTTTTAAAGTTTTTAGTTGTATCATTTTTCATCACATCTGGCAATTTATTGTATATTTGTAGGACCCATACAAATAACACTTTTTCTCAATAACGCTGTGTTACAGGACTCGACAAAAACGAGAAAGACTCTAAAAAAACGAGAGAAGCGAAGCAACGCACACATTAACAAACTGACACTATATTGATAAACTAAACATAGTGAACAAGCAAAATCAATGAACCCAAACAATGCACCGTAATTCGCGTGAGAAAATTAACATCTTACATAAACAATTTTAACGATTACAGTAGAAATTTCTAAAGATGTATCAATACAACTTATTATGAATACTTTTACTTGGCTATCATAATAATGTTAATAGTATGTATTTTTATTTAATTTATACGCATGGGGAAGGAAAGTGGAGTAAGACGTGACGTGACTTGGTTATGTGAAGTCGATTTTGAGTTACATGACAGTGATGACGATCAGTGATATTACAATTATTATAAAATGTCAGGATAAAAACGCTTATAAATCAGTTACCGAAAAGGCCCTATCAGATATAGTAAATTGGATAGAAAATAATAATTTAAACATAAACATTATTAAAACAAAATTAATTGAATTTACATCCTACAATGCAAAACAATTAACTTTAGACAAAAAAATAGAACAAGTAGATGATTTGAAATTTCTAGGACTGAATGTAGATAAATATAAATTGGAAAAGCCATATAGAAACAATTTGTCAGAAACTTGATAGATTTGTGTTTTCGTTAAAAAAGTTAAGGCAAAATGTTTCTATAGAAGCTGCTCTTTCGGCTTACCATGGTTATGTGTCATCTGTTCTGAGCTATGGATTAATAATTTGGGGCAACTCGACCGATATCGATAGAGTTTATAAAATTCGAAAACGATGCATCCGGGTTATCAACAAGGCTTGATTCCTTGCTTGCTTGGATAGTTGCAAACCTTTATTTAAAAAATGTAAAATTCTTCCGATTCCCCGTAGTACATAAAAGATATCTGCCTCTTTACCAATAAACATGTTCTACTTTAAACAATATAGTGAGGTCCTAACTAGACAAAAAAGGGCTACGTTACGCATCCTACTATATCAACCACCCTGTCACAAAGATATCTATTAAGAATAATATGTTTAATATGTGTGTCTTAGTTTACAATAACTAGCCAAACGAGTTAAAAATATTACAGGGGAATGTGTTCAAGACAGAATTGACAGAACAGCTTCCAAAGTGTTATTTTTATAGTATTAAGGAATTTATGGAACATAAAAATTGGTAAATTGTATATTTATTAGAATTTTAATAACAGAAATTAGTAAATTGAATAGTGAATAATTACATGGTAATAGTAGATAATAATAATAGTAATATAATAAAAATGTATGTTAACTTAACAAAATTTGCACGCTTGTTTGCAGGCAGAATACAATGACACTTAGGTTATAAGATCTTACCTTTACCAAAACAATGTATCTCTAGCAAATAAATTTTGTTTGATTTGATTTGACGTCAATGTAATAATTATTAATGCATTTGCAGAATTGTTTCACCGTCTAATAACTGTTGAATGTTATTTATTTCTGTAAATTGGATCAAAAAACACTTTTACTCGTGAAACTAAAATATTTTTTTTAATTATCTAGTTTTAAAACAATATTTTAGAAACACACAACGCAGATCAACACAAATCGAAACATCGAACGCAGATGTGTTCGATGTTTTCTGAGAAGAAAGACCAAAACAAACTCAGAGGTCACAGTCTTTTAATGACCACAAAACGTTTTTGTCTGGCCATTATGAGGATCTTGCAGATTAATGTCTGAGATAGTATTTTGAGGAACAAAGAAACTTCTATTTAGTAGGTACCTCCAAGAATTCAATTTGTGGTAGGTTGGATCAGATGGGAAGTAGACTCCAATGATTGATTAAGACAAGACTACTGCATGAATAATGACGAGGAATTCATGACCTGTGACTTCAAATCAATAGAGTAAGTCTACCTATGATGTATGTCTATGGATTCTTGCAACATCATCAAATGTTTATGTAACAGTACACTGCCAGACATTCAGGCGGCAAATGCAACATCTATCTTGCGACGACTGCTCAAAAAACAGGTCTTACTCCTATATGTAGTATAATTATCGAATATTCGCATAGCCGTTATATTATGAATAGAAATGCCCGTAGTATCGTCCGGTTTACGCACTAATGTAATTTATTGCAAATACAAGTATTGATTAGGAAGAAAGTTTGAGAAAAACTTGATTTGAAACACGTGGGCTGATGTCGTTAGTGAACTAATTTTTTTATGAATGAACGATGGAGTTTTTTTAACGTAGTACAAGTAGTGGGTGGGGTATCTGTCACGTGGACGTAGTGGCCAGTAACATTACGTAATTTAAGTTTCGATGTGAAATGAATGAGCGTCTAAAGTTCACATAAAGTCAGTAACGAAAAAATAAATGCAGTTAGAAAATATATAATAATTATTATTTATATCTTTCTTCTTTTATATTTTATATAAAATTAATATTAAGTGACTTTCATTGTTCTCAGTCCGTTATACGGAACTTCAATACCTACTTATCACAGACAATGGTTGCAGCAATAAAAATTTTAAGAGAAAATGTTTTTATAACGTGTGAAACTAAACACTAGTCTAGCAGATTCATGGTTTTCACACAAACTGCTTTTTAGAGCCCCGCAAGTGAAATGAATATGAGTCTTTATGTGTTTGTGGTTGCATAAAGAATAATGGAATTGTTCAGTTATGTATTGTATATAATATGTAAATAGTCAACCACGGACTATGTCCGTGTATCGTTTTGCCTTCTCTATCATGTCAATCGAAAGGTTGTCTCGTAAGACCACTCGTTATGATACCCTATGTCACTCTCAAAAGTCTTTTCAGATTTTGTGATACTGTATGTAGACTTAGTATTTTAATTTTCTTCCGTCTATAATTTTTGGAAGCTTGGAGATTTTGTAAAGATCGCATTCCAAGGATAATTTAACTATAATAAGTTGGAAAAATTATAATAAAGCCTGTCAAATACATAAAAATAAGTTTAACTAAAACAGACGTATTAATCGACAAACAAATGAATGAGTTTTCAGAAGCCTTTTATAATATAGCTCTAGGTTCATCTTAATCCTGTGACAGGATTTAGGGATATTCAGTATTTGTGATAAAATTAATCACTGGTTGTTGAGATCAGCTAGCAAAAATTTAAAATGTATCCGAATAGTTTACACAACAAGCCAACCGTGATCATAGGAAACTATAGGTACAGCAGATTATGTTCTAGATGTCATAAAGCTTAGGGGAAGAGGAAGACCTGAAACTACATGGATCACGAAGGAGGGATGAGTGGAGGATGGGACCTATTGAGACAACACCGAAATAAATGGCGCCGCATGATTGGGAAAGCCGACCACGCGTAACGGGAAAAGGCGAGGCCAAAGAAGATGTCCTACGCTTAGAAGCAGAAGTCTTCTTCGTCGTATCGATCATTCCCTTTTATTAGCTTTATATAAGCTTCGACCAGAATTCCACATTGACAGCGTTAGCTTTGGCCTCTTTTATAGTGCAGATGTTTTTGCACAGATGGCACGACAAGAGGTGAGGCACCGTTGGCATGTTGCTCCAGAGTCGCATTGTAGCACGTCGGAGTACCCCACTTGACTAAGTTGCGCCTGCAGCGACCCACGTGACTTTTTACTTGAAACAGAAGTAAAATTAATATGCAGCATCTAAGATATATGACCCAAAGGTACATTCTTAACTACGTGCTCCAAGACCCTAATAAATTATTCACTTTTACTTCCAAAGGTAGTTAAAACCCTATAGAGTATCTTTGCTAGGCGCATCATAAATAGTGAACACGCATAGCCATGTATATGCTAAGCTAGAAATGTGACAGTTTTAGCAAAATGTTCGCTGGCAAGGCGCCAAGGCGGTAGGAAGGAAATTAAGCAAGTGCTTCTTTTGACTTCATTATGTGATTTCATTTCTCTTTGATTTGATTTGCATACTATTGGATGGCATGACAATGGCGCGTACCATTCAGCATTATGACGGGGTTTATATTTTTTTTATCATATTGTTTGCCCTCGGTTACAATGAGTAACCTTCTAGTGATCACATTTTTCTAATCCATACTATCCATACCAATATTATAAATTCGAAAGTAACTCTGTTTATCTATCTGTCTGTCTGTCTGTATGTTACCTTTGCACGCCTAAGTACTGAATGGATTTCGATAAAATTTGGCAGAGAGATAGATTGCATTCCGGGGAAGGACATAGGATAGTTTTAATCCCTATATTCCCACAGGATTGACACTTATGCGGGTAAAACTGCGAGGCGCTACTAGAAATAATATATTTGTACGAACTTAACTGTTATAAAACATGATAGTGAGTGAAAGAGATTATTTCTTTTTGCATTCTATGAAATGTAGGAATCGCATACAAAAAAAATCGAAATGCTTCAAAAAGAAAGAAAATAAATGTTTTCCTTAATATTAAAGAAATGCCACAACACTAATTACGGAACCAGACAACTTCGAACACTAAGATGCAGTTTAGAACTCTTTTTGCTCGATACTAGTTCAGTTCCCACAAGATACAAGTAAGTTCATAGCATTGAAGTTATATTATTAATACCACCTGTAGTCAAACGGTACATTTGAGTGCAAAGAAAATAATAATGATGCTTCAAAAAATGATGATGATGACCCGTGGCACTTTGAAAATGAAAAGACAAATAACGGTATATATGTGACGCCTTACGATACGCCCTTAAATAAGATTATTATGACGTAAACATAATCTGGAAGGGCTTTACAAAAGTTATAAAAGAAAATATTAATTATCTCGCGGCAAGACAGAAAGAAAAACGAATGACACTACATATTTTTGTACCATAGAAACCACTATAATAGAAGGTTTACATAAAACAATGAAAAGGTCACAATAAAATGAGTATAACAATGAGAAATATTATAATAATTATGCACTTGATGCCCTACTTGATTAAAAGAACACTTGTTCTTAAATTCTGTTAAGTCATCATTCTGTACCCAAAGACATTTCTCTTAGCAATTCAAATAACTCTTTTACACAATCTCACTTCATGAACCATTGCTTAGTTTGTATTATGTAGGTCCATCGAAGTTTTTAGTAATGCGTCAATGGATGATTAAGTATGTCTAACAACGAACACTACAACAGGCGTAGGATGACAAGCATTTGATATACTTTCGTTTTTTTGTGAACATTTACTACAAGATTTTGAGATTTGAGTCACTATCGAAACTGCAGGTTGAATTGAAACAAACAACAAAATAATGTAGTACTTGAGTTATTAAAAGATGTTCAATTTTTCGGAGAACAGCTAAACATACAGAGAAACAACAAAAATATAGGGATTTAGACTAGTCAAGATGACGATGACATTATAGGTCAAAAGCTTCATCACCATTACCTTAAAAAAAAGGATGGTGGTACAGACAATTAACACAGCTTATCACAAACCCTCTATTCTAATATAGCTTCTCCTCTGATGCTCCACAAGTCTCAACAAATAGTATTTATTTCTTTCAATATTTTCAGTGACCGAGGTGGTTAAGTCTATCTATTACTCGCCACAACCGCACAACAAGCTAGCAAAAGAATTGATTGACGTTCAGACTACAAAATACTTGAACAGGACCCACCGTTCAACAAAGGCTCATACATCATTAACGTCACCTACAGCGCCGGAGAAATTTCTCTTTACACATTCAGTATACAACCAGAAGCGATTAACTCATTCATTGTCCTAGCCAAGATTGTACCTAGATAACATAGAACCTTTAAGAAATAAGCCAACCTCAGTTTGAAATTTAACCTTCTCAAAATAAGAGTCAATTTTGATTGGAATGTTTCAATGTATCAGTGGATCGGGACAAAAGACTCTCTCCGATTTGAATGTGATTGAATAGTTTGTCAATAGTTCCTTGTGAGGCAGTAATGAGCGAATAATTATGCGACATTGCATTGTAGCAGGTACAATGTCCTAGCACATGAAGAATAAAGATAGTTACAAAACGAATTACTGGTGTATGTTAATTTAAAGACGTTAATTATAATTGAGATCATAAAAAAAAACCGGCCAAGTGCGAATCGGACTCGCGCACCGAGGGTTCCGTACAAACCTGCAAGGTTTACAAAGTTCGTTCATTACGACAATCGAGTCATAACCGGCCGGCCGGCCGGCCGGTTCTACATTATTAAAAAAAAATATATTATGTGATGTAACTAAAAATTTATGGTTTTCGTAATTTTTCCTTTATCTATGCTATAAGACGTTGCTTCGTACCAAATTTCAAGATTCTGAGTTCACGGGAAGCACCCTGTAGGTTTTGATTCCCTTGCAAGTGTCGAAAATTTGCGGCATAAACGGCTGTATCTTTTGATTGCGTTGGCTTAGAAGTTTGATTTTTTCACAGCTTCAAGGGACAGTAGACCTGAGTAATTGATATAAATTTCAGCTTCATACCTCTACGCGTTCCTGAGAAAAAGAGTCTTGACAGACGGACGGACGGACGGACAGACGGACAACAAAGTGATCCTATAAGGGTTCCGTTTTTTCCTTTTGAGGTACGGAACCCTAAAAAGTAACCATAACACGACTTGAACATCATTGTATGTAATTTACTAGGCACCATAAATAACGAACTTACATGTTAAAAAACATAATATAACATAAATAAAGGTGTACTTGAATACAACTTTGAAAAATAAATCTAAAACGTAAGCTCCGATTCGTTTTTTTAAACACACCACGATAGAAAAAATTATCACGATGATTATGTAATCACTAAAGAATCAAAATCAATCCAAATGTTATTTCCAAAAATAAAGCTAGCTGTCGTCAACACGTCTCAACTTCGTATGAGTCAAAATGAAAAGAAGGTCAAATTTGTAATGAATTAAAAATAATCCCAATGACGTAATTATTCGTGAATCAAAGAAAGTCTACGCATTACGCAATGCACACGAAGTTCAACCTAAATGAAATTAAAAGTGTTTCGAACAAAAGGCAAGTTGGCAACGACTATGAATATAACAACATAATTCCGTACTTTAAATTCCAAATAGACATGTCACCTTTGTCTTTAAGTACCTCAGAAACTTTCGCTGTGTACAGACAACTATGCGTATAAATGGACTATTAAACAATTTACTTTAGAATACAAATGGTCAAAAAATATAGAAATTCAGCCGATGATATAAGTATATTGATGGGTTTTAGAAAGCGATTTTGCGAAACCCTCCGTCGAAAAACCGGAAACAAGTGCGGTATTCCAAATATTTCGGACTGAGTAATTATTTCAAAAGGATTTCCGAATTATTCGCAAGTTGCGAAATTACTCACGTGGTTTACGTTACGTTAATTTTTTCTTATTGTATAAACTAAATACATAATACTATGATTCAAGTAAAATCAAAATAGAATCTTATTTGCAAAATAAAAAACCTTCAGCGTTTCTAAATTAAATAAATCATCACACTAAAGACATAGAAACGAACAACATTAAAATTATCATAAAACATTAGAAACAATTGCAAACTATTATAAACTAACTGTGCTCCGCGGTTTCACCCGCGTAAATGTCGATTCCGTGGGTATATCGGAATAAAAAGTAGCCCTTTTGTTAATCCAGGGTGTCAATTGCCTCCATACAAAATGTTATCAAAATTGGTGCAGCAGTTTGAGCGTGAAGAAATAACAAACATATAAACACAACAAACTTTCGCCCTTATATCTATGTATTATATCTGTGTGCAAACTATTATAAATATAGTTTGTCATAATTTCATTGGCAGCAAATTCAGCTCACTTCTTTTCTCGCGCAAAATTAACAATTTCAATTTCTAAAGTTAATTCATAAAAAATCAAATATCGAAAGAAAATTAACGCCCAAATCTCTGACCGTATTACCTGCCACCATAACACACATTCCCATCAAACCTGACAAAATGTTTACCCCCTTAGTGCCATGTTTGTATTTCGTCATAGGCCTCACACTCGGTACGAAGACGCCGTGACATATGGAAATACAGGGAGGGGGAACACAAAATAAAACTGACGCTCATACACTGATCTTTAGCAATTTGTGTTTAGCCATCGAGTAAGATGAAGGTTGTAGTGCTTTTGTGTGCTGTGGCAGTCGCTGGGGCATTGCCCATGGCAAAGGAGGATGGAGTAGCCGAGAGATTCATCTCGGCTCTAAAGGATTGTCTGGACACAGATACTTCTTTGTGTCTCAAGGTGTGTTGAAGTGCAGTGAAGTGAAATGTGACAGTGTTTTGTGATCCTTGGGGTTCTTCAGGCTTTAAGTCTGGCAGTGTTTAGTTTTGATGTTAAAACTCAAGGACTTTGAAAAATAATTGCGGTTTTATTAGTGCAAAAAAAAAGCAAGCTTGCAAAAAATGCCGGAGATCTTTTTACAGATTTTAAGTGACTGAATTAATGGATCAATTCTCCAATTTGCTAAATTGAAGTATAAACTTAAAAACGTTTTGACTTTTATGAGTTTACTAGTTTAAAATACGAATCATTTATTTTTCAAACATACCTCAACGATTTATCATCAAAAATAACAATTCAAGTCCCATTTTACCAATTAAACTCTGTTATACACATACAAGAATTAGGCCAAAGATAAATACAATAAAACTAAAGTAATCCTTCTATTTCACAGGAAAAGGCAATGAAATTCACAGACAAACTAGCAGCCTCTTCAAGCCTGGAAGTCCTCGATGGTGTTAGCTTCAAGAACACCGGTGGAAGCAGATCAGCTCGCAGCTACGAACCTTTACCCGATGAGCCTAAAGCCAGGGAGATGAAGGTTGAAGAGAGGATCATGGAGAACGTCCTGTATTTCCTTGACAGCCATGTCCTGCAGCTCAGAATGCCTAAAGCATTGGAAGATGATAACACCCTCGATGAGGAAGGTATGTAGAACTCATTAATTTTAACTTTACTCAATGCTCAATATATTTATTGTAAGTAGTATAAATTGTAGGTATTTGTGGACCCTATCTGGTACAGCTAAGTAAAAAATATGAAGAGGATTCCATTTGAGCTAGACTACAATTTGGATTCAATTCAGTTCATAAAAATATTTACGAAAATGTATTGACAGCAAAGTTCTCAACAAATTTGGCATTCACAGTTATGCGGTTACAATCCCATTCAAAAAGTAAATTTAATGCCAACTAAGATAATATTTATAAGACGTCTCGTAAAGTAATCAGTACCTACGTGAAAACTGCTTTAGCTTGTAGTAAAAGTTCACCATGCGCGTAAACATTGAGCCATTATTAAACTATTGTAGGCTTTTTACCCAGAACATTATTGCCATGTAGCACTCGTTAGAAAAGTGCTCAAGCTGTTAGAGAGAAATAAACATTTATTACTTAGTAAGAGTTTATTTTCATTGTAAGCATGAAAAATAATATAAGTAAGACATTGATAATAAAAATAAATATTATGATAAAGATGATTCACAATATTAAACTGTGAACTAAACGAACTCAGACTTATTTAATCGCACAGAAAAATTCTCAAGATCATAGATACAGTGCATGCCAACAATAAAAATATTAGTTACGGCATTAAACATACAAAAGCCAACATGAAGCACAATGTATGAAATTTTTCCTACGCAACGAGATAGAATCAGCGAGTAGTGTGTTAATTTTGATACAGTAGTTTTTGCACTTTCTTGAGCTCATATTGGAGTTCTTCGACAGTGACCAGCATGAGCTTCATGATTCTAATAGGGTTAACGCTGTTACTGATTCGCCAGTTTGTGATCATTATAGCAGAAAACAATAAAAAAATTCTCAGCAAAATTGGAAGCTCCCAGGAAAAAATCACAAAAGGGCAAAAATAAAAAGCCATGTGGAAGCAATGAACTACTCTGCCATTCTATTCCTGGATAAACAGAACTGCAAACAGAGACAAAATAATAACAATGAACATCTTAAAGTATTGACACACGAGTTTACAGTCATACCTGAATGAAATAAAATTAATAGCCTGTTCCTATATTTGGCTAAGCTTTGAATGTTTCTCAGACTGGTCTGTCTAGTGCATTGTCAATAGAAGCTTCTCATTTGCACTTGGACGCGAGTAAATGCTTGAACAATATTTGGTTTGCACTTTCTTTAAACTGTCTTTTTAATGGTGCTTAGCATTAACCGAAACTTGAACTTTATCTAAAATCCACATTTTAAAGATTTCAAGACAAAAGAGCTGGTTTTAAAAAAGATTTGTATGACCTACGAAAGTTCAAAAGTCAAGTTGCGTCTTGCTAAAAGTAATTTATAATTTTTATTTATTATCTCATAATCGTTAAACTTAACCGTCGGACATCAGTCTCGACTTTTAAAACTTTCACATAAGATTGCAAGTTTACGTTAAGCATTAAATCTCCTTTGTCGATAAGGTGTACATAAGCTAAAAATTTGCGGACACTAACTGACCTGGCTTGCTCACAAGTGCGTACTTTGAAAACGTTTATGTTCGGTTTCCGTTCAACAGACTCATCCTTTCCATTTAGAGTCTTCACTTTATTGTTATGACATTCTATTATGATTTCAATATTGTTCTGAATGCATTATTTGGTCTTCTACAGAAATAATCATCCTACAATAATAAAAATCACATCGTACAATAATAAAAGTCACATCCAAAATTCTAGAGATCATTTCGAATGTTGCAATAACATTTTATTACTGGTTTTACATATTCTTTAAAGTAAAGAATGAATGACATAAGACAATGATCACTCCGATTTCGTTTTCACTCCGACCCGTTTATTTATGTAAGAGCCTGCCAGACCAGTTTGTAGGTACTTTATGACTTCAGTGTCTTTAGATTTCTATCTGCAAATCGGCGTGTAACTTAAGACCATTGATCTGTGTAAGCCTGTCACTAATCATGTAATGATGCTGTCGATAAACTTCACCGTTGACTTTAACACATGCGTTAAATTGTTTTATAGCATCATTAATTTAACATTCGAAAATAGCTTCATTGATTGTCTTTTCTACTATATTGACATCGATATGAAGTTTAAAAGTAAATCAATAATACGAGTACCTGTAAAAACGTTCACCTTATTTTAAATTTTTGCGAACCATTGAAAATATGGAAATAATTCTCACTTTTGACCTTTAGTTCGTGACATACATGCAGTGACTTTCTCAAAATTATAATTTTATTTAACTATGAATGCCAAAAGTTGAAGCAGCTTTCTTTTAATTGTCGTATCTACGTTTACAAAGGTATGCCTCTGTTGTGGGAAAAGTTTTTTGTGAACAAGATTCTTCTGAGTTCGCTATGTGAAATTAAACGGTCTGTCCTTTGTTATGTGGATTTGTTTTTGATCTAATTAGTGGTTTATGTGTGACTTTAACGGGATTAGAGAGTCATCATTGATTGTTTACTTCTTAGCTAGTTTCACTTGAAATCTTAGCTTACTGACAATAATTGTATTGTTTAGATTTGTGTTTATTTTCATACTAACGGAATAAGACCGTGAAACAGTTTTCATATTAATAAACTTGGGGATTATAATATGTTTGAAACGTATGGTTGTTTTATATAATATTTTGTTCACATACCATTTTAGTTTTTTACCTTGATTCAAGATTAGTCTCAAATACATATTTCACCAGATCTTTTGCAACTGCTTAGAACCTTTTACTTAAAGTTGTATGTCTCAATTCCAGGTCGTGGCAAGAAGAAGAAGAAGCTGAAGAAACTCCTCCCCATCCTGGCCCTCATCAAGCTGAAGCTCGCTGCCCTCATTCCCCTGTTCCTCGGAATCATCGCTTTCGCCGTCTTCAAGGCCTACCTGCTCGGTAAAATCGCTTTCATCGCCGCTGCACTCGGTGCCCTCAAGAAACTCCTTGAATCGAAGAAGAGCAGTGGTTGGTCAGAACCCGCTCATGAAGAGAGCCACGGCGGTGGCTGGGAAAGCAGCGGTGGCTGGGGAAGGTCCCAAGACGCCCAAAACCTGGCGTACGGCGCCCACGTCAAACAGGCGTGAGATTAAATTATTAATGTATTTATTCTAGGTAAAGTTAACTTATTAATCTCTACGTAAATATTTTTCTTCTTCCTTGTATATATTTTGACCACCGATCGTACACATGCTAGGTTTTTTTCTGTATATATCTATTTTGATTTTAAGTTTCATCATGACTGATATTATTAGTCTCTTTTCTTATTGTATATAAGTATTTTTATTTATTATGTTTAAGTATACTTCACTTTCTTCTTAAGAGAGGGATGATATATGATAGTACATTTTATTATTTTAAGTTTTCAGTTCCAAAGATATTTTATATATTTACTTTAATATTTTCAATTTTGTATTTTTGTTGAGTAATTTTTTGTTGTATGTGTATGGGTAAGTTTCGAGTCATATTTATTACAAACTAATGTGTATTTAATGCGAAGAATGTGAACAGTTTGTATGTTGAGATGTTTTAATTTATTATTTTACGATGGATCCTCGTAAAAATTAAATAAAGGCGACTTTTATAAAAATTATATTTGATATTTTATTGATTTGTGTACTTGAAAATGCAATGTATGACCAAATATGGTATGACTGAATAATTACAAAATAAAACATGATCATATTATTATTATGAATATAATTTACTCTTCTGTATGAAGTCATTTTGTTGAAGGTTTCATACAAAATAATGATTATGACGATGATGATGAAATGCAATTTTCTCTATTTTTGTTTATGAATTAGTATTATAAATCCTTTAATAACTTTTGCAAATTAATGCCAAATGTAGTAGATTTGCAAATTCAAAATGTAGTTCAATTGATTGAACATATAATTATTACTATAATTATATGTTCAACCAATTTCTACATTTTAGCTAGGCTATGATCTATACTGAAAGCATGATCAAAAACAATAACATTGTGAAGAGAAACTATAATAAGGTTAGTATAATATTTGTTACAGTTCTAAACCAGGTTCAGCATTTATGAAACCAAGTTATTTATTTTTAGTAGTACACTAGTCAATGAAGTCTAGGGAACAAAGTATTCATAGTAATTATTTAAATTTTTAACACTTTATGTAACATATTATTTTATATCAAAAGAAGCGTAATTTAATAAAGATTTTGATTAAATAAAATGCTTGTAGTTAAAAAATAAAATAATATTATGAAAATCTAAAAATGGTATCAAAAACGGAAAAAACTAAAGCCCAGATAAAAAAAAAAATCTTAGCAATTTTTAAATACTCTGTTGGACCTCACAAGGCATTCGCGGCGGCTCTTCATCGGCGTGGCATGCTAAGTATCAGGTTATATATTATCACCTGTGGAGTATTGCTCCATATTCTGCAAGGGTGTGCAAAAAGTGTTCTTTCATGTTCAAATTTTGGGGAAGGGTACTGAATGCTCTTCACCCGAGAAAATCCCACGCATGCTCTATGGGATTGAGATCAGTGGACTGAACAGGCCACTCTAAAAGTGTGATATTGTTCTCGCAGAGCACATGCATCACCAGCCTGGCTGTGTGTACACGCGCATTACCTTGCATGAACATAAAATCTTGGCCATACTGCTATCTTTAAGGGATGACCATAGGTTGCACAATCTTGCTACGGTATTGTTCCGTATTTAAATTGCCTCGTACCAAAACTAGGCACATTCTTCCACCCAGGCGAATTCCAGCCAGTTCCGTCGTGGTACAGATGAATTTCCTGAGGATTCTGGACTCGACCTTGGTGACCATATACACCAATCACGCACTCTTCTTGAATCGGGATGAAATCCGAAGCGCGACTAATAACAACTAATAACTATAACACGAGCTCACTGAGTGTCGGTCCAGTGCAAACGTGCGTTAGCCTACAATAATCGATGCCTTCGATTTCCGCGTCGAAGAGCTGGAGCTCTAACCGGTCTGCGAACGTGAAGATTAACTTCATGAAATCTTCTCCTGGCGGTTTGGTCACTGATGACCACTTGGTGCTGAGACTGGAGTCGTTTACCAGCTGGCGAGCAGTAATTTGAGGCTGCCTCCTCGCAGCATTTTGCAAAAACCGGTCTTCGGTCTCCGAGTAGTGACCCGGTATGTTTTTCGGTGACGTTCAGCAACATCTCATGTAGCCCTGTAACGCATCCATAATCGGCATACACGCTTGGATGGGTTAGGACCACAGTTTCTCGCTGACCGTGCCTTGGTTCCAGCATACCCACAGCCTTCAGCATCTCGTTCCGCATTAAATGACGACAAAACATAACGCTCTAGAGGCACAAAAGTTACAAAAAAGCAGAAAAATGATTTAAAAAAAAACGATTATGGATAGTAATCTCTAAAGTTATTGCGTTTCAAAACGCCCGCGCCGCGGCCGTACGCTCCGACCAAGTGAGGTTTTCCCTCCTTATTCCAAAATGCTTTTGTTTTTAAGATTTATTTTTTTAAATTTCGAACAATTATATAATACAAGTTCAAACAAAATTTAATTTTTTTATGGCCAGTACTTCTTCTAAAGAGCATTCTTAAATGAGTTGATATAGTCAACTTGTTACCTAGACTTTTTTTAATAGGTAGTGTTTAATGTTTCTTTTTACATTTATTAATGAACAGCACCAAAGTTAACACAAAAACCATCCGAAGGTACAGCTGCTGTACTACCTTTTTTTTGCTTTCTGGGGGAAACCTTCAACAGGCGTAAGGATTTAGGGAAAGACCGGAGAGTGTGGGATTTTTACCTCACTACGGATCCGAAACCCCCTCTGTGTAACGCCTGTTAGGAATCATCCCTGCTGCAGTACAGGCGAGCTCCCTGCCAAAAACGTTTGTGAGTATAGCATATCTGGAGAACCTGCCTATTCCTACTGACTAAATAAAGGTCCTACATTGGTTATTGACATACACATTCATAAAAGGGTTTTGTCGGGTATATCTCGCTGAGATTATTGAAGGGAGAAGATGTCTATGTCTATCCTCTTCTAATATTATTATGACTTTTATCTATAACCACGGAAAGTAATAAAGCAATTGCCCCTACTCATCTTCCAGTCTCCCTTCTCAAGTACTTAGGTATATAACTTTAGCCAGAGTTACAACAATCATGTTCACAGTTCATACATCATCAGCTTATAATATTTTATAGTTTATAATATTCTTTCAGCTTATAATATTATTCTCTCGGTGAAAGGGAGTGGCCAGTAATCCACCACGCGGAACCAGTGCGGGCTGGTAGATGTCACATGTCTTGGAATTTTTGATTCTAGGATATGCAGCTTTCCTCACGATGTTTAACTTCACCGTTTTGAGAGCAGTGGAGAAGAAATAATTTACACAAAGTGTAGTGCTTGTCTGGGTTCAAACCTACGACCTTCAACTTGTAAGTCGCGGTCGTTTCCACTGGGCAACCACTGCTACATAGTTCATGCCATAGTGAAACTGTAGGTCTTTCAGAAAAGTTATTAACGAGGCTGACTACACAACCACATCGCTTACAATGTATTAGTGAACTGCACAGCGACAATTCATGGTAGCGTGCTCTCAAAACGGTGAAGGGAAACATCGTGAGGAAGACTGCATTCCCTATAATAAAAAATTCCAAGACATATGACATCTACCACCCCGCACTGGTTCTGTGTGGTGGATTACTGGCCACTCCCTTTCACCGAGAGAATAATATTATAAGCTGACAGAATATTATAAGCTATAAAATATTATAATAAAAGTGCCGATTGTCTCTTTCCAAAGGTCGATGTGCAATATTTATCGCCGGGTACTGTACTTTGTGTAAATTATTCATCACCACTGCTCTCAAAACGGTGAAGAATAACGTCGTGAGGAGACCGGCATGTCCTAGAACCAAAAATTCGAAGACATGTCATTGTGACATCTATCAACCGGCACTGGGCCCGCGTGGTAGATTACGGCCCACTCCCTCTTACAGAGGCCTGTGTCCCAGCCGTATTTGGAACATTATAGGCTGATTATCATGAAGCGTAACCATTGATTTACGGTTGATCGTATCTTGAGGCATATTGCACGTGAGAATTTGATTTTTAATGACACTCTTATAACTCATTAAAAATATTAGAAAGTGTAAAATTAATTTGAGTAATAATTATTGAACGAACTTTCACACAGTGTCATTATTAAGTGAGAATACATCGGAGCTATGAGAATTGTAACAATAATGGTGAGAATCTGTTGCTATTGAACTCTATTCATGCTACCCTTGAATTATTATTAACCAGTTCAAATAATTTATAGTTTAAAGAACAGTTGCGAGCAAATAATCTTCCCACGATTAATAAAGAGGTAACTATCAGATTAGCTATATTAATTACGGCGTCAGTTTAAGTGCATATTTTATAATTACATCGCTAATATGTAGATGTGTAGCGGTATCTACAACGCCACATGCAAACAACGCGTCATACTGACGTCACGCAAATCCTGCATCGCGCAAGCAGAGTTTACCGCGAAACTAGCATAGATACAACGGCCCGACATGAATCAATGGGCAGTTGCCCGCCAGACACAACACCCGTCTGGTCGGAGGATCCTTCCTTTCCTATAGAGTATGAGTGAACTTTACACCCTGTTCCTCATACCTCTATAGATGTATCAAGAGCAGGGTCCAAGTTACCGATGGTTAGGGATCCAGAGACAGGAACCTGCTAACGATATTATCATATAATAATAAATTTATTGTACAAAGAAAAACATATGAGATTAGACTACACTAAACATAATTGTACAAGCAGTGGGTACAGGCAAGTGGAACAGCTGGCTCCTGAACTAAGTAAAAGGATACTTGTATCTCAAGAGCCAAAGTCAAAATAAACATTGATTAATACAACAATCAGGTTAAAGTAACTCAGTAATTACACGTATCAATATTAAGAAAGAGTCACATGAGGTGACTGACGACGCGAGCCGTATCGAGAAGTACTGCCTTCTGAATCAGGTCCTAGATCCAACCGCCTAACGAGAGCCTTGAGAGGTGTTGATCAAAGCTCTCGGCCATCTGGCCATTGGTCGATACGACAATATCGGAATAGTGATTTATTATCCAACGATCTTCCTTAAGATTTTAAATAATCTATAACTACAACATCTAGACATATGTCTCGATGTTGTACTTCTCGAGTCCTCTTGATATCAAGAGGACTCGACTTGTAGCAATCATAGCTTCACTATTTTGCCAGAAGCTACTAAAACTTTCTGACCATAGTCTACTGTACAAATCTAGTACTCAGCAATTAACAAATCACCATTACTACATCGTCTAAAGATAATTGGTATATATTTAGCAGTGTTTATCTCGTCTGTCACTGGAATGGTATGGGGGCAGTGTGCCGATGTGCCGTTCAAATCTAATAACAAGGTGAGTACAGACGGACGGGTAAGAACTTGCGAGTAGTCTGATGGTAGCTATTATAATAATTAGCAGATAAACGAGGGACTCGTATTAGATAATGATGGGTATATTTTATTGTGGAAAACGCAAACAGCGGTGCTATTCTGTAAAAATCTCACCGTGAAAACATAGGTGAAGTGAGCTGGCTGACGTCATCACATCAATCACCGGCTGTCGCTGAAAACCAGTGCTGGGGCTCTGTCTCGTATAGGGTCTTAGCATTATGCTGAGAGCAGTGGCGTGCCTAGGGGTCAAAATTAGGGCAAGCCCACAGATTTTCAACGTATAAAAAAAACGCCCAACTGAGGGATTGGCTGATTTTCAGTTATTAATGTTTGTGTTCGAGTTCATTGACTGGTATTTTTTAATATATTTATTTATTGATAGGTTTAAGTAAGTTTGTTGTTGTGAATTATGATTTTATTAGGGCAAGCCGGGCTTTTCGGCTTCTATGAAGGTACCGCCACTGGCTGAGAGTTCGCCGTTTTGCTTAGATATGACGCATACTTTCTCCCAAATTGTTATTTTTGTTTTTCTGTTGTTTGTGTTTTTTTTTTATTTTTATGCGTCATGTTTGCCGCAAATAAAAGTATTTTCTTTCTTTCTTTCCTTTCTTTCTAGCTGTCAATAGTGTCAATTCCTAGCAAAAACAAACTCACTTCAACTAAGTTTTCACGGTGAGATTTTTACAGAATCGACCGGCTGTACCTTCAATTAGTGAAACATTTTATATTTAGTCAATACTGAGCATAATCAGCTTATAATTTTCCCGCTGCTGGGATACAGGCTTCTTCTCTTCGAGATGGAGTGGGCTGTGATCTACCACGTGGGCCCAGTGCGGGTTGGTCGATGTCACATGTCTTCGAATTTTTGGTTCTAGGACATGCCGGTTTCCTCACGATGTTTTCCTTCACCGTTTCGAGAGTAGTGGTGATGAAATAATTTACAAAAAGTAAACCACCTATCTGGGTTTGAACCTAATATCTGCAACAATGAGCCACCACTATTTCTAATTAGAAATGTATTAATTCACTTTGTTTCGAGAAAAGAAAAGACAGTGCCTTTCAAAACAAAAGAATCCCCAAATCTTTTATTACTACTATCTACTTTAGTCACTTTTAGCGCCTCCAACACATTGCAGCTCTAAGTACCGCATCAAGTACATTCAAATCTTTGGTTGTATGCACAACCAAATACAACCAGTAATGGTACTGAGTGCGTAGACTACTGTATTCTATTCGGCCTGTCTGCGCTCACAGCCGGATGTGAAGTGCGTACCTGTGCACTTGTGCAGTTTGCAACTTATTTACCTACCTTCTTAACGAAAGGAGTATTCTGCAGAACGACGCGATGTGGCTGTGAGAAGGATTGTTTTGTTATACCTGGTTTTTTAATACGGTTATTTATGGAAACTAATCGTTGGTTATATTTATTAATTTTGATTTAATTGATTTGATTTTGATTTAGTTTAAGTAAATTTTTAATTAATTTTGATTGTGATTTTTTTTTAATATTTATTTTAAGTTTGATTTTACGTTTAAGTCCCATTTTAATTTTGATTCTAACAGTAAAATATGTAATTTGTATGTTCTAATACAATATGGATGATTTCCGAATTAAATGATTTGAATTGAATATCTTGTGTTGTTCGGAATGAAATAATTTTTCCGTCAACAAAACGTCGCCTAAAGGACCATACCTTGAAAGTTTTTTGCTATAGTCTTAATCCTGAAATGATTATTTAGCTTGTCTGCCTTAGGTTATTAACAGCATGGTATTGTAGTATGCATGAGGAGATAGAGAATCAACGTCATTCTATCAACAATCCGTAAGTAAGCTTCAAAAAGTATTTTCTGCTCTTGTCTCGTATGCCACATGAACTGTTATCATAAATAGCAAAAGCGATGGTCAAAAAAAAATAGTTGTCAACACAAAATGATTAGGAGACACACATGGAGGAGATTCAAGGTGGACGTGAAAGAGTATCAGAGTTGTGAAACGTGACACCTGATAATTCAAATCAACAAAGAATAAAACATTACATGGTAACAACTATTGGTAACAAGTATACTTAGGTAAGTTATGCTATAGTTGCTACCTCATGATGCTATAACGATTAGGACACCCTGCTTCAGTAATTTCTTTATTCATAGAGAAATATTAATCTTTTATTTCGTATCAGACTGAATAGTTAAATAAAAACAAGATGATAACCTACTACTGAGGACGCGCAAGATACGAGTACTTTTGAATATAGTCCTTATAGAAGCACCATATTTTTATACAAGCTTCCGCCCGCGGCTTCGCCCGCGAGGTATGTCAATAAAAACTAGCCTGTGACCTTCCCCGGGATGCAATCTATCTCTCTGCCATATCGAAATACGTTCACTGGTTTAGGCGTGAAAACGTAACATATAGACAGACAGAGTTACTTTCGAATTTATAATATTAGTATGGATAGCTATTTTCTACATTGTTCTCACATTACATATAGAAACAACAAGAATAAGTAACTAGGATCTTGTAATATCTTATTTAAAAAGAGTGTCCTTGGAGTTTCTTGCCCGTTCTTCTCCATAGCTATCTACGTTTTGGAATAGACAACTAGCTTCTACTTTCTGACCAACTGACCGAATCTTTGACAATTCAAAAGTGCCTTTAAATCGTTCAATTCAAAATAAATGCTTTGAATTTGCTTTGACAGACAGATAAATCAATCAACGTCATCAGAATAGGACCGCGACACACGCATACGACATGCGTTTAGGATGTTTGAGTGGAAAGCCACGCGGATGTGTACGCTTGTAGAAATCCTTAGCTTTTCACACGTATCTAGAATAAATTGCTTGTCCGTTTGTGGTCTAATAACTCCTTTAGTTTTACATTTTCCCGTACCATAACGTTTTTAAACTGTGGCTTTTACGTTTCCAATTTCTATAAACAGTGGTTTTGCTCTTTCACCTTATGCTTATGTTTAAATGCAATCGCTCGTTTTCGTTATAACCGAACAGTTTCTTCTCAACTCGTAAAGTATTAAATTTGTTATACACCTATAAACTGACCATTCTCAACTTTTTGTATATTGTGGTATTTATATAGATAAACAGTTATGTAGATCATTAAAAATCTGTTTATATCCTGCGGAAATCTACATATGACGTACATTATAATTAATTATGCATAAGATATTTAAATAATTTGATGGGCGCGTAGCGAAGTGATAATAGCTGCACGGGTCGATTGATCAGGTTAAGCCTATGCTTGCCACGCTCGGTCTGTGGATGGGTGACCATCTTTATACACCGGATCCTTCTGTGCCTTGGAAAGCTCGGTTCCGGCTGTCATTTGTGGATCTTTGACAGTCTTTACAGGTTGTCAGAAGCCAGAAGTCTGACAACCAGTCTTACCAACGGGTATCGTGTTACCCAGTAAGTGACTTGTGGAGGTCAGATAGGCTGACACTCAATGCCAAATACTGGTATTCAGCTGCGTCCGGTTAGACTGGAAGTCCTTAATAGTATAGTGGATTTGAGCCATGCTTTCAAAATCAAACGTAATTTTTTCAAATTTGGCTGAGAATCAGCACTCTTCGAAAGTCAAAATTAAATAAGACAGTCTCCCAAAACGGTTGCCCTTCACCACTTCCTAGTGCTTTGGCTGGGAACCAGCACACTTAAGGTAGGTACTGGCTAGTCATGGAAAACGAACAAAACATTTAAGTATGATCTAAAATCCGCTGAACACATCCTAGGTGGACAAAAAACTGTTGCCAAGTAGCTTTGATATCATCATCATCATTTCAGCCGAAAGACGTCCACTGCTGGACATAGGCCTCCCCCAAGCACCTCCACTTCGACCGGTTCTGTACTTCTCGCATCCAACGGATTCCTGCGGCCTTCACAAGGTTGTCGGACTACCTTGTGGGAGGTCTTCCAACGCTACGTCTTCCGGTACGCGGTCGCCACTCCAGGACCTTCGGCCCCATCGGCCATCTGTTCTGCGAGCACTTAAGTTGGCAATTCTCCGGGCTATGTCGGTTACCTTGGTTCTCCCGGGGGTCTCCTCATTCTGATTCAGGTAGGTAATATTAATTTCCGCTTAGGATGGTGGAACACTTACATTCAATGTTACCTCTGAAGTTTGCAGCGCATCCGTTGGATGGCACGTATCCAAAAAAGGAGGCCGTTGTCAGACTATCTGTTACATAAAGTAATGTTCAATGAATACGCATGTTATTATGTGACTATTACGTCCATACATCCTGCGGACTATCGGTTACAGACCGTCATACTGTAGATATAGGTACATGTAGTGGCCATGGGTATCTAATTTCATAACCAACTTGTTAAAAGCGGTTTTTTAACGGAGAATCACATGGGAAACATATACATGTTTCCCATGTGATTCTCCGTTAAAAAACCGCTTTTTGACCACCCTGTATTCACAGGATGGTCAAAAAGTCGTGGATCAAACGAAATAAGGAGATGAAGGAGGTCATTTCCAACAAAAAATCTTTCCACAGCATGGCCATAACTCAATTGCCCTAAAAGTTATGAATATTTTTGTATACAGAGTCCTTTTACAAATAAGACTAATTTAAAAAAAAATGTGTTATAAAACAATAAAACAAACGGTGTTGTATTATTACTAGATAATTTATCTGCACTACAAAAGTTCTATTGCGGCCCTGGGGTACCAAATTTCAAGAGCAATTAATTTTTTTCCAACGAAGCGTTACCGAAAATTATTTATCACTTTAAAAGCGTTGAAAATGACCTCCTTTATCTCCCTGTTTCGTTTGATCCACGACTTTTTGACCAGCCTGTATAAACAGAGTGGCGATTAAGTGACATTCATCCGTCAAAGGGGTCATATTAAACAACATTAGCTGTGAAACTCATAATTATCCAATATTTAATTTAAAAACCTTTTGATGATGATGATGATGATGATGGGACTCCCTTTTCCGCACTTAGACTCCCATTCGGTCCGTTGTGCGTGGGGATTCTGGCTAACCGAGCCAGCCTAGCTCCGCCCAAAAGCACAGAAGCTTCGTGGGAGCTTCACAGGCTTCGCGGAGCGACCTCATTGTTCCGAGGATTTCTGCACGTTGAGAAGCCACGGCCTCGCAATCCAGGATGACGTGGGCGGCTGATTCCTCGGCATCAAGGCAGCCCCTGCAGAGGGGGCTGTCCGTGGCGCCTATGTTGAAAAGATGTTTGTTAAGGAGGTTATGGCCCGTAATTGTGCCTATTATTATTCTAAGGTTATTTCTACTCAGGCTGAGAAGTTTTTTGGTTAATCGCGGGTGTATCATTGGTAATGCCAATTTTGACTGTCTACAGTCTGTTGCCCGTGACCATCTGAAACCTTTGCTGTAAATAAAAACCTTTTACTGAATAACATAATATCACGCCTATAACCCCCAAAGGGTTGAGCAGAGGTGTACCTACCTATAAATAGTACACCCACATTTCGTCAGTTATGTTAAAGTGCCACGTTATAGGCGAGCCTCTTGCCATCAACTGGGTACAAATCCAGACTCCGGGCTTCTACAGAGGAATTCTGAATGGAGAAAACCAAATCACACCTTCCCTAACCTGGGAATTAAACAAACATCAATCTCTTCAAAGTAAGAGTGAACAGGCTTCTTCTAGGTAAGCTCACTCCGTCGTAGACTTTGTCTCCGTCATCTCTGACCTAGACTAGAGTCAAGAGCAAACCCATTTTAAATAAAATAAAAAAAACATGATATATTGATATAATCAAAATTTGATTATATCAATAGAAATTCGATTGCGTCTCATTAGCCACAGTTGAGCTAAGGCTATATAACATCACGCTACGACTTTTCGGATGTGTATATGCATCTAAACAGTCAGTCAACTGTGATAATTATATGACTCTGAATCGATTAAATTATATTAATTCCCACAATTGTTTGGTATGATGAGTAGAATCAGAATTGTTGCCATCGCAGGCAAAATCTGGAAGAGTAGCACAGAATGGCAAGCATGGGAATTCACAAGATAAGAGAGGGCTATGCCCAGCATGAGTGAAGATGGGCTATGATGACGAAGATTTAGAATAACCCCCTTGACGGATGCAGGTGACTAAACCGCCACCCTGTATGCATATCATATAAGTGTTTCAGAGGGGTGTGACCAAACTTGGGGGTTGGTACAGGCCATCAAAGTGAACAACTTTTTCCCGGAGCCTACCATCGTAATCGTGAAAAAAACATCTGTCATCCCATACAAAATTTCAATACCTATTTGACCAAATGTGTTGACGACAGATTTTTTTTCCACTATTGGCATGTTGGTCTCAGGAAAAAGTTGTTCAATTTTATGGCCTGTACCACACCCCCAAGTTTGGTCACACCCCTTTAAAACACATTGTATATATTAGCATTATTACGTATACAAATTTATTTTTATAACCTCGCGCATCGCGCTTTCACTCTAAAGTATAATTTATTACTGTATTATTGGGATGTAATTATACGACCCGATGTACCTACCTATACATATTAATATATTTAGCTTTTATTAACATTGTAAAAATATTAGAAACTCGATAGGAAGTTCAGAAAGCGACTAGATATCCACTTTCAGTGAAGTTATGGTATAATTAAATTTTGATGCTAACCGAACGACTGACTTTGTGGTAGAGTAAAAATATTAGGATTGTAATTCTGTCCAGGCACAAATTGTTTTACTTACTTAAGGCCCTTAAATAAATAAATAATATTATAATAAATAAACATGAGTAAAGTTGTGCCAATTCATTTTAAAAGAGTAACCGTGGAGTTTCTTGCCGGCTCTTTTTCATAGGAAACAACTAATTGGAACCGTGCTCCTTGCTTCAAACGTTTGGAATGGGCAACCAGCTTCAACTTTCTGACTAACCGACCGGCTATTTAATTTTGACAATTCAAAAGTGCCTGTACATGGTTTAATTGAAATAAATGGTTTGATTTTGAGTTTATAAATGCCCATGCAGGTTTATGTAAAATAATATATTTGGAATTTAACCTGAACTACGAAAACCGGACATTACTTGTTGGTCCAAGTTGACTACACGTTAATAAAAGTGTAAAGGTCTATAAACAGATTCGTAGTTATCTCAATTATGTTTACTTTACTTACTTTTTCTACTTCTACATTTTCTTACTTTACTCGTAGAGGCTGCAAAATTGATTAAAAGTCATGAATTCAAAAATAATCAATATTATTTTATCGGTCTAAGAGCCAATAGCAGTAATTAATAATAATACAAAGCAATCAGTTGTAGACTTTTTGCTCATAGTCCACTCAACGAATCACCCAAAAGGAGGTGTAGAGTGCGTGAGCTGTGCTCTAACGATTTCTTCAGAAAGTTGTTCAGGGTGCTTAGGGAGTAAACATACTAAAAGTTCCCGCATCTAGGGTAGGGGGTAGGGGGGGGGGATAAAAGTTCCCACTTTTGAGTTTTTCGCTCATAAAAATATCTTTACTTACAACTGCTTTGTTAAGTGGACTATAGTGAAAAAATACTTCGTGACCTCAAGCTCCGCTAATGAGACACAATTGATTTTCTATTGTATCGTATTACATAGGATTCGCGCGGAGCTTGACGGGTATTTACTACCTATGTTAGACAAATAAAAATGATTATGATTATTATTATGATTATTATGATGATTATGATTATGTATATTAATTTTTTGCTCGAGAAAAATTAAGACTAAATGTTTACATCAATAAATAATTCTACATTACACACATTAAAATAAAAACGTGTTACAAAGCTAAAAACGTAACAAGCAATAAAATCAGGCTTATAACAAAATTCCTGATGCTCATCACGTGTACCTAGTATGTCATCGTTACAAAACTTCGGTATACAAGTTCATTTCCAGAGGCCGCCCAAGTCAGGTGGTACTTAAGGTGCGGCCCGCGAAAGTGCCTGCCGCGCCTCAATTTTGGCATCGGCACTCACAGGTTGAAAGTTTTTATTCGAAAGAATTATGGCATTTTTATGACATTTTATTTTCGAAATTCACTTGCATAATTTGCATGTGTATGATTGAAAGTATCCAAAAACTTTTGGCACATTAATTTTGGAAATCGGCAAATTGGAAATTCAGTTGCATAAAATATGCATTGACGTTTACAATGTGTTACCTATGCATGTTCCGAAATACTGAGATATTAAAAATGGAGAAGACAAAGAAATTATAGTATTGACTTAATAATGACTTAAGCAAACGACTTGGTACGTGACGATGGGAAGAGACCAGACGGAATGATGTTGTTGGCTTTAAAGGTGAGTAGGCGTCTGGTGTGGGACGCAACGTGTGTCGATATCCTTGCGCCATCTCATGTTCCTAGCACGGCGGGCTATGCTGGCGTCGTTGCTGCGGCTGCTGAGACCCCCAAGCGGCGCAAATACAAACGTAACCTTGTGGGCAACTACAGCTTTGAGCCGTTTGGGGTCGAAACGCTCGGGTCATGGGGTCCGAGTGCGGGGTAAGTAATAGATGATATAACAACAAAATCTCTAATATTTACAATATATAACAACGGATCCTATAATTTTATTTAATATAGCGATTAGTTAATATAATTAACGATTGATATAATTTTAAAATAACTAATTTTCATAAGCATAACATACATTAAATATAAAATCGTTTCACATACCACTCAAAAGATATAAAACTTATTTGGTCTAATTAAACAATAACTTTGTATTTTGTTTAAGAAAATTTAAAAGTATTTTTTCTTTGTTTTATTCTTTGTAAGTTCTATCGTAGTTATAGGTAATAGTCACCTAAGTAGATATTAAACATAACTAGTAACTAATTACCACCTGCGCTAAGATAGGTCGACGGAGCCCCGCTTCGCGGGGCTCCTATTTTTTCCTATTTTTTTAATCACTTTATTATTATAATTTCATAGACATAGTCGTAGTCCATTTATTTGTCAGAATATTGTGACAGAGTTGTTACATACTTTTAAAAGTTCATAATACTCTGCCGTTTCCGGCGTATAAATACATTTTCAGGGTTTTAGTTATTTTTTAGACTAGCGACCCGCCCCGGCTTCGCACGGGTGCAATGCTGATACTAAATACACTACAGAAAAACTGTGAACGTTGTATATAAAAACATAGCGGCCCGCTCCGGCTTTTTTGTAGGCACGCTCTTGCCGCACCGGGCGGCCGGCCGGTACCGCCGCAAACGCTACGTCCCGCAATTTTTAAATCTGTAATAACTTCGAAAATTTTCACTTAAATCATACGGTGTAAAGGGCCATATAGATCTATATTAAATGAACAATGTATTCAAGGTATTTAATTGGTTAAGGATTAATGCTGTATTGGTTAAAATCGCTTCGAAAATTAGCCATTATTTGTCGTAAAAAGTAAATGACAAAAAAAAGTTATTGTGGGTAATCCATAAGAGATAGACATATACCATCACGGACTTTTCTGTAGACCTTTTCAATGTGTACAATACTTAGTACATTATTTTGATAAAACTCGTAGGGTTCAGCCTGCGTTTGCAATGTAAGCGGAAAAAATGTAATTATTTACGACATCACATTAGAAACCTCAAAAATAACAGTACTTCTCCACTATTTAATGGATGTTATTATACATATAAACCTTCCTCTTGAATCACTCTATCTACTAAAAAAAACCGCATCAAAATCCGTTGCGTAGTTTCAAAGATTTAAGCATACAAAGGGACATAGGGACAGAGAAAGCGACTTTGTTTTATACTATGTAGTGATATAACATTGAATTAAATAAATTAGAAAAACATTCAAATTGCAAATTAGTCAAATATTAGGAAGGGAAATGTCAAAAAAATTAAATTAAGTCAAAGTGATAAGGCACGCCACGATAGCGGCGGTAAGACCCCTCTTTGAGGAGTGGCTAGGGAGGCGTCACGGCGCCCTCACCTACCGCCTGACGCAGCTCCTCACCGGACACGGAAGTTTCGGGAGGTTCCTGCACATAATCAGGCGGGGGGAAACGCCTGGGTGTCACCATTGCCAGGATCGCCCAGAGGACACGGTGGAGCACACGGTGGAGGTCTGCCCCGCTTGGGCGGAGCACCGCCGTGTCCTCGTAGAGGCGATCGGCAGCGGCAGCGACCTCTCGCGTCCGGGCCTGGTTCAAGCCATGGTCCGGGGCGAGAGGGAGGGGGGGGGGCAGTCGCCTCCTTCTGCAAAGCAGTCATGCTAGCGAAGGAGGCGACGGGACGGCTGAGGGAGAGAACCTCCCGTCCCAGCCGCCGCGGGAGACGCTCCGGGCGTCGGGAGCCGCGCGACGACTCCCGGCCACCGTAGGCGCGGGCCTACGAGCGGTGAGTAATGGGTAGCTCACAGTCCGATCAGGACCAGGCCTGTACCGGACGGTGCGTACGTGTTCCATGCGCGCCTTAAACAGATGTCAGCATCATTCGGAGGGGCCCGTCAGGGCCGAGCCTGCCGGGTCAGCGGGATTGTCCGAAAGGGTTACCGCAGGCTCGGAACATAAAGGGCTAAGGAAGGAACACAGGTGGGTTTTAGTCAGTAAGAGTCTGACACTCCCTTCTGCTCCACCCAGAGCAGGAGGGGTCATTTGATGAATTCCCATCCTCAAAAAAAAAAAGACAATGAGATAACAAGAATAGAATATTTATTATTCTGATATTTAAGTCAACTTTTCATTTCATTCATAAAATCATTAATCGAGTAATAGCATTTATATAAGAGATAATTGAATAATTTACATTTAAATGTCCTAAAGTTAAGCTAATTTATTCAAGTCATGTTCCATTGATCTCTAAAATTCGTTTACATGTAAACTAAGCATATAATCATACGCAAATAGTTTGCTTATCGCCAAATTTCCGTTTTTTTGCATTTATTGGTACTTATAGCATCTGAACTTTCCATAACTGGTACCTACTTAATTAGCAGAATATTTCCGTTTTTTGTTATTTATTTGTCCGTTGCTAGCTCAGACTAGCACAAACATGCAGAGCAAACTTAATGTTAATTCGAACGATTTTTTTATCGAAAATATAGATAACGTATACCATTTTTGGTGAACATTATGCGACAGATAGATACAATAAGAATCATCCACAGATATTAGTAAAGTCTTCAAACTAAATCCATATTATTTGTGAAATGAATATCTCAAATTCAAAAATCGTTTGAATCAATTTTACGTTTACTTCGTACCCCCAAGTAATTTTTTTTACTTTAGACCACGGATGAAACTATGTAGTTAGTCTGAAAAATATAAAATAATTTAAACAAATTAGTCAGAGACCAGATTTTTTTTACCTAACTGTGTGACTTCCGTTTATAGGTAGCTATTAGTCAAATGACTACACTTTTCAAAACTGTTAACCTTTTGACCGCCACAGTCATGTATAGATGACAAAACAAAACGCCAGCATGCCACGATTCGACTACATGACAGGCTTTGACGCCAAAGGCACGTTTTTTTATTTTTGACATGTGGCGGTCAAAAGGTCAACGACCTTCTCAGCTCTTCCACATAACCCAAAACAAAAAATCACTTTCGAATAACTCGCATAAAAAATCACAAAAAATATTTCCGTTATTCGAACAACTCCATCAAGTATTCACGCCGTGTGGTCCACCGGACACTCAAAGTACCGTTGCTCTCAAGGTCAGCTTCGCACGGGTCGCAAGTGCGTCTGACTCACAGTACTTTCATCTTGATAGTCAGTTAGGTAAGGATTAACAGGAGTTTTGTGTTACGTGAGTTTGTTGATAGGATTGCTTGGCTAGTAGGTCAATTACTTATTTGATGGGTGCGTTTACGTATAGCATCGTTTTATAAGAAAGTGAATCTGTTTTTCTTTTAGGTTTATTTTTTTGACAGTACTGCCAAACCACTTTTGATTACTGATGGAACCTGAGATAGGACATTGGTAAAGGACTTTACAACACAGAAGAGTTTGGAACTTTTTATGCAATCCGACATACGATAGAGCAAATAGCTACAGACGCCAGCACATCAAGATACTACAATCTGTCAAATTTATTTAATAGATTTTCAACTTCATCGCTGTAATATAAGGTTCAAAGTTGATTGGGAAAATTTGACAGTTTCGGGTAGCTTGATGTGCTGGCGTCTGTACATGATATTTTACCAACCATTTTTATTCGGTCTGTGTTCCTTGCTGGCCTCCCTCTGCGACACCCTAAGCCAAGGGCCCTACTAGGGGTGTTCTTAGCGTGCAGTCGCCTACTGTATAAGTTTTATGCCCTAACCAGAGGCCTAATTTATCAAGACATCCATAGGATAGCCCGGTTAAGCAGCCGACAATCTCATATGTCGACCTGCGAAGTACAGACGCCAGCACATCAAGCTACCTGAAACTATCAAATTTTCCCAATCAACTTTAAACCTTATGTTTCAGCGATAAAGTTGAAAATCTATTAAAGAAATTTGACAGATTATAGTAGCTTGATGTGCTGGCGTCTGTACCATACCTAAAAAAATATGTTACCGTCTGAAAAGAAGATTGTAGGTAGGTCCTTTTCGATCGTTACACTTTGCTAGAGCATTATTAAAATACACACATACATACATACTTATCTATAATAAGTAAGCTGGGATTGTTTATTCACTTCCAGCTTCCTATAAAATCTGCAAAATCTCAATAAGTTTATTACTTCCTGTGAATGCTGTACGAGATGACTGCAAGATTACTGCAGGAATGTAAGCACAACCTGTGCTGCTATAAAATTATAGGTACTTAGTGATAGCATCATAATGTGACTAACAACATGCCTACAAATTTTAGTAATAACAGAATTTATGCATCCTGTTCATAAAACCAAAGACAAATCTTTTAATAATCTATATCTTTTATAGAAAAAATACATAAATAATTTAGAAATTTATAATTATAAATTTATTTCTAACTAGCTGTGGCCGTGAAATAAATTGGATTTTAGGGTTTTTTTTTTGCGCCAGACCGTCTAATCTTATAACATCAGCTATTTGCCAGTGAAAGTCCCGTCATAGGTAATCCCCCAAAATTAGTTCAGCTGTTTCGGAGATTAGCCGAAACAAACGGAGAGACAGACTTTTTTTATAAGTACCGTTTTTTTTTGCTGCTCTTGACCTCGATTACGCCTTATGAAAAGCGATGGATGAGGTCTATGATAGAACGAGCGTGCCCAGAAGATGCCTGTAATGTATTGTATATACTTTCATATGCATTTAGTAAAAAATTATTGTTTCGACATTACAAACCGACACTTAATTTTTTTATGTGTTCAATAAAGCATATTTCTATCAATCTATATTAAATTTTTGATTGCACACTAAACAATCACAAAGGATCAACTTAAAAGGCTGTACAGACCGACACACCGACGCAAGTCTCTAAGTAAATAAATATTAAAATATAAAAGCCTTGTAATACTTGCTAATTTTTTAACTATATTTCAATGAATTCTAGAAATAATAACTACATATATTTTTTTTTATTTCAATTGTTTTCGTGCACGACATAAAAGATTGCGGGATCACATTGGTAGCTAATAGTCATCAATGCAAATAGCAAAATAGAGACAAATGGAACTCTTTAGAGGAAGCCTTCAACATGCAAGTCTCATAAGTATGCAAACAGAACTTTATATCATAATAATGCAACACTGATCAATTTTTATTTTGGTGATTTAAGTTCAGTGGTGAAGAAAAAAGACCTGAAGAACAGAGAGCTGTGGCCCCAACTTACGAGTAGTAAGGTCGTGGGTTCGATCCCAGCCAGGCGAACTTTGTGCAAATAATTCATCATCACTGCTCCCAAACGGTGAAGGAAAATATCATGTGGAAACCGGCATGACCTAGAACCAAAAATTTGAAGACATATGACACCTACCAACCTACACTGGATCCGCGCGGTAGATTACGGTTCCGGTTCTCTCACAGAGAGAAGGCCTGTCTCCCAGCAGTGAAAACATTATGGGCTGAATAACAGGATACAATCGATGATTTGATATTCTCTAACAAAGCAATGCTAAAAACATTCAGAATATAGTCATGCATTTCTAAGTTTCTTTCACAAATAAAAAGCATTGTCACCTATCGCCTAAGAGCTTACGCTGCTTACGCATAATGCTTCGTCACAGCACATCAAATTATGTAGAAAGTGAGCCTATTGGAACTAAAGGGCGTTGGCACACATTCACACTGACCTCTTTGTTAGATTTTGTGACATATTTATGAGCTATGTGGGTTTTACAAAATACTAAGAAATTAAAAATGTGAAAGAAACAGAAAAAATAACACAAGATGGAAACTTAAGCGTTGTAATCGATTTCAGTCTGTAAGTCCAAAAGATCCAAAAAATAAAAGCATCTAAAGTAATTTATTCAACTTAGGATGGTATTCAGCACTTTTTGAACGTTAAAATTACTTGAGACAGTCCCACAAAACACCCGCCTTCCTAGCTTTAGCTGGGAAGAAGAAGTGGCGCAACAAACTCCCCAGCAACAGAGCTGTCTTTTCAGTTAGAAAAAACTTGATCCTATACAATAGTAGTTAAGCAAAATAATTAACATTACGAGACACTGAACGTTAAATTAAATTATTTGCCACAAGTCAGCTAGTCACACCAATACATCCATTTCTACTGATTCTTTCTTAAAGATGAAAACCAAAGTGTTGGTAATAACAACAGGAATATGTTGTATAAAATGTAAGTCCAGATTTTTGTCTGAGTCATGTAAAAAATCGAGCCATTTTAAATATTCAATTAAAGAGAACTAGGTGTCCTCTGTCCTCTGGTATAACATTTTCATTGTTTTTAATGTGTCTAAAGGCGGATTTTTTAATTTTTATATATACTCGTAGAATAAAATAATAATTGACGGTTCGACAGCTTTTGTATGGAAAACTAATGGCAAGCTGCTTTATTTATTCTTCTGCGAATAGTTATTTGACTATTGAAAAAGGGACCCTAAATCATTCTAATTATAAGACTAGGAGCCGATTTTTCAATTGAAAGAAACCTTTTTTCTGAGGAATAAAAAGGACGGTTTGACAGCTTTTGTCAAAATGTGAGAAAATATGTCAAACCGTCATTTTTATTTTTCAGATGATAGTTATCTAACTATTGTCTTAACTCTTGACGAACCTTGAAGTACGTAACATGAAATTAATAATTACGTTACAAAAAAAAGCTGCACGAAATTCAAGTAATGTTGCTCTCGCTTCAACACATTCCTAATTTAAAGACTTCTTTGTACAACTTTTATTTGCTCTAGCTTTTTTATGAGCTCCGTTTCTAGTTAAAATTGTTCTTAGAAAACAAAACAAACATTCTTTGTGAAGTTACACGAATGTGTAGGTACATAGCAGTATATGACATGCATGATAATAGAAAGTGTCCTAAATTCTTCCTCGATTCGTAATTTGGGAGCGTCTCTTCACGCAAAGCTCCTAACTTTATGGTTTTGAATAACATGTTGAAAGAACTAGCAGGTCCTGTTAGCTGCTTGATCCAATTGGGTTATATCTGTGTTATAACATAGGAAAGCCTCCGATTTCTGTTTGTATCATCAGCTACAGTTAAACAAGCAGCCTAGTATGGGATATTGAAAGAAAATACAAATTATAGTATTTCTAAATAACAGAGCGGCGATGTCAAAAATACGAACGAAAATTTTCAAAATTTTGTCGTAATCTCATCTCAGTGACATTCAATGTCAAAAATGTAGGGAAATCAGAGGTATTTTTGACAGATTGAGATTGATATCAGATTGCGAACCTTATTAAAATTACGAGAATTGCCTCTCTAATAAAAATATTGACTATTTGCATGAAAAAAAAAAATTTTTTTTTTAAACATCTAGAAATGAAAAAATTATCTTCTTAGTTTTGTCATGAGTTAGCTGTTTATTCAAGCGCAGCTTAAATGTAAGCTGATCTGATCAGATGCTGCAGTTGCTAGGTTTAATGTAACTCCCTAAAATCTTGAATTGCATGCCATTTTGTATTCTTCAAATTGCAGATATCGGAGCGTAAGAAGATGATGGCAAATATTCTCTTGTAGAAAACATTAAAGCAGTATCTTCTAGTATAGTGAATCCTATATATGTTGATGAAGAAGATACAACCAAGCGCTTATAATACTTTGCGCTAGTACAAGAATCAGTATGCATTCACAGTGGTTGAGGCCAGAACTAACATGTTAAACTGGTTTTTTCCGAAGCTGGCCTCAAATGTCACCAACGGAACTCCGTGATAGTTCTCGAGATATCTTGTTTAACCCCTTAAATGCTGAATGGTACTGACACAGAGAGGCCTAATAGTTTGATTCGACTTTAGCACTAATGAAGTACAAATATTATCTTTGAGCTGGGAAGTTCAAAGATAATATTTTTTTCTCTGCCAGTAAGGGTTACTTAAAGTAATGTTGTTAAGATTTTAGTAAGCATAATTATTGTGATAAGACCACGCTATTTTATTTTATAAATGGATTTGCTGACAAAGTTGATTTCAGAAACAGTGGTTACCTTACGTGTGGTAAAGTCATAGTTATATGGAATTGACATAAGCTTTTGATACGCCTATAGTTGAATCTTTTGATGTAATTTTTTTTTCTGCATAATGTAGCTAAAAGTATAAATTTAAATTCTAGTACCTACGTGACTAGAATAACCTGTTCTGGAGCATATTAGCTATAATAAAAGTTGCATAATGATCCTCATAGAGTTCGCCAAGACACTGCTTTCATACTATGTGTAGGATATCGTAGAAATCGTAGTATCTATTTTAAAAAAAATCATATAAGTAGTTGGTAACAATTAAAATCGAAATAGAAATTACTGTATTTTTAGTTTAAAAGGGAGACATAGACTAGATATGCTAAATAAACAAGAAGAGTATAACAATACTGAAACCAAAACATAAAACAATCAATCAAAAATATTCCCTCAAGTTTTAGCCGCAGTATCACCTTACATGTTACTACACATTTCATTCACAGCACATACCATACATACATCCACACATACATACATACATATTAGCAACTCGTAACACGACTTTTTCCCTGCAAGTCTTGCAGGCGTCTCGGTAAGTCGTGAATTTAAGAAGTCTGTGAGGTATTCACGTATACTTTCACTTGTGCAAAGCGAGATGGTTACATCACTGGCACATTTTGTACACTTGAGCTCAATTATTTAATCGTTTTATAATAATTGTGACCTAGACATTTTGTTGCTATGCGTAGCTTCTTTTTTTAATTGTGAGGTTTTGTGCTTTGTTTGTTTAATTTAAAAAAATGTGTTTTCTTTTTTCATTTTACTTGCGCGTTCTATTTTTTTAAGAATTTTTTTTAAACATCATTTGTTTTTTTATTCATGTTAAAAATCTACGGTGAACAAATAGATGCCAGTGCATCTATTTGTTTGTATCAGTCAATTGTTTTTATATTTTACATTTATTTATTGATTGGTGTACACATAAGTCATTCAGAAGTAAAATATAGTGCCTATTATCTCTGATTACAACATTCCAGTCAACGTATTATCACATTACACATCAAATATCTTAAAATTTAACTTAATAGTGTAACACTAAATTTTATCAACTTTTAGCACCTCAGTCTAATGCATAAAAACCATCAAAATTTATTTAAATATTGCAACAGAAAGTGAATGTTTCATAATCGTTTTCCAAATTAAAAAACACAAAATTTTCACAATTATTTTGGTTTCAATATGATCAACACTCCGAGCGGTCAGCACGACTCCGATGCACGTATGAAAATAATAAAGAAGTAGCTATACATATATCAAAAGAAATTAGAATACGAAAAATTCGTTGAACTAAGGCGGGTACCGTACACGACAGAAAGTTTCGGGGCCGTATCTTTAAGCTTTCCGGTTTTCGATACGACCTCGAAATCTAAAGTATTAAAAATAGCTACATATAAAATTAGACAGAGTTCATGAGAGAGCGAACAATGAATTTCACTTAAAACAATATTTTATAACAACATTATAAAATTTAACGTTACTACGTGTTTTTAGAAATTACGACATTCATTTTCACCTCCGCTTATGGACGTACGAAAAATCAAACAATCACACTTTTTCTTTCGTTTTAATTTACACTGCTCATAATGTATGAATGCCTATTTTAGATGTCGTAAACGCAAACTTCGCTTTCTAACATCCAATATTTATTTTTCTACTTATCCTGACGTCTGAGCTTAAACGATCTACGGTCGATCAGTTAGCACACGCCTTCAAACAGCGCGCACACACTTTACGTCATATTGTCAAAAAATCGTAGTGGGGAGGCGAAGGATAAAATCCATCAGTTTTTTGGGAAATCATCATAAGTTTGCCAACGTCGGCACTTGAAGTACAAGCACCCAATGAAGTAGAAGTTTAATAAATTAAAAATGTGGAAGAATATAGCTTTGTTAGCCATTCTGGCTTCAGTGAAGTGTAACCCAGTGCAAGAAAACGGTGTTGCGGAAAACTTAGTGGGTGCAGTTAAAGAGTGCATAGAAACGGATACCTCGTTATGTCTGAAGGTGAATATCGTGGATACCAAGTGTTGTGGAGTGCAGTGATCAGAATACTAATTGAGTGCAGTCGTAACAATGACGAAGCTCATTGAATTTTCAGTAGTAGTAAAAATCATTAACACGACGAGCGGCTACCTACTGAGGATTTGTAGTAAAATCATTTCTGTCATTTATGAGTTTCTGAAGACAGTGTTGCTTAAATACGGATTTCTCATTGAATGTTTGATACCAAGTGGTTTAAAAATTCAAGTGGAAAAAAATCACTTAGTATTTTAATTAACATTTCAAATTTCATACTTCAGTAAATGTATAATTTTAAATCAGAATATACAGAAAAACAAGTAGAAATTATTTTAATATTACAAAAGAAAACGAAATAAAATTAATTTCACAGATTTAAGTAGCCTCATAGCAAAGTCATTAAACAAAGCTCTTTTTCCGCAGGAAAAAGCCCTGAAATTCACCGAAAGGCTCTCCATCTTAAAAGATCTGGACATCTTCGAAGGTATGAGCCTGGTAAATACCGGATCAGCTCGATCAGCTCGTAGCTACGAGCCATTGGCTGAAGAACCCAAAGCCAGGGAACTCCAGATAGATGAGAGGATCGCTGACAACGTTGGAGACTTCTTGGAGAACCACGTACTGCAGATGCGTCTGTCTTCTCCTGATGATGGAGAATCTAGGGGACTTGATGAGGAAGGTAAGAAGAAAAGCTATGCTTATTACAATCTTAGATTTAAAACAAAAAAGTTGTAATAAATTCCCGAAATAATAAGAATTAAAAAAAAATATTGGGAGGAAAATTATGAGTTATTGAAAAAAAAACGCTTTTGTGTTATCCTGTAAATGGGTCATTGTATTCATCATTATGAACAACTTTTACTATGGGATCAAACCTAAAATCGTGTAAAAAAATCAGCTGTTCCCTACATTTATGTTCGCATAACTCGTCAAAATGTAGGGAAAAGCTGATTTTTTTTTCACGAATTAATTAAAATTACACCCAGTTTAAACAAAATTCCCTTTTGCTCACGACAATAAGAGACGAACAGCTTACATAAACCCAAAAATGCCATTAGCAAGGCAATAAACAAATCCATTGTAACAACTAGAAACTTTACCACTAAAGTGCCAAACGAGTTTCAAACAATGCATTGAAACCTAGGTACTCGCAGCTTTCTCTTCAACACATATTTACATACACAGTTGACAGACAAAGCCCTTTATGACTACAAGAAGGTGCTAAACAAAACGTTTTGTATTGACTATTTCATGGTCGTTTTTGACACTATTTCTTCCACATTCTTTATTAATTGTATATCAGTGTTAAGTTGTGATACTCTTTTAACTATAACTTCGAAAAAATTTACAAAAACATTAGAAAATCATGAAAATGTCAATTTTTATATCTGCCGAACATAAAAATTCGATCCAAAGATACTTGAATATCTTTTTCATAAACAACTCCTTCATTTGAATTAAACAAAAAATTCCAACGCAAAAAATAACCGACATTAGAATAATAAGCATCTATTAAATAGACTCACCATACAATTTTCGGACACATAGCAACTTAGAATTTATTATGTGTAATATTACTGACCGTTATAGCATCGCAACTCCTTTGAATCATGACACCCTGGTACTTTCGATTCCAAATCGATTACGTCACAACTCTCAAATTCTAATATTTTCTATTTATTTCCAGCCCGTGGCAAGAAGAAGAAGAAGATCAAGAAGCTGTTGCCCCTCCTCCTTCTCTTAAAACTCAAACTGGCTGCCCTCATCCCTCTCTTCCTTGGAATCATCGCTTTCGCCGCTGTCAAGGCCGTCTTCTTAGGAAAGATCGCTTTCGCCATGAGCGCTTTCAGTCTCATCAGGAAACTCTTATCCAAAAAGGGAGGTGGTTCTTCTACTTCAAGCATCTCGTACGCAGCTCCTTCTCATCACGAGGAGCACCCAGGATACTCCTACGAGCCAGCTAGCCAAGGCTGGAGTCGGTCAGTCAAAGATGGAACATCAATGGCCTACGCTGGACAGCTCAGCAATTGAATTGACCTAGAATGATTGTTAATTTATTTGTGTGAATGTGTGCTATTTATTCATGTATGTTGAAGCCATGTACAAGTACCTCAGTCTTAATTTATTTATTTAAATAAATATTTATGTTCAATTTTATTTGATTTGTTTTGTTTGTACCTTATGAAACATTTCAACAGGTTCCTTTGGTGATTCCACAAATAACTTGAAAAACTGATGAATAGCAAACACTATTCAAAAACTTCAAGCATAAAGAAACATAAAGAAATGCATTTTACATTTTCATGAATATACACATTTCTTTTAAAAAAACCGATTCTTCAGTAGAAAACCAAATTCAATCAATCCTTCTGTTCTCTTGAGCATATTAAACGTTTAAAAGAACGTTTTAAAACGTTTTTTCACAGCGTCTCTTAGTAAACGTTTTCTGTTAAACCAAGTGTAGTATATGACAAACAAACACAAGCACAGATAAAAAGAACAGTTACTTTTTGCTTAAAGTTTACCTATTATGTTTTGTAATTACACAACCATGTATGATAGTCATGGTGCATATCTGCTGAGATATAAAACAATAAAAATCAGAAAGAAGACATTTACGGATACACTGCAAAATTGCATAGCAAAATAGAAAAACTCTAAGTTACACTTAAAAAAAAAAAATCAAATCATTCAAATCATCATTCATTTCAAATTTTCTTTTAACCAATCGATGATCAGTTCGGATGAACTGATCATCGATTGGTTAAAAGAAAATTTTGTAGCACTAGAAGTTCACTTATTCAGCCATCAAGTATGAGTATATGCAGCTGTTATAGATAAGCTGTGTGTAAAACGCTTCATATCTATCAAAAGACATAGTATTTTGTATTTGTTACAAACGTAAAGACATACAAACGAACCAGAAGAAAATAAACAAATTTTTACAAAACGATGCAGCAGAAAGAGAGGTATCCAGAGATGCACGCGCTCAGATGGACGCAGTGTAAGAAAAACTAATAATAATTATAGTGTAATGTTCGCCAAATTTAATAAGTTGGCGATCAAAATTCACTTATTATACTTTAATGCATGCTCGATAAATTCTGAAACAAAAAGAAGACCTCTGTTGTACAACCAGAGGTAAAGTTCTTCGGCGAGATAATTGAATACTTAAATTGTTTCATAATCCGTCTCCATCAGTGACAACGCTACAAATCTTCTGCTTTACATGCTTTACACCTGCTGTACTGAGTGAAAGACTTCACGTCTACTATACCTTTATATAAGCTAGAAACGTAAGTATTGCATTGTTCCTGGGTTATAATAATAATCTAAAAAATTCTGCTCAATTAAAAATTGATTTGATTTATTTTTTTGCACACACTGAATAAAAATAATACATATAAAATTGAAGTGTCTTTAATGTCAAAATAACAGCTTTTAACTGATTTCATATGGAACTTTAAACGGTACCTACATAAAAAAAAACATTTTTTTAAATGTCGGTCGTTCGGGCTATTGTCTGAAACGGCTGGACCGATTTTGATGAAATTTGGTATGGAAGTACTCTGGGGATCATATCATGCGAGTAAAGCCGTGAGCAGAGGATAGTTCAGTTATAATATCAATGACTATTATTTTATGTTCTTCATTTATATTGTGGACGTTGGAATTATCCAAGGAATGGATTGTAAATTGATATTTCAAATCGTTGAGATTTAATTTTGTTTGTAGGATTTCATGCAGCAATTATAGTTTGCTGGACATTGTTGACATTATCTCGATTTAGGTGTAGGATAAAAAACTATCTGAGATGTTATGTATCAACAAATTTCATAATAAACCCTCAGATAAAGTGGACCGAGGTAGCTATAGGTTGGCTGAAAAAAGAAGGATGAGATTTAATAAGGATGTAGCATATCATCATCACCAGCCTACAGCAGTCCACTGCTAGACGTAGGCCTATCCAATTGCACGCCATTCAGCTCGATTCTCGGCAGCTCTCATCTAGCTGCTACGAGCTACCCTGCAAAGATAGTCGGTCCACCAAGCTTGTCCTACCTTACGGATGGATCTCTGGATCTCAGTGACGTGTGCTCTAGAAACCTATTGGTGAATAGCTACAATATTATTGTATGAATAAAACTGCAAAGCACTGTGTGGATGAGAATGATCTTTAGACAAAACGGTATGTCACTAAGCGTTCTCTACGTGCGCAATGCGGACACTGTCCGGTCATTACAAACTCTAACCGTTACATACTCATTTCACGTTCCTTTGAAGAATTTAAACCAGTATCGAAGGGGTACCTTTTAATTTATACAAAAAAGTACCGTAAGGAATATAAAATTAAATGTTTATGAAGGTTAAACAAGGTTAAACAAAAATATCTGAGGAAACATCTCACGATGGATCATAAACACGACTGCTTAGCGAATTTTCTCATAGAACCGTCCATTCCTACGAGAACACATGGGAATCCGGAGAAAGTGCCCAGTCGAACAATATTTCACAAAAGCTACCTTCGACACGAACAAATAAGAGAAAAATATCGAACGTGAATTCCACTTTTATAAATATTAATGAAAACAAAGTATGCCACGCACTTTTGCATAGCGTCGTCTAGTTTCCATATAGGAGAGATGAAATTAAAATGTTAATTCTATAAACATCTGAGTGGGGGAGTTTAGATAAAAAATACTGTTCCAATCGAATTATCATCATAGTTCGAACGATCTTGGATTAGTAGAGTCCGGAGTGAAAGCAAAGATGAAGACCTTCGTTGTGTTCTTAAGTGTTGTGGCGTACGTGTCCTGTGGACCTGTTAGTTCGAACGAATCAGTGCTAAAAACAGTCCTGGGAAGTTTCGTTAACTGTAATAGTGATGTGGGTCTGTGTATGAAGGTGAGGAGTGACAGTGCAGTGATATTTGTTTTGACTTGACACATGGACTTGATCAAAACGTGGATGATTTGAAAATAGCAAAAGTGTATAATACGGTCTTTGGGACGTTGAAGTGCATTTTATAATCCAAACGAATTAAACGATTATTAGTCAATGTGTCAACAAACTTTTAGACCAAATTTTCATTTATATGAGTGCTAATAATAATTTAGACGGTCACGATATTTTCAAGCCCAAGTGTCAAATGCAAGATTAAAATAGGTTATTTTAGGAAATTGCCTTTTACAATGGTTTCAAAGTTAAAGTTGGTGATACAAAAGGAAATAATATCCTTATTTGAATCGACCTCAAAGTTAAGAGAAAGAGAAAAGAGTGAAATACTGCCAAATGAGGCTTTATGGTGAAAGTGATTTTTAATTTGTGGGAAAAATTAGATACCTACGTCAATATAGAATTAGCGATAGGCACTATAACCAGCAGATAATTGATCACTGTCATTAAAATAAATAGTGTTTGTTACTTAATTGTCAACGTAAAGGTCATGGGTGATCAAAAGCTTGGATTTGCACGCAAAGACAATTTTGACAACAATTACAAAAAATCTTACTCTCAGTTAGCGTGATTGGACTTCTCTCTTTTTCGACCATTGCTTGGCAGCATTGCTATTTAGTTATCAACATTTTTTTCGAAAATTTGTCTAAATTAAGACCTCAAATAACCAACATTAATTATTCTATAGTCCAAACCTGGAGTCATAACTCCTCAACTCCTATCTCACAAAATCTAAATAAACTATCTTTCCACAGGAGCATGCTCTAAAAGCAAGCGAAAAACTCGGCGCAGCCCGCAAGCTCAAGATCCTTGAAGGAGTCACTCTTCTGAACAACAACCCTAAGGAAGGCAAGAGCTTGGAGACTTTTTCTACGGATCCTGCGCTGAGGAACAAACAAGTCACTGAGAGGCTTTGGGAGAGCGCTTCAGACCTCATCCAGTCTAGTGAATTAGAGCTCAGCTACGGTGGAACTGATGATGAGGAGGCTGAGTCCAGAGCTATTGGCGAGGAAGGTAGGTTTAGAACTGATAATCTTCAGAATCGGTTGTTTATAGCTAGATGCAAATTTATTTGGAGGAAATGATGGATCACGTAATGCAACTGATGAAAACTTTTGGTTATTTAAGCAAATATTTTGTAAAGATTCTGGTATTGAGAAATGTTAAATTGAGAACTGATTTGGGAGTACAGCCAATTTTTATTATTTTTGGAATTGTTCAGTTAACAACTTGTTTATTAGTAATTTCTATAAAAATAATTAACGGTGGACTGAAATTAAAATAGGCGGTTAATATCAAAACAATTACTATAATAAATTGCTACCCAATTAAGAGCAATTTATAAGACTTACCATCTCCCATAAAATATATTTGATTGGATGATATATTAATAAGAAAGCAAAATCATAGTGTTGGTGAAATATAAATAATTTATCTAAGCCTTGTCAAAACTAATAATTTTAAGTTTGTTATAATTTGATGATAGCTCAGAAATATTTTATTCGTGGAAACATAATTTAAAAGCTAACAGTTTTTAATATAATAATAATATCTACAAGTATATAAAAAGGACGGGAAATAATCAAAGGGCATCAAAAAATTCATCCGCATCGCTGTCAACAAGAAACGTGCCCAAAAGACTGGCAGCATTGCCACGTTGTATGGCAATGCTGATTCTTTGGCGAAAAAATAGGCCAGCCCTCTGGTCACGTGAAGAGTCGACCAACCGCTTGGCGATGTCTCGAAATACTAAGTGGGCGCTCGGGCCCCATGGCACTAGAGTTTCAACCCCTCAACGGCTCAAACATATAAATTCCAAAGAGATTGGAGAAGATTATTTCTCCATTGTTATAGGTAGGTTAATAGGTAATACGGGCTGGTGTCCGCAACTCCACGTCAATGCGCGTATTTTGCGTATGGTTCCATTGTTATAATCTTGAAAGAACGTTTTATTTGATAGCTTATAAGTACCTATACTTCTTCTTTATAGTTTCTTTCCATAAAGTTTTAAGACATTAAGTCGAACGCAAAATTAAAGTATTTATTTCAATTAAACCATTTACAGGCACTTTTGCATTGCCAAAGGAGTCGTTCAGTCTGAAAGATGAAGCTAGTTGCTCATTCTAAAGCGTAGTAGTTGCCTATGGAGAAGAACGGACAAGAAACTCCATGGACACTCTTTTAAATTTTATTGTTGAATTTTCTTTTTTGTTCTAGTTGAGGAAAGCCGTGGCAAGAAGAAGAAGGAAATTAAGAAGAAACTGAAGGTCTTGATCCCTCTCCTCCTCATCGGCAAAGCTAAGGCCATTATATTGGTAGTAATTTCCCTGGTCGTCATCGCCGCTTCTCTCTTCAAACTGGCTCTCCTCGCCAAGATCGCGTTCATCATCAAGATTATTGCCCTCATCAAGGCTCTTCTTGCCAAGAAGCATGCCCAAGAACAGGGGTCCTGGGAATCTCAAAGTTGGGAACCCCATGTGGAACACCACCCAGTGGCTGTAGAACATGGCCACGGCCACGGCTGGGAAGGTGGCTGGTCTCGTTCAGCGAACAACCTAGCCTACTCCGCATACAACAACTAAACTTGTTACCAAATATTACGTATAATCTGACCCCTTAACGATTTAAGAGTGAATGTATTTAAGTATGTTTGACGCATTTTTTAAATTTTTTGTTCGTTTTTTATTTTCTTTTTCTCTACAGTTTTTCTTTTCAGTCATTTTATATGTTTTACTTTTATTTATGACTTTATTAATCTGACTGAAAAGGATTCTTGCTTTGCTAGTTTATGTGATAGTATTATTAGTTATTTATAAATACTTAAGTATAAGTACGGGTATAATTTTATACGTATTTATTTTTAATATTGTAATTATTTATTTCCATTTATACTTCTAACTTTTCTACGAAAAAAAAGGCTAGTATGTCTATCTATTTGTGTATTATATATTTATATATCATTATTACTAGAATTGTATAATATTTTTTATTATATTTATAAAGTATGTACCTGTATGATTCTCATTATATAATTGATGTATATATTTAAAATACGATCTCTTATATATTTTTATTATAATTTCTATATTGATATGATGTACATTATATTGTATCGTGTGTCATGAGTTGAGGAGTTATTTATTTCGTTTGTATGGATGAGTGTGAATTGTTAATTTATTTTTATTTTTATAGCAACAATAAACCAAACAACAATTATTTACTTGTTTGTTTTAATGAACAACTTTACCCCATCAACAGAACAATAGTTTTTTTAAGGTGAATGGATAGTGGTAGACCGCGAAATTCAAATTTTCTTACGTTTTTTGCAATTTGCAGGTCAGTGTCCTCATCATCTTTTGATCAGTATAGACATCAATCATATTTTGATCAGTATAGACTTACTTAGGTATATAATAAAGCTGTAGAGTTTTTTATTTGAACGCGCTAATATCTGGGATTGCCTGTCGGATTTGAAATAATCTTTTTGCATTTGTTAGCCCAATTCTTGAGGAAGGTTCATAGGCTTTGGACTGAACTTTGAACATTCCTCCACCGCCGCCGTGGAAAAAATATCAAAGTCAAAGTATTTATTTCAAACAGGCACATAAAAGGCACTTTTGAACGTCAGAAATTACAAGTACAACAAATAGAATTGATTCTAGTCGCCCATTCCAAAAGGTAGTTTTCGTATGGAGAAGAATGGGCAAGAAACTCCACCGTTACTCTTTTAAAATATTTTGCATACATTAATAATATGTGAAGACGATACACCTAAAATAACTTAATTACTATACCACAATAGGTAAAACAATTAAAAATGAAACCATGACATATAAATTAATTATCTGATAGATACATGGTGCTCACATATTTACAAACATGGTAAAAGTAAACGATTTTCATTTGAATAAAAAAAAAATACAAGTTATAAGTCAGGGTTTGAGTTGAAGTAGTTACAGAATGTAAATCAAAGTAAATAAAAAAAGAATAAATTTACAATTAGCAATCCGTTTGATTTGGCTAAACTTTAGATTTTCCTAAGGAGCAGGACCAGCATGTTTCCAAGCGTTCTTATCCCGGATATAATCTTCTATTTATAGTATGCATGTTTCAGTGTGAACGTATGCATGTTCCAGTGTCAGAATGAACGTTAAGTGAAAATGAAGTAACGGGCACAACTATAGGATATATTTTATGAACAAAAGAGATTTCACACGGAAGAAGTCAGGCAGAAGGCAGTCATACCTAGTACTAAAACGCTATAGCACCTTTGTGAAATTATAATCTTATTTTCCAACAAGTAGTCGCCAAAAAATGAAGCTTCTTCGCAGCATTTTTCAGAAAAAGCTTTTAAAAATGAATGAATGAGTTATGCATCAAGCTTTTTTTAATGTAGCAAAGAAATAAGAAAATCTTGTTTATTTTTTGAGCGTGACACATCCAAAAAGAAAGTTTTCCTAACTAAAAACTATTAAAATAACAATGTTGGCAGTGTGGTAAACTATCGCATAAAATATCGAACACTGATTGTAATTTAGTAATCAACTTACAATGAATAATCCCGCCAAAGCTCTAAAATAGAAATGCCTGAACAAACTAAAAGTAAATAATTAGTTAATTATAAGTAAACCTATTACCGTAAAACGGGGTGAATCGGGATGCAAGGGTGAATCGGGACGAATCTTTAAAATGGATTTTAACGTTGAAATAATGTAGTTTGTTGCCAGAAAATACTCTAATGTGTTTACTGTCTTATAACATGAATAAAGATGAAGTAGGGCACTTCATCTTTATTTATGTTAGCAACAAACTTTATTATTTTAACGTTCAAATCTATTTTAAAGTTTCGACCCGATTCACCCCGTTTAACTGTACATCATAAGTCATTTTCTTCCCCTTACCCCAAATCATTTGGGGTCGGGTGAATGATGTCTTCTTCATCCATACCTCTCTATTAGACGTCATCTCAGAGTAACCCCCTTTCTAGCTACATCATCGTTCACACAGTCCATCTATGAAAGAAAGAAGAAAGAAAAAAAAAGAAAGAAAAAAAAAAGAAAGAAAGATGAAAAAAAAAAAGATGAGAAAGATGATGTTGATGATGAGATGCTGTAAAGCATACATGGAAAGAAATGAGTCTATTTATAATTAAGGACTACAGCTTACTGTCGGCATATCAATGTTCGTTTTATTAATTAAAAATGCCATCACGTAGACACATCATATAAAATTATAACAGCGTATTATGATAATGTATTACGTTACTTTGAATATTTATTTTTGTTTTGCAAATTAGTAAAAGCGCACTGTATAATTTGATGTGACAGGAAGGTCATCAATACTTTTGAAAAATTATGATATTAAAAATACATAATTATATTTCAGCTCTATAACCTAAGAAAAGTGTCAAATCGGGCAACCTTATTAATGGCGTATCACGGGTATGTTGCTTCTACGCTACGCTACGGACTCATATTTTGGGGGAACTCGCCAGACAGAGAAATGGCGTTCAAAGCCCAGAAACAATGCATAAGGGCAATGTGTGGCATACAGAGCACAGAAAGCTGTAAGCCACACTTTCAACAGTTCCAGCTGCTAACATTTCCGTGTCTTTATATATATGAAATGGCGATCTTTGTCAAAGCGAATCTGCATCTTTATACCCATCCAAGAAGCGCACGACACAAAAATAAAATATGCGTAAGACGTCATAAAAAAGCAGTATTTAATAAAAACATTTTGGGCATGGCACCAAAAGTATACAATAAGTTGCCAAAAAGTATCACAGACCTACACAAAATGAACCAATTCAAATTATGCTTGCACGAATTCTTAGTTGCAAAATGTTACTATTCAATTAATGATTATTTAAATGAAAGATGAATCTATTTTATCTGAAATGGCACCACAAATATAATAACTATTGAAATTTTGTTCTGACTCGTGTATTATAATAGATTGACATTTTTTATTGACATTCTATTTTTTTTGTAACTCAATTTATAATTTATTCTGTAGCTAGGTATATATTAATTTGCACACCTCAGTAGGTTATAATACAATGTACCTTTCATACTTGTAACACCTTTTTGACATGTATTATGCAAATAAATGATTTGATTTGATTTGATTTGATTCAGTATCTATAGATAAGATTTTTGAGAATGAAATTCCCTCATTGTCTCATCCGTCACTAGTGTTCCGTAACCAAAGGAATGTAAAATATTAAATAGGAAAATTGATATCAGTGTCAACGTAGTTTTGGTTTCAGTAGCAACTCTCCACGACGATTTACACTAGGGACCAACTCTAAGCCGAAGACCAAAAACAATTGACGCCTGCAAATATAAAGAAAGCAAAGCCTACAACTTGTGCCATGGTGAAAGCTTTCACCACTTTCTTACCCGAGCATCTGTGTGTATCACAACATTGCTATTAACCTATCAACAGGCTGATTAAATAACCTACTCACCAGTAAGTTGGCGAGTATAGCGGTAAATGATTACAGCCTAATCTGGTGGAGTTCACTAGATTTGCCTGCAATCATTCACCGCTGTACTTAAAGGCCAGAAAATTACCCGAAAATGTGGTAAAAAAAAATGTAAAATAGAAGAAATGTCAGTTTTCGTCGCAGAAAGTCACCAAGATATTCATTAGTAGATGGCAGCACTACTGGCCAAGAATATTATGTAAAACTCTTTGCGAAATAGCACCGGCAATAAACTTGTAACTGGCCACAAATTATGAATGAGTGAAGGTATAGCCTTGCACTTGGTAATGTAACCTCGACTGGTTCTTGCTTTTGAAGTGAACCTTGGCAATGTAATAGCTAGGGAACTACTGGCTGGCAGAGAGAGAAACACTAAACTCACTTAAATTATTTGTATATGGAGCATGATGATGCTCTTTTGTTTTTTGTTAAGTTTTTTTCTTACGCGCCAGTATTTTGAGCTGCCTCTGTCAAAAAGCTGTCTAGGTATATGAGCTCAACTGTGACTAATGAGACACAATTACTTTTTCTATTGTTATAAATCAAACATACAGCTGCATTTGGCTACAATGCAAAGTTAATATGTGAGAAAGGAGTAATTAAGTCTACCTTGTAATAAAATTGTATTTAACACCCTAAGACTGACTGTCACTTGCAAGTAATGAAAAGACATTATTTATTTAGGTGACATTTAAATAGTTTCAATCTTAATGAAGTTTTAATTAAGTGAGAATTAGTGTCAAAAGTGGTAAAGCAACTATGAGGACGACTATCAATTCATAAAGGTCGAAGATATTGACCTTCAAGACAACGCCATCTGTCTCCCACTATGTGAACTAGACGAGAGATGAGTTGCATCTTTCACATGTTAGTTTCATATACTTTCACCACAGATCTGGCGTTGGTGTTGCAAAAGAAAGTGTACCGACCTGGTACCGTCAAAGGTAAGCAGAGTTCGTGAAGTTACATTAACTCATGTAGATTAGAGATTTATTGATTTTGATTCAACTGAGATTGTACGGGCTGACAGAGACATTCATGCGCAACCTGTTACCATGAATTCAGTACATGATTATAAAATATGTCGGTTATTAAGGAGACTGCATGACCTAAAGCGCGGTCACTGTCGGACCGCATAGAAAAGAAAGATAAGCGCGATGACACAACGCTGGTAATTTCTTGCAAAACATGAAGCAATTATCTACATAATTATACAAAAAATCTATCGTTTGGACTAAATAATTAAAACACTATGCTTTAGTATGTTGCTTGTAGAATAATCTGACAAAAAATCAGAATGATTGTATGTATGTATATTAGTATGGATTTTATTGTAAAAAGAAAGTTTTTAGAGGTATCTTCATGATTTTTTTCTATCGTATCAAATGTAAAAGTTTGGCGAGTTTAGATTTAAGTAACACCTCTGTATTTTTTATATCATTAGATAAAATATTTAAAAAAAAAGTTGTACCTATTTTGTTTTCAACACACTATCTGCCTAGCATATATCCTGAAGAATATCATATATTTTTCTGATTTTGATTACTGTATTCGATTATATACTTTTATTGCTTCTAAAACTTGCATTTTTTGATTTTAGGTCCTGTAATACCCTTATAAACAAAATTAACAGATTTCTTTATTGCCCGGCAAAAAATTCTTTCTCACAATGTACTTTCTAAGTCAGACAGCGGCAAAGGAAAACATCTGCATCGTGAGAAAACTTGGACTCACATTAGAAGTCTGAAATCGCCAGCACACACGAGCACAGCCCAACCAACATTTTGACGCTAATTTCCACCTCTGTTATCGTTTGTATTGGTTTAACGGGTGTATAAAAGCGCCCAGTAAAACTTTTGTTTATTCAATGGTCATGACTATAACTAAATAACTCATCAAGATGAGTAACGGTAACAAGAAGACATAATATGACTAAGGTAGGTATAAAAGATAAAAGCTGAACCACAGTAACATTAGGTGTAGTAACTTCAAGTAACAATAAGTACCTAAGGTAATAGTTGGATTTCTAATAAGTCTCACTATTTTCAAGTGTTCTTAAAGAGTGCTAAGTAAATGTTTATACCACCTATCTTGCCTAGGAAACGTATTATTACTTAAGGAGGTATAAACGGTACAGTCGCAACCATCATAGCACCTGCTTTTATAAATTCAAGTAACAGAAATTACTAAAAGTAATATTATAGTTTGTTATAACTCTTTCTACCGACAAGAGCTCTTGAAAATAGTTAGCAAAATATTTTTACCACCTATGTTGCTATAAAAGTATTAATTGCAACTTATTTACAGCTACTTAATTCAGTAATCAAAAACCCCTATTTATGATAGCAATTGGTATTATGGAGTTATTTTTAGAGCCCTAATCGTTACAGTGAGGTTCAAATTTACTTTTATGTTATTCTAAGCCATAATAACACAGAATTTAAACATTTAAAACCCTATTCTGGTATAACAAGTGCTACAATAGTTCTAACTACAGCCCATCCAGTACTTCTTGTTCATTAATAGTAATAATAGGAACCTAGGATAATAAGGAGTAGACACCATTTTAAATCAAACATAACCTAAAAATAAATCAGAAAAAAACTAGTTTAAAACTCGTATTTTGTTTAATTTTCTCATTTTAAAACGCAAAATATTTACTACAATACACAATAAATGTAAAAGACAGAGCCAATATCCTGTTTTTATCTAAATTTAGATTGAGTGTATGCCCCGCATGATAAAATGCAATTTATTTTTACTTTAAATATCACTTATTTTTAAGGCCCTGCAAAATTGAGACGCAAAACATATATTATTTTCTCAATAAAGTAACCCTCGCAATATATTTTAGCCATGTGATAAAGAAATCAAACTTCACTCATCGAGATATTGACAATCCGTAACTTGAAATTCACTTAATTTCAACTCCTTAGTTTGCCATCATTTTTGAGAAATAAAGTAACACTTTTGGAACTAATGTATATGCAAAACAATAGAAAAAGAAAACACGCTACAGCCCTGAGTTGCTAATCAACACTGATCAAGATACATAAAGCAAATCCAAGAAAAAAATGGACCTAAAAAAGAACTAATATGTTACTATAAAATTTATACCAGTAGACTTCAGAACTTGTGTACCACCTATAGTTTTTATTATAACCATAATACAGACTTTAAAGTGCTTGAGGTAGCTAGATTTATATTATACCACCATTGTAGATACAAGAAATTGTTTGCCACTAACGCCACCCTATAACTATTATGTAACTCTCAGTGTTAAAAGAGTGAGCATTAAAATTATTATATTACTTATAGCGCTATAAGACGTGGGCCCAATCGAGAGTTTGTAAGGGGTTAGAGCGTGCTCTAACACCAATTGCTAAAACCATTGTATCGCTCTTGCTTGCCAAATTCACTTTTAAATAACTCTTTTATCACCAATTCTTATTACCAAAATGCTAGTTGGGAGGCACGAGCATTGATCACCACGCTGGCTCAAGACGGCTTGAGCCAGCGTGGTGATCAATGCTCGTGCCTTCTCTGTATGAGAAGAGCCTTTACACTGCAGTGGGACAATACCTACTTGAACATCTGCTTACCAAACGTAACAAGCGTAAAGATAAATACAAACACAAGAAACAATGACACACACTATTTTATCTGTTTACGACGCTGCTTGTTTCAACTTAATGGTAGTTCGCTATGCGGGTTAATGTGTCTTGTTGCATTTTTGGAAAATCACTTTAGTGATAATTGTAGTTTCTAGTTTTCTGTGATCCAAATAAGGAATTAAACTATTTATAAAAAATCTCTCTTTACAGGTTTTTCATGGTACTGAAGTAAGTTTAAGAAACTCTATCACGCGTAATGGAAAGCAATGAATTAGGTCTATGATGGAATGCGCGTACCTAGAAAATGCTGTCCCTACGGCCGTCGGCCTGGCCTAGCGCGATCTGGCCTGTGAGAAGCCGGCTGTGGGACCGCAGCATAAGGTGTTAATTTTATGTTCTGTGACGAACTTCTCGTCAAAAGCTTTGCTTTAAATTCTATATAGTACATCACCATCATCAGTTCTAAAACAAAATCATAAAATAATATTCATCAAAACAATAATTAAAATCTGACATAACTGCTTAAAACAATAGAGATGTTATAACAGCTATAAAAACACCAAAATATACTATTAAATAGATAAAATCTATTGTATATTGTAGTATTATTATTTTAACGATACGTCCATTATTTTAGTATTATCGTTAAGTATAGTGCGATTCTCTTACATTGCTTTTTATTACCGTGTAATGTTTCTAATTACATTACATCTTTACGCACTTTACATTACATAATATATAAGCCGTTTGGTGTAGTTTTCGGTTAACAATAGGTTCCAATCGTAAATTATGCCTCGATGGAGAGGTACCCCGTGTTTTAATCAAAAGATAGACGCGATCGTTTGTATGAATTTTGACACATGAATGCGACTTATTGATCGCGCGACTATATATTATGTTGAAATTGAAAACATGTGACAAACCGAAATGGGACATTGTACTCATCATTATGAACAACTTTTACTAAGGGACAAAAGCTGTAATCGCGAAAAAAAATCAGCTCTTCCCTACATTTTAACGAGTTACGCGAACACAAATGTAGGGAACAGCTGATTTTATTTTCGCGATTTCAGGTTTGGTCACATAGTAAAAGTTGCTCACGAGCAACTTTGTCTGGGCAGCTAATTTGTCTCAAACATCAAAAGTATGAAAGTGCTGTCTTTATCGCGTCGCTACAATCATGCGCGCACTTATAAATATGAACCTGTAGACTTGATGTGACAGACAAATTAATTGCTGAGACAAAAGTTGGTGTGGGCGCCCCGAGATGTTAAATAGGTGATATATACCATCGAGTGACTTATTTGGTTTTTTAATAACTGCAATAAGTATATAAATAGCTAGCTGTTCATTTCCATAAAAACGCTGTGCAGGATACTTAGTCTAGTGGACTGTATATTAGTTTTAAACCAGCCCTATACTTACAGGGCTTGTATTTTGGCTATAGTCTTAATATTCTTTCAATTTTGCCTGTAGAAATAATTTATTTTCACACACACTATTAGTACAACTCGTTGAAAATTCAAAACTGTAGGGATCAATGTTAACACACTTAAAATTATCTAATTTGTTGTTGCTAGTAATAAAAAAATTATTGGTGTTTCCAACACACGGCACTACCACTTTAAAATTATTTTATAACATATTTGCTCGTAAAGGGTCTCTTATTTCACCAATTTCAATATCGTAATGTATCTCATTACGCACTTGTGCGGTAATGTAAAGTACATCGCACGGTTTATCAAGATGCTCCGTCAAAACGAACGGTACTTTTTTAAATCTTAGCAAAGAGTTTTTATTTCAGAAAAGATGTCAACATTTTATGAATAAAATTAACTTTGGGAGATAAAATATAATAAATAAACATTTAATTCTTTAATTTAATTAATTTTGACAATAAATTACAACCATTAATATCTGTAACAAAAACAAAAATATTAATTTACTTTATTAATAATACTGGCTGTTTTGTGCCTATGCCTGAAAAAAAAAGCGCGAACGCGCGCGCATCGCTTATCTGTTAAGAAGTAAAAATTATTCCGCGCGCTTTTTCTTTTCGCTGTACTTTTTTTTATTTGAAAATGTCGTCAATTAATGATGAATTTATTAATTCCACACCGCCAGAAGTCTCAGAGGCAGCGAAAAAGGCTACTCTAAGCCTCGCCCGAAAAATCGACCGATAGATACTTACAAGCGTATCAAAATTTCATCATATGGAAAACAAGCAAATATGCAAGTTCAGTCCGAGTTTTATTTATTTCCTCGCAAATATGTTATAAAACGTCGTATGACATACGTGCGCTTTGAAAATTACAGCCTCTGCTTTCTTTTAGCCCTCGCCTACGGCTCGGGCAAGCAATATCGCCTCGGCTGTAATTTTCAACTTACCGCACTTATATCATAATGTACTATTATGGCACGTGACCAAAATCGGATCTAACGCTGCGACCTTGTTGGAACGAAGAAGTTCTTTTACGAAGCTTGCGCTAGGAGTAAAGTGCGAGTCTTTTCATTTATGTAATAGAAAGAGAAAGAGAAAGTGAGGTAGTTTACATTGGTATTTTCGAGGGAACTGAAGCCAACAGTGATATAAAAAATCTTTTTGCATTTGATAGCCCAATTCTTGAGGAAGGCTATTGGCTATACACGATACGATATAGACTTAACACCACTCTATAACCCTTAAGAGCCAAGCAAAAAGAAAAAAAGTATAGCGTGGGCAGGTGATGCGATGCGATGTAGGAGAACAACAAATTTCATGCAGACGAAGTTGCGGGCAGAAACTAGTAGCTAATAAAGATCAAAATTACAAAACACATATTTGTTTGTATGAAACTGAGAAGTGTCCAGAACGCATTCTCACGTCGGCCGCACTGCCTACAAAATATTTTTAAAACAGTATCCGTATCAAGAAATCTTCTTATAAATAATTCAACCGTAGATAGATAGCGTTGATAACAGCCTCCTACTTACTTGGAACACTGATTGTTATCAGGTGTAAGCTACGAGCATCGTGGAATTAAAAAGCGTAACAAACACGTCTTAGTAGATCTGCCTATGTTTATTAATTAGGTTACGTCATTTAAATTATGTAGGTCATCAAAATGTTAAAGCGGATGACTTTTTTCATCCATTTTGGGGTACCTACATTTCTACTTACTACTATAATGTACAAATCGATTGTTATTTATTTTCAAAGTGATAAGATCTGTAACTGTATATTGTATAATTATGTCAAGAACTTCTGATTTGAATTTTAATCCAATAATCAATGAATTTATAACAGCGTAGTGTGGAACCCCCCGAATTGAAGGACCGAGGACCTCAAAAGGGTGACTGGGACAGACTGGATGTGGAAGGCGGAGGATGGGCTGTTGTGGCGCAGCATGGGAGAGGTGATTGGTTGACGACACGGTTGGCGCAGTGGCTGAGCGATCGACTGCTGCGCTGCGTGTCGCGGGTTCGATTCCCGCACGGAACAAATATTTGTATTGCCTACAGGTAGTTGTTCCGGGTCTGGCTGTTTGTGTATGTGAATTTAAATGTTTGTAAACGCACCCACGATATAGGAGTAATTCCTAGAGTGGGGCAACGTTTTTCTAAAAAAAATAAATGATTTATAATCAATAAATTACGCTTAGAAATAAACAGATTGTGTCAGTTGCTAAGGAGTTTGTTGATCTACTTTCTTCTTCTCGGCTAAAACACTAGGAAGTGGTGAAGAGTGTGTGCTTAGGCTTATCTATCGTGACTTTTGACCTGCTTTATGTCTGACTTTTGTGGTGATTCTAAGCATTTTTTTTTTACTTTCCCGGCCGAACTGTTTCAAACGGAGTTCACTATTGTACTTTTCCACTGTCTTCGGAAACCCACGAGAGCGTGAAAACACATAATAATAATATGTAAAACAGTATAACAAGATACGTTTTTTTAAGGTTTTCGTTTTCTGCGTGGGTGGGCAAGCAAGGAAAGTGTCGGTATTCGTGGCCTTGTAATTATACTCGTAGGTACAGTAAAGAGAAAAGCTTTTGTTTACATTTTGTTGTACGGCTGTCGTTTTAACGATGTTTGCCTCGCTATAGCTTTTAATAAGTTAAGTATCTTCAAACCAAATGGTGGCCAAGGTTAGGTCAAAGAAACCAGGGCCGTCCAAAAGCGCGATGGGTTGATGATATCGTCAAAGTCGCGGGGAACACCTGGATGAGGAACACACGGAACCGGGAAGTATGGCAGAAGGAAGAAAAGATCCAGAATTTATTGATTCCGGACTGAAATGATGATGATGACCAATTTGATTTAAACAGTCTATCGTCGTGAGGTAATTGATTTAACCCATATCTTTAAATTATTAATCTAAAAACCTAAGTGACACTCTATTGATACATGGTTACAACAATGTGACTTACAATGACACAAAACTGACATAATGTTGTTACAAAATTAGACACTTTGGGACACAATTTGATACCACTGAGACACATAGTGACAATAGCTAGAGTGACTTAATCGATACAAGAATGACACTTTAGACACAACTGAGGCACATGGTGACCCTAGAGCAACATGTGTAATACAAGAATAACACTCTAAAAACACTTGTTGGCATAAGAGAGACACTTGGTGACGCAAGTGAAGTGGGCCCAAAGTAACACACACCACACTAGAGGGACATAAGATGACATTAGAGTTTTCGTGATTAGCAGTTCTTGGGGGAAAGATTAAAAAGATGCACCCCGTCTAGTAACCAGCTGAAAAATGTATAATTTAAGTGGTATCTTGATTGAATGTTGAAGACAACCTCGAACCATGTCGATTAGTTTGATTATACCACATTACATAGAAAATTTCTATTTTATATCACTTTCTCGATACCGGCTATAGACATAATTATTGATACTTATGTATAATTAAGTGAGACTGGCCGGCTCGAGATGGTGTGATAGTAGTAGCATTTGGTTATAGACTGGTATTTTATAAGACGCTTTCATCAGTCCAATTCATGTGGATTTTCCTTGATAAGTTTTTCGTCATGATCATCATCATCAGGTATTAACGATGTTGACAATACTATAATGAACAATACGCACGTCTCATTACATGTCTCCAAATTCGATCGTAGGCTAATCTCAACCACCGTGCATTATTTCTTCTGTAGAAATAAATGTAATTCTCTTCTTTAAAAGTAATTACTGAAGACTAGTAGACCATGTTACTTTTAAAGATTGCTCTCAATCTTTAAGTGTAAATAGAGTAGTGTACAAACAGGCGCGACACGCGATATAATCGCGCGCGACATAATCGCGCGCGACACAAAGGCACCGCTCGTTGCGCGACTTGCGGTGACTTTGCGTCGCGCGTGATTTTATCGCGTGTCGCGCCTGTTTGTTTGCCTTTACTGTAAAAGTTGTACACGTTACTGCAATAAACATTTTGTTTTTTTTTTTTATTTGTACAATGATCACTAGCCACTCTTTTCCTTTGAATCAAAACCCAGCTAGACAGCTAGCAGATAACTAAGCCAGTAATTCTTTAAATTCATTGAGGAAACGTGTCTCATTGCTTCTCTGTAACAAAAAGGTATTTTTGCTCTACAGTAAAACTATCACCACATAGTATGTGATTAACAGCCTACCTCACAAAGAAAAAGAGAGAAGCATTAATACTAATATTATTAAAAGTGAAATCCATTGACAAACGGGTCGGCCTTACAACCGGATGTAAAGTTTGAGTTTCCTCTCTTAAGTAAATATGAATTATTTATGGCGTTTTATGTTAATGTGAATCAACAAGATAAAAAAATAATTTTAGCGTCCGCTTCGGGACCTTTGGAACCCAATAATCTACTATATAATTATTTATTTATGAAATTGTGGTTTGTAGTTTTGACCGATGATAGAAATTACCTTACCTTTGATCCTAAATATTTAATATTATTAATTCTTTCTAGGTACAGACGCCAGCACATCAAGCTACTACAATCTGTCAAATTTCTTTAATAGATTTTCAACTTTATCGCTAAAGCATAAGGTTCAAAGTTGATTGGGAAAACTTGACAGTTTCGGGTAGGTTGATGTGCTGGCATCTGTACATACCGTTTTATAAAGTTGCCGTCAAATATTTTGTTTGACAGTGATAATGTACCAACAAAAGAAAATAACTTTTCCTTTGGTCATTTTTATAATGCATCACCATAATCAGCCTGTTACCACAGCTGGGAAACAGGCCACCACTCTTCAAGAGGGAGTGGGCCATAATGTACCACATGGCCCAGTGCGCGTTGGTGAATATCACATGTCTTCGAATTTTTATTATGGACTTGGTTCCCTAACGCTCACCTCTCATCCATCTGTTCATTTAACGCTCACCCATAATTGTCTGAAATGGTTCTAATCTTGCCAAACGACTAGTCTCTCTGTGAAAATACTAGAGCAGGTCCTGAATAGGTGGCCTGCGGGCGGAGAGTAAGGTCTGCGGGCGGAAAATAATGGGTAGCTCACCGTCCGATCAGGACCAGGCCCGTGCCGGACGGCGCGTACGTGTTCCACGCGCGCCTCAAAGAGATGTCAGCATCATCAGAAGGGGCCCGTCAGGGCCGAAGCCTGCCGGGTCAGCGGGATTGTCCGAAAGGGTTACCGCTGGCCCGGAACAAAAAGGACTAAGGAAGGAACACGGGTGGGTTTTAGTCAGTAAGAGTCTGACACTCCCGCTCCACCCAGAGCGGGAGGGGTCATTTGATGATTTCCGATCCTGAAAAAAAAAAGTCCTGAATAGGTCGCGCCAACGGATTAGAAAGCTGTACCGCTGGGGAGTTTATTGCACCACTTCTTCTTCCCGGCAAACGTACTAGGAAGTGGTGAAAGTCGCCAAAGGCGGTCGTTTTGGGGGATTGTCTTATGTAATTTTGACGTTCAAGTGCAAATTCTAAGCCTAGTTTGAATAATTGACTTTTGATTTTGAGTTTGTTGGGAAAAAACAACACCCTATTCATAGTCAAAGGGTACTCGTGTCTACCGAAGACCTGAAGAAGATGGTAGAAATAATCTTGATGTGGAAGGCAAATTATCATTTATATTGCTTTACAGCAACATGGAAGAAGCTTCAGTTCACTTACTCAATAGAGTATTGCGAAAAGCTAAGATATTGCTAATAGTTTATCACAAGAGAGATTTGTGGTAATTGAATCATGGCAATGTTAACGCGCGTCGAATGTAGTTCACTTTGAACGTGAGAGGTCGCACTGTAATAAATCATAGAAAATTACAGGTAATAGAATTTTATTAGATACGTTTTCTTAGAACATTCGGCTTATTAATTTTATGCAATGAAGTTAGGAAAAAAGTACTTGTTTATTAATATTTACCTCTGTATACTTTATTGCAGAAAATTCAAAATGGCGTACCAATTCGTGCGAGGCGCCTATAGAAAAAATAACGTTATTTTAAAAGTGACGATTCGTCCAGTACGGGCGAGTAAATTCGTGCGAATCCACTAATAAGCCGAACATTCAGTATAGTCCCTACAATACATTGATCGCAAAATATTTGTACATAAACTGATCACTAGCAAGGATTGTTGTTTTGATTGCTTGGTCTAAAGAAGACTTGCCACCTTTTTCCTGAATAATTCTTTTGTTTGCTTATAAGTGCATGGCAGAGTTTGCTAAAAATGAAAATCAAACCAGCAACAAATCTTCTATGTTCTCTTACTGTTAAAATATGTGTCTCTAGCGTATACAAGATATGGCATTGAAACAACGCATACTGTACCTATACGGTTAGTTTTTAGTGTAATTATAATGTTATTATAAGCTGCGCCCCGCGGTTTCAACCGCATAAGTTTCAATCCCGTGGGAATATCTGAAAACTATCCTATGTCCTTCCCCAGGATGCAATCTATCTCTCTACCAAATTTTATCGAAATCCGTTCAGTGGTTTAGGCGTGAAAAGGTAACATACAGACAGACAGAGTTACTTTAGAATTTATATTATAGTATGGATTTGTACTATAGTATTTTTAAGTTATATTAATATTGTATTGTATGTGTTTATATGGACCTTGATGCCTGAAATAAATAAATACCTATACACGCGTAGCGCCAACGGTGATGAAAATGTAAAAAATGTGTTGGATTTAAATAAGCTACCGAAAAGCTGATGTCAATGCTGTTGAAAGTCGTTGTATTAATGCGAAATGCTTTGAAATCGATTGGTTCTTGTCTAGCAAAGATTTTTGTTGCAACAAAAACCTTCAAAGTGCCGACCGCATGACAGAAAGCTTGATAAGCTTTGTTGTTTGACAGATAGGTTATCAGCAACTATAGACCACACCTTCAACACCACAACCTATTACCCTAAATGCATAGATTTAGGGAAAACGAACACTTTCCAACGAAGATATACAAATAATGTCTAATGTCTATACGGACGGGCCGGTCCGACTCGACCCGCAGTGGGGCATACGGGCAATTAATAGTTGATGCCTATAATGATGATTAGTGGTCATACAGTTGTTATTTATTAGGCAGGGTAACGAATACCGATGAGGAACAACAGCAATTTGGTTTTATGCGTTGAAATTGGTTTTTATTTAATCGAGAGCACAAAACTTAGAAGGAAGGTCAACTATAAATATAGGTTATTAAAAACTCAGCGTAAATACCTAAGAATAAACAAGCATTATATTAATCTAAATAACGCGTGATACTAAGCGTTTGTTTCGATGGTTAAAATAATATTTAAGTATTATGGCTATCATCAAATATTGTCTTTGGTCACTCTTGATAAATATGAAAACTTTTCGAACTGTCAAAAAACAAAAAATTTAATACTTTACAAGTCACAAGTTGACAGCTGAATATTAAACTAGTGATAGATAGACAGAAATTGTAATAGACAACAATAGACACCAATTATCACACTATTACTATCTCCAAAGTGTCTAACCACCATCAACTTCCTTCCTCGTCTATAATTAGGTACTACTGAACAAACAACCATTACTCTCCCATATGATTAAAACCCATTTAAATAAAAAAGTAGAATGTTCTCCGACGTAACGTTTGAAAGAAGCACTTATCTCACTGAGACACAAAGGTTCAAATAAATGAATGCTTATGATAGCAGTTATACGGCACGAGACGCACGCAAAGAAGCTTACTCACACTTGATGCAATGCAAGTCATAATTCATAAGCCATTATATGGCAACTTTCGAATCTACACCAGTAAATCCTTTTAAGTAAAAGTTGCCTAGATCTTACAGTTTAATTGCAACATCATAAGAATTATGAGAAGAATGATCTAAACAAAAAAACGCAACGTCATAAAAGTCATGATGGAAAGACAATAACAGTTACAAAATCGTGATTTGCGGCGACAAAAAAGTTGCAATGTCATGCAGATATTGATTCCATTCGCGACAAAAAGTTGCCGGGTCGGGACTGCCTCGCCAACCGGCTACACTCTCGATGAAGATGAAATTGGACTAAAACACGTGAAACCTCATCTATAGAAAGTCGAGGCTTATATACTTTTAACCTGTTTTATCGTTCACCAGTTTCGAGAATCAACTATAGCTATGTTAATTCGCTTATAAATATGTAGAATATATTATAATAAGTATATTATTAATGGAGAGAGTTGGAACTCTTCTTTTTACGTTGAATTAGAGATATTAACAAATACTTCCGTATCCATGGGAAATCATGGCCTTGTCTTGTAATTTATGCATGAGTATTTAATGAATTAGTGATGATTGTGTGTCGACATTTAGAAATTGGGCAAGCGGCTCGAGTAACCGGAACTAGCCACACCCACGGATGTAAGATGTGAATATTGCGCTTCTGACCAAAGGGATCATTGAAATTGCAAATGAAACGGCCAACTATCTGCTATAAATAACATCAATCATCAAATGAAAGTAAGACGTAATAAACTCACCCGGCATGTTCGTAAACTTATACTATCGAGCCACTGACATGATTTTGAGTAATTTCGATTTCCGTTTCGAATCAATCGAAAACCAGATCTCTAATGACACCATCCAATCTAACAATAAAACGAACGAAATAATTGGTAATAATAAATAGTTTTTATTTTCATTCAACAATAAATTAATGGCAATAAATTAAGATAATAAATAAATTCTTTGTACAACAGAGGTTACTACGACGACCGTCGATTTATGCTAAAAAGTCTTTGATTATGTTGAGTGTGAGTATGCGCTGTATGCTAGGTTTTGGGCTTCATCGAGGTTCTTGTTCCAGTCCTGGCCGTAGCTGGAATATCCACCGTGGCCGCCGCCGTGCCCAGCGTCGTGGGACACATGCTCAACGTGAACAGGGTGATGAGTTTCGTGGTGGTGAGCGTGAGGGACGACTTCGTACGTCGTTTTCGTCTGACCACCCTTCAAGCAGTGAGCGACGAAGAGGATGACTGCGAGGATGAGGGCGATCTTGGCGGTAGCGAGGGCTTTGAGAGCGATGAGCTTGACGATGAAGAGTTTTCCGAGCAGCAGCTTGGCGCCAAGGAGACCGATGATGCCCATGCCGCCCATGCCGCTTCCCTTCTTCTTACCACGACCTGGGAACAGGAAATTATATTGATTAGTTTCATGTTATTTTAAGTCTCATACTATTTTATCTACGTTGATTTCACTAGTACTATTACAATTTTTTTTCTAAACGTTAATGTTCTTCAGAATTAATTTATGAATCAATTATCACATGCTTAGCAGCCTCCATATAAATACTTTTCACTATTTTAAGACTCCAATAATAATAAGCGTTAAGCGTTGCAAATTATAAACTACGAGTAATTAACCTTTTTCTCGATTCTATAATTCTGCATTCATTTAAAATCACTGGCTTATCTGATTCACTTTTCTACTTATATTCTACTACAGAATCTATTTTAAGATCTTAAGTGATTTTAAGTTTGAGACTAACCTTCCTCAAGAGACCTCTGAATAGTGTCTTTATCAGCCTGGTTTATTTTGACCTCGAGGGCGTGAGTTTCGAACAGGCTCACGACGCCATCCACCAGTCTGTAGTTGACCTCAGCGTCCCTAGCCGTGGGGTCAACAGGCAGAGCATCCACTTTCTTAGCTGACCTGGGTTCAGGTTCACCCTTGAAGATCACTCCATCTACAATTGTAATGCTTCTCGATGCTCTTAAGTTGTCAACAACTCTGAGCATTTTTTCCTGTGAAAGAAAAATTGATTAGATTTTTGTTTTGGAATTTGGAACGAATTGGTTATTTTGAATTAAGATTTTTTGAGATGAAGTTATCATTTTAAACTTGGATTTTGGAAAAAGAATTGCAGTAGAAACTGCTCCGAATTCTTATTTGCAAAGGAATTTCCGGTCAAGCATCGAAATTTTTGGGGCAAAATTGGAAACGTTAATTGTTTTATCTGGCCGTTGTAATTTAGATCGTATGCACACTTGTTACAAGTGAAATGCAAAATCCTCAACATCAACCACTGCGAAACCTGATTCCACAACACACACTTCACTTTCACTTTTATTAATAAAATTATTATTAACCTTCACACATAAAATGTAGTCTCCTTTGCAGTCCTTAATGACGTTTATCGCCGATTCTAATGTATTATCACTGTCCTCAGCCGACACATAGGCCGTCGCCACCAAAAATACTAAGAAAAGCTTCATTTTGTTTTGTTTTATATTATTTAAAAAAAAATAATTTATTTTTCCGACATCTAGGGATGTCAAGCAATGTTTGGCGTGGCGATTGGTCTGCTATACAGTTTTATCATATTCCCCCCCACCTGATTTCTGTTTGAAGCAAGTTGGACCATCTAGGTTAAGATGAGGATTTTGTGATTATGGACTCTAATGTGATTAGTGTTAGAACTGGTTTTTCGGTGAAAGTTGCTTACTAGGGTTTGTTGTGCATTCTTAAGGTCAGGTTCTTGAATGGTCGGTTGTACAATATTTGTATATTTTGATACGCATTTACGTGAAATGAATAATTTATCGATGTGGGTTATTGGAAACATTGTGTGCATACCATTAAGGAATAATTATTTTTGGTTTTGAATTTTCGAAAGTAATATTGATTTTTGTTTAATGTATTGATCTTAATGGTGTTAAAGTTACGCAATTATATGAATGAAATTAGAGAAAAGTGATTTACGTCACACTTTAAGATTTTAAAATACTTAAAGCCTTTTATTTTTTATGACATAAGAATTACATAGGGGATATTAGGGATATCATTAAAAAGTAGATATTATCTTAGTACTATAGTAATCTAATTAATTTCTAATAAATAAATTTCTAATTCAGAAAGTTAAATTATGCTTCCCATACCAACCACAGTAGTAACGTTGCGGCTATATAAAAATTGTTTTTGCCTTGCTAGGCCTGATTAAATGTATTAATCATGAAACACTTATTGTGTTACATGATTATTACAAACTTTTTATTGTTCACATCTCCACTTTTGGACGTATTGTTATGCTAATAGCTAATCCCGTTTAGTGAATAAGGGTTTTTTTTTTGGAAAATGCTTCTTACCCACGTTAAACTCTGCACATTTAGTGAATGAGAGCTAAACCGAAAGTAACATTATAATCATAATCATTTATTTGCAATAATTATTGGTACAGTGTTGGTCATAAAGTTCCTAATACATTGTCAGACATCTCATATTGCAGAACATTATCATGTGTTTTTAATGCTAGAGTGTAATATTTATGTCTAACGGCACGTTTTAAACTTATGCTTCATGCGTTTTTTTTATGTAGTCTATCTAGTGTCCATTATTCATTAATTTTGCAATACAGTCAATACATTTAATCTTCACGTTAATTTAAAACAGATAATTTGTCATTATTTATAAATTCATTTGTACCATAAAATCGTTTTTGCCAGCAGCCTTAATTTTAACTGTATAAAAAAAACAATATTAGGTACATAACTCTTAAAAGTTCTTTGGTATTTTATTAAAGATAAGTCCAGTCATGTGTTAACAATTATTTTTATACGACGAAGTCTTTGATTCCTTCGGTAGAACTATTCTATCTAGATCTCATACTTTTTGCTAACCGTCAGGATGCTTTTTATTTTTCATTTAGTTTCTCTCAAACATTGTTAATTTATTCAATTGTGCCTGTTAATTGACATAATATTCACCCAAAGGAATTTCGTTCACACGACACCTCTTGACATTTTTAAATTATTAGTCCCCGTTGGTTTGACTCCATTTTGAAGTCGCCTCTCACCCAAAACGGGAGAACAGCGGCCTGTGAGTTAGTCATAACAATTTTGTTTATTATTTTATTATCCTAATAATTATTTTGTTAGTTTAAAATATAAAATTAAATATTGAAACACCAAAATAGAATTCAGAAGCCCATTTCACGTAATTAAAAATGGTTAAAATCTAGTCGCGACAGTCAATGTCAAAACTTGTCAAAACTTGTCAAAAATGTAGGGAAATTACAGGTATTTTGACAGATTGAGACTGAAAGCAGACTGTAAAATTTCTTCGTGTAAAGTTTCTCCGTTCTTAAAATTATGAGAATTGTCCCTCAGACCGCACACAACATTCAAAACGATATTTGCAATTTTATTTTACATTTTTAAGTGAAAATACTTGTTGTACAATCATTCTAAACATTACACAACTAAACTAACAGAAGACGTTTCAGATTATTTAATCGTACTGGCTGAAGTGATGATAATTTCTTGCCTAGCGGTATACCGCGGCTCCGCTCGGCTAGCCTTGTTCAATCTATCGTATCTTCAATTACCGTGATAAGACATATCCTATATGTTTATTGGGGTATTAAGGATTACCGCGAAGATGCCGTTAAAATACGTCTTGTTGGATTTATGTTAGAAACTTGGGAGTTATATCAAATTGCTTCGCTCTTAATGGCCGTAATTTATCGGTGAAAATCGGTGGGTTTAGGATTTCCGCTTGAGTAGCGTTGCTTTTGATTTGGTGTGAGCCATTTTTAGTTGCAATTTGAGCTTCTTTAACTGGATTTGTTTTGATAAATAAAACGAAATTAGTTCCAACTTGTAAAAGGCTATTGCACCATGTTTTGAATAATGTTGTATTGTAAGTTTTTACTGTTTTTTTATGACTTAATTTTAGTTTATAACCCAACGAAACCATCGCTTACCTTGATTATAAAGTTTTTCTAATAGCAGTGAATAATTGAATTCTTTTTGATCGAAATAAATAGTCTTAATCCGTAAAGTAAACTGCTTCGTAATCCCTTTTTTGAATGCCAATCATAATAGTTTTGTTTCAATTTGCAGGCATAAATTTTTTACGCCATATTTTATCTGAAATTTTTGCAGAACTAGCCAGTTCTTTTCAGAGCAGTCGGATAGAAAACACCGACTTCATCAGGTTTCAAAATATATATTTGTTGACGTTTGAAAATGATTCTTTAAACCAATTCACGGAAATATATTTTGTATAATGTTGATCATTTATACAGGTTAGCAGAGACATCGAAGCGCAAACTGTAATTATGAATTTATTCAGCACATTTTTCTAAATCCCCTAGCGTAGAAATTTATCGACTGTTATAAAAAAAATCTGCTGTTTCACAGAAAAGTGCAATTATTCCTACGCGGTCAAAATGTACGGAACAATTTTTGAAGTGAAAACGCGTTGTGCATATTTCGAGATGGAAAAAACCATTGAACTCGCGCCGCTGTTAGCGTAAGCTACATACACCGCGCGTGTTTTGTTAAAACGATTAAAAAAATACCCGCTTCGCATGTTTTAATGTATATCCGATATGTCAGTGAGTGATGGCAAAGTATTCTGTTTGTGTTTTGTTTTCACTTTTGTCTGCACTCCCGGAGTGCCACTGTTTTTTTCAACTCAAGGGTTTTAGAATCATGTACTGAGTGGTATCAGGTTGAGAGGCCCTATATGTAGGACATACAGACAGACAGACAGACACTGCATCTAATATTGTAATGCAAAGAACTTGTTACTACTTCCCTATAGAACCGATTATAAGCTGACTAGATACATCACCTGCCTAGCCCTTTCCCAACTATGTTGGCGTCGGCTTCCAGTCTAACCGGATGCAGCTGAATACCAGTATTTTACTCGGAGTGACTGTCTATCTGACCTCCACAACCCAGTCATTGGGTAATATGATATCCTTTTGTAAGACTGGTTATCAGACTTTCGGGCTTCCCGACGCCCCGTAACGACTGTCAAAGATTCATGTATGACAGCCGGGACCAAAGGCTTATCGTGCTTTCCGAGGCACGGAGGGGTCTTGGTATCCACGGACCAACCACGGCAAGCGTAGCTTAACCTGATCGATAGAACCGTGCGGCTTTTATTTCTAGCCACAAGCCCCTGACTAATTGCCAAATTTAATAATATTATATAATTACACTAATATTATATAATTACACTAATATTATAAAGGCGAAAGTTTGCGACTGTATTATTACGTTAGTTACTTTTTCACGCACAAAAGTCTGGACCAAATTTGATAAAATTTGGTATGGTGGTAGCTGTCATCCTGGATTAAAACATAGGCTACTTTTTATTCCGATATTCTCACGAGATCGAGTCTTATTCGAGTGGAGCAGCTAGTTATGTAAATAAAAACCAGACAGAAATGAATCTAGACTGTTTTTTGTCTAGCTCCTAAATCTAAGCGGTCTACTTCTGCGTCATAAAATTAAAAGTTAAAAACGAATCTTATTAATTTATTATCCTTCGTAATGTTACATCCATTATATAATTTATTATTAATGAGTTATTATTTTATTTGCATACATTTGTTAAGTCATTTGTTTTATTATATAATTGTTTATTTTATTATGCCACTAACTCTTGATACCGCTCTTTTATTATTGTTAGTATTTTCTCGGATGGAAAGAAGATTGTAAGGTGAATGCGCAGTGGTAGACTGCGAAATTCAAATTTTCTTGCGTATTTTGCAATTTGCAGGCCATCGTCAGGTTGTATCTTGATCAAAATATGATTCGCGACCATAATAGATACGTATTTACAGAATTATAATAATTAGAATCATTAATAAGCTAAGTTAAATTTGTACCATAAGAACAAATCTCTTTTGGAAAAGTGCTTATGGTACAAATAGTCTATAGTTATATAGTCGCGAATCGTATTTTGATCAAGTTACAACCTGACTGACTGACACTGACCTGCAAATTGCAAACAACGTAAGAAAATTTGAATTTCACGGTCTACCACTGCGCATTCACCTTAATGGCATTTTCATTGCACCAACATCTTCCCACTACAATTTGGGGTGAAAAAAACGTAATTTTTTTCTTCTATGCATCTTGTTCGCCTCGAGGTATCTATTCATTTTCTTTCTTTCCATATCATATTTGCAAAGCAAGGTAGAGCGAGGGCACTGGTGGCTCAGTGGTAACGACTCCGACTTACGTGCAGGACGTGGGTTCGAACCCAGTTTCATCACCACTGCTCTCAAAAAGTTGAAGGAAAACATCGTGAGGAAATGCGGTATGTCCTAGAACCAACAATTCGAAGATATGCGACATCTTCAAACCTGCACTGGTCCCGCGTGGTGGATTACAGCCCACTCCCTCTCTTCGAGAGAAGGCCTGTGTCCCAGCAGTGGGAATATTATAGCGTGATTATGAAGGCAAGGTAGGGTATATCTTCTATTCATCTTTGATCTGAGAGATCCTATATCCTGTAAAATCCTGAGTACAGACCCGGCGATAAATATTGCACATCGACCTTTACCTTTTTTTTGTATTTTATACAAAGAATAAAAATAATTATCAAAAGAAGCAAATCATAATTGTTTTAACAGCTCCTAATAGATACCAGACTGTTTGTATTTTGTGCGACAGAGATAACGCTCTACGAAGCCGAAATTAGTCGATTGTCTCTTTCCAAAGGTCGATGTGCAATATTTATCGCCGGGTACTGTACCATGTTTTTAGCAAATAATTACTTTGACTTTGATGGAAGAATGAAAGAAAGAAAATTCGTTTACTTAGCACAGTCTAAAAGACACACAATACACCAGATACATACATCAGATAAAAACAAAAAATAAAGATCAAATAAAAAGTGTTAAGTCCGATGTTAGAAATTAGCAGGAAAGTGTGCCTCACGGCTGCACCAAAAAGGCCCAGTTCAGCAAAAATGCCAGACAACTAGTGCCTGAAGCTGATTTTCAACTGGACCTAACGACCCACATTTCCAATCATTTATACAACTTCCATCAATTCTTCTTTCCGTATTTATTCATCGTGGTATAAAATTAGAAAATGGCCTCCAAATACCTTCTTTTCCAGTCAATACAACATTAAGACAATAATAAGCAGGTACAGACGTTAGAATTAGAAACTGCGCAAAACCAGTTTTCGGTCTGGTATGGGGGATATAATTCTAAAATGCCTACTTTGGAACGTGCTTGCTTTAAGGCTGTGCCACACGGATAGAATTTATCGTCCGATAACTATTTTGATATTGACTGTTCCGATATTTTCGGTATTGGGCAGTTGCCCGCCAGACACAACACCCGTCTGGTCGGAAGATCCTCCCTTTTCTATGGAGGATGAGTCAACTTTACACTCTGTTCCTCATATCTCTATACCCCCCTGCCTCGGAAAGCACGTAAAACCGTTGGTCCTGCGCCTGATCTCTCCCCAGTCGTGTCGGATTGCCGTTCCATCGGTCTATGAGAGTAAAGGAACAGAGAGTTCATCTGTGTTTACGCACACACTTGTGCACTATAATATCTCCTGCGTACCTGGCTAATCTCCGTTGAGATTGGCCACCGTGACCGAAATCGGTCGGGAGGCTATTAGAATAGAATAGAATAGAATACTCTTTATTATGTACACCATATAAATTACAGACATAAATATAGAAACTGTACAAAGGGTGACACAAAGGGCGGTCTTATCGCTAAGAGCGATCTTTTAAAGACAACCTTAGGATAGATTTAAAAAGGGGAAGGACAGACAAATACTGTAGGTAGTCCGCGGTGTAGCATTTACATAATACAATAAATACATACATATAGCATATTATACTAAACTAAATAAATATATACACATACATATAAATATATCCATATAATTTTCAATATTATTTTCAGCTATTATTTTCAGTATTAACTGAAACAACGGGGAAAGGCGCATCAGACCACCAGCGGTGGGTATTTTTTGTGGTTGGTCATTGTTTTGAAATAATTGTAAGGATGATATTATCAACGGACTCACCTGCCTGCTTTTAGCAGTAAAGTACGATCACAAAACCATCTATGTTTTTTTGTCGTTTTTATGTTATGCAATATTAGAACGAGAAGGCACTATGCAATTTTTATAGAGTCTGACTGTCCACATGATCAGTACGCATCGGAAATTCTTTAGTATCTTCACTCATAACAGCCTCAAGTGATGATACCAACCCATGGCTTATAGCTGTCCGAATTCAGCTGATTACCAGTATATTACATGGAGCGACTACCTATCTGACCTCCACAACCCAGTTAACGGGTAATACGATACCCGTAAGTTGGTAAGACTTGTTGTCAGACTTTTGGGCTTCTGACGACCCGTAACGACTGTCAAAGAATCACGAATGACAGCCGGGACCAACGTCTTAACGTACTTTCCGAGGCACGGAGGGGTCTTAGTATGCAAAGATGGTCACCCATCTGCGGAACAACCACGGCCTGCATAGCTTAACCTGATCAATCGAACCGTGCGGCTGTTATTTCTTAGCAATAAGTCCTTCAACGTACCTATATAAGTGTATCGTCATGTATAATATTGTGTAAGATAAAATCGTTACGAAAATGGCCAAACACGATTCATCATTATAATGGGTGTCTCAGTAAGAGTGCACTTTTTAAATTTAGAATAATTTTTTTTTCGTTCAAGTGGCAACTCTGAAATTCGACAGCCGTCACCTATGTTTATTCCGATTATTAAAATTGGAGCGCTTTTCGAAAGAACAACGCGTTATAATTGTGAAAACTCTTTACAAAAATGGGAAAGTTATGCTGAAACCGCTCGAAAACTCTTTTCAGCCGAGAAAGTTCACCTAATGTGTCAACCAGATCGTGCGATTTAACGCCTTGCGATTTTTTTCTTTGAAGTTTTATGAAATCTTGGGCTTATACGAAATAACCAGAAACAATTCCTGAGCTCAAATCAGAGATCCAACGCGTCATCGGTGAGATACAGCCATAACTCTGTATAAAAGTCATGGATAATTTCTGAAAAGAGTGATCCCCTGTCATCAGAGCCATGGGGGCCATTTGCTGGATATTTTATTCCATACTTAATCGGAACATGTTTTCTTTGCAATCCAATAAAAATGTCACAACTCTCTCATAAAATACATGCTTTTATTTTAAAATGAAAAAATGCACTCTTATTGAGACACCCTATACAAATTGTTTTCGCGTAATCGCATCAGTCCAGTGTGGGGCAGCCTTTACGGCTAACCTACTGCAACCAGTCACTAGTGCTATTATCTTCTACAAACATCGAAGGAATAGATCGTGATAAATATTAATACTAAAAATAGAAAAGGTTTTTAGTTTAAGGGGTTTACATGACCTAAAGCGCGGTCACTGTCGGACTGCATAGAAAAAAAAAAGAGAAGCGCGATGACACAATATAATTTTGCTTGATTGTGCTTACAGCGGCCTACTTGGGTCAACAGTCGATTGATTGCTTTCCATATAGCCACTGCAGGTTACGTCCGTGTGGCAGATGCTCCTGGTCAGATCGATTTAGTGGAACAGTAACTATAAATGCTAATGACTTTAGTTCCTTGCTATCTTTATACTTTATCAGGTTTATTCTACGAGTTTTGACTAAGTCAGTAGAAGAGCACGTCAAAAACTTAGGGTTTTTAATAGTTATTCCGGTCTGATCACTGAACCCCCCTCCCTCCTCGATTCCCTGCTAGTTCTTCTTCTGTTTTAATCTGTGGTGTTGTTACAGAAACGATCGACTGTTCTTCTTATGAAAAAGAAAATCTGTCAATTTCTATTATGTTATATTATATGACGCACGCACGATGAGTTTTCTAATAGTAACTATTGGAACTAAATAAATTAGTAACGCTTTTATTTTCCCATTGATGATGATAGCATTACTTTTTACCACGGGTCTCGTATCTCAAAGTTAATTCACGTGCGAGGTGAATTGATCAATTACAGGCCAATTTAATTATTGTAACTGCTGCATATAGCCCGAATAACCATAACATAAATACCGTCCAAGTCTTTTGAAGCTTTCGCAACCTTTCACACTTGAAAACGTTACAGACTTTGGTTTCAGGAATAGGTTGAGTTGGCCATTCCCTGCATGAATTACTTCCATAGGAGCTTTTGTAGGATGCTCTTCACTTGACTATAATAAGTTGGAGGGTTTAATCAAACTTCTACAGGTCAAAAACTCACTGTGGATGCCCATGATGCATCATAATGTAGCGAGGCTCGAAAATCTACAAAGATCTCTCTCATTAGAAAAGAAAGAAAGAGAATACGTTCATTTGCGGCAGACATGACGCAACATGACATAACATAAAATTATGCATGACATAACATAACATCATGCATGTATTTTCCGATAGGTTAAGCAGAGGTGTCCCTATAGTAAACCCACATTTCGCCAGTAATGTTTCATTCCCAAATAATTGCCTATTGCTATCAACTGGTCACAAATCCAGAATCCAGGCTGCTTCTGAAAAATTCCTATTACATTTACAAACCGAAATCCTACAAACAATCAGTCTTTCCTTTTTCTACTGCCACCGTGTGTGAAGTTACAGCTTCAGAAAACCAAGTAGTGTATTTATTTACAAGCGTAACACTAGTTACCTAACCGTTAATATGACGGGGTAATCGATTTTACACTTATTGCCTGCCGTTTGACCTCCGTAAGACGCGGAACTAATTGCGCAGACTATTTCTTAGACGCGTGTATATTTACTTTAGCCATTTATTATTATTTTTTGACCAAACGTAGACTAAATCTTGTCGTGCTAAAAATAATTTCCCTTGTTCCGTTTAGGTACATGTCTGCGTTTGACAAGTGCTTTATTAGATGTTTCCAAAATAGAAGTAGATGCTTATTAATTTTTTGTCTCCTGGGCCCCCAAGTCATGGTCGTGGTAGGAATCGGTTAGAGTCCAACATCACTCTACATTCTCCCCAGATGGACGATGAGAGGCTTTCCGTGGAGGAAAAGCGGTAATCTTTTTTTCATGCTTTGATGTAATCAAGGACTCAAACTGTAACCGGAATAAGTGTTTTTAACACTGTTTTTTGAAACTGTTTTAAAAGAAAAACACTTCGAAATGTAACAGACACAATAATGTTACAGAATCAAATTGTAACATTTTATATTGTAACAGAAATAAGCATTTGTAGGTATAATTGCTCGGTACCGCAAAAACACGCGGCGGACAGATAGACGCGGGCGGGCGATGCCAACATAGCCACAATCGAGTCGGGATTGCGGCTACTTTGGCAACGCCGCGTTTACCGGTTACACTTATTAAAACTGTTAACAGTTTTATATCGGTTATACATATATTACTGTTACACTTTTAAAAGTGTTTTGGGTGTTAACTCAAAAAACTTTGACAAACTTTGAAAATGACACATTTTTAAGGGTTACATAATTTGATTCTATTATCAATTCAATATGTAACACTTATAATTCTGTAACCTTTACGAAGTTGTTTTTAAGTCCCTGGATGTAATGGAAGTAGAGAGGTCATGGTAAATTGAAATCTGACATTGATTATAGTTATAAAAAAAAATAAATAAATAATAGTTTTTTTTTCACATTGTTCCTCTCAACCAAAGCACCTGCCATCTAATCTCTTCACCACCCTTGGTTGACTGGTAGAGAATGCCTAAGGCATTAACTCCGCCTTTGTACTTTGTACCTTTTTATGCGAAAAATTTAAACAAAATAAATAAATAAATGGCCTAGTGAATATCATTACCTAGTACACAGTTCACTTGGACAGATAGCTAGTTTTAAACCGGAACCTACACGCAAATTGGAAAAATATACTAATTTTGTAAAAAAAAAACTACCATAACATTAGCATTTAATGTCTCCAATTCAATTTAGAGGTAATCATTGTGAGAATTATGTCAGTAAGATGCTCGCAGGCAATGATCGACTTGACTACAATGCGTGATTGTGCAAATTATAGTGTTTACTGGTTTACTTGCTGATATATATGTAGATACATATTTAGCCGAGAACATGACTGTCTTGAATAACAAAATATGACTCTTTCAAAAATTAAAATAACTTTACATGATCGATCTAAACTTTAGGAAAAAAAAGAAACTCACAAACATACATGAACCCTGGAAAAATAACACTCCTTTTTTGGGCAATCGTGGAAAAAGAGCAATAATAAGGATAAAAATGGTTTTTTCCACAATCGCCTCACAAAGTTCGCCCCATATATTTTGATATTCCTTATTCGCTGCACATTTTTTTCCTTATTCGTCTCAGTTTTTTGAAATGGAAATTAATAATAAAATTAAAACGACCATTTTAGGCAGTTTTTTTATATTGAATAACATGTTTGTACCATTGTCTACATAGAATGATTTCAAAATGATGATGGAAAATATCGTGAGGAAACCGGCATGTCCTAGAACCAAAACATTCAAAGATAAAGTGACATCTACAAACTCGTACAGGGCCCGTGAGGTGGATTACGGCCCACACCCTTTCACACAGAGGTAGCCTGTATCTCAGCAGTCGGAATATTATCTGCGAATATGGTATCTAATTATACCAATTTTGCTCCATTACTTTGGGGCCCATAATTAATAGCGTCTATATTTCTATGCCAGTTACCCAATCCATCCTTCCAATTTACCAAACACACAACCGGAACTCAGTTTTAAATAGCACCTAGCAATTAGCCAATCAGCTGCCACTTTCTTTATTGACTGTCAAATATTGCGTGGGCAATAATAGACCAGCCATCGATATATTTCTAACAACCTCTACACATGTTAGAAAGCTATGAAGAGAACAATTAGATGATCAGTCATCAACTGCCTCTTCCCAACTATTTTGGGGTCGAATTCCAGTCTAACTGAATGCAGCTGAATACCAGTATTTTACATGGAGCGACTGCCTGTCTGACCTCCACAACCCAGTAACTGGGTAATTGGTAACACTGGTTTTCAACAGACTTTCGGGCTTCTGACTACCCATACTGACTGTCAAAGATCCACGAATGCCAGCCGGGAGCAATGGCTTAGCGTGCTTTCCGAGGCAGGGAGGGGTCTTGGTATGTGAAAATGGTCGCCCATCCACGGACCAACCGCGCCAAGCGTAGCTTAACTTGATCGATCGACCTGTGCGGCTGTTATTATTTAGCGAAGGCCCCTCAATTAGACGATCAGTGAAATAACCATCCTCTATCTCGTTGTTTTGTATTGGAAAGGGACGGGAGATGTTAATCGATCGATATTGAAAGTTAAGTTGTAGATGACAGGTGACCGTTAGAAGCTCTTTATCATATGTTACGATATGTCGTGTCGCGTGTAGGCGCTGTCGGATCAATGTCGTCTTATTCTTTCTAGTTTTGAGGAAAATATTAACTTCCATTATTCTGACGTAATTTTAAAATAACGTAACGTAGTAACGTTTTGTAATAAGTTAAAAAAAAAAATATGTATTGCCATACTAGCAGTGCCCCGCGGTTTCACCCGCATAAGTGTCGATTTCGTGGGAATATAGGGATAGAAAGTATCCGTGTTAATCCTGGTTATAAACAATTTATGTGCCAAATTTCATCCAAATCTGTTCAGTAGTTTGTCCGTAAAGAAGTAACAAACATACAAACACACTCACAAACTTTCGCCTTTATAATATCAGTCGAAGTGTGATGTAATTGATTAATGGGTACAATGTCATTTAGATTTTGTCCAGGATCCTCATTGTTGATTTTCATTTGTCTATCCAGTCTTTTACAAACCATAGCTGATAAACTACAGGTAGATTATTTCTTTATAAGTATAGTATTTTTATCTCACTAAGTGACGCGTGCTTTACTTGTGGTTATCAAGTGTACAAACATGCTATGAATGTGTGTGTAAGCGCAGGAACTTTCAGTACCGTCTGAGACAATGGTGAAGTCGGAAGCGTGTATGAGTGTGTGTTACGTGCCGACGCTAATCTTCTTCACGCCATCTTCTCCTGGGTATGCCTTGATGTCACCGGACGTTTTCTGGAACAAGAAACTATTAACGTATTACGATAAAAACGGAAGAAAATAAATTGAAAACGACATCGTATCGACGTAAGATCGTACATTATAAACGTCTCGTGATCAATATGGTTAATTTTTGAAACTCATCGCTGACGACAGTGGAGCATAGAACTTTCGATTTCTTACACACAGCCTCACTTTCATAGTTTGAATGAATTCTTTGCATAGTTCACTTTCTACACGAGGTCAAAGGTAGTACTTTGTAGGGCGAGAGACATGATTATGATTTAAGCTCTGATAACCGGATTGGGGCAGACCCTTTGAGCGTCCCTAGAGCCAATACTGGTCCCCTAAGGATTCTCCCATTTCCGATTGCTCTCAAAATCTTTTTTTTTTCAACGTTGCCCTACTCTGGGATTACTCCTGTATCGTGGGTGCGCTTACAAGCATTTAAATTCACATACACAAACAGCCAGACCCGGAACAACTACCTGCAGGCAATACGAATATTTGTTCCGTGTGGGTATCGAACCCACGACACGCAGCGCAGCAGTCGATCGCTCAGCCACTGCGCCAACCATGTCGTCGAAAAAAATCATTTAATTGATTTGCGCCATGCTTATTGAAATCTATGGTCTAGCTATAATGGCGGTTTATCCAACAATGTAACGTTAATTTTAATACAAAAAGACTATTTAATAGAGGGCAAGCCTATTTCCATCGATCTAGGCCAGGCATAAATCTAGACTCCGGACTGCTATTGAGAAATTCCAGATGAGAAAACCCAATGACATTTTGTGATACCTGGGAATAAAACCCTGGACCTCTCGCTCAGTAGTTACACTTGCGAACACTAGACCAACAAAATTGATAATATTATCGTAATAGCTTCAAGCTTCCCCTATATCGGTACGTTTTTAGGGTTCCGTAGTCAACAAGAAACCCTTATAGTTTCGCCATGTCGGTCTGTCCTTCCGGCCGTCCGTCCGCAGCTTAGCTCGGAGACTCTTAGTACTAGAAAGCTATGATTTGGCATGGATATTAATCATGTCGACAAAGTGGTAAAATAAAATCATGAAAAAAAAATTTTTTAGGGTACCTCCTGTACACGTAAAGTGGGGATGATTTTTATGTGGGGTATCGTTGGATAGGTCTTTCAAAAATATTGCGAGTTTGAGAAAACCATTATTCGATTCAGGAATGCGTTTGTGAAATATTAAGCTTTAAAGTGCTAATTTTTGTTACAGTCAAGTGTCTCCCCCCTGCCAGTTAAATGGTTGCTTTTGGATATGTGAAAAAATTCACGGCAGTAGTATATATAACTATATTAAAAGGAAAACTATCACAGCTAAGTAGACTTTACAAGATTACGAGTAATAGTCGACCAACTTAAATTTGCAGCTGCAATGTATGAGTGAACACTATTTTCAACTACAATGTTAAGTTTGTGATTGGGACAAATTCATTCCAACTACGGAACCCTTCATTGTGCGTGCTCCAACATGCACTTGACCGATTTTTTATATTAGAGCATAACAATTAGGTACTTATAGGTGACCAAGGCAGATTTATCTATTTAGAAATGGTATCTAGCTGTGCAGTAGTTAGGTTTTTATGAATAGTACTCCCCTACATTATAAAAGGAAGACATGTGCAAAATTTCACATTCCTAGTCCCAATAGTTTCAGCTGTGCGTTGATATATTTTATTGTATTTATTTATTAAAAATTTCGTAAATAACAACTTAACAGCTATAACGCCAATGCAATGTTACTACGACAAAGATACACACACATAGTAGGCACCCAAAAATACAATTAAAAATACAATAAAAATACACATAGAATACAATTAAAAATACAATTGCAAATACTACTAAAATAAAATTACAAATACTATTAAAATACAATTAAAATTAGGTATTTTTTCAAAATTTTCAATGCACTTCAATGCTGCTTCTGTGAACTTCATCAGGCTGCAGTGAAATATATCTGTCTCATTTGAAATTATATTCAACATAATTATGTCAGTCAGTCAGCTTCTCCTTTTATACATATATATATTTACAAATTCCATTTGTTATATTATGCAGATCTACTTTGAATTCACATGTACCCATGAGTAAGGTGGGTTTGTAGATCACAAGTGAGCGACAGCTTATTAGTTCAGTGCGCATGAGCAGTTTAATAGAACCAGTTTCTGTCAATCACTAAAGGCGTTTTACTTTTGACAAACACAATTATTTTTATATGTGACTATTATAGTCATATATAAAAATAATTTTATAGTTCATATGAATATATATAATATTCCCACCACTGCTCCTATATATAGCTCCTATATAGGAGCAGTGGTGGCTTAGTGGTAACGGCCGCGACTTACGAGTTGTAGCCTTGTAGTTCAAAGATTCGAACCCAGACAGGTGTTTTTCTTTGCATAAATTATTTCATTACCACTGCTCTCAAAGCAGTAAAGAAAAACATCTTGATGAAATCGGCATGGCCTAGAACCAAAAATTCGAAGACATGTGACATCTACTAACCTGCTCTGGGTTTGCGTGGTGGATTACGGCTCGCTCCCTCTCACCGAGAAGCGTGTGACCCACCAGTGGGAATATTATAAGCTAACTAGCTTCTGCCCGCGACTTCGTCCACGTGAAATTTCTTGTTCCACCCCGTCGCATCTCATCGCCTGCCCGCGCTATTACTTCGTTTTTGCTTAGCGTTCTTTCTGACGTTTTTTTTCTTTTTGCTCGGCTCCTTAAGTTCATAGCGTGACGTTAAATAGCCTATAGCCTTCCTCAAGAATTGGGCTATCAAATGCAAAAATAATTTTTCAAATACGACTGGTAGTTCCAGAGATTAGCGCGTTCAACCAAACAAACAAACAAACAAACTCTTCAGCGTTATAATATTAGTATAGAAGTATAGATATGACTCTCATAACGTGCGCTCTTGGCTAAATAATTACAGCCACACCGTTTGATCGAAGGTTAAGCTAAGTCTGCCACGGTCGGTTCGTGGATGGGTGACTATCCATTACAAATAGGTCTCCATATATGGAGGGGTATCCTTCCATGCCTCCGGCTGTCATTCGTAGATCTTTGACAGTCGTTACGGGTAGTCACAAGTCCAATTGACAACCAGTCTTACCAAGAGGTATCGTGTTACCCAGTGATTGGGTTGTGGAGGTTAGACAGGCAGCTGATTAGACTGGAAACCAACCCCAACTTAGTTGGGAAGAGGCTGGGCAGACTGTTATCTGATTTTCCCTTTTCTAAAGCATCACGTTGCGGTTTCAGTACTTGAAATACCCACTTATTTGTACGTTACGAACATATAAGACTGGTTAAGGTCAATAACCCTAATCTCAAAAATGGATACTCAAGTAGCTTTTTACACAATTGGACACTGACAAGTTATTCTCATGAGGCATCTACAATCAAATGTTTTCACCAATTACAACGAAAGTCAATCTCAGGCACAATGGGGTGTTATGGGAATAAAAAACAATTGTTTGTTGCCAACATTATTTTAATAGTATTGTCTAAAGATGTAGGTACTTGTACGGTGAACTAAATAATTATACAGTATCAGTGTTACTTCAACAACGAAAACAACCTTTATTGCCACAAGAAAAGGGTTTATTAAAGTTAAATTGTTACCGTTGACTGTACAGTTGATTTTGCCGTTACGAATACTTCGCTAAAACCTCAGTATTAGGACTTGTAGCCGGATTATGCAAATAGGCTCCTCCCCACTAAATGTATTAACTAATTAGGGGTAAGGTACCTGTGCCAACCTCTTCGAGAAAAAGTGTTGTGTTAAGTGGTTGTGTTGTAAACAAAAATATTAATGTATGCTTAACTTTATACCATGTGGGAAACACCACACGACAGTCAATAAAAATACTAGTGCATAGGAGTATTTTGGAATACCTAAATCAAGTGTTTTGTTGACTATAGGCACAGACGCCAGTACATCAAGCTACCCGAAACGGTAAAATTTTTCCACTCAACCTTGAACCTTATGCTTCAACGATAAAGTTGAAAATCTATTAAATAAATTTGACAGATTGTAGTGCCTTGATGTGCTGGTGTCACACTAATATTATAAAGGCGAAAGTTAGTGAGTGTGAATGTGTGTTTATATGTTTGTTACTTCTTCACGCTGAAACGGCTGGACCAATTTTGATAAAAATTTGTATGGAGGTAGCTGATACCCTGGATTAACATATTGGCTACTTTTTATCTCGATGTTCTCACGGGATTGACATTTACACGGGTAAAACCGCGGAGCGCAGCTAGTCTGTACATAAAAACAAAAGCCGTAGTATAGAACGCAGTATGATGCGTTTTTGTTTCAATTGCGTCACACTTTGTGAATGGGTTTGTGCGTAAGTTGTGAGTGAAATTAGTAATTATTAAGTAATTTGCGATATAACGGGTAAGTATAGTAATAATCTGTATTATTTACTGAACAAAGGTGTTCTTTATGACAAAATAAGTGATTGACACTTAGTCAAGCTTCGCAAAGCGCGTTTTTCACGCGGCGATTTTTTTCGACTGACACCGGGCAAACCCCTTTTCATTCTAAAGGGCGAATTTTACTAAAGTCAGATATGTAATATCCGTGGAATAAAATTGACAGTTTTAGTATGGAAAAATTCAAAATTTATTCACAGTATAAGACATTCTAGGTACCAATAAAACTTTGGTGAAATTCGCCTTTAGGCGGCGAAATAGGCTATGATTCGACCTGTAATTTGCAATATCACTATTCACAAGATGTATTGTTTTGCCCATCCACAAATATATTTTGACGTTCAAAAGTGCCTTTTATGTGCCTGATTTGAAATAAATGCTTTGACTTTAAACTTTATGAACATGTAGGTACACAATAGCACCAAAATGGTGTTACTAGTGAAATCCCCTCACGTACCGACATACAAAATTATAACATTATACTATGATGTAACAATAAGTACCCACATACTTACTGATTTAAATATTCATATCTTATATTGTAAAATAAGTAAGAGTTGCACTTTCAGTAGAAGGTACAGTCAGCAACGAAATTCTATTAAATCATCTTCACATAGTATAAAAAAGTCGCTCCCGTTGTCTGTAAGCTTAGATATTTTAAACTGCACAACGGATTTTAATACAGTTTTCAGCAATAGATAGAGTGATTCAAGAGAAAGGTTTGTATGTATAACACATGCATATTATAGTAGAGAAAAGACGATAAATTCAAAAATTTGTACTGTGGTGTCGTAAATTAATGTACTACGGAATTGTAGATCTTAAAAAAATCGATAAAAAGTCCGCGATGGTATATGTTTATCTCCTAAGGATAACCCACAGTAACCATTTTTATCTTTTACATATTAAAAAAAAATATGGGCTATTTACCAAGCTGTTTTAAACAAGACAGTATTAGTCCTTATAGATAGGTACGTTGGTCATTTCGTATAGATCAAAATTGCCCTTTACAGCATATCATTAAAATGAATATCTTAGAAGATTACTGAGATTTAAAAAGCGGGGGCAGAGCGGCTGGCGGGGCGGTACGAAGTTCGGGTCAGCTGGTAAATAATAAACGCATTTGGAGTTCCTTGCTCCTTCTTCTCCATAGGTACCTACTTTGCTTTGGAATGGGCAACTAGCTTCATCTTTCTGACTGACTGACCCCATGACAATTCAAAAGTGCTAATGAATGGTTAATTTGAAATAAATGCTTTGAGTTAGTTCAATATATTTAAAACTGAGATTACCCACAGAGACCTATGGTAGAAAAAGACATATCACGCCGACCTTAGATATAACATGAGGTTATTAGAACAAGAGGATGGGAGTGCAATGTTAATAGGACACAGATGTATCATTAAAATTACTCAAACTCTTAACTATAACAGAAAATGGTGAAAAGAGCTGTAAATTTATGTATTAGTTTTATATAGATGTTAAAGTTAATTGACTTCGATGCGTACCATACCTACTTAAATAGTATATTTATTATTAATATGCATGTCTTGTTTAAGCGGATGCGAAGGACTAATTAATATGTAATGTGACACTTAACTCCTTTTGTGGTTCAGTTGATACCATCTTTGTGTGTATGAGAAGTGAAATTGTTTTGGTTTCGTTTTCAATATTCATGTTTTATATTTTACTGTAGCTTACCTAATCGTTCGGCTCTGTAACGGTAGCTTTTAGTACTGCCGGCCGACGAATGCGTTCTTGACACCCTGTCAGTTACGTACAAACGAATAAGCGTTTTGCGAATTTGATCTTTATTAGCGACTAGAATTATCTCACTGAGAGGTGTCAGGAACGCATTCTGTCGACGGCCGGACTATCATTGACAATACCCATAAAACTTTTCAGAAACACAATCTTGCTGAAACTTGAATAACTTAAGGTCAGCAGTTTTTGATGTTATACGTTTCAAACAGACATCCATGGCGAGTTAACTTTATGATATGTATGTACAGACGCCAGCACATCAAGCTACAACAATCTGTCAAATTTCTTTAATAGATTTTCAACTTTATTGCTAAAGCATTACGTTCAAGGTTGATTGGGAAAATTTGACAGTTTCGGGTAGCTTGATGCGCTGGCGTCTGTATGTCAACTGGTAGATTGTCTATTCGTAAAGCTTCTTTTTCAGCTGAACATCTTCTCTTGAAATTTCGAAATCACTTCTAACGATTTATCCAGAAGCCTAAATGCGTAACACATTATCAATCACATTTTGAAGACTAAGCCTGCCGGGTCAGCGGGATTGTCCGAAAGGGTTACCGCTGGCCCGGAACATAAAGGGCTAAGGAAGGAACACGGGTGAGTCAGTAAGAGTCTGAGTCAGTATGAGTCTGAGACTCCCTTCCGCTCCACCCAGAGCGGGAGGGGTCAATTGATGATTTCAAATCCTGAAAAAAAAAAAGACTAATCCATTGCTTCTTATGGTTGAAAAATTTGTCTTCTCAACAACGTTAATACGAGTAAAGTAATGACAATTAAACCTCATTTTACATTATTCTCCTGCCCTTATACCAAAAAGGTCGGCGCACCATGCCTTTCCTTCCATACTTCTCTATGAGTGGTAATCTCGGAAGCCACCCCCTTTTTAACCATATCATCTTTCACTACTTCTACTCTTACAGCCATCGATATTCATACTTAAAACTTAATTCACGATATTTCCTCATTCCTCTGTATCACATGTACACACCATAATTATGACAATCGATTTCCACACAATTTTTCAGTCACCATCACTTTCAGACTTCCTCTTATGTCAAAGTCAAAGTCAAATCATTTATTTCAAATAGGCACATTAAAGGCACTTTTGAACGTCAAAACTTACAGTAAAATTGAATTGATTCTAGTCGCCCCTTCCAAAAGGTAGTTTTCGTATGGAGAAGAATGGGCAAGAAACTCCACCGTTACTCTTTTAAAATGTTTGACAAGGTTTGTATACATAATATAATTATATGTGAAGACGCACCTAGACTAAAAATAAGTCTATCCAAAAAATAAAAAGAATTAAAAATGAAGCAATTACAGGTAAATCAATTATGTGATAGATACATGGTGCTCAAATTTATGTACTTACAAATTATTTACAAATATTGGAAAAGTAGATGATTTTTCTAGAATTTTAACAAGTGTGTGACTTACTATAGTCACAGATTGTAAAAATCAATATCATAAAAATTTAAAAAATATAAATTACATTAGGAACCAGTTTGATTTTGTCTAGACACAGATTGTCCTATGGAGCAGGACCAGCATGTTTCCAAGCATTCTTATCTTGGATATAATCCTCTAATTTGTAATATCCTTGTTTACATAGTATACTTTTAATATGAGTTTTAAATTTTCTTTCATTTAATTGCATATGTACTCATTTCTTTTCTATCCATTCGTGTATTACTACAAATAAATAAATTGACATCAACAGCCCGTTTACACATAGTCTCCGTATTTACGACACCCGTTTTAACGGATACGAATACTTAATAATACTTTACTAAAAACTGTGTCATAAGTAAAGTCGCTCATACAATTCCATACGCCATCGATGAAAAAGAACGTATCCGATAAAACGGACTAGTAAAACGGAGACCATGTGTGAATTGGCTTTAAGGATGGCATTGACCTTGCGTTGCAGCGCCATCTGTTAGAAAGTCAAGGTGACATTTCGACAACCGTTATCGTCAAAACTGTTGTATGAAAAACCTCAATTTTTTTCTTGTTTCCAAACATGTCTTCGTGCTTACTTAAAAAGTAAAATACCAGTTTTGATTTCATAAAGTTTGTCACGTTCAGATTTGGATGTGATGCATATGGTATTAGTTTTGTTAGATTCCGTTAGAGCGCGCTCTTCTCAGTAGTAGGAAAAATAGTAGGGAAAAATACTAGATATAGGAATAAAATTACAAATTACTATATATATTTTTTAATACATACTACCCTGTTTTGTAGATAATAATATTCTTGTACTTTTTATCACATTACAAGTAAGATAGTAAGTAAGTTCTACAGTATTACTTTAACGATAAAAAGCCGGCCGGGGGATTAAAAGCTTTACCGGTAAAGTTTCAATCTTGCATGTAGGTACTTTCAAGTAGGTAGCTAGGTAAAATTGCAAACAAAACAGCCCTCTTAACAGCATACCACGGTTATGTAGCCTCCACATTGAGGTATGGACTTATATTCTGGGGTAATGTTTCAAATATATCCTCTGTGCTTTTGGCACAAAAAAGATGCAACCGAGCCATCTGCAAATTAAGAACAACTTGATACATGTAAGCCACATTTTAGGGATTTAAATATTCTGACAGTACCTTCACTGTACATAATATATCTACGAGATTCTAATGTTTATAAATACCAATATACACTTGTTTAGTCATGTAGAAAGTCAACGTCGCTTAGATAAGTTGAAAACCATAATCACCAGAACTGTTTTTGCTTATAAAAGTGTCTATGCAATGGCACCAAAATATTATAACAAACTACCTTGTCATATTAGAAATTTTAAGAATAATAATGAATTCAAAAGCGAGCTCTTTAAACTACTAAATGACAAGGTATATTATTCAGTCAAAGAGTATATGGATGACAAATGTTGAAGATTTTTTTTAATAATTTATATATTGTATATATGTTTGTGAAATCTATTGACATTGTGTATTTTCATGACATTTTCCTTATATTATTATGACAATTTTCAAACTTGACATGCCTAATAATTTGTTTTTTGACATTGTTAATTCGTTAGGTATAACTACTGCGTGATTTCTTTTTGTTTTAATTTTTAGAAGTTTACTCTACTATAACTTTAACTAGGATTTTGTATGCCTATCGGCAGAACATGGTTTGTGTACAGTGTACATGTGTGACATTCATATTGAAAAACACCTGTAATCGCCTATGTTCACAACATAAATAAAAAAAAGATCAAAAATACTAAAATAAACATGTGTGATTGACTAAAATGACTGATTTACAAAGTGATACATGTCGAATAAGTCTGGTTTATGTTAATGATCCATGCAAAGCATGTTTGCAAGTAACGTTTATGGATATCTGCAAAAATTAAAATGGTGTGCTAACCATTTTAGTTTTTGAAGAATTTAAATGATTAGAAGCAACAAAATCTAAGTGAACGAAAATAATAATAATTAAATAATCTTGACCATCAAACTTTTAGCCAAGTATATTACCATAATAAAATGGTACTGTGAAAATTCCTTCTGAAAAAGATGTTTCCTGCGTGTATTTGTTTACCGAAGGATGTTTTGTTCCTAAACTTAACGGTCTTAACTTTTCCCATACAAAAGACTTCAACGCACCAATAACATCTAAGCGAATACCGTCTACATAACATACTTCATAACATAATACATTATAATATCAAGCCTGTATTAACACACCCACATTTAGCCAGTAAAGTTTAACCCATATACTAAGGAGAGCTTATTTCCATCAACCAGGCACAAATTCAGATTGCTAATGGGAAAATTCCTAATGGAAAAACATGTAGCGGTATCTACAAACGCCACATGCGAACTAAGCCTCATACTGACGTCATACGAAATCCTGCATCTCGCAAGCAGTGTTTACCGCGCAACTAGCATAAATTATAGCAACAACCTGACATAAATCATCGGGCAGTTGTCCGCTAGACACAACATAAGCCTGGTCGGAGGATCCTCCCTTTTAATATAAACATAATATCACTTTGCCCAACCCGAGAATCCAACCCCCAAGAACTCACGCTCAGCGGCCGCACTCGCGACCAGTAGACCAAGAAGGCGGTTATTTTTCTTCCTATAGGTATTTAAATCTAGCTGTGGGGAAAATTTACTCATTAAACGGACAATACAGATTAAATTTTTGACATTGAAGGACACTGAACAAGATAAATACACTAGAAGTTTTATTGTTAATAAGTCGAGGGGCATTAAATGTTAAGCCAGCTTTTACCCTCGACTTCGTCCGTGTGAAATTACTTGTTTCACCGACCCATGCCGTCGCATCGCATCGCCTCTCGTAACACTATTTTTCGAAAATGGTCTCTACTAACTTTGTAGACCTTTGTATCCTGCTGCGTATGAAGTTTCATTCAAATAGGTTCATTCATTTCGAAAAATAAGGGTTTGGAAGTGTCAAATGTCAAGGTCATGTGTGGCCAATATGAATAATTTAATGAAAAAGCAAGATGGTGAGTAATGACTATGTTAGCTTATTGGTCTGTTACTAAAATCTCACCTATTAGTGTTAAAACAAATTAAGAAAGCCGATATGGTTAGGGATCTGGAAAAAACTGTTTTGAAATGGCCAGTTTGTTCTTAACCATATTTTATTCCAACCTAACTTTACCTTAAAAGTGAGGACCAGCTTGGTACAGTACTTATGTTAAGCAAGCAAATAGAAACTTAATTCATTTATTTGCCTAACTAACTCACACACATCAAGAAAGCAACAAAAAAAAGACGCCAAATTACAACAATTTTCATTTAGAAAATCGAAAGAAAATAATAAATAACTGAATGATGCATTTTTCTCTCATTTACAATTATTTATTTGTTTCTTCTCCTTTTCTAAGTATCGATCGACCGTCATCTCAATATTTATTAAATATTTAACCATATATTTTTCCTCACTCAACAATATCCACCAACAAGTAGGTCTCTAAAAACCTCGATGCAACACACTCCCGTATGTATTCACATAAAGCTTCTCGCACGCGTCGAATCATGATCACTTTCATAAGATAAATGCATAACTTACAAATGTTGAACATAAAGTTATGTGATAGAGAAGACACCACTCACAGTACAGACGCCAGCACATCAAGCTAACCAAAACTGTCAAATTTTCCCAATCAACTTTGAACCTTATTCTTTACAAATAAAGTTGAAAATCTATTAATTAAATTAGATAGATTGTAGTAGCTTGATGTGCTGGCGTCTGTACCACTGTTAACGATAATAATGTGCTAAATTACTAAAATTTGGTAAAATGTTAGTTTTTTTTGATAATTGCAAATAATCATATCAATTAGCATTAAAATCATATCAATTTCGCAGTTTATGCGTATTTCATAAGACTGTTTTCTAAAATACCCGTCACAGCTTTGATCGAGTTTTTTTTTTAAGTTAGTTTTGTTTTTATTTTGACTATTTCCGTGATAAAGAGACCAAACTTTTTTTCTCATTTTACAACCTTTCCTTCTCATTTACTTATATTGTGGCAACAACAATGCACATAGAGGTCGGTGAAGATGGAAACAAGATAACATCGTTAGCATTTAAATTTTGGTAATTAGTAGTTACAATTTAAAAGGGTTTTAACTAACCATGTAGAGATGGAAACTATATTTTTTTAACAAAGTGGAAAGTATTGTTTGAATGATTTTATCTGTAGTATGAATCTGATAATCATCTTGTTATTATAGGCTCTTAGTTAAGCTTGTTTTTTTAACAGCGACTAACAAGGTATATCTTTAAGTGGTTCAAAGATTGAATATTCATTAACAGATAACAATTCAATGCAATTACGTGTCAAGGGTAGATACTAAGGTGAACCATCAGTCTACAGTGAACTAATAACCTTTTCGTTCCATCACAGACCTCATCCATCGCTTTCATCAGGCGTGGTCGAGGTCAAGAGCGGACCGATTAAGCAATGAGCAATAAGTTAAGGGGCTTACATGCCCTAAAGCGCCGGACTGCATAGAAAAGAAAGAGAAGCACGATGACACAACGCTGGTAATTTATTGCAAAATATGAAGCAACTATTTAATAACAAAAAATCTATTGTTTAGACTAAAAAACTAAAACACTAGTATTCAAGTATATTGCTTCTAGAATAATCTGACAAAAAAACAGAATGTATGTATATTAGTATGGTTTTTATTGTAAAAATAAAGTTTTTAGAGGTATCTTCATGATTTTTTTCTATCGTATCAAATTAGTTGTATTATGTTTTCAACACACTGCATACATCATACATCTACCTAGCATATATCCTGAAGAATATCATATATTTTTCTGATTTTGTTTACTTTAGTCGATCATGTACTTTTAATGTTTATAAAACTTGCGTTTTTTTGTGTTTAGGTCCTTTGAGCCCCTTAATAATTTTGAAACTTTTCCAAATGATGCTTATTATTAATACTTTAACTTTGTTACCTTAGTTCTAAATTATGTTGTGCATGTTCTGCTCTCTTATAAGTGAAGGACCGCACCTTTTTCATATCTGATATTGCCCATTATTTTATTTGTCATGTTTGTGTACAGACGCCAGCAAATTAAGCTACTATGTATAATCTGTCAAATTTCTTTAATAGATTTTCAACTTTATCGCTAAAGTATAAGGTGCAAAGTTGATTGGGAACATTTGACAGTTTCGGGTAGCTTGATGTGCTGGCATCTGTACATGTTTTGTTGAAGATCTTAAATAAATAATAGCTTTTACGACACTTCGTTCTTAAGCTACATAATTGTAGTCCACAGCTGTACAAAGACCTTTCCTTAATAACGTCACAACACCAGCCGGTCATTATGTAAAAATCTTACCGTGATACCGTCAATAGCGTCATAGCGTCAATTTCTAGCATCAGGTGGAATAACACTTATTTCAAGCTCACTTCACTCAAATTTTCACGGTAGCAATCCAGATTCTTTTCCCTTTATATCAAGTCTACTAACTTGACCATTTTAGGCCGTAAATCGACTTAAAGGTAATGACAAAGTTTAACGGGGTTTTGTGGATGAAAATTTCACAAATCCCATTGATGGGGATTGTCAATGGAGATTTGTGGAGTAACCCTGATATTCTACGCAGCGTTTTTCGATTTTGTGATCCCCCTTCGAAGACTGTTCTGCTTCACCAGTGATCAGCCCTTACAAATCACTGTTTGCCAATTTACATTTGTCAACAATTTACAAAATGCCCAAATTTACAAAATGGAGCGTCTCCTTTAATAAAACATTTTTTTTCATGATCATTCTTTAATTATTCTTATTATAATTAAAATTTTAGTTGGTTATTTAATATCAAGAATTTTATTCAATAAATATGTTAACCGATTTTTATTAAAAGGACAAAATAAATAATTGAATTAATTTGAGCTATTTTACCAGCAATTACTTTAATTTTTATTGCTTTACCTTCTTTACACACACAGATTTATACCTATTGTAACCGAAATATTAAATTTCTTATTAATTTATATAAATCACATTTTATAGTAAATTATCATTAAAAAAAATTGCATTTAATTAGCAAAATTTATAAAAATCATTGTTTTTATTAATTTTGGGCGAGCCAGATGGCCAAAAGGTAACAGATAGGTGGAATACGTAGATGATTTCTAATAATAGCCTCGCTAACTATAATGAATTGAAACTACTTAGTTGAAAGACGTTGTTAAATTGGCTATGAATACATAACAACTCAGACATATACATGTTAATTTGTGAATAAGAAAAATGTTTAGTTCAACAGCTGTTTTTTTTATGTTTCGATACGTAACATTATTAATTGAGTTCAAGCGTAGCTCGAATCGAAAAGGACCCGCGTAACAACGCGAGTTGGTCTCACTCATTGAGCGCAAAAAGCAAGGGCGTGGCTTCCGTGACTTTGAAGAATTTTAAATTATGCTGTTTTCATTATTTTGTTTATAAATAATATTTGGAAATTTCAAAGTAAAAAAAAGACTGATTTAAACAAAACTTTTTGTATGTCCTACATTTCAAAATTTTTATAATAAATTATTTGAAAAAAGTAAGAAGTACGAACACTTTTACACGTCAAAAGTATGTTTTTAAACTAGATGAGGTTGGTGTTTCTTAACTAATTAATTGCAGAAGAAACACCAAAACAAACTAAGAGATCCCTTTTAAAGTCCCGATATTAATTATTATAGGTCAAAATATTGGCCGATTTTTGTATCAAGCCTGTTTTTCAACAACCATGAACTAATCTCTGAAGACAACTGCTTCTCCCTAATTACACAACAACCTCATTCCTCAAACCTATATACATACCTACTTTAAAAACGAAATGAAATAAAACGGTACAAACGTCTATCCACACTTTTATTCGATTGCAATTCAAATCGATTCATTAAAGGGTATATTGATGTCGTCCGTCGAAAGTCGATTATACGAATAATCGCATGATATTATGTATTCGAGTTACGGCTTTTAAGACGTGAGAGAAAATTTGTCACAATGATGTAATTAGCCTTGTCGTCACTTCCGGCATTGCAGAATTTGAGTTTTACAAAATTTCCGGTTTTGGATCCTGGGAAGGAGTCTAATTTCCGGAAAACTCTTAGTGAATACATAGAGTAGAGGAATGTAGGGCCTCCCGTCCTCTCTTCTAGAAGAGGGGTACCCACCCCTGTAGAAGCTATTGTGTCTATCAAGTCACGAGAAAAGGCGTAAGGTTAGGTGTAGAGTAAAGCGTTACGATGGTAGGGTGGATTATTTACTCCTAACCGTTTGACACTCAATACTCAGGTCATCAGCTGCCTAACCTTTTCCCAACTATGTTGTGGTCGGCTTCCAGTCTAACTGAATGCAACTGAGAATCAGTATTTTGCATGGAGCGACTGCCTATCTGACCTGCATAATCCAGTTGCTGAGTAATACTAAACCCCTTGGTAAGTCTGGTTGTCAGACTTTTGGGCTTCTGACGACCCGTAACGACTGTCCAAGATCCACAAATGACAGCAGGGACCAACGGATTAACGTGCTTTCCGAGGCGCGGGGGAAAACGGTATTTAAAGATGGTCACCCATCCACAGATCAACCGCGGCAAGTGTAGCTTAACCTGATCGATGGACCCATGCGGCTGTTATAACTTAGCCACAAGCCCCTCTCACAAGTCGCACTCAATGCTCAGGTAATATACTTATTTTAATTTACTTATAGGTCCTAACACCACATCATGAATGAGACTGAGTAACAGTAATTCCAAACACAGCACACAAACAATCTTTATATATAATACGTATCTATTAAATAATTAGAAGTCACGGTTATCTACATACAATCATAAAATCATGTTGTATGTTAAAGAGAGAAGATTTAGCCTATTTAACATTGATTATACTAATTTCCGTTAAGAAGTTCCTTTTGTTAAATTGCGCTAACCTTTCTGTTATAAAGACCTGTAACAATCATCAATTAAATTAATATTAATCACAAATAACAATATGAGTATAGCAGAGTATAATCAGGACCTATTCACCATTTATCAAATGGTATCATCTGTTTTATGAGTCAGTTTATATTAGTACTGTCCATCCTCTTTCAAAAATCATGTTATGTGATCTAAAATTCGTCACAGTTGACAACAAAACGCTAAAAAGAACTTCACTCAATATCATCTAAACACTCATTTCTATGCCAAACACGAAAGTGTGTTTGTTTTCTTCAAAATTATAGATATTACATCACTATCGACAATCGATGTCGATGAAAGTTTTATTATAGTGGATCGAATCGTAATTTTGCGTGACGACGCCCATTTGTAACACGTGCGCTCGTTAGTGGGAAGTGAAGAGCTTTTTTGGATGTGGTATTTTTTACATAATAAATGGGTATGAAATAGCTGGGATGATCGGGTGCGTCTCATAACGTATAAACTCATTTGGTCTAATTTCATTTTATTATCGTTCATAAGATATAATCAACGTGAGATATACCAACTGTTGATATAATTTCTTTACATATAACATTTATTTATTCTAAAACTTAATTAGTATAACGTTGTTTGATATAACGTTTATGTAATCGAAAATCATTTGGTCTAACGTTTAATATGTATATTGTTTATTTAATCGAAAATCATTAGGTCTAACGTTTAATATATGTATATAAAATCGTCATTATGGTTAACACCCCGACTCAGAGTACCCCGACTCGGATAGGTTAGGTTAGAAGGCTAAGGCGGGAGCGAAGCGGAGCGAAGCGGAGCGGAGCTCCCGCCTTAGCCTTCGTGGTTATTTTTTTTTAAACCACCCAGAAATAGGAGCCCCGCGAAGCGGGGCTCCGTCGACCTATCTTAACGCAGGTGGTAATTAGTTACTAGTTATGTTTAATATCTACTTAGGTGACTATTACTTATAACTACGATAGAACTTACAATTAATAAAACAAAGAAAAAATACTTTTAAACATTTCTTAAACAAAATACAAAGTTATTGTTTTATTAGACCAAATAAGTTTTATATCTTTTGAGTGGTATGTCAAACGATTTTATATTTAATGTATGTTATGCTTATGAAAATTAGTTATTTTAAAATTATATCAATCGTTCATTATATTAACTAATCGCTATATTAAATAAAATTATAGGTTCCGTTGTTATATATTGTAAATATTAGAGATTTTGTTGTTATATCATCTATTACTTACCCGGGATGATCACAATTCCGAAGTTCATTTTGGAGTTTACCTTTTCACTTTAACAAATTGAATACTCAAATTTTCAATTTTATAAAACAGAAGAATATAATTGAAAACTTGCGCCAACTCGAAATAGGAGGCGCAGTAACTATCTAACTAATCATTATAAATTGTCATTTCCCAAATATAAATTCTTAAAAAAAATGTGTTATTTTCGTCTTGGATAGTGCAAACTAAGTGGTTGCCTTCAAGCATACACGAAATAACGGCAATAAAAAAAAATAGCTATCATAATCAATCAACACAAATATGAAAATTAAAGTATCAATTTTAGCGCGCTCCCGATAACCAATCCATTCATCGCAGAGTTCAGTAACACAAAACAAGTTGGTAACACGTTAAACTAGCGGTATTTGCCTAATTTTGACCGTTCCTTTGAAAAAGGGGACGCTTGCCAAATCGCTCGCCCACGAGCAGGTATGTCCATCACTTTCCTCAATGACATGCTCTAATTTTTTTTTATTATAAGGACTTTTACACATTGTGTATACTAGTCCCATTATACCCTAACCACATCTGACTGCCAATAGCTTATACTAAAAAATAATATAATATTAAAATTTACTTCGAAGCCTTTAATTCAAACAGACACTTTGCTACTTTAGAATTGGGTTGACTAAGAATCACATTGAATGTGCCAACATCCAGTCTGTTTAATTCAAAGGCATTTGCTAGACATGTTCTCCCAGACCCAAATCGAACACATTCCAGCAATAAATGATATAGATCCTTGCAGACGCCACAATCTTCACAGTTTGGTGAGTCAATTTTCCTCATCATAAAATTTTATTTATAACACGTTGAATTAGATGTTACTATTTGGCGCACCTACTCAATTTCATCCTGTATACCATAACATCACACCTGTATTCCCTAAACGGTATGGCAGAGGTGAATCTATAAAACACAAACATTTCGCTAGGTATGTTTAAGTCGGGTCTTTCGGGATTTTTATTAGGGTTTCGTGCCCAAAGGGTAAAATCGGGACCCTATTACCAAGACTACACTGTCCGTTCGTCTGTCTGTCACCAGGCTGTATCTCATGAACCGAGATATCTAGACAGTTGAAATTTTCACAGATGATGTATTTCTGTTGCCGCTATAATAACAAATACTTAAAACAAAATAAAATAAATATTTGTCCGAAAGGGTTACCGCTGGCCCGGAACATAAAGGGCTAAGGAAGGAACACGGGTGGGTTTTAGCCAGTAAGAGTATGACACTCCCTTCCGCTCCACCCAGAGCGGGAGGGATCATTTCATGATTTCCCATCCTCAAAAAAAAAAGTATAAGTCCATGTAATTGGCGGCGAGCCTATTCCTATCAACTGTACTCATATCCACACTCCGGGCAGCTACTAGAAAATTCCAGATGGAAAAACCCAATAACACCTTCCCTAACTCGGGAATCAAACCCAGGACCTCGTGCTCAGCAGTAGCACCTGCGAACACTAGACCAAGGTAACGTAAGCTGCTTATATGCTGCTCTTACAGATTAAATTAACCCCGCAGCCTTTTTCAGCACCGTAACGTCGCGTCGTCGGCTTACCGGCAAAAACTCTGACGAGCGGCCCATCTTCGGGTTCCTCTTCGCTTCATCGTGGGTAACCAAGTCACAGCTACTGAGGTCAGTAAGATTGTCCGAAAGGGTTACCGCTGGCTCGGAACATAAAGGGCTAAGGAAGGAACACGGGTGGGTTTTAGTCAGTAAGAGTCTGACACTCACTTCCGCTCCACCCGAGAGCGGCGATGGCAAATCATCAAATGGCCACTTCATTTGATGATTTGCCATCTTGAAAAAAAAAAATTGTGGACGAAATTTTTACGGCGTTCTCTAAGAAAACTTATAAAATCCAACTTCTATCATTTTAATTTTGACTGAATCGCAAAGTTTAATTACATAAATCCTACTGTCCTATCCCACTAATATTATGACCGCGAAACTTTGTGAGGATGACTGGATGGATTGCTGGATGTTTGTTACTCTTTCACGCAAAAAACGACTGAACGGATTTGGATGGAATTTGGGACACATAGTTTATAACCGGGATTTAGGCTGAGGCTACATTAGGCCGCGACGCGACCAGCGACACATGAGCGATTAAAACAAGTAAATGAATGCTCACGTATATGGCTACATCGTACATCAAATATTACTAGCGATCTTTGATTTCTTTATGCGATAGGAACAACATTACTGAAATCACGGCATCGGCTACATCAACATGAGCGAAATCGAAGCGAATTTATTAGAAAATTGCTTTTTTTTTCGCTTGTAATGTAGCCATACCATGTTTTTCTCGTTTCGCTCTTCCAGTCGCATCGCAAATCGCTGCCTACTGTAGCCTCAGCCTAACACATAAGATACTTTTAAAATACGGTACGCGCATTGACGTGGAGTTGCGGACACCAGCCCGTTTTACCTATTACCTAATGAAATAGCGACCCGCGCCTCCACACATGGTGTTTACGACTTCAGATGACGTGATGATATCTAAGTTTAATATAAATTTATTAAAGACATAAATCATTCAGAACAAATTCTCTGAATGATGATTAAAAACGCATAAATTTAGAACTTCGAGTAGTAAGTCGTAGTTTAGAACTCGGTCACACGAACAGACACCAAACAGACACGAAAAGCAACTTTAATTTATTATAATATATGTATTATGTAATAATAATGATATTCAGCTGCATCCGGTTAGACTGGAAACCAACTCAAATATAGTTGAGAAAAGGCTAGGCAGATGATGATGTATTATGTAATAATTATGTATATTATCGAATATTCTATTATTGTGCAATTTGATCGTTAAAAAATTAAAAAAATCTTTTATTTACAGACTATATACGCCCACGTTCTGACGACCCATAACGACTGTCAAAGATCCACGAATGACAGCCGGGACCAACGGCTTAACGTGCTTTCCGAGGCACGGAAAGCACGTTGAGCCCGAAAGTCTGACAACCAGTCTTACCAAGGGGTATCATATTACCCAGTAACTGGATTGTGGAGGTCAGATAGGCAGTCGCTCCATGTAAAATACTGCTATTCAGCCGCATCCGGTGAGACTAGAAGCCGAACCCAACATAATTGGGAAAAAGTTAGGCAGATGGTGATGATAGGCCATTGTATTAGTGTCTAATAAAATGTTATAAACTATGTTAGTATATACTTCGAAAACAAAAAAAGGTGTTATTATAACGACCACAGATAGTTTCATCAAGCCCCATGTAATACATGAAGCTTGTTATGCCTTCCCGTGGTGGACCCATCTAGCCTTTCAGCAAACATCCTCAGGATACTGTTGAAGCTTCCTCCCACTCTGCGTGCCATCGACGCCACCTTCTTACGCGTTATTGCAAAATAGTAAATTAAAACAAATAAATTAATAACGCAAACCAGCCAAAACTTCTCGTAGCACAATATGCCGCATTCATTTATCTAAACTGTGCTCGTCGTGCATTCCCACATCTCATTCGATATGAATGGAGTGATAAGTAAGAACGTTGTGATTTTCTTCGCGGATATTAACCTTCATTCAATATTAAATGTCATTCACTCTTCGATTTCATTCGCTCTCTTTTTCATTATATTCCGTTCAAGTAGCTCGTATGTTGTACTTTAGTGTTTTAACCTTATGTTTTTTTTTTGTAATTTCATCCTTGAGATTTAAAATTTTCCGACTCCGATCGTCGGAGACTGGCCAAGCCAGCTAGGAGATAATAAAAGTGCTTCCACAAATACAGGTGCACTCCCTTTTCCCTGCCTCTCTATGTCCGATGGCAATCCATATAACCCATGAGAGATCAGGCACTTGCCGTACTTTCCAAGAGCCGAGGGTGTCACACAACTTGTAAAATTCGGAGAAATTCCTAATTACCTGAGAATCAAACTCAAGACCCACATTCAGCCGTCACCACTTTTTATCTTCTCTTCAAACTACTACCTAAACTGTTATGCAGGTACACTTAAGAATCTATTGAATAGATATCTCGTACAAACTGACGTACTAAACTTGAACTAAGCGGTGCACTAGAATACTAACGTTAGCTCTGATCTTTATTCAATAATCTATATCTTACTTGCTAATCCTGACGCCGTCTCAGCCGCATTTTTTTCTGTACATGCCAACCTGCCTTTCTTTATATTATACTAGCTTATGTCCGCGACTTCGTCCGCGTGACCCGTGACCTACCCCATCGTATCGCATCGCCTGCCCGCTACTACTTCGTTTTCGCTTGGCTTTCTGACTTTTTTCTTTCGCTCGGCGCCTTAGGGCCCAAGATTGATGTTTAATAACCATTTAATTATTATTATAGCCTTTCTCAAGAATTGACCTATCAAATGCAAGAAGATCTAAATTTGCGGGGTGATTGCGTAACACACTAACAGCTGTAACAATGTCTTTCATTGTGACCGTTTAACAACATTCATTGCCTCATTTATGTGGTTGCGCAGACACATTTTTCGAACATTATAAAGCAATGAATTAGCAATATCGTTCAAAATTATTCAGATTGTAACTAAAACTCTGTTGCGCAGTTAGGGTGCTGACTGGGAGTCCCAGAAATAAGCATGTAATAAAAAAAAACAAAATTCTTCAGCTTTATTATTGGCATAGATGTAGTAAAATTTAAATCAGGCAAAAATAGTAGATTGTTTGCCAAGGGAGCAAATATGTAACTATTTTAAAAGCGAGAATGTTTTAAGTGAAACTTATGAATAAGAATAGTAGGTTTATTTATTTACATACTTACAATTTCGGGTAAACAATTACGAAGGCAGAATGCTTTTCACGCGCTTTTTAATTTTTTTACAATTGTTTTTTTATTAATTTTGCTCGCGCGCCTTTTTATTTATCATACAGCCTGTTACTTGTTCATACAATGTTCGTGATTGATCTCTTTGGTGATTGGAACTTTTACTAACAATATCCACATTCCAAATTCAAATCACTAGGGATCTTTAGTCCCTAGGGATTAAAGAGCTATTTTCGTCCCTGTTTACGAAGAATACACTCTTTTTGAATAGGATATACGCTCTTTTTGAATAGATGTTATATTTTTCTTAACAAAGCATTGTCATGTGTGTTGTGTCATAAACATTACGAACATCTCATTTGGTGATAATTTCACCAATTACTCTTGCAAACCGGAACATAAATATAGGTAGGTACGTCTTGTCACAGAATTGGTTAGGCGGTACTTATTAGTGGAAAAAATACTCATACAAACAAAAAGTTCTCACATTCTAAAACGTTACCTGCGTTCAACAATGAACCACATAAAAATAACATACCAATCATATCAATGATTAGATAAAGCAGTGATGGCCCAGTCGTAACTGCCGCGAATTACTAGTCAGTCGTAGGTTTAAACTTAGACAGGCGCTTTACTTTATGTAAATAATTTCATCACCGCTGCTCTCAAAACAGTGAAGGAAAACATCGTTAGGAAACCGGCAAGTCCTGAACCAAAAATTCGAAGACATGTGACATCTAACAACCCGCACTGGGCTCATGTAATGGATTACGGCCCTATCCCTCCCACCGAGAAGAGGCTCGTGTCCCAGCAGTGGGAATATTACAGTCTATTATGCATTTTAATTAATATTAAACCAAGAATTCATAAGTATGATCAAACGGAACGGACGGACGGAATGTTAGCGGAATAAAGTACAATCTATCTTTAAGTATATAATATATATTACCCCAATAGTTATTTAATATGTGTAATACATATGAACATGGTATGTAGGGACAGGATTTTATAAATAAAGCACAGAAAGACAAGACCAAACATTTATTCAATTAAGGCTTGTCAGTAAATAATCAGAAAGCTAGTTGTCCGTCCCAAATCTAGGACCTCGTGGAGAAGAAGGACAAGAAGTATTCTATCAACAGATTTATTATATTGGACATCTGGTTGATCTATTCCACATAATAACGTCACTAGTACTAATCAACTGAACATCTATAGGCCGGAGCTCCGTTCTGGCCAACGTCTCGAACAAGAATCGTCGTATGATGATACCTAAACAGTTCCAAAGATGCTGTCTCGTTAATTAAATAAGCAATATTAATTTATTCAATTATCGTATTATATCATGAACTAACGTAAACTTTTAAAACACAGCTGGTTAAGACAAGGTTAATGAACTGTTCTACTCACAACATATATAATACAGCGCTATAAAACCGCTTTTACTTTTTAGTTTTTTCCTTGTAATTTACGCAACTAGTTTAAATAACGCGCATAATATAAGAAAGTTGAATAATAATAAAATTATGTAGTTTTTGTAATGAAAACTAGATTTTTCTAAAATCCTTTTTGTTTGGCAGGTTCTAGTTTTTAGGGTTCCGTAGGTACCTCAAAAAGAAAAAAACGGAACCCTTATAGCATCACTTTGTTGTCCGTCCGTCTGTCTGTCAAGACACTTTATCTCGGAAACGCGTGGAGGTATCGAGTTAAAATTAAAACCATATACTCAGGTCTGCGGTCCCTTAAAGTTGTGAAAAAATCAAACTACTAAGTTAACGTGAAAAAAACATACGGCCGTTTATGCCGGAAAAAATGCATGTTTCGACACTCTCAAGAGAATCAAAATGTATAGGGTACTTCCCGTTGATCTAGAATCATGAAATTCGGCGAGAAACAAGGTCATGTAGCACAAGTAAAGGAAAAATCCCGAAAACCGTAAATTTGTAGTCGAATAAACAAAAATAAAGAAAATACCGTGATAAACTTTTTACATACCTATAAATTTGAACGGAACCCACGGTGCGCAAGTCCGTCTCGCTCTTGACAGGTTTTTTATGTTGGTTGACCTTGAGAGCCCGTCAGAGCCGAAGCCTGCCGGGTCAGCGGGATTGTCCGAAAGGGTTACCGCTGGTCCGGAACATAAAGGGCTAAGGAAGGAACACGGATGGGTTTTAGTCAGTAAGAGTCTGACACTCCCTTCCGCTCCACACAGAGCGGGAGGGGTCATTTGATGATTTCCCATCCTGAAAAAAAAAAACTACGACTTTTGACGGTGCGATTTTTATGCGATAGACGGGCATGAAAAGTTGTGAATTATGATTTTTCTACAAAGAACTGCTTGTAGCAACAGCTTACTTAAAAGATAAAATCACAATCGTCAGCTAATTAGACTTTTAAATTAACTACCATAATGTAAAGTTATCATTGTGTTGACACGTCTCAATTAGCGGCATTAGTTTTACCTATTGTGCTTGAAGCGATGGCAACGAACGGAATGTTAAGAGGGGGCATTCTTTAAATTGGCAACTTCCATCGACAGCGTTCGTATATGACCAGATGTATGAACGTAAACGATGCTAAAGGAGCATGTAAGCATCGTAGCAGGTGACATTCTATAGTTTCTGCCTCATAATCAGCCTATAATGCTCCCACTGCTGGGACACAGGCCTCCTCTCTGTAAGAGGGAGTGGGCCGTAATCCACCACGCGGGCCCAGTGCGGGTTAGTAGATGTCAGAGATCTTTGAATTTTTGGTTCTAGGACATGCCGGTTTCCTCACGATGTTTTCCTTCACCGTTTTGAGAATAGAATGTGTGAATTTATGTATGTATGTATTACTGTATTCTTATCTTAGCGATAAGACCGCCCATTGTGTCACCCTTTGTACAGTTTCTATATGTATGTCTGTAATTCATACGGTGTACATAATAAAGAGTATTCTATTCTATTCTATTCTGAATGAAAATACGAAATATCGCTCTATAGTTCACTAAAATATTGATTACGAATTGTAATAATAACAATGAATTTTTGGCACCTAAAACTTAGTATCCAGTGTTACGATATTAATATTTGCCATTAATATTAAAATGAAAAGCACTACAGAGCGATATTCCATAATTTCATTCCGTAATAGTCACATGGCTTGCAAAGTAAGCTGAAGTGACAGTGATGTTTGTCGGAGGACCGATGGCCGGAGGTCATATTTATCGTATTCGGGGTTCCCTGGGACGGGTGTCTCGGGGATTGGGGTACTCGGAGAGTAACCTATGCAGACGAGTCCTCGATTGGAGACCACGTATCGAAAAGCGTAGCGTGTGACGCCCCCTATCTCATGGAAAAGCGTAGCGTGTGACGCCCCCTAGCTCATGAAAAGTGACTGGGGAAAACTAAATGCGGAAGGCGGAGGAGCCCCTCTCCTCCGCCTTCCGCATTTAGTTTTCGCATTTAGGTTGTGGTGCCGCCTAAAAGAGGCTTATGTCCAGCACTGGACTGCGACAGGCTGAGTTGTTCGAATACTGAGATATTAATCAAAACAACGAAATATTTGACTTTGCGTTGCCAGCTTTCAGAATGCACCTTCTTAAAAGTTTAAACCTGAGTGAGCTCGGCTTGTTTTTGAATCTATTAATGTGGCCTTTGTCCAAACAATTCTAAGTTTAACTGTCGACACGAAACAAAGTTCAAAGTATGTCCAGAAATTATAAATTACTTTTTTAATTTATTATTTTATTTCGCTAATGATACTGCAAAATGATTTGAATAACAAAAAATCATGTGTAACTTTTTAAAATTTTTCCTTAGCAACAATTCATGGGACAATTTTTTTATCGCCTTATTCATCTACCTAATCTTCTCTTTTAACACTAATTAATACACACATTGTATCCACTACGAAAGTGAAGATAAATCTTTTTGTTAAAATGCGTCATTCACTCATGCCATTGTAGAGAATGAATGAAAAACGTAGCAGAGTTGGTTAGGCAATTATATCGCACGAGCCAGTAGTAACAGCAAATTGGAGCAAAAAGACTCGATAGTGTGTGCACAACACTATTACTTATTGAAATAGACATGAACGTACAAGATGTTTGGTCGAGGTACCCTATCATGGTTACTGTGCTCAACTGTGAGAAAAGACCAGTACGTTAAAAAAATGTTCAATTATTTAAAAAAGTGTCCATCATTAGAAGGTCAATAAATTTTTAGCCGATCAGTTAAATATTTCCCTTTTGTACTTTCGTGTGAAAAGCTTGCATCCCTTCGTCTGAAAAAGGTGGTACCTTCATAATACAGGAGAAATTCCTAGTGTGGGGCGAAGTTTAAAAAATAAAACTATACAAGGTGACCTGCAATTAGGCGTATTCCATCCAGGACGTGATATTATGAGCCTAGCTTTTGCAACAATTAAGCACCTATATAGCCTAAGCGAAAAATTACCAGATTCAAGAAAATCATGGGTTTATTTGTCTTTGCTAATATTTCAGAATTTGTCATTTTAAATAACGTTTCTCTAAAATATATTGAATAGCTTCAAATGCTTATGTAGTACTTATAATACTTTAATAAAGCTTTCGACGTAAAGAAATTCTATACGACGGAGCAATGTCAGAATGCTACGGATATCAAGGTATTTCAATGAATTTGGGATCTCCATAATGCAGTGCCTCCTTCTATGGCTCGCTTTGAACACATATCGAAAGCAACCCCTTTATTCATAAACGTTGCTAAAAGTAAAAAAAAATATTTGCGAATGTTTAACGATACACTTTTACGTTTAAACGTCTATTCTATTATATTTTACTCTATAGCAATGGTGCCAATGTCGACAATTCTGCTAATATCAGATGCGATATGAGAAAACGTAGGAGACGACTAAACTCAAAATCCCTTAGTTGGGCGGTTTTGAGTCATATTGACATATGTAAAAACTTAATTAGAATATTACTATGGATAAGGCTTCCTATGTCATTGATAAGATCAATAGAACTTGTTCAGCATTGAAATAACATGACATAACATTCTACTATTTTTAATTGTCTTCGGTTCTCGAAGTAGAATGTTCTTGAAAGCGGTTTCATGAACAGGTTTCTTAAAGATGACGAAATATGAACACTTGGTCCAATCATCATACTTAATTACAAAAAAAAAAAAATACATAAAATTTACATAATATAGGCTAACAGGCTTAAATTAATAATAATATGTGAATGGATAAAAAAAAAAGTGGAAAGAACCATAGGGCACAAAATTCTTCTACATCGCTGTCAACAGGAAAAGTGACCAAAAGTTTGACAGCATTGCATCGTTGTATGGCGATGCTGATTCTTTGGGCAAAAATAGGTCTGGTCACGTGAAGAGTCAAGCAGCCGCTTGGAGACATCTCGAAAAACCAAGTGGGCACTATATAAAAATTTAAATTTTTAAATACAAAACTAAATCATAAAATAAGATGTTTTATGAGAATTTTTTTTGAAGGCCTTCTGGTACTTTGAGTTCCTGATAAGTGAGATACAAACCCTCCAACATTAAGTTATCGTTAATAACCAGTCATTCATAAAATAAAACTGGCCAAGCGTGTTATGACTTACGAAACCGAAACGTGGACACCCACGGTACGGCTGGTCCATAAATTCAAGGTCGCTCAACGAGCTATGGAACGGGCTATGCTTGGAGTCTCTGAGAAAACGAATCCGTAACAAGTTGATCCAGCAGAGAACCAAAGTTGTCGACATAGCTTACAGAATAAGCAAGCCGAAGTGGCCATGGGCCGGCCATATTAGCCGTAGAACCGATGACCGTTGGGGTAGACGTGTTCTTGAGTGGAGACCGCGAATCGGCAAACGTAAATTAGGACGCTCTCGGGCTAGGTGGAGCGACGATTTCGCAGCATGGCTGATAGCAGCTGGATGAGAGTAGCCGAAATTGGTGTGCAATAGAAGAGGCTATGTCCAGTAGTACACTGCTGTAGGTTGAAGATGACGATGATGGCCAAGCATGGCGACTAGTTGTATCGATAATGGAAATAAAACCCCTTCACCTAAATCTTCGATCACCGATAACCAAGAAGTTATGAAACAGATGACCTACATAAAACCAATTTTCCTCCTCACCGCTGAAGTATTAGCAGTTAACAACAAAGCTACATTGCGATCTTTAATTTAAAATTGGCACGTAATTGCTATGTGTGCGGTTATAATACCTAACTAGTTATTATCAATAGAGCTCGCGTTTCGGTTCGGAATTTTATTCGCCTACTTATTTGTAATGGTCTCCGGATGTTTATAGACTACTGTTTACCTCTTCCCTTTCAGTTACTGTTACTGTTAGTCTGCATCATCTTACCGCCCTCTTCCCACGACTTCCAGTGCTTGCGATCCAGTGCTTATGTGGATCACTGGTCGTTTGTTTTGTCCAGCTCGTGGCGCTATCTTCTACGGCATCTGCTGCGACGCCTTCTAGACGTATCAGTGTTCTTCATGTCATAGTGGTTTTGGCCCACAGCTCTCTCCCTTTCAGTTAATATCCACAAAAGAAAACGAAGTAAAAAGTATGGGCCATCAGCATTTTCCAGGCTGTCATCATCGTCATGATCATCCTCCTACCCTTTATATAACGGCTGAGTTTTTTTACTGTCAGGACAAAAAAGTGTATAAAAGGTGAACGGAGTAGAAGCCAGAAAGATGTTTTTTAGGATTTCGTACCCAAAGGATAAAAACGGGACCCTATTACTAAGACTCCACTGTCCGTCTGTCTGTCTGTCACCGGGCTGTATCTCATGAGCCGTGATAGCTAGACAGTTGAAATTTTCACGATGTATTTTTGTTGCCGCTATAACAACAAATACTAAAAACAGAATAAAGGCTCGTACACACAGGCGCGACGCGACACGCGACACAAAGGCACCGCATGTCGCGCAACGAGCGGTGCCTTTGAGTCGCGCGCGATTCGTGTCGCGCGTCGCGCCTGTTTGCAGGAGCCTTAAGATAAATATTTAAGAGGGGCTCCCATACAATAAACGTGTTTTTTTCGGCGTTTTCGCTTTGTGGTACGGAACCCTTCGTGTGTGAGCCCTACTCGCACTTGGCCAGTTTTTTATATACCCTGTTTTTGCTCAGACAGTAAAACAGTCAGCCGGTATACCAAGGGGTATACCGGCTGACTGTTTTACTGTCTGAGCCCTTTAATAAAGAGTATTTTACTCTATCCTATATCTCCAATCTTTGATAATGGTTTCATGCTGCGCCGTCTCTTAAAAAATGGAGTAATCGTATGTCTTCCTTTCCATACATTTCGATCAGACACCAAACGTATAATTCACGTTGTAATCATATCATAAGGCTGTATTTGTGTCTATGAATAAGAGGAAATTATGATTTGCCAAACTTCAAACCAGGGGGTCTACTAATCACTCCCCGTAGTAGTGCAGAATGCATGAGCATTTCTCCACGTTAAAAAAAAGGGTCTACTACCTATGCACGAAATCCGTAGTATTGGCCGAAGTTACGGACATTTCTTACTCTGTATAATCTTCGGAAAATGTTCGGGACCCGAACTAAAAAATAATAACGGAACGATTTGACAGTGGTCCCTACTCCTGAATTTAGGTTATTGCTCGTCCGACAAACTAAATTAATCGGCAGCAAAGTTCTTTCCGAAGTATCTAACCACTTTCGGACGGGCCCGTATCTTCGTTGAGGGCATCGAACAGTAGAGCCCCTTGCAAACTTTCTGCCAAGCTTGACTGGAAGAGTTATTAATGACAAAGTTCAAGGTTTTACAAGCTGATAATAAATAAATAAGTCATAAGTAAGTCATCATCTGCCTAGCGTTTTCCCAACTCTGTTGGGGTCGGCTTCCAGTCTCACCAAATGCAGCTGAATACGAGAATGTTACATGAGCGGCTGCCTATCTGACCTCCACAACCCAGTTACTCGGTAATACGATACCCCTTAGTAAGACTGGTTGTCAGACTTTCGGGCTTCTGACGAGCCACAGCAACTGCACACGATCCACGAATAACCAATAGAAGATTCTGAACTGCATGATGAGAGGAAGATAAAGATTATAATGATTTTTTTAAAATTGATTATTGTGATTTGTTTTTATTGGATTTTTTTGATTTGATTATTTATTTTTGATATTATTTTATTTTATTACTTTTTCTATCTTTTCATTCTTTCTTTATTATGGACGACCGTCAGCAATATCTGTGTACGACTTATTATCACCGTTGAAAGAAGACGAAACAGGATAAAAGACAAAATAAATAAACGTTGAAAATAATACAGCGAAACCAAAGTAGCCTACAAACAAACGCTAAACTAAAAATATCGAAGACAAACACTTAAATAAAAATAGGAAATCATATTCGTAACTATACCGCACCGGACATTACATAAAAAGTGCTCACGTGCGCACATTGTACAAATTAAAATATACGCTCGAAACACCTGCACGATTATGCAATTTTAGAAATCATAAAAAGTACGTATTTCTATAACTTCACGGTTGTGTAGCCTTAGGGTGTAATCAGAGTAATTTAAGTATTAATTTTCGGTTTAATTTTCGCTTTCGGCGCTTAGGGTCGCTTTTTTAGTGAGTCAGATAGGCTTTCTTTCGACCATGGCCTCTAAGAGTCAGGAAGAAAGTTAATAGACCTGCTTCTTGAACAGCATGATGAATAGATATTATTCTTTAAAGTGCTCTAAAAGAAACTACACCAGGAAGTACATGGTTATCTGGCTACAAAGTTGCGAGTCCAAAGTCTAACATTGACTTTTTAATGTATCGGTAACTACTTATATCACGTGAATCATTTCATCGTATACTGCTACAGACCTCAATTAATCTAGTAATGTATTCATTCACACAAACCGCATTGAATAGATCAAATCGTCTTTTAAAGACTGCAGTTTGCTTTTTCATTTTGCATAATGAGTCTAAAAAGAAGAACATGAATTGATATTTATGTTCTCCTTGGTTAATGAGATATAAAAAAAAACTGGCCAAGCATTCCGTACCACAAGGCAAAAACGCCGAAAAAAACAAGACAAAACATGTTTGTTGTATGGGAGCCCCCCTTAAATATTTATTTTATTCTGTTTTTAGTATTTGTTGTTATAGCGGCAACATAAATACATCATCTGTGAAAATTTCAACTGTCTAGCTATCACGGTTCATGAGATACAGCCTGGTGACAGACAGACAGACAGACGGACAGTGGAGTCTTAGTAATAGGATGCTGTTTTTACTTTGGATACGGAACCCTAAGAATGATGATATAAACACTTTTTAGAAGAAATAGTAAAATTCGGTCGGGGCAACAACTAGCACGATTAAAAAGAAGGAAGTTGACACAGATCGACAATATACAAGTGGGAAGAGGATATGCTAGAGAGGGATGCGAATAATATATATAATTATAATTTGTATAATTTGTGTTGCAAAAAAGGGCCATTCGCACCATGGTTTGCAATCGTCAGCAGGAATCTTGTGAGGGGGGGCACTTTGTAAATAAACTTCCCGTTGATATAAAATTACCTTACAAAAAGGACTTCAAGGCTAAATTGAAGCGTTACCTACTGGAAGGCTGCTATTATTCTATTAATGATATTTAAATTGTAAACATACATATTATACTAGAAATTTATCATGATTGTTAATTTTGTTAGGTACGCAAAATACGCGCATTGACGTGGAGTTGCGGACACCAGCCCGTATTACCTATTACCTATTTTAGGTACTATTTATTAGTCTAAAAATCTTCTATTGTTCTTTTACATTCATGACATATAAGTAAGTAATTGACATTGGACATCTGACATTGGCTATATTTAATTATTTGTAACAGTATTATTTTAGTTATTTAAATAACATTCATTTATTTATTTTTAAACAAACTTATTATATTTTAAAATATTCTTTAGAAAAAATAAATAAAAAAACATTTAAAAATATAAAAAAATTGTAGCCCACCGGTATCGGGAACAGGGTCCAAGCTACCGGCGGTCAGGGCTCCAGAGAAAGGAACCTCCTAACGATACGAGCCGTGTCCAGGAGTACCGCTCTCTGCATCAAGCCCTTGACCCAGCTGCCTAACGAGAGCCTCCTCAGGTGTTGGTCGAGGCTCTTGGCAATTAAGCCATTGGCAGTAATGACTATCGGCACAATGATCGCTGAGTCCACACCCCACATGTCGACAACCTCGCGAGCCAAGTCAAGATACTTGATTTGCTTATCTTTCTCGGCTTTCACGAGGTTCTCGTCATGCGGGACGGTTATGTCAACAATCATTGCGCGCCGCTCTGATCGATCCACCACCACTATATCAGGCTTATTAGCTATAATAGTCCTGTCAGTGATGATGGATTGATCCCAGTACAATGTGATATGGCCATTTTCGAGAACTGGGTCGGGCGCATACCTGTAGTACGGCACCTCCGATTCCACAAGGTTGTACTGCAGAGCAAGTTGCTGATGGATAATCCTGGCTACAAGATTGTGTCTATGCAAATATTCTCCGTTAGCAAGACGAGAACACCCGGAGATAATGTGACGGATTGATTCGCCCGGAGGACGGTGGCATGCCCGACATATGTCAACCGTACCGTCCTTCACAATAAATCTCCGGTAGTTATTCGTCATCATAACTTCGTCCATAATTGCACAGACAAACCCTTCGGTTTCTCCGAAGAGTTCCCCGGAACGTAGCCAGGCTACGGACGCTAGGAAGTCTACATCGGGCCCATGTAGGGCCCGGAAAAAGCGTCCGACATTCATTTATTATTATTACTCTTCCTCATAGTAATTAAGTGGCATGTTTTTTGTTGTTGTTTTAATTTTTTTGTATTTATAAGTTATAAAATAATTTTTAATATTCGACACAATGTAAAAATTGTTATGAATGAATAAATAAATAAATATAATATAAATAACCTACAAGGAAGTGTCGAAGGTGAAAATTCTATTAAGTATAAAGAGAAATAGAAGAGAAGCCTCTTCAAAAAGGTCGGCAGCTCACCAGTAGTAGGTACCCAGGGTATTAAAAAAAGTCATAGTACGACAAAATATGTACAAGCGGGACAGGAGGCAGATATACTCGTATGATGACCTAGAATGAAAGGTGATAATACTAATAAATGTAATAAAAAATAGAAGAAAGTAGATAAATAGGGTAGACAACTCGCCTATGGTACCTCGGGTATTGAAGGCGTCCATAGGAGGTGGTGACAACCGCCAGCTTGTTTGCCAATTCAAGACATAAAAATGAAACCAAAACAGCGTACCAAGCCCTCAAGAGTTCATTCCACTTGGAAAGCAAAGCAGCTGTTATTTAAGAAGTCATTCATTAAAACCAAATGGTTTTGCCTTACGCAATACATCAGTTACTTCAATCATCATTTACACTGTACTATCCAAGCCTACTGCTATTACCAAAACCACTTATAATTCGACCAAAACCAAACGCAATCATCACTGTCAGTCTTTTTTAGAAATTATCTACATACACATTTATTTGGTGAAAAGTTCATTCAGAAAAATAGACCAATTTATTTTGACAGACGGTAAAATATGGAACTAAAGATCGATCAGTATTGAATCTGACAGATTTTTGACAGATATACGAAGAAAGTGGCGCCCTCTTGGAATGTCATAATATAATGGACAGTATAAAATATCAATGGGTAGAAAATGACCAATCAAGTAGCACCAAGAGCCCTCAATGCAAGTTGTATACACATTACAAACGTTTAGACACGACGATTCGCCCTGCATACAGAAACGGAAGTTTCTAAATATGATGATTATCATCCATTTTAGTTGGACGAGAAAGGATATAGGATTATTATTATGGATGATCATTTTGCTAATTGGGATGTTGTGATTTGATTCTAAAATTGTAATTTCTTAAAAAACGATTCAATAGGCTTCTATTATAACTAATATTGGATACCCGTTTATGAATATAATTATCATTTTCTCGTACGTCTGCCTCTAAAATTTTTAAGTTTTTATGTCCGATATTTTCGTTTATAGATTCAAATGGTGCAAGTACAAACTAGATACTAAAAAAAAAGCAATGGAGGGCAATAAACACGTCCACAGTATATAGATGACAATATATGCAAAGCTTCTATGATGCAAGTAGTAATTCAAATAATTTATCAATGTTGGTAAATTAGTGAATCCCTACTTGACCCTTTGAAAATTACCTGCGTAACGACTGCTTATATATAATACACATACCAAAAGAGATATAATATATGAAATTATACATATTTTAGTTTCGCGTTCAAGCCAAAAGAAAGTATATATAAATAATAATTATGCGTATGTGTTAAATTCACGCCTTTATTATTTTAACATATGGGCACGATTTTGTTAAAAGTTTAGGTTATTTAGACTTTGTTATTTCTCTACCATCCTAGGTAGAAGTTTCCTGACCTAGTATGGACCCGCTTTGCTTAAAGGAACTGGCTGTGGCCTCGATACAATGCAAAGTACTTGTGGGTTTATTGATGAAGCTAGAGAATCAATCGATCGATAATTTTTAAATCTAATAATGGTATGATGATGATAGTTACGATGAAGTAGAAAATTAACTTTGTGTCTATTTCTGAGGTTAATATTCAATTGGGCCATTAATTTATTGGAAACTATGATATAATTGAGATAGGAAACAAATCATAAGACATTAATCAAATATAATATATTATGTCCAAAAATAGAAATTTATTCCGATTTGAAATTCTAATCAGTTCATATTAAAAGGTATATCGTTGACTTATGTATGACATTACATCACAGTTAACGAATTTATTAATTTCCTATATAACATCAAAATACAGTGTAGCATTTAGCGTCATGAAAATTTCACCTAAATTATGATTAATTTTGTTACAGTTCGTTTGATTATAGTTGCGAATATTCTTCCGGAGTTATTTTCGTAGTGTATAAGACTTCCAATAAAAAGAAAACCTTTAATTTTTTTCACATCACACAACGAGAACCCATAAAAAATCCATCCACCCTACAGCATGTCATCACCACCATAAAAAAAGTATTCCACCTGCAGCCGCTTCTATATCATTCGTAACACGCATTGAGTTGCGCATTTGGGCTTAAACCCCGCAGTGGGGGAACGGAGAATAAAACCGCTTTCTGACAGTCCCCTCACCACATTTCACTAACCACCGTGAAGGAGTGTAGGACCACAAAAATGAAGACCTACCTTGTATTCTTAGTGTGTGTGGCAGCAGTAAGCTGCAAGCCAGCCAATTCCGATGATGACGTCATCGGTTCCGTCGTCGGGGTGGTCAAGAGTTGTGCCGAGGAAGATACTTGGATGTGCCTTAAGGTGTGTTGTGATCGTGTTTAAGTGTTGTCCATTGGACTTGAGCTATTTCGTCATCAGCTTCCTCAAAAATCTTTACCAACCTCTTTGGTTATCGTCAATTTTGACCTGTCACTAAATTTTCTGGCTTCAATAATCTCAATCACCGTTTTTGAGTCATTTGCCAATTTTAAATACCAATCACTCTTAATTTTTAATTGTATCGGAAACTAATTTAACCATTTTTTAGCACCTACTCCATTAAAATTACTGCAATAAAGAAAACTTTACAAAGTCCCTAATTGCAATTAAACTAATAAGCTTTTTGGCCTTATTAGCAAGACTAAGTAAAATTAACTTAGAAACTTTATATTCAATTAACACTTTATATAACAATTCTTCAAACAGCACACAATAATTAACCATTTTTTATAATTAACTCAATTAAAATTAACTTCTTGATCTCAAAGTAAACTTGCACTTAACTAACTAACTGCATAACAAGTAAATGATTTGGCAGTTTATGTTGGTAGACTAAACAGTAAATGTTTGTAAAGCAATTTGCCGCCAACTTACTGGTTGAGTCAGCATAAATACTTGCTTACTTGTCCAACCAACTATCAAGTTCATTGCAATTAAAATATTTTCTTTGAAAACTTATATGATCCTTAACGATAGAATGATCTTCGCAAAAGCTTATAAAAAAAAAACAAAATTTAAGTGGTTCGAATCTAATAGTATTTTAAATTACGAACAAAATTCTAACCCTTTTCGTCTCTCCCCACAGGAAAAATCGATGAGATTCCTAGAGAACGCGGCATCAGCGCGGGAGTTGAAACTCGCTGATGGCCTCGCGATCTACAACCTCGGCACCTCACGCTCCGCCCGGTCCTACGAGCCCCTTCCAGAAGAACCTCAAGCTAGGGAGAACACAGTTGAGGCCAGGCTAGTGGATGCTGCTGCTGATTTCATGGAGAACCATGTAGTCCAGCTGCGCATGCCTAAGAGCACCGTTGAGGATATGAAGAGGTCGCTTGAGGAAGGTCAGTTTCCTACAATAACACACTAAACTGCAAAGTTCAATCATATTTGTCTTACAGTCTAAGTAATAGCCACTAACAAGGATGATGAGTTTGTAAAGAGACACTAAGAGTTATTAATTCAAATGTAGCTAATATATACACTTCCTTATTTATGTGATGCATAAGCTTAGACAACACCTCCTACAAACCAATAAATCTAATATACAGAAAATTCTTGCTTTGTGTAGGAAATTTAAGCTTCTTAACACACTTCTCATGAAAATGACTCACATGAGATATATTTTTCTTACATAAAAAAATAATTACACGTGTCACGTCCAATAATGATGCTCACACAAAAAAAAAACACAGGTTTATCACCACGGAACCTGTATTTAACATCTACTATATCATTAAGGTGCAATTCTCGTAAGTGATCAAATTATTTCAACGAAACAAGTGAAAGTATTATGAGAAATATAATCATGGGCAGTTCCCAAAAAGATGTACAATGCTATCTTGTTATAAGGGCAAGTTATTTTCTGAAGGGTCAATCAAAGTCTCATCATCATCGTAAAACAAAAATTCCTTTATTAGCTTATTAACAAAAGTATGACCAATCAATGTCACGGCTCATTGTCGGTTGTTTAAAACAGTTTGTTTTACCAATTCGTTACAGACCATTATGAAACTGAATATTATATAACACTCATTCTCGCGCTCGTAAAACTGGTTTTCCGTAAATTTTGATGATATCGATAAAAAGTGATGGACTTTTGAAATGCAAGTCATTGTCGTAGAGAAAACCATCCACGGAGCTCTCAATTATATTTCGTATTAAACAAGTCACGACATAGACTCGCTTGGTAACATCATAAAGTAAAAAGTAGTTATATAAAACCTTGCAGTCATGTTCATATATAATTCCCTGCATAACTCTCGCCAAATAAATTAAAACACGCCAAAACCTGTTCGGTGCACATGAGAATTTAAAAAAAAATAGAAAGTACGATCAAAAATTAATCTGATATTACACACGACGGGACTAATAATACCGAAACTATAACAGGTAAATTACGAAATATAGAAAATTTTAAACGGACATCCGGAACACACCATGAGAAGCTAGAAAACGTCCGAACAAGTCTCGAGAGGGTTTCTCTAACCTATTAACAAGGTTGATTATCGTGGAAAGCGGACGAACTGATTCTGGTTTTTGCTAGATGTCCATAGTACACGTTAACTATGTAGGCTCGACTTGTTCTAAAGTTCCGCTAAGACGGTCCGCGATCGAAATCTCTATCAAGAAACGAGTAAAAGTAACGCTCCAGGCATAATCTTGCTAACGAAACATGGATGTAGGCTTGAAGCTTTCGAATTGGTACCAACAAAACACTTTCTAGGTGAATGGGGTTATGCAAACTTGATGTTACATGGTGAATTTCAATTTCAGTTGGTAAGGACATTGAATCCCAATGAAGTTTCCATACCCGATTAGCATTTGAACCTAAATAGTAAATTACCTAAACTGAGCACGAGGCTATTTTAAATTCAAATAACGACATTGCCTACAAACACCTTTTCTTATTTGACCGAGTGCAAGTACATATAGTTTACAGTAACTATAACTAGAAAGTGTATTACGTTAAAATTTATAAGCTTCTGCTGGCGATGTTTGCTGGACGTTAAATGCTTTTCAGATAAATTTATCTCATTACTTACCATTAGAATTGAGTTGAGCGTATTTATTAATCATTTATCTACAGTTTACATGTAAACGTTTTCAAGCAGCGGTTTATTTTCCATATTATGAATTGAATTATCTTAGAAATATTACTAACTTATTCATGGTTCAATATAGTTCAATAAAACGAAAGTTTTTCTATGAGCATCTGTATCATTTCTAACCGCGTATTGCAGTCAATGTTTAAAAATCGTATCTTTACAACTCTATCACGTTAATGCTCAATCATCAGCAATGTTCTATAAAACATGTTCTTTCTTACAGGCCGTGGCAAGAAGAAGAAGCTGAAGCAGCTCCTCCCCATCCTCGCCCTTCTCCAGCTAAAGATCCAGTCCCTCATCCCTCTGTTCCTCGGAATCATCGCATTCGCTGCTATCAAGGGTCTGATGCTCGCCAAGGCTGCTCTCCTTGCCTCTGCTCTGGTCCTCCTCAAGAAACTTCTCTCCAAGGGCGAACATCATGAAAGCTACGAGGTCGTAGCTCACCCACACCATGAGGAACACTTTAGTCACGGAGGTGGTGGTGGCGGCGGCGGTCACGGCGGTTGGGGCAGGTCCTCTGACGCCCAGAACCTGGCCTACAGCGCCTACTCCAACTAATACCTAAGATAAAATCTAAGTCCCAAGGGCTATGATTAATCTTCATGTAATTTAGTTTGGACCTCAAAGTAACGATTTTAATTTATTATTTAATAATTTATTTAAATTATTGTATTGTTAATTGTTGAACGAGTGAATCTTGTCTCGAATTTTTATCAGCATCGCCGATTTCTTTTTAAATCTTCATCGTCTTTCTTTACTTTATTGTTACTACTACATTGTACCTGTTATTTATTAGTATAATTTTCTTAAAGTACAAATGTATTTACGATATCAATAGCTTTAATTATTATTTTTTGTTCACCTCTAACCGACTGGCGAAGCCAAGGAGGCTAATATTTTTATTTTAGTATCAATTTTTATGTGTTCATTTCTTACTAGTCGATCTATTTTTCCCTTTCCTTTATAATATTTTTCTTTTATAATTATAGCTTTTGTAAATATTTTCGTATTGAATTATATAAGTAAAATATTATTGTTTGCATCTTCGTTTGTTGTTATATCATATATGTATATATATGTGTATATATATTATTGTAACGTACCTATATATTTCTTAGGTGATGTCTTCGTGTGTACAAATCTTTACTCTTTCTTTTAGCTGTTATAATCTATTATGAACCCAAATAAACTAAATATAACAGTTGTTTTTATATTTTTTGTATTATTTGTTTCCCAACATCACGCTTACTTTTTATTACTTATTACAAAATGTCTTATAATAATCAACTTCATTCAAATATTAAACACTGTAAGACGTGATTCAAACTTCCTTATTATTAATAATAAATCCACAAGTGTTTATTGTTGCACAACCAAGTCTCAATAAAACGGTAAACACTTTCAATTACATAAGAAATAATAACATGTTCAAGAAGCACTTAGAATTTTTAGTTACTGTAATATATTCATAAATTCAAATTAAGAAAACAAAATCTACACATAAAAACGATAGGAATAGAACGTCATCTTGTTTGAGCATCCTTATGCGGCTTGTACCAACGTTGCTGATCATTCAGTGAGTTTTCTAATATAATTAGATTTTCATGCGGTCCATCATTCCAACCAATGTATTCATTAATTTAATGGCTCTTAGACCACATCTAAAAGTATCATTCAATTAAAATTTTCTATTGTGATCATTTAATATTATAATGAACTTACAAGACTGACTCAAAAGAAAAGCTACCACCAACTTTTCCAACTGATTATAATTCCTACCAAGCCCGAAAGTATATAGTAAGTATATTATCATAATATGCTTATCAAGTCTACTTCTCAATGGGTCACAGACATTCTTTAGCAATGACCTAGCAGGCTTGCGACCAGTTCCACTACTACTACACCTAGAGACTTTAATACTACTGTACGTAGTAACATTCTTGATGACCTAAATGGTGGATAAACGTCCGTGTGAGAGAATCGTGAGTTTCATGCCAAAAAGGTAGTTTGTTTGTAAGTATTGTTTTAGATTGTTTCTTGATTAGATTGTTGTTTGTTGTAATGCTTGTTGAGTTCTTGGGAATTGCAGCAAGAGATGTTAGTGTTGAAGCAGAATTTTCACGACTGATGTTTTAGGTTATTCTACCAGGGATTGCAAGTAACTTTGAGGTTAATTACTTCCCTAAACATTCTTGGTTCTGTTAGTAATTGACTAGTTATATTTGAACATGAATTGATAATAACATTTCTTTTTTTGATAGCACAGAAAATACCGTTTTAACTTATCGTATATTATGGGACCATAATTCTTAAGTACATAATCATTTGTTTATTTTTAATTTATGAGCGAAAGCCTCATTATATGACTTAAGTTAATTAGAAGGCAAGAGTTTACAATCCAATTTGGAGTTTAACATAACCTGCAATTTAAAAAGCGTAACGTCTAAAGTGATTTTGATACAAACAAAGACACAAGCTTACTATATTTTCTGTGAGGAACAAGAAACAAAATAAAGAAGCTTTGAATACAGTTTGTGTTTTCAAGTGTAGATTTTTTTCGCTTTTAATTTTTTTTTTTTAAACGTTGCCCCACACTAGGAATTATTCCTGTATCGTGGGTGCGTTTACAAACAATTAAATTCACATACATAAACAGCCAGTCCCGGAACAACTACCTGTAGTAAAGGCAATACAAATATTTGTTCCGTGCGGAAATCGAACCCGCGCCACGCAGCACAGCAGTTGATCGCTCAGCCACTGCGCCAACTGTGTTGTCAAATTGCCATAAAATAAAATAAAGTGGATATAAATAACATAGATACATAATCAGCCTATAATGTTAGGAATATTATAGGCTGATTGTCGGGACACGAGCCTCCTTTCTTCGAGAGAAACTGTAATCTACCACGCGGGCCCAGTGCAGGTTGGTAGATGTCACATGTGTTTGAATTTTCCGCAACTGGATATGACGGTTTCCACAAGATGTTTTCCTTTACCGCTTTGAGAGAAAGTGGTAATTAAATTATTTACTCAAAATATAGCGCGTATGTGGATTCAAACTCACGATCTACAACTTGTAAGTCGAGGACGTTATCACTGGGCCACCACTGCTAAATATATTTTGTCATAATTTATTTAAACAAACCGTTTTCCTGTATTGTAATAACAATAATGGCAATCAATTGATAGTGATTAAGACTAATATCGATGGATTGTTTAGCGTATGGAATCCATGTTTACCAGTTGTATTAGGTACTTCCACTGTAAGGGCTTTGGCAGCTCGTACTCTGGTACTGGAAATTCCCATGACCTATCCCAACCAATCATCTTTCGATTTTGAATACAATATATTCGAAGCCACATACTGCATATCAGTTGACTTCACATCACCAATTACCTATAAAATTCCCACAGCATATGCCATAGTAACCACATAATTTAATAGTATTTACTACAGAAGCTAAACAGAAAGTGTACAAGTCAAACAATGGTTCGTAAAACAATAGCTTTCAATTTCTAAAAGCGTGCGCCTTTTGACAAGACAAGACACAAATACTTAATGCAGTCACGCCTGTAATAGTACACAGGTATTCCAATTTACACATATCAAGTCACGGTGGTCTACATTTCGGAGTTGTTGAGGACATAAACGGAAAAGCGAAATTACTTTTACTTCTTTTGGAGATTTTCGTAAAGGGCTTTTGATGGAAGCATTAACTTTGTAGCTGGTCAAGAAAATAGATATTATTCAGTTCCTGATGATGATAAGAAAGTAGCTGAAAATTGCAGACACTGGTAAGGAAGTATAGAGTCTATAAAACGATATTCAACATGACAAAATATAAATACTTAATGCAGTCACATCTGTGATACTCCACAGGTATTTGAATTAACAGAACATAATTATCACGGTGGTCTAAATTTTGAAGTTTTAGAGGAAACCAACGAAAAAGGAGAAATTGCTTTTACTCTTTCCAAACATTGTGATAAAAACAACAATAATATCTTGGCTAGTCAAGGAAGAAGATACTGAAGATGATAAAACATTAGGTTAGGAAGTTACAAACGGTATTTAGAAACTTTAAGAAGCTAATCAACGGTATTCAACAGGACAAGACTCAAATACTTAATGCAGTCACGCTTGTGATACTACACAGTGATTCCAATTTACACATATAGTATCACGGTGGTCTAGATTTCGGAGTTGTTAAGGAGGTAAATGCAAAAGGCGAAATCACTTTTACTCTTTCCAAAGATTTTGACAATACAACAATGTCTAGGCTAGTCAAGGAAGTAGATGAAGAGATTGGAAGATGATAAACTACTAGATTTAGAAGTTACAGACGTTATTTCGAAACTTCATAAAGCTAATCGACGGTATTCAAAAAAACAAGACAGAAATGCTTGATGCGATGACACCTGTAATGCTATCACGGGGTCTAGATTTTGAAGTTAGAAGGAGAAATTATTTTAACTTCTTAGTGGAGACCTATAATGAAAGAATGCTTAAAAATTAATGAGATCTTCAGTTCAAGAGCGTTTAAGCCGTATGACATTTCATGCAAACTTTCAAGCCCTTCTTTTTAGAAATGAATGAACCGATTTTAATTAAACTTCATACGCATAAGCAGGATACAAGGTCTAAAAAGTTACTTAAGAACATTTTCATCATCTTCAGGAAACGTCGAAAGGAAATCGTAAACTAAATAAATGGTCATATTCTAAGGAAAAGATGCAAATACAGAATGCAGCCGCGCTTGTGATACGACCCAGTTTTTTTGTATTTTGGGTTAGAATTCTGGAGTTGTCCCGCACCAACCCGCACTGGGCCCGCGTGGTGGATTCTAGTCTACACCCTCTCGAAGAAAAGAATTCTGCGTCTCAGCAGTGGGTACATTACAGGCTAATTATGCTATTTTGTATAGGAATGGACGAAATAAGCTAAATTCCTTTTACTCTATCTGGAATTTTTAGTGTACAGCGTTAAAAATATTTTAGTCGATTTCATATTCCTTGTTACATTGTTCAAAATACCACGAGCTCATTTACTTAATTGACTCATTAATGACTAACTGTGTTCAAATAGTCTTCATGCATAAAACTGTGCTCATGGAAGTAATCAATTACCAACAAAATTAACAAAGCTGACCTACCCACTAATCCGTGACTCAATTTATTGTTCTGAGCACTACCACCAGCTATTCCTGACCTCCATCCACAACTTCCTGACGATGCACAGAATCGCGTGCATAAATTTTAATAAGTCATCATTCGTTACTATTTCCTTCTCGTTTCCTCTATTAGGAAACGAGAAGGAAATAGTAACGAAGAGGAAATCACGCACGCTGCTTACATAGTAACATACAAGCTGGGTCACGGCTGGATGTAGGGCTTTTCCCATAGAAATTACCACTATTAAACATCTCTTAACATTGTCAGAGCAATGGCACGTCCCGCGTATGTGTGTAAATTCTTTCTCAGCTGCCATAAACAAGCGCGTGTTATGAAATTTTGACTAAATGTTTCTAAGTTAATTATTAAGCTATTACTTATTCAAACTGCAGTGTAGAATAAGGTGAAAAGAATTATGAGGCCCGAAAATAAAACGCTAAAAACCACGAGGCGTTAATTTGCCTGCTTTTTCCCAACCATGTTGGGGTCGGCTTCCAGTCTAACAGGATGCAGCTGAATACCAGTGTCTTGGCAGTATACAGCTAAATGCATGGAACAACTGGTCAAAGATCTACGAGTGACAGCCGAAAAAAACAGCTTAACGTGCTTTCCGAGGCACGGAGGGGTCTCGATAGTTAATAAATGGTCACCCCTCCTCGAACTGTCCGCGGCAAGCATAGCTTAACCTTCTGTCGACTCGTGCACCTATTATTACCACGAGCCCCTCTAGCCTCCAAAGGTATGTCGCGGCACCCTAAAGGACTTCATGAATACAGAAGTTCCAATGACAGTGTTAATTTAACAAGCAAAGTTGGTTCCAGTCTATTATCATCCCATAAACGTGTGCTACAATGGGCTTTGAATAAATTGGCTGTAGCCTAATTTGAATTATTGTAATTTGATCTTGAATGGGGTACGAAATCACAAGTTCTTGCTCACCATTCTAACTGATGCATGAGCCTTTTTTTGATCGTATAATCATCATTATTTCATTTCAAAAAGAAATCAACAATAACTATGGTCATGGGGCCCGAGTGCCCACTTAGTTTTTCGAGACATCGCCAAGCGGTTGGTCGACTCTTCGAGTGACCAGAGGGCTGGCCTATTTTTTTTTTCAAAGAATCAGCATTGCCATACAACGTGGCAATGCTACCAGCCTTTTGGACACTTTTCTTATTGACATCGATGCGGACGATTTTTAATGCCCTTTGATTATTTCCCCTCCTTTTTATATACTTTTACATATTATAATTATAATTTTAAACAACAAGTAATAAAAATGGGGTTCTAACTTCATATCTTAGCTAGAAGAGTCTCCATTTTTATTAGTGCGTAGGATCACCATACACATGCCATAGACAGTAGTTATATCTAATTGTCTACGTATCTATGGGCTCACGGTAAGTTTCTAGTTCGACGCAAAGCGCTAGCGTCTGACCTCTACAACCCTTTGGGAAATCGTGGTTTCTCAATGTGATATAATTGTTGTAGAGATGCTGCATCCATTCATTTTATGTAGCTGTATCCCACGAGCCATGGACGGTATGATTATATATATATATATATACTTTTTACCATGCAATACGAAAATGGCAACCATGCAAAGCTTAGAAATCATTGTTTATGCTTCTGGTTTTTCCCAATTTTATTTGAGTTTGGTGCAGCATCTCTTCAGAGATCATTATATTATTTTAACGAAGACCTATGTAGAAAACATTCGATGATGACATATGTAATACAATACAAGCAGACTTCAAAGCACTATAATCTCCTGAAATAAATGTTCTTTTTCTTCGTGTCACTGGCACTGCTGTATTTTAGACCTTATTGTCACAAAACTTCGTCAAATGAAATTCGCATGTTAATGTGCTACTTTTTCAAGGTCTTAACCGTGAAAAACTCTAAAAAGGCCTACCCTTAATCATGAAAATTGGGAGACTTTGAAGCTGTCTATTGTGAGACATCAAAAAGTGCTGTTTTTAATACCAGGCAGATATACTAAAAAAACAATTTATTAGGGTATTTAAAACAAGTCTTCTAAGCTTCACCATCAATGTGAAACCTTTAATTTTCGAATCATCGAACACGATTTATGAGCGTCAAAGCTAACGGTTCTTACGTTTGATTAAAAATGATTCTGGTTTGTAACATCAAATTTCTTAGGGCCTGTCAAATGACCTTGATTAAACAGTTGCTTGTAACAAACTTAAGGGGCTCACATGACCTAAAGCGCGGTCACTGTCGGACTGCATAGAACAGAAAGATAAGCGCGATGACACCACGCTAGTAATTTAAGCAATTATTTAATAACAAAAAATCTATTGTTTGGACTAAAAAACTAAAACCCTAGTATTTAATTATTTAATTGTAGAATAATCTGACAAAAAAAAAGAATGATTGTATGTATATTAGTAAGTATGGTTTTTATTGTAAGAAGAAAGTTTTTCTAAAAACTTTCTTTTTACAATAAAAACCATACTACTACGATAGAAAAAAACTACTACTACTTTACCCCACCCCCCCCTTTTTAAACTACTACTTTTTTCTATCGTATCAAATTAGTTGTATTATGTCTTCAACACACTGTCTACCTAGCATATATCCTGAAGAATATCATATATTTTTCTGATTTTGTTTACTGTAGACGATCATAATAATATAGGTACTTTTATTGTTTCTAAAACTTGGGTTTTTTGCGTTTAGGTCATGTAAGTCCCATAACAACTGTAGATAGTTCTGAAATAAATAAAGTAACAATCTAAAGTATCAGATAGGTACTTTAACTAATGACTCTAATATGCCAGTTATTGGCCTCATAGAGTCATTTACTTTATGCTGACCTCTGAAGGGTTGGGCAGATGATCAACCTTTCTTACCTCTTATGGAAATAGGTACTAGCTATGCCCGCGACTTTGTTCGCGTGTATATCGTAAAACGAATGATTTCATGGGTTTTTTTTAAAAAGACAAACACGGACTGTCTTTGCCATATTAGAATAGAATAGAATAGAATACTCTTTATTATGTACACCATATACCACCACCACCACCATATTATGATTCATAATGTTATCCTTTTATGATTCTGCCAAGTTGGCCTTTTTAGGCCCCCAGATCGTGTTGGCTCAAATCTTCGCCACATTCACGGCTCGTCGGTGGCAGCTCAGAAGCCACTTTGACTGCATGTTTTGGGACACAGAGGGTTCTTTCACCACCATGGCACGAACCGGTCTTTATCATAACCCATCCAAAACGGCTCTTTTGAGAACTATCCCCGGAACTTAACAAAATATTAATAACAAAAACAGATCTAAGCAACAAAAAAAATATTTTTGTGGTAAATACATGGAGAGAGAGTTCAAAAATTATCAAAATGAAAAATAACGCCATCTAGCAAAATTAGCTAATATTTAAATGAAAGGCTTTCTTCGTGAATGATAGTAATTTCGCAACTTCCAACCGTATGTATACAGCTGCTGCCAATCAAAACTAGAGCTTTAAAAATTATAAATCGTGGCTAATTGACAAATATTAAACCTTTAAAAAAAACAATGTTAATAACACACACATTATACCCTAAATAATATCATTAAAAATAAACTAGCCCAGTCAAACATTATTATTATAAAAACATTTTTTTCAAATAGCGCCATCTCTTATCGCAATGCAGAACTATTTTCACGGCCACGTTTGTTTACATCTGCTAGTTTGCAAAGAAAACAAAAGTTCAAGGTTCTACCGCAACGCGGGCGCAATCATGAGTCGACGAACTCAACGTGAATTAAATATTTTACTAGTTTGTTTTTTATCTAGATTGCTGCACTTTTGTTGGATTTTGTGCTAGTATTTGTAGTGAATGAGTTTGTTGAGTAACGTGTTGTTTGGATTTTATTACCTAGTTTCGTTTTTTAATGGCTTAAAGAATGAATGTCGGGCAAAATCAGATGATGAAGTACAAATTTTTGAAGACCCTCACGCACACATCTTTAATCTGTGAAATCCAGCTGAGTTTAGGCCTGCAGTTGTCGATGGTAAAAAAATGAAAAGGTCAATATTTGCCCTCTGGAACACAGGCAAAACGAAGTCACCTTGATATGTCACACGAAGTCAACAGACAGAAACAAGACAAAAATAACAAAATTTCATTTCTTATTTTAATTTTACAACACCGTATCAGGTTTGCTCAATAAACTACGTTTTCATTCATAAAACCAATGCCAAGGTTACGCGCACGCGGATTGAATGAAATAGTCGGCCATGATCGCCATCTTCTTTTTTTTGCAACAGTCGACTAGATGGCGTTGTTTTTTGCTTTTTTCTTTGTAAAACTCGGTTACTGTGGCAGTGCATTTACAGTGATCGTCGTCTTATTTTTATTTATGTTGTGAGGCAAGCAGTTATTTAATAGAGTTTCTTGTTTTGTTCGTTGGAACATCTTTTGTTTGTTTTTAGTCTTTGAGGTTATTTTGTAATTACGGTTGCTTTGTTCGGAGGAGGTTAGATAACTTTAGTTGGGTGACTATGATTATGATAATGGAGTTGATATACTATCTACTCTAATAAAAAAATAATTTTTGTAACACAACTGATTTTTGCAGTGTGGAAGCAGTAAATACAAAAGTGTCCCCTTTGAAAACCGACATATGTAGTGGTTGTTTTGTTGTAAAGAAACTCTAAATTAAGCTTTAAAGTGTTAAGCATGAAGGTTTAAATAGACTAACTTTTTATTAATTCTGAATGGCTATTCCTGTTATCAACCTAGGTATCCACGCCACATGAGATGCCATTCTTTGCAAAGCCACAATTAAAACGACGTCTTCTGATTTTTTTGTGAAACGACAAGAAATTACATCAGTCGAAGAAAATAAGGTCCAATCCATACTAATAATATAGTGCAAAAGTATTTCCCTCTGTCTTTTACCTTCTACGTCTAAACCAATGAACAGATCGTTAGGGAATTTGACAGATACCCGGAGACCTGGAAAAGGACTATTAGGGGCTAATTTTTTAGGGTTCCGTACAAAAATGGTAAAACGGAACCCTTATGGTGCGACTCAGTATGTCTGTCTGTCACAGCTGGATATCTGAAGAACTACTAATGCTATCAACTTGAAATTTGAATTAGTTTTAGATGACGTTGGCCCAGCTATTTTGCAAATAAGAAAGAAAGAAATATATATATGTATTGTTTTTTTTTGCAATAAGGACTTAAAAGGAGTCTGAAAAATTCTAAGTGGGGCTACTAGGGCATGTAAGGTATCATATGAAAGAGCGCAGATTGCACATTCTCAAACATTTTTTCCTTTTTTTAGGCACATAGTTTTCGACTTTTGATGAAAAATGTAAAAAAAATACCCTCATCTCCGAAGTTTGCAAAGATAAAAATCTGAAATTATTCTAGGTGATAGATGTTTATGTAAAGATGACAGGAAAAATAAAACAAAGACTATAAATAGCACACTTTTTCAGAAGTCATCAACAAAAGTTACAGTAGTTCATTATCGGTCAAGTGATGGCGCTGAAAAATTCTCTGACGAATAAAGGCCTCGGCAATGAAAATTTAAAAACATGATGGTACGGAACCCTCGGTGCGCGAGTCCGACTCGCTTTTGTCCGGTTTTTAAGGTTCAAAAGACCAGCCCCTCAGATTAAACTTCAACTTAATAAACGCAGAATGAATATAATTTCTCTGTATGTATCGTCCGTTTTTCTTACACTTACAGAACTTGTTTACAACCGGTTAGTTACTGCTTTTCCAACCTAGTTTACAAATATCAGGTATTTTCTCTCTATAATAGTCGTATCCTATAGATTGGAAAGATTGTGTCTTGGTTATAAATATCTCTCTTCGTATTGGGGATTTACCACTGATCATTGAAGTAAGTTTGCCCGTTTGATTGATCTTTTAATTTACTCTCTAAAGAATCTGATAAATGTAAGGAATTATATTAATGTTGGGTAGTAAGGGCAGCGTATACCTACAGGATATTAATTCAGAACTGTTATATTTGTGATGGCAATCATGTAGTTCGATCTAAGTAGGTTTTCAAATATTATTCAAGTCGCGACACTGTTACCGTAACCGACACCTCTGTTTTAAGTTTTGGCCATTATAAAGACATCAACGCGCGGTACATTTTCTTTGGGAAGAATGACCTTCAAACATATTTATAAAATTTTAAATTACTATGCTTTTTCAAGTTTTCACTTCTGTCGGCACTCCTGGAGTGCCACTGTTTTTTTTTTTTATTTTTATTTATCTTTTCAATTGATTCTTTTACATTTTGTTAATGTGAGAACGTTGTAGGCCTTGTAGACTGTTGATTTGTAGACCATTTTCTATTTTTAACCGACGAAAAACGGATGAGGTTCTCAAGTCGACGCGTATATTTTTTTTTTATAACTATGACCGCGCATAACTTTTTACAGAATAGTCCGATTTTGATAATTATTTTTGTTTGCACTTGTTGACAGGCCTACACTGTCTTCACACTGTGTTAACACTGTAATTTTATAACCTTTTGAAAGTCATTTTTTTAAGAGTTTTAGTGGAGTTTCAAGTTGGCTCTTGACCCTATGGTCAAAAAAATATCAAATCAAAATTGGTTTGATTTGATTTGAGCTTCGTCCTTCTTTTTAGAATTAAAAACATAATTATTAAAGAAAACAATCATAACACTGCGATCATCAATCCTTTTGCAAAGCAGGTTCTATCATATAACCTTATCGGGCTACAGACTCCCAGACTTCATATTTCAAGTTTTCAAACACCCTGATTTGGAACAATTTGTGGATCTGGATCAATATTTTCACGGCCAGTGAAGCCAAGCACCAAAAACTGTTCTCTGAGTAGTTGTCTCTATACAATATAAATGGTGATCTTTGTTGAATTTAATCCTGCGATCTGAAGCTCAACTCAGCCCATCGCAGTCCACTGCTGCACATAGGCCTCTCACAGACTGCGCCACAGCACCGTGTCCTCCGTCTTCCGCATCCAGTCTACCCCAGCCACCTTCTTTAGGTCGTCCGTCCATCTAGCTGGGGGGCGTCCCACACTACGCTTGCCGATACGCGGTCTCCACTCCAGGACTCGTCTGCTCGATCTGAAGAGCAGCAAGCCAAATGCACTAACGGAGCCATCATCATCCGCCTTTTTACAATTAAAAAGACAAGTAGCCAGTACTTCGTAAAATCTTAAATTTAGTACGGTAATTTTCAGCCCAATATAATTACTAAGAGAAAGTTCTTAAACGTGATCATAAAGGTTCACAAACTCATGTTTTATTTAGAAATTAATGGATCATAATTAAACAAAGTGAGTTTTGTTTATGCGTTTCTCTTAGAGATGCGAACTATGCATGCGTGTAAGTGACCTTAAGAAGAGCATTAGCAGACCAACAGCCAGATAAGTAGCAAGCCTACAAAACATTACGGAACCAGCCGGTCGATTCTGTAAAAATCTCACCGTGAAAACTTAGGTGATGTGAGTTTGTTTTGCTAGGAATTAACACTATTGACAGCTCACTAACCTAAGTTTTCACGGTGAGATGGTTACAGAATCGCACTGCTGCACCCTAATTGCGTCATCATTTCCACCGCTGGACATAGGCCTCCCCCAAGAACCTCCACTTCGACCGGTTCTGTGCTTCTCGTATCTAACGGGTTCCTGCAGCCTTCACAAGGTCGTCGGACCACCTTGTGGGAGGCCTTCCAACGCTACGTCTTCCGGTACCCGGTCGCCACTCCAAAACCTTTCGGCCCCATCGGCCATCTGTTCTGCGAGCAATGTGCCCTGCCCACTGCCACTTAAGTTTGGCAATTCTTCGGGCTATGTCGGTTACCTTGGTTCTCCTGCGGATCTCCTCATTCCTGATTCGATCACACGGAAACTCCAAGTATAGCCCTCTCCATTGCCCTTTAGGTGACTTGATTGCGTAACATACTATGAATCACAATCTGAATCATTTTGAAGGATATTTCTAATCCATTACTTCATATCTTCGAAAAAAAATTCTACTCTACAACGTAAAGAACGCAATGAAAGTTGTTGAACTGTCAAAATGGAAATAATTCCTTCTGTTAGTGTGTTAGGCAATTACCCCACTTATCATCATCACTGGTAGCCTTGCTCCATCCACTGCTGACTACATGCCTTGTGCGCATGGAAGCATAGCTCAAAAGGTACAAGGCATGTAGTCAGCAGTGGATGGAGCAAGGCTACCAGTGATGATGATAAGTGGTCTTAGTACTTTTTATTACTTCTACGTCAAAACCAAGCGCAAAACGGAGGAAATCAAACCACCTGTTCTGACGATTTTCGGGCTTCTGACTACCCGTAACGACTGTCAAAGATCCACGAATGCCAGCCGGGAGCAACGGCTTAACATGCTTTCGGAGGCCTGTTCTGACCACCACAAACTACCACCACACTAGTACCACCAGGAACCACCTGTCCTGACCTGAGTCAGCACCAGAACAGATATTCGCAAAGAAACCCCTAGTCCTAGAGAAATGGAGCAAATTTCGACTTCCTATCGATTAAAACCACGCAGGTAGGTTATCTTGGATCCTAGATCCTATAGAAAAATATATCATCTGACTAGCCTGTTCCAACTATGTTGGGGTCGGCTTTCAGTCTAACCGGATCCAGCTGAATACCAGTATTTTACACGGAGCGACTGCTTATCTGACCTCCATAACCCAGTTACTGGGTAATACGATACCTCTTGACAACAGTCTTAGACTGTTCTCAGATTTTCGGGCTTCTGACTACCCGTAACGACTGTCAAAGATCCACGAATGACAGCCGGGACCAACGGCTTAACATGCTTTCCGAGGCACGGAGGGGTAACGGTATGTAAAGATGGTCACCCATCCACAGACTAACCGTGGCAAGCGTAGCTTAACCTGATCGATCGACCTGTACGGATGGTATTATTTAATCACGTGCCACCATGCCACCATGGCTTTTGCCCAGCAGTGGGATGATTCCAGCTAGCAGTATCAGTAATAATAGCAGCCCATTTGCCTTGTAAACGGTCAGGTTATAGTGTATCCTGTACGTTTCTAGTCCTATCTACTATCTAGTAGCATAACAACCTATGTTAACTGTCATAAACATACTATAAACAAGATGATACGAGTAAATTTTACTTTTATCGCAATACGAACGTGCGCGATGAGTGATTTCACCGTAGTCAGTGCACCTTTCTCTGTTAGGGGCAAATGTCCGACCTGGATACAAGGAAAGCTGTGTGGTGCTTGTTATAGGTGGTAGCGGGGCAGGCATAAGAGGTAGCGATCGGATTGAAACTTACTGTCCACCACACCGGTCTTTTATTTCTTATTTTTTGCACCAATTTATTTTATTTTAGTGTTGTTCATCTTTTTGCCTTGGATGTGTCCTTTTGCGCACTGTTTAAATAATTTGAAAGAATCATAATCGTGGATAAAAATCATGGTTTCTTTTTAAAATAAATATATGTCGTTTTTTTTTTATTGGATCCATTGAATAGATTCTTTGTAGCTTAACTAGATGCTACATTTATATTATCTAATTCGAATGCTGTACATAATTAAGAATATTTTACTCTATTTTAGATTTCCTTATTAGTTTACTAAAGTAAATATTGCAACAAGCGGGAATTGAACTTACAACCCTACGATTCTCGGTCACGTTTGATACGAAACTAAATTTGTTTATTTACCTTCTTTTTAATTCAATACCATAGTACAAATATTATATCTTTATCTATAATAAAGGGGTCCCAAGTACTGACCACAAACACCACAGCAGTGTTATAAATTCACTGGCTCACCGCGGCTATTAGACTAAATCACCTCCTTCACAAGTGGCTAGTTATATTTATAAAGCGTGCCTGCGGGCTGCGGGTGTGACATTAAGTTTCTAGGATCATTTGGCAAGTGTAATTGGCTTTCTTATTTGAAGAAAAATGCATACGCATTGCACAGAGTTTACTATTCCAAAAAAAAAATATTGTCAGTATAACATAACATCACACTTTGTTTTCCATAAGGATTGGGCAGAGGTGTACCTATAATTATAGTACAAATTTCGCTAGTTATGTTTTAGTCCCACGTAATAGGTAGGGGGCGGGCGTATTGCCATCATTATCTATCACCATTTTCACCGCATCACAATTGTAATGGCAGCTCGATCACGGTGGTGACGGAAGTAACTGATGTTTATAGCACAGGAGTCCTCCTAGTCTAAGCCCAGTTGCACATGTCTTGTATCTTGCCACGAAGTTACAAAGTCTAATTTAAGATACAGACGCTAGTTAAGCTACTACAATCTGTCAAATTGCTTTAATAGATTTTCAACTTTATCGTTAAAGCATTAAGTTTAAAGTTGATTGGGAAAATTTGACAGTTTCAAGTAGCTTGATGTGCTGGCGTCTGTACAATAATTCTAAATAGGTTTAAGTCTTAAACAAGTAAATATTGTTTATTATCAACCGGGCTCAAATCCAGACTCTGGGTTGCTACTTGCTACTGAGAAATTCCAAATAAAAACCCCTATACAATTTTGTCTGACCTGAGGAATCGAACCATAAACCTCGTATTTAGCAGTAGCCCTTGCAACCAATAGGAACAAAATCATTCATTGGAAGATAAAGTTGGTAAAATACCAACATATAATGTCAGCCAGCAGACTGCTTAATCCATCTGTAGTTGTAGCCTACGGAAATAACTTCAACTTAGCATTTGTCAGGAATACTAGATATTATTTTCAACTCACAAAACCAATTACATATCTAGATATATAAAAAAAAATCCAATGAACTGAGAACCGCCTCCTTATTTTGAAGTCGGTTAAAAAAAATAGAAAGCTAGAAAGAGTTAGTTTGGTTGGTTTTGGTTGGTTGGGTTGGTTTATATAAGTATAAAATGTTACCTAAAAAAAACCTACCTATTTTACCAAAGTTATCGCTCAAATCATATCACTTGGGGACACCAATTAGAGTTAACACATAATATTTGTACAAGGAGATTATAATAGCGCACTGTCTCCATACGTGGGAACATAACACGAATACTTATCTGTAAGTATACTTCAATTTTTGGCCTTTTAGAGTGTATGTTAAATAACGTTATATTAAAAAAAAAATTGCGCGCAGGCGTACGTAACTTGCTTATTTTTGACAGAGCAACTGTTAGTATGTGCATAGCCTTAAGTCTATTTCTGAACTACTTTCTAGCTTTTTGAAGTGAAAACTTTTTAGGCGCGTTGGGTATTTTTTGAGTTCGGAAAAATACATTGAACTCGCGCCACTGTTACCATAAGCGACACCGCGCGTGTTTTGTTTATAAGACGATTCAAAAAATATCCGCTTCAGATGTGTTCGGCTGTCCTCGGGATGTAATCGGTTTTAATGTTTATCCGATATGTCAGTGAGTGAGCAAAGTACTCTGTTTGTGTTTTGTTTTCACTTCTGTCGGCACTCCCGGAGTTTATTTTTTTATCACGCTGTCCCACTTCCGGGACAGCCTAGCATAACTGAATAAAAATATATTGAAAGCCTTTTCAGGTTTCATCTTATATTTATTTTCGCATTTTCCTAGGAGCCGTCAAAAGTTTTCATATCAAGAGAACTTAATTTTCAAACACGATGTAGATTCAATACATTTTAAACTGAATATAATCTAAGACTAATTAATATTAGTAAACACAATAAACTATTTTATTGACGTATGCAACTTGCATGGTGCAAATATTCAAAGAAAGTTGAAATGTTGCGAATTTTCTGCGTTCTGCGTTGTGGCGGCGCGCGGCGAGTTTTCTGAACCATTTGCAACAATCTTATGTCCAATAGTAAACTGCTATAGGATAAGATGATTGATTAAAAACAAAAGGCTGCTGGTGGTAATTGTGTAGATTCTATTGGCTGGAAGTAAGGCACCCTCTTTAGTTTCGTCTACTGTTTTTCTTTACCTACTTCTTTCTCTTGGTGTATTTCGTGTCTGTCACTTCCAGTTCCACGCAGTGTTGTCGTGCTCATCGTCTATCATTTCCTATTCTATCAATATTGCCAGACGTTCAACCTCAAATTCCCACATTTGTATCTAAAATCTGTAGTTTCATAAACTTTGAAATTAAATGAAATTATGTTTATTTCTGTAAGTAGATTTTTACACGTATATTTATTGGTCAAACTAGATGGTGCTGACCTTTCCTAGCTGATTGTTCCCCGAGAAGAAATTCCGAAACAAACTCAGAGGTATTGATCTCTTTTAAAGTCCAAATATTAAGATTTTTATGGAAGTAGACTTCCATAAAAATGTTAGTATTTGGACTTTAGATGTTTAGCTTTTGGATGTTAGAACATTGCAAGGCCATGTCTGGCCTTTTGAAGAAATCAGCAGCTTTGCTCCAACTTATTCTAAATCATATTTTTGCTATATACTATATTTATGACCAGTTAATTTAGTGGTGCATTCATTTTTTGAGCCTTTGCAAAGGTGTCAGTTTTTACAGTAATTATATTTTTTGTGCATCCTCGGTATAAGCTCTGAGCCAGCTATTTTATTTTGCATACCATAAAATGTAACACATAGTTTTAATAGCAACTCAATAACATATGTACATATTAAATCTAGACTTGTCTTAACTCTAGGTTTCTCTAACAAAAAAAAAAAGTGTAAAGTCATAAATATGACTATGTGCACATTATTTATAAGTATCATATTATCTATTTCCTTTATGAGCACATTATATTTAAGTAGAGCTACCATTAGGGGTAAAGCGCCATTTTAAATCTGAGTTAGAAAAGTTATAGCGGCAACTTTGTATGTGAGTGCAGTGCAATGACACGAAGGTATTATTCTGGGTGCACGAAACTTCTGTTTATGAGTGTTTATAGTACGAGTAACTCATTTAATTATTCATAAATTCAGTCAGTAAAATGGTGGTTAGGGAGCAGTGATGGCTCAGTGGTAACGGCCTCGACTTTTGAGTTGTAGGTCGTAGCTTCGAAGCCAGACAGGTGGTTTGCTTTGTAAAAAATTTAATCACCACTGCTCTCAAAACGGCGAAGGAAAATATCGTAAGGAAACCGGCATGTCCTAGAACCAAACATTTAATATAATGTGACATCTATCAACGTAGGTACTTGGCTCGCGTGGTGGATTATGAATCCCTCTCGCCAAGAGGAGGCTTGTGTCCGAGCAGTACGAAATGTATAAGCTGATTATGCTTATGTTAATATGATGGTGACTGTCCAGAGTGTGTCTGTCTCCTAGGTTCTGTCGTGTTAAGGGGCTTACAGGACCTAAACGCAAAAAAACCCAAGTTTTATAAACAATAAAAGTATATGACGACTACAGTAAACAAAATCAGAAAAATATACGATATTCTTCAGGATATACGCTAAGTAGACAGTGGGTTGAAAATATAATACAACTAGTTTGATACGATAGAAAAAAATCATGAAGATACCACTAAAAACTTTCTTTTTACTATAAAACCATTACCATACTAATATACATACAATCATTCTGTATTTTTGTCAGATTATTTTACAAGCAACATACTAAAATACTAGTGTTTTAGTTTTTAGTCCAAACAATAGATTTTTGTAATTAAATAATTACTTCATATTGTGCAATAAATTACCAGCGTTGTGTCATCGCGCTTCTCTTTTTTTCTATGCAGTCCGACAGTGACCGCACTTTAGGTCATCTAAGCCCCTTAACACGACCAATATCACTAGGAAAGCTCATGCTCTGATCAAAATTAGCTAGTAGCAAGGTGGTTGCTATGCGAAAGGGAGCGCTGGACGTACATCACCATCTCAGGGCCAGTTGAAAACCAGCGTCGGGCACTAGCTGTTCGGCAATTTGCTGAACTGGTCCTATTTGGCGCAGCCGTGAGATGCACACACTCTTTTTTTTTCAGTTTAGTTTTTTTAGTTTCTTTTACAATTTTTATTGTGTGTTGTGTGCACTTGTGGCTTTGTGCTAAATAAACATGTTTTCTTTCTTTTCTTTCTTTACATTGTGTCGCCATTCAAGGAGGTAATTATTGTAATCACACTAATATTATAAAGGCGAAAGTTTGTGAGAGTGCCTGTATGTTTGTTACTTCTTCACGCACAAACGGCTGAACAGATTTCGATGAAATTTGGCACACAGATAGTTTATAAATAGGATTAACAAACAAGATACTTTTTATTCCGATATTGTCACGGGATCGACACTTATGTGGGTGAAACCGCGGGGCGCAGCTAGTGTAACCTATTATTCAAATATTAACCAATAAATTAATTAATCACCAACCAACCAACCAACCAACCAACCAACCAACATAACCAATCAACCAATTAATCAACCAATCAATCATTAACCAATTAATTATTATTAATGTAGACTTATTTATTTATTTGACTGGTGAAACTAATTTTAATTGAATATTGTGACTAATTGTAATTTATGATTATTTATTTATGCATTGACTGTAGAAATTATTATTATTCCATATTGTTTATTGTTTTTATTTAGCATGCAACCATATTTGTACGCCTCTTGGCATAACATAGCGACCTATGAACTCTAATTTAAGAACTGTATTCACTACACAAATAAAAAATGATTATGATTATGAACATCACGTATTTCCCGAAGGGTTAGGCAGGAGTATACCTAATAGTTATTGGTGAAATGTGGGTATTTTGCCAGTTATGATTATATGTTTACTAGCAGTGCCTCACGGATTCACCCGCATATGTTTCGATCCCGTGGGAATAACGGGAAAAAACTGTCTTGTGTCCTTTGCCGAGACTCAAACTATCTCTATACCAAATTTTATCTAAATCGGTTCAGCAGTTTAAGCGTAAAGAGGTAAGAGACAGACACACTTTTGCATTTCGTCGCCTTAGAGTGAAAGCCTCGGGAATGTAAGTAGCATTTTATGCATTTCGGAGAATCTTATAGTATCGAACAGGCCTGGATATAAAAGCGGGTTAAATTTTCATATTAATTAATAAGAACACAGAACGTCCTTTTTTGAAGTCGGTAAAAAACATAGAAGACGCCGTACAAAAATTTTACAGCACGCAGTTCTTTCTTCCTCCTGAAAAGTTGCTTCTTTTACACTTACGAGGTTTTCACTCTAAGACGTCGATTTATAATATTAGTATTAGTATAGATGGCACATGTATTAGGAAGTGAGCCTATTGCCATTAACTGGCACACATCCAGACCCTGGACTGCTGCTGAGAAATTCTTGATGAAGAAACCCAATATAACAGTTTGCCCCACCTCAGAAACATAATACATATCTGCCAGTTACGTAACTAATCCCATGTTTCTGAAATTCTGATACAAGCTCTGACCGTGAATCTGAAGTCAAATGTCATAATATTTTAGCTTTTGTGATTGTTGATAAAAGTAACATTTAGGTGCTATAATAATTGTATTACATGGCACGAGATTTGATGACGTAAGCTTGATAAATCTTCCTGGAACCCGTGGCTGGCATCCCTACAAGTGAAGATGATGGCAACTAGCTTCATATTTTCTGACTGACCGACTTTTTGCCAATTCAAAAGTACCTGTAAATATTTTAATTGAAATAAATGCTTTGAGTTTGAGTTTGATAATAATATGTATCGAACATACATATTATTTATTACTAAGAACTTGTAATGAAAATAAAACAGTATTTTAGGTCACAAATAGTATAGTAACGTTTCTAAAATTACGATAGATGCAGAGAAATGTAGTAACTGTAGCTTCAGATAGTTTATCGGAACAAAACGATGTTAAAATTAAATAATAACACAGTTCATGTAGAGCGACTATCGTTGACTGGTAGGATACGAAACACAATGATCATAATATGAATTCTGAGGAAATCGTAAAAATATTTTAGGAAAATAAGAATTGGGAACTTCCTATTAATTTCCATTTTACAAATCTAGCTTATCGTATAAGCTTTCTCACTGTAGTAACATTTAAATGACTGATGCAGTCAGCTAGGATTTATAAAAGCCTATAATAATTATCTCAATTGAATACTGTACTGGGTTTTTTTTTCTCTCTTTAAGTATTTGAAAGCTCTCTTTATTTATTCATTAGTTAATAAATACACAAAGCATTGTTACGTCAATAAAACACAGAACAAAATTGCATATTTTTATTTGTAATAATTATAACAATTAAACATCTTTGTATCGTTAATTACATTATTACAACGATAATTATTTAAATTATGAGTATTTAGCAAGAATTAGCTACATAACAATAAATACAAAATAAATAAAACCTTTGATACCTAATATACTCGTGGGGAAATAAATATAAATAACGAAATACATACACAGTCTTAAATAATTAATACTTAACAATATTAAAGCCAGGTACTGAGTTTTAAGTAAAAAATATACATTACCAACTAAAATACTAACATAAACGAAGTATATACAAATAAATAAATAGAGAAACATTTAAAAAAAGACAATATGACTTGAAGTGACTAAGAAATAAAACGGCAAAACATGTCATCAAATAACAATTCACAGGTCATGGCATGACGTTGATAAATTAAAAATAAATCACTCAATAAATAACAGACACACACACACATCCGTACAAGATAAATAATACTTAAATACATTGAAGATCGGAGAAATCAGTGGAAAAGGTGCCACGGAACCGGGTCGCTAAGGTTTCTGCGCAGAATACGCTAAGTTTTGAGCTTCGAGCGAGCGTCCCCAGCCGCCGCCGCCGTGACCACCGCCGCCTCCACTCCCGCTAGTATACGAAGAGCCTCCAGAGTCACCACCGTACCCACTCGTCCCTCCACTGCTGCTGCTATAATCATGGCTTGATGTATGATGAGGATGAGCTATCACTTCATAAGTCACATGCTTCTGCTGAGACAGCAACTTTTTCAACCCTATAATCGCCGACAAAACTAGGGCAAGCTTTCCAATCAGCAACGCCTTTCCTGCAATCAATGCTATCGCTCCAATAGCTAGTGGCATTAACGCCATCAGCTTCAAAGCCACTGCTGCTATTATAGGTCCCAGGATTTTAGCAGCCTTCTTCTTTTTCCCACGTCCTTCACTAATTTCATTATCTTCGGTAAATGATGACACTGTATCTTCAAACGCTCGCCCTGCACTCGACACCGCGTCAATCACATCGGAACCTTTCACTTCTACTCTCAAGGAATGCGTTTCGAAGTAGTTCTTCAACCGCGAAACAGGATCTAAGGCCCTCGGTGCTCCAGTGTCAGTCGGTACGTCACCGGATTTGACGACGGTCACTCCATCGGTGAGGGAGAACGATTCCTTTTGTCCGATCATCTTGTCGACGAACGCGAAGAATTTGTATTTGAGGCATGTTGTTGATTCTTTTTTGAGGCAGTCTGTTAAGCCGTCTATGTCGTTGTCTGTGTGGCCGGAGTCTTGGGCGGGAAGCGCGTGTGCGACCGCGAATAAGAGCAAGACTGTCGACCGCCTCATTGTGAGAGTTAGCTACGTCTGCGCGCCGGCAGTCGCGTCGCTCCTATATAACCTCCCTCAAGTGTGGCAACCACCGAATTGGACTTTCTCAGCCTGGAAGTAAAAGTAACATCCAGGTTTCATAACGAAAGGCTTGTGCGGTCATTGTGAGGGTCATGAACTTGGGTTGGGTATTGCGAATATGTTGGGTTTCTATGTAGGTGAGGTTTTTAGTTTGGACTAGTTTTCAGTAGGTTAGTGTAGTGCGAAAGTTCATTCCGTTTTTAATTGTTACTGTTTGATGGGAATTAGTTTATGGATAACTGTTTATGGTAATGCTTTGGTTGGTGGTTGTGTGCTGTGTGTACCATGCATTCATTATGAAGCTTTGCGATTTTAAAAGAAGTTGTTAATTTATATTACAGTTTTACAAGCATGCACTCATTGATTTACTCCATTTACAGTTAATTTTAACACCGCTATAATTTACTTTTTAAAAGCTTTGTCATTTCTTTATCCCAAAAGTAAGACATTAACATGAATAGCGGCTTATTTCCAGTATGATCCATATATTTACAGCCATAAGTCTTGAATTAGAACCTCGGAAACAAAATGGCTGTCATGATAACATTAAAACTTCTATTGTATGTCAATGTATTCTATCGTATGTTTGTTAATATAACTATGAAAGTTTTCCTTATTAAGTCGTTGCGTGAATGTCTATATTGAAGTCTTCATTATTTTGTTATAAAAACCACCTTTACAAATGGATTTTACATTGTTCTTACATAAAAAATATATAAAGAAACTTAATAATATTAAAGCAACTAGAATAATGTACCCACCATTTTGGAATACCTCGATTTAAAAGAGTGTCCTTGGATTTTCTTGCCCGTTCTTTTCCATAGTGATCTACGTTTTGGAATGGGTTAATAGAATCAATCATCTCTATTTTCTTGCAAATTTTGCCGTTCAAAAGTGCTTTTTATGTGCCTATTTGAAATGGAATGGGCAACTAGCTTCAACTTTCTGCTTAACTGATCGACTCTGAGAATACAAACGTCATTGAAATAAATGCTTTGAGTTTGACATTATGGTTAGAAGATTTTCCTCAAGTCAGCAAAATAAATTATAGCAAAAAATAAAGTAAGCATAATCAGTCTGTAATGTTCCCACTGCTGGGACACAGGCCTCCTATCGGTGAGAGGGAGTGGGCCATAATCCACCACGCGGGCCCAGTGCGGGTTGATAGATATCATATGTCTACGAATTTTTGGTTCTAGGAGATGCTGGTTTCCTCACGATGTTTCCCTTCACCGTTTTGATAGCAGTGATGATGATATTATTTACATAAAGTAAAGTGCCTGTCTGGTTTCAAACCGTAATCCTAAGTTGTTAGGCCCCGTTCTCACTACGTCGTGACGACAGATTGTCGTGTCGCTTAAAGCTTCGTTGCTTGTGTATTTAAGTGGAGGTGTTTACATATGACTACACGATTAACTGTCGTCCACGACTTTTTTTGCAGTGACGACAGATTGTCAAGTCAATGGGAACACTAGCACGATAGTCCTAAAACGATAAAAAACGTCACGACTTATGGTGACGACAAATCATGTGTCGTTAAATTGATCTATCGTAGCACGTATTTTGACTTTTTACTGTTCACGGCAGTCGCCTTGTCGTTTGCACACAAACGATATATGTATACGAAGCAGTAAAAATGTCATCACGATCCAATGGGAACAGCTAGATACGACAGTCGTTCAACGATAAAATATTTCGACGACACAGTGACGATAAACAATCGATATACTGGAAACAGCTAGAGACGAAAGTCGTCCAACGATACATTAATCGTCACGACATAATGGGAAAGCCCCCTAAGTCGGGGAAGGTACCACTGACTCACCATTTCTCAAAAAAAAAACATTAATAACAAATTATTATGACAGTCAATGGATGGCTTACGACTTTACAAACTCATAATAATATGTATAATAGTCTTTTTGAATATTACTTTAGCTACTTATTACATAATGATCTTTCAGTTGAAGCTAGACTTTTAAACTTTCTGTCTAAATATGTCTGATATTCAAATAAATTATAATATACCGTCTTTAAGATGTTAATTAGGATTGCATTCACTTAATTGATACTTGTTCTTAATTTATGATAATTGAAAAGTAAAATCTTGTATATGCACAAAAGTATCCGCCATTTTAAGTATCCTGGGACGCCATATCAAATTCAATTGATTGATTGATTTGATTTGTTGACTGAGAATCATCAGCATATATTCGGCCTATATTATTTCCACTGCTCTGACACAGGCCTCCTCTTTGTGGGGTCACTGTCACCACGCGGGCCAAGTGCGTGTTGGTAGACGTCATGTCTTAAAATTTTTGGTTCTAGGACATGTTGGTTTCCTCACGTTACATGTTTTCTTTCATCGTTTTGAGAGCCGTGGTAATGAAAATAAATACACAAATTGCCTGCCTGAGATCGAACTCACGACCTACAAGTCTTGAGTCGGGGCAGATACGTGCCATTGAGCCACTATTGCTCTCAAAAATCATAACCCTTACTTGTTTACTTGTATCGTTACCGTTAATAAGATAAAATATTAACGTTACCTAATCTATTTCAAATTGCATTGGTAACTTATTACAAAACTTATAGAAAAGTTTGCAACCTAAATAAAACTGTTTACCATTTATTATCATAATTCATAATGTTTATTTTGACAAACTCGTTTTTCTGGTTTCAAGGTCGACCGGCATTCGGTCATTGTAAACCCAGAAACCGGCTTACTTTGTTTCCAAAGACTACTGTTGTTTGAAAAGATGTTCGTGTTTGTAAACAAAATCAAATCATTTTTTACAGGCACTTTTGAATCAAAGAGCGGGTCGGAAGTCAGAAAGATGATGCTTTGATGAAGCCCATTCCAAAACGTAGATCTCTATAGAGAAGAACGCGCAAGAAATTTCAAGGACACTATTTTAAATCAAAATATTACAAAATCTTGGGTATATTTTTCTTGTTGCTTCTACAACGTGCCGCTATAATGGCGACATTCATAGTAGGATTGGTGGCCAGACGGGTGCCGCACGCGGCGGCGTCTTTGTATCGATTTGATTTTCCCATCACTAAATAGTGCTTGTGACGTCATAGTTTGCTTGGTTTTCATACAGATCGTGATACTTGCGTTATCAAGGTATATCTATAATAGTGTGCGTGAGTTTATGTTATGTGTAATAATATTGTACCAATTTCAACTTCTATGTTATTTTATTCCAAAAATTATCATAACTATTCAATGGTGCATAATCGGAAATCATACCAACTGTTATTTTATCTTCTAAATCTCAATTTTTATTTTATTATTTGATCTCAGCTTCCCTTAATTAGTTAGTCTATTTGTTTGTACATTCAGTCTTGTAGTCCCGATGAGGCTAACTAGCTTAACGTTAGCCAATCTCAACTTTACTATACTTATTTTGTATGAAAAAAAAAATTATCAAGATGCTGTAACTATGTAATGGTGCCCAAGACACAGGCCGTGCCTAGTTTGGGACCAACAATACCTCCATATTGTAATTTTGAATTAAGAAATAAACGATTATTATTATTATAGTAACATATTATTATACAACAAAGATTGGAGACAATTAAATGAATTCATGCATCGTTGGTCTAATGGTCGCAAAGCTACTGCTGAGCATGAGGTGCTGGGTTCGATTTTCAGCTCGAGAAAAGTGTTATTGGGCTTTAACTGTCTGAAATATCTCAGTAGCAGGCCGAAGTTTGAACTAGAGCCCCGGTGATGGCAAAAAGCTCGCCCCCTGTACATGGGATTTAAATATAACTGGAGAGATTGGGGTAGGTACACCTCTACCAAACCTTTCGGTATTTGCAGGCGTGATGATAATGTTAATAATATTATCATTACGTAAATAACTCTAAGTACAGATACCAGCTGCACATAGAGCTACTACAATCTGTCAAATTTGTTTAATAGATTTTAGATTTTCAACTTTATCGCTAAAGCATAAGGTTCAAAGTTGATTGGGAAAATTTTACAGTTTCAATTAGCTTGATGTGCTGGTGTCTGTACATGACTGGCAAGCAGTTTTATGTTTCACACATAGTTGGAAGGCCATTACATAGGAAAGTGGCTAATGTTTTCAAGTACTTAATCAAAATATAAAAAATATTTTCCCATAGATACGCCAGGAATCTCATAAAACGCGTTTCTGTAAGCTATTGGTCCGTCTTGAAAGTTAGAAAGCTTTGACTTAAACAATATAATTAATTACTTAATTGCAGTAAGTCATGGAGGATGGCTTCAAGGTTCTGGACTGGAAAGGGGCTGGCATTAACATCAATGGCGAGTACATAACTCAACTTCGGTTTGCTGACGATTTGTAGTCATGGCTGAGAATATGGAGGACCTCATTACAATGTTCGATGACCTCAGTAGAGCCTCCGAAAGAGTGGGTCTTAAAATGAACATGGACAAAATGAAGGTCATGTTAAAAGCCCATGTAACACCCGCTCTCATAAAGATCGGAGACAGACTCGAAGTCGTGGACGAATATGTTTACCTATGACAAAATGTCCAGTTAGGTAGGTCCAACTTCTAGAAAGAGGTCAATCGTCGAATCCGACTCGGCTAGGCAGCGTTCGGGAAGCTACTCAATATCTTCTCGTCCCACATACCGCAGTGTCTCGAGACGAAAGTCTCTGACCAGTGCGTGTAGCCAGTGATGACATATAATATGGCACTGAAACGTGGTCGCTCACAATGGGCCTTATTAGAAGGCTAAAAGTCACCCACAGGGCAATGCAGAGGGCTATGCTTGGAGTTTCCATGCGTGATTGAATCAGAAATGAGGAGATCCGCCGTAAAACGAAGGTAACCGATATAGCCCGAAAAATTGCCAAACTTAAGTGTCAGTGGGCAGGGCACATTGCTCACAGAACAGATGGCCGATGGGTCCGAAAGGTTCTGAAGTAGCGACCGCGTACCGGAAGACGTAGCGTTGGAAGGCCTCCCACGAGGTGGACCGACGACCTTGTGAGGCCACAGGAACCCGTAGGATGCGAGAAGCACAGAACCAGTCGAAGTGGAGGTGCTTGGGGGAGGCCTATGTCCAGCAGTGGACGTCTTTCAGCTGAAATGTTGATGATGATGAGTAAGTCATTCCGATGATACTTATAGTTAGTGATTTTATAAATGTGATTAAATTAATTTGCACCATGATTGGTTTGGCCATAAATCAATTCAGGCCTCTCTCAGACTGCGCCACCACACTCTGTCCTCCGCCTTCCGTATCCAATCTGTCCTAGCCACATTTTTAAGGTCGTCAGTCCATCTAGGTGGTGGCGTCCCACAATACGCTTGCCGATTGGAGGTTAAGAAAAGACTAATCTGGCTAAAGACAGCATGACTTACGGTAGAGAAAAACATCGTGAAGAAACTCGGACTCAATGTCATGAAATTGCGGACACGCAGCTAGAGAGATGATGAATGCAAAGAATATTGTAATGGTCAACATTCATTCAAATAGACTAACAAATTATAGTCTGGTATTTAGGAAGAAAAGCTCGACAGTCTGACTACTTGTCTACCAAGAGGTATCGTGTTACCCAGTAACTAGGTTGTGCAGATGAGGTAGGGAACCGCTTCATGTAAAATATTGGTATTCAGCTGCATCCTTTTAGACTGGAAGCCTTTTTTTTTAACGTGGAGAAATGCTCATGCATACTGCACTATCACGGGGAGATAGTGCAGTTATGTGGGACTCTAACCCACTAAAACTCCACGGTGTCCTCCTCTGCCGCTTACGGCGGGAACACGGGCACGCGTTAGCACTCATCCGTGAACCCGCCGCGGCTGTCCGTTGCCAGACCCTCCGGGGAGTACTCCCCATCACCGGCGCACCAGAACACATAGCACGCCGTGATCACCCCAGGGACCAAACCAGCACATGGGCGCCAGACGACCCCGTGTCTGGGCACCCTTGGTCCCCCTGCGACGGGTCAGGTCATTGGCCCCACCGCCTGCCAATTTTCAGCTGCAGAGGATAGGGAGAGCGGCCAACGCAATACCGACACTCCTCCTCCCCTGCAGCCCCATCGCGTCCGCCATCTTACGGTGGCGACCCCGTCAAGGCCGCGGAAGGTAGGGAGAGCGGCGCACCGTAATACCGGCACTCCTCTCCCGCCGCGGCCTTCAACCCTCAGCCGCGACGCCCCGGATGCGACATCGCGGCCCGCCTCAGTTGCGATGCCGCCCAAGTGGCACCGCAACCTACTTTTGGCCGCTACGTCATCGGCTAGTCTGCAAAAGCCATGACGAGCGGCCCCTCCTTGGGTTCCTCTTAGCTTCACCGTGGGGCTCTAAGCCACGGCTACTGAGCCCCCCCGCCTCGACAATGCGTGAACCCACCGGGGGGGTAGACTGGAAGCCTTCCCCAACATAGATAGGAGAATACTAAATAGCATAATTGACACACTAACAGTAGTCAAAACAAGATTCATTGCGTTATGTACATATTGTACATTGCTGAACAGACAAATTAATATGAAGCAATGATTATGTATTCTGCGGCAATGGTGTCCTTCAAAATGATTGATAGTGTATAATGCAGTTAGGGTACAGATGATGATGATTCAAGACGAGAACCATGAAGCATTTAGGTATTATTTATAATTATTAATGTTTATCTGTCAGTCAGTCCAAACACGCACGACCTTAACCGACCTTCAGAATTAATTATCAAGAAAGTATCATATTACAAACATATCTATTACTATTATTAGATTTCCAGCTAAAGCTGATCTCGCATATTTTCGTACAGACGCCAGCACATCAAGCTACTACAATCTGTCAAATTTCTTTAATAGATTTTCAACTTTATCGCTAAAGCGATAAGGTTCAAAGTTGATTGGGAAAATTTGACAGTTTCGGGTAGGTTGATGTGCTGGCGTCTGTACAATCAGCGGGGCAATTGCGTAATACATTATTAATCGGAATCGGTTTCATTTTGACAATTCAACAACATTCATTGCGTTATTTACATGTTGAGCAGACAAATTTTTCGAACTTATAAAGCGATGGATAAGCAATCATTTTGAAGCAAATTGCTATGCTTTAAAATGATTCAGATTCCGATTTATAATGTGTTCCGCAATTAGGGTACCAAAGTCAGCATATACTGGTTATGTATAGCTTGATGTGCTCCATTGCCTGAGTCACACAAATTTTACTTTCGTGTTTAGTTAATGTTGGACATCAGGATATAACTTTCACACAAGCTTAGTCATCAAAATATCTGCACGAATCAAAACGGATGAAAACTCCGATTTCCAAGCGCTGAGCGACGCGCGAAAGATAAACTAGGTACCTTTCCTTCTAATAGATATTAGGAGTGAGGCGTATCGTAACAGCTAAATATAACAGGTACAAGATAACCCTGTCTGTCTGACTGTAACTGTGACAAACTGAAAAAACAGCTTCTGTTCCACGATGAGATTACAGAATCCAATCATTCACAAGCTTTTCTCTATTCATGCTTATGACAGTTACCTTAGTTAGAATAAGATAAACAATGTAATACACTGTGACACTCTGTTACATCTTCCGTCACAAGCTCTTTCCTTTTTCGCATAGGTGTAACACCTTATTTAGAAAGAGAAGTACCTACGTGGATCAGCTGTGGTAACAGAGAACACACAATAGTTTGTTCCCACATAGTATGAAAGAACAGCATGTTGTTTTGTAACAGGATTTTGGAACTGTTGATTACGTGGAACAGGAACAGGCGGAACAAATATGCAATTTTACCTGTTACCTGCAATTAAACCCATTCCTAATGGATATTACTGCGATACGATCTATCTGGCAAGACTGGAGGTAAACAATGCATAGATTTTTTCGGAAATTTAATGATCGCCTCAAACTTTAAAGCATTTACTTGAAAACTTCACAGGGCTAAAAGAATTGCTGAAAAGTAATTAGAATTTATATTATACTAGCTTTTGCCTGCGGCTTCGTCCACGTGAAATTTCGGCCCCCGAGCCGCCGCGTCGCATCCCATCGCCCGCCAGCGCTATTATTTTGTTTTCACTTGGCATTCTTTCTCACAAATTAGTCTATCAAATGCAAAAATATTTTTTGCAAATCCGACTGGCAGTTTCAGAGATTAGCGCGATCAAACAAACTAACAAACTCGTCGGCTTTATTAATTGTAGAGATATATGTATAGCATTTAGCCTATCGATTAAAGATTCTTAATTATTAAGAACCCTAGTACTTTGTGAGCAGTGTTTTTGTCGTTTTTACATTCCATAAGATCCTCATTTATTTCATAAAGTTTATATACAGACGCCAGCACATCAAGCTACCCGAAACGGTAAAAAAAACAAAAGACGTTCCTCAGTCTCTTATTTCACTTATTTTTTTCCCGAGCTCATATTGCACGTATCATAACAAACCACTTATACCAGTCTTTCATCCACATCACATCACGCAATCGCCAACCTCCAATTAAGCATTTACATTTTTATATCCGGAACCCGAATAGTGCATCTCGAATACCCGAGAACCCTTTCACTTTTTTTTTATAAGTTCGTCGACTTCGCAGTATGAGTAGGTAAGTATGTATATTCTTACATTTGTAATTTGTAAAGGAAAAGTGCTTTTGAAATGAATTAATTTGATTATGACTGTTTCTTTTTTTGTGCTTGTCTGACTCTGCAAGTTTACGTTGTGATATTCAAGGTAATTTTATAGGTAGGTTAGGGGAGCTTACAAGCTTTGTATGTATGTTCCGGTTATCAAGAAAATATCAACTAAAGTCGTAATGAAAACGCAAAAGGCGTTGAAAGATTAACAGCGGACATATTATAGAATATTTGTAGCTTTTGGTAATTAGTTTGTGGAGATCCATTGTAAAACATGGCTCAGCCAAAGATGGAATTTATTCCTCCTGACATAATACAGACCTCAGACCTAACGATATACTTGCATAAATTTGGACTTGTACAAGTATGCAATGAAGTGTATGGGATGAATTAGTGCGACCATCTGAGTCAATTTGTGTGCACAACAGCCACACGCGGACTTGTGCAAGTCTAAACTTGCATAAGTAAATCGTCCTGTGTGTAACCGTGAAACATTAGTTTCCTTACAGCCACAAAATGCACCTGGTAGGAAACGTTCAAACTGATCCTTTACTAGTAACAACGCGAAACAAGACATTTAAATTGGCAGCCTTAGGTATCTACCTGATTAAATATGCAAACATCATCCGCTCATTTTGGCTTGACTCCAAATCGCACAGTCTCCATAATGTATGTTATTCTAATCTGTACGAGCTTGTATGTGACGTATGAATTGCTTGTCATAGTGATGGTTAGGGTCATACAAGAGAAATGCTATAATAATAGAATAGAATAGCTAGCTAGTGCTTGATATGCTGTTATTGCCTTAGGATTCGGTATTTTTGGTATGATACTAGAGGTGTGAGAGGTTGGTACTTAATGTGGTTGGTAGGATCGGGTTCTATTTTTTAGGGCTCCGTACCAAAATGGTAAAACGGAACCCTTAGGTAATATACATATAGGTAATACGGGCTGGTGTACGCAACTCCACGTCAATGCGCGTATTTTGCGTACGGAAAAAGAAAAAAAAATGGAACCCTTATGGTAACACTCAGTCTGTCTGTCTGTCTATAACAGCTGGATCTCAGGAACTACTAATGATATCAACTTGAAATTTAGAATAATTTTAGATGACGTTTGCCCAACTATTTTGCAAATAAGAAAGAAATAAAAATGCATATTTTTTTTTGCAACAGGGACTGAAAGGGGTCTGAAAAATTCGAAGTGGGGTTACTATGGGGTATCATATTATGAAAGAGCGCAATTTGCACATTGTCAAAAATTTTTCTTTTTTTTAGGTCGCCTAGTTTTTGACTTTGATGAAAAATCTATAAAAAAATACCGTTCGAAGTTTGCAATGAGAAAATTCTGAAATTGGTCAAGAGATGGCGCTGACCTAAAACTGCAATATTCGACACCGCAGTGCGCAGTGTTAAAATTCTCTAACGATTATAGGCCTTGCCGATGAAAATTTAAAAACATATGATGGTACGGAACCCTCGATGCGCGAGTCCGACTCGCTCTTGCCCGTCTTTTTAATTTCTATTTTATTTCTTTTATTTTAATTTTAAATCGGACTGTCATCATCTGCCTAGCCTTTTCCCAACTATGTTGGGGTCGGCTTCCAGTCTAACAGGATGCAGCTGAATACCAGTATTTTACATGGAGCGACTACCTATCTGACCTCCACAACCCAGTTACTGGGTAATACGATACCCTTGGTAAGACTGGTTGTCAGACGTTCGGGCTTCTGACTACCCGTAACGACTGTCAAAGATCCCACGTATGACAGCCGGGACCAACGGCTTAACGTGCTTTCAGGGGCACGGAGGGGTCACGGTATGTTAAGATGGTTAACCATCCATAGACCAACCGCGGCAAGCGTAGCTTAACCTGGTCAATCGACCTGTGCGGCTGTTATTATTTAGCCACGGGCCCATTTTAAATCGAACTGTATGGATCAATTATTAGTTATCTGAAATAAATTTATTTTATTTTATTTTATTTATAAGGTGTTGATATTTGTGCAAATAAATAGGTACAGTCAGCATCAAAAGTCGATTAACACTTAAGTTTTTTTAATCTCGGTTATTGAGCAAAATATTAACCCTTCAGTTTTTTAAATCTCAGTTATTGAGCAAAATATTTGTTCAAAATCGCATTATACTTCTGCTGCAATTTCGAACAAATATTTTGCTCAATAACCGAGATTAAAAAAACTGAAGTGTTAATCGACTTTTGATGCTGACCGTACCTACAAAGTCCTCCTTCGTTTTTCATCCGTTAAAAACACTTTTCTTTCTTTCGTTTCTTTATCCACATTTAAGGCTCCTACAAACAGGCGCGACACGCGATATAATCGCGCGCAATACAAAGGCACTGCTCGTTGCGCGACTTGTGGTGCCTTTGTGTCGCGTGTCGTGCCGCGCCTGTTTGAAGGAGCCTTTATAGGTCAGGGGCTTCCGGACACATTGACTATGACCACTCAATGATTCCTTACTTCGAAACCACGTAAATTCCTTAGCATATCACGCCAACTTCGCGTTCATTTAATTTCATTTCATTGTGTCACAATGAACGAAACCACGCGAAATGTTCCTGATGTAACCCTATCTATGAGCTGTATATTCATGTGTATACGTTACCTGAGATCAGTACATCAGGGATAGGGCTTGTTTACCAGCAGGACGTAGGTAGAATGATGACGGATGATTTTCTTGTTTTCTCTGTGAAGATATAGCTTTAAATCAGTAACACAATTGGTAAGAGTTGTTTTGTTTTATCACAGATTTTTTTGGTCTAAAGAAGTAAATTATTTTAAAAAGCTTCAGCCACAGAAGCTGAGCTATTCGATCAAGCACCCCCATTATTGGCAAGGAAAACAAACATACCTACTTATTTTAATGAAAAGGAATTCTAAAATAATCGACGTTATCTTTCTTAACCACAATAACAAAATGAAACGGTATGGTACTTCACCATAAAGCCCATTATGAATGCTTCATGTATGGGAGAAAGTAAAGTGTTTTGTATCATATAAAAGCAACTATAGTCGAAATATTATTCTGAAGAGCGAGAGAGGTGGTCATACTTCTTGTTGCGGGTGTGGTGGTATTAATGCAAAATTCACATAATTTTAACGACTTCCTTTCCAAATTTGTTTTTGGTGTTTAAAAAACGCAAATGCTACAATTCAAATAAATTCACAATATTTTTATCTCAAAAGCGACGCGGACTTTACTTGTTTTTAGTCAAGGTACACGCTTTGAATGCGTGTGTAAGCGCAGGAGCAGCTATCGGTACCGTCCGAGACAATGGCGAAGTCTGTGTGTGTGTGTTATGTGCTGACGCTACTCGTCTTCACGCAAACAGCGTGTTTGTACACTAAGTTATCACAAGTAAAACGCGTGTCGCTTCGTGAGATATTTTATTAAAAATACTGTAAGTCTATTTGAATTGTCTGAGTTCTGAAAGCTTAATTATCGTCTTAAATTATCTGTTTTCTCAACTATGTTGGATTCGGCTTCCGGAAGCAGCTGATCACCAATATTTTACAATGAAGTGATTAGACATCTGTCGTCAACAAACAAATTAGAATAGAATATTCTTTATTATATACTTAAACCACAAATATTACAGATAATATTCATACTATCCACACTAATATTATAAATTCGAAAGTAACTCCGTCTGTCTGTCTGTACCTATTCACGCCTAAACCACTAAACGGATTTCGATAAAATTTGGCAGAAACATAGATTACCTCCCGGGGAAGGACATAGGACAGTTTTTATCCCGATATTCCCACGGGATCGACACTAATGCGGGTAAAACCGCGGGGCGCTGCTAGTCTGTAATATTTATGGTGAGTTACTAGTAACGTCTCATCAATTAATACATAATTACCTACCATAAGATAAGTAGAAGCTTGAAACTGAATATTATGTAAATGCAAGACACACAAGTGATTTAGTTTAATTTCAAAACGCTAACCGCTTGCACTGACGCCTCGCTTTTAAAACCATAGATATTAACGATGTTCATCTACTTGTAATAATTGCGTCAATAACAATTAAATCCGACTACCATCATCATCAATTTAAGGTGCTTTACATTTCTTACAAATCATATTCAATTTTATTGATATTTCGTGTCGGAAGAACTTTACTTTCATTTTTGTTAAATTTTATGCTTTCATATAAACTGTAACCAATCGCGAAAATCGTCTTCAAGTCTGAATGCTAACCGAGGCCCAAGATTGCGATAATTTTGAACGTATCACAATAATCAATAACTATTTATTAAGCAAAATTCTAAAGGAATAAGCAGTAGCTTTGTACGTACTCCGTTGTCGTAATCGCCTTGTCCGTCGTCGGTCGAAAGTCTACGACGTCGGAGACAGGGCAATGTGCCTCAAGTGGAGTTAGGCAGGCCATTTAGTTAGACGAGGAGAAGGCGGATGGAGTAAAACTGTGACTGAATGGTGGCCAAGGTTAGGCTAAAGAAACCAGGGCCGTCCAAAACCACGCTGGGTTGACGATATCGTCAAAGTCGTGGGAAACACCTGACGGACGCACAGAACCGAGAAGTATGGCAGAAGAAAGTGGAGGCATATAACTAGCAGTGGATGATTTTGGTCTGAAATGATGGTGTACCTGCTCAAAAGAGGTCGAGTTCCTATGTTATTTTGACGTGCTTACATAAAAAATAATAAAAACAAATTTTTTGTCACATCTATTCAAAAAGAGCTAGTGTATTCTTCGTAAACCGGGATTAAAATAGCTCTTTAATCCCTAGGGACTAAAAGAGATTTCAATTTAGAATGTGGATTTTGATAATAACAGTTTCAATCACCAAAGATATCACTCACGAACATTAATGTACAAGTAACAGGTTGTATGAAGAAGTATAACGGACACGAGACAAATAAAAAAAAAGGTTTGTGAAAAAATAAAAAACGCGCGATAAGCATTCTGCCTTAGTTTGTAATTATTTACTCAAAATTGTATGTAAATAAATAAACGTACTACCCGTATTCTTATTCATAAGTTGCAGTTACCTATTTTTTCATAGAGGGTGATAAAAAGTAGAGTGTCCACCTCAGGAGCAACACTATTTTAAGCTCGAGTGACGTACTTTGAATCCCTATAATCTACTTTTTAGTAACGTTAGTCTAGAGTGCATGAGCGAGCACGAGATCCTGGGTTCAATTCTTAAGTTGAAAGTATTATGGGAGTTTGCAATTACAGCATTCTCAGTACTGATTCCTGTAATACAGGTTCACCTAGCACAGGAGCCTGATTCCTGTGCTACGCAATTTCACATGTATGGTTGTAATATTTTTATGTCAATAAAGTTATTAAATTACTTGATTTTAGACTTCTCATTGTACGAAAAGCAAATACAATGCTGGAAATGTATAACATGATATATTGATATGTCGTTGTGTGTACCAATCCGCATACCCGATCAGGAAAACAGGTAAATAAAGCACAAATTAAAAATGAATCATCTTGAGCTTGAACTTCACCAATATTGTCTTTCATTTGAACTTTGAACCTTGAACACTCTGACAAAATTATCATCTCTTTCAAACAAAATTAACACCTCCATGCTAACAGTATAAGAATCTCACGAACAGATTTATCATACGTTGACCTTCACGTTACGCGTAACCATTTAACGGTTGGTTTGACAAGTTATACTGCTTTGACGAGGAATACGTAATACTGGTGGTGACGTCACTGTAGGTGGGTTTTCTTTTGTTTATTTATTTGGTCGGTGGTGAAGCGTGGGTAAATAATGAAATCATATTTTTTAATTAATAGGATATCGGGGGACCACTTTACCACGACGTGCAAAAGCGTGTATCACTCAAACTCAAAGCATTTATTTCAATTAAACCTTATACAGGCACTTTTGAATTGTCAAAATTAAATAGTCTGTCAGTTAGTCAGAAAGTTGAAGCTAATTGCCCAATTGCCCATTCCAAAACGAAGATCTCTATGGAGAAGAACGGGCAAGAAGCTCCATGGATACTCTTTTAAATCAAGATATGTATTACAAAATCCTGGGTACATTATTCTTGTTGCTTCTATATGTGAGAACAATGTAAAAAAAGGGAAACAAATGAAGAAACAATTCAAAATATAAGATTAAAATATAAACTGGGTGGAGTCTATATTTACAATCGAACTACCCTTAAAAAATGGCGAAACAAACTCAGGGTCAAAGTCTCTTTTGCAGATGAGTAGATAGTTATTCGTGAGGCTAAGCTGTGCTTACTGCGGTCGCTCATCTAAATGATGAGCGATTTTTTTTATTGAGACTGATGCGTCCCTGGCAATTTGTCACTAGGAATGCTCGGTTTGCGTATTCGATTGCTGAACGGAACCAAATATTTATGTAGCCTGTGTATATGGGTGTTTGTGTATGTGACAAGCAGGGCTTGGTTCTTGCCATTTCAATACCTGAGAACCAGTCCCAGACGAGTACCCGTACTGCACCTTACTCTACCTCTACTTAGCGGTTCTTGCTATTTCGGGACCTGGGTACCGGTTCCAGATGGTACCGGTTCCAGAAGGGTACCGGTACTCCACCTAACTATCCAGGTACCCGCCGCGTACCACAAATCTCGTATATGTTCCTTTAAGTTATTTTGCTAATGCCATTTAATACATTTTATTTCAGTTCATAATCACACTAATATTATAAAGGCGAAAGTTTGTGAGTCTGGTGTGTTTATATGTTTGTTACTGCTTCACGCTCAAACGACTGGATCAATTTCGATAAAATTTTCTATGGATGTAGCTGACACCCTGGATTAACATATAGATTACATTTTATCCCGATATTCCTACGAGATCGACACTTATGCGTGTAAAACCGCAAGGCGCAGCTAGTTCATAACAAAGCCTAGTTAAGATAAAACTTGTCTAAGCTAAAAAGCTTGTATTTTCTAACTGAAGAAGCAAATTCCACAAGGAACATTGAGTTATGGTGACTTTTCATGGGATAAGAAAGTTTTTTTTTATATGCGTTGTGAGTTACCAGTCGATTAAAAACTTGACTTGTGCTATGTCTACAGGAAGATTTTTTTATCACCATCCAAATTTTTACAGGGTGTTCTACCCATAAATGTGAACAACTTTCACTATGGGACCAATTCTGTAATCACGAAAAAAAAATCTGCGGTTTCATACATTTTGGTCAAGTTGGTAGGTATTGAACTTTTATATTAAACAGTCATCGATCACTCTCTATTATTGATTCATGTATACAGCTGATTTTTGTTTTGTTATTTCAGAGTTGGTCCCATATAGTGAATGTTGTTCATATTCATGGCTAGAACGCCCTGTAAATATTTGGATGGTGATAAAAAGATCTTCCTGTATAATCAGAGTTAGAGGCCCCCCTTAAAATTCGTGACCTTACTAATTATAAACTACCATAAAAGCAGCCAACTTAAACTATCGTCTGCTCTATTATAGAGTTCACACGACAACAATATAGCGCCATCATAATTACGTGCTCTATGTTAGTGGAGCGCTTACGGTAGAGTCCGTGCTTTCTGCTTACCTACTTCTGTGTAATGAGGTATGTGATACAGCTGTAAGTAGTTTTATGTAAAGCTGATGATACTACGTTTTGATGTGGAGCCGTTTGTACGATGACTCTTTAAATTAGCAGAATTAAAAGTAAATTAAGTATCAAGCTACCTCTCAGCAAAATTTTATCGTGGTCCGTTGAAAAGTTTAGCAGAGAAAATTGCAAAGAGAAATGATTACACTGACGCATTCACATTTTGTTATCTTGAAAAATAAAGCTTTTGCTAATTAATGATTTGCTTCATTTAAAGCCTGCAGGATTTGATCAGAAATATTATGAGCAAGCGGTAACCCTTTCGGACAATCCCGCTGACCCGGCAGGCTTCAGCCCTGACGGGCCCCTTCAGATGATGATGACATCTCTTTGAGGGGCGCGTGGAACACGTACGCGCCGTCCGGCACGGGCCTGGTCCTGATCGGACGGGGAGCTACCCATTACTCTCCGCCCGCAGGCCCGCGCCTACGGTGGCCGGGAGTTGTCGCGCGGCTCCCGACGCCCGGAGCGTCTCCCGCGGTGGCTGGGACGGGAGGCTCTCTCCCTCAACCGTCCCGCTTTAATGAAGGCTTTGGTTATAATGTTCCCACTGCTAGCATACAGGCCTCCTCTTCGTGAGAGGAAGTGGGCTGTAATCTAGGGCCCAGTGCGAGTTGGTAGATGTCACATGTTTTCAATTTTTTGGTTCTAGGACATGCCGGTTTCCTCACAATGTTTTCTTTCACCGCAGTAGTGATGAAATTATTAACACAAAGTAAAGCCCTGCCTGGTTTCAAACCCACGACCTAAATCTTGTAAGTCGGGGCCGTTACCTCTAGGCCACCAATACTCGCAGTCCTCTCTTGGTTTTTAATTACTGTTTTTGTACGAATCGAACCCACGAACTTTTAAACCAAATTTCTTTATTTTGGCTTTGGTCTTGTACCTATAGTGGCTTTTAAAGAATCTATTGCATCCATACTCAACATTTGTCTATAACCTTTAAATATCAAAGACTACAAACAGTATGCACCTTTTCCCAACAATTGCCTTACTGTGCTTATCACACTAATATTATAAAGGCGAAAGTTGGTGAGTGTATGTGTGTTTATATGTTACTTCTTCACGCTCAAACGGCTGGACCAATTTTGATAAAATTTTGCACAGAGGTAGCTGACACCCTAGCTTAACATATAAGCTACTTTTAATCCCAATATTCCCACGGGATTGACATTTACGCGGGTGAAACCGCGGGACGCAGCTAGTTATAAATGAATAGCTGACTTCAAGATTATTAGTTTTTTATTTTATATTTTTTCATCATCATTTACCTAAACTTTATTTACTCTCCTGGGCTTAAAATTTGTGAACAATCTGAAAAGTTAGCCAATAGTATAGATAGTTCACAAGTTTCACAAGTGCTCCTTAATATATTAATACTGTATAATTTTGTTATCTTTTAACTTTAATTTTGTACAAATTTCTTATATTTAAGTTTTTTTTTTCTGTTTTCAGTCATTATTTTTTTTCATCATTTAACTTTTTATTCAAGTATTTGCCACACGTACTGCAATTAATGTTCCTAGCGATTAGCTCTTTTTTTTCTAAAACTTCTATGCCTACTTGTGGACAGCGTTGTGGGTTACTTTATAACCAAATTGCTATTTGTTAAACTAGTTGTAAGTTCTTATAATGTAACTGTTTGCTGTTCCTCTCAATAAAAATAAAATAAAATAAAAAATAGTAAACCAATTTCCCAGAAGTTTTCCTATCAATAACTTCTCATCCTCATCACTAGGTAGATACTACAAGCTGAGCCACAGATAGGTACCTAACCCTCGCCTCATTTCCACACATTATAACAAGTGGCGGTCAGCCGTGCAAAGAAGCGAGAGTGGGTGAAAGCACGCGCGGGTTAAATAATACACAGGTACAGGAAATAGGGTCCGGATTGTGTTAATGTGTCAGTTCTGTGTAGGTATTGTTTGAATAGGGAACATGCATAGTTTTTTTTTTAGTTCATCAAAAAAAAATTAAGTGTTAACGTAGGTAGTTATTAACATAGTTTTTCCTTATCATAGATTCTTTAGTGTCAAATTCTCCATTCAAGTAAAGTAGTTGGCAGGATTTTATCTACTAACAACTCATTTGTTAGTGTTGCTTTAATAACAGGTCAACGGTTGCAAGTCAAAGGACGTTATCATTGAACCGAAATCTTGCATTTTGAAAATGTGTATGTTCAAATTGATGAAAATATGTAAATTCTGGTGTTAGGCACAAACTTAATAATAGAATTCAGAGTTTTTTTTTTCAAGATTTTTTTTTATAATGTGTGCGATATATTATATTATTAGCATTCATCTTGCGAAATGTTACATTATTAGCATCTTATTTTGAAAGCTTCTGTGATTAAATGTATTTTCATTCACCTTTTTAAATCATCTCCTCAACTTAGATGAATGATTGGTCTCGCTGTAGTCGAGTGCAGCGAGACGAGACCAATCATTCATCTAAGTCCTCATTATTCATACAAAAAAAGAGTTCACTAAGTAAAAGGTATAAGGAAGAGGAGAGAAAGGTATAAGCAAGGTTTTTATTGGTTTTCTTGTCTAGCCTTCACTTTATTGCTTTATCGTGGACAACGCCCTTTTACCTCAGTTGAACTCCGCTCTCCGCTCTCACTGCCTCACGCCCCATCGATCAAGCAGATAACATGACGTTAAGGGGATTACAGGACCTAAACGCAAAAAAAACGCAAGTTTTAGAAACAATAAAAGTATATGATCGACTACAGAAAACTAAATCAGAATAATACCTATATGATATTCTTCAGGATGTATGCTTGGTAGATAGTGAGTTGAAAACATAATACAACTAATTTGATAAGATTGAAAAAAAATCACGAAGATACCTCTAAAAGCTTTCTTTTTACAGTAAAAACCATAATAGATACAATCATTCTGATTTTTGTCAGATTATTCTACAAGCAACATACTAAAACGCTAGTGTTTTAATTTTTTAGTCCAAACAATAGATTTTTTGTAATAAAATAATTGCTCCATATTTTGCAATAAAGAAAGAGAAGCGCGATGACACAACGCTGGTAGCGTTGTGTCATCGCGCTTCTCTTTCTTTTCTATGCAGTCCGACAATGACCGCGCTTTAGGTCATGTAAGAAAAAAAAAATCCCCTTCAGAATTAAACATAAAAGAGCACGTCTAATATTCCTCGAAGGGTTAAGCAGATCTGCATAGTAACATTTAGTATAATAGAAGTAGTACATTATACTTAATCTATGAGTACTACCCACATTTTGCCAGCTATGTTAGTCTCATCTTTTTTAATAGGGTTCCGTACCCAAAGGGTACGTAGCTTGTTCCCGCGTCACCAGTCCTGACTCTCAGTATATTTTGGCTGCCGAGAACAAAATTACTACGAATGAACATAGCACAGACGCCAGCACATCGAGCTACCCGAAACTGTAAAATTTTCCCAATCAACTTTAAACCTTATGCTGTAGCGATAAAATTGTAACTCTATTAAAGAAATTTGACAGATTGTAGTAGCTTGATGTGCTGGCGTCTGTACATGGAGAAGTTAAAAAAATTGTGGCTGTTATTGTAGTATATTGTGGTGTCTTACAACATCCACGCGAACGAAGTCGCGACCAGAAGCTAGTCCCCTGTAATTGTGGACGAGCTCAGTACAGACGCCAGCACATCAAGCTACTACACTCTGTCAAATTTCTTACATAGATTTTCGACTTTATCGCTAAAGCATAAGGTTCAAAGTTGATTGGGAAAATTTGACAGTTTCGGGTAGGTTGATGTGCTGGTGTCTGTACCTCGGTTGAACTTCGCTCCCCGCTCTCACTGCCTCACGGCCCATCGATCAGATTACGTGACATTACGAACTAGAAAGTTATATTTTTACAAACAAATTCACACGCAAAATGTTGAAACTCATCTCTTATTGTAACGCAGAGATGAAATTTCGTGATATTAATAAATTATAGTAATTTGTCGTGGAAGTGAAGTTTTTTTGGTGCCTTTACAAGTAATTGTACTGTTGTGTTTTTTGTTTTCGAGATGTAAATCATTCAATGAAATGAGAACTGCCTGTATATTCTGTGAAAATCTCAACGTGAAGACTTAGATGAAGTGAGCTAATCCTTAGCGTCAAATGGGATGTCACCTCACTTCACCTAAGTTTTCACAGGATGAAAGGAATAAGGCACGGAAAGGAAGGAAGGAATAAGGTTTTTACAGAAAAAATCTGCAGATTTTATTTATTTTTCATCAACTTCAAAAAAGGAGGTTCTATATTCGATCCGTATGTATGTTTGTATGTCCGCGATTTTCTCAAAAAATAATAAAGCAATTTTGATAATTATTTCATTAACATGATCTACATACTTTCAGGAAGATTTTAGTATATAATACATTAAGTAATTATTCTTATATACGAAGTTATATGGATACATGTACACAATTATACAAACATTTCTGTTTTTTTTTTGTATCGGCAATCTAAGAAGCACTGTCATCCATCACAAACCTTAAAAATCCCAGAATGCCAGTAATTTTTACACAAAAATCAATCTAAATTATTTTTTTCCTTAAAATTTTCAAAGTTTTTTACTTTCAGTCCACTTTGTAATGACCAAACATTTAGATTTTTTTTTTCATTATTATTTCTCTAGTAGTCCTGATCAGGTCCAGGGTTCTGGTGCCCGCTTATCGTCGAATTTTGGGACACGTTGTATATACAATTTAATATACCACCACCACCACTACCACCACCACCACCACCACTACCACCACCACCACCACCACCTATGTTTCACAGATAAACTGATTGATTGATTGATTATACATCAGAGCGGCAATTCTCGTAATATTAAGAACGATCACAGTCTGATTTTAGTCTCAATCTATCGAAAATTTATCTCTTAATGTCTACAGTTTTGACAAGTTTTTGACATTGATTGTCGCTGAGGTAAGATCGCGACTAGATTTTGAACATTTTTAATTACGGGAATTGGACTGCAGATAAAAATAAAATAAATAGTAAAAAATTTGCGATGTAAGCTATTTGCAGGAAAGTGTGCCTCACGGCTGTGCCAAAACGGCCCAGTTCAGCAAAAATGCCACACAACTAGTGCCTGACGCTAGTTTTCAAGTGTGACGGATGTAAATAAAAAAACGGTTCCTCCTACACCATAAGTAGGTATCGTTAGTTACATTACTTTCCATCAGCGTACATCAAACTTATTAGATTTACTTGAAAAACCTATACCTACTAAAATAATCGTTTCTGTACATTCTTTTTTTATCGTAAAAACAGGTGTTAAAGAAGATAATACCACCAAACATATGTGATATACCATCACCACAAAATAAACCGAGAAAACGACATGACAAATTTAATAACAAACACATGACTCTAAACTTTTCATCCATACATCAATCGAACAGAATCTACAAATGAAAGTCTTACCTATTGTAATGTCATCTTCTTGCTCATTACATACTTAGTATTTCACTTCTTAATTAACGACTCTTGTTTGAAAGTGATTACTAGAAATGGAAACCATAAAAGTATTTTATGAAAGTATTGGATTGTATCAATGGGATTGTAATAGAGTCTCATCAATAAAATTTAGGAATCAATAGAAGAAGTAGTCTCTCATCTGGAGGTCAATTCTAATAGTTACTTAGAACCTTTTTGGGATGCATGAAGTAGCCTCCTCGTGTAGCGCAGTTTGTTCCGCCAGTTACTCAACCGAACCGAGCGCTCGGCGCATCATGGACAGTCACACCCAACACCTTATTTGACTGGCCAATTCTTCCCTTCGGTGGTAGGGCCGTCTGGTTTGCGACCACCCTCCCACTGCAGTCCGGCGTCAAGTAGTGTTGCCCAAAATCGGTCTTGGTCTTGCAGTCTTGGTCTTGTTCTTGCATTTTTGCAAGACCAAGACCAAGACCAAGACCGACTTATTGTAGCAAGACCAAGACCAAGACTGAACCCTGCAAGACTTGAGCAAGAACAAGACTAAGCCTGCAAGACTCTTGCGTCTCGCAGTTAAGTCAAACTGAGATTTGGGCGTTATAGTAGGTATTTGGTTTCAATCCCGATTTTGATAGACGTTCCCCAGTATCAAAACCGTATCGTCATAACACTAAAAGGTATTGTATTGATTATTATATGTTTCGACTATTTATTAAGTAGATAGGTAGCGTGTTACTTACAAATTTGTTCCCATATGTGATAAAAATGTACCTACCATAACTTTCTACCAAAGTTCATTTCATACCTTGTAGGTATATCTACTTAGAGTATTATATTATACTTGTATAAGTCTCATGTGCAGATCTAACGTTAGTAGGTTGGTAAAAATTATGTAGGTATTTATGTATCAAAGTTTAAATTATTCTTCTATTCAGCAAAATTTAAAACTAACAGCGAGTCGAGTAGGTCTAGTACTAGTTGCAGTTTTTAAGCTAGCAGATGTTATGGTACAGACGCCAGCACATCAAGCTACTACAATCTGCCATATTTCTTTAACAGATTTTCAACTTTATCGCTAAAGCATTAAGGTTCATGGTTGATTGGTAAAATATGACGTTCCGCGAATAAACTGTTGGTCGGTCAGTGTATTACGTACAGTAGGTACGTAATACGTAGTACGCTAAGATCACAAATTCGCAAACAGGAAGGAGGGAAAAAATCTAGGAACTGGCAAAAATCCGTTAAAATCGGCGAAATGCAAAAGAAGTGTGAATTCATGGCCGACTCGACGCCGCACGGGGATTCCCGCAATCTTCCGCATTTTTTGTCACGTTCAAGCATTTATGCACTTTATTGTAATACTTTGAAAGTTTATTTTCAAGTGCGTTAATAATACGAGGAGACCGCTTGGCGCTGCGGTCCCTTTGTCGCGGCATTTGAAAGCTAATAGCGTAGGTACGAAGACAGTGTTGACCTCGCAAAGAAACTTTAGCAATACAGCAGATCAGGTAGCTCATTCGAGTTTTATTCACATTGCTGTTTTAAGTGAAACAAGTGAATTTACTATTTTTTAATTAAAAATCACATTGGGTCAGATATAAATAATGATTTTATACAGTTTACAGTAAAAAAAAATACAGAAAAAAAAGGAAAAATTAAGAAAAAGCCGACGAAAAATTTCAACGCAGGGGGGTCCAGAATCATGTACTGAATCCATGGTAAGCGGTTGCGTGTCGATGTCCCTGCCACCCTGAGCAATAGGCTAATAGGTATTTGAATGTAGTTTAGTCTAAGTAGTAGAGTCTCGCAAGACTTGCGAGACTCTTGCAGCAAGACCAAGACCAAGACCAAGACTGAGAGCGCAATACCAAGACCAAGACCAAGACCAGGTGTATTGACGCAAGACCAAGACCAAGACTGGCTAAGGTCATGTCTTGGTCTTGCATTTGGGCAACACTAGCGTCAAGTAGCCAGCTGTGTTTCGTCGATGCGCAAGAGTTCTAGTGTCTTAGGCATCTTCTGGGCACGCTAGTTCCAACATAGACCTCATCCATCGCTTTCCATCAGTCATGATCGAGGTGAAGAGATACATTCAAATTTATTTTTTCAGACCTAAAAAATCTAGAAACAATCTCATATCAAAAATCAACGTCAAAAACTTGACAAAAATTTAGAGACATTAGAAACTATTATATCTTTGACAGATTGAGACTGAGGTTAGAATGCCAATGTTCGTAAAAATACGAGAGTTGCCCCTCAGATTTGCCGTCAAATGTTGGCTGTAACAATAATTAAGAGGAAATGCGGGTGGTCTATTCTCCATAGAAACGCTCTCGCCTGTTTTCTTTCTGGTTAATGACCGTAAAGCAATGATTATTTGCAGAATAATAAATATTAACTACTTCTATGAAAAATAATGTATCATCAAAAATGGAAACAGGAATATTTTCATTTTTGATGATACATTATTTTTATAAGCACTAGAACCCTAAGAAAATGCCGATTTAAACCGCTGTCAACAGAGGCCTAGTGTACAAATTAAAAAAAGAAAAACATAGGGACACATTATTTATATAATATACTTCTTATTCAGCTTATTAAATATCTTTTAAATTGATCCAATATTGGAGGAGGAAATAGGCGAGAGCCAAACCTCGAATTATGACTTTTTACTTAGACTTTTTCAAAAGTCTCTGCGACCGCATTTCCTCTTAATTAAACTAGATTACAAAAAAACAATAATAAATCCCTTCCTTTTCAAAAACCGAAGGCTAACGTTATTTTTGCGGAAAGAAAGCTTATGCAATCATATTGACAACAATATTATAATATGTATAAAAAGATGCTGCAGCATCCAGCAAGATTGTGGACAATTATGTTAATAGTTACCACTCTCCTATTGACATGGATTGGTATTTATTAGTTTGTATACCTTGTTATTGATTGGGATCTACAGCAAAGTTTACACGAAGCCTTCAAAAAAGCTTCAGAAAACAAGATAAAATGCGGACTTTGTTACAACAAAGTCCGCATAGCTTAGCTTAGCTTAGTTTACTTACAAGTAACGGATGCCAAGGCCAAAATACAATCCCTAACCACAGACAACTTAACGGTAATTTATTGCATAAATCTTAGCTTTGTTTGTAAGCCTTTTTTTTAATACAAAAATGTTTAGGTATTTAATATTATGATTTAGCCATTAGTTTAACCAAAAGTAAATAGATCGAAAACTACACAATAGTAAGTAAACGATTGTGTTGAAAGTTTTACTGAAATAAATAAAAAGGTAATTGTTTTGCAAAAACAAAAAAAATCTGAAAAAGTAATTTTTTTACCCAAGCAGCCAGTGACTAGCGAAAAGATTATGATGATACGATATAAAATATGTATACGGGTTCGCAGATAAATAATAACAACCGCACGGGTCGATCTAAAGTTGAGCTACGCTTGCTGCGGTCGCTTCGTGGATGGGTAACCATCCATTACATATCGTGGACCCATCCGTGCCTCGGAAAGCACGATAAACCGTTGGTCCTGGCTGTCATTTGTATCTACAAATGACTTTTAGGCTTCTGACTACCCCCGATAATCTTATCGGGTCGTCAGAAGCCCAAAAGTCTGACAACCAGTGTTACCAGGGGGTATCGTGTTAAGGCTCGTGCACATAGGCGCGACGCGACACGCGACACAAAGGCACCGCAAGTCGCGCAACGAGCGGTGCCTTTGTGTCGCGTGTCGCGTCGCGCCTGTGTGTACGAGCCTTTACTGGGTTGTAGACGTCAGATAGGCAGTCGCTCCATGTAAGATACTGGTATTCAGCTGCATCCAGTTAAACTGGAAGCGAACCAAAGCAAAGGCTAGACAAATTTTTTTTTTAAGTAAAAATAATTGTATGATGAATCATCAAAATACCACTACAAGAAATTCCCTCCACCTCGCGTGCACACATAATTTCTCACAGTTAATTACCACAACCTAGACCGTGTCACGGGAACTCGACTGTCAATAATTAGGTGCTCCATACTACATTGTGCCTAGGTCACCTTCGAGCTCGTCAGGTCAGATAAAAAGTAAAACAATAGACGCTCTGTTATAAGTTTATTTGAATGAGAACGATGGCATTGGGTTCTCTTGAACTTGATTAATATCATTTGTGTGTGGAGGTTAGCAAGCAGTTTAGCAACTATACGCAAAATTTATGAGTGTTGCGGGGTTTTGACGAATTCATTCTGATGCCTTAAGTAAAAAGGGCGCAACTGAGGAAAGGGAATAGAGGAAAATGAGCCTTAATGGAACAAAAAGGCACCACCCACTAAGGCTCATTTTCCTCTATTCCCTTTCCTCAGATGCGCCCTTTTTACTTAAGGCGGCAACATTGCGAGATGTGTGAAACAAATTGTATCTACTTCTTGCATACTAATCTTACAGAACCTTATAGTAAGATTATGTGTGTTTAATCTTTTTGATTATTTTATGTCAAACTGTCTATCTAGCTTGTGTTTTGCCACTTTAGGGTAAAAGCTCACTTTTCCGTTGTCCGCACAATTCTGTTCTCTTCCAATTTTGGGCCAGTCCTTTCGGTAGGCATCGACCCGCCACCTTTGCCTTGGTCTACCACAGTGTCTCCTAACGCTCAATGGGACCCACTCTGTGGTTCTCATAGCCGACAACTCATCAGATACGCGGCAGACATTTTCCATCTTCTATATTTCTTTGTTTGTGTTAAGACTTGCTCATTATAATTTCTCTCACAAAAGTTGTCTCTGAATGTTGCTTCTTCACAATCCGGTATTCCATGTAGTTTTCTACTTCACCAATAATATTAGTCAGTGAGGTGACATCAGAGTTGACTACCCGGGGAATGCCGAACGTAAACAATATCGCTTCTCGTGGAGGCTATTTTAATGCATGCAATTGCATGCAGTGAAAGCGAACTTACGAACTGAACAAAATGGGGCAGTTCACTTCAACCTGCAGCACATTCTTTACTTCTGCTTCGAACTTGACCTGCATTCCTCCATACGTTGTCAACGTTACCGTGTAAGAATAAAATCTATGTCAAATTACCGACATCAACTTGATATGGTCGTCACGCGTGTCTCCGAATCACAATGTGTTTACGCACCATTCACTTGTTTTTGAAAGTTATGTGTAGTATTTAATTTGCTTCATTTACTTTCGTTTGTTTTTTATGGATTTTAGGCACAGTTGGTGGCTGTGGAATGTTAAGATGGTTGAGTAACCGCAAGAGTAATGTAGACCAGACTTAGTGCGCATTTCACCAAACTTTTATACCTAGAATAAGACTTGTCCTGATAATAAAATTAGAATTTTTGAAGCTTTCGTGAAAGCTTTGTCAACTCTGTTAAAAGTTGTTGCAGATAACGAAACGCTCGTTAATTTCCCTGATAAGATACCTACATCAGATTTCAGTATAGGTATTTTTCGAGAGCCCGAAACAGAGAAATGATTTTATTAAGTAGGTATAGAAAATGACAGACTTATTGATAGAAATTATGAAAGCACGATATCAAATCCAATACCTTCCTAATTTATTTTATTTTATGTAATTTTTTTTTGTTCGGTTTTGCGAGTGCCAAACTAACTTTAATGTATTCAAAAGAACATTAAAACTACGACATTCACCCCTTCGAAAACGTTATAACAAGTTGTGACTTATATGCACGGAACCCGAAAGACGGATAGCTCTAACTCTCATAAACCACAATCCATTCACAATTCAAAAGTTTGCACTACAAAATGTTCGCGCGTACGTACTCGTATATACCCGCGAGCTCGCGCAGCGTCCGGTTTGTATGTTTCGAGGTAAATCACTCTGCGACGCACTTTCCAAGTAAATTGCCTACACATTCATATCGTGTGTGTGATGGTGCATCAAATGGGGTGCCGTGATGAGTGTTAGATGTCGGTTTGATTTCATTTTTTTTTTCCGGTGTAATTGAAAAATTTGGGACTGTGTGGAATGAATGTAAAAGTGTAACCATAAATTATGGTAACGACTTTGAATTACGCATGGTTGTTACGCTTCTAATTTTGTATGTTAATAAATTAGATGGCAATTGCATAGTTTTTCATATGAAGAATATTAATTTTCATTAACAGATGAAGTCTGTCAAAGAGATTGATTTTCGCAAAAAAAAATAAATTATTTATGAAAGAACCCATGTCAAAACATCTATTAACTCGGCATTTTTTATTGAAATTTAACGACATAATAACATAAATAAGCATTTTTTGGTACCAATGGATTGTCAGAACCACATTTTTAGTTACACAGGTTTTTACACTTTAAACTCAGTATTTATTTATTATTTTATTTATTATAAGACACTTTATAATTTTCAAGGAGTCGTTCAGTCTGAAAGTTGTCCATTCCAAATCGTAGGTTTGAAAAATTAAAATTTGATTTATAGCAATAGAAAAAGCAATAGAGTAAAGAGTGGGAGTGAGTTATAGCAATAGAGTTGTGCTAGTAGTAGCTCAACTGTGGCTACTGAGACACGATTGAATTTCTATTGCCAAAAATCAAATTTTGATTTTCCAACAGTTGAGCGGAACTAGCAAGAAACTCCATGAACAATTCGACATTCTTTTACTCCTTCTATGCTTAGCTTCAAATCTCTATTTTCAGATGTGATGGCATGCCGCCCTAGGTTAAGCTAATTTACATTCAATAGATCGAACTAAACGGCACCTATTTTGGATAGGTAACGATTGTAGAATAATAATTCATGTGTTTCGGTTTTCGGATTTGTGGAAAGTGTTATCCAAATTTAGATGACTTTTATGCGTGTGCTGTGCCAGTGAAAGGGTTACGATAAGAATTGCGTTCATTGTTAATGTTCTATTTTTGTAAAGTTGCATAGTAACATTTTTTTAATACTACAACCTACAACTCCTGTTGTACTATTTTTGTTTACCTGAGATACAAGCCTTGCTAAGTTTGAGGGTCAACGATCAAACAAAACATCGTGATGAGTACCTACAAACTTCTTAATCTCGTTAAATATCATACCGTAGCTTACCGTATGTTCAACACCTTTCCTTTTAGCCAAATAACCATTTTGTATTGTAACTCTGACCAGCCGAAATACTAATAATAATAAAATTATTAAAAAATATGAGGACGTTAAACACAGTTTTTTTGAAGTGAAAACTTCTTTAGCGGCGATGTGTACTTTTTTTGGAATGGGTAAAAACTTCTAAACTCGCGTCAGGTCACGTGACCCTGATCGAAAATTTGTAAGACGTAAAACGTAAGACGCGCGTTGTTGAGGACAGCGCCATCTATGCACATCGGGAAGAACTACGAGGGCCTCGCGTACTAACTACGTAGTTCATCCAACAACGACGAGATGGCGCTGAACCACGGATATATAACTGACGACGAGCTCCATGCGAGCGGCTTGCTTCTCTTACCACTGCCGCGACCAACACCACGAACTGAAGTCTATCCTGTGTGCTTATTTGTAAATCTGAATAAATTCCTTTCACGAGAAGAATAAACCAGTCACTTTGGTCATCATACCTGATTTGCAAAAAACCCTATAAAATAAGGAACACACCTTAACACGCGTGTTTTGTTTATAAGACGATTCACAAAATACACTCGTAATTGTTCAAGTTTTCACTTCTGTCGGCACTACCGGAGTGCCAGTGTTTTTTTTTTTTTAATCTATGTCAAGTTCATCCATGATTTGTGCCTGAACTAGGTAATCCTGTGTTTCAGGCGATTGGAGGTAACATTAATTGATTAAATAATCACATAATTATCATATTTAGCTTATTGGTATCATGTAAAAAGGTGTACAAAATTATACATATAATACGAACAATATTCACTTTAGCACATGTAACTTCTCTGTATCTTCATAGGACATAGTTTGAAGAGCCTCCATAAGGATTTTCATGCAGTTACTATGATTTATGGAGTATATGTTTCTTTTATCATTTAGCCTATTGTAGAGTAGCGGTCCGGGGTACATAGGTATAAAATTTGGTTGGAAAAGCATATTTTTTTGTACTTTTTTGAGGGCAAACTACATCTTTCCGTCTCCTTTTCATAAATTCAGTGTTATATGAAAGCGCTGCGTGCTGTTTTAGATAAATATTATTATATTAGTACTTAAATTAAGTTCACGATAATAGCGCATCGATTTGAGTTTCAAACTTAAGAACTGCTTTCACCGGTTGGGATAGTCTCACTCCGTAGACTCAATAGTAATAGATCTTCTATTGATCTACCATTAAAATCACTTACTTGATTCACGGTGGCTTATCCAGTAACAAAATTACGAAGCCTATAGGCTAGGCAATCGGCATTCCAGCTAAGTTTACGACCACTATGTAGTGGGTATAGTCACCACTAGAGTGGAGTAGCTTATTATAAGTATATAGAGCTAGGTTTCTAACGCAACAAGGCCAGTGACGATACTAGTTTTGTACAGTCGTGGTGACAAGCCGTCGGCACACATGCGGCCCGCATATATCTGCAATACCACTACCAGTGGCATCACCATAGGGATAATATAGTCTTATGTCTATGGGTATCACAGATGCGTTGCCATCACAGAGAGAGCTAGCATGTCTCGTGTGCTTTTAAATAAGTCCAACCCAAACCATTCAAACAAACATGAAACCTAAAATAACCTAATAATAAGGACTATTTGCTGAGAAAGTGACGTTACTGACAAATTAATAATTTATGAGTTTATCTAAAAACGATAATTTAAGTTAAGTGACGTTCAAATGTCAAAAATGTTTGGTTAAACAGTCGCTAATAACTAACTTTAAGAAACATTTATGAATAAAGGGGTTAATTTTAAACGCTAAACTATACGTAACACAACTTACTGAAAAATCTCGGAGGTCACTAACCAAATTATTCCTAAATCATGGCATTAAATACATACAATTCTTTATGATTTTTTTGTCACCAATAAAATTCGCCGTCGAGGTAGATCACGGCGAAAGTGGTGTGACGATCTAACGAGGTTAGTTGGCCCAACATGGCCAGAGATCGCAAAGACAGGAAGGTACAGATAGGGAGGGTACAGGGAATGAAATAGGGGAGGCGTTTGCCCAGCATTGGTACACAATATATGCTAACGAAAAAAAATATGAAGAAAAAATTATTTCCATTAATAATAATTTTACCTAATTTACGTTCCTATGCAAGAGACCCCTAATAAAATACCTACAGTATATCTTATGCCAAGTTCCGTATACCTATGCATTTTTGCCTCGCCTGTACTAACCAGGGCAGATCGCCTGCAGCCGCGTGCGCCGCTTCTCTCATAATGGCTGCTTCCTCTATCCACTTCAGGATGTCCGGCCGTCGGGAAATCTTCACCTTTCATGGGTAATATCTAGGCCTACTTTGTGGAGGGAAAGCGATTAAACCGGAAAAATCTTGTAATATAACAAGAAAATTGAGCTATCGTTGAGTGAAGATACTCAGCGGACCTAGACAAAGTGACATACTATCAGCGATAACGATGATGGAATAGTCAAAAGTGTGTTGGATTGACATAAAGTTACCGATAAGTTTATGTTAATCCAGTTGAAAGTCGCTGTAGAAATACGAAACACTGAAAGCGATTGCCGCTTGTTTAGGCCCTCCAGATATAATTATGTCCACTATATATCCATATTTTTCTTCTATTTAAATTTTTGTACAGATGCCAACACACCAAGCTACTACAATCTTTCAAAATTAAATAGATTTTCAACTTTATCGGTAAAACATTAGGTTCAAAGTTGATTGGGAAAATTTGACAGTTTCGGATAGCTTGATGTGCTGGCGTCTGTACAACAACCCTTTAAAGCATCATTTAAAAGCTGAACTCCTACAGGTGCTTAAACTCAACATTCCGCTAGTACAGTTGAAAAAACAAGGAATTTCTGTCATACATTTAATACTATGCAGGGTCAAACTAAATTAGGTAGCTAGCGGCACTCCGCAGACATGATAGGTATATCTAAAGATGATAAAATAAAAAAGATCTGATGTTATTTTTCGGGTCAGCGACCGCTTGTAATCATGTTACTGGAAGTATGAGTAGAGAAAATATTTTTTTTTTGTTCAGGTATAGAACACCCACCACGTCTGCGGAGTTTAACTAGCTAAATCAGACCGGAATAAATCGTATAAATTACAGAACTTCACAGCATTAACAAGTGAAATCCATATCGTTATGTATACAATAAAATAGAATACTTTTTACTATGTACACCATGTATGTATGTGTATGTTGAGAATGTGCATTTTTTGTCGAATCATCCGATCTCATCTGTCACCTTGTGACATAGTTTTACATAAAGCAGCGATGCTTACTTCCTGTATTGTCTAGTGATGTGCAGCAAAAAACTCTAAGAATATCGACACAAGACTTTTATTAATAAATTTATTGACGTGTAAAAGTGTTTATGCAAACCTACTTACAAAATAAAATCATTTATCATTTAATAGAGTTTAGTCCCATCTCTCTTACTCTGCAAGCTCTATCGGTAACGCCGGTTCTTTTCCGGATAACTTCTTTGCTGATTTTATCCTTTAAAGAAACTCCAAGAATAGCGCGCTCCATAGTGCGCTGAACGACCTTGAATTTGTGGATCAGCCCGACTGTCAGTGTCCACGTTTTGGCACCACTAGGTTACAAAGTAAGTATCTATTGTTCGCCAGTGAGCCCCTAGCTAGACTAAACAAACAAGTGTGTTGTCAAGTCTATCGAAATATTGAGTAAGCCGCATCACTACACGTCAGTAACCTGCTTTGCGCAATGTATGTGGGATGAATGTAAACTTCACTTTTGATATCCTGGGCTGTATGCGTGCTAGGTACGTGTTTACGAATTCTTTCTCTATGCTTTTAAAAAAAATAACTGGCCAAGTGCGAGTCAGACTCGCACACGAAGGGTTCCGTATCACAAGGCAAAAACGCCGAAAAAACACGTTTGTTGTATAGGAGCCCCCCTTAAATATTTATTTTATTCTGTTTTTAGTATTTGTTGTTATAGCGGCAACAAAAATACATCATCTGTGAAAATTTCAACTGTCTAGCTATCACGGTTCATGAGATATAGCCTAGTGATAGACAGACAGACAGACGGACAGTGGAGTTTTAGTAATAGGGTCCCAATTTTACCCTTTGGGTACGGAACTCTAAAAACGACATTTGTTAGTACAGTAAGTCTATAGGTAGATACTAGATACCTATGTTCAATGCAATGTGATTGAGAACCCCTCATAACGACCTTTCTTATTAATAACTAGCTTCCGCCCGCGACTTCGTCCGCGTGCTTGCTTCCCCGACACACCGCGTCGCATCACATCGCCCGCCTGCGCTAGCGTTTATTTTTTACTTTTTCCTCTTTGATCAACTCCTCAGGGTCATAGCGTGATGTTAAATAACCCAGATAGCCCAGTTCTCGAGGAAGGTTATAACCTTCCTCGAGAACTGGGCTATCCAATGCAAAAAAACGAAAGAAATCTCACTGGCAGTTCCAGAGATTATATAGAGCTTTCAAACAAACTCATCAGCCTTATTATTAGTGTAGATAGATACTAAATTATTGTTTTCGCAAGCCGAAAATGTGATGACAATTTTTTTTACTTTCTCACGCATAATAATTTCTGAGACTTATGCTTTTGTGTTGTACCTATTAAGTTTTTTTTATACATTTTCTAATTGCCTAAAATTTAGTCTTCCTAAAAAATTATATATTATTGTTATTCAATGCAGTGATTTTTTTATTTTCGCTACTAACTGTGTCTCAATTATTTAACAATGAATAATGCTTGCATCACAGAATGGTGCACTGTGAGAGTAGCACTGGAATAGGACGTAAAACTGATAAAAACATCATAGTGCCATCTATGAAATGATTTCGAAAGTACGTGAAGAGAAAGTACAGTGAAAGAGTTTGTGCTTTCCTCGGTTATGTCTAGATGGCAGCTTACTAAACTACTAAAGTGAAAGTCTTAAGAGCGCCATCTTTGAAAAGCTATGTGTAACCAGTGAGACACAAGGAAAGTGAGAGAAAGGAGAAAGTTCTACACTCTACCTAAAGGTACAGTCGTTTTAGTACATCTAAACGCTAATAGATGGCGTGTAACTTTTTTATTTAGCTGAAGTTTTAGTGCCCGCGGTTTATTGGGACAGTTTAAAATCTCTTTTTCAGATCAGTTTTTCAGTTTAATATCTGATACTGGCCTAAGTGGGCTGTTTGATAAATATTGTGTTTCTGTGACCATTATAAATTATCTATTAGGCTTTAGAGCTTGGTAGACAACACCGTGTCTAGTAGATACCTGCCATTAAATTTATATAAAATAATTTCTGTAAGCATCTAATTCTCATGAAACTCATGTCTGCCAGAACCAGGAAGACCATAGTAGTTCTTAATTGAATATTATAAAACTGTAGTCATCGTCTTTATCCAGTTTTTTATGTCAACTCCCTATTAATAATTTATTAAAATAATAATAATTTAATTATTAATAATTTATTTTAAAATTTATTATAAGATGTCCCTGTTATGTAGAAGTCCTTACATCACAGGGTTACCTTATTTTTATTTTAGGATTCCGTACCTCAAAAGGAAAAAACGGTACCCTTATAGGATCACTCGTGTGTCTGTATGTCCGTCCGTCTGTCACAGCCAATTTGCTCCGAATCTAATGGACCGATTATGTTGAAATTTGGTACACATATAAACCTTTGTGACCCAAACACATACGTGTAACGTAAATAAATTAATTTTTAATATAGAGGTCATTTTTGGGGGGCAAATAGAAAATTAAAAAAAACAGCTTTGCAATATGTACAGTGTGACATATCAAATGAAAGGACTTACTGTGCGGATCTCAAAAATATTTTTTTTATTATTTTAAAGTAAATTTTATTAAAGTTATTTAAGAAAATAGACGAAAATTGACCAGACCACTACCTTATCTCCGAAACTACTAAGCCTAAAATTCTGAAAAAAAAAATAAGAAAATAGTTCTATACGTATAGATTGCAGGAAAACCTATAAAAGTCTATGGTCTTAAAACAACATGGTAAATCTCTCAATATTGCGCGTACAAACTTACATTTTCAGTTGGAATGTATGGGAGAACATGTTCTTCAATTACAATGAAAAGTTCTTTTTGTTACCAAAAACAAATTTGGGTCAGATTTAAAAAAAAACATGGTAGATAAAATATTCATCGTACGGACCCCTCTCCACGCGAGTTTAACTCGCACTTAACCGGTTTTATTTTATTCTTTTATTTCTCCACTGACATTGCAGCATACTTTGAAAGTTAGCATAGTTATTTCTAACATACTTTAGATGGCTCAAATCATTTTAATATATGGCTGTAAGGCCTTACCTACCTACCTACAGCCAAACTTATATTAAAATGATTTAGTGCCAAGGACCCATACATTTTTTAAAGGACTTTATTTTGCTATTCGAAAGCAGTAACACAATATTAACGGTAAGTAGACAATCCATTATTTTGCACATGTCGATGCAGTGGGTGACCTACTGCGGCTTACTCCAGTTCGATTGACGGATGGAAAATTATTTGTATGGCTTACAAACAGAATATGCCCTTGTCCGTGTCAAGAAAGGACTAATTAGGGCGATTTATAACAGAAACACAATGATAATCCGTTATTTGCACATGTTGGCCCTTTGGCTGATAGATAAACTTCCGTACCTACTGCAGCTTGCACCAGTTCAAATCACGGACGGGAAACTATTTGTAAGGCCTTCAGACAGGGGCCCGCAAGGTCCGAAGCCTGCCGGGTCAGTGGGATTGTCCGAAAGGGTTACCGCTGGCCCGGAACATAAAGGGCTAAGGAAGGAACACGGGTGGGTTTTAGTCAGTAAGAGTCTGACACTCCCTACCGCTCCACCCAGAGCGGGAGGAGTCATTTGATGATTTCCCATCCTCAAAAAAAAGGCCTTCAGACAGAATATGGCCCTTATCTGAGTTCAGAGAGGCAATTCTCGTAATTTTAAGAATGTTCACAGTCTGAACTCAGTCTCAATCTGTCAAAAATACCTCTACATTTTCGACAAGTTTTTGACTATGATTGTCGCTGAGATCAGATTACGACTGGATTTTGAACGTTTCTTAGCACGGGAATTGGCGTTCAGATAATAATAGTACTTAGTATGACATCAACAACAGTCACACGACACAGGAGAAAAACTTATTCGGTGGATCGTTTACACTTGGCGAGCAATCATAAAAGACATCATCATAACAACTATGTTCCCAAAATGGCGCAACTACATTGACATAACTCAGTCTTGTTCATTTTGTACAGTCTATTCGCAGTTATTTTACCTGTGATAACAACAACCTTATTGTGACGACTATAAAGATCACAACGATTTTGACAGACCTGTCAGTGGTAGCAACGGAACAGCAACCTTATTAGAATGTGAATAAAGATCACTGTGAATTGGACAGTGATGCAAAATCAGAGGTAAAATATCTATGAACGAACTGTAACAATTCTCTGGTGAAAGGCATTTAAAAATAAAATAAAATCGTTCAAAACATGTGAAAGTGTAACGGCCGTTAGAGTGAAAAGTTTTTAGACCTTTTTTTTGTTGTGTATTTTAAGTTTTTTATTTGGCTATTATAAAATTCTTTAGAGAGCAACGAGATATCTACTGCTTTATTTTATACTATCGTATCTCGTAGTAGTTGTTCTTTATACATTATTATATTCAGTGTCTTTATTTTTGCTGAACTCATTCAAGATAATACGCTTTTTCTAATTTAGTAAGGTCTCCGAAGTGATCGACATGGCTTGCAGAGTAAGCAAACTAAAGTGGCAGTGGGCTGGTTACGTTTGTCGAACGACCGATGGCCGATGGAGCAGATGAGTCCTGGAGTGGAGACCACGTATCGGCAAGCGTAGTGTGAGACGCTCCCAGCTAGATAAACCGACGACCTTAATGTGACTGGGACTGACTACATGTGGAAGGCGGATGACAGGGTGATATGGCTCAGTCTGAGAGAGGCCTATGTCTAGCAGTGGTTTTTGCTAGTCTGAATTGTTTGGATACTAAGATCTTTGTATTGAAATAATAATAAAGCCAGTAGATATATTTTTGACAGACAATACTCAAGTCTCGTGTCGACTTTTTTCTCCGGCTCTCGAAGATTTGAACTCAAGTCTCACTTTTATACAACTCAATTATTATATAATTACCTATCATTTCATCACTGCTGCGCAGGTGTTGCATAAGTTTGCATCATGTTATAAGAAGTAGCAAAATACATAGAAAAATTACTTTTTGCGTTGACTATTTATTCTCTCATACGTTTTTCTTGCCGTGAAAAACTAAGGTTTATTCTTGTTAAGGACACGTTTTTTCTACAGCGTGGTTTATACGCCGCCGTACCGTGTACAGACGCCAGTACATCAAGCTACTACAATCTGTCAAATTTATTTAATAGATTTTCAACTTTATCGCTAAAGTATAAGGTTCAAAGTGGATTGGAAAAATTTGACAGTTTCGGGTAACTATGTGCTGGCTTCTGTATATTAAGGGCCTAAGGCCCTGTTGAAACAGCGATGTTATTTTACTGTATAAAAAAGTAATTTTCGGATCACATGGACATGATAAACTGCATTTGTATTCAGTACGAATAATGGGATGTCGACGCACCAACTGAATATCGTACTGATAATCTACGTGTAAACTACGCATAACGAATCAAAACACCACTCCACTTGTAAACCCCTGAGCATCCATCGATTTGTACCAATTTATCCCCAGTGGGTGTGAGCAATCGTGATTACATTCCAACGGAGCGGAGAGTAGTAGGCACGTGACTGGAAACCTGAGCGTATTATGGTGGAATTTAAGGCAATCCTTCATTTTGAAGATAAAATAAAGAAAAAGTACTTATTGAGACTCGTACCTACAGGAAGATCACAAACTGAACTAAACACACGAAAAAAAAAACAAGGTAAGTAGGTTAAAATTGGGGTTTCCAGATCAGATAAGATCTGGAAACCCGCAATTTTCACCATTCATTCATTCATGAGTGTTGCATTCAGAATCCTCTATTCAAAATGAGTGTTGTATTCAGAATCCTCTATTCAAATGAATGTTGTATTCAGAATCCTCTATTCAAAGTGAAGGTTGCATTCAGAATCCTCTATTCAAATAAGTTTTGTATTCAGAATCCTTTTCTGCGGTTTTCGCGGCCTTCCGCGAATTTCGGCGATTTTCGAATTTGAAACGCATTTAAACTACAATTGTAGGAATTGAATGAAACATAAAATGACTGTACATAATTTATAGTTACTTAGGCTCCATTGCTAATAGCATTTAGCAGCTTATTCAGCAAACAATCAATCTATCCTGCTCCACTTTAGAATAATTTTATATTTTATCTTTTAAAAATAGATGTTTTGATTTGTCAACATAATCCGTTCCTTTCACAGCGTTCAAATAACAACATTGAGGAAATTGTATGGTATGTTGCATCCAAGGATCATCGTAAATCTCCCAATCTTCTATAACACCTCCACATGAGAAACATGCTGCTTTATCATTTACACCATTTCCACAATAAAAAAATCCCGCGTCAGCCATTTCCATTACCAATCTTCTCCTTGAATCAGCCGTTGCCCAATAGGAACGAAATGAAAATTCACGCATTTTATATGTATTAAACAGGTCATATCGAGGATTGTATTTATTTTGAGACATGTTCTTGATACAGATAATTATAAATGTATAATGACATCGCACAGCTGTTACCATCAACTTATAACGATTAACATTGGACGGGATTGGTAGGGATAGGAAACTGTTAGGTACCTATTACCCAATTGTGAAAAATTAAACAAGAAAAATATTTACTTCAAAAATTTATTATCTATACACCATTTATATAAACATATTACATTTTTTAAAGCACAAATTTTATCATGATAAATACAACTATACACACCATGAGAATGTTCAAATTTATTGTACAAGCTTAATAAATTAGGACAACCTTCATCTTCTAAATTATTTATAATATTATTATTCGAAATATTTTTTAACCACAACACTTTTTCTAAACCTTTGGTGTAAACTTTTTTATCTCTTAAAATATCTGCAATCAAATTCTGATGATTTGAGTAAGGCACAAATCCGTCTCTCCAGTATATCTTTCTATTACGTTCAATCCAACTGACTTGCCGTTTTTCTGGTTTCGTCAAATCGTAAAATGGAAATGGTGGCTTAATTAAAAACACTTGAATTTTTTTATTGCATAATACAGCAATTTCTTTAATGATAAATTCATTTGTTTCTGTTTTAAAACCTTGAACATCTACAATGGCAGTCATGATAACCTGCGCACTATGTTACTCAGAGGTTTATATTCCACCAGTCGATCGTTAATAATTAAACAATATCCAGTTGTGTTATCTGGTATTGGCAGTGAACATTCAATCTCCAGCCGCACATCTACAGGGCCTGTTTTCAAACTATCGTTTTGTCTTGAACAGTCTATGATAAAGAGAGGAGCCTTGTCCTTGAAACCAACCAAATCAAGCAACGGGTCTGCAGGATAGTTGTAATACGACTGACGAAATTTCACATACATTTCATATAATATATTGTATTTGTTCTCGGAAAAATTTAAGCTTAGAGGCTCGTAAGGATAATACTGTGAATTCAAAAATAGTGTTACGTTGGTAACTTCACAGTGATCAAACAGAGAACTGTCTTTGGTTTTATTATTTTTTCTGTTGGTTTGCAAGCAAAAAATTACATATCGAGGTTTTTCTAATTGCGATGCAGTCTTAACTGACCAAGAATGTTTTGTAGTTTTAGGGAGCAAAGGATACTCGTATAAATCCCAATTTCGAAACGCTATCTGAATAGGTTTATCTTTTTCCAAGTGTTTTAGTAGTGTCAGTCGTTCGCGGTCTGATACTTTTATATGTGGTACACGCCATTGCAATCTTTGTATATCTATTTGAAAATGCGCAATATCATCAGTCGCTATGATACTGTTTAAGTTAGAGTTACTTCTATTCAGAATAAGTTCATGTTTACAATTTATCATAATTTTATTGTAATCTTCCGCAAATCCTAATATCTTATTAAGAGGTACAATAGCACTAAAATTACCATCACTTTTTACTCCATTTATCTTCCAACCCCACAAGGCGGCAACTTTATTTTCTCCATCATTCATTGAAACGTATGACTTTATTGTGGAGGTTATTCCAGAATTTTTAATACGATCTATTTCAATACCATTTATTTCGTATCTGATATCTTGAAACAAAAACATAACAGGGTTGCTACTGAACGTAATATTTTTGTTAATCGGTTTTCCATCTTTGTCGAAGAACTTTGCTTGGCCCTCGACGTAAATTGAACTGGCTGACGGTAACACGTATATGTCTTGTTGGTGTATGGGGATTCTGATTTCATCGTTTTCTCTAAAGCTATTAGTGTAGGGATTGTATGAGTGGACTTCATAGCTTTCAATAGAACTATCGAAGTGGGGTAATTCAGTAATTTGTAGTATATTCATACTTTAAAACCTAGAGCTTTAAGAAAATCTTTATTTGCTTCACTCAATTTCTTCACTTTTTTCTTACGTCTATGCACCTTAATGGTCGTAGATGGAATAAGACGTTTGATTTTCACTGAAGTGTTTTTATAATATACTATCATTTTGTTTTTCTTAAATGAAGGCGTAATTGAATATGTTTTTCACCAAAGTCAATACAGTTACCAAGTTGATCAACAATCTTAACAGATATAGATGAAATTAGATTTTTGTTTACTGGAAAGTAAACAACGTTTTGCGGTATTTCTATGTACTGGTGACCTGGAGCGGTATTAGATACAAATTCGTGAATAAAATGAGTTGGTAATCCGTTGCAATATGAACCGTGAACAAGATCACATTCGATTCTGATTACTGATAGATTGTTATTATTGATGGTCACATTTGGTCTAGAATTTAATACTGAAAAGTATAGCAAACCGCACTCGTATTGATCGGATAAATGTAGAGGTGGTTGAAAATACGAAACCAATTCAGATTTATTTCCAGAGATGGTAACCGTAGTAGACATGCTTTCATACTGAAGTCTTAAAGAAGATCCTGTTCATTTTATTCATCGACTACACCAAAAACTCTTTAAGAACTTCAAACATAGATGTCCACAATTAAAGGGGTGATCACGTTGTATATTTTCATAATTATATTGGACTTTAGGCCCTACGTATTTTATAAATTCCTTGGGAGGTTTCAGATTACCATAACTGTCGAAATACTCAATATAATCATTATATTTTGCATAGGCTACCCAATGAGAACCAGGGTTTTTAGAACTATCTAAATTAATAACTCCACATTCTTTTACAAAAGGGCATTTAGGGAGCTCATCTCTCATAAAGACACCTCTAAAATAAGGAATACTATTTCCATGTTTCAAAATGTCAAAGTTAGTTAAGGCTCGTTTGGGTAACCGATATTTTAGTTTTTTTCTTTCGATACAAAAATTCCAAGCCCATCTCTATGCGGTTTAAGATGTAATCCTTTCCCAATGCAAAGCGCTTCCATTTTTTCATTGTGCCTCTTCGATTCATCCAACAATTTTTTAGCCATCTTAAATTCGTTAATGGTTTTAGCAATACCAGCTGCACCACCTGCTAAAGCCCCTGCCGCTGATAATCCCGCAAAAATAGGAATTAACGGCAATATTCCACCAGTTTTTGGTATAGGAATAACACGAGGAAGTTTAATAGATGAATCATTAGCTAATTCTCTGGCAGCGGCGATAGCCAATTCTATAGCCATCTTTTTACTTTTTGGTTTTAATTTTTTCATGTGTCTCTTGGTTTTAGAAATAACGTTTTTTAATTTACTTTTTAACCCTTTTCCAGATGTAACTTTTTGACAGCACTTTGTACTACTACTACTACTACTTTTCAGACCAGAACCAGTTTTAATTTTTGTCGACATAGCCCTGCTTACTAAGCGTGCTGCAAATTTTTCACCTACACTCGCATCCGAAGCAACTACTCGTTCTTTCGCCATATTTAACAAAATTAAATCAGCTTCGTGTCGATCCTTTAAGTTTGATGATTTGTGATAGGCAATGTCGTGATCTTTGCAATATTCGTCTAATTTATTAATTCCGTTATCTCCTTGTATAAGCCTTTTAATTAATTTTGTACCAGGACCACAATAACTGTATCCTGGTAAGTGTAATTCAAAAGGTAAGTGATTTATAATCCAATTGAGAAGACTACTCTCTCCAATACACATTATAAGACTGATGAATCTGGATTGAGCACTTTATTAAATACTTATAATTTGAATTGTCGTTAGTTAATGTTTTAATATTTATGATAATATATTTGATTTATCAATCCAACTATTTTCAGCTGAAGACAAACCTAGCCATTTTACTAAAACCCTGTTACCTTTTCTTCTAAGAACTTTCTCCACTAGATACACATTTGAATGTTTTGTTTTTTGAAGCTCTTGCGCATAAAATGCACCTAAAATAGGCTGACCTCTGATTGTATCTTCTATTAAGTAGGTGATAGGAGTTGTATTTTGTATCATTCGAATTTTAAATATTTCTGTAGACCAGTTAGGAGTGTAACCTTTTTCAAATGTTCCTTTGTACTTACTGATACGCACATAATCACCAATTTTATATTTGCTTTTAATATTATTATTATTTTTTACTAACCTTGAATACCTTTCTAATACATATTTTTTATTATTGTTATCTACATTAGCGGGAACTTCATCAATTGTCCGATGATAAGTGTGATTGTATTTGTGAATAACATCATTGAGAGTGTTATCTATCCAATTGTAGCTGCCTCTTAAACTAAATTCCTTATAGAGTTTGGATTTCAATGTCCTGATAAATCGCTCAACTATTGAAGCCTTTTTTGTTGAGAAGGTTGAATAATGATTAATGTGATTAGTTTTCATAAGCTTCTGAAATTGATTATTGTAAAATTCTGTTCCATTATCCGTTTGCAGATTTTTAGGAACACGCCCTTTATCCAATAATTTCTTAAAAGAGCTACATACATCATCTTTGGTTTTACTTTTTAGAGGAAAAATCCAAGCATATTTCGAGAATGTGTCAATAATAGCAAGAATAAATGTGTAATTTTTATTTTGCTTTGAAATTGATTGCATATCGATTAAGTCTGCTTGCCATAGGTCATCTATATCTTTCATAATAACACATCTTCGTGGAAAGTTCACCCTCGCATTTTTATGAATTTCGTTTACCACGTCGGTTTTGCTCATGTTCACAATTCAGTACATTTGTTTTGAATCCGTATACAATACTGAATGAAAATTTTAACATAGTGAGTATTTATTCTTTAATAATACCAGCTTCTTTCAATTCTTCAACTATCGATAAAATTTCATTATCATGGTTTGTGTTGCCAGCATCTCTAGAAGCAACTAATAATTTCAATCTCTCAACCAATTCGTTAGGGTCATCCCAATATACCAAATCAGTGTTATTTTTGTATTTTTTTAGGGTTGGTAAGCTTCCTCCAATGTGAAAATTTTCATTTAACGATTCGGAAAATAATGGTTTGATTACTTCACGATATTTTATTCCCTTATCGCCTCTTATTTGCCCATCAGGATTAAAATCTCTCTTATGAGCATTTGTATAATGCAGCATGTCCTTATAGACAAGTCTATCTTTGCTCGATATTAATTTTAAATCAGGTTTTCTTCGAAGTAAAAGTTCTTTCAAGCCAGGAGATAAATTATAGGATTTGTCACCGACTTTAATTAAAATGACACTGTCGTCATTCAAACTATCGATTTTAGAAAATGAGACTACTGAATTACCCATTAGCAATGTTTTGTTTACACTTCTTATTCCAAACGGTATATTTACACCATCATAAATATCATGGATATCACGGCCCTCTAACGAAATTTCTAAATCATCCGGTATTTCTTTTGTAGGAGACTTTTTAAGCACTTGTGCAGAATTCAGTTTTGGATCGTAGCAGTCTTCAAACTTTGTAGATGAACTAGTATTAATGTCATCCAATTCAATGTCGTCAGAATTTAGGGGTGATGTATTTTGTAAAGGCTTTATTTTTTCCTTTGATATATTCGAATCGACTAGTGCTTTAAGGGGATCTGTGACGGTTTTCAGCATTTTATCAAGTGACAAGTTCATAGAGTGTTCACGGTTCTTCATTTGTTTTATTTTATTCTTTATGGAATCTACAGACTTCATTAATTCTATTTTAATATTCTTTTCCATGTTTTATTATAACAAGTGTGCTCAGCCAAAGAAGATATAATACTAAGTTAGATTTATATATTATTGATTTATATAATTACGCAAATTTGCTCAAAATTTAAAAAAACTATCTAAATTCTGTCTATACCTTCCCTTGTTTAATGAGGAGTCTTTGCAAATACTAACAAAGTTATATGGCTCTCTCCAAACTGTATTACAAATATTCTTGAATTGATTCCAGGACATATCAGAACTAACATGCTCTTCATAAATATGTTTCAAGTTTACATCGTCTTGTTTAAATATTATAAGAAAGTTTGCATTATCACGTAGCAACTGTTTCGGAATTTTAGAATATGTTTGACATAAATAAAAGCAATCGATTTGTTTATGTCTACCCATAGAGAAGTAATTACGAATGTTTATTTGATTTTCACATGCCACATCATCGAAAATAAACACAGAATTTGTTAGTGCTTCATGCGGGGCTATGACTTCTTTATTATCATTGAATTCATGAAACTTAACTTGATGGACTCTCTTTATAACTTCTCGTAGGAACCTGTATTTTGGTTGAAAGTTAGTTTTCGAGTACAGATAAAGATTTTGAAATTTTAGACCATTCTCATGTAACAGTAAACTAAGCACTACGTTTGTTTTTCCACAATTTGAAGGACCACATATAATACAACGAATCGTATTTGGTAACAAAATGCTATGCCTAATGTGGTTATCAGAGTCACCAAGATTTATATGATTAACATTAAGTGATGTGTGTTGTTTGATCAACTTCATTTTGATTATTAATTCAATCTTACCCATACATAGATATATAAAGCATAAGTATGATAAAAAACAAATGATTGAGATTAGTTTAAAGTTGTCATGTCAAATGTAAAACGAGCGTATTTTTTCGGTATACCTACTTATAGTGCTTATCCATTTCATTTTTATACTCGCTGTAAATAATCAATAAGTTAGTACGGTATTTATATTTGTAGTTAGTGATACTAAATATTAATAAAACGAAGAACACTGTAAGGCCATAATAAGAATAGAAAGTCATGCATCAGTTATAAATGTTTTATTCAGATATAACATAATTATTTAAATTCGAAATTCAACACTACCACTCACTAAATTAATAATGTATGCTATACTTATACCAATATTATAAACAAAGATTATAATAACATTATAATTTATTGATATAAACATAATTATATTTATTTAGAAATTAGTTCTCAAAATAAAGTTTCACAGTGACCCCAAGGTAAAGTTTCAACTAGGTTAGTGAGTATTTGTCTCTTATCATCATTTCTATTTAATACTACTTTATGAATTTCTTGAGAGTACAGTACATGCTTGAGTGATTTAATTACATTCATTTTACATTTAATATTGACATTATTTGTTAAAGCTTTACTGTAGTGAGATAATTTTAATCGATTAGTAACAGCTTTAGATATTCCTTTTGCTTTTGTGATGCGAGTTTTTGAAGTGATTATACTATATAGTTTAGCTCTCAGTCCTACAAATTCGCTTATTATGTCACCCCCGAGTTCATCTTTAAATAGTCCTGGGATTTTAGTATTTACTCTTGGCATGCTGTAACAATTATCAGGCTGGAAATTACTTGTATCAAATTTTGCAATATAATTTTTTATGTCTTCATAAAAATCCTCTGTATTTACAAAATAAAGAAGGCTGTCTGTGTCTGTATAACACAGTCTTGCACGAGTTTTATATTTATTTTTAATAAAGTTGTAGTGAAATTTATACAAATGTTCCTTTGCGAATTCTAGAACTGTAAACCCAATATAGATAGGGCGATCTAATACAATTTTTTCAGGAGTTAATTGAATAGCAACAAAATTTTCAGAAAAGATCGCAATACTTTTCAGATTTGGTTTTGCAATTAATTTTTCGGCACCTTGGTACTTGTTAGTTTTATTATTGCAATCATCCCACATGGTAACTAATTTGACATTAACCTGTTTGCGTCTATTTTCAATAGTTTTCCCAAATATAGCATTATTAAGGAGTTTGAAAAAGTCTTTCTCAAATACGGTTGTTGAAGCTTGACGTAATGTAGTATTCAAGTCAATATATTTTTGTAAATAATTTTCTTGTCTAAAAGTTAAAATACGATGAATTTTATTCAAAATTAGTCCGTTCAATAAACATGCCTTCAAATGAACATAATGTATTATATAGTTGAATTTGTCATATAAACTAGCAATTAATTTAGGTGTTTTACCTCCAGGAGGTGTGAACCTCTCGGGGGCAAAAGGTAAATCACTATGCGTATTATGTAAACTCTCAGGATATATTAAATCAACTTCTAAAATATATCCATATTCAGAATCATCTGATATTGATAACACATTTATTGTTTTAATCTCATCGTTTGTCAAAAAACGGAAATCTGAAATAGGCATTTTCTTCGTCATTGCGTAACCATATAAATTGTTACAATCAAGATAAATCAAATAAGTTGATTTTTGAGAAGCATCATGATTTGGTAAATATTTATTATTAGCTCGGGCATGGCGAAGAGAACATTGTGCCAAGCCTCCTCGTATTCCCTTTTCCAAAAATTCATACATTTCTAAACTATGAATTAATTCTAATTTAACACCTGTGTACAGTAGCATTGCATCCCAGCTTAAACTAGGTGCAGTAATGTAATACGTTGGATCAAGTTGATAATGATCGAGACAAGTCTTTCTAAATTTTTCGAATACGTCAGAAAGAAGTAATACATCGGTCTTTAAATATAAATCTGTATATTCTCCAAGTGATTTAATATTAAATGACTGCCAAATAGATTGTGCGTGTACGTATTCATCATCGCTAATATGTTGACAATTCAAACTGTTATAGAAACAAACTTTCGATGGAAGTTGAGTCTCGTTATATTTTGAATATGCATTCATATAATCATAGGGATAAATTCCTTTTTGTCTTAACAATGTTAACTGATTATAACTAATACCTGGAAATTCTTTTGATAAATTAACAAAGTCGGTTTCATTCAAATTATTTACTAATGTGCTTAAACTTGAATTAAGAAATTGATAAGAATCTATGAACTTAACTTGAATTGGCCTTGATTTTAATGTATTCTTAGTATGGAGTACTTTTGTGAATGACATATACGTTTCTTTGGATTTTGGTATAATTTTAAAAGCACCTTCATACTTCGCTAATTCTTTTATAAATAGGTGAGAGTCATAGCCGGATAGGTTATGAAAAATAACAGGCACGAAAGGGCAAACTCTTAACATTAAATTACAATGAGAGTGTGCTGCGCCTCGGTATTGTGATGTAATGTGATCATGATCTATTACTTTGTCGTCAAAGAGCACATAATTACAGATATGACATGTAGTGGCGTTTTTGTAATCCTTTTCTTGGGCCTTAGTTAAAGGTGCCATCGGTATTTTATTTAATAAGATACTGTGAATGTACTCCAAATCTCTTATTAAATATTTTATAAATACTTCTACACAATCAGATCCTCTATAAGTAACATACTTATTCAGATCCGTATTGTGTGAACAACAAATATAGTAACCAAAACATGAGGGTTCGTGAACCTTAAAGGTACGAGTATTTTCAGTTACATTTATGTTGCAGTTTAGTAAAAGACTTTCAAAATCGGCGTATATAACGAAATTAATTTTTTGTTTTCTTTCGAAGTTCTTAAATTGAAGAATACTATTTTTTTCAGGTAATATTGTCAAAATCTTAGGACACTTATTATGGGCACTATATCTCATTTCACTCGTGAAAACTTGTAAGCATGTCTCACATAGGTACATTTTACCTTTATGTTTACTTATTTGACGTTTGATCAATCTCAATAGATTTTTTATTAAGCAATAATGACCTTTACCTTTCTGTTCAAAGTACAATAAATTGACATGCTGGTTTTTTCTTGAACTTGTCACATATAAAGGACCAGTGACCATGTTTTTATTATCTAATCCATATATATTAATACTTATGTGTGGATTTAAATTTTCTAATATTTTAATATCTTTACATGATGGGGGGAATGATAGACCATCTATATTTAAAACTTTTGAAAAATGTGGATATGAACTTGTTCTGCAAACATTCATTTGGGTGGGATATAACGCTGCGACAATACTCCATAAAAAGCAGTTGTTATCGCTGTTTTTAATATTTAAACAACTTCTAGTTTTTTTTATTACTTGCGGCAAATCTATATATGTGCCACCTTTCAAAGGAGAGTATTTGTTAAGGTTAATTTCTAGATGACTTATAAATAAACAAGACCAACCGGATTCACGATGTTGGAACTCTGAGAGCTTTCTGTCAAATGTATTTATTGTTTTCAAATATAATTCATTTATATCTGTATTATTATATACAATTTCATATTTTGTGTTAAATGATTTAAGCTGTTGCTCGTCAGATTTTGGGAGTATGAAATAAGCAAAAAGCTCAAAGTTTAATTTAACACAACTATGTTTTATCAAACAATCGTTAATTAGTCTTATGACCTTATGCCGATTATCCATTAGGAATTCCTCAGGTGCTAGGTATTCCATTAATGGATTCAGTTTGTAACTTATTATTCTCTTTTTAAAAGCCGTGGCTATTATATCGATATTTTCAATTTCAGTTTTTAGTATGCAATTAGATTTATGCAAATTCGTTCTCAAATGATACTGATATTCAATTTTAGGTATTTCAATGTGACATTTTCGACATATAATTATATCATTGTTATTTGTTCTGATTCCGGGTCTAGGTGTAACTGTAAGAAAGAAAAAAAAACCATGAATATTAAATAAAATTTGATATAATATGAATTCCTATTAATACTTAATTTCTATAACCGATTACATGATTTATTTATATGCATAAGTAAGTACCGGCTAAGGTTGCAATTGCATTATAATAGATTTACACCTTAGATCTATTTATTCTTATTCATTTATCTAAGTATAGCAATAGTGTCTTCTATAATAATGTAATCGCAATCTGCCTATTATTTGTTACATAATATTATTATTCTTGAAATACAAAGATAATATCTTAATCACTAGAAGACAGTAATACAAAAAAGTGTATAAGTGAATAGGCATGTGTTATATTGGGATAAGTGCCTACTTTTGTAATTAAGTACTATTTCAATAATAGTTACTTACAAATGTTGCTGGGCACTTAACATACTCTTTTCGTGTAGCTATAATAAAATTAGACAAATGTTGCCAAGCATCAGTATTGTCAAAGGTTTGATTTTTAAGCGTGACAATTGCTTGGCGCCACCTATTCATTGGCGGAACTTTCTCTATTTCATCGCACCGGTATATTTTCAAATCAATATAGTGCGTTCCCGGCTTGTTTTCATGGTTTTGGCGCGAATGACCGTTTGCAAGGCGTCGTGTTATATATGAAGTTAACGGTGTTTTACCAGTAACTGCAGGGACCGCTTTCTCGTCGTCCTCGCTATCAGTTCCAAACAGATCGTACACCGTGGACTTCCTCGGTGGGATGGGTTTGAAAAACGGCTTCTTTGAAGCTGATGGATGGGACAACACGGCAGGTGTCGCGGAAGTGGACGGTCCTGGCACCGGACTTACTCTCGATGGTGACGACCACGAACCTCGTGCCGGCTCCGTCGTGCGAGTTGATGCTTGCTTCCTTTTACGCCCGTCATGCTTCTTTTTTCGAACCTGAGGTTCCTCGTCGACGTCGGAGGGAAAAAGGGTCTCGGCGTTTTCGTGCGACCTGAAATGGAGTGAAACAAATAAATAAATATTAATACAATCAAATAATGATTCATGCGCATATCATTGGTGAGGTCACTTGTCACCTGCAGTCCGATTCTGTAACCATCTCACCGTGAAAACTTAGGTGAAGTGAGCGTGGAGTAGGCTGTCAATAGTTTCAATTCCTAACAAAAACAAACTCACATCACCTAAGTTTTCACGGCGAGATTTTTATAGAATCAGCCGGCTGTACATTGTCGGTGTTATTAGTTGAGTACTAACATAGGTTAAGACTATTGTTACTAACCCAATGGATCTCTGTTATCTGAATATATAATAATAAATAATATCCCACTTTGACACATCAGGTAGGTACACTACTCTAATTAATTATTATTATTTTATTATTGTCTATCTATCTACACCTAATATTGAAATACATCTTTTTAGAATACTGAAACATAGCCATCACAGAAATAATACTCTATTAAACCACAATACTATATCGCGCTAGATTAGGGGGAGTCGAACCCCTTGGCCCATAGCTGTTGCTGTCACTATATTCGATACATTGCTACTAAACTGCGATAGTAAAAATAAGTTAATATATATTTTATTAAAAAGCTACTTACATTTTCCTTATTGCACTGATTCTTGATAAGTACTTGATGTTGATCTGGAGCACCTGGTAGCTGAAGTGATGCTCCTAATTCACTCTCCAATATTTAAATAGCCGGGATCCACGTGAAGGTTTTCCATATATGTAATGCACGCGTGATCCTAAAATCCTGACTCAGGACTTCTTCACGAGACAAATGCTTTGCAATCATAACCAAATCTACAAATCTCAACCTTAAATTATGATATCTAAAGTGTATATTAATATTTGACTAGGTATAGTAACTACAGTCCAAGTGTTACATACTAGTTAAACACCGCGACTTCGTTTATATAATATTTATTTTATTACAACATTAACATTATTACTATTAATTTATTCTATACTAATATAACACAGTAAGAGAATTACCCGACTGTGTCAAGCAAAAGACGGTGACATTACCCGTGAACATTAAGTAAAGTTCTTTTGGTGATTTAAAAAGTATTAGTTTGAAGAATAAGATAATAATAGAAGGCAAAACTAGGCGTAACAATAGTATGTCGATATTGCTATTTTGTTTTCATCCATCTCCTTATAAAATTAGGACTTATATTGCAAATTAGACATACTACTTACATGCAACGGTTTTTGCTAGCCGCATCTTCTTAAGAAAAATGTATAAAAAAAATTACAGTGAACAAACGTACAGTAGTGTTTATTTTATCAATATATATTTATAGTAAGCAATAAAATGTTTGGTGCCGTGATGTCTTGAGGTTTCAATTTCAATCCATCTCCATAAATAAAATTAGAACTTACATTGCAAATTAGACATACTACTTACATGCGATAGTTTTGCTTGGCGAATCTTCTCAATAATAATGTATGAAAAAAGTACAGTGCACAAACGTACAGTAGTGTATATTTTATCAATATATATTTATAGTAAACAATAAAATGTTTGGCGCCGTGATGTCTTGAGGTTTCAATTTACCACACCATTTTTGTCCGGAATATCAACATCTAACAAAAAAAAATGTAAGACTTTGAACTCTATACATTAAAATTAACATATATAAATTGATGAATAATTTTAAAGTCGATCATTCAATTTCTGCTCCTGCTGAGTCCGAGTCCTGACTGAGTAAAACCGGTACCTTTGCGTAATGTCGGTGAGTGTTAATATTTTCTTTAACTTTAACAATATATTGTCCAACAATTAAAATATTACATTATTTTTATCTACAAATAAAATGTATTAATTGATTGATTATTGTAAACGGGTCAAACATGCATAATAAGTCCTCGACATCAGAGTTTTCTATTCCTGATACAACACGAATTTAATTGCATTCTGTATTTTTATTTTAAGGACTCCGAAAACGACCTCTTCAACTTCGTTCCTATGAATACTGTGGTAGGACAGAAATACGAAAACCAACTGAATCTGGAGGGCCGCAGCAGCAAACAGCTCAAGAGAAGTTCAACAGCTGCATTCACCTCTTTAAAAAAACTTACGCGTGGTGCTAAAGTGATCAGGATCGAAGTTTATGATGTAGAAAATTTTCCTGATACCATAAGTTCGCTATGTAATTGTGATGCCGAATTGTGCGTGCAGCATGTAGTTAAAAACATATTCATGGATGATATTTATAAATCGGTTAAAGAAATTGCTGTAAAAGTATCAAATAATATGTCGTAAAATAAATCATAATCCTTATTCAATGATAAAGTATTTTTATTTTAACCTTTCACATAAGCACCCACATTCAATAGTTCTTTTACGTCACGAAGCGACATCATGTGACTTTTAAATCTTTGAGGGTAAGGTTGAAAGTCGAATAATTCACGTCGCTTCGTGAGATTAAAGAACTCTACCTACATTATAAAACACGTATAAAACTTAGTTGATATAGGTATGCACTCTCTAATACAAATAGGTATCAATACTTCATCTACATAACTGAGACAGCGACGCAGTGACGTATATCAGAAATCCGATGTAAGACGACATCGGAGAATGTGTGAGCGCAATCAACTATCAGAATTTTAATGTGCTGAATGGCTGAAATGATGAATGAGAAAAAATTGCGGGTTTCCAGATCTTTCTAATGTGCTGATTGAATGAGTGAAAATTGCGGGTTTCCAGGTCTTATCTAGTCTGGAAACCAAGAGTAACCATGGAGTTTCTTGCCGGCTTTTTTCCATAGGAAACGATCAATTGGAACCGTGCACCTAGCTTCTGACGTTTCGTAAGTGTCCATTTAGGTTTATGTGAAATAAAAATATTTTGATTTTGATAGATCAAGACCTCAATTTATTAAAGAAAAATAGATTTTAAAATAAAACTAATACAAGTCTCATTTTCAATAACTTGAATACAACATTCACTTTCAATAAAGGATTCTGAATACAACACTCATTTTGAATAGAGGATTCTGAATACAACATTCATTTGAATAGAGGATTCTGAATGCAACCTTCACTTTGAATAGAGGATTCTGAATACAACATTCATTTGAAAAGAGGATTCTGAATACAACACCCATTTTGAATAGAGGATTCTGAATACAACACTCATAAATGAATGAATGGTGAAAATTGCGGGTTTCCAGATCTTATCTGATCTGGAAACCCCAATTTTAACCTACTAAGGTATATAAAAAAAGTTACAAAAAGAAAAATGAAACAATGAAACAGAAAGTCCTATACGAAGCTTGAAGGCTGCATCTCAGCATGTTGCTGCGACAATTAAAAAAATAATTTCGCAGCGACAAGCGTGTGTGTTTAATATAGGTAGTTTAGTTTTTTTTTACGTTTATTGTGTAAACCTAAATAAAACACCAAAAATTAAAAAAAAAACAACAATAATTTAATAAATAATTTCAATAAATTATACACACCCACAAATAAATAACTTATCTACCCTACGAACTACCCTCATACTGCCTCCACCCCCTATAAGGGAGTGGTGTGACATCACTGACATCTCTCCTTCGTCTATGGTGACCGTGGTGACCTGCGTAGATGACCTGGTGGTCTTCTCCTCCTTCATGGGAGGTGAGCTTCTTGACTCCTACGATGGCTGCCAGCATTAGGGCGAGGGCTGATGCGGCTAGAGCCTGGAGATGGAAAGAAAATGTTTATTATTTTAGCTTTCTAGAACTTTCCTTCTTTTCCCGTGGGTAAGGTATCTAAACAGATAAAATAAAAAAATAAACAAAATATTTTATTCCACACAAACCTACATGGGCACTTATAAAACGTCAGAAGCTAGGTGCAGGGTTCCATTGGTCGTTTCGTATGGAGCAGAGCCGGCTCCACAGTTACTCTTATAAAAAAATTTATAAAAAATAATGCGCTTTTACAATGTTTTCAAATTACAGTGTTAATAGATATGGGAGGACAGTGTAGGCCTGTCAACAAGTACCAGGTACTTAATAAAATAGAAAATGGACTACAAATCTACAGTCTCCAAAGCCTACAACGTTCTCAAATTCCCAAAATATAAAATAATTTATTTTATCAAATTAAATATAAAAACTTATTAAAACCAAATGATATTAAAAGATAAATATATCGATTGTGCAACATTATCAACGATGAATCTATCAACTACGAAACTATTGTGACAGAGTTATGACGTGGAAAGTGAAACCCGTGAAAATTCGAGCTGAAACCAGCTTAGGAGGAAGAACCTCCCATGGGGCCGCCTATTGTATATTTTGTAGTGTTTGATGTATTTTTTATGTTATTTATTTTTGTGGTGTACAATAAAGTATTATACTCGTAAATAAATAATCTACATATATCTTCCATACAAATTTTTTTATTCACATATTTCAGGCGACTATCTAATGTGTAAATGATTTTTGACATTTCTGTCTGGGTACACGGTGTTAAGCATGTGAGTGTATTGCCTTGTAAAGTGTTACTTTGATTAGAAACAATATTATTACTTTGCATAATTTTGCTTGCCAACAAAGGACCAATCGATGAAAAGAAATTATTGAAAGCTTCACAAACGCCAGAACCATCTCAGGTTTATTATCGACTATAAGTTTTGGGGGAGCAGAACCAACTTTAATTTTATTATTTGCTAGTTTATTTATTAATTTCCATGTCTATTTCGGTTTGTTTTTACATTTATTGAATTCATTATAATAGTATTTTTTCTTTTCTTCACTAATGATCTTATCCCCGTCACCTTTCTTGCTCTTAAAATGTTCCTTCCGATCTCATTTTCTGGGTCCAATCTATGTAGCCATTATATGTAATTACGGCGTTAAATATTATTAATTATATTTTTATTTATCCAGTCTTTTTGAGGGGGATTCTGTATTTTGTATTAAGTTATTTTGAGTCGGTTTATTTCTTGTGCAAGAAATTTTTCAAACAAGTCATAATCATAAAATTCACTAACAAGATTGATTCTGACATACTTTCGTATAAGATCTCGTAGTTAAGAGCTTCATATTGTATATTTTGTTTTGGTGCTATAAGAGAGGTTTAGAAATTAAAACATGGCTTGCGAAAGCCGAAATTATGAACTAGCAACCCTCCCGAGGGGCCCGTGGCTAAATAATAACAGCTGCACAGGTCGATCGATCAGGATAGCAACGCTTGCCGCGGTTGGTCTGTGGATGGGTGACCATCTTTACATACCGAGACACCTCCGTGCCTCGGAAAGTACGTTAAGCCGTTGATCCCGGTGTCATTCGCAAATATTTGACAGTCGTTACGGGTAGTCAGAAGTCTGAAAGTCTGACAACCGGTCTTACCAAGGGGTATTGTGTTACCCAGTAACTGAGTTGTGGAGGTCAGATAGGCAGTCGCTCCATATAAAATACTGGTATTTAGCTCCATGCGGTTAGACTGAGAGCCGACCTCAACATAGTTAGGACACGGACAGCAGATTGTTTTTTTCTGTAATCTCTTCAACACAACACTTCCACTCAAAGAAGTTCATGGAAATGTAGTGTGTTTATAAGTGTAACAAATTACAATGATTGTACAGTGATTTTAATTGGGAAAAGTGTGTAATTACTACGGGTAAGCGGGCCAGTCCGCGCGGCGTGACGAAGAAAACCGACGGTCCGTGTGCTAGATACTATATCTACATGCTTGGTGGTTCCAGAGGAAGTAAGCGACAGAGACTAAGCTTCGTACTACAAGCCATGGCTATGTGTACATCAGTCTCGCAGACACGTTCAGGGGCCCTAAAAAGGCCACTTTGGCCGAATCATAAGAGGATAACATTATGAATCATAATGGACAGTTAACTGTTAAGTTAATCGTATCAAATCCCATTGGTGAAGCACTTTTCAGTTATTTTTTTGTCTGTGCTAAAATACCAATCAATCCAATCCAAATCCAATCCCAATCTCTTTGATTATACAATGCGTGCCACGAAAGATGAGACTTGACACACCACGTGGTTTGACTTGTGCAGTACACGATTTTAGGTATCTATAGCGGTGTGAGGTTTGAGTGCGGGACGGGACCGGACGTCATAGGGGCGGCGGAAAGAGCAGGGGCGGCGGGGTCAAGTCTCATCTTTCGTGGCACGCATTGTATTGTACCTACGTAGTGCAGCGAAAAAAAGAAAAACACGGACTGTCATCGCCATATTATGATTCTTAATGTTATTCTTTTATGATTCTCCCAAAGTGGCCTTTTTAGGCTCCCTGGTCTGTTCACGCCTGACAGACCAGCATAGCTATTTACAACCACTCGATACGTTTCCGTAGCGTATCGAACATTAATCAATGTTATCGTAGAATCCTCTAAACGCTGTTCACAAGTCAAACACCCAAAAATTTTATCAGTTTAAATCAAATAGACTACCGCTATTTGCAGAGTGCGTGGCAGCTGCAACGGAATTCTGAAGACTGGAGCAGTTCTATTCTCGATTAAGCGAGTAATTTGAATGTATTTTAATTTTCAATCGGACTGTATGCATCAATTAGTTATCTGAAATAAATTAATTTACATTATTTTTAATGGTTGGTATATAGCCCGAAAGTCTGACAACCAGTCTTACCAAGGGGTATCGTATTACCCAGTAACTGGGTTGTGGAGGTCAGATAGGCAGTCGCTCCATGTAAAATACTGGTATTCAGCTGCATCCGGTAAGACTAGAAGCCGACCCCAAGATAGGTGGCAAAAGGCTAGGCTAGTATAGTGAATTTAGGGCCCTGGAATACAAGCTCGCCGCCCGGTAAGGACCAGGCCCGGGTCGACGGCGCGTTGTGTTCCAAGCGCGCCTCAAAGAGATGTTAGCACTAACTCACGGGGTTCGCTAGGGCCGATGCCTGCCAGGGTCGCGGGTTGTTCGAAAGAGATACCGTGGCCCCTGGCACAGGCAACCGACGGAGCACTGATGGGTTTTAGTCAGTAAAAGTCTGACACGCCCTCGAATCCCGCTCCGCCCAAAGCGGTACAAGTTATTTTATAATTTCCCACCCAAAAGAAAAGGGCCCTGGAATACACAATTACACATGCACACACACATAATGGAGGCAAAAAGCAAGCTTGTGTATTTCAGCCTTCACGCAAGCCACTGCACCAACTGTGCCGACTCTGTTAGGGGTATTCACCACAACAGTGTGCCATTACAACATTCACAACATCCTGCACAAGGCTAGTATACCTTCATTACTAGTATAGTAGTGTATTACCTTCATAGTCAGTAGACCCACACCACCGATACCAATGGCTCCAAGCGCCTTCGCGAACATGAGACCAATCAGGGCCACGCCGCCTCCGCCGCCGCCGCCCTTGCCTCTTCCAGTCACTGCGAGGAAAGATTACATTACATACAGATTACAATTACATTATCCTACTATCACACTAATATCATAAAGGCGAAAGTTTGTGAGTGTATGTGCTTGTGTATGTGTGTGTGTTTATATGTTTGTTACTTCTTCACGCTCAAACGGCTGGACCAATTTTGATAAAATTTGGTATGGAGGTAGCTGACACCAACTTATGTAGGTGAAACCGCGGAGCGCTGCTAGTTGGTTATATAATAGCCTCCCGAACGATTTAGGTCATGGTGGCCAATCTGAACGAGATGAACCTTAGTGGGCTGCAATCCTCCACGCGGGCCCAGCGCGGATTGGTAATGTCACATGTCTTGTGTCGTTTTTTTGGCTCTAGGACATGCCGGTTTCCTCATAAGGTTTCCCTTCATCGTTTTGAGAGCAGTGGTGATGAAATAAATTACACAAAGTAAAGTGCCTGGGTTCGAATTCTCTACCTACAACTCGTTAGTCGGGGTCGTTACCACAAGGCTACCGATGCTCGTGTTCTTTAAAATAGGCGAATCGAGACCACTTGCCTTGTCGACATTTATTATCATTTAGCACCACTAATACGTACCAATTAGAACTTCTAATCTACATTTCAACATATTAATAACCAAGTTAATTATTTGAAAATAGAAGCTGTATGATTTTGCACCTAAATAAGGTGGATTTTATATATTTAGGTTAACCTTATATGATCTAAACCGTATCTCATATCAACCTTCATACACGAAGCCCCAAAGTTTAGCTTGCCAAGTTTCTGTTATCCTATATTCATAAATTTTCCATCTAAATTTGATATTATGCTGGGCGCATTTGAAAAAGGACACTATAAGATTATTCGTGTTTCATAGACCTTTTCTATTCTGTCCTAAAAGGGTCAAACTGAACGCAATTTATTTCAATGAAACCATTTACAGTTACCTACTTTTGAATTATCAAGGAGTCGGTCAGTTGGTCGGAAAGTTGAAGCTTGTGGTCATTGGGAGACCTGTTTTTATTTTATAGAAGTGCAAATAAAATGAGGAGCCTCGTGCCAAGTGCCACGTGGCCAATCAATCGGCCAATTTTGGTCCCCCATAGATAAAAAAAAAACAATATTTCCCAATATCTGGCCATTAAAAAAGTATAATCACTTTACTGTCAACTTGCTTTAGTGAACGTTGATGGAAAGCGGAAATTGCGTTCCACCGGAAATTTGTTCAGCTACACTTTGCGGACGTTTTAAGTGACAGTTGTTTGTTTGAAGTTTTATGTTTTAGGGAGATACATATTAATAAAAATTTATATGATGAAGAAAAATTGATGCTGGTTTTATTTTGGGCCCAAATACGGATCTCTTTTGATCCGAAAATAAATGTAGATAATATTGGATGGCCTCAATGTTTATTGGTAAATGACTAATAAAAAACCGGTCATGAGCGAATAGGACTCGCGCACCCAGGGTTCCGTACAAATTTGTAGGTATGTAAATAGTTTATCACGGGTTTTTTTATTTAACTACAAATTTACGGTTTTCGAATTTCTTCCTTTACCTTGCTTTTTGCCAAATTTCATGATTCTAGGTTAACGAGAAGTACTCTTTACATTTTGATTCCATTGAGAGTGTCGAAATATACGTTTTTTGCCGCATAAACGGCCATATCCATTTTTACGTTAACTTAGAAGTTTGATTTTCTCACAGCTTGAAGGGACCGTAGACCAGAGCATATGGTTTTAATTTCAACTCGATACTTCTACGCGTTCCCGAGATAAAGGGTCTTGACAGACAGACGGACAACAAAGTGATTGTATAAGGGTTCCGTTTTTTCCTTTTCAGGTATGGAACCCTAAAAATTATGTTTTTTACCAAACTTGGGGTCGCCCAGCGATTAAATAGGAGCCCATTTCTTTACATATTCTCTGGGAGACCCCCTCAAACTCATGATTGATAACGCAGGTAGTAAAATCATATAGAACATAAGATCACGCCTATATTGCTCAAAGGGTTAGGCAGAGGTGCACCTTATAGTATAACCACTTTTCCCAGTTATGTTAGGTCCCATTTACATGGGATCTATGGTTTTGATCTATGGATGGGATATATTGGTTTCATCCGTCTAGTTACCTAGATGGATGAAACCAATAACATTTTGACTGACCCGAGAATCGAACCCAGGACCAATTGCTCAGCAGCAGTCCTTGAGACTACTAGACCAACGAGGCAGTCAGTCATTACGAGACTAATATTATAAATTCGAAAGTAACTCTGTCTGTCTATCTGGTTCCTTTTCACGCCTAAACCACTGAACGGATTTCGATAAAATTTGGCAGAGAGATAGACTGCATCCCGGGGAAGGAAATAGGATAATTTTTATCCCAATATTCCCACGGGATCGTCATTTATGCGGGCGACGCTGCAGTCTATATATAAAACAAAGTCGGGTCAGTGACACCATTTATAACTCAAGAACGGCTGGACCGATTTTTATGATCTTTTATTTGTTAGATTTGTCTTCGCCTCAAATAGCAGAATAATAATTAATACATGGGTAAAAATAACAAATAAATACTTAGACGGTACGAAGTTCGCTAGGTCAGCTCATAAAGGAAGTTTGATACATTATCAGTGGCACTTTTCGATTGAATTACTTAGTCACCTTTCTATTAGAGCATATGGAAATGACAGTATGGCAATTCCTAAACGATTGCTATATTCACCACAAAAAATCACTTCTAACAAAACACAGAACTTACCAGAATTCTCCTTATAGCTATCATCGACGACCTTCAGCGAATCAGCCAGAAACTGCGTGACACGATCCTTTTCAATCAAATTCGGTAACTTCACACGCAGCTCATGTCCTTCCAAGAACTTCGCCATCCGGAACAAAGGAGAATTCTCTCCAAAGGATCTCCCTTCATCTTCCAAAGAATTTGTCACTGGTATTCTTGCTAACCGCACTCCTTCAATCAAGTCGATGTCACCGTCTAGTAACGAAGCGCAGGTAATTCCAACTAGGGTGATTATAACCGACACTTCTCGATACATTTTCGGTGATGGTGATTCGCGCAATAAGCAAGAAAGGGAGACCGAGAGGCTTATATACTTGGTTAAAAAAAATAAGAAGTAAGACCGAACGATTTCTTTGAAGCTATCTCAGTGAGTGGCAAAAAAGTGTAGCGATTCTGCAATTAGTTGTAAGAAAGTTTACGTTTTGTTTGTCTGTTTGTTTTGTGTGGTCAGTAAATTCGGTGGTAATTGTAGTTATTTATTTATAGGAGAACCAACAGCTTTAACAGAAGCATAACAAAAGTATATGAGATATATGTTATACGTGGTAGCATTTTTATTTATTTTTTTGAATCGCGCAAATTGTGTGGTTAAATTACACATACTTTGAAAACATGGAAGTTTTCTTTGATACTGTTTTTTTTTGTCATTTTTGCCAAAGGTTGGATTGAGGTGGCTCTGGAAAAGGATAGAAGGAAGGGAGGCCTTTGCTCATTAATGGGAAAGTGTAGACTAAGGAAAAAATCTCCGAGCAACCTATATAATTATAATTAATTACATCGTGTCTGATAAAATTTATGTATATATGTATATGTAGATATTATAATTAATTACTTTTTATAATAAATGTTCCTATTGACTTTGTGTGAATGATTTGAATCACAACGAAAGGAACGCATCACTATTACAATAAATATGGCAACATTATTTTACAAAGTGACATTAGCATCTGTCAGTTTACTCCAGTGAATTAATTATTACACTTTAGGTACTGTGATTAAGCAGATATCATTATTATTTATGTCTCATTTGTCACCTTGCATATCTAAACATCTTTCACCTTATTTATAAATATTGCTTAAAGTTATGTAATGATTAGCGACTGTTTAACCATAATATATATTTTTGACCATTCACGTTTAAGCGTCTCTTAGCTTTAAGCAACGTATATAAATAAGAGTGCTTCTATTTTGGAAGTATATTTCCCAATAAAAACACAGGTACAGTCAGTATATTCAACTAGTTTACACAAAGTTACACACTCTGGTTGTCTATAAAATTATAGTTATTATAATATCTCCCGAAGTGTTAAATTGCTTGGCTCTTGACACTTTTCAAGCGATAACTAGATTTTACTTCAAATAAAACTTTGATTGTATTGTTATTGTTATTTTAATGGTATTATGAAGAAGGCGGGTAATAAATTACAATTTTGTTTAAAATTATAAAGTTAACAGTGAAAATTAGATAATAAACTTTTTGTTAAAAACAAGTTTTGTTGAAAGTGGTAGACTATGACTAATGGATATAAGATAATATGATAAAAATGTTTTTAGGTATCTAGTTTTTTGCGTTTTTTTAATTTTAGTTTAATATTAGTAACTGGCTTGTCCTAGAACCAAAAATTCGGAGATATGTGATATCTACCAACCCTCACTCGGTCCGCGCGTGGTAGATTACAGCCCACTCCCTCTCTTCGAGAGGAGGCCTGTGTCCCAGCAGTGGGAATATTACAGGCTAATTATGCTATGCTATGCTTAATATTTTAAGTAAATTAGAATAGATTTAATAGCCTTAATTTGTAATTATTTCGTCTCTTTACATAATTATAAAAATAAATTAGGTATATGACACTATGCAAATAATTTCAGAATAACTCTGTTATAAAGAGCAAGACATTGAATACTGTCGAATAAAAATAAAACAATAGTTTGCACTTGAGGAAAAAGCTGTAGAGATACTAGATGTGGCAGTTCAATTACGTAAGAGTGTATACGTTCTAATAAGAATGCTGTCTAAAAATGTCATGTTATTATTAGTCTCTCCCATACCTATAAGAAAGAAAGTCTCACCCTATTTACAAAATACAAAAAGAATTTGACCACCGCAAAATAACTTAATATGGTAACCAAGTTTCTTCCCTTCAGTGTTAAACAAAATATGTATGTGGAATAGTTATTATTATACTTAATATAAATGCTCAGTCTTGAATTTTTTTCCATTATCAACATATTTTCAATAGTTTTCTTAACATTACTCGGGGGCTTGGGGCCCAGACCTTTGAAAGGCCTACGAGAGATCGAAATTAATTCGCAGAGACCCAATAGATTACTGCAGGTTAGAGAAACAAAGGTATTGTATTAAGGCTCCTTCAAACAGCCGCGACACGACACGCGACACAAAGACACCACAAGTCACGCAACGAGCAGTGCCTTTGTGTCGCGCGCGATTATATCGCGTGTCGCGCCTGTTTGTAGGAGCCTTTATGGATTTAGGTGACTAAAGTGAACTGGTTATCTGGGATTATGGAAATACTGTAGACCCTGTCTGATCAATATTTATTATAATTCAATATTTTTATTATTATCCTGTATTCACCTAGTTACATATTTTGTGCTATGGTCTCCTGTAATTTAAGGAGCATACTTAAAATAACCTTTTTTACTACTGTGATTTCTATTTTATCTGTCAGTTGTAGGATATCCCAAATAAGTAAATAAACCAGCTTCCTCCTTACAGCAAAGATATATGTAATTCAAGGCGTAGATTGGAAACATGTTATTCAGAGGACTATTTATAGCACACCTACATTTCGACAGTAGTGTTTAAGTCCCATGGAATAGGGAGGACCCTATTGCCATCAACCGAGCACAAATCCAGACTCCGGCTGCTAATGAGAAATTCCCAATGGAAACATCTAATAACACTGCCCAACCTACGACTCGAACCCATGGACAACCTAGAACCTCATGCTCAGCTGTAGCACTTGCGACCACTAGAGAAACGAAGCAGTCGAAGCATTTACAGTACCCGGCGATAAATATTGCACATCGACCTTTGGAAAGAGACAATCGGCTAATTTCGGCTTCGTAGAGCGTTATCTCTGTAGCACGAAATACAAACAGTCCGGTATCTATTAGGAGCTGTTAAAACAATTATGATTTGCTTCTTTTGATAATTATTTTTATTCTTTGTATAAAACACAAAAAAGGTAAAGGTCGATGTGTAATATTTATCGCCGGGTACTGTACATGTTGCACACAATATTGCAATATAGCAGTGGTTGCCCAGAAGTAATGGCCCCGACTTACGAGACATTAGTCGTAGGTTCAAACCCGAGCTGGCGTTTTATTTTGTGTAAATTATTTCATCACCCCCGCCATCAAAATGATGAAGGAAATCAACGTGTGGGATCCGACATGTCCTAGAAACAAAAATTAAAAAAGAAAAGAATGTGTAGATTACAGCCCACTCCCTCTCGAATAAAGGAGGCCCAGTAGTGGGGACATAATAGACTGACTATATATGCTTATGCACAATATAGCATAATAATTATTATGATAAAGAAGAAAAAAAAGAAGGAAGGAGAAAACAAAAGAAGGCATATTTTCTCGTGCCACATCTCGAATCTGTACATCTATGTTATAGATAGTGAAATAACATTACCTACATTTTCTATGGTGACTTCCATTTTCATTTATTTTTGGATGCGGTGAGAGTGACGCTCAAGAACAAAGGGCTACGGAGAAATGTTGTCGAAGAAGGGCCATGAATTTAACATTTTTGTACATTTACAAATAAGCGGTGCTATTCTGTAAAAAGATCACCGTGTTAACTTAGGTGAAGTGAGCTTAAAACGAGTTGTCATTTCGCCTGATGCTAAGGATTGACAGCTCACTCTACGTTCACTTCACCTAAGTTTACACGGTGAGATTTTTACAGAATCTAATCCATTGCTTCAAATGTTCGAAAAAATTGTCTGCACAACAACGTAAATAGAGCAACGAATGCTATTGCAATTTCAAAATGAAAGCCATTGCTATTGTAAATGAAAGAGTGTTACGCAATTACCCAGCAGAACTCATATCGTGTTAAGGCTCCTACAAACAGGCGCGACGTGCGACGAGAATCGCGCGCGACTCAAAGGCACCCCTTGTTGCGCGACTTGCGGTGCCTTTGTGTCGCGTGTCGTGTCGCGCCTGTTTGAAGGAGCCTTTATATTGTTACTGTTGTTTAACTTGAAATAATATTAATTTTAAACATAACTTTGAATAAACTTTAAATCTACACATTGGCATCGTCCGAAGGAACTTTTATCGAATAAAACCGAATAGTGAGTATTTTCATCACAGGAAGCCGAAACCGATTCTTGAAGAATGCCATCCAAATTTGAGCCAATCTTTCCCTTCAATAAGCAATATTTTTGCCAAAATATTTATATAGATGTGAGTGAAAACGCCGGGACCCCTCCGTTTAAGAGGACATATTATACCTTATTGGTGATGTTCTCGAGAAAGGTGAGGTGCGTGATGCTCGCAACCACCGTGCGTGTACAGTACCCGGCGATAAATATTGCACATCGACCTTTGGAAAGAGACAATCGGCTAATTTCGGCTTCGTAGAGCGTTATCTCTGTCGCACGAAATACAAACAGTCCGGTATCTATTAGGAGCTGTTAAAACAATTATGATTTGCTTCTTTTGATAATTATTTTTATTATTTGTATAAAATCGATAGGATCGAATAGGTCGATGTGCAATATTTATCGCCGGGTACAATGCGTGCCACGTAAGAAGAGACTTGACACACCACGTGGTCTGACATGCGCAGAACACGATTTTAGGTATCTTTAGCGGTATGAGGTCTGAGTGCGGGACGGGACCGGACGTCATAGGGGCGGCGGAAAGAGCGGGGGAGGCGGGGTCAAGTCTCTTCTTACGTGGCACGCATTGTACTGTATGTTAGGATCGTAGCGGGTGGCGTTCTGTAATTTCTGCTTACCGCCATGAGAACAATACGTGAGGTTATTTTTTTTTTGGATTCAAACTCAAACTCAAAGCATTTATTTCAATTAAACCATTTACAGGCACTTTTGAATTGTCAAGAAGTCGGTCAGTCAGAACAATATGAAGCTAGTTGCCCATTCCAAAGCGTAGGTACCTATGGAGAAGAACGGGCAAGAAACTTCATGGACACTCTTTTTAAATCATATTTTACAAAAATATTAGTTACATCATTACTTTTGATATTAAAATTATATAATGTGAGAACGATGTAAAAAATAAAAAAGACGTACGCGTTAAAAGCGTCCAGAGTACAACAAATAGTACTTAACAAACAACAATCCAAAATTAAAATAATTAAAAATAAGCCGAGGCAGCTAAGTGATGACCAGCCCCAACTGAAGGCACCCGTTCACGAACATGACGCATAAATCAGCACCATTCAGCTCAACCATTTTGAAGGGAGCTAAATGATCCAACACACACGCCACCGTCAGCGAGACATTTGAGTGAGCATGACATACTATCAGCTGCCAGGGCACATTCGAGTCAATGAAAGACATATTATTACCCGGTAAATGGTAGCTATAGGGTACATAGAACTCACATCTGTGCTATGCAATTATACAAAACAAAGGAAATTGATTTTACACAATGCAAAGATAGTCTTACAATCTTCAGCAGCTCCAACAGTATTTTCATGTGTTAATCAATTAGTTGTGGTTGTGGAGCAGGACCAGCATTGAGCCAGGCATTTTTATCAGCAATGTAATCCCCTAACTTATAATATGCCTGACTGCATAGTGTGCGTTTTATACAAGACTTGAATTTTGTCTCATTCAGTTGAAGAATGTGGGGAGGTATTTTATTATAACATTTTAAACAGTACCCCATAAAAGATGAGTCTACTTTAGCCAGTCTGAAACCTGGTTGAACTAATAGGTCCCTATTTCTAGTACTATAATTATGTCTTTCACCTCTTTTACAAAAAAGATGTAAATTTTTCCTTACATACATGATGTTTTCATAGATGTATTGACAAGGTACCGTCATGATGTTAATTTTCTTAAACCGTTCCCTTAGAGAATCGCGCCTGCGGAGATTATATATGGCTCTGATAGCTCTTTTCTGCAGAATAAAAATAGAATCGATGTCTGCAGCCCGTCCCCAAAGTAAAATACCGTAAGACATGATACTATGAAAATAACTAAAATAGACTAGTCTCGCGGTATCTACATCAGTACATTGACGGATTTTTCTGACAGCATAAGCTGCTGAACTTAGCCGTCCTGCAAGAGATCTTAAATGAGGACCCCATTGTAACCTTGAGTCGAGCGTGATCCCTAGGAAAACAGTTTTATCGACGAATTCTAGTTTCTCTTGATTCAATATTATCTCACAATCACTACCCTTGACATTTGGTAAAGAAAATCTTATGCACTTAGTTTTTTTTCCATTTAATACTAAATTATTAGCAGTGAACCAATTTTGGACCTGCAGTAGGGCTGCATATTCTGTCCCACTGTTGGGCAAAGGCCTCCACCAAATCCTTCCAGCTGTTTTCCCGCGCCGCCTCGAACTAGCCGGTCGATTCTGTAAAAATCTCACCGTGAAAACTTAGGTGAAGTGAGTTTGTTTTTGCTAGGAATTGACACTATTGACAGCTCACTCCACGCTCACTTCACCTAAGTTTTCACGGTGAGATGGTTACAGAATCGGACTGCTGGTTATTTATGTGTGTTGTATTTATTCAGGTACCCATCTGGTTAAATAAACACAAAATAAGACTAAACATTCAGTCCTAAAATTTCCGTAGATTATTGTTTGTTTATTCAAGAACCTTTGTTTATATTCGTGTATCGTGTTTGTCTAAGTTCTCAGTTTGTGTAAACATGATATATTAGTTGCGTATTTTACTTCTGGGAGTATTCAATGTGTTTCATCTCAAGGGATAGTTACAAATATTATAATGTATTTATGGAGCACAACTAGCCACCAGTATCTGTAGTAAAAAAAAAAACAGTGGCACTCCGGGAGCGCCGATAGAAGTAAAAACTTGAACAACACGTGTGTATTTTTTTAATCTTCTTATATACAAAACACAAACAGAATACTTTGCCGTCACTCACTGACATATCGGATATACATTAAAAACGAGTACATCCCGAGGATAGCCGTATGTAGCGCGGTGTCGGTTACGGTAATAGTGTCGCGAGTTCAATGGTTTTTTACCATTTCAAAAAATGGCCAACGCACTTAAAGAAGTTTTCACTTCAATAATTCATCATAATCTGCCTAGCTCTTTCCCAACTACATACGCTGGGGTCGGCTTGCAGTTACTTCATATGGACTGACTAGCTATCCTCCACAACCTAGTTACTGGGTAACAGAATACCCTTGGTATACCCTGGTTGTTAGACTTTCGGGCTCCTGACTACTCGTAATGACTCAAAATCAAATATTTCACATAAACCTACATGGGCACTTACGAAACGTCAGAAGCTAGGTGCACGGTTACAATTGGTCGTTTCCATTGGAGAAGAACCGGCAACAAACTCGACGGTTACTCTTTTTAAAAATAATTGGCTTTTATAATGTTTTCAAATTACAATAGGTATGGGAGGACAGCGTAGGCCTGTCAACAATTATCAGCCGGTCGATTCTGTAAAAATCTCACCGTGAAAACTTAGGTGAAGTGAATTTGTTTTTGCTAGGAATTGACACTATTAACAGCTCACTCCACGCTCACTTCACCTAAGTTTTCACGGTGAGATGGTTACGGAATCGCACTGCAGGTACTTGATTAATAAAAAAATGGTCTACAGATCTAAAGTACCTATACAAGGCCTACAAATTCCTCACATTTACAAAATAAGAATCTATCAAAAGGATAAATAAAATATAAAACCTACTAAAACCAAGTGATATGATTGCCATTACAACCACTAATAAAGAGGTGAAAAATTAGAATTGTCTGTATATAATGTCAAATAATAAAAAGATTATATCAAACAAGTATATAAAAAAAAAAATCCTAATTTGAGAGCAGTTATTAGACATTTACGTAGTTATGCCGTTAATGAGGTGCCAGGGAAGCCAAGGACTGTCAAAGATTTAGAAATGAGAGCCGGAACCAACGGTTAAACATACTTTCCGAGGCACGGAATGGTCTCGATAGTTAATGGATGGTCACCCATCCACGGACCAACCTTGGCAAGCGTAGCTTAACCTTCACTCGACCGTCCGGCTGTTATTATGTAACCACTGAGATATTGAAGTAATACGCCCGTCTGTATTTCTAGAAGTCTTATTAAACAGTTCATAATTTACAAATAAATAATAAACTCATCGATTTGTTGTATGTACATTTAAATTACGAATTCTGAACCCTCCCGGCGATGTTTTAGGCTCAGACCTTTAAGTTTTATTATTTTGGCTGAAAAAGCAACATTATTTTATGCGAAAGGCTTTTCAATTGGATCGTCGTTTAAGCTTATACCGTCGGACATTTGTGTAGGTACTATATATTTTACCTGTTGCGACATTTAGTGTTTAATATAAAATATGGTCGTTTTGATATCTACCTAATCAAAATCATAAACCGCTGGGTCCATAATTAAGGCGCGGGCCCACCGCGGTGCACGGAGAGGCTACGCACGTGTATTAAGCTTCGCTTTGGAAGAAAATGTACGTGATTGTATCCACTGCAACCCACGGAGAGGCTGCGCATGAATTGACGTCATTGATACACGCGTGGCTTGCTCGAATAGGCGGTTAGATAGCTCAACGCTGGCGACGTGTGTCTACGTTTCTACTAGAGTACACGAATATGACCCACGACTATGTACAGCTCGCTTATCGCAGCGCAGTTTTCAGTCAATTGCAGTGGCACGTGCGTAGCCTCTCCGTGCGCCGTGCCACGCTATACATAGTCGTGGGTCATATTCGTGTACTCCAGTGGAAACGTAGACCCACGTCGTCAAACAAATTAATACACGCAGCTAAAATGCACCGCGTGCCCGTGCACAGCATGCGCCGCGGTGGGCCCGCGCCTTTAATGACGAAGGTAGAACGAAGGAAGGATTTTTTTTTTAAATTCATACCCTAAAGGGGTTTAATTAGATTGATTTTGATGATTTCCGATCTTCATAATAAAAAGCGTTTCATTAATCAAAGTTTGCATGGAAGTTCGTCATTTTTGGTGATGTGGGATCCTAAGGCCTACTTTCTACGAAAGGGAGTGAGCTGTAATCTACCACGCGGGCCTCGTGCGGGTTGGTTTATTTGGGTTGTTACAGTACATTCTACTACCTTTCATCTCTATGACCCGTCATCTTAGAAGTCATCCCCTTTTTAGCCGAATCATATTTCACACAATCCATCCATTGGACTTCTTCTACTCTTGAAAGTATGTGAGACCCTGTCATCTAAATGTTACCGTCCGGCCGTCGACAGAACGCGTCCCTGACACCTGTCAGTGCGACAAAACTAGTAGCTAATAAAAATCAAATTCGCACGTATTCGTTTGTATGAAACTGACAGACTGTAAGATATTGGGGGTCTGCAAACATACTGAAGCTGTCGAAAACACCAACATTATTTGTCAAAGGAAATCGAATCCTAACGCAGAAACTTCCCTCATCTAATATAATATTTCCGAAATTCGAATTCGCCAAAGCAGGAAAGTATTAAAGGTATATATTACATTATATTTTGTAACTTCCTCTGCTGGACAAAATACCAAATTCCTATTTTTTTTTCTTTTTTAAAAAAAAAAACATTGCCACACACTAGGAAGTTCTCCTGTATTGTGGACTCAATCTGCCTAATCGCTATATCGCAGTATTTTGCTGAGATAGGAGTCTTTTTGGTCTCGCACAGATATTTTTGTTTGGTTTATTTATTTTTTTGGTAGTTTTTAATGAAACTTTGTTAGTTTTACATGTTCTTTTTTAATATTTGTATTTCTTGTATGTCCCAAATAAAATATCATATTTCCTCTTTCTTTTCTAGTCTTTTCCCAACGATGTTGGGGTCGGCTTCCAGTCTAACTGGATGCATCTATTTTGCATGGAGCGAGTTCCAATTATGACCACCACAGCCCATGTTACCGGGTAACTCGATACCTCTTGCTAATACTGGTTGTCAGACTTTTGGGCTTCTGAATACCCGTAACGACTGTCAATTAATGAACGAATGACTAACTAACAGAGTAACACCTTATCCTGTTTTCCGAGGCAAGGACCGCTCCTCTCGATATGTAATGGATCGTCACCCATCCGCGAACTTCGGCAAATGTAGCTTAACGCGACCCATGCAGCTGTTATTATTTACCCACGAGCCCCTTTCAAATTCCGGTGCACGTCACAATTTACGTCAAAGAGTTCTTTAAATAACTTGTGAGTTACGCCAAAATATTACTTAAAACTGTTTCAACCGACGTAATATAACTTTCGTTTTCGATAAATAAACTAAAATAACCAAATCATTCTTACTATTGTGCAGCCAAAAAAAGGAAAAAAAAAGAAAATTAAACTATTTTAGGCTTTCTACATGCGCTTGAGTCGATTGCACTTTCACTCTCGAACGCGACAGTGACAAACTATACCTATCTCTGTCTATCGCATGTTTTTTGTGGTGCTGTGTCGTTCTTGCTCGGATAGGTTTTCTATTTGTTGTACGGGCGACGGTTTTCTTTTGTTGTATTGTATTGTTGTATGTTGTTAATTATGTTCTTTCATTCAATATCATTAGGTTTTGACATTTGATGTTTTTAGGACAGATTGTGATCTAAGTTTGTTTTTGATTAGGGTTCCGTACCCAAAGGGTCAAAACGGGACCCTATTACTAAGACTCCACTGTCCGTCTGTTTGTCTGTCTGTCACCAGGCTGTATCTCATGATCCGTGATAGCTAGACAGTTGATGATGTAGGTATTTCTGTTGCCTCAATAACAAAAAATAATAAAATGAAGTTAAAATTTAAAGGGGTATAAAAGATACGTTTTTTCCGGCGTTTTATGCCTTGTGGTACGGAACCCTTCGTGTGCGAGTCCGACTCGCACTTGGCCGGATTTTTGTGCTTGATTTAAACCTGAAATGGAAGAGATTGTTGCTTAATTAATTAAACCTAGAAACTAATCTCATTTTATTACCGTTTATTACTAACTAGCCTCTGTCCGCGACTTCGTCCGCGTAAAATCGCATCGCATCGCATCGCCTTCCCGCGTTATTATTCGTTTTTTCTCAGCGTTCATTCTGAACTTTTTGTTTTTGCTCGCCTTCTAAGGGTCTTAGCGTGATGTTAAGTATACCTACACCATCCTCAAGAGTTGGGCTATCAAAATATTTTTTTAAAATCAAACTGGTAGTTCCAGAGATTAACACGTTCAAACAAACAAACTCTTCAAATTTATTATTACGATAGAAGTTTAGCTGATCGCGTGAGAGTCTAAGTAATTTATAAGTAAAAAGAAAATTTATTTTAAAACTTATTAACTTATTGAAATTTAAGAATATTTAAACGAAAAAATGTTCAGGCATTCTACCTTTCATAAATTAGAAACATTTTTGAAGAGAAACTGTGATTCGTTCATAAATTATAATAATATATACGTACACTTTCTGACACGACCATACTGAAAGCTTTCATAAAAAAAAAACTAGCAGCGCCCCGCAATTTCACCCGCATAAGTGCCGATACCGTGGGAATATCGGAATGAACACTATTCTGCGTCCTTTCCCGGGATGCAATCTATCTCTCTGCAAAATTTTATCGAAATCCGTTCAGTGGTTAAGGCGTGAAAAGGTAACATACAGACAGATAGAGTTACTTTCGAATTTATAATATTAGTATGGATAACTGTAACTCTGAGAGTCATCATCTGCTTAGTCATTTCCCACCTATGTTATGATTGGATTCCAGTCTAACCGGATGCAGCTGATTTACCGGTATTTCACATGGAGCGGCTGCCTATCTGACATCCACAACCCAGTTACTGGGTAATACGATACCCCTTAAAAATACCCTTCCCAAAAATTTACCTAATAGGGATGTTGCCTGGGTAAAAATAAATCGATTCGATTTAGTCCCTCAGTAAGATTATTAAAAAATATTGAACACGTATTTTTTGTTTTATCAATTAGATAAAAAATTACAAAGATATATCACATCAAAGTTCAGGAGTGGGGGGCTTTGACGTCATAACGTGCTAAAATTTGTAGCACGGCGTGACGTCATACGAAATTTCCAAGCGCTGCTGTATCTTCGTAATTTTTTGTTTGCCAGACAAAAGAAAAAATACGTATACAATATTTTTTAGTAATCTAACTGATGGACTAAATATATTTTCTTAGTCAACTACCCTATTATAATACTAATTATCGCCTCCCAGGCGATCGCATAATCAAAATCTAACGGTGCGGTGTTAGGGTGTAAGCTAGCCAGGTGCAGGATCACCCTCTAAAGTCTAACGCGTTGCGAGTTACCGTTAGTTGGCACGAATGTATGTACAGACGCCAGCATATCAAGCTACCCGAAACTGTCAAATATTTCCAATCAACTTTGAACCTTATGCTTTAGCGATAAAGTTGAAAATCTATTAAAGAAATTTGGCAGATTGCAGTAGCTTGATGTGCTGGCGTCTGTACAATCAGAAGCGTGCACGTTCAATTTGAAATTTAAAAAAAAAACCTTACAGGCGGCCCGTCAAGCGGAGACTCTAGGGTACGTTTGTTTTATACCGAGAAATCATCTATAGGAACTGTACCTGTAGTAAAAGGAAATAAAGAAAATAGAGTTATTTAGCGCAGACTAAAAGGCACATTATAATTTATACTCAATAACTTTGTGGCTTTACCATAATGTGTACCTAGGTGGCTATATAATTTAGAACATTATGTCTATCTGTAGGGCATATCTGTAGGGCACAGAAAAAAGTAGGAGAGGAAACCCTGTTTTAAAAGATATTTAATTATAATTTTTGTTTTATATAATTAATTAGGTATTATATTATTTAATAATAATTACTGTATCTTTAATAATATATTTTAAACATTCTTATAAATTGCGTGATTATCATTTATTTTAATACTTTTTTGTTTTATTCATATTTATCATTTAAATATTCATTCAAGGAGTAATAACATTTGTTTATCCGTAACTTTTTAAATATTTATATAAATTTATTAAATTTTTCTTCAGGTACTTTGTTATATATTTTTATAGACATTACGTAGAATACATAATTAGCTCGGATGTTGGTATATTTAGCCTAGATCGGTGCTTACCAAGTGTGTACTGTGATTGGATGTCTTCACGTTTTGTGTAGAACTCTTAATATATCAGATAATAACAAAAAAGTCAGCGTCATTGAAAATATAGACCATCGGACAGGGGTATGCCACCAAAGCCGTGGCGAGCATTTGGCCGATATTTTGTTTCACGCAGACACAATAACATAAGTACATACATCTACAATGATTTTGGGTTAATACTCTGTGGTTGGTTAACCTAAGCTTTTATATAAATACCTAATAAAAACAAACTCAAATAAATATTGCTTACTTCTTAATTACGCGACAATCTGCCAAGTCGACTCTAAAACTAAAAACCTATAAACAAACTTCTAATAGAAATTTAATTAAGAATATAATTATTACGTTAAGTTCTAACCTTATAATCAACACGCACAATTATAACCCTTTCAAAAGTTAGAGAATAAGGATCACGCACGTAAATATTCATAATTTTTAATAAAATCAGACTTTTACAGGATTTTTTAAGACTGATTTATCTAAAAATTTTGTTCTTCTAAGACATCATCTTCTTCTCCCATACCACGGGCAAAGAAGTGCTGAGTACTAGACGAAGTTTTGTTGTACCGATTCTACATTTCCCTAGGACCCTAGTACTGTCACGTGTAACGAAACCATAGCGAGATTCAGGATTTGGCCCGGACGGTACAACGCCATCTATCGAGCGCTGTGACATTAACGGGCCGGGTTTGGTTTGTCAGTTTAATATTATATTTTTCTGTAAGTAGCATGAGCGTAAAATAATAAGGCCGTTTTTGTAACATATTTTTAAAAGTAGGGAGAGTAATTAATTCATAATGCAAAATGTTTTTTGAGGTTATATTATGTTTTTTTCTATGGCGTTTTGAAGAACTACAAGGCAAACCTAAAGCCGGGTATCCACTATGTTCGCGATCACTTGCGCTCCGCGCTCCTGCTACTGCTCCACATAGGAGGTTCGCGAACATAGTGGATACCCGTCTTTAGGTTTTATTTGAAAACATTGCTTGAAGTTAAAACGCCAGATATGTCCGTTTAAGCAGACGTTAAGTAAATTAAGGCGCTTCCCAAAGGTAGACTGTTAAACGTTCAAAGTTATGACAAACCCATCGTAAAACAAAGCTCAAAAAAATATTATTCGTCGCATAATTCTCAAAACTTTGAGCGTAAATATAATGTTATATGAAATGATAATAATGGCAAACGTAAAGGCTCCTACATACTATGCGGCACAGCCGGCGGGTTTTTGCCGCGCGGGTATGCCGCAGACATAATCATGCCGCACGACACTTGCCGCTGGCGGCCGCAGAGCATCGTTACAGTTGTGACTGCCAGGTAGAACGCTAGTAGTGTATGTACACTTTGTGTTCCTAGTTCTTAACTGATGCCGGCTCCCTGCGCAACCTACCGGCATACCCCGGCAGCCATGCCAGCGACTCGTTTGTGCGGCAAACGGCTCTAATACCCGGCGGCATGCCCGCCGGCATAGTGTGTAGGAGCCTTAACGTAACGTAACTTTTTGAGGCACACAGGTACACAGGTATACCTGCTATATAATGTAGGTAGCCGCTCTAAAATACACCAACCATTCAATAGTCTAAGTGAAAGACATACCTAACGCGATCTTTTTTTTTCGTACGTCCGTATCTATCTATTACTACTAACATTAGGTAACTGACAGAAAAGTCGATAGCTTTTAGTTGAATTTACTTTGATAACGTTTTACTTTATTTTTGTTACATAAATTATGTATTACGCTCATGACTAAATGGTAACAGCGCACGGATCGATTGACGGCTTGCCGGGTGCGGTATCGAGTCGAGACCCCTCCGTGCGTTGGATAGCACGTTATGAAATAGCGAATAATTATGTCAAATTGACATAGAGTATCAGTCAACTTGATATAGATTCAGGCTAGACTATAAAAAGATCTTATTTTATCAAATCCAGCCGCATATATTTCATTAAAAAACTACCATCACGTCGCGTCAAATAGCTCTAAGTAAAGTTGTGATCAGCAAAACAAGTAATTTGCTAGCAGGTTTTTTGAAATTTATTAATTCAATATTTGTAGGTATTGACAATAAAATACAGGATGCTTTTTTACCGATTCCAATTATTTATAGGACGTTCTACCAAAATTATGAACAACTTTCAGTATGAGATCAACTCTGAAATAACGAAAAAAATCAGCTGTTTCATACATTTTGGTCAAGTAGGTATTGAACTTTTGTATTAAACAGCTGCATTTTTTTTAAGTCGAGAATTGCGTTTATGAAATTAATCAAAGATATCCAATGAAAGGAAGGATTAAGGAAAACATATTGAGGAAACTGGCGCTTCCTACAACCGAAAATTCGAAGACCTGTGACATCTACCAACCCGCACTGGGCCCGCGTGGTAGATTATAACCCACTCCCGCTCACAGAGAGGAGTTTTGTGTCCCAGAAGTGGGAACATTATCAGCTGATTATGCTGTCCAATGAAAAACAACTTAATGAGATTTCAAAAGGGATGCATGAAGAATCCTCCTCGTGTAGCGCAGTTTGTTCCGCCAGTTACTCAACTGAACCGAGCGCTCGGCGCATCCTGGACAGACACACACAGCACCTTATTTGACTGGCCAGTTCTTCCCTTGCGGTGATAGGGCTAACGCCCGCCTAGTTTGTAACCACCCTCCCACCGGAGTCGAGCGTCGAGCAGCCTGCTGTGTTTCGTCGATGCGTGGGAGTTCCATCAGTTTCCTTAGGCATCTTCTGGGCACGCTCATTCCATCATAGACCTCATCCATCGCTTTCCATTTTCCGCCCATTCAGCAATAAAAATAAAATATATAAAATAGAATTTTGGGTGTAAGTATTCAAATCATCAAATCAAAACACTCGATTAGTGGCACTTAAAAAGTGCATCCACGGGTACGTTTTCTGATCCATTTTCTTACATTTAGAACAGAACATAGTACTTTCTGCTGATGGTTCATTAATTGTTACAACGTTACAGTTAGCTACGAAGAGTCAGACACTTTTCTGACCCTTACGTATCTTTCTTTAAAAGTGATTCTTACCATATTTCATATTGTATCATGAATTCACGACGCTATGACATTACCTGTCACGAAATCTTGTATTTTAATAATAATATATTACCTTTAATTTACTCACGGGTTTTCCCATAACCAAACAATGTTTCCTTCAAATATTAGAAGGTATATTGCAGTAAACAGGTACCTACAAAGATAAATGCATCAATAAATTATGTAGATAGTTTAGAAATACAACGTAAAGCAGGAAGGAAGGAGGCTCATCACGACATCGCGTTTCTGAACGATTCGATACACCTTCTTGTTTCACGCTAGGTGGGTAGGTAGAAGTTTTATCTATGCGATGTTTCGGTGTGATATTCTTTGTAAAGCATGTAAGATTGTAGAAGTCGAGGGGCCCATGACTAAATAATAACAGCCGCACAGGTCGATCGATCAGGTTAAGCTACGCTTGGCGAGGTTGGTCTGTGGATGGGTGACCATCTTTAAGCCGGAAAACACGTTAAGCCGTTAGTCCCGGCTGTCATTAGTGAATCTTTGACAGTCGTTACGAGTAGTCAGAAGCCCGAAAGTGTGACAACCAGTCTTACCAAGGGGTATCGTATTGTAACTGGGTTGTGGAGGCCAGATAGGCAGTCAATCCACGTAAAATACTGGTACTCAGCTGCTGATTGGAAGCCGACCCCAATACAGTTGGGAAAAAGGTAAGCAGATGAAGTAACATTGTAGAAGTTAATAACAGTTAATGATTTATGCCTTACTCAGAGGAGTCTCTAATAGAATGTTTCAATGTTAGTAAAATGCAAGTATGTTAGGCAGTTCATTGTTTAAAGCATGAGCAGTTTTAAGACGTCGGTACTGTTATGCAATTCACGGAAATAAAAAGAAATGGGTTGTAGAGGTCAGATAGGCAGTCAGTCCATATAAAATACTGGTATTCAGTTGCATTCGGTTAGACTGGAAGCCGACCCCAACATAGTCGTCCTTTGAGCAATATTTGTATAAGTATCACAAAACATGCAAATTCAAGCACCGACAACACTTAGAATGTAAACAGTGGGTAGTTTCCTGGTGATAACGGAAACGTTCGGTCAGGCGCTGCAATTGCAAGCGCGAGGCCCGTGCGCATGTCGACCGTTACCGACACCGAGTAGCAAGAATACAGAAGCGAGAATTCTTCGGAAGTAGAAGATGAATATTCATTGCACAATTTGTACAGTATTACAGAAAATAAAGAAAAGAGAGAAGAGCAAATCCTATATTTGCTGAACCAGCGAAATCCGTACCGCCTCAGAATGAATAAATACAAAATGTATGAGAAAATTAATTATTCTTTTTTTCGTAAAATTTGCCCTTTTACCTTCTTTTAAGGGCGCATTCTAACAAACTTTTATACCTAGAATAAATCTTAACCTGAGAATAAATTTTGAATTTTTGTCAGTTTTTCCATACTAGAACTGTCAGACGTCAATTTTATTCCACGAATAAAAGATCAGCCCTAAGGGGATTGGAGGGTAAAAGGTATAGATTTCTTAATATTGTTCTTTTGTATGTGTGCTCATCTTAGCCTGAATACCTACCAAATTTCGACTTTCTAAGATTTCGGGAAGTGCCCTAGACGTCTTGGTGAGTGACGAAATATACGTGTTTTAGGTATCAAGGGGCTTACAGGACCTAAACACAAAAAACACAAGTTTTACAAACAATAAAAGTATATGATCGACTACAGTAAACAAAATCAGAAAAATATGATGATATTCTTCAGGATATATGCTAGGTAGATAGTGTGTTAAAAACATAATACAACTAATTTGATACGATAGAAAAAAATCATGAAGATATCTCCAAAAACTTTCTTTTTACAATAAAAACCATTATACATACAATCATTCTGATTTTTTGTCAGATTATTCTACATGCAATATACTAAAATACTAGTGTTTTTAATTTTTTCGTCCGAACAATAGATTTTTTGTAATTAAATAATTGCTTCATATTTTGCAATAAATTACCAGCGTTGTGTCATCGCGCTTCTCTTTCTTTCCTATGCAGTCCGACAGTGACCGCGCTTTAGCCCATGTAAGCCCCTTAATAAAATTCAAATTATTCAGAGCTATCTAAATTTGTTGAGCTACCTTGAAGTGTTTTATGAGTCTGCTAACTACATCTTATCCTTAGAATTTGAGCTCCCTAGCTATTTATAGCCGAAGCAATGAAGGTTCGAAAATACGTCGAAACGCTTCGAGCTTACCTTACCTATCTTAGGTGCCCTTGCGGGGTACAATGCGTGCCACGAAAGAAGAGACTTGACCCCGCCTCCCCCGCTCTTTCCGTCGCCCCTATGACGTCCGGTCCCGTCCCGCACTCAGACCTCATACCACTAAAGATACCTAAAATCGTGTACTGCGCATGTCAAACCACGTGGTGTATCAAGTCTCTTCTTTCGTGGCACGCATTGTAATTGTATAACATACTATCAGTAGCAATGGCTTTTATTTTGACAGTTCAATAACATTCATTGCGTTATTTACGTTGTTAGCAGACAGATTGCTCGAACATATGAAGCAATGGATTAACAGTATCCTTCAAAATCATTCAGATTGTGATTGATAGTGTGTTACGCTTTTAGAGTCTCGGCCACTGTCTCTCAAGATACAGGTCTCTTATTTTGAGGGGCGGGGTTTCTTTTTTGTCTATAGATTTAAGACTTTTGTAACCATACACTTATCTATATATAAACAGGCATTCATGTTTATTGTATGTCTTCCACTGTGTACTGCTTTTTGTTTTCGGCTCGTCTTGGCGGGAGAACTACTATGCCCCCAAATTAACATTGTAGGCAGAATACCTACTTTACAAGCACTTTTACCCTTTCTGCGTTTCATAATCTTTGTGAATAGGAAATTAATCATTATGCGTGCGTCGACTCTGTCCATGCGTGCGTTGATTTTATTCCTATTCTTCATACATTGACCACTTCCTAATTACCAGTGAATATGCCAATAATACAATTGAAAAAGTAAAAAATTAGTTCATTAGTGAAATGATTACTGTTCATTACTGACTGACTAGTTCGAGGTGGTGTGGGAAAAGAGTTCTTGGAAGGTCTTGGGCCCTTTGCCCAGCCATGGGACGCCATATAGGCTAAAAATCATCATCTGCTTAGCTTTTTCCCAACTATGTTGGGGTCGGCTTCCAGTCTTACCGGTGGATACACCGATAAACGGATACGTTTGAATGCAGAAGAATGTACACACATCAACACGGTCTAGGGATATTTTTAAAAAAGCGAATTACTATCAATGTGTTAATTATTTATATGACATGTATATATTTAAAAGATACGTTATTTAATATTCTACCATTTTTAAACGGTTTTATTTAGCTCACCCCGTTTGTTTTATTTATTATTTATTCTTGTGTCATATTTAGTAATTCAAATTTCACCCTCTTCCTGTCAACCGATTAATCTGAAATTTTGTATACACTTTGGATTTTGGTGACAATACAATTATGTTTATTCATTATCATTATAAATTCAAGATGGCCGCCGCTACAAAATGGCGGATAACGTAGGTTTTATCAATCCCATCAATATGGGTATCAAATGAAAGGGCTCAACAAGCAGAATACGATATACTATAAAAAATTGAAATACAAGATGGCGGCCGCTACGAAATGGCGGATAACGTAGGTTTTATCGATCCTATCAATATGGTATCGAATGAAAGTGCTCAACCAGTATAATACAATGTACTATATAAAATTAAAATCCAAGATGGCGGCCTCTACAAAATGGCGGATAACTTAGGTTTTATCAATCCCATCAACATGGGTATCAAATGAAAGGTCTCAACAAGTAGAATACAATTTACTATGCAAAATTGAAATCTAAGATGGCCGCCGCTACCAAATGGCTGATAACAATTTTTTATCAATCCCACCAATATGGGTATCAAATAAAAGGGCTTGACAAGAAGAATACAGTACACTACACAACCTCAATATTTAAGATGGGCGCAGCCACCAGATGGCGTATAATAATAAGATTTAAATTTAGAAATTGAATCTGTAATTTAGGTATCTGATTAATCCAGCCTGAAAGAAGAATGTTGCCTTTAATACTATCATGGGCTTCTACAATACATAAAATGCAGGGCAGCACTGTGGATCACGCAGTCGTATACTTAGGTGCGAAACTGTTTGAAGAAGGTCAAGCCTACGTGGCTCTTAGTAGAGTAAGATCTTTGCAGGGACTACGTATAGAGGAGTTGGACTGCAATAAACTAACGGGCAAGAAACCTTGCAATAATGAAGCACTAATTGAATTAATCAGAATGCGAAATAAAAACTAAAAACTAGAAAATAAAAAAATAGGTAAAAAAACTTTTTCAGTTAAACGGTTTTATGTTAAAAATACATTGCAATGTTTAAGATAAATGTACTAAAAACCAAAAAATAAAAAAAAAACAAAAAATAAAAAATAGATACAGTCGTGGGAATTATAAACATATGCATAGACTAGACTAAAATAAAACCGTGGGGCACGTCAATCAACATAATAATGGTTAAGGTACTTCGATTAAAATTTCAGGATTTTATGGAAAAAAAATGAAGCATAGACGGAAACCGTATATGAATTAACTTTTAATTTGTGAGTAAAAACTGAAAAAAATAGAAAAATCATTTAATTTGTGTTTATAAACTTGAAGTTAGTAGTCTGAGAAAGCGCCCATGATGTTCATAACACATCGGCAACCATTCGGCATGCTCAGAACAAGGTTGTCAATGTCTTGCTGCGGAATATTGTCCCATGTCCTTCTGAGGTGCGCAAAAAGTTGATCTTCTGTAGCCAGATTATCAGGAACTTCCTTCAGAGCTCTTCTTTGCAGCATATCCCACGCATGCTCAATGGGATTTAGATCTGGCGATTGAGCAGGCCAGTCTAAGGCCCTAACATTGTGTGTATGTAACCAAGCTGCTACCGTTCTCGCCGTCTGTGCCCGGGTATTGTGGTGCATGAGCAGGAAATCTTGCCCCATTTGTATTCTGTGGGGCAAGATTACGGGCCCCAGCACCTGTTGGACGTATCGTTCTGCCGTCATATTGCCCCGCACCCAAACGAGATCCGTCCGTCCTCCAAGACGAATTCCTGCCCAAACCATATTTGTTCCTCCTTGGTATGGGTGAACTTCCTGAGGGTTCTGAAGACGGCTCCATCATCCAGGAACTCGCCAAACACGCGTCCTTCGTGAATCTGGATGGAAGTCGAACCTGGATTCATCCGTGAACAGCACATTGCACCATTGCTCTCGGCCCCAGTCCACGTGGTTCCGAACCCATTCTAATCGTCGTCCACGATTGCCTCTCCGTAAAGGTGGGACCCGGAGTGGTCTACGAGAGCGTAGATTGCTTTCATGCAGTCGCCTTCTTACAGTTTGGTCACTCACAAGCACTTGGTGTTCCACTCGCAGCCTTTGGACCAATTGAGTCGCCGTTGCATTTGATTGAGCTCGCGCAGTAATTTGCAAAAATCGGTCTTGTCTGGCGGTAGTGATGCGACTTGGCCCTCGATGCCTCTCCGCTACTTCACCTGTGGCACGATAGCGTGTCCACAATCTTGAAATTACATTTTGGTGGGTCCCTATGGCCTCCGCAACATTACGCTGAAAAGACCCAGCTTCCAGCATTCCCACAGCTCGTAACATTTCCACCCTCGTCAAATGTTGGCGTTGCATGGCTACTATACCTCAATTTTAACTTTATCTTTGGTTTAAAAATGAAAAAAAACCGTAACTAAACGTAATTCGTATTGTTTTCTAAATTTCGCACAAATGAAAATTCCCTCTCCTACACATCAAGACATTTTTATGCCACCGAAACAAAAGAATTTTCAAAAATTTGAATTTGGAATTAGTCTGAGATAAATTACAAACAAATCGGTGTATAAAAGATTCCAATGCGGCCAGTACTTTTCGAGTTATTTAATTGAGTATGAAATATCCCTAGACCGTGTTGATGTGTGTAGTTGAATGCCAGTATTTTACATGAAGCGACTATCTATTTGACCTTCACAACCCAGTTTCTGAGTAATACAATACCTCTTGGTAAGACTGGTCGTCAGACGTTCGGGTTTTTGACCCATAAGGACTGCCAAAAACTCACGAATGACAGCCGGGACCAACGGCTTGACGTGCCTTCCGAGGCACGGCAGGGTCTTGGTATGTAAAAATGGTCACCCATGCACAGACCAACCGCGGCTAGCGTAGCTTAACCTGAGCGATCGACCCGTACGGCTGTTATTAGCAACAAGCCCCTCCCAAAAAAAATGTTGATTTTTTCCGACTGTCAAAAAAATCTTTGAGAAATTGAGTTGATGTCTAATAACACCGGTCCCTTGTGAATGTATTTGAAACAACTTAAACTCAACCGTTAATTTGCATAGAATGCACGTAATAAATTAAGCCATTCATTTTTGCGTTGCATTCGCCATCTTTTACTCGAAGTGAAACGTCTGAACGAAAAATCAATTAAAGTGAAAAATGAGCTTATTCTTAGCGTGTCGATGGCAAAAATGATACGTTAAAATAAAGGTATTTTTTTAAATTAGAGTTGTCTAAAATTCAGCAAGGCTAATACCGTTGATCACTTATAGAAGTAGGTAGCTAATATGTGTAGCTCGCATGTAAACACAGTAATCACTTTCCATTACTTAAACTGTTCAGCGTTCGCGTTGTTTTTCTACTTTTATTTACTTCAGTCAAATTGAATATTAATTTTACATAAATCATAGAAAGCAATCATTACTATAAACATACATTATTATTATAATGGATTGATGATGATGGTTTGATTGCCTGGTAAGTGATAGACAACGGACATCGTGTACAATGCGTGCCACGAAAGAAGAGACTTGACACACCACGTGGTTTGACATGCGCAGTACACGATTTTAGGTATCTTTAGCGGTATGAGGTCTGAGTGCGGGACGGGACCGGACGTCATAGGGGCGGTGGAAAGAGGCGGGGGAGGCGGGGTCAAGTCTCTTCTTTCGTGGCACGCATTGTACGCCGTTTATTATTTTACATACAATATGCAGTCTTTTACATGGAGCGACTGCTTCTGACCTCCACAACTCAGTTGTTGGGTATATAATTAAATATATAATATATCTATGTTATTTTATTAATTACCTATTTATTTAAACCACAATTATAACACCTTTACAGAATCATCTAAGGCGATGTTATAGTCACGATGTCTATCGTCTATCCCTTTACAAAAAATAAAATAAAATCACCTGCCATGTCAGCAAAATTGCAACAACGTTATATCAGACCTTTTTCAATGATTAATAATTATGCCTTTTTAATGAATCTCGACAGGTTTTACCCAAACAATATCCTCCGATACGTTATATGTTATTAAAGGTTGTCTTTAAAAGATCGCTCTTAGCGATAAGACCGGCCATTGTGTCACCTTTGTACAGTTTCTATATTTATGTCTGTAATTTATATAGTGTACAGACGCCAACACATCAAGCTACTACAATCTGTCAAATTTCTTTAATAGATTTTCAACTTTATCACTAAAGCATAAGGTTCAAAATTGATTGGGAAAATTTTACAGTTTCGGGTAGCTTGATGTGCTGGTGTCTGTACATAATAAAGATTATTCTATTCTATTATAAAATGGCTGGCTGGGTAAACTTTTATTGAGTTTTTCTAACAGAAATTTCTCAGTAGAGGCCTAGCCTGGAAATCTGCCCGATTGGTGGTAATAGGCACGCCTCTTATTACATGGGACTTAAACCTCATTGGCTAAATGTGGGAATACTACGTTGCACCTCTGCTTAACTCGAGGAATGCATACGTGATGTTATGTTACGATATAAAATATAATTAAGGTCAACAAATTCTTTTCCCACTTTCCTTTTCAAACTGTCAATTTCATTCAAAATTTGTCAATCCTAATCAATCTGCATTCTGCCTTGCCTTTTCATAACTATGTTGGGGTCGGCTTTCAGTCTAACCTCTACCTCTTACCTCGCTCGACCTCTTTACTGGGTAACACGATATCCATAAGTAAGACTGATTGTCAGACTTTTGAACTTCTGATTACCCGTAACGGCTGTCTACGATTGAATGCCGGGACTTATCGAAGCAAATAGGGTTGTCGATATGTAGGCACCATTCATGAATCGACCTTGTCTAGCGCAGCTTCAACTTTGATCGGCCCGTGCGGCTGTTATTACTTAACTAGCCATGAGCCCCTTTTTATGCTATTCATTTGCCTGTAGTTTTACAGCATTTATCATTTAGCAGCTTCACACCATCGAGAAAAATCAAAAACTGTTTTTTTAAACAATATTACATCATTTTGTATGCATAAAAATAATTATGTTGATTGGCTGAATACATATTAATGCTATTGTCAGATTATAAATTAATTCTGGTGTTGAATAACAATTGAAGTAGAATAGCATTATAATCTTCATTAGTTTTGTATACTTACATCAACAATATAAAATAAATAATAATTATTTTTTGTTTACACAAATAATAAGCTGGATTTTGTTGTTAATTTTCAGATTTTGCTATTTTTGGAAATAATTTGTGATGTTATGGATGAGTGGAATTTAATTCAGCTTTATTTGTTACTTACATAATTATTTTTAGTTCCTCTACTTTTTTTACTGGTCAACAAACCACGATGCATACAACTGTAACACTGGAGACAAAATTATAAACGTTATTCTATTCCATTCTATACTATTTAAATATTCATGTGTACCTATAACGAATCCGTTGATTATAATTACGACTCATAAATGTATCATTAGTTATTTGTAACTCAAACGACACTCCCAATAGATTGATACGTCTGATACTTTCAAGATATTGTTTATAATATCTCACGATGTTTAATTCCTACCAACAACTAGTCACGCAGTAATTTACAACCACAAAAGCATCATTCTTAATTGAACATTAATAATAATAATCGACGATCGATAAATCTTGCTGTTATTTTCATTTTATTATGATTAAAAGGAGATAGCAATAAACTTATACCTACTGACATACTTATAAAACATGGTGCTGTATTGCAACTTGAAAGACTTTCCGCCGTTGACGAGAAGAATGCTGATCTGATGGTTCGAAGGGATAAGAATAACAACTATACATTTTTTTCGAATTTTTACAGGATCTTTTTACTTGTACTATGGGACCAACTCTGAAGTCACAATAAAAATCAGCTGCTTCATACAAAAGTACAATACTTACTGACTAAAATGAATGAAACAGCAGATTTTTTCTTTCGTGATTTCAGTGTCGGTCGGTCCCATAGTAAAAGTTGTTCATATTCATGGGTGGAACATCCTGTAAAAATTTGGAACCGTTAAAAGAAATCATCCTGTATACGTATGTGAACGCAAGATTGATACTTGTATCAATCTTGCGTTCACATACATATACAGAATGAATTTTTATCTACTTTTTATTTTTTTATCTATTACCTATATAAATATCTGTGTCAAACTGTAGTTTAACACAGTAGATATTGTTTTAAGAAGTGTAAGTGGTGCAAAAACCAGAGGTGCTCGTGGCTAAATAACATAACAGCCGCAGGGGTCGATTGTACGTAAAAGTACGTTTGCTTTCGGTTTGGGGATGGGTAAACATTACATATCAAGACCCCTCCGTGCCTCGGAAAGCACGTTAAGCCGTTAGTCACGGCTATCATTCCTAAATTTCTAACAGTCGTTACGAGTAGTTAGGTGCCCAAAAGTGCGACAACTAGTATTACCAAGGGGTATCATGTTACCCGGTTATGGAGATCAGAAAGCGTCTGTCTTTTTGACCTCAATTTCCTCTACAACCCAGTATTTTACAGGGACTGCCTGCTCCATGCAAAATACTGTTATTCAGTTGCATTCGGTGAGATTGAAAGCCGACCCCAACATAGTTGGTTTTAGGCAGATTGATCGAAGGGGTAGGTACAACAACCACTCTCTAGCAGCCCGCGCGTGACCACCGTAGAAACTGAGGATAGGAAAGACAAAATTACTAATTGTTGAAATATTTCTAGGGCACGATGTCAAAAAAAAAACGTGTCACTTTGTTTAGATATAATGTCTATTTTTGACAGATAAATATTTCTATATCTATGAAGAATATACAAAATACTTTTACTACTGAATCATGATGCGCGTGATGTACTCGTAAAGAGCAAACGCGGGACAAGAGAAATGGAGGAAATAGAGTGAAAGAAAAAGAAAGAAAAAAAAAATATTTATTGCGACTCGCACAGGAAGATTACAAACTGAACGAAACACAGTAAAAAAATAAAAACAAGTTATATAAAAAGTAACAAAAAGAAAAAAATGAAACAGAAAGTCCTATACGAGGCCAAAAGGCTCCTATCTCAGCATGAGGCTGTGACGTTTAAAAATAAATGTCGCAGCGCTGGTATTCTGATAGGGCCCATTGTGATGTCACGGGCAGTTACAGAAAGAAATAAATAATAAAATAGATTTGATATGTAAAATATTAGCAAATAAAATATTAATTTTTAATCCGCGCCAGACGTAACCTGATTACTTGTCTATGCCTTGAGTTCACTGGTGAAGTCTGGTGTGTCTGTGGTATTGCTGTAGTAATTTTAAATTAACAATAATGACATCAGAAACGATTTGATTATTTCGTGACGAAATTAATGAACTTACGATTATAAATAGAGAACTGACTAGGGCTGCCGAAAACATACAGTAGTACGTGGTTCCGGACACAACATGTGATACATTGCTTTTTGTTACTGGAGCAGTGATTGCGTGCAATACGCAGTCGATTAAACAAATTAAGTTTCATTTGTCAGTACCGTTATCAAGTCAAGTGTAGATGGTCCAGTTTTTAATGTGCAATGTGAGCAAAATATACTAGTGGTAATGAAAATAAATAAGAAAAACAAAGGAATAACATAATGCTATTATTCAAATGTTTTTTAACGCAATCATGATTATTTTCATTTATTTTACATTCAATTATAGCGGGGACCACTTTTAGTTTGAACTAGTGTTAGCCCACACACCAGTTTAAGAGTAAAAAAAATGTAATAAGGAATCTTTCGATGAAGTACTACTGCCTTATTATGCATATTTTAGCCATCCAGCCACCTTGCTGAGATCAAACACCGATTAATCTATCTAATCTCTTATTATAATGAGCTTCTTGGCCATCCAATAACTGAAAAAATTATATACAGGACAATTTTTTAACCAGCGCGCACGTGAATTCAGCAAATTATCGTCGGAAAATAAGTCAGTTATATAAAAATACTGTCCACAAAAACTGCTGAGCGTGCCCGCCTATTGGGTGAGTGGGAGTCGGGCCTCTGGCTTCAGGCGCTACCGTCACCCAACATAGGCACTTTGCTGGGTGACTCCACATTCCGGCTCGCTACTTGTCTGCGTCTGGGCGCCCCTTGCGTGGCTCCACATCGGTGCCAATGCGGTGAAGGTGTCGACTGCCTCGGGCACCATGGCTTATCCTGCAGTAAAAGCGCAGGCCGGATGCACGGCATGTCAGCATCAATGACATCATCCGTCGTGCTCTTGTCACCGCCGGGGTGCCAAAGCTGTTTTAGAACCCAACGGCTTGGCACGCGACGATGGGAAGAGACCAGACGGAATGACCATAATGCCTTGGAAGGTAGGCCTTTGGTGTGGGATGCAAAATGTGTCGACACCCTTTCGCCATCCCATCTTCCAAGTACGGCGAGTTGTGCTGGGGCGGCTGCTGCAGGTGCGGAAAACCTCAAACGGCGTAAATACTCCAATCTCTTTGAGTCTTATATATTTGAGCCGTTTGGGGTTGAAACTCTAGGACCATGGGGCCCAAGTGCCCACTTAGTATTTCGAGACATCGCCAAGCGATTGGTCGACTCCTCCCGTGACCAGAGGGCTGGCTTATTTTTGGGCCAAAGAATCAGCATTGCCATACAACGTGGCAATGCCGCCAGTCTTTTGGGCACGTTTCCTGTTGACATCGATGCGGATGAATTTTTTGATGCCCTTTGATTATTTTCCCTCCTTTTTATTTACTTGTACATATTATTACTATTATTTTAATATTGTTAGCTTTTAAAATTCAGTTTGTATTTAAATAAAACAGATATATAAATAAAAAAAACAGATGTTACACAGAAAAGCGCAATAGGGGTCAAAATGTATGGCAACACTATTTTTTTTCAATAACCTACAAAAAATTACAACGCAAGGGGGTTCAGAATCATGTACTGAACTAATGGTTTCAGTTTTCGCACTGGTTAAAATTTTGTTTGTACTAATATTATAAAGCTGAAGAGTTTGTTTGTATGTTTGGTTGAACGCGATAATCTCAGAAACTACTGGTTCAAATTGAAACAAATCTGTTTGTGTTGGATAGTCCATTTATCAAGGAAGGCTATAGTTTTAATAGGTTATATAACATCACGCTACGACCAATACGAGCGGAGCATCAATGAAAAATGTTGCAAAAACGGGAAAAACTATCCCTTTTGAGAGCTTCCGTTGCGTACGCTGTGTAAACGGTTAGTGATGCAAAAATCATGTATGATGGAATTATTTCCCTTTAAAGTACACAGAGCTTCATTAAGTGCTTACCCCTCCAAAAGACATGTGCGTTCAAATCCGTGATAGGCCCAAGTTGGTTTTATTTTAATTAATATTTATTATTTAATTAATATTTATTATTAATATTTATTATTTTAATTAATATTTTTAATTAATAATTATTAAAAAACATTTTATTTTAATTAATTTATTGTTTTAGTGAATAAATAAGTTTAAGATAGTATTTATTTTTTAAAATTCTGTTTTTATTATTGTTTTTTTCAATAAAACGTTAATACTTTTATTATTGCGAAAACGACAAGCAATAATAGGGTTAACATTTACGAACGTTTTATTCATCGTCTAAATAGACTAGAGGTTTCAAGACCGCTTGCCGTGCCTATGAGTGGAAGTTCAAATCATAGCCACGAAATGTGCTTTTTGTTCATTATAATTATTATTTTAATATATTTTTCTATTTTGTTTTAATAATTATTTATAAAGAATTAAAAAATAAAGAAAAATAAAATACCTTAATAATCATAATAATATTTATTATTGCTATTATTTAACAAAACTATGATCTTATTTTACAACAAAGATTTATTTTGATTTGATAATTTTATTTACAGTTATCATAATATACTATTTTGCCAACTGACACAATTGGGTTCCTAGACAAGTGGCATCCTATTAAGGTAAACGATAAAATAGTAAGCGGTAGAAATATTTTAGATTGACATAACCTAACGAAATGTCACGTGACCTGTCATGTCGTCTCAGCATACAAATTTGACATTTGATAGTCTGACAAGTGACATCGAAAGAGACAAGTTTTGAAGCGTTTGCAACTTGTCTAGGAACTAGAAGTTAGTTTGGCAGGATTACAATCATGAGCGTAATAAGTGAATAAACATGTTATCAATAGATAATCAATTAACATCTCTTATTAGCTCATGATATCTACTTAGAATATTTTGCTATACAAAGTAAAATAGTGGAATCAAATGAGTTAAATGTCTTCGTTGTTTATTTTGTTGTCATACTTAATTAATATAACTGCTATTTCTGGGCAAATCGCAATCGTTCTCTTCGATGTTCTTCTGTTAGACATATTTTGCAGGTCGATAACTGTGAATGTTCGCTGCGTGTAGGTAAATGTCTTCGAACCGTGGACAGAGAGATATTCCATGCCGTTGCGAACTGTAACGAGTGGATGTAAACGGCGGTGTAGTGTGAACCTTAACAATATCCGGATGATGTTCAGATTGGTCCGTATAGATCCCAGTAGTTCTCCGACCCATGGTCATTGTCTTAGCATCGCCGGTTTCTTGAAATCTGCGCACCCATAAGCGCACCGTTTGTCTCTGTATAGAAAAAAATGGTTTTAAATAAGTTATTAAATACCACACACAAGATACCGCAAATAGCTCAACAAGAAAAAAATCGGAGAACACAATTAATATTATAATGAACTTACTGCTATGCCAAGCTGTCTCGCAATTCCTTTTATGCTCACATTTTTTTCACACAGAACAACTATTTTAGTTCTCATAAAATCATAAATCATTTTAAAAATTAATGAATAAATCGTAGTCGTTTACTCTTCGCCGTTTTAAGTGAACGTATACATCAAACGTTATAGTTATAACTTGAGGGTATGGATAAATTTTATAAAGACAACGTATGTAAGTAAAATTAATGGATACCCTCAAATTATAACATCTACCGATTACACATCCCACCTAAAGATAAAATGACTCAGACCATAGTAGATAACAATTTCAACGCAATTCATATGGGCTCGCTGGCTAGTTCGTCAAACTGCCGGTATGAGTATGACGACGTTCGGTGATGCGATGGTTCGAATCTGAGTCGAAACAATGGGTTCTTTTTGAAGTATTCTTTAGATTATTTGTAAGGAATTTAATGTGTAACATTTTAAAACTTGAGGGGTTAGCACATACTGACGCTATCTGTACTAAAAAAAATTCCGTGAGAGTATAATAATATGGCAATCTTTTAAAGTTGAGTCACTATAACCTATTTTATGGTTCTAAAATAATGCATTATTTGCGAAGGTGTTTTTATAAACATGATATTAATCCTTATCCAAATTAATACCTTATTCATCACAAGTATTTAATTTTGAAGAAAATTGCCCTTGACATCATTTGATTTCAATCAATATCTTAGGAGATATCATAGTTTTAAAATAACTCCGTACGGCCGCTGGTAGCTCTGCGAGGTTTACTATTAAATAAATTGTAGTATGTTTTTCCTCAAATTAACGCGGGTGAAACCGCGGCGCACAGCTAATCCTGTATAAGGTCAATCTTCGCTACCATGCTTTGCATTAATATATTCTCGCTGCTAAACCTCCTGCCTGATTATTCCATTTCCCAGCCAAGTCACAAGGGAGCATTTCTCGAAATGAAGTAAAACTACTTTCTTGGAATAATACATAATCGCCTTTTCTTCAGATGTTTTGTATTTTAAATTGTTCGTCTTTAGTTCAAGACGTTGAAGTTTCCTTCGTGGTCAGAAAACCCATTTTCATTTAAGAGTATAATATATTTTTATTCTGGTCACTAATTAACGCTTTCTCTGGAGAGCTATATTTTTTGTTGAAGATGGCTTATTTGTGTATGTCTTCAATTGCCTTATTAATTTTGTTACTTAAATCATTATTTTGTTTTAAATTTAATTCGTCTTTAATATCATTTTGATTATTCTCGTTCGTGGCTTCATGACTGATTTGTACAATCTATGGCAATAAAGAGAGAAAAATATTATTTAAACATGGAATACCAAGAATAAAATCAAACACTAAAAGATATTGAGCCAAAAGCCTAGTACAAAAAGCAAGAAGTATGTTTGTGTTGGATAGTCCATTTATCGAGGAAAGCTATAGTATAACATTACGCTAGTAGTAGATTTGGTCGGCAATATTACCAACCATTAAACAAAGTAAAAATTTAAAAATAGTAAACATTTTGCGAAATTAAGATGTAAAAAAAAACTTCTAGTCGAGCAAGGTCATAACAACAGCCTTGAATTTCTTTCACGAACCAACCTTTAAGAAGAAACGCACTTAAAGATTCCAAGTCATTGTCATCATCAACATCATTGATAGCATTGTTCATCCACTGCTGAGTGGCCGTTGGATACCAACGCTCCTTCAACCGTCTCTCGGCAACCATTCCGTTAGGACTCTGCGCCACCTGCCATCACAACATCTAGATTCGAAGTACCACTCCAAACTAGATTTGAGCGCCGATGGCCAATGCCACGGCGGCGGCGTGGCCTTAAAATTTCCACGGCGGCGGCGGCGTCGCGGCGGCGCGACGTGGCCGGCCGTGGGCCTTAGAATTTGTTTTATCAGGGAAAGATTTCTTAAAAAAAACTTAAAGAAAACCATATTAAAAAGCTTTACCTATATTTTTTATAGGTAAAGCTATATTACTGTCGTTATATCGAGGTGCTGAGATGTCTCTACGACGCCGCCACCATGTGTGTCCAAGTACAGGATCAGCAGTCCAAACCCATCCAACTGCGCAGAGGATTGAGACAGGGGGATGTCATATCCCCGAAACTGTTCACGAGCGCATTGGAAGATATGTTTAAGACGCTGGACTGGAAAGGTAAGCGCATTAACATAAACGGCGATTACATCTCACACCTGCGATTCGCTGATGACATAGTCTTGATGGCGGAGTCGCTGGAGGAGCTAACCCAGATGCTGGACGGCCTAGCTTCAGCCTCGCGACACATCGGTCTCGGCATGAATTTGGATAAAACCAAAGTCATGATCAATGGCCTCATTGACCCGGGACCGGTCGTCGTGCACGGCCACCCTCTCGAAATTGTTTCCGAATACACTTACCTCGGGCAAATTTCTGCAGTTAGGTAAAAACAATTTTGAGAGGGAGGCCAAGAGAAGGATCTAGCTAGGCTGGGCAGCGTTTGGGAAACTACGTCGAGTCTTCTCGTCATCTATACCGCAGTGCTTGAAAACTAAAGTTTTCAATCAGTGCGTCCTACCCGTCATGACCTACGGGGCTGAAACGTGGACACTCAAGATAGGGCTGGTCCACCAGTTCAAAGTCGCTCAGCGAGCTATGGAAAGAGCTATGCTCGGAATGTCTCTGAAGGATAGGGTCCGTAACGAATGCATCCGACAGAGAACGAAAGTTATCGACATAGCTCAAAGAATTAGCAAGCTGAAGTGGCAGTGGGCCGGTCATATCTCGCGAAGAACCGACAACCGCTGGGGTAAACGAGGTCTTGAGTGGAGACCGCGACTCGTAGTGTAGGACGCCCTCCGGCCAGGTGGGATGACGATCTGCGAAAGACTGCAGGCAGATGCTGGATGCATCAAGCTGAAGACAGGGCGCTAAGGCGCTCCTTAGGGGAGGCCTATGTCCAGCAGTGGACTACTATAGGCTGACGATGATGATATTTTTTAATAATTGTTAATATAATTTTACAGTCTTTTAAATAAAATTGGAGATCACGTTTACTTACTGAATAATAATCATTTCAATACTTATTTTCTTTTATGAGAAACTGAGCCATTTTAATTTAATACACGTTCACTCGGTGAAATATTCGACTCGACTGAGTGTGAGCGACGAGCGAGCGTAGCGTCGCGAGGCGACTAGGCGAACCAGGCGAACTAATACGGCCGGGCCGCGCGTGCGAGCGGGAGAGCAAGTTGCGACTCGTCGCGACGGCGCGCCGCGTGCTTCACTCGGCGACGACGCGTCGACATGAACTCACGGCGACGGCGGCGCGCCGGCGCGGCGCTCATATCTACTCCAAACAGAAAGAGCCAAAAATTTAAAATTTAATTTAGACAATAATTATTCAGCCATTGCAGAATCAATTTAAACCAGAACATCTTTAACTGGTAACACTTAACAAACTAGCATCACGCCTTGGTAATGATATGCGTAATTACCAAAACTTTAGAGTTTGAAACTTGAGGCAGAAGTCAGTACACTAATCGTGTTGTAATTTTGATTTTAAAGTGAAATTTGTGACACGGAGGACTTTTATTTTAATTTATTAATTTATTCAATTATAATGTTATTTACTGACATTTAAATATTTGTACGCCACTAAGACCAAATATGACTGATCTAATAACGTATTGTGATAACTTGCATGCTCTGTATGTATACTCATGTTTCCACAAATAAAGAATCTTGAATAAAATAATTGATACCCCGTTCTAAATTTCCTTGAATGTTCGAATGGAACCCGCGCTAAATTATAGCCAGCCTGCACTGTGACTTTTTAGGAAACAATCTTTATAAATAGTACACACATGAAAAAAACCCAAAAGGTGAAGAAAATAGTCTTACGTTATTTGATCTTGATTTGAGAGGGTGTGAAAAAATATTAGGTACTATAGTTTATTTCTAAAGGTTTTACAATTTGGATTAACTACTCAGCGAAAACTTCTCTGGGTTTAAATATAAGCGGATATTATAGAAAGCTTCAATAATTGTTAACAACTCTTGTAGATAAGTTTTTATTTAAGAATTTTATATTGTGAAAACAAGTAAGTATCTCTTCTTTCGAAGATACTAGCTGTGTTAGAAAAAAATTCAAAGAATAAGCACCCTTACGGTGCGACGAAATTGTTATCTAAATTGAATAAAAATGTCAAAACTAATTGAATTTTTTCGTGATTTTATGCTTAAGTCTGCTCGAAAAATGTGTTAGTTTTTCCAATAAAGTCCCACCTGTTAATAAAAATATTGGATATTTTGATTTGAATAAGTTCTTCAATTCGAAGTTCTTATTTAACTTTGACGTACTCATCGCATATTTAGTGAATAAAACATTTAAGTAATTAACATTTTGTAATAGAAAACCTCTTAAAGCTTTCAATCAATCCCTCTCGTCTCCCGAGCATTTTAATACTTTTTTTAATAAACCTAATACCTTGGAAAGGCTTTTTGATACCCTTTCATGGAAGCGAACAGAAAAATCCATTAATTTTCTGTTTATTTCAGTCGCAATTAAGGGTTTTCCAAAGTTCAAAAGCTGCAATCACATTACTCAAAAACTACTCTTTGTTTAAAATTAACAAACCCGGTCAAAACTGATATCACAGTTAAGCGACATTGTATAAAAGTTGAAGCCCAAATTAATTTGCTGACCATACTTATGAAAGTAAAATATTGATTCACTATACCTATTAGCGACGGATACCAAAGCGAAACGAAAACATTTTTTATGTCACACATCAATAATTCGCGATAAAGCACCTTAAATGCGCGGATCACGGAAAATTCTTGAATAAAAACGTATACGGTGGAAAGAAAAGTGGTGTAGTGTATACATGCAAGTGAAGAACTCAATGAAAAAAATATTGCACACGCCGTCCACGGTGGTCAGTGCAGCGTGACGCCAGATAAAAATGATCAGGCAGGCATAGAGGGACTCATTAACCAAGTAGCCATCGATGTAGATGGTTCGGGAAGGCGTGACCCACAAATGGATTGGTGAAGACCTGTGACACAGTGTTTGTGAAAAAGACATAGGTGAAAATGAATCCCCTTGCCCTTTTGGTCGCTTTCATGCTGATGGGGGATGTTAGGGCGATTGTTGAACTGAACTGTAGTGATAATGCTACGTGTATCGATCATATGGCGAAGGAGATTCTGAGGAGTTTGAAGCAGCAGAAATCTGTGAAGGTGTTCAATGTGCTAACGATAGAACCATTGAAGACGAGGCAGGCGAGGTCGAAGGACTGGTGGCTGACAAACTTTCTGGACAGTCACGCGTTCAGCTTCGATTGGAGTGACTACACCTTTAGAGTCTCGCAGGCGGACGGAAATGACGCCTTGGATTTGGAGATATATGACGGAAGAACTGCTAAAGGTAGGTGTTAGACTCTATCACTATTATATTAAATATTAAAATTTTATAAAGCCACATAAAAGTAAATTAAAGAAGCTTGTTCCAAAAGTAATAAAGAGTTTTGCGTAGACTTTTACATTATAACGATACAGTTTTTGCATTTTAATCTCGTCGAAATAAAAAAACCTTCTAAAATAATGTTATTACGTGAACAAAAATACTTTATTAACCTCAGCCTTATAACGACCATTTTTAAAAAAACTTAAACTTAATTAACCTCAGCCTTATAATGACCATTTTTATGAAAAACACAATTTGAAAAGCTACATTGGCAGAATTCTTCATTCAAATTAAAAAAAAAGCGCTCACGTTTTAAATATTTATTCAGTTATTTCGTTTCTTCAAATTCTTTTCTAAAAAAATTCTAGACCCTATTTCTTTTTGCCTTTATTGGCAAATTCTTAGAGTCCATAACGAAATGCCAAAGCCCTAACTAAGGTAAGAATCATTCCGTTTCTCTTCTATGTTAACCATATCAAATTCCTCATCTTCATCAAGATGTTGTCCATCTTCACTATTGTCCCTATTCTTAATTACTTCAGTAGCAACACAATAATCGTACTTAATATCAAAAAGAAAGCTAGGAACAGCCAATGAATTATCAAGTGCAATCAGAGATTAACGAATACAGCGTGCTAATTCATATCTGTAAGCACGCCTTGATGCATCAGACCATTTACCAAACCGTTACCATTTAAGGCAATGTGTACAAGACGCGGTTCTGATAGAATTATTTTTGCTACCGTTAGTTTAAGTTTTAATTTATGATTTGGTTGTATGATTCATACGTCACGTACTGTAGTTTTTAATTAGGTGGTAGTGGTAATTACTGTATCAAGAGAAAGTAATAAGGAAGAGTTTGCAGTGGTATTGCTAACGTTTTCTGCTTCTGTTTGTTCTAGTCTTTATTATCTGCCTTTGGTATTCTCAGTTCCGTTATCCTTATCAGTATTGTCCTCAAGACGAGCAGTAGTATTAGGCTGCCTTTCCAGCAGAGATGAGCGGGATGCATAGCGAGAGATGTGTGTGAAACCAACCAATAACATCGCTTCATTTTTCTAGCCTGAACTAAGTTAGCGTTGGTATTGGTTAGTTTTACACACATCCCTCGCTACGCATCCTCGCTTATCTCTGGTGGAAAGGCAGCCTTATGGTTATTGTTCATGATATTATATTAATTACTTGTAACAACGCAACGAATTATTTTATTAGTTACTTACAACAGTTTTTGTATCGTTATTAATTACTAAAAAAGCGACCATATTTACACGATTTAGTATCAGTAATTGCTCCTTATTCATTGCGTTGTCAATAATTTAATAGTAATCGTAAACGTAAAATTAACTTTAACGTTCACCTAAAGATTTTAAATGCTAACAGTAGAATTGTCTTGTATGTAATGTCATCATGTTGTCATTTGCATAAAAGAGCATTATCGAACCTATGTGCAGTGTGAATAAAGCCTAAGTTTTCTGCGTTGTCATGATGCACGGTAATTATCACGTTAGTACAAAATCGTGTTCCGGTTTTTCCTAACAAGAATTCAGCTTGAAATTTTTCTTCCTCGATACTTGTTAGATGTCTAATGAATAATTCAAAGCATTGACTACTCTGTGTTATTTTAGTTTTTAATTTTTAATTGAACTGCTTGAGCGTTTTTTGAATACTTAGAGGTTGTTTTTCTTTCGCGTTTATAAATACTTTTAACTATGTAAAAATATTATTTTTGCTCTCTTGAATTTTAATGAAAATAACGTATAAGTAAAACTCACAATGTGCTTCTCAAATTAGGTGTAAAACCGATAACAGTTGGACCAGATGTGTCATTGATTACAGCCCTTGCCCACGGCTTCAGCAACATGGCTATCGAAAATATTATTCCACTGGAATGCACTACCGAGAGAAAAAGTATCGTTTATGCCCATCCAAATCAGTTAAGACGTAAAAAATGACAAATAGATACAGGCAGAATAAACTTTTGAAGTTATTATATAAGTATGGAATTACGTACCTATATTGGTATGGATGGATAGAGTTCAAGTAAGTTAACAATGTTGAACAGAACGCCTTCGATAGATGACTTCACAAGTAAGCTTTTACCATGGATTCATTAAGTACAGATACCAGCACATCAAGCTACCACAATCTGTCAAATTTGATTAATAGATTTTCAACTTTATCGCTAAAGCAAAAGGTTCAAAGTTGATTGGGCAAATTTGACAGTTTCGGATAGCTTGATGTGCTGGCGTCTGTACCTACATGATTCTGAACCTTAACGAAATATTTTTCAACGCAGGTAGTTGAAATAAATAAATATTTCAACCACATGCGTTGAAATATTTCACTGGTTATTGAAAAAAAAAAGCTTTTCGATATATTTTCACCAGCTGAATATTCGGCGCTTCGGCGGATATCATGGCTGAATTACTATTCATGGCATCTTGCTACTGTAAGAAATAGGTAATGGAAATAAAGTCATTTCAATTTATCTTCATGTGTCTAATAGGTCCTGCTGTGTAAAAGATGATACGGCTAGGAAGGGGATCACTGCCGAGAAGGCGACTAATAGAGAAATATGGAAATAGAAGACGTTGAGCCGACATTCCGCAAGGTTGGCGACGTTGCGCCGACATTGCGCAAGGTCGGCGACGTTGCGCACTGGTGGTCCAGTGGTAGCGGCCGCGACTCACGAATTGTAGGTCGTAGATTCGAACCCAAACGGGCGCTTTACTTTGCGTTTTTTGAAGTGAAAACTTCTTTAGCGGCGTTGTACACTTTTTTTGTAATGGGTAAAAAATGTTAAACTCGTGTCAGAAAACCCTGATCGAAAATTCGTAAGACGGATGGCCGTCCGGTACCGCGCGTGTTTTGTTTATAAGACGATTCACAAAATACACACGTAATTGTTCAAGTTTTCACTTCTGTGGGCACTCCCGGTGTGCCACTTTTTTTTTTCTTTACGTTTTCAGAAGCCCGAAAGTCTGACAACCACTCTTACCAAGGGGTATCCTATTATCCAGTAACTGGGTTGTGGAGGTCACATAGGCTGTCGCTCCATATAAAATACTGGTATTCAGCCGCATCCAGTTAGACTGGAATCCGACCCCAACGTAGTTGGGAAAAGGCTAGGCATATGATATAGGCGCTTTACTTTGTGTAAATTATTTCATCACCACTGATTTCAAAACGATGACAGAAGACATCGTGAGGAAGCCGGCATGTCCTAGAATGAAAATTCGAAGACATGTGACATCTACCAACCCGCACTGGGCTTGCGTCCCCTTTCGAAGAAAAGAGGCCTGTGTCCCAGCAGTGAACATATTATGGGCTGATCATGCCGTAATGCCCATTTAAGAGCCCAATTCCACAACATAACATTCTTTTCATTGCGTCTCTGCATCCACTTTCAACAATCCTACTTCTGCCCAGATATGTACAGATGCCAGCACATCAAGTTACTACAATCTGTCAAATTTCTTTAATAGATTTTCAACTTTATCGCTTAAGCATAAGGTTCAAAGTTGATTGGGAAATTTTGACAGTTTCGGGTAGCTTGATTTGCTGACGTCTGTACATGTCTTTGTCTGTGCCACGTATTGACTGTTCAGGTATTCCATTAGCGTATTTATAGCAAGTTTACTTTGATTAAAATGGTAATAGAACTGTGCAAAGAACATTTATTTTATGAACGGAAGTTATTTGTTCTAAAAAGATCCCACAATGTAGCATACATTTAGTAGCTGTGAAAGCGGCTTCGCTCATATCTATGACTAAATGATACATTATTCGAGGGTAAGATTTCGTAATATTTTTGTAAGTCACACGACCTTACGCTCAGCAGAAGCGAGAAGATATGTATAAAACTCTGCCTAAAATAATGAATGAATACAGCCGTAATGACATTTCGAAACTCAAGGTCCAATCAGTCAGCGTTGAGGGCAAGTCCAAAATAAATAAACCTATTGCGTCAAACTCAAACCCAAAATCAAATCATTTATTTCAAATAAACCAGTTACAGGTACTTATGAATTGTCAAGTGGTCGGTCAGTCATAAAGATGGAGCTAGTTGCCCATTCCAAAGCGTAGGTACCTATGGAGAAGAACGGGCAAGAAACTCCATGGACACTGTTTTAAATCAAAATAATATATGGTTACAAAGTCTTGTTTACATCATTCATGTCAAAAATTATGCATGTGAGAACGATGCAGAACGTTAAAAGCGTCCGTAAAGAAAAGATGAAAAAAACAAATTAAACTAAATTAAAATAAGCCATCACTTCCAATATCATCTATACAAATAAATAAAATGGAAGTGTCTGTTTGTAATATCAAAATAACAACTTTTAACGAAATGCATATGAAAGTATGTGTGTTTGTCTGTCTGTTTGATCCGGCTAATCTCCGAAACGGTTGCACTGATTTTGATGAAATTTTGATATAGGGATACGTTTGTGTATATACCACGCGGTCCGAAGTCGCGAGTGGAAGCTAGTATTATAATATAATCTTCTCAAATAGGACAGCCCTTCATAATCCATACTGTTTATGCAGACAAGCTATTCAATCTTAAGTATCGCGTTAATCTCACGCTTATGAATTTATAATATTGTTTTGGAACTGATGTAGACATCCAATATGACGGTTAATTAAAAATTAATACAGGAACTAGGCTTGTGAAGGTAAGCGTAGAGTTTCGGCACACAATATTACAGTCGGGATATTAACCCTTTATTCATAAACGTTGCTCAAAGTTAAGCAGTGATCAGCGACTGTTTAACCATAAATTTTTGATGTTCGAACAACACCTAATTTTAATCATTTCACTATCTCCCATATCTATATAACTCAGAGCAAATAAAAAGTCAAGACAGCGCTACGAACAATACAATGAAGCATGCAAAAACTACACCTTCTCTCTGTGCATACACGCTCATACACACACATTTACAACCATTTACAATCAAACTACACATCACTATGTGCACACGTAATTATGAAACTGGCTTCACTTGAGTGTTGACAGCCCTCTGTCTTGTTTTTTTTTTGGTCTGAGCTACAGCCCAGTTTGTGTGTGTATGGTGTATAACTCAAGAACGGCTGGAACGATTTTTATGATCTTTGATTTGTTGGATTTGTCTCCGCCCCGATTAGCAGAATGGGAAAGAGAACAAACTAAAAATAATGGAGATAATAATTTTTCTCATACATTTTGTATTTATTGATTTTGAGGCGATACGAAGTTCGCCGAGTCAGCTAGTCGTTTATAAATGAACGCCTAATTGTTAAGCAAATTCCTTAGTAACTGTCCATAACTGTAATTCTTTGACTCCAGGAAACCAACAAATTGATGTAGGAGGTCAAAAGATAAAATACTCTCTATTTACTTTATAAAAAAAGATAGATCTTAGGGTGACACAATATAGAAAGAAAGAATGAAGAAAAAAATACATTTATTTAGCACAGACTAAGAGACACACAATACACCAGATAGTTAGATAATAGTCGTACATCAGATAAAAACTAAGATAAAATGTGTAATATGTGTAAGAAATATGTGTAATTTCGCTCTATAAATAAATTCTCTCATTGTAATCAGAATCACTAGCTAGATGGACCGACGATTTAAAAAAAAGCGGGTTGGATAAATTGAATACGTAATATGGAGAACCAAGAAATTTGGCGTACCTAAATAGAAGTCTATAGAAATGGAACACCATAAATTAAGTCTATTGAATAAACTGATAGTCAGCATTGGAGGAACTGCTTTTGTTGAAAATTCTCAGTATGATTCCCTGTTCTGTAACACAGTTCGAATTCAGCTATTATTCATCACAAACCTTGGTACCTAGTACAAGATGGCGCAAAAGTTGTCACCCGTTGTTATTTGGCTTTAATATATTTAATTAATGAAAATGTTTTTTTTTTAAACGTTGCCCCACACTAAGAATTTCTTTAATTTCTTTTACAAACATTTAAACTCACATACACAAACAGCCAGACCCGGAACAACTACATGTACAATGCGTGCCACGTATAAAGAAGAGACTTGACACACCACGTGGTCTGACATGCGCAGAACACGATTTTAGGTATCTTTAGCGGTATGAGGTCTGAGTGCGGGACGGGACCGGACGTCATAGGGGCGGCGGAAAGAGGCGGGGGAGGCGGGGTCAAATCTCTTCTTACGTGGCACGCATTGTAGGTCATACAAATATTTGTTCCGTGCCGGAATCGAACCCGCGACACGCAGCGCAGCAATCAATCGCTTAACCACTGCGCCCACTGTGCCGTGTGGTTGTTGATTCTGCTTTTTGATGATGTTTATTTGATTTTTGAAGTGATAACTTCTTTAGGCGCGTTGGACATTTTTTGAGATCGGAAAAAACAATTAAACTCACGCCACTGTTACCGTAAGCGACACCGCGCGTCTTTTTTTATAAGACGATTAAAAAAATACCCTTCGGATGTGTTCGGCTGTCCTCGGGATGTACTCGGTTTTAATGTATATCCGACTAGCTTCTGCCCGCGACTTCGTCCGCGTGAAATTTCTTGTTTCCCCGACTCACCGCCGCCGTGTCGCATCTCATCGCAAGCCCGCGCTATTATTTTGTTTTTGCTTAGCGTTCCTTCTCATTTTTTTTCTTTTTGCTCGGCTCCTAAGGGTCATAGCGTGATGTTAAATAGCCTATAGCCTTCCTCGAGAATTGGGCTATCAAATGCAAAAAAAAAATTTCAAATTCGACTGGTAGTTCCAGAGATTACCCCCTACATACAAACTTTACCTCTTTGTAATATTAGAAGATTATGACAATGAGTGATGGCAAAGTATTCTGTTTGTGTTTTATTTTCACTTTCGTCAGTACTCCCGGAGTGCCACTCCTTTTTTTTCCTCCTTTAACTCGAGAAAATGGTATCGGCTAAGTGGCCGCCGCTAGTATTGAATTTGGGAGTAGAGGCTAGATGTCACACATGTCTTCGAATTTTTGGTTCTAAGACATGCCTGTTTCTTTACGATGTTTTTCTGCACCGTTTTTGAGAGCAGTGGTAATAAAATAATTTACTTACAAGTAAAATGCTTGTCTGCGTTCGATCCCACGACTTATAATATAACAATAAGATCAATTGTTTTCTGACCTTGAATAAACGATGTAAAGGTCAAGGTCAAAGTTCAGAATTTCGTCATAAACACAATTTATTGCCATGTAACTCCGCAATCCATTATCGCTGTAGGCTATAGGAAACGCCGACCTCATCTAGTTTTTAAAATATTCTATATATTAAGTATGATTGATATTTATCATTTGGGTCAGAATTTTATCACTATCAGACTATTATTAGAGGATCTGACACTTTATGTATGTATACCAGTAATAAAAAGATGTTCAAATTAGGCTCCTAATCATTATATCTATGTATCGTATTTTCTATTCACTGGCTTGTGGAGGTCAGATAGGCGGTAGGCGTTGATTAAATAATTGTCACAAAGTAAAGCGCCTTTCTGGGCTCGAACCTACGACTACGAACAGGGCTACAACTATTCCGTTACCACTAGACAACACTAGTCATCATTATTATAAGATATAATAAAATATTGAACCGTCGGTAACGAAACACTAAAGCCTCTTGAAGCTCTTGAAATCTTTACAGCCACTAGTTTGAAAGGAACTAATCAACAATTAAGGGGCTTACATGGCCTACAGCACGTCACTTTCGGACTGCATAGAAAAGAAAGAGAAAAGCGATGACACAACTCTGGAAATTTATTGCAAAATATGAAGCAATTATTTAATTTAAAAAAAACTGTTGTTTGGACTAAAAAATTAAAACACTTGTGTTTTAGTACGTTGCTTGTAGAATAATCTGACAAAAATCAGAATGATTGTATGTATACATATATATTAGTATGGTTTTTATTGTAAAAAGAAAGTTTCAAGAGGTATTTTCATGATTTTTTTCTATCGTATCAAATTAGTTGTATTATGTTTTCGACACACTATCTACCTAGCATATATCCTAAAGAATATCATACATTTTTCTGATTTTGTTTACTGTAGTCGATCATATACTTTTATTATTTCTAAAACTTGCGTTTTTTGTGTTTAGGTCCTGTAAGCCCCTTAATCATAATAATATTCGTAGTAACTTTGATGATAAAATGAATTGTTTGTAGAACTATTGCGGTAAAATTCATGAAAGGAAAATGGCGTCTTGTATTTTAAGGGACGGGAAGGGGTTCAGCTGGGACTGTACTCTAATTAAATAACGTACAGACGCTAGCACATCAAGCTATCCGAACCTGTAAAATTTTCCCAATCAACTTTGAACCTTATGCTTTAGCGATAAAGTTGAAAATATATTAAAGAAATTTGACAGATTGTAGTAGCATGATGTGCTGGCGTCTGTACTATAAATTTCAACCTGAACGATTTTGACACTTATTGCTAATCCATTGCTTCATATGTTCGAAAAAATTGTCTGCTCAACAGCGTAAATAACGCAATGAATGTTGTTGAACTGTCAAAATGTGTCACGCAATTACCCCACTGGTCGTATCTTAGCTTATTTTAATTATTCTTTTTTTTTTCTCTGGACGGTTTTAACATAGGTCTTTATAAGTTTATACATAGTTCTCACATATTTTTGACCTGAATGTGCCCTGGCGGCTGATAGTATGTCATGCTCACACAAATGTCTCGCTGACGGTGGCGTGTGTGTTGGATCATTTAGCTCCCTTCAAAATGGTTGCTGATCTGTGCGTCATGTTCGTGAACGGGCGCCGTCAGTTGGGGCTGGTCATCTCTTAGCTGCCTCGGCTTATTTTTAGTTATTTTAATTTTGAATTGTTGTTTTGTTACTATTTGCTGTACTCTGGACGCTTTTAACGCGTACGTCTTTTGTACATCGTTCTCACATATAATTATAAATTCACATTAATGATGTAACTAATATTTTTGTAAAAATATAATCATGGAGTTTCTTGCCCGTTCTTCTCCATAGGTACCTACGCTTTGGAATGGGCAACTAGCTTCATATTTTCTGACTGACCGACTTTTTGACAGTTCAAAAGTGCCTGTAAATGGTTTAATTGAAATAAATGCTTTGAGTTTGAGTTTGATATAGTGGTAAATTCTACTTTAATGATGTAACTAAACATTATGTAAAAATATAATTTAAAATAGTGTCTATAGAGTTTCTAAGGTTCTAGTTTTATTTAGATGAAGCTACCCATTCCAAAGCGTAACAGGTTCCTATGGAGAAGAACGGAACGCAAGAAACTCCACGGACAATCTTTTAAATGAAAATATATAATATTAGGTTTAATAAATTTATATATAACAGGTTATAAACAGTGTTGTCCAAATGTTTGCTATCCCTGTCCCTGACTGCACTTTATCAACCCTAAGTACTTCATAGATTTGATCAAATGGCACCTCGTTATTTTCACATTATTCCGAATAGCATCGTATAGCACTTAGCAACCGGCGCTACATTAAATATAATCCAATATGGGTGACACTCCCCGGTGTCATTTGAAATGTCATTAGCTGAACTACTGTTTAGAAACTTTATCGTGGTAAACAATTTTGTAAGTGGATAATTTAGTAAGGTTTAGTCATGTATGATGTCTTAGTGTTTGATTACTGTGGACTGTAGGTGACGACGCAACTCATGACCGCGTAGACGCAGTATATATTATATGCTCGTAGATCATTTTCAAGTTCAGCGTGGAGTGCTTGTAGATGCCGCGATAATTACATAAAACACAACACAAACATAGATCAAAAATAACCTCTGAAAGTAATATATTTGATTGAGTAGTTTAGTAGAACCAAGCGGTCACCCAAAGACACGAGAAGTTACTTTTTAGGGTTTCGCACCCCAAAAGGAAAAACGGAACCCTTATAAGATCACTTCGTTTCCATCTGTCCATCGGTCAAGACCCTTTTTCTCAGGAACGTGTGGAGTTATCAAGTTGAAATTAAATAATAAATAAAAAAAAACAATTCGTGATAAACTACATATTAAACTACATATTTGTACGGAACCCTCGGTGCGCGAGTCTGACTCGCAATTGGCTGGTTTTTTTATACTATGTCTAATCCATCATCATCATCATTTCCCACACATAGGCCTCCCCCAAGCACCGCCACTTCAACCGGTTCTGTGATTCTCGAATTCTACGGCCTTTTTTTTTAGGATGGGAAATTATCAAATGACCCCTCCCGCTCTGGGTGGAGCGGAAGGGAGTGTCAGAATCTTACTGACTAAAACCCACCCGTGTTCCTTCCTTAGCCCTTTATGTTCGGACAATCCCGCTGACCCGGCAGAATTCTACGGCCTTCATATGTCATCGGTGTACCTCGTTCCGAGGCCTTCCATATTAATTACACGTGTGAAATTTGTGACATTTTCACTGTCGTATATTTTAAAGAATTCAAGTAAAATAATACTTTAATATAAAATGAAGCACAATTATACTGTTACGGTGAAAAGCCGTAACTAACATTTTTTATTAAAAATGACTTAAATATAGGTTCGGACTTATCAAGAAAATTGTCTATCTTTCTTTGTCATTGTATTGTATTTCTGTTGTGGTTTTAATAAATAAATGTATGTGATATAGCTGTAATTCCTTTGTAGACAAAGTTACAAGTAGGTAAGTAGTTAAAAAGGCATATCTTAGCCCCGAAGAAATGACCCGAAGGGCTTAACGTGAAGATTATGGCTTTTCATTTTAGAGAGCAGTGGCTCTCTGTCCAAGTGCTCCACATCGTTCTGTTGCGCTGTCGTCGACTCCCACGAACTCAGGCTAGACTCTGTCAAGCGCCACCAGATGGCGCCGGCGGCGTTCCGAATAGTCAAACGAATGACTCCGTCGAAGCCTTGTCGTCACAGCACTTCCGCCTTGTTGTCAAGTCAGCTCCCGTACTAATGATTTCTCCGACACACATAATATATCGACTTGTCTGCTTCTCTATCGGATCATCTTATTTCTCTTTTAAAATCCCTCAGAGAGACACCAAGCATAGCTTTTCCATGGCTCGCCACTACTGCTGTAGTTTTGCTTAAAACATGCCGCATCCAAAAACAGTATTTACTTCGCAAATAAATTCATATTTCAATTTTCTTGTCGAGAATAAACGTAAATTACGTACATTACAGGCCGTCCCACAGGAGGTTTCCCGTCTTTTCTGAATATTTAAACACCTGTTGCCTAAAGACTTGGATTTAGTACTATACCAGGCTAATAGATAGCAGACATAATATTTAAGACTTATCCCTTGTGGATATATCTTCGTTAGGTTATAAATCCAGATTCTAGAATAATATGTACATTTGCTCGCGTGCCAAGTCGTGTTGGGTAATACTTGCTCAAGACAATTTGAGAGGGATATAGAGGGCAGAAGGAGTGAAGGATTTGAAGGTGAAACATAATGGGTGCACTAAAAGAAATAAGCAGAAGGTAATTAAAAATGAAAAAAACATTACTTTGAACTGCTTTAAACAGTTCCATATGAGCCTAACGTTCAAAACATTGTTTTTTACTGATCCGAAAACAGTTAAAACTTGAGGCAAACTATTACCGTCATGACAGTAAACTTTTAACGTTTTAAGTAGCTAAAAGGTCACAAAATTAACTGTTTTATTAATTTCGTGATATTGTTCAAACCATGGAAATTTGCTTACATTACAGTAATGGTGGTTTTCCTTTTTTTTTGTTTTTTTTTCGGTAAATAGTATGTTCACTCATTAAAAGTTACTGTTTTGTCTTTTACTGTTTTACAAACATTTCTTCAGAGGTACTGTATAAAGTCAGTTTAATGTGCTGTAGTAAAAAAAATTTTTTTCAGTGTGTACTATAAAATGCTTTTTATTAACATAACCGCTGGATAAAACAGGTTACAAATTTTTAAAGGTAGTATAATTTTTTAGTGCTCTTTACTTTGAGTTCTCACTCCCGGGTCTCTATGTCCATGTGGATTCTAAAAACGACTGTCACAAAGATAGCTCTGCAATTAAATATCCCTTCCCAGAAAAGCTTTAAGGCTCCTACAAACAGACTGGACACGTGTCATAATTGGACTCCTTTCTAACCGACTGGACGGAGAAGGCACAGGACGTCGGCATTTCCTACCTGATTACTATGTGAAAAATAATGAACAAACACATTAAACATTGTCTAAATTATGACATGAGTTATGACAGTCAATAAAAAAACGGAATTATGAGTGAGTGTAAAAGTACGAGATTTTACGGCAGCGATGCTGAATGAGGAAATTGTGTTTATGAAGGACAGAATTCTGGACTTTTGACCTTGACCTTGACATCGGATTTTCAAGGTCAGAAACTATTAGACCGTAGTGTTTTAACATCAGTCGTAGGTCGTGGGTTCGAACCGAAAAAGGCGCGTTAAAGAACTTCGTTCCAAAAAAAAGATGCGTCCCGCTTCCCGCGCGGGATACGGTCCACCTTCTATAATAAAAACCTGACAATAATATTTTGTAGGTGGTCCAACACAGTCCATTTATAATAACTACAATTCCCTGTAGTATTATCAATTGTAATTCCGATTCATTCATTAGAAAATTCGTCTCAGAGGACGGGTAATTTTTCTGTATTTGCGCTCTTTTCTCCAGCTCCGGCTCATAATGTCTTGTGATAAGCTATTGGATGTTCTAGTAAGATCTATATTTGTAAAAACCTTTTATACAATAAATAAAGTTGAAGTGTAAACTTTTGTAATTAAATTTCAGTAATTATTACCAAAATTTTCCAAATGTATGTTCTAACACTGGTGTTTAAGATGTGTATGCAACTAATTACTAACAAATAGGATTTTATGGTCTGGACAAAGATTATTATTATTATACGATACTTTGAGATTGTATTTATACAATGCAAAGGTAGTTTTTAAAATATTCAGTAGACAAGTGAAGATGATGTGGATCATCTTCATTTGTTCATTCTATTTAACATCTATAAAAGAGGGTAATATAATTATATGAAAATTTTACATCCAAAGTTACGGTTCCGCCGTTGTTTCGCTCGCAATTTCCTTTCAAGACATTAATGGCGTAGGTATTTGAACATAATTTATTCATTTTCAAATTATGTTTTTGACATGATTTATACTTTCTGGCATCAAATATTAAAACATGTGTGGACTGAAATTCTCTGAAGAGTAGACAGACTATTTTTGCACTTTCGTACTTTCTTTTTGCAGCAAAAAAAAGTAGCTGTAGGTACATAATTTTATAGATGATAAAATATCTAAAAGTTGGATTTTTCCAATTTTTAGGTATTTAGCATTTTTTTAAATAACGAGAGCGGGTTATTTATAAAAGGCTTCGAAGCTTTTTGACAGTCAAAACTACTACTACCATAGCGTCACAAAATTCTTGAAAGAAAAAAAATTAAACATAAACTGTTAACTAAACTGAAAAAAATTGTAACATGTTTGGTTTTGTGTTGTTTTTTACCGACTTCAAAAAAAAGAGGTTATTTTGTTGTTTGTCAAGGTTTAGTACATCCTACTTTATTATAATACATATACATAATTATAAACGTGAAACTTTGTAAAGATGGGTACATGGATGTTTGTTACCGTTTCACGCAAAAAAAATTGAACGGTTTTTTTATAGTCATTCATTAGGATTATAATATGGACTTACAGGGTTGTATTGATGATTGACAAAAATCGTAAGACAATTAAAATTTTGCGGGTAACCTAGCGCATACCCCTTAACATTGTATGTCATGTACCAATTATTATTTTGTCCTTTCAAAAGGTCACATTAATTACTATGACATTTCTCTAAGCAAGCATTATTTGTGAACAACGTAATTTTTGTAGTTAGAAAAATTTATCATTGTCCTGTGACATTCTCTGGCCAGATAATTATGATGTTTGCTTTAAGGTTAAAATAAATATTTTAGATACAGATTTTGGATTAAGTACCTAGTCAATCTTTTGCTTGTGAATTTAATTTTTTTAAAGTGTTTGATATTTTTTGTCTATCCGAATAAAGATTTATATTGATTTCGGTTCTTTACTCTCTCCGCTCACGTGAAATATTGCTTCTATTTATATGTAGAAACAATATTTCACGTGTGTGACGTGAACTTCATCTGATTACTGAAATACACATTTATTATAATATAATAATAATTTATGTGCCAACACGTTTTGATGAGTACATTATTTTTATCGTAACTGAATAATTTAATAAATACTGACTTTTGGTTTCAAAGACATTTTTCTTTGTCATAATCTTTAATAATATTTAAATTCAAAAGTAACTCTGTCTGTCTGTCTGTATGTTACCTTTTCACGCCTAAACCACTGATGGATTTCGAAAGAAATTGGCATAGAGATAGATTGCATCCCGGGGAAGGATAACTTTCTCTTCAAGTCAAGTTGTCGGTCAGTCAGATGAAGCTAGTTGCCCATTCCAAAGCGTAGTAGGTACCTATGGAGAAGAACGGGCAAGAAACTCCATGGACACTCTTTTATATTATACAATTTTAACATGAAATCTCTCATGGTTAAGATTTAAGTTAAACCAATCGTTTATGGGTGAAATACTCGTAAAACGGAACATTTCCTCACATAAATTAAATTGTTTTATTTTGCTTTTTGTACGCTATACCAGTAAAGCGTTTTAATAACTGGTTGCTTTAGAAATATAAATAATTTGTCATAATACTTTTTGATGAATAATAATTGTTTGCTGCACCGTGCGACGTCATCACGTCGGCGCCGGCTGTCGCTGAAAACCAGCGCTGGGGCTCTGTCTTGCATAGGGTCGCAGCATAATGCTGAGCGATAGCCGTTTTGCGTGGATGTGACGCATGTCAACATTTTTCTTATTGTTTTTTTTTTGTTTTGTTCTTTTTTGCGTCATGTTTACCGCAAATAAACGTATTTTCTTTTCTTCTTTCTTTCTTTCTTTACATATATCACTACCTTACATTTTTACTGACGTTAAATTTGAAATATAGCGAATATATATTCAAAATGTGAGGAGCGCCAGTGGAGCTTATGGCTAAGTTATAACAGCCGCACAGGTCGATCGATCAGGTTAAGCTACGCTTGCCGCGGTTGGTCTGTGGATGGGTGACCATCTTTACATACCAAGATAACTCCATGTCTCGGAAAGCACGTTAAGCCGTTGGTCCCGGCTGTCATTCGTGGATCTTTGACCGTCGTTACGGGTAGTCAGAAGCCCGATAGTCTGACAACCCAGTCTTACCAAGTTTCGTATTACACAGTAACTGAGTTGTGGAGGTCAGATAGGCAGTCGCTCCATGTATAATACTGGTACTCAGCTGCATCTGGTTAGACTGGATGCCGAACCCAACATAGTTGGGAAAAGGTAGACAGATGATGATATACAAATTGTAGGGGTAATGTAATAATGCTATGCAAATTTTGGACGAATGTGAATTTATTTATATTATACGGGTTCGGTACCCAAAGGGTGCCAATAGGACCCTATTTCTAAGGCTCTTTTGCCCGTCTGTCAGTCCGTCTGTGACAGGGCTGTATCTCTTGAATCGTAAATAGGTAGATACTTTAAATTTTCATAGAATTTGTATGGCCGCTATTGTAACAAATTATAATACAATAGGTATATATTATCTTATCTTATTTTATCTCTTATCTTTATATATATAACTAGTCTTTATATATATAATTTGTCCATACAAGAACCCAAATATGTAGTGTTAAGTATTTATTGTATGGTGATTCGGAACCCTTTGTGTGCGATTCCAACTCTCACTTGGCCATGTTGTGAATACTAAGAAAAATCTAAACGTCATTCAAGTAGGTAATAATGTTCTAACGTTCAACAATGTTTTTTCCAGATGTTTCGGATCCGAATGCGAAAAAATCAAGCAGCAAAAACGAAGAGGAGAAAGAAACTGACAAGAGAATAAACAATAAGTTGGGTCTACGTAAGTATTCTACAGTACTCTTTTTTTGTTAACCATAGTGATTTTTCCCCTAAATAAATTTATTGTTGCAAATTACCTAAAATAAAAATGACCGAACTCCACGCGGGCGAAACTGCGGGGAAAGCTAGTCCTTATAAAAAGAAAACAATCTTGAAAATACGGTTTATTCCCGGTCGTCCCCACTGGGAACGAATGGGAAAAAAAGTTTCGTTCCTCCCCAGTGGTGACGATTGGAACTTTTTATTTCCCACTCGTTCCGTTATAGACCGAGAGTCAAAATGCAGTAATGGGGATTTCAATAACAGATTTCACGGATTGTTAAAATGTTTTAATTACGTCTTTCTCTTTCTTTTACATAAATTCTTACAGTTTTAAGGTGCGTATCACACCTTAAAACTGTAAGAATTTATGTAAATAAGTTGATTATCTGTGATGCGCACCTTAAAACTGTACGCATTTGTGTATTAAGTTGATTATCTGTGATGCATAATTTTGAGAGAATTATTGTAAATTCGTTGATTACCTGTGATTCAGTCTTTTTAAATTATTTTTAATCAAAAACGTTGTTCACTCTTGCTCAGAAAGACATAACTAATAGTACATTACTTCAGAGGGAAGAAAGTGACAGTTCCATACCGAGATTATGGCATTTGCGCCACGAGCTTGCGAGGGGCGCAAACCATTTGAGGTATGGAACTGTACTTTATCCTGAGGGATGTATAGTGCTTTTTATTACACCTACGAGGAAAATTATGGACATAAATGCATAGAAATGTTTATATTTAGTTAAAAGTACAATTATTAAAAGTGCAGCTATTTTTTACACGACGCCTTAGTAACAAAAAATACTTAGGTACACGTTGAAGTGTATCAAAATCATACATAATCAGTCTATAATGTTCCCACTGGTGAGACGCAGGCCTCCTTTCTGTTCTCAAACTCAAACCATTTATTTTCAATTAAACCATTTACAGGCACTTTTGAATTGTTAAGAAGTCCGCGTTATATATACAAAATTAATTTCGTTTTTAATTTTCTGTATGCACCAAGGAGGTTGGTAACTGGTAAAAAAAAAAACTGTATGTGGCCAGTAACAATTTACTTGAAATTTAATTAGTAGACAGTTAAAGTCTCTTGGCAGTATGACTGCTGACAAATAAAAAAAATAGAAAAACCGGGTATATAATGGAATTTCATACATACTTCCCACCCTTGGGTCGGAAGGATTTTCATACAAACTTCCATACCTTGGGATGAAAGGATTTGAAGGGCGGGATAAAGGCGTTTCTTCCCTCTAATTGGTATAATTAGTATGTATTTTCAGAGCAGGTGTGATAAAAAACATTTTAAATCCCTGAAATCTGTTATTGAAATCCCCATTACTGCATTTTGACTCTCGGTCTATAACGGAACGAGTGGGAAATAAAAAGTTCCAATCGTCACCACTGGGGAGGAACGAAACTTCTTTTTCCCATTCGTTCACAGTGGGGACGACAAGGTGGGGACGACCGGGAATAAACCGAAAATACACCATTCTCAAAACCGATTAAAGTTTATCGATTACTATAGTAATATACATTTAAGGCTCCTCCAAATAGGCTCGACACGCGATAAAATCGCGCGCGACACAAATGCATCGCAAGTCGCGCAACAAGCGGTGCCTTTATGTCGCGTGTCGCGCCTGTTTGTAGGAGCCTTCACACTGTACAAATGAAGAAGTAGAACATTTTTTTTCTGCAAAATGAACGACAATAAAAGCTATGAATTGGTAAATTCATGAACGCTTGTCATAAACGGAAACCCTATCGAATTCTAACGAGATGAGAGTCCTAACCATCTTAACACAAAAAATAAAATAAAAGGTCAAAACAAGGTTATTTAAGGCTCGTACACACAGGCGCGACGCGACACGCGACACAAAGGCACCGCAAGTCGTGCAACGAGCGGTGCTTTTGTGTCGCGTGTCGCGTCGCGCCTGTGTGTACGAGCCTTTATGCGGTATAAGAAAAGTTATAAACATGTCTTTTATACACTAGTCACGTATTACAAAAACAAGATTCGGAAAATCTTTGAGAAAATTTTATTTCGCTACTGTGGCGATAAATATGGTATCAGCTCCATTATTTATGTTTTATGCTCCATTATCTATTTTATGTATGGATGAAGGATCAATGTAATTTAAGGGCTATTTCATTAAATAAGGTAAAAATCCTCTAACATGATGTTAGTAAAAAATCGGCCAAGTGCGAGTCGGACCCGCACACAAAGGGTTCCGTTATCACAAGGTATAAAACGCCGCAAAAAACGATTTCTTTTAACCTTTTAAATTTTAACTTTATTTTATTTTTATTATTTGTTGTTATAGCGGCAACAGAAATACATAATCTGTGAAAATTTCAACTGACTAGCTATCATGGTTCATGAGATACAGCCTGGTGACCGACAGACGGAGAGTGGAGTCTTAGTAATAGGGTCCCGTTTTTACCCTTTGAGTACGGAATCCTAAAAAATAATTAAAAGCAGTAATGGCCCAGACGTTGTATCAGTCCCGACTTACGAGTTGTCAAAGTTAAAGTACAGACGCCAGCACATCAAGCTACCCGAAACTGTCAAATTTTCCCAATCAACTTTGAACCTAATGCTTTAGCGATAAAGTTGAAAATCTATTGAAGAAATTTGACAGATTGTAGTAGCTTGATGTGCTGGCGTCTGTATAATCATTTATTTCAAATTGGCACATAAAACGCACTTATGAACGTGAAAATATATAAAATAATAAATTGGTGCTAGTTGCCCCTTCCAAAAGGTAGCTGTAGGTCGTGAGTTCGAACCCAGGCAGGCACTTTACTTTGTGTATTCAATTTCATCACCGCTGCTCTCAAAATGGTGAAGGGAAACATCGTGAGGGAACCGGCATGTCCTACAACCGGAAAATTCGAAGACTTGTGTTATCCACCAACCCGCACTGGGCCCGCGTGGTGGATTACGGCCCACTCCCTCTCACTGAGACGAGGCCTGTGTCCCAGCAGTGGGAACATAAAATGAAGTAGATCTTATAAAATATATCTACAATACCCAGCGATAAATATTGCACATCGACCTTTGGAAAGAGACAATCGGCTAATTTCGGCTTCGTAGAGCGTTATCTCTGTCGCACGAAATACAAACAGTCCGTTATCTATTAGGAGCTGTTAAAACAATTATGATTTGCTTCTTTTGATAATTATTTTTATTCTTTGTATAAAATGGTTTTGTGTAAAAAGGTCGATGTGCAATATTTATCGCTGGGTACTGTATGTATATATTTCTGTTTTAAATATAAAAATCAGTTGACTTGCGTTAGTCTGGCAAAAACTCGAAAATGGCTTGACCGACTGTGATGAAACTTCGGTAAGTTGTTTTGTGCATGCGGAAGAAGTTTCCTAATATATAAAAAAAGGCTTTGGGACGCGTGGCTTTAGATCGTTATATATATTATATAACGATCTAAAGCCACGCGTCCCAAAGCCTTTTTTTGTCTGATCATCATAAAATTGGCAAACAATTTCCAATCGTTTGAGTTCCATCGACTTACCCTGTACAGCAAAATTGTGAAAACTTGTGCCAAATTGAGCTAAATTGTCCCAAAGCAACTTTCCCGTTTAGACATGTTAATAAACCTAGCAAAATATATTTTTACCTTGAAATTACATACGTAATGTACGTAACGAAACGTTACCGTACGTCTTTGTGAACTTTATGTACAGACCCAGCACATCAAGCTACTACAATCTGTCAAAATTGAATAGATTTTCAACTTTATCGCTAAAGAATCATATTCAAAGTGGATTGGGAAAATTTGACAGTTTCGGGTAGCTTGATGTGCTGGCGTCTGTACCATTTCCGTAAAATGAAAGTAATCCATTAGCACAAATAAAATGGCGTCTCTCAGTCAATCAAATCATCGATTAAATTATAATAATTGAATAATGAAAGTGTAATATTACTTTAATAATTCCCATTTACACACACCGCCACTTACAACACATCAACGTCAAAATAACGGCCAATTTTAAAAAAGGAATGACATATAACTGTCATTAATCGACCAATCAGCAAGTGGGAATGTAAAAAAAATCGAGCGAAGGAATCTTCATATACGGCTTTTCATTGAATTAGTTTCTAATATAGCGTGTGGAGAAGAGGCGTGCAGTTATTTTAATTAGAGCATTTTACTTTTCTCTCAAACGATTTGACGTACTTTTATGGTATGTGACACGACATCTCAATATCTATCTTCGACAGACCGTTTCGGATGACTAGGACAGACTTTCCTCCGCTTTATTCTGATTTCCATTCAGTTTTAACAAATTTCAGCTGATCCATATTCAAATGTCCGTTTATGCGATCATTCAAGCAAGAAATTTGCGTGTGCGCATACGCTTTTATGTCGCACATTTACATAAAATTAATAGGTGATTCGAAAGAAAGTCCGATGTTTACTTAGTCCATTTTTCTAGACACGCAAGGAAATACTTATAGGAACTTTGTTTGGGTGAGTGATGAATAAACAAGCTGTCAAATTGGGCAATATATAATTAAAATTTTTAATAATCAGCAAATTTGCCAGTGTATTAATGTCGCATTATTGTCGGACAGAATATGTCAAACCAATAAGTTTCGGGAAACGTATAGTAAATTATGATTGGATATTAATAATATCGCGCTATTTGGTATTTAAACGTGTTAGTTTAAATTATTAAAAGCTGTATAATAATTTAAACAGCTTTTGTCAGCTTTTTAGCGTTTTTTAGGGTTCCGTACCTCAAAAGGAAAAAACGGAACCCTTATAGGATCGCTTTGTTGTCCGTCTGTCCGTCCGTCCGTCCGTCTGTCAAGACCCTTTTTCTCAGGAACGCGTGGAGGTATGAAGCTGAAATTTATATCAATTACTCAGGTCTACTGTCCCTTGAAGCTGTGAAAAAATCAAACTTCTAAGCCAACGCAATCAAAAGATACAGCCGTTTATGCCGCAAATTTTCGACACTTGCAAGGGAATCAAAACCTACAGGGTGCTTCCCGTGAACTCAGAATCTTGAAATTTGGTACGAAGCAACGTCTTATAGCATAGATAAAGGAAAAATTACGAAAACCATAAATTTTTAGTTACATCACATAATCTATTTTTTTTTTAATAATTTTAAACTTACTACCCATTTCCTCATAAACGCGTAGAGGTATTAAATTGAAATTCATACCAAATACTCAGGTCTATAATACCTTTAAGCTGTAACAAAATCAAACTTCTATGTCAACGCAATCAAAAGAAACAGCAATTTAAGCTGCATATTTTGAAACTCGCAAGTACTCGCAAGGGAATCAAAACCTAAAGGGTACTTCCAGTCGACCTAGAATCTTGAAATTTGGCATGAAGCAACGTTTTACAGCACACATAAAGGAAGAATTCCGAAAACCTTAAATTTTTAGTTACATTACAAAATATATATTTATTTTTTAATAAATATAAACTTATTACTTGCTTTTTACTTTAATTTATGCTCCTCCATCTTTCCCCATTGTAATGTTATGAATTTCATTTTGCAAAAAAAATACCATAGTTATGACTCGATTGTCGTAATGAACGAACTTTGTAAACCTTGCAGGTTTGTACGGAATCCTCGGTGCGCGAGTCCGACTCGCACTTGGCCGGTTTTTTTTTTAATATTGTTTATTTGGACGTAACAAATTAATGTCATAATTGATATTAATTTGTTACGTCCACATAAACAAACGGTATTCGTCAGACTGCCTCATTAGTCTAGTGGTGACTGCCTCGTTGATCACGCTACTGCTGAGCACAAAGAACTGGGTTCAATTCCCGGGTCGAGCAAAGTGTTCTTAGGTTTTTCTATCTGGAATTTCTCAGTTGCGGTCTGGATTCTGGTTTTGTGCACGGTTAATGACAATAGGCTCACCTCCTATTACATGGGACTTAAACATATCTGCCTACACCTTCGGGCTATACAGGCGCGGTGTGATGTTATATTAGATAGGTAGAACGATATAATCTGTGTTCGCGATTTATTTGAGAAAAATGTAAACAAATATGAATTAATGGAAAAGTTACTTTAATTCCTACACAATAAAGTTCAGTTTACGCTACAACTTCAAACATTTTTATATATTTTTTTAATAGTGCTAGTGATTCTGAAGTCAACTTAAATGACATTGAAATAAAGTTGATATTTGTTTGACTTGAAATAGGGTAGGGGTGCGCAGCACAGCGCACTTTTACTATAGGAACGTCTTTTTTTATCCCGGATCACCCATCGTGATATGCCAAATAATGCATCTTATCTATACTTCTATACTAATATTATAAAGCTGAAGAGTTTGTTTGTTTGTTTGGTTGAACGCGCTAACCTCTGGAACTACCAGTCGGATTTGAAAAATTATTTTTGCATTTGATAGCCCAATTCTTGAGGAAGGCTATAGGCTATTTAACATCACGCTATGACCTTTAGGAGCCGAGCAAAAAGAAAAAAAGTCAGAATGAAACGCTAAGCAAAAACGAAGTAATAGCGCGGGCAGGCGATGCGATGCGACGGGGTGGGTCGGAGTAACAAGAAATTTCACGCGGACGAAGTCACGGGCAGAAGCTAGTAAGAAATAATCCGTAGCTATCCCAAGAAGAAAATTTGTGGAGTAAAACTTAGGTACCTACTTCAATAAATCTGTCTGCCTTTTCGCAACTGTGTTGGGGTCAGCTTCCATTCTAACCGAATGCAGCTGAATACCGGTATTTTACATGCAGCGACTGCCTATCTGAGGGGTAATTCTTGAAATTTTAAGAACGTTCAGTTTGATCTCAGTCTCAATATCTCTCTAATTTCCCAATATTTTTGATATGATTTTGACACTAATTGTCGCTGAGACGAGATTTCGACTAGATTTTATACGTTTTTAATAACGGCCTTTAGACCTCCCCAATCCAGTAACTAGGTAACACGATACTCCTTGGTAATAGTGATTAATTGATTGACTTACTTACTTCACAAAACAGCCTTGGATAAGAGTAGAGCCTGCAAAAAAGAGTTAAAAATAAAATAAACTTTCAGCATTGTTCAGCGGAAGGCATAAATAACTCACGAACAATCTGTAGTCGTGTAAGTCTCACATTTTTACTCTGGAATTTTGAAATTAACCAAAACTTGATCATGATTTGTGTCTTGGCTGTTAATTTAAGGCTCGTACACACAGGCGCGACGCGACACGCGACACAAAGGCACCGCTCGTTGCGCGACTTGCGGTGCCTTTGTGTCGCGTGTCGCGTCGCGCCTGTGTGCACGAGCCTTTACGACTTTTTTGAGTTCCTCTTTCGGGAAAGTTTTTTATTCAGTGTAGGATTTAGTTTAACACAGACTTTCTCGTCTGGAGGCAAGTGGATTAGATTTCCTCGTTTATTGCAAAAGAAAAGAAGAAATATATATTTCACCCGCATAAGTTTCCATCCCGTGGAAATATCGGGATAAAAAGTATCCCATGTGTTAATCCTGGTTATAAACTATCTGTGTGCCAAATTTCATCTAAATCCGTTCTGTAGTTTTTGCGTGAAAGAGTAACAAACATCCATCCATACATCCTCACAAACTTTCGCGTTTTTAATATTAGTAGGAAGTAGGATTTGCGCTAAACGTGACGTTATTACCTATAAAGAATAAAAACAGTGGCACTTCGGGAGTGCCGTCAGAAGTGAAAACAAAACACAAACAGAATACTTTGCCATCACTCACTGACATATCGGATATACATTAAAACCGATTACATCCCGAGGACAGCCGAACACATCCGAAGCGGGTATTTTTTTAATCGTCTCATAAACAAAACACGAGCGGTGTCGCTTACGGTAACAGTGGCGCGAGTTAAACGGTCTTTTCCCATCTCAAAAAATGCTCAACGCGCCCAAAAAAATTTGCATTTAAAAAAATAACGGTCTACGGCAATTGAAATAAACCATTTGACGTCCTTAAAATGACACTGCGATTCCAGCCAATCTTTGCTGCAAGAATCTTACCGTAAAGACTTAGGTGAAGTTAATGTGCTGTCAACAATGTCAATCCCAAGCATCACGTGGAATGACAACTCACTTAAAGGCTCGTACACACAGGCGCGACGCGACACGCTACACAGACACCGCAAGTCCCGCAACGAGCGATGCCTTTGTGTCGCGCGCGATTCGCGTCGCGTGTCGCGCCTGTTTGCAGGAGCCTTAAAGCTCACTTCACCTAACTTCTTACTGTGACATTTTTACAGAATACACCGGCTGTTTGCTAACTTTGCCATTAGGTACATTAAATATTGCTAATTTTAGTAACACATGATCCACAGAACCAGTTGAACTGGTACGCACGACGATATAATCAAGCTATAATATTAGTTTATAGTTCATGATATTTGGTAATATTAGGTTTATAGTTCATGAGAGACTGGAAAATAATTATTGGGTTGTAATGTTATTGTATTATTATTTATGTTTTTTTTTTGTAATCTTCTATTATTTTGTTTGTTTGATTGGTTGTATTATGAATATGTTAGTTTTATAATTTTTACGAATTAAATACAATGAGAATTGTTCCTGAATAAATTGAATACAATTGAATTGAGATATACATTTCCAGTATAAGTTGACTTATCACACGACAAGCCAATGCGAGGTCAGCTAAAAGTGAAAATGTTTAGCTTGGTGTGTTGTGTGCCGTGTGTACCTTTTATTTCCAACTCCAACATCAAAAGATTGGCAGAAAACGGAACAACTTAATTAATTGGCATTCGTGATACTCCTATTTCGAATGTCAAAGCACTCGTTTGACACCTAAGTATGAGTGTATGTGTGTGTACATAAGACCAAATTTGTTACGGAGATTTATTAGACCCATTCATCTAGTATTTCTTTTTATTTCACTCGCTTTTGCCGATAATTATTTTGTGTAGATCTTTTTTCTTGAAGAAATTGTTTTAAAATCTTGTAAATTGCTAAGGCAATAATCTTAAAAAGGTTATTAAGTAATAAAACGGAGGCTTTTTCGTTCAATTGCCCATTACATTTTCACGTCAAATCCAGCACGAAAATCAAACTTGTTTTCCGGGACGAAAATATAGAATTTCTTCTTTGATTGTTAAACGATAAATCTTATAAGAGGAAATGCGGTCAGAGAGACTTGAAAAACCTAAGTAAAAAGTCATAACTCAAGGTTTGGCTCTCGCCTATTTCTTATTCCAATATTGGACCAATTTAAAAGACATTTCATAAACTGAATAAGAAATCCTTCTTATTCAGTTTATGAAATGTCTTTTAAATCTTTTTTTTTTAAAGAAAAACGTGTGTCCTTATGTTTTTCTTTTCTCGTTAATGGTTTTTTCAAATTTGTACACTAGGCCTATGTTGACAGCGGCAATTTAGAGCATTTTTTGAGGGTTCTAGTTCTTATAAAAATCATGTATCATCAAAAAGGAAAACATAGGGACATGCAAGTAGTTAATATTTAATATTCTGTAAAAAAAAAATTGCTATGTCATTAACCAGAAAGATAATAGGCGAGAGCGTTTCTATAGAGAAAACACCACCCGCATTTCCTTTTAAATTCCTTAGCGTAGCAGACAAATTTACAACTCCAATTCATTTGGGGGTAGCTGTCAAATTCAGGGCGCCTGAAAACTTAGTCTAAGAGCAAAAGGCATAAAATTTTTAGCATTTCGTATTTCGCTGTCGATTCATCGAATATTTTAAAACGACCTAAATAAATATTGCACGGTAAAATTGTGTTTGTGTTCGATCTGATTGGGGTTGGTCATAAATTGTCATACTTAGTACCTAATCTACCTGAAATATTTGCTAGTTAGCTGTGTTGATTCACAAATCAACATGCCTAGCTAGTACAGTAACAAAATTAAAATCTAGCATATGTGCTAAATTTGAATTTTGTTTCTGGACAGAAAAGATTTAGATAGGCATTTACACTATTTGGTATTTGATCAAAGCTTTTTCCTCAAATATGTGCTGTAAGAGAGCAGCGGTGGCCCAGTGGTAACGACCGCGACTTACGAGTTGTAGGTCATAGGTTCGAACCCAGACAGGCGCTTTACTTTTTGTAAATTATTTCATCACCACTGCTCTCAAAACGGTGAAGGAAAACATCGTGAGGAAACCGGCATGATCTAGAATCAAAAATTCGAAGACATGTGACATCCCCCAACCCGCACTGGGCCCGCGTCGTAGATTATACCCCACTCCCTCTCGAAGAGGAGGCCTGTGTCCCAGCAGTGAGTACAATATTGGCTGTTTATGATTATGATGGTACTGCCTTAATCTATACTAGGCATTTTCTCAGCCTAATTATTTACTTCTCTAGCTTCATCTAATAAAAGGCATCGTCTGAGCCCTAGATGGCCTAGTTCATCAGCATTCATAGCCAGACCACTGTTAGGTTCCTCTCTCTCTGCTTCTTCATCTTCTGTTTTTCTGGTCTTGTTGGTACTTCTTCACTTCCACGGCGTCGTCGATGGCAGTCCATAGGTCACTTTGACTATATATTTCGGGGCAACGGCTGTCTGCTTTCGGGATAATTTTGCTTATGCCAATCTTCACGCTCCTCTGCCCACATCATCCGGGTCAAATACATAATATTTTATATCATATAAACCTACATGGGCACTTATGAAACGTCAGAAGTTAGGCGCACGGTTCCAATTGGTCATTTTCTATGGAGAAGAGCCGGCAAGAAACAAAGTACTCTTTTAAAAATTACGAAGGTACTAATAAATCATCTGCCTGCCTTTTCCCAACTATGTTGGGGTCGGCTTCCAGTCTAACCAGATGCAGCTGAATACCAGTATTTTACTTGGAGCGACTGCCTATCTGACCTCCACAACCCAGTTACTGGGTAATGCGATACCCCTTGGTAAGACTGGTTGTCAGACTTTCGGGCTTCTAACTACCCGTAACGACTGTCAAAGATCCACGAATGACAGCCGGGACCAACGGCTTAACGTACTTTCCGAGGCACGGAGGGGTCACGTTAAGTAAAGATGGTCACCCATCCATAGACCAACCGCGGCAAGCGTAGCTTAATCTGATCGATTGACCTGTGCGGCTGTTATTATTTTGCCACGGGCCCCTCTAGTAATAATAGATATCGGTAATAATAGACATCTGAGGATAATGTAAACCTGTCAACATTTACCAGGCCTAAATAGTCCATATTATTATAAACCCACTCATCAATCAGAATGACACCGCTGCCTATAACGCTGAAAGAAAACATCGTGAGCAAACCGGCATGTCCTAGAACCAAAAATTCGAAGACGTGTGACATCTGTCAACCTGCACTGGGCACGCGTAGTGGATTATTGCCTGCTCTCTCTCTCACAAAGAGAAGACCTGCCTCCCAGCACTGGAAACATTATAGGCCGATTATGTATCAGAAAGATTCAGTCTATAAAATAAAAACGCAATAAATTATGATAACGTGAGAACACTTAAAGGCTCCTACAAACAGGTGCGACACGCGATAAAATCGCGCACGACACAAAGGCACCGCAAGTCGCGCAACGAGCGGTGCCTTGGTGTCGCGCGCGATTCGCATCGCGTGTCGCGCCTGTTTGCAGGAGCCTTAACACTTCAAATAATTTATTTTGGTACCTGCACAGAATGTATCAATAAAATCGAACGTCGATAAATTATTCAGATGCGAGTAAATAAACGTCGATTTTCATTTTGTTACGATTCGATAGCTCATCGTAAACGTATAAATATTTGTGTTCTGTCATAAATACATAATCGTATTCGTTTGTTGAGAGCCTACTTGTCTTTATGATTTAACTCTGGAGCAGGTAGCGACCGTTGATTTTGAAAATCTCTATAGAAATGGCATGTTATTTTTGTATTACTTTATACGGCTTAACATACATACATACTTTACATACTTTATTTCACTCAAAACGAATACAGTTATTGACTTTTATAAGGATAAACAGTTAGAAATTAAATACCGTGTTATGAGTTTTCTTAGAGTCAATGCATTTATTTCAATTAAACCACTTTTGAACTGTCAAGGAGCCTGTCAGTTGGTCAGTTTGAAGCTAGTTTTGCGTTCCAAAATGTAGATCTCTATGGAAAAAACGGGCAAGAAATTCCAAGGAGATTTTTTGTAAATAGTTGTTTCTCTTTTAAAACAATTCATAAATATTAAGACAAAATATAAGCCTTAAAAGTTACGATTCCTTTGATTAGTAATTTTAATAGCATGTCATTGTCACGTGTCCCTAAAGGTTCATTAGAAAACCAGCGTCAGACAGCATCTGTCTGGCATTAATGCTGAAATGAACCTTTTTGGCGCAGCCGTGAGGCATACACTATAAATTGTAATTAAAACATTATTTTTACTTTTAATTTTGTTATATGTTTTTTGGTGTTTCACAAACTGTCCAAATAAACGTTATTCTTTCTTTCTTGCTAAAAATATTTAACGAACGGGGAGTGAATATACAATTCAATGTAGAGATAAAAACGAAACTAAAATAGAATAATAAGCAATTGAGAAAAAGTGTATTAAAAAATCTAATCCCGTCAAGTTGATTTCTTAGTACAATTTTTTTTTCGCAAAGCTATACACTGCGCTGTAGGAAGTTATCTGACATATAAAATTGGCGTTAGTACACCTCTCTGACCGCGGCTGTAATTATCATAATCCGTGTTTAATATCTGCTCATCTTTTTAACATGCGTTTACTCCTCACATCACTTAGAACTGGAGATATTAGAAAATTGCTCGATTGTTCTCCGAATCGATACGGATTCAACTTTCTTTACAACCGGACGTGAATCGATTTGACACTCATCGCAAGCCGAGCAGCACTAACGACATTATAAATCAACGTTGGAGAGCATTACGTGGTTTGATTTTCAACTTTATTTGTTGTGTTTTGTATGTGTTGTTTTACGAAATTAATTTGGTTTGAAGTTTTTGAAGGCCGAGGATATTGGGGGAAAATGTTTGAAAAACTTATATAGTGGGAATAACATGTAGGTAGTCATGGTTGTGAAAAACAACATTATTTACCTATAGCAAGAGGGATACCTAGCTTTATTTAGGAAATAAACTGTTCTGTAAGAGCAACTTACCGGAAAATTAATATATTCGGGACATCACCAAACTATTCTCTTGAAATGCTCATATTAATTACATTAGTGAACGTAATAACTATTATACACCAGAATTATAATATGAGGAATTATATGAACATTTTCGAAAAATAGTGATGCAGCCAAATTAGACCGATTTTAAATTTTCCATAGAAACAGGGATTTCCAGTTATCTTTTTTTAAATAAAACATTTCGAAAATGTTCTTAGGTATCTTTTTAGACCTTTGTATCCTGCTTATGCGTATGAGGTTAATTCATTTCGAACAACAAGGGCTTGAAAGTTTGTATGAAATGCCGAACGGCGTAAATGCTCTTAAGAGGCAATATAATATGATATTATACACGTGTGTGAAATTTCTTGTTCCCCGACCCGCCCCATCGCATCGCATCACCTGCGATCACTTCGTTTTCGCTTGGCATTCTTTCCGACTTTTTATCTTTTTGCTCGGCTCTTAAGGGTCAGAGCGTGATGTTAAACAGCCTATATTTATTAAGGGGCTTACAGGACTTAAACACAAAAACACAAGTTTTAGAAACAATAAAAGCATATGATGGACTAAAGTAAACAAAATCAGAAAAATATATTATATTCTTCAGGATATATGCTAGGTAGACATATACATACATTCTGATTTTTTGTGTGATTATTCTACAAGCAACGTACTAAAACACTAGGGTTTTAATTTTTTAGTCCAAACAATAGATTTTTGTAAATAAATAATTGCTTCATATTTTGAAATAAATTACCGGGTTGTGTCATCGCGCTTCTCTTTTTTTTTCTATGCAGTCCGACAGTGACCGCGTCTTAGATCATGTAAGCCTCTCAAGCTTTATTATTAGCATAGATTATAAGAAAATAATGTAATTTTTAACATTCATGGGTTGGGAGCTAAATAGAGAAACTAGTACGAATAAAGACTATGCTAATAATATTATCACATAAAAATATACTAAAGAACTTGCTGCGAAGAATATTCAAATTTCATACAGCGTTGTCTCCTATTATTACCCACAGTTACAACGCGGCAACGTGAGATAACTTAATTAGTAACTACAGAAATTATGTAAAGTCAAGTGTTTGTGTTAAGCCAGAGGTTTTATGAAAAGTATTCTCTTGTTGTTTAAGAGAAACTTAGTCTCTAGGTTTACATTTGTATCTTCAAAAGTATGAAACGATTGTTTTCATTTTTGGTAATTGTTTGCCATATAACGTACAGTGCGTGCCACGTAAGAAGAGACTTGACCCCGCCTCCCCCGCTCTTTTCGCCGCCCCTATGACGTCCGGTCCCGTCCCGCACTCTGACCTCATACCGCTAAAGATACCTAAAATCGTGTTCTGCGCATGTCAGACCACGTGGTGTGTCAAGTCTCTTCTTACGTGGCACGCACTGTATATCAGACATGTGTACCTACTCAAATTAAATAAGATAAGATAAGATTTATTTTCTTAACACAATATTACAAAATACATATTACATGGTATCAGAGTCAGACAACATTTTAATATTATGGGAGACTGGTACCTAAACTAAGCTCTAGACCAGTGGCGGTACCTTCATAGAAGCCGAAAAGCCCGGCTTGCCCTAATAAAATCATAATTCACAACAACAAACTTACTTAAACCTATCAATAAATAAATATATTAAAAAAATACCGGTCAATGAACTCGAACACAAACATTAATAACTGAAAATCAGCCAATCCCTCAGTTGGGCGTTTTTTTATACGTTGAAAATCTGTGGGCTTGCCCTAATTTTGACCCCTAGGCACGCCACTGTTCTAGACCTGTACCTCATGACACCAGAGGGGCAATTCTCGTAATTTTAACGTAAGGAAACTTCAATACCGACTCGAATTGTATGGGACGGCTCCCATACATTTCGAGTCGGTATTGAAGTTTCGTATGGGATAGTACAGCACAAATAATGCACAAATTTTTATATGAATAATTTATTCGTATCGCCTTTCTGCCTTCATCTCAATAATTTATTTGGGCTCATCTATTATGGAAACAGTTTCATTGAATATTCAACTGACTACATTACGGAACACAAAGGTACGAGGTTATGAACCCTACTGGTGTCCATTCTATGGTGCGTAGATTGAGGTTTTAAGAGTAAACTAGTCGCGGCTCGAACTTACTAGTGGTCTTGGTCTCACCTGGCTTCGTGTCCGACAAAGGTAGTAGCAGTTATGAGCAGTTAGATGCTAGTATATCGAACAACGTCTAGTTCTCACGCACAGAAACACCGTTCAGAACTCATAGGTGCGTAAAAAAATTCAAAAAGTGTTCAGAAAATCAAGTTTATGAAAAAAAAAATTATTGAACTCGTTCGAGAACTGAGCTTTGTTTTGAAGATTTTACAGTTCTTTACATATCATTATTATTTACTTATTTGCACCCAAAGTTACGTTAAAAATAACAAGAAAAACGAATCTTTGTTGGCTCATAACTTTTTAATGATATTTTATTTTACTATTCTGTTTCCGTAAAGACAAAATTAATAATAAGTCAAAACGATACTATGTTACGTTAAAAATAACAAGAAAAACGAATCTTTGTTGGCTCATAACTTTTTAATAGCATTTTGTTTTACTATTCTGTTTCCATACAGACAAAATTAATAATAAGATAAAACGATATCATTTTAACTTTGGATGCACAATGTCAAACAGTGGAGTAATACTCTCCCGAAATTTATATGAAAATAATATCGACTAGTGGCACCTTAAGGCACAATATGATATCCTGTTAAAATTAAATGACACAGACCCCAAAACTTTACTCACTGGAGCATCTTAAGTCTAATTGCGTAAGACGCTTTCCATCACAAGCTAAATCATTTTGAAGGAAATTGCTACTCTCCTTCTTATGTTTGGAAAATTTGTCTGCTCAACAGCGTAAATAATGGAATGAATTTTGTTGAACTGTCAAAATTAAAACGCGAAACGCGAATGAAACGCGTGTGTTACGCTATTACCCCGAGGTTACAAGAATAACCTAAATTGTTTTAGATTATTATAAAACAGTCTCTGTCCGTTTGTGTGCTCATGAATGGAGAATCGGAGAATCCTCGGCCTGGTTTGCGACCGCCCTCCCACCGGAGTCCAGTGTCAAGCAGCCTGCTGTGTTTCGTCGATGCGTGGGAGTTCCAGTGCCTTAGACATCTTCTGGGCACGCTCGTTCCATCATAGACCTCATCCATCGCTTTCCATCAGGCGTGATCGAGGTCAAGAGCGGGCCTATTCAGCAATTAAAAAAAAACTTATTTGACGTTGTTTTTATTTTATTTACTAGCTGCGCTCCGCGGTTTCACCTGCGTTAATGTCGATCTCGTGGGAATATCGAGATAAACGTAGCCTATATGTTATTCCAGGAAGTCAGCTACCTCCATACAAAATTTAATCAAAATTGGTCCAGCCGTTTGAGCGTGAAGAAGTAACAAACATATAAACACACAAACACTCACAAACTTTCGCCTTTATAATATTAGTGTGATTACAGAGTGTGTTTTCCGGCTAGGTTTTATATACAGCCAGTTTTATTCGGTAATCAGGTCAAATAATTAAGGTTCTCGTTTTTTCACATGAACCTAATTGGATTGCCAATCATATACCTATTGAATACCACATACCACCGTCCCACCTATAGTAAGTCCCCGAGGGGTTAGGCAGTTACCTATAATACACCTTTATTTAGACAGTTATGTTTAAGAGCCATGCAATAGGGGGGGGGGGGGTGCCATCAACCGAGCACAAATCCAGACTACGTGCCTTAACAACTGAGAAATCCAGGTATTGAAACCCAGCAACACTTAGCCCGCACATGCGCGGCAGTAACGCTTGCAAGACCAACGAGGCAGTCAAAAGTCCTTCTTTTTTTTTTCAGGATTGGAAATCATCAAATGACCCCTCCCGCTCTGGGTGGAGCGAAGGGAGTGTCAGACTCTTACTGACTAAAACCCACCCGTGTTCCTTCCTTATCCCTTTATGTTCCGAGCCAGCGGTAACCCTTTCGGACAATCCCGCTGAAGTCAAAAGTCCTTCAATATGGTTTTATTATCCAGTCAATCTGTCTACTTAATATCTCAAGGTTGCCTGGAAGAGATCGCAGAAGGCGATAAGGCCGCTCATTGTATATTTTGTCGTGTCAAATGCATTTTTCTTATGTATTTTCTGGTGTACAATCAAGTTTAAATACGCGTTCAGTATAATAGATTTGGGATGTTGATGGGGCTTCCGCGCTTCTGCAGCGCTTCGCAGATGTTCAAATTCAAATTCAAATTCAAAATATTTTATTGTGGGCATATGTTAGTTACAGGTCTAAAAAATAAATTAAAGTTCCAATATGTCCTGCCTAATAGGCATACAATAATTACGTAGTGGCGTTCCATTTAAAATTATTTTACATGTCAAATTTAGTTATTATAAATGTCAAAATATCAATATACAGTCAAATTAATACGTAGTCAACAATTCAATCAATAATTCAAGAAATCTTGGATCGTGTAGTAATGCTTTCTCAATTAAAAATTTACGCAATTTATTTTTAAATACTGGAAGTTCCTTAGTGTTCAGAATGTCAATAGGTATTTTGTTATATATTTTTGATGCCATGCCAAAGAAGCTTTTGTTAAATAGAGCCGTTTTATGTGGTACATTAGAAATTTTTAACGCATATCTTCTCGATTTGAGTTTATCAAATAGATTTTCATTTGTATTTATAAACACGGTTACTTCATAAATATAAATTGCAGGAAAGGTCATAATTTTATATTCTTTGAAATATGGTTTGCATGAATCAGGAACACGGATACCGGCAATCGCACGTATACACCTTTTTTGCGCTTTAAACACTAAATCCCTCTTAGTTCGCCTTTTTTGCGCTTTAAACACTAAATCCCTATTTGTTCGTGGCAGATCGTGATGACAACTTTCATGCCATAATGAGAAAGAGGGCGGCATCAATAATGGGCAGGTTCCGTGGATTCTCCAACAGTATCCTAAATACCTTGGTTGGTATAGCCCTTTTATTAGACGCTGGCTCCAGAGGCACATATCAACATGACGTGTTGAATCACGTAGTTATTAGTTGTCGATAGGTTATTTTGTAAATTTTACTAACATAGTTTTTAAGTCGTTATTACTGATACTATACAGATTGTGTGTATTTTTATGTGTGATCCGCAATAAACAATATTATATACCTAAATAAATAAATATCTCCCTTCTCAAAATTCCAGGCAGAAGACAGAAGAAGAAGGTGATGCAAGTGATAATCCCCTTGCTTTTCGGCATGAAGTCAGCAGGCATGGCAATGTTTGCTATGGCAATAGTAACTGCGCTTACGTTGAAAGCATTCCTTGCGAGCAAAGTGGCACTTTTAGTGACAGTTGGCATGGCTCTCAAGAAACTGTATGAGACTTATGGAAGTGGGTGAGTACTGGGTTTTGGTACTTTTTGTAACCTTGTTTTTGTTGGGAGATTTTATATGCCAAGTATAATTATAAATTATGTATATTATTTTAGATCTTATTGCGATTAACTCAGGAACCAAATTCGTCTACTCCCACTTTTGTATACCTATGAATTAAATAAGGCCAAAAAAAAACTCAAATATCGTAATGAAAACATTAGAAATATATACCAACTGGAGTTGGTACCACAGTACTATTACTAGAAAAAAACACGTATAAAATAGTTTTTAATTTAAATTCAATCTTGGAATCTATGAAATAAAAACTTTTCATAAGAATTTAAATCATAAAAGTTTCAGAACTCAAAAGTGGAAATAGTACTTACTGTATTGGGCCCCAATTCACTATGCACACTCAACGACTCCTTACTTTGAAACCACTTCAATTTCTTAGTTAATCGCGACATCTGCTATTAAGAGGCCGTCGAACTACGCATGTGTAGTTCATACAAACGTAATACCAAAATAATTTGTAAATCAACATATTCTTAAGGTAGTGTGTATTTATTCTGATTGGATTACAGAATAAGTATCTAGGTTTCCAAATATATATTTTGAATGGACTTTATCTAAAGACGAGATATAAGGAATTTCAAAATTCTATAGAAAACTTGATTTTCGTACTCGTCTTTAAATCAGTGTCCATGTCCAATCAAATCCAATCGAAATAAATACACACTACATTAAGAATATGTATGTTTGATTTACAAATTATTGAAGTGAAAACTTCTTTAGCGGCGCTGTGTACTTTTTTTGGAATGGGTAAAAACTTCTAAATTCGCGTCAGGTCACGTGACCCTGATCGAAAATTCGTAAGACGTGACGCGCGTTGTTGAGGACAGCGCCATCTATGCACATCGGGAAGAACTACGAGGGCCTCGCGTACTAACTACGTAGGCCTCGCGTACTAACTACGTAGTTCATCCAACAACGACGAGATGGCGCTGAACCACGGATATATAACTGACGACGAGCAAATCTGAATAAATTCCTTTCACGAGAAGAATAAACCAGTCACTTTGGTCATCATACCTGATTTGCAAAAAACCCTATAAAATAAGGAACACACCTTAACACGCGTGTTTTGTTTATAAGACGATTCACAAAATACACTCGTAATTGTTCAAGTTTTCACTTCTGTCGGCACTACCGGAGTGCCAGTGTTTTTTATGGTATTACGTTTGTATGAACTACGCATGCTCCGCCGGCCCCTTAACGTATTCTTTAAGAGACAATGGCGTGATTTGAACTGTCAAAATACATGTTGTCCGTACGGTTGACATTTCGATTCCTTGCTGTTATCAAGACACGATATTGACGTGGTTTGCACGTGATTTCGCAGGGAATAAACAATACAGAATTGTGGACCAGTTTCAAACTTATGGATAAGGAAAAAATAGTGTGCACGTGAATGTCTTGAGTTTCTGAGGTTTTTTCTATTATTCAAAGTACAGGCCAGCACATCAAGCAACTACAATCTGTCAAATTTCTTTAATAGATTTTCAACTTTATCGCTAAAGCATAAGGTTTATGGTTGATTGGGAAAATTTTACAGTTTTGGGTAGTTTGATGTGCTGACGTCTGTACCGAGAATATGATGATAAAAACCACGTGCAAAGACATTTTAAAAATACCAATAGTTATCTGAAAAATTGCTTGGCTTATAAAATCTTGAGCGATTTTGAAATCAATTCTTGTTTAAGTAAGTTTTAGGGGTATTGTCTCTCCTTCTTTCTTGAACACGTCCAAGAGTTATCGTAAAAAATCGTTCTTCTCGTTATACCTAATAGCCTAAATGTCACCCAGTATAACATTTCTAATTTAATGTTGTAATTTAATGGTCATCATCACCTGCCTAACCTTTTCCTAAACATGTTGGGGTCGGCTTCCAGTCTAACTTTCTATCGATGATTGTGCTACTAACAACTACTAACTTACTAACTTTTTTTGGGATGCATGAAGAAGCCTCCTCGTGTCGTTTTATTTTTGTTCCGCCAGTTACTCAATTGAACCGAGTGATCTGCGCATCCTGGACAGTCACACCCAACACTTTATTTGACTGGCCAATTCTTCCCTTGGCTAACGCCCGCCTAGTTTGAGACCACCCTCCCACAGGAGTTTCTTGCCCATTCTTCTCCATACGAAAACTTTTGGAATGGGCGACTAGAATCAATTCTATTTGTTGTAGTTTCTGACGTTCAAAAGTGCCTTTTATGTGCCTATTTGAAATAAATGCTTTGACTTTGACTTTGGCAGTCCGGACGTCAAGCCGCCTGCTGTGTTTCATCGATGCATAGGAGTTCCAGTGCCTTAAGCATTTTCTGAGCACGCTCGTTCCATTATAGTCCTCATCCATCGCTTTCTATCAGGCGTGATCGAAGTCAAGAGCTGGCTCATACAGTGATAAAAAAAAACTTCATCGTCACCATTCTCCTGAAATTATCTTAATTTAGTTGCAGTCGGTGCAATGTTTGTTTTTTTCGTCCATTCGTTCTCTATTAATCGTTATTACGGTATTCACCTCTCGCCTAGCGAACTAACTTATTGTGCACTAAACGTGCAAAAATTTTAAGTTCTGAAGTACAGACGCCAGCACATCAACCTACTACAATCTGTCAAATTTCTTTAATAGAATTTAAACTTTATCGCAACAGCATAAGGTTCAAAGTTGATTGGGAATATCTGACAGTTTCGGGTAGCTTGATGTGCTGGCGTCTGTACATTAAAGAATTTTAATTTTCTCGTTTTAGTTGTATCATCTGCAAAGAGATTTAGCCATTAATGTCCCACTGCTGGGAAAAAGCCTCCCTACTCTCTTTCCACCTCTCTTTGTCCAGAGCTGCCAAGAACTAATCTTTATTAAAGACGTCCATCTCAACCCGCCATCTTTGAATGGGCCTGTCGTCATGTCGTATGCCACTAAGACCCACTGCAAAGAGAAACTCCTGTCAAATATCAACAAAAAATAGTCTTGATAAGCAATCTTGACTTTGACGAGATATATTTAGAAATTTACGCAATTTCCAATATCCTCCTGTATTCCAATTTACGAGGTCTGATTGGAATTACCCCACACATCCATGGATTTAATGGAAACTGTCACTGGAAACCTTTTTCACGGTCTATCAAGTTCTTCCCATTACGAACTGGGAAAAGGACAAACAATTTAACAAAGGTTTCTGGTTACAAATTGATGGTTGCCATTACGGTTTATTACCTAACTACGGCAGTCATAGGAAATAGAAATGTATTTTATTGATGAAAAATACATCCTTGATAAAAGTAATTTAATTATGGCTAGTTATTTTTATAGAAAAGATAAGTGCCGCCTTTATAGAATACAACTAACTGCCCGTGACTTCGTTCACGTAAAAGTCAACTATTTGCACTCGGTACAATAGTGTAGCTTTCTATAATTGAAAGAAATTTAGTAATCGGATCAGTACTTTCAGAGATAACCTCTTACAGAAAAACAACTTAATCTCTTTATAACATCAGTTTAGAAAATGATAGGGTTCTGGTCTTTAATATATTATAAGCAGTTTTTGTTCACATCTAAAAATACTATCCTCTTTACATTCGTTTAATCGAGACCCAAGATCACTATTTACTTTACCCATATTATCCCTCTGAGCTTTTAAATCTCCTCTACCTTTTTTTCTCTATCCATCATTTTATCTTTTATTTTCATCTTTCCAATTTTCTATATTATTTGCCAGGCTTTTGATGCCTTTAATAACACTGGCTTCCCAGTATTTAATTTAACTTAATTGCAAAACGTAACAAGAATTGATTTCAAGGCTCTCCAATATATTTATTTAAATGGAAATATTTTCTTTGAATATACACTCACCTGTGGATTTAATTTTATCAGTACCATCTCCTTGTTCCATAATTTCAATGGTAATCTTGAAAAATATTTTCATTCCAATGTATGATATACTAGTTTCTACTTTAATATTTATTAGTGTTAAATGATGTTAATACGATCTACTAAGCATGACTGCAATGACTATTGACTGACGTGCACACGATGAAATATTACTTGAAGAAAGTTCCGTTTTAGCTAGCATCGTTGTTTCTGAGACTTGAGATGAAATAGTTGCACTTGTTACAATATATGATGTTACTTCTACCGTGACGGCCGAAATGTTTATGGTTGTAGAATATTTAGGTAGATGAGAAACTATTTATGTAAGCGCACAGTTGATGAATTCTGGAACACCATTCGTGAGCTACCACTGCACGGTAGCTCAGTGGTATCGGCTCTGACTTACAAGCTGTAGGTCGTAAGTTCAAACCCAGGCAGACACTTTACTGTTTAAAACGCTGAAGGAAAACAGCGTAAGGAAACCGGCAGGAACCAGGAAGAACAAAAAATTTGAAGACATGTGACATTCACCAACCCGCACTGGGCCCGCGTGGTGGATTACAGCCAACTCCTTCTCACAGAGAGGCTTGTACTGCAGCAGTTATTATAGGCTAATTATGCATGTTATGCAGGAACACCATTATCTGAACTAAATTGTATATATTATTACTAAAGATATTGGTTTTTAGTAATTAGGGGCATGCGATTGTAATATCTGAGAGCAGAGATATTATTGTTATTAATGCAATTCAAATTCAAATTCAAATAGTTTATTTTCTCTTCACAAACAATGGTATCATAAAAATTAGACAAGCTAGAATCTAGTTTGTGAGAGACTGGTGTCTGCACTAGGAATACCTGTATAGCAGATCACCAGGGTCCCACCACACGGTATGAGAACATAAATTACTTATTTAGTAAATTGAATCTATTGTTGCTTGCAAATAAAAATGGCTGAATGTTTTTAAATAAATGCCCTAACAAATTACACATCGACTATTAAATTACGTATACTTATTACTCATTACTTATTTGGATTTTTTCACAAAATGTAGTACACCATTAACATCAGCTATAATTATTATGTCATTATCTGCTCTCTCTTTGTAAATATTGGAAATTCTACATTCCGCCCTAGAATATACTTCACCTACGTCGTCCACGTGTTTCCTATTAATTCCATTATATCTCTTTACAAAATTCTATATAATAATATAACATTTGACAGATAGTATAAATGAATCGTACCCACCAAGTATGATAATACAGAGTAGGAATCATTCATTCGTAATATCTGACAAGACGTCAATAAGCCTTTGGTAGCGTTTCAAGAATCGAATATTGGCGGGAGTAAAAATGAAGCGATATATACAAGGGAGTTTTTATTCATTGTTTGGTCTGATATATTCACAGACGAGCAAGTAAGAGTTGCCTATTTTGATGGCAATGATAGAATGATAGACTGTAGTTTTTGCTAGAAGCACACTAAGGATTTATCTACCTTAACCCTAGAAAGATAACCATATTTTTACTGTCACAAAAGATAACCATGCGCTTCGGAGGCGCACGATATATATATTTTTTTTTTTAATGAAATACCTATTTATTGTATTTATTTACTTGATTGTTTTGAAATGTGGTTAATGAACTAATAATAAAAAACTTTTTTTAGTGAAATATTTTATATATTTTAAACATTAAACTTAATTCAAAATACCTCTAGAAAAATCAACAAAATTAGCAGTCTTCTGTTTACAGGAACACAGTATCAAAAAATAATATTTTTTTTCTTAAAAACGAATTATATTATTTCTTACTAACTAATCAACTAAAAAAAAAATCAGTCAAAACAATAATCGTTTGGCTCAAATTTGGTTTGATAGGCATTCAAAACAAACATCATTTTTGTGTTCGCCGCAAATTGTTTTCCTGCATTTGACGCAAGTCATCTTAGACATTCTTTTTTTTTTATTAGTGCAAAAGGTGCAGGACCGCCTTTTCTTGGCTGGAGGTTCTTCTTCATTATCTGTATCGTTCTGCACAACCAGTTTCGGAAGAATATTTGCGATATTATCTCTCACATGCTTTGGCAAAGTAGGAGCTATTTCGTCGGTAACAAACAAATTAAAACATAAGATTGGGTCATATATATTTCGACACATGCGCGTTGGACCTCTACTTGTGCGAATAATAGGTATTTATGGCAGATGTCCTTCCGCGACTTTGTCCTTTTATTGTCGACCAGCAATGTTGGTTCTTACCCCTAAGCACACGGCGATCAGGAACAATTTTGCGGTGGTCACGACGGGATGATTCCAAAGTTCCAGTGGGCTCTGAAGATACAGGCGGACTTATATCGTCTTCATTTTGTGTATTATTCAATTGTTGTGGGACCTCATCATCTATAAACTCGTCTTCGAAATCACTCTGTATGTCATCTTCACTCAAATTATCTTCTATCTCACTGCCACTTTCTTGCTCTCGTTCATGCTCGTTCTCTTCCTCTTCAGCGATAAACCTAGATATTGCATCATCAGATAGTGTTCTCCGGCTCGTCATGATGAAGGCGAAAAGATTTTATGCTAAAACAAAGAAATCAACAGTTATAATAAACATTTTATGTAAGTATAAACAAATTCATACTTTCATTAAAAGTCACACAAAAGATAACCATGCGCCTTTGGAGCGCAACACTTAGTCATAACTGCAAAACTATGGTACTTACCGCGTAAAACCGGCCGTCCTGCGACTCTATGCACCGACCACTGAGCTAACTTAAAAGGACAGGTAGATACGCGCGCTCATTAGAAAGAGACAGCGATGTCAAACCGACGCGGGCGCCTCTGAAGCGTAGGTTATCTTTCTAGGGTTAAAAATTACAACGAAGATAAAATAATGACTAAAAATAGAATTGCGTTTCTCGAAAACCCAATGTGTGGAGCAAACGTTCTAAGTATATTTGCATACATACATACCTAAACTCACGCCTTCTTCTGATGGAGGTAGGCAGAAACTACAGAACGCCACCTACCACGATCTTTACATACTCCTATGCTTCGTTTCCGTCCATATATACGGATAAACATGCATGCCGTTTCATAAAATTTTAATTTTTGGCAATGCAAGCTATCTTTTGACTGGGCGCTAGGTTTTGACCTAGTGCACACTCGACTATGGTACAATATTCTAGGTACATCAAACAGCTACTTGAGATGCCAGCTCTAGCAACAAAAAGCGGCTCGTCTGTTGATTGAACATATAAAACGATTCCGGCGGAATTGCTTTTGTCTGTCAGTTGCTTCGCAAAATCGAGTTTCCATGTAATATGTAACGCTTGTTCTATAGACCAAATTGTGACGGAACTTACATCAAGGATGTTATGTTTTGTATCGATGGTTTATTTATATTTTTCAAAAGACACTTTCCTGAAAAAGTTTCCTGTAATAGCTATTTAAAATGTGGGTCAAATAATCTCTTCATACATTCGTGAAGGAAACTTTCGTTTAAAAAAATCTGAATATTTAAAGGAATGTTTTCCACAAATAAGATTTCCTTCCGAGTGCAGTTACTGCAGTAGAAAAGTAATGTAATGTAAATGAACCATTTCTATGCAAATTGAGCAATGTAGTGAAAAATGCACAGACTTGACGAAATCACACTGAATATCCTGAAAATATTAAAGATTGGAACAAGACTTTATATAACGATAGATATGACATTTTCTTATTCATAAATACAGACACTGTTAGAACCTCTAGAATAAACATATTAAATGACAAACCGGTTTTTGTTTAGTAACTGAATTTTTATATTTAGAAAGACTTTAATGACACTTTTATAGGAATGGAATTGACGTAATCTTTGCTTCAATACTAATGACTATTTTTAACTGATATTAACGAACTGAGTTGCAATGACTGACATACATTTAAATAGTTCGATGTGATTGACTAAAAAGTAAATTATCATCATCATCTTCATTTTATTTTTATTTCCATCAATAAAACTACGGAAGACTATGCATTTGTTTTGGCGTATAAATATAAAAACAAAGGGTAAGCACCAAGTTTAAACAAATAACGTAAAGGTACTAAAGGTTTAAGACCTAAAGATAAAAATGTTAATAAAAAATATGGAGAATTTCCCGAATCACTCTTAAGCAATTTAAATGAGAACTTAAAGTGTAACCTGGCCTTTTTACATTTTAGTACAAGAACACTTGAGATACTCGTAATTTGATCTCGGAAGACTTCAAGCTTAAGCTCTTGTTACTAAGGCCATAATTTGTTTTGTTGTAGACTCTGAAATTGTTGACGGCCTAGAGCACGATACAAATTTATATTTTGATGTAGTAAGGAATATTAAATCAGATAATTTAGACTAAAAGCTAGCAATTTACTTAAGTATGAGGCGCAGGGAGATCTAAACGCGTGGCAGTTAACGTAACTTAAAATATCTGACGTGTTATTAGAGAAACCTTTCAAACTCTACGAAATAATAAGACAGACTTGAGAAAGAGACTTCTAAATGACTTAGACAATGCATCTGAAGATCATAAAATTATTATCGAGTAAGGTGAGTGAACCATCGATAACAATATATAATTGTTTATTCCAGCGTCGGTTTACAAAACCACCCGTATCTTTACTCGCAATATCCGATCGATTTTCCGAGCGCCTCCTCGCACGCATACTCCGTTAGCGGAGTGAGCCCACAATTCGCGTCCCCGGAGATGTATAGCCCCACCGCGATGGGTGCCCATGGGCAGACCAATGAGATCATACACCAAAGCGACGCGACAGCTCAGCAGTCGCAACAGGCGCCCACATTACTCGTAAACTCAACAAGAGCGGCGGAGAGATGGGATGGTAAGTCGAAACTGCTCAAATTTCTCGAACCGATCGTCGACGGTGTCAAATCTATTATAGACCCGATAGCGAACATTTTCTATGGAGCAATGCCCGCTACCTTCCGAGGTCTTAACTCTGATGTTCCAAAAGCGAACAGCGTTGAACCTGTCGACAATGATCTGGATGAGTTGGAGATTGTGAAAAAACCAAGACAGATACTGGTTCCACAGCCTCGAAATATAGCCCAGAGGAAAATTACTCATAAAAGGAATAGGAATAGGCCCAAGAAATACGCAGATTTAAACGTTAGTTTAGATAGACTGAAACAAAATAAGGATTTGTACGATTATATCAAAACTAAAAAGTATAAGTATAACTATCCCAAAACGTACTTTTATCCTAGAGTCAAATATTTTGTTAATCCTACTATTTTTTATAAGCCCAACAACAGTAGACTTATGCCGTACAAGAAAGAAGCTTCGGAAGTAATAAGCACCACAGTTTTAAGTGAATCTGACTGGAAACCCATAATTGTTTTAAATAATACGAACACCTTCTCAGAAAATCTAACTCAAAGTCCACAAAGTAGAAGATTTCGCAGAAAACATACTAAAAAACGTCGCGTTAGGTCAAAAAGGAGTTTAGACTTCAGTTCAGACTATCGTAATGCCAGTGCAAGGTCTTATCATGAAAGTGAATCACAGAGTACGGGTAGAGGGATTTTTGATTTCCTACAATTATTTTTCGCAACAGATCCAGTAGGGCATTTAATTCAACAATCTAATGAGTATGCTAAATCAGTTCTAAAACAATCATTGAAATCTAAAGAACCAGGTTATTATACAGCAGCATATAATATGGTTATGATGACTCTAGATGTCTTTGAAGGTCTCTTAAATATTAACGAAGCTCTAGAAAAGCATTTTTTTGAAGATAATCTTAAAAGTAGACGACGAAAGAGAAGAAAGTATAAAAAGAAAATGGATAAAGCTAATGTTGTATCAAATTGTACACGTACTGTTGAAAATACAACGGAAAGTGTAATAGAAAATACAACTGAATCAACACATCCTCAACTACTAAAGAAATAAAACCTATAATTTGAAATTATATAGAATTTTGAGTAGTAATGTTATTTGCATTTAAAGAAGCATTTAATGTAATTAAAATATATTTTTTGTTGGTGACGGTATTATTTTTATTACAGGATATGTACTATAGTAATGTCCCACTGATGTTTAGTATTTAAGAGGGTTTTTTTTTTGTAAATATCAATGAAAATCGTATATTTTACAAAAACGGAATTTAACTCGATGAGTTTCCTAATATTTTTTCCATAATTCTACATGCCTTACGAAGTCAATCTTATAAATTTGAGAAATAATATTTTTTTAAAGATTTAGAAATTGAAATATCGAGTTAATTTCTGAGTTATGCTCAGTTGCTGAAACTTTTAGGAAGTTATTAATACCGTTTTATTTACCTTTGTCTTTACAATGTATGCCTTTTACCATAATTTCAGAAACTGAGCACCCAAATTCAACTACAAAACCAGAATTTGAATTGATATTTGCACTGTACTGTAATATATAATCATGATCATTATGTTATAGGCTACCGGAGACGTCCAATGTTTTATGGACAGTCGCGCGCTACTTCAGAATCCTATTCGGCATTCCGACACCGCCATTGAATCCAGCCCAGACCATGACTATGCCCATGTACGTAATGCCACAGATGTATGGTCCCCCCATCACTATGCCGCCGTCCCAGTAAACAAAATTGGACACCCATGGATCAAGTTTAGTGGCGATAGTGTAATGCCAAGCATAATGCCAAGCATAACGCCAAGCTAAATGCCAGTCTGCCACGTGGCTTGATCCGATTTTTGTGATAAACGTGGCAGTCTGGCATTTAGCTTAAAAATAACTGCAGTGTTTTAAATCACTGGACCTTGAAATTCTCTTTTTGCTTCCATTTGGTCATTATCCTGTCCGGATTTTAAGACATTGCAATTCCCCACCCTTAAGACTGAATACTTATTTTTTTGAAATGCGCGAGCCCGTCGACTTTATTTTAATTATTTGTATTGTAATTTATTTTAATTTAAGTTGTTAAGACTTATTTATTCAGCACTTAGTTAAATAAAATAATGTTAACAAAGTCTTTGGTTGTTTCATTTGATTTTACCCCTTTCCGTACATTAAAGATTAACTCAAACAATGTATAAAAAGGTTACAAATTTTGATTTTACAAATTTTTATTAAGTAAACTAAAAAAAAAGCAACTTAGCAGAGGTATAATTATGTCTGTACAATAAAATGCTGGTTGATTTTTAGCAATAGAACTGTATTTCCAGAATAGGTTTAAATATTAACACAAGAGCACAAATGTTCATGGCGCACAGGGCAGTTTTTCTTTTATATGTGTTGCCAGTAAACAAAAACTAATAATTAATAAAAGTTAACAATGTTGCTAATGCAATAAATCCTGTATGTTTGGATTATTTTCAAACATAGTTGGGCCGGGGCCATGTCATGACAAATGCTGTACTACATATAATCAAGAAAAGTTAAATTTGAATAAAATTGTGTTTGAATATTTAATTTATTGGCAACGGACATAGTTTTCTTAAAGATCTAACATATATTTTATTATTTGGCAGTTTAATTTCTGCCACTCTGACAATACCATCTGGTCCAGATATTGTCTTCACAATCCTTGCCATAGGCCATGTCAGTGGAGCAGTATTATCATTGCGAAGAACAACTAGATCTCCTTCTTTTAAATTAGGATTGATATGGTGCCATTTTGGCCTGTTTTGAAGCTGTGTAAGATAATCCCTGGACCACACATTCCAAAAATCTTGTTTAATTTTACATAAAACATTCCAAAATTTTAAATTATTAATAGAATGATTAGACAAATCGCTTTCAGGATAACTCATCATAGATGTTCCTATGAGGAAATGGCCAGGCGTTAAATAACCAAAGTTGGAAATATCCGAGCTCATGGGAAGGAGAGGTCTTGAATTTAGCACGGCTTCAATTTCTGTGATAGCAGTATACAAACCTTCAAAAGTTAAGACAACGGTTCCAACAATTCTCTTAAAATGGTATTTAAAACTTTTAACCCCTGCCTCCCATAAGCCTCCAAACTCTGGAGAGTAACTAGGAATGAACTTAAACTTAATTAAATTAGGAGTACAATAATTGCTTATAGAATCTATATGAAGTTTTGATTTGAACAATTCATATAGTTTATTTAACTCATTTGCGGCACCCTTAAATGTCTTTGCATTGTCACAGAAAATTTTCTGTGGCATTCCTCTACGAGCAATGAACCGTTTCAGGCATGCCAAAAAGGCTTCAGTTGTGAGGTCACTGACCAGCTCCATGTGAATTGCCTTGGTGGCAAAACACACAAAAAGTGCCACATAACCTTTTGTGATTAATGGTTTCCTGATCCTCGAGGATTTAACATTAAATGGTCCACAGAAATCTACCCCAGTCACAGTGAATGGCCTAGCGGCCGAAATGCGTTCTTGAGGGAGAGATCCCATAAGCTGCTTTGCAGCAGCAGCCTTTAACCGGAAACACTTGACGCACCTGTTTACCACCTTCTTAACTTCACGTATGCCACTGATAAGCCAAAATTGTTGTGAAAGTGAACTCAACACTAATTTAGCTCCTGCATGCAACAAACGCAGGTGTTCATTACGAACTAAGATATCTGTGAAGTGACAAGATTTAGGAATTATTGCAGGGTGCTTTTTATCATATGGCATGTCCATGGCACATTGAAGACGTCCACCAACTCTAAGAACACCAGCCTGATCCAGAAAAGGATGTAAACCTGATAAACCTGATTTGATGGGTAAATTATTTTTCAGACACTCTATTTCTTTGGGAAAGTGTTGTCTTTGAACACTACGAATAATCACCAATAAAGCATCACAAATCTCCTGTGGTGTCAAAGAACCATACATTTTATTAATGTTTTTGGAACAATTTTTACTAAATCGCAATATATAGGCAACAATTCGCTGAAGCCGATTAAAATCTGATATTTTTTCGATTAAGTTACTCAATACTGACTCACTTTTTTTAGAAGGTTCACTAGCTTTACAAATAGAATTTACTAAATCTGTTTCAACTAAATTAGAAATGGGAAACTCAACCTTGCTTACTGAGTGTTCAAAGTCCTTACTTAACAATTCCTTAGGACCATGCCACCAAAGCACATTTGATTTTAATTTATGTGGGTCACAACCTCTTGATAGTAAATCAGCAGGATTATTAGCCGTGCTGACATAAGACCACCGAAATTGTGAAGTTAATGTTTTTATTTGATTTACCCTGTTAGTCACATAAGGGTTTGACTTTATGTTTTTAGAGTTAATCCATGCCAGCACAATCTGAGAATCACTGTATAAGTAAACTGTGAGACTAGGGAATTTACATTTTAAAATATTGTACACTCTACTCACAATTTGCGAAAGAAGCAAAGCACTATTTAATTCCAGTCTTGGAATTGTTAAGTTTTTCCTTAATGGGGCAACACGGGACTTAGAGCACAATAAATTAACAAAGACTGAACCATCAGTTTTAACATTTCTTAGGTAAAGACAGCTTCCAAACGCTTTCATTGATGCATCAGCATATCCCACCAATTCTATGATATCCACCTGACATGAACTTACACATCTTGGCACAGTAATTGTATTCATTAAAGCTAAGTTTTTTATAAATGTATCCCAAACATTGAGTTGCTCTTGGGGCAATATTTTGTCCCAGTCTAAATTCATAGACCATAAAGTTTGCATAAAAATCTTTGCTACAACTATAATAGGACCTATGAGACCTAACGGGTCAAACATTTTGCCAATGAAACTCAGAATAGACCGTTTGGTCTTGGTATCATCATTGTTAATCATTGGACAGCTAAAAGTAAAGGTATCATTTAAAACATCACATTTCAAACCCAATGTCTTTATAATGTTGTTTTTGTTAATATCTAAATTTTCAAAACATTTAAGCTCATTGGGGATATCATTAATAGCCTCAGGATAATTTGAACACCATTTATGAAGCGTGAAGCTACCTTTACCCAACAGAGCAATAAGTTCATGTTTGAGTTGATTAAGATCTTCAATGCTATTAGAACCACAAATGATATCATCACAATAAGTGTTCAACCACATGGCTTGAGCGGCAAGCGGGAATTCAGTTTGATGTCTGTGAGCCAGCTCTATCAGACAACGAGTGGCCAAGAAGGTGGACGACTTCAAACCATATGTGACGGTCTGGAGCTGCAAACAGCTGATGGGTTTGCATGGATCTTCACGCCATAAAATATTTTGAAGACAAGTTTGACTTGGGTTAATCAGAATTCCACGAAACATCTTTTTTATGTCACAGGTGAGCGTGTATAAGTATGTTCTCCATAGGAGGAGAATATCGAAAAGTTCGCTTTGAACAACTGGACCATTCAACATTACATCATTCAGTGAAACCCCAGCTCTAGACTTCATGCTACCATCAAAGACCACACGTATCTTGGTGGTGAGACTCGCCTCATTTAGAACTGCATGGTGCGCTAAAAAATAGACAGTGCCATTATAGACATCATAGCTGCCTATATCCACCGTTTTAGCATGCCCCAGTGCAATATACTCATCAATAAAACCTTTATATTTTTCAAAATATTCAGGGTTGTGTTTAAAACGTTTCTCCAGTGATAGGAACCTTTGAAGAGCGACTGAGAAAGAATCCCCTAGCTGCAACTCTTCCATTTTTGAAACTAAGGGCATATCAACACAAAACTTGTCATTTTCAAGTTTAACAGATTCTTGAAAACATTTTTCAGATTTTTTAAATTGATCACAGGTCTTTGTAGTAGCTTGGGGAATCATCTCAGTGAGCCAAAATTGTTCCATTACAAGTTCTAATTTGTTACTATCACAAATAGCCAAGTTTGAAACTAAATTACTTTTATGATCATCCGCAGTTTGCTTTCCACCAATGGTATAACCAAACAAGGTATTCTGCAATAATAAACCATTAGGAATCTTGATTTGACCATTAATTAAAATATTAAAATAAATATCAGCACCTAATAGCAAGGATATTTCTGTTGGCACATTAAATTCACTATCTGATAATTGAATGTGTTTGGGAATATTTATTTCTGAAATATCAAAATTATGCTGAGGCAACTTTGAAGTAATATAGTTTACAACATGGCATTTTATTTTTAATTGTACATTATTCACTGGAGAATTGATGGTAATATTAACATATTTGTTGATTTGATTACAATTATTCCCTATGCCAATAATGCTAGTATGTTGGCTTTTATGCTTTAATTGTAATTTTTCCACAAGATGTGAGGTAATAAGCGAAACTTGACTACCTGAATCAAGTAAAGCTCTAACATACACTTCAGAACCTTGATAGTCAATGAGCTTAACCTTTATAGTAGGCAGTATAGTATTCATTGATGAATTAACAGAATGCAGTGATATAGAAGCCTGCGGGCCAGGACCACTGTCTTTATGCAAGAGCGTATTGTGCTCCTGCTTGCAAATTTTACAAGTAAATGAAAACTTACACTTACCAGTGTGAGTCTTTAAGCACATAGTACACAACTTTTTGTCATCTATGAATTTTATACGGTCTTCTATTGAAGCCATTTTAAATTTAGGGCATGAATGCAACAAATGTGCTATACCACAAAAAGAACAAGAACTCGATTCTTTAGTGATAACATTGCTCACTTTTTGTACTGCATTCTTCTTATTGTCAGAAATACAGCTATCTTCGAAGGCTATAGCGCGCTTCTCTAAAAATGAAATAAACTCTTCCATAGTTGGAAGTGTATCTGTATTCCTATCAAGCTGATAGGCACGATTGGTATATATATCTAATTTTTTAGATAAGATTGAAATTAAAAGCATATCCCATTGATTAACAGGCTGCTGCAAGTTTTTAAGTGCATACAATTGTTGTTGCACTTGTGATATAAAGGACCTTATAGAGGCCGATGTACCTTTTTGCATAACAGGCAATTGCAATATAATGTTTATGTGATTAAATATTAATCTTGATTTATTGTCAAAGCGTTTTTTCAAAAGCTCAATGGCTTCTTTATAAGATTCATTCACAAGTGGTAGGTTAACAATAACGGCCAATGCTTCATCAGATAAGAATTTGCGCAAATAAAATAACTTTTGCACATCTGAGAGTGTCCTGTTTCCATCAACAACAGCCATAAATAAATCAATAAATGGAGTATATTTTGTAAAATCCTTCCCATCGAATATCGGGATATCAATGCTAGGTAATTTTGAAGTTGAAACATTTGAACATTGCTTTACCTCAGATGTACATAAGCTTTTTAAAGCTGAATTTAACTTTGAGATGATTTCAAAATATTTATCCTCTAAGATGGCAACATTTTCCTTATCTTTTTCATCCAATGATAAAATATCTAGTTGTGTTCTCTCATAGTCTTTGAAAGTTGTGTTCAGCTTATCAATACGAGCTTGTATCATTTCGATAGACGCAGACGCATGATTGATTGGATCATTAATAAAGTTCTCGATGCGTGTAACAGTACCTTTTTGTTGTGCTCGGGCGAGACGCAACCTTTTAAGCATTTCCTCCGCCGTCGACATGGTAAATACGTTAGATTACGCACAAACACACTTTAATACGCACAAATACACTTTAATACGCACAAATACACTTCGCAATTACGTATCCGCGCACTATTATGCCGCAAACACCGGACGAACTTTACAGGTTATGTTGTTGTTTACAACCAAAGGTAGTCTCGATGACAGCTCGGCAATGCTGCCAACGTTATCGCGCAACGCCGACGCCCCGACGGTTTCCCGCTCCGAAGTCCGAATGATATTTTTAATGGAAGGTAGATGTGAATGAAATGCAAAATTATGGATTTGCAATTTTATCACAAGAGAAATAATCTTGAATCGAATTTGTCTCCGTGAAATAATCAGAAATCTTCGCGAATCTTCCTTTATTTTGCTGAGAAATTATAGATTTCCCGCTGAAACTTGCTCGGCGACCACGAACGCTCAAGTTCGCAATGAGCTGCAAAATTATAGATTTGCAATCCACAACAATATGAATGTAATTCAGCGAAATAAGCAGCAGTCCTCGCGATTCTTCGTGTAATTTTGCAGAGAAATTATAGATTTCTGGCAAAAACTTGCACGGCGAGCACGAACAATGGCTATGGCGCCAACTCCTGCCAACCACGTTAACGTAAAAACGCGAATCACACACCGCACAACTTTTCACTGGTGTCGAAGGACCACAGCCAGCATGTACAATAAAATGCTGGTTGATTTTTAGCAATAGAACTGTATTTCCAGAATAGGTTTAAATATTAACACAAGAGCACAAATGTTCATGGCGCACAGGGCAGTTTTTCTTTTATATGTGTTGCCAGTAAACAAAAACTAATAATTAATAAAAGTTAACAATGTTGCTAATGCAATAAATCCTGTATGTTTGGATTATTTTCAAACAATGTCCAGTTGAATACTATGACATATTTATTTATTTTATTGAAGCAAATTTAGAAGCACTCACGCAGAGAAAGCATTATACTTAACAGCAAAAGAAAATTGTAGAAATCAGGCTCAGATTCTTTTCTAAGTAATACTAGTATTAAAATTATTCAAGAAAGTTAGTTTACCCATATCAGCTGGAAACGACGGAAAAAAACGATAAAAAATATCACGCAGAAGTTACATAAAAAGATTCCTATGTAGAAAGTGGAGTTTCAACTCCAGGGAATGATAAGTTTTGAAACCTATTATCAACCTCTTTTGAGACGTGAAAGCACTTAAAGACTACTTAGTTTAAACTGATGTTAAGATAAACGGAAGGCCGTTCATCAGTTCTGAGCCAATCAAGATCGGATTGGAACTTGTTGAAGAATTTGTCAACTAATGTTTAATTTGCTCATAAGCTTTTAGCTAATAACTGTAAGGCTTGTTCAAATTTCAGTGAAAGGTAATTTTATTGTATCCTTGAAGAAAACTATAGAGGTGTGAGGAATAGGTTGTAAAGTTCACTAATCCTCCATAGAAAAGGGAGGATCCTCCGACCAGATGGGTGTCTACTGCCCGAAGATTACTGTCTGGACGTTGTATATATATATGCTAGTTGCGCGGTAAACTCTGCTTGTGTGATGTAAGATTTTTCGTGACGTTAGTGTGATGCATAGTTTGCATGTGGCGATGTGTAGATGCCGCCACAGAACAAAGGATTTATTCAAAGGCAAACAACATTATTTACTCTCTCAACTTATAATCACATTACTGTAATCTCCGGAACCTATGTATTTGAAAACTTCTTTCACCGTTTGAAAGGTACATTATTCCAGATGGACATAGGCTATATATTATTTAAATATATACAAAAAGAAGTACTTAATCATTACCATCGTTATTTCAGTCGAAAAACATCCATTGCTGGACATGGTTTGTGGCGATGTCGCCACATGCAAACTACGCATCATAATGACGTCACGCATTCACATCGCCCAAGCAGAGTTTACTATGCGAGTTGCATAGTATACAAAGTCTTCGGCAACAATCGTCGGGCAGTAACCCACCAGACACAACAGCACCCGTCTGGTCGGAGGATTCTCCGTTTTCTATGGAGGATGAGTAAACTTTACACACGTTCCTCAAATCTTTAGGTCTCCCCCAAGCACCACCGCTTTGACAGAGGCAATGGAGAGGGCTATGTTTGGAGTTTCCCTAAGTAATCGAATCAGAAATGAAGAGATCTGCAGAAGAACCAAGCTAACCGACATAGTCCGAAAAATTGCCAAACTTAGTGGCAGTGGGCAGGGCACATTACCCGTAGTAGTACTTAATAGTACTAATGAAATACTATCTTGAATACCTAGTATCTATCTTGAATGCAAGCCTAGTACTTTTTGTAAGATTACTGTTCAGAACTTGTGTACAACATGTCGTTAACAGAATACCATCTTCATAGTCGTTTAAATTGCAACCGTCCGAAGCCGAAGCGGGTCGCTTGTGTAATATGTGCTGATTATTCGCCATCTCGCAGAGTCCAATCCACATCAAAGGGTCACTTCTCATAGTTGTGAAGGTGTATTGTCTACCTAGGGCAAGTCATCCAGCTCGGTAGAGACAACTTTGAGAGAGCTGACAGAAGGATCCAACTGGGTTAGGCAGCATTTGAAAAACTTCGTCAAATTTTTACGCCACTTACTCCGCAATGTCTGAAAACTAAGGTCTTCAACCAGTGCGTCCTGCACGTTATAACATACGATACCGAAACGTGTACCTGACACAGACAGGGTGTTATGATGCAGCTTGGGAGAGGTCTATGTTCAGCAGTACTCTGCAATAAGTTGAGTTGATGCTTATTACTAACCCGTAGAGCGAAGGCCTCTTCTTATACAGAGAAGGCCCCATATTGGTCTTCACATTTACTTGCTGTATTTTGGCTGTTTTCGATTATCATGCGCATGACGATATTTTATCGCCAGAGTACGCTAAGACGGACGGGGTCTTTATTTTTTTTTCTGGATGGGAAATCATCAAATGACCCCTCTGGATGGAGCGGAAGGGAGTGTCAGACTCTTACTGATTAAAACCCGCCCGTGTACCTTCCTTAGCCCATTATGTTCCGGGGTAGCGGTAACCCTTTCGGTAAATCCCGCTGCCCCGGGTAGGCTTCGGCCCTAACGGGCCCCTTCTTTGGCACTGACATATCTTTGAGGCGCGCGTGGAACACTGTTTAAAGCGGACTTATTAATTACTAGCTTCTGCCCGCAACTTCGTCCGCGTGAAATTCCTTGTTCCCCGACCCACTCCGTTGCATCTCATCGCCTGCCCGCGCTATTACGAGTACTCGTACTTAGTTTTTGCTTATCTTTCTTTCTAACTTTTTTTTCTTTTTACTCGGCTTCTAAAGGTCTAGCCTTCTTCAAGAATCGGGCTATCAAATACAAAAAGATTTTTTCAAATCCAACCGATAGTTCCAGAGATTATCCCCTACATACAAACTTACAAACTACCTCTTTATAATATTAAGTCATGATGACTTAAAATATCAAAATTAGGAGAGGTTAAAACCCAGAACCTCGTTGAAAATAATGTCTATTAAAACGTCAGCCCTATTGGATTCCAACAAGGGCATTATTAATTGCAAGCACTTATGTGAAGCTGGAAATCAATTAAGACTATGGAGAAGGATATATTTAACTGTAACTCAAGCAGACCTGCATTTTACATGAACATAATTGACTTTGAGAGTTGAGAGACGAAAATGATTAAACATTCCGTGTTTCCCGGAGTATTAATTGCTCCTGTCTAACTACATCCTGTTGCTTAAATATTATTATCCAGTTGCAAACTTATTAAAACTTTCTAATTGCTTGACTAGGTAGCAGGTAAATTAAAATATCGGGTGCTAAAACTACTTTGTTTAATTTATCGTTTTTATCCAACTTAATTGGTTTAAGTAATACTATGTGTGAGTACTAGCTTATCGGAAAACCATCACCCTAATTGCGTAACACATGTCTTATCATTCTCAATCTGAATCATTTTGAAGGATATTGCAAATCCATTGCTTCGTATGTACGAACAATTTCTCTGCTCAAAAATGTAAATACCGCAGTGGAAGTTGTTGAACTGTTAAAATGAAAGTCATTAATACTGATAATGTGTTACGCAATTGCCCCATAGGAAACCTACGGCTTCTCATAAGAATTTAAATACCTAAATGTCATTACTTGACGGTCAGAATGATGATTACAATCAAGGTCATAGAGGGCGTAGCCAAAATCATCAGACTTGGCAGATTGAGTGATTCCAGCAACTTTATTTATTATATTTATTAGCATAAAAAAGCATCTCAATGGCCCCCGAAACGATCAACCGCAATTAATTGTAATTGTAGTAATAATTTTCAATGGCTTCAATTGCATCTAGTAGACGCGCATCAATGTACAATGCGTGCCACGAAAGATGAGACTTGACACACCACGTGGTTTGACTTGCGCAGAACACGATTTTAGGTATCTTTAGCGGTATGAGGTCTGAGTGCGGGACGGGACCGGACGTCATATGGGCGGTGAAAAGAGCGGGGGAGGCGGGGTCAAGTCTCATCTTTCGTGGCACGCATTGTACTTATATTAATCACGTAGACATTGACAATTGCGATTGATCGTTTCGAGGACCCTTTAGTTGTCCTCCAATCATCTCTTTAAACTGGGTAATAACACATTAGGAGATCGCATCGTGTTCGGATCGCCATTGAAACACTAGTACTATAACATCCTGGGTAATCATTGACGATTGAAGGAGTATCTCCCTGCAGCTGTGCAGCTGAGGAGTTTGCTGCGCCACTTCTTCTTCCCAACCAAAACACTAGGAAGTAGTGAAGGGCGGGCGTTTTGGGGGTCTGTCTTATGTAATTTTTACGTTCAGTAAGTGCTGATTCTCAGCTTAGTTTGAATAAATGACTTTTGATTTTGAAGGCCACACGGCTGTACTCCAGAAATCCGTACCCAGACCTTGGGGCCTAAAAAGAGCACTTTGGCAGAATCATAAAATGATAAAATTATGAATCATAATATGGCGAAGACAGTCCGTGTTTTTATTTTTCCGCTGCCCTACGCAGGTGTAATCAAAGAGATTGGGATTGGATTGATTGATATTTTAGCACAGACAAAAAAAAAAATACTGAAAAATCCTTCGTCAATAGGATTTGACGATTAACTGAACAGTTAACTGTCCATAATGTTATCCTTTAATGATTCTACCAAACTGGCCTTTTTAGGACTCCTTGTCTCTTCTTGCTTGATGGACTTAATATTTATAAAGGTATGGTTATCTACACATAAGGTATTTATTTACCAGTCTATGAAAAAAGGCTGTTGATAAATTAGCTGTTCAGGTTTGGAAAAAAACAATATCTGAAATTCCTGGCAATTATTTTACTGTCGGGATAATTTTTATTCTTTAGACTTCTTTTCACTAGAAGCAGGGAACTTAAACTAAAACTTGAAGAAAATAAAATAAAAGAAGAAACTGATGGATTTTGTAGGTTTATTAATTGGTATCAATAATTATTCTTGTTTTGGTTGAATCCTCAGAGCCATGTTTGCATTTTGAAAGAGACCAAGACCTCTTGAGTTTGTTTCGGCATTTCTTCTGAGGGATCAGTCGGCTTGGAAAAGCCGACGCCATCTATTCATTATCAAAATATCGACGTGTAAAAGTCGAGACGTCTTATAAGATCTACTTACAGAAATTAATATTTCATTTCAAGCTGAATCCACACAGCCATGTCAATAATAAGGAAAATAAATTATTTGATAACTCTGAATTATCTTTCATCATCAAACATTGATATAAGATGGACAATATTGTCGAATTTTAAGATCGTTCACAGGCTGATCTTAGTTTCAATCTGTCAAAAATACCTCTAATTCCTTACATTTTTGATAAGTTTTTGACATTGACTGTCGCTAAGTTGAGATTGCGACTAGATTTTAAACGATTTTAATTACGGGAATTAGCCTCTAGTTTAAATATAACACAATAATCTATTTTAAGCACCACGCAGATTATCTGGTAGTCTCAAGTTTTTGACGATATTTCTCTTCCAGTTGCTCCAGTCGTAGAAAAGACTCGGGTCCGTGAATACTTCGTATGTCACGTTTTTCTTCTGTAAAAAGTAGCAATATTATAAATACAGGTCCCCAAGTAGGCTGATGGTGAGGTCCCCCCTAAAACTCAAACTCAAAGCATTTATTTCAATTAAACCATTTACAGGCACTTTTGATTTGTCAAAGAGTCGGTCAGTTAGATAAGTCAGAAAGTTGAAGCTAGTTCCCAAACGTAGATCTTTTCGGAGAAGAACGGGCAAGAAACTCCAAGGACACTCTTTTAAATCAAGATATTACAAAGTCCTGAGATACAGGCGCCGCCGCCTCGTTTGGAGACCACCGCCCCACCATATAACAAAATGGATATCACCAACAGTTAAACACACATTATAATAGGGGATTACAGGACCTAAACGCAAAAAACGCAAGCTTTAGAAACAAAAAAAAAGTATTATTATCGACTACAGTAGACAGAATTAAAAAAATATATGATATTCTTCAGGATATATGCTAGGTAGTTATTGTGTTGAAAACATGATACTACTAATTTGATACGATAGAAATAAAACATCATAAATATACCTCTAAAAACTTTCTTTTTACAATAAAAACCATATTAATATACATACAATCACTTTGATTTTTTGTCAGATTATTCTACAAGCAACATACTAAAGCACTAGTGTTATAATTTTTTAGTCCAAACAAGAGATTTTTGTAAATAGATAATTGCTTCATATTTTGCAATAAATTACCAGCGTTGTGTCATCGCGTTTCTCTTTCTTTTCTATGCAGTCCGACAGTGACCGCGCTTTAGGTCATGTAGTCCCCTACTACCTCAAATGGGTTAGCATGATCGTCTGAAGAACTGAAGTTTTTCATCTATTCAACAGTAGCTGCGGGTGTTCTAATTGCAGGCGCTAAACTGAACAGTAGCTGTAGTAATAGGTAATAAGGGCTGGTGACCGCAACTCCGCGTCAAAGCACGTTTTTTGCGCGTGGCGCTAGGCTTTACTATGTGTAAATAAATTCATCACCACTGCTCTCAAAACGGTAAAGGAAAACATCGTTAATAAACTATTTGGAATCTACCTGCCAACTGCAACTGGCTCGTGCAGTGGCTCTTGTCGGCATGCAGTCGCTTCACGTGCTGTCGGCAGTTGCTTGGCAGCTCGGTTCCAAATAGTAGGTACCTTTAGGAAACCGGTATGTCCTAAGACCAACAATTGTAAGACGTGTACCACATCTATAAACCCGCACCGGTCCCTCGTTTCAGCCCACCCCCTCTCGAAAAGTGAAGGCCTGTGGTGCAGTGGGAACATGATAGGGTGATTATTATATTAAAAGTTCTAAGAGTACTTCGTACTGTTTTGGTAAATAAGGTACACCATATTAGATTTTACAAATACAGTGTAAACTCTTTATAACGAAACTCAAGGGACTGAGCATTTTTTGTCGTTATAGAGAGTTATCGTTATATGGAGTGAACAAAAAAACAACCAAATTAACAAGTATCACACAAACTTTTTCGGCAACACTAATCGCTTTCCGTTTACTGGCCACGTTAACAGTTTCAAAGTAGGTTTACGACTGATAATACGATAGGTACCCAGTATGCTTGGTCGAAGACCATTACTTCCGAGAAAACAATGCCTCATACTGCACGTGTTCAAGGCAATTAAGGATAACTAAAGCTAGACCGACCTCGGATGTTTCGGAGGTTCAAAGTCTTTTGTTACCTGATAACATAACATAAACAACAATACCGATAATAAATATTTACTGTCTAAAAATATGAACACATTTCTTCGTAATAGAGAATGGCGTATCGCTATAAAGAGTGTTTCAATATGTGGGTTTTAACGCAAACCAACCAAGTTGGGCTCACTTCAACGTTACAGGGAGTTTATTGTTATAAAGGATGACGTTATAAAGAGTTTACACTGTATATAAAACAAAACACAATCCCACAACTCAAAATAATCCATGAATCCTATTTTTCGCCAGTCCATCAATAAGGCCTCACGTAGCAATAAACTAGTACAGACGAACCTTATGCCTTAGCAATAAAGTTGTTGACAGATTGTAGTAGCTTGATGTGCTGGCGTCTGTACATGTTCCATATCAAAATCATCGTCAAACTGAGCCTTCTTTAGCTCACTGCTCTCATATTTCATCAAGAATCCAATAAATCGTTTTGACACATTGAACCATTGCGAAATGGAATTCAATTTATTTTCAATCAAACCTCCTCGCTCTTGTCTTTGTTATCATGTATTCAGCGATAATTATATAGAAATTTATACAGTGCCAATTTTATTCTAGACTACGGTTTTTGCACGTAATTTTACAATATTATGATTTTCGTTGAAAAAGATCAGGACTTTAACATTATATAATATAAAGTCGGGTTAGTTAAGCCATTTATAACTCAAGAACGTTGATTTGTTAGATTTGTTTCCACTCCGAATAGCAGAATAACTATTAAAATACGGGAAAAATTCACGAAAAAAATATAATGAAGATAATTCATTTTCTCATACATTTTGTGTTTTGATTCTTAGGCGGTACGAAGTTCGCCGCATCACCTAGTATTTTAATAAACTATGAAACTGCAAACTGTGAGATTGCTGCACAGAGAGCCATGGAGCGTTCCATGCTTTGCCTAAGGCTTATTATATAGATCAAGTTCCAAATGTCGAGATCCGAGGACGTACGGTTTTTCGACATCGGAAAACGAGTTATGAAAAACAAAAAAACAAAAATTATTTGACACTAAAATTACAAGTTACAAACCAGTCATCATAAAATAAACATGAATGTATTGCCACAAAACCTGTTAGGCCTGGACCTGTATTTTGGGAGTCAGTTATAGATTTCAAATGGAGTTGAAAACCTCAATATCTAGGTACTCAATCCAAATCTATTGGACAGCTGATTATATTTTCGCGATTACAATATTGGTATCATGGTGAAAGATGTTCAGTTTGATTTATCCTGCACCACTTGTAACCTTTAAATATGATCACACATTTCTGATCATGTACGCTGTATATCTAGGAGGCAAAATTTTACATTTTTTATGTGCCTATTTATAGCTACATAGCAATGCTGCTCGGCAGCTGTACCAAACCTAGAAAAATTAAAAAAAAAAATGGTAAATTGATAGCAAGTTAAATATTTCAGATGTGAACTGAATTTAAATTCATTGGTTTGAAAGAAATCTGTGGTTAATTAAAACGAAAGAACAATCAGCAAGTTAGGCCCTATGTAAGTAACACACACGTTTTTCTTACCGTGAAAAACTCGTGTGTGCGCTTGTCAGTGTTGTAAGGATTTCCATGAAAGCCTGTACACGCATACGTTTTTTCAACGGCGCATATTATAGGCCCTGTGTAGGCGTGGTTCTTCAGTATTGTGTGGGTCACTATGGAAGCTTGTTGACAAAGAAGGTTTTTCTACGGTTTATACGCCGAACCGTAAAGAAACGGGGCCAGCACATCAAGCTACCTACCCGAAATTGCAAAATTTTCCCAATCAACTTTGAACCTTACGTTTTAGTGATAAAGATGAAAATCTATTAAAGACATTTGACAGATTTTGCTGGCGTCTATACTCATTATAAAGGTAAGGCCTCATAAACAAAAAAGAGAAAGATTGATATAATATGAGGGCAACGTTACGGTTTAAAGCTGTTGTAACCAAAATTACACAGGTTGGTTGGTGATGTTGAGAGGAAAAATCTACTATCGCCTTTTACTACAGGACAACGAGACCGTAATGTAGCGTACCATTATGGTACCGTACCGTTAAGGTTTATTAGAAAACCAGCGTCACACAGCATTATGTCTGGCACTAATGCAGAAATGAACCTTTTTGGCGCAGCCGCGAGGTACACACTATTATTGTTGAAACATTATTTTTTTTTTGTTAAATTTGTATGGACAAACTGTGGGCCCAAATAGCGCAGAATTGGTGCCCTGAGACAGTGAGGCGGGGTCGCGGCAGACCACGTAGGAGATGGCGGGACGAGCTGGATAGGTTCCATCAAAACTGGAAGGAGGACGCGCGGGCTCGCGGAAGTTGGAAGGAGTGGAGGGAGGCCTTTGGCCAGGAGCGGGACAGAGCAGGCTAAAAAAAAAAATTTGTATATTGTATTTCACGAACCGTGTCCAAATAAACATTTTTCTTTCTTTCTTTCTTACCATCCGCACATGGTTGACATCCCGACAAGTCGTACTCAGTATTTCTCCTCCACTTTTATTATGCGCACAGCCAAAGTGTGGCACCCTCTACCGGCATCTGTGTTCCCTCCCACATTTGAACCACCTGTTTTCAAAGCAAGAGTGAACAGGCATCTTCTGGGCACGCTTGTTCCATCATTGACCTCATCTATCGCTTTCCATCAGGCGTGATCGGGGTCAAGAGTGGGCCCAATTAGCACAAAAAAGGCGACTAACAAAAGGTAGACGTGAATGGACACGCCGGGAGCTGACGCTTTTTTTTTTTTTTGAGGATGGGAAATCATCAAATGACCCCTCCTGCTCTGGGTGGAGTGGAAGGGAGTGTCAGACTCTTACTGACTAAAACCCACCCCTGATCTTAGACGGACATAATATAGCACTTATTGGGCCCCCACTGCTTTCAGCTGCTTTTGCGATATCTGATTTGTCACGGAAAAAATGTAATTCTCAATTTCAGTATAGTAACAGATTCCTGATTTATATCAGTAGGATCAGCAAAACAAATCAATTGTGGACGTCGAAATATTGTAATTTCTTCGAAGGTAGAAAAAAATTATACAAAACGTGTTGCAGAAACTCCGGACGGAAATTATGGAGATTTGTTTTGTCGGGACCTTCCTATGATTCGGTCAAATCTGAGTCACCACTGTGTAGTATATTGCTGTTTTATTCTGTACCAAAAAAAATCGAAGACATGCGACATCTACAAATCCGCATAGGACCCGCGTGGTGGATTACGGCCCACTCCCTATCACCGAGAGGAGGCTTGTGTCCCAGCAGTGGGAATATATAGGCTGATTCTGATATGCTAATGCTTATGAAAATTCGTTCAAGTCCGAGTCACCCCTGTGTGTATATATCTATTTTATTCTTTAGCTATAAAACATCATAATCTGTAATTTCATCTGATCATTACTCATCCACTAACGTTATTCTCTTAGAGCCTGTTCTAAATAGATGAACAGAGCCTATCGTGTTACTGTCATTTGATTTTTTATACAAAAATAATTACACGGTCTAGAAAGTTAGTAGAGAACATTTTTGAAAAATAGTATTACGGCCAAATTAGACCGATTTTAAATTTTCCATAGGAACAGAGATTTTCAGTATTTTTTTTTTAAATAAGTCATTTCGGAAATGTTCTCTACTAACTTTGTAGACCTTTTTTTTCTTGCTTATGCGTATGAAGTTTCATTAAAATCGGTTCATTCATTTCGAAAAATAAGGGCTTGAAAGTTTGTATGGAATGCCTTACGGCGTAAACGCTCTTGAGCTTAGTTTATTTTAGCTACTTTCAACATTGGGATGAATTTTTGAGACGGAGCAGTAAGGATAGACTGCATAGAGGTATGAGGAATAGAGTGTAAAGTTCACTCATACTCCATAGAAAAGGGAGAATCCTCCGACCAGACGGGTGTTGTGTCGGGCGGGCAACTGCTCGATGGTTCATGTCGGGCCGTTGTATCTATGCTACTTGCGCGCTAAACTCTGCTTGCGAGATGCAGGATTTTGCGTGACGTCAGTATGACGCGCTGTTTACATGTGGCGTTACAACTGCAACAATTTTCGAAAATCTGTAAATGCAGTTAGCAATTACTCGAAAAGTTAAGAACCGTCTCCTGCAGCTACATCGGTCGTCTATTTTCTATACCTTCCTTCTGACGTTTCATAAGTGGATGTAGGTTTATGTGAAATTAAATATTCATCGTCTTCTCTTTTAAAAATCATTCCCTCAATTAAGACAAGCAAATACAATGTCTGATAGCTAAATATACATCCTCTATAATTGAGTGTGCTCGTCATCCCCTATCTTCCATAAATGACCTGACACAGGACAATGGGCAACCCTTATTCTAAAACAATAGAGTTCTAACCTAAAGGATTCGTGTTAAGTATGTGTCTGACTTCAATGTTGTCAACATTTTGATCTAGTTTATACGTGGGTTTGGCTTGTTCAATGAGATCTTTAGGTTCTACGGCTATAAAATAGACGATTATTGTGATAAATGACATTTTAGAATTCACTATTATAATATATTAGCTGACTCCGCGAACTTCGTACTGGCTCAGAATTAATAAATAGGAAATCGTGTGAGAAAATGAATTATCTTCATTTTTTTTTGTGAATATTTCCCACGTTGAGTAGTTATTCTGCTATACGGAGCGGAGACAAACCAAAGATCATAACAAGCGGTCAAGCCGTTCTTGAGTCATAAACGGTGTAACTAACCCGACTTTGTTTTATTTATATAAAATATTATCCTCCCAACTAGAGACTAGCCAGGTACGCAGGACATATTATATAGAGCACAAGTGCGTACACAAACACAGGTAATTTCTGTTCCTTTACTCTCTTAGTCCGATAGAACGGCAATCCTACACGTCCAGGGAGATATAAGGTGTAGGACCCGCCTGAACCCATTTGAGCACGTTATCCTATATGCCAGGTAAGTATAAGTGTTGTTGCTTAAATTTTAAGTTTTTTAAGCCCTGGGTGGAGACCTTAAATTATTGAGACATCCAAAGGCAAGTCCGGTTAAGCAGACGACAATCTCCTAGATTGAACTGCGAGAAACCATTCACAAAAAAAAAAACTGACCTCATTTGAAGATCGGAAAGCCGTTGCTTTACGTGCTTTCCGATACATGGGAGTATCATACAACCAACATCTAAACTTCGAGCAGTGCATCAGGAATGTTTGAGGATAATAATATTAATTATTTCGCCGCCATTATTAGGAATAGATGTGCATTCCTGATGACGCTTGTTCACGGCAGCACCAACAGTAATCTCAGTGTGTTTGGAAATCGGTGGGATTGGCCGTGGTTTGCGGAGGTGGATGCAGCTCTATGCTGAATTTTAATTTTACATCTGTGTCTGTAACAGGTAACTTACTAACACTAGAAGTTAAGTGAAATTATGGACTCATGTCTGAAATAAAAGATTTCCATTCTATTCTAAGCTTATTTTTTTTAGAGCAATGGTGGCCTATTCGCATTGGCCGCGACTTGTAGGTTCTAGGTTCGAATCTAAGTAGGCACTTTCCTTGGGTAAATTATTAAGTCATCACCACTGCTCTCAAAACGGTGAAGGAAAACATCCTGAGGAAACCGGTTTGTCCTAGAACCTAAAATTCAAAGATATGTGACATGCGTTAACCCGCACTGGGCCCGCGTGGTGGATTACGGCCCACTCCCTCTCACAGGGACGAGGCCTGTGTCCCAGCAGTGGGAACATTATAAGCTGATTATGATGAAGGCTACTTTTTCTTAAGGGACATCTGACTTTTAGTGTATTTTCATCATTAAACAAAGAGTTCCTTTGTGATGCAATTTTTAGCAAACTAGTACAGTACCCGGCGATAAATATTGCACATCGACCTTTGGAAAGAGACAATCGGCTAATTTCGGCTTGTGGGCTAGCAATGCGATGGTAAGGGTCGGGGGACCATAAATTTCACGTAGATGAAGTTGCGTGCAGAAGCTAGTACTAGGTACTCGTATAAAAGGAAAAGCTTCTTTCCAGGCATGGCGGGGTCTTCTTTCCAAAGGTCGATGTGCAATATTGAACCTTAGACCATAAAATGTATCAACGTCAACTATAACTATTTTTATGTTTTTAATTTTATATATCTCGGGACCATGGGGTCGTCCTTTGGAAGGCATACGAGGGGCTGAAGCCAACTCGCAGAGGCCCCTTAGGAAATTTTAGTCCACCTAGCTTCTGACGTTTCATAAGAGCCCATGTAGGTTTATGTGAAATAAAATACTAATTTTGATTTTGATTCGGCACCAGCCGACGATTATCCCTCTATGCACCATGCAAGTGCATCCAAAGATAAACCCCAGTTGGTTTAGGACCATTGCAGGACATGGAAAAATAAAAAGTTGGACTATGGGTTTGGGTGGCTAAAGTGGACTGGTTACCAAGAACTATGGAAGAACTATGGCCCCTGCTTGATCAACGTTTTATATATACACGGATAAAATGGCAGGGGGTGACTTGCACCCTCAATAATGGGCCCCCGAAAACCGTCGCTAGCACAGTGACGTAGCGACAAGGAGGCAACATGTCCTGAGGAGCTTGAGGAGTAGAGAGGTATTCCATGGCTTTCAGAACAATCCCAGAGCCCGGAAGATGGTCAAGATCCCTGCGAGCACTTACTGGAATATTTGCTTCCTCCGAGCATGTGATTATTTTCTTGTTAATTTCAACAACACCAATCTGTCAGTAGGGTTAGGTACACATAAAAACAAAAGTGTTAGTATTAATTTCGTTTATTCCACAATAAATAATCAGTACAATTAATGCAATTTCAATAAATTAATATTTCATATTAAGGCAAATGCTTAGTTATTTAAATGCGAAATTAGCATCATTGTACAAGTTAGTAAGTACATCTAAAGTTAACATGTTATAAATAAATAAATAGTTTTATTTACATTATTAATACACTTAATTAATTGAAAAATAATATAATAAAAGTTGACAAAAAAAACGAGCCGTATTTTATCTGTTAAAAATAGGCAGACAGAAATATTTAGCTCATTACGTGTTGACTATTTTGAGCTTACTTTTTTTTACTTTTTTATCAAGTCATGATTACTTCATTTTTATTTTCTTTGGTACTTTTTGTCAACTTTTACATAAACAAAACCTATTACACTTTTCCGATGCTTTTCTTCGCGTTTTGGTGGGTTAGTGTCATTCCCAGAGTTTTGGTCACATTTTGGTACCTTTTATTTTGACTCGTGTACCAAAAATTTAACAATTACAACAACTAAAAATATTGCCGTTAACTAAAGATAAAAGAGTCTTCGTATAAAAAGAACGTTTTTTTTTATCTTTGGTGTAATAACCCGACTGCTGCCGAAACAAAGTGAGCAATTTTTATCGTGTACATTTTACATTGTAGAGTCACACACACAAGTCCTTTGATGTTTTTTTTATGTACCCCGTTTTGTGTCCCGTATTTATGAAGTCATCTTTTTCAATCTTTCCTAGCAATTCGATTGTGTAATAAGCCTCATTTTATGGTTATTTGTTGAGGTAAGTATCGCCGTTAACTCCTTTCAGTGTCATTGATCCAATTGATTTATTCCTTTTTGATAGCCTGAAAAGTATTCGTACTTTAATTTCTTTTAACTTAAGTATATTTATGTACTTTCATTAAAATATTGGTTTACTCAGTTCCAAACGATTGTCTTGAATCGATTGACTGAAAAGAAAGGGAACATTGATATTATTAGTTATGAAATTATTTACAACAACATTTATTTTGAGACTCGTTAGAATGTATTTATTATTAATATTACAAGGATAATTAATAAAAAAAGCAAATATACAGGTAGTTACAAAATTCATGTACCGTACCGCTTGAACAAAGAAATGAAAACAGAAAAAAAAACATTAATACAATTCATTGGAATAGAATCCTAAATGAATGTTTTTATCATACAAAATGAGTAGGTACCTACGCGAATTCAGTAACAGCCTATAAAACTACAAATAAAAATAAAGTCACATTTAAGGGCGAAATTATGTGAGGTCCATTTACAACAAAGTAATAAATAAAATAAATGTAAGAAAACAGTAAGCATTATTATCTCTGAAAACAAATTGCTCGAATAAAAATAAAATGAATTAATGATAATGGCAATAAAAAACGAAAATATTTCAAAATATGCGTCCTAAAATATGAGTAACTATAAAACTCAACTAAGGACCAATTTTTCAATCACCCGATAACTTTATTCGAGGAATAATTTTGAAATTTTGACCGTTATTTCAAAGAAAAATTGTCAAACGTCAATTATATTCCTCGAATAAAAGTTATCTGTCGATGGAAAAATCTGCCCTCAATCTAATAAACTTATTCTAAACGGCCAAATATAAAGCAAATAAATTCCTTTTTCATTTGAAAGTGCCAGGTGTTTGTAACATGCGAATTGTGCCTTAAATGAACTTAAACTATTAGTTAGTCAAAAGAATACATGCGAATTTTAATGTACAGGTATTTACAAAAACGTTAACTGTTATTTAAAATAAGTGGAGGGTAAATGATTTAAAAAAACTGCGAAACGTATTTATAAAAATATTCAATGAGCATTCAGTATTGTTTAGTAAAATCAAAAAGAGTAAAAAAAAAAACTAATTTATTCAAATTAGACTGAAAATCAGCACTTTTTGAACGTCAAATTTATTGAAGACCATCCTCCTGAAAGCTTGTCCACATTCATTTTTCATTATCAAGAAATTTTTAAGAAATAAGAAGGTCCTTTAGACTCAATACTTTTATGTATGTCATATCTGTATCTATTTTACTATGTGTACATAAATAGTAAAATAAATAAATAAACGTGAGATACGTGCGATACTACACGATTTTGATTAAAAATCCCTGAAAATTATGCATTATGTTTCATGATCACGTGCAACGAGACGGATGGTTTCTTTGAACGATCGTAATGAAATGCCAAAAAAATTGCAAATGAGTAGTGTTGTACCGAAAAGCTTCAGAAAATATGTATTGCTTTTTACTGCAGGATTATTTTAGTGGCTGACTTTCGTGGAAATATTATAATTGCGTAAAACCCTATCAATTAGAATCAGAAGTATTTTGAAGGATATTGTTACTTCATTGCGTCATAATTATCTTCGAAAAATGTGTCTGCTCAGCATCGTAAATAACGCAATTAATGTTATTGAACTATCAAAATAAAAGCCATTCTTACTGTTAGTGTAATACGCAATTACCCCCTGATTAAAAAAAGCAGTGTGTAGAGGTCAGTAATGTCTATTTCGTTCTGAAAAGTCTTAAGGGGCTTACGTTACCTAAAGCGCGGTCACTGTCGGACTGCATAGAAAAGAAAGAGAAGCGCGATGACACAACGCTGGTAATTTATTGCAAAATATGAAGCAATTATTTAATTACAAAAATCTATTGTCTATTGTTGTCTACTCAACAGCGTAAATAACGCCATTTCTACTGTTAGTGTGTTAGGTAGGCAATTACCTTACTGGAAAATTAAAGCAATTTTCCAAATCTCAAAAAATAAGTAGGCAGATTCGCCGCCCATTTAATTTATCAAAAGACCGGCTGCCCGTGAAACCTCCTTCTTGTCGCACCCTACAGATTTATGACTTCCCTTATAACTGGTTCAGGTCAAAATTATTACTAAAATTAATAGGGCTTTTAGCCTCTGCTTATGCTGATAATACTTCAAAAAGGTCTACCGTTACGTGATAAGTGTTCCGTGCCTTTTTTTAAAGTACTTAGTTCTTTTTACTTAGAACGAGTTTTGTTCATGGATAGTTTAGGTTTTTACATAACATTGCGGAGTCTTGTAAAACTTCTACTTCTGTGTAAACAAGGGAATAGTCTATTTCATTACAAGTGCGGAAAGGTTGTCATTGCAAAGAGTTCCGATAAATGTCTACCCGAGCCGAGGCGCAGCCGAAGGCGAGGGTTGACAGTCGGAACAAGTTGCAATGACGGTTTCGCACGTGTACTGAACGACTATTTTTAATACAGTTGCGAAAAAATGAAGCAATTTAATAAAATATTAAAAACACAATAAACTCAACTAACTAATGGCGCCAACCGTAAAATATAAGCAGAGATTTTTTTTTTCTTCACCCATTCTGGTAGGCAAAGGGAACTATGCCCATACAGCCAAGTCTTCAGTAGAATTTTTTTATTGATATGAAATGAAAATTCTTTTCAATCAAATCATTAAATCTGATATTGAAACAAATTAGTAGCTTCTTTTTAGAAATATACGTATTTGCATGAATCATAAAAACTTCTATGAATTTTTTTAGTAAAAACTTCATGATTGGTTTTTCTTTTTAATAGACATTATTTTGACAGTTGGGAAAGAGAACGCACGAGTTCGGGAAAGGTAAAAAAAAGCACGAGTATGTAATAGCCCACATCCCGAACGCTATACGTCCCTGCAATACGCTACTTTTTGAGCAACTGTATTAAAAAACTTATTTAAACGATAGTCGCTTTCTGTTTGGAAGAAAAGTTAGATTAGTGTTTTTGTTCGTCGATATAAACTTATAATAAGACTAGTTGCGCCCCGCGGTATCACCCGCGTAAATGTTGATCCCGTGCTCAATTACTCGTATACAGGAAGTGGCGTAAATAGTGGTCCACCGTTAAGGATTTGATATACCAGACAATTTACTATAACATATTACAATTTTAACCATTTTTACCGAAGGGTTCCGAAAATATATTTTTTTTTGTTTTTTATTTATGAAATTTCTACCTTTTGTTACAAATTTGGTTGTAGTTTCAACAAAAACCATTATATTTTCATTTTGATTTCTGTTATTTACTGCTGAAATACTAGAGCTATCGTGTAAAATTATGGTTTTTATGTAAATTTAGAGCTTTTGAAGAAAACGTTAGTTCTTCTCTATTTTAACCATAATTTTTCACATAATCATTCAAATTCAAGGGCGATTTTTGTAAAAAAAAATTACTACTGAAATGGTTAAAATTGTAATATGTCATAGTATATTATCTGGTATATCGAATTCCTAACGGTGGACAACTATTTACGCCACACCCTGTATATTCACTGATCCATTTCATTATTTTTTATTACTCATTTTTGTTTACTTTACTGCTTAGTTTTAATTTTTAACTTACCAAAACCGCTATTTACAAGTGCCTCTTTAAATCAGTGCCTGAAAATATTTTATAAGCTGTATCGGACACTGCAGTCCTACTAAACAGCTACTAAACGCTCAGTCACGTCTAGGTTTAAAAAATTGACATTCGACGCCATTTTAATATCGTGAAGACTGGATTCTCTGAGAATTCAATTTAAATTCCTGTTTTATCTTCACGGGCCATTTCTCAGGCGGGGAATGCAGGCTTTTTGCCATATCGAGGAAATAAAAGGCGGGTTCATTTCCAAAAAACAGAAAATACCTAATTAAATTAAATTTCATTGTCTAAGGTCAGGTTTTTGAAGTAAAACTTTCTGCAATTCAAGAAAAGCTATTGTAAAATCTAAATTGCTGGTAATGTTTAAACTATGATCGGATTCCAAAGGCTATTTTGCTAGTGTCATCTTTTCTAAAGGCCTTTGATAGGCGATATCATAACGATACACGGACACTCGGACAGTCAACGGGAAATACTAAAATAAGAGGTAGGTACAGTCAGCAACAAAAGTCGATTAACACTTCAGTTTTTTTGATCTCAGTTATTGAGCAAAATATTAACACTTCAATTTTTTTTTGTACCTACATGATGTTATTTTGTAAGTAAATAACTATGGATTAAAAACTTGATGAAGTTAAGGGCAATTTTTATTCGTACTTACACAATTTTCCGAGTTTAACGTAGGTTTAATATTATTTATTTATTTCAAATTATCCGTAGGCTAATGTCACAAAACAACAATACCTACTGACATTTTGATCTGTTTATATACCCACCTACACTTCTGTGTATCGCTTTCAAAAGTCACCCTAATTTGAAGCAAACCGACGACGTTTTAATTTCTAAATTAAATCTTCCGCTTCCTGACTGCTGTTAAATTACATTTACAAATTTTAATATAATCCGTGTAATTATATTTAAAAATACATCAAGCTACGATTTTTTACGAGAAATAAAAAAATGACAACATTTTTTTAATTGTGGTAAAGCAATAAAGGTAACATATGGCAAATTACTTTATGTTAGACTATTTCATTAAATTGAACAGTGTAAATCAGACTTTATAACAAAAAAAAAACAGCCTACCGACCGTTTTCGGTCATGGTAGCCAATCTCAACGGAGATTAGCCGGGTAACAGGAGATATTATAGTGCGCAAGTGTGTGCGTATACCCAGGTGCAATCTCTGTCCCTTTACCCTCATAGTCCGATGGGACGGCAATCCGACACGACTGGGGAGAGATCAGGCGCAGGACCAACCACTACATGTTTCCTAGGCACGGGAGTATTAAACCACCAACTTACAAACTCCGGACTCTTACTAAGAAATTCCTAATAGAAAACTCAATAACACTTTGCCCCGGAATCAAACCCAGGACCCCACGCTCAGCAGTCGCACTTACGCAACCACGAGACCAACGTGGCAGTCAGGCCAGGCTATATGGCCAACTAAGAGCTGCCTAACACAAACTTCTGCGCCATGATAATACTTCGTGATTTCTTTATGTATAAGCATTTACTTATGTCACACTTTATAGAGCAGTGGCCCAGTGGTAACGGCTGCGAGTTGTCGTAGGTTCGAATCCAGACAGGCGCTTTACTTGGTGTGATTTATTTCATCACCACTGCTCTCAAAACGGTGAAGGGCGGTCGTGAGGAAACTATGCATGTTCTAGAACCGGAAAATTCCAAGTCATATGACACTTACCAACCTGCACTGGGCCCGCATGTTGGATTACAGTACACTCCCTCTCACAGAGAGAAGGCCTGTATCCCGGCTGTGGGAACGTTATAGAGATTATGCTAGACCAAAGGCAATTAAATCGCACCGTGTAGTGTCTATGTCCAAAAAAATCAACACAAAAATTTGCTGACAAATTGTCAAGCGTGCGTAACCTGCTCTGATTGGTTGAATAAATAACGAACAGCCAATCGCGTCACTTCACTTGCGTTAGATATTGACGTGTTGATAATGTTAGTTCCAGAAACTGGGCGTAAAAATCACAAGATTCTGTGACAATAATATTTCGAGACTTTTTTTGAACTTGTGTTCAAACTTTGACAGATTTGCACCTACAATCAATGAGGTCACTTGGCCAGTCAGTTGCTCCTTTTTTCTTGCAACCATTGTATTGGTAAAAATAGTACCAAAAATAGTTCCCAAAAATGTCTAGCAAAGTCTATTTAAAATTCTCTTGCCAGCTTTCCAGCGTTATTTTACTAAGAGTTTTTTCCAGAATTCCATATACACATAAATTTACTAGTGAGCAGGAGCCAATTTCTGTACAGATATTCAATACGGTAAAAACAATGCATGCAATATGATTGGATTTCATACAGAGCTACTTGGTTTTCTAGAAAAAATCACGATGGAATAAAATGGGAAAACCTTTGGGATTGCCCGAGAAATTCGGTCTTTGCAGGGCTTCCAGTTTTGCTTTTCAATAACTTTTGTGAAGAGCGATGTTTTTTTCTTTTAAACTATGGAGACAACTTTTCCGTCGCAATAGGGGCGCATCTGAGGAAAAGAAATATAAGCCTTACTAGACGAAAAAGTAAAGCTTTTTTTCCCTCATATGCGCCCCTTGTTGCTTACGCTGGTACTTTTGGTCTGACTTTAAATTCTGCACGAGGCTTTTAGCTACTTTGTAAAGCGGACATTACAAAAGAAAATGGCATAAAATACACACCATTTCATGTCATTTTTTCTTGTAATGTGACTTTCGTCTCTGCAGAATAAATAATTTTTCTTTCTTTCTTTTTGCTTTTCTTTCCTTAAACGCGCCTCTGTTGCTTACGATGGCAGTTTTGACCTGACTATAATGAACTTACAACATGCAATTGTAATCCCTAAGAATAGAAGCATATGTTCGAAACCTCATTGTGATTCATAACAAAAATTCATGCAATTTGCAACTGAATGCTTGACTTCAACATGCAAAAGTGCACATGCAGTGAACACAATCGAATTCCCACTAAGGGATCTATACACTAAGGCAGTCCGCGAAACAAGAATTTTTGACTTCATAAAAAATTGGTGATTTTAATTATTATTATAATTCTGTAAATAGAATCTTCTTACGTTTGCAATAATATTTGATCAACCAACTGCCTAATAATGTCCTGCAAATTGCAAAAAATGGAAGTAAATTTGAATTTCGCGGGCTACCCTAGCGCTGCTTTCAACAAATCAAAATCTCATCAAAAACCTCCCCAGTTGAAGAATTCGGAAAAGTCAAGACAATCAACAAAGACGGTAAAATCAAGAAAAAACAAGAGACACGTTTGAAAATTTTAATCATGCAACATGCTAATATATTCAGTCGGTCACCTGAGAAGAGAATAGTTTCTTCAGTCCAATAATGGTTGACAATAATAGGGCTATCTTGGAGATCAGTAGGGCCTTCCCGACCATCAGAGCCAGGACTTTGAAGGTCAGGGCGCCGAACAGGCCGAACTTCAACGCGGCTAGAGCCAACACGGGCCCAAATGGCTTACGGCCTCTGCCGCTCTCATATACTTTTGGTGGCTTCATTGCTACACCTGGAATTGAAAGTAAAGACGGTTGACTATGGTGTCTGCAAAGATTATAAGCATATTTTTTTTGTGTTCAGATATTATATTATAATAATTCTGTTGTAATCGATTTGTTTAAAAAAAATTTGAATATAGTATTTTGGTAAAGGAAAGAACTACTTGATAAATACAAGCACAAAAAAGTTATAATAATATGTTGTAATAGATTTGTTTAAAAATTGAATATATTTTGATAAAAGAATGAATTGATAAATACAAACACAAAAAAGAACAATTATGCGTATTACCCTATATTATGAGTGTATTTTCAAGTCGTTATTTTTTTAAACGTTTTAACACACAAAATACAAAACGTCCCATACTCTAAAAAATATTCTCAAATAACATTCACACAAAAAATTTACATTTTAATTAATCATGGTTTTCATAAGACAACTTTTGGGAGCAGTGGTGATCCAGTAGTATTAAGGTATAGCACACGTATTAAAACCGGAAAGGGATCGGCACCGTATCAACTCGAGCCGTTCAGTATTATTTGTATGAAATTCCCTACTGCAACGCACACTAATCGGAATCGTAACGTAATAGCCTCGCCTCGGGAGAAGCTCACGAACCACGGTGCGGTGCGTTACGATCTTGCCCGCGCTTACGGCTCGTCCCCCCCGAGCTTACGTCTCTTCGTACCCGAGCTTACGTCTCTTTGTCCACCCTTGCCCCTCTCACCCCTCCGGCCTGCCTGCTGCACCATCAACCAGCCTAGCCGTAGCAGAGTCGACTTAGCGGAGTTCTTGATCCGCTTTGGTTACGTGCTTACGCTACGTTGACACCTGTTTGACGGCGAGGCGAAAGGCGATACGGTGCCGATCCCTTTCCGATTTGATACGTGTGCTTTTTTTTTTTTTTTTTTTTTTTCAGGATGGGAAATCATCAAATGACTCCTCCCGCTCTGGGTGGAGCGGAAGGGAGTGTCAGACTCTTACTGACTAAAACCCACCCGTGTTCCTTCCTTAGCCCTTTATGTTCCGGGCCAGCGGTAACCCTTTCGGACAATCCCGCTGACCCGGCAGGCTCCGGCCCTGACGGGCCCCTTCCATTGATGCTGACATCTCTTTAAGGCGCGCGTGGAACACGTACGCGCCGTCCGGCACGGGCCTGGTCCTGATCGGACGGTGAGTTTTGATACGTGTGCTATGACATTTAATCGGTTCTAAATTCAAAACCAGGCAGGCAGTTTACTTTGTGTATTTAATTTCATCACCACTGCTCACTGCTCTCGAAACGGCGATGGAAAAAACCAGCATGTTCAAGAAATTCGAAGGCATGTGACGTCCACCAACCCACACTTAGCCCTCTTGTTGATTTATGGCCCACTCTGTCTCACAAAGAGGAGGCCTGTGTCCCAGCTGTAGGAACGTTTTAGGTTGATTATTGCTATGGTTTTCATAAACGTAAACATATTTCATCATGCTGTTCATAATTTTCACCATTATTTAACGAAAATCAAGTTGAATGGCATGCAATAAGAGAGGCTTATGTCCAGCGGTGGACTGCTGATACTGATCCAATCAATCTAATACTGATCCAATTATACCCCTAGATTCACATCTCTAATTAATCCTTAGGGATGTGCTCCAGTAATCGACTTAGATCGAATCGAATTATTACACCTGACTCAGCTTGAGGTATATCTATCGAACGATCATTTCGGAGGACACAACAAATTGTTAGCATCACGCCTGTTTTCCATGGGCGGTTAGGGACAGGTGTACCTACCTATATAAATAGAATACACTCACATTTTGCCAGTTTTGTCTAAGATAAATCAACCGGGCACAAATTCAGGTTCCGGATTGGTACTGAGAAGGTTTTTCCATCAGAAAAATCTCAGGATCCCGGAGTTTGGATTTGTGTCTGCTTGATGGCAATAAGGTCGCCCCCTATTACTTTAATATAGCTGGCGAAGTATGGGTGTTCTTTAAGTAAGTGCCTTAGTAGGGTTATTACATGGCAAAGATACATCGCGGTCGTGGTTTAGCTCGCTAACTCGAAATTATCACCTCCATGAAAAACAAATGCATGCTAATTAATAACGCACGCATATGCCGGTGGATGGGGGGTTGGGAGTTATCCTCGACGCCTAGCATGTGATTGCGTGTCTATTAGCATGCATTTGTTTTACGTAGAGGTGACACCGAGGTAGCGAGCTAAACCTTGACCGCAGTGAGGCATCTATGGCATGTTGGCAATTATCCTTACCCCTAGGTGAAAAAAGGCGTGATTTTTGAAGTGAAAACTTCTTTAAGGCGAAAGCGCCAGGGTAGCCCGCGAAATTCATTTTTTTTTAGGTTTTTTGGAATTTGCTGGTCAGTATTAAGTTGTACGTTGATTAATATATGAATCGCGGCCGTAAGAAATATGTGTTTACAGAATTATAATCATTAAAGTTATCAACACAACTCTCTAAGACCACGTAAGTCCCAAGAATAACTGTTTCATGAAATCATCATTCTTTGGACTTACGTGGTCTTAGAGAGTTGTGTTGATGACTTTAATGATTATAATTCTGTAAACACATATTTCTTACGGCCGCGGTTCATATATTAATCAACGTACAACTTAAAGCTGACCAGCAAATTGCAAAAAACGTAAGAAAATTTGAATTTCGCGGGCTACCTTACCGCTTCCCCCTTAAGCGCACTTTGCATTCTTTCTGAACAGTAAACGAAACTAAACCGTCACGCTCGGGTCGATGACGCTGAATCTGGTATAGTCGGCTCCAGTCGTAAGTTTTCACTTCTATCGTAAGGTTCATATAATCAGTGAGCAGTGGTGGCCCAGTGGTATCGGCCGCAACTTACGATTTGTAGGTAGTAGGTTCGAACCCAAACAGGAGCTTTATTTTATGTAAATTATTTTATCACCACTGCTCTCACAACGGTAAAAAATACATCGTGAGGAAACTGGCATGTTCTAGAATAAAAAATTCGAAGACATGTGACATCCACCAACCCGCACTGGGCCCGAATGGTGGATTACGGCCCACTCGCTCTCTCACAGAGGAGGCCTGTGTCCCAGTCATGGGATCATTATATGCTGGTTATATTGTAAGTAAGGTCATAAGCACATACCCTCCTTTTTGTGTTTTTGACAATTTTCAACCGCAGTACTTACCAACACCAAGGCTTCCATCCTTCTCCTGTTTGCCAGAGATGACCAGGTCCGCATCATTGAGGAGCCTGTACCTCAAGGACCTGGAGCTGACGAAGTGCCAAAGCTTGTCCATGATGAGCTGCTGCGCTTGGTCTTCGAGTGCTGTACCAGCTCTCGCTAAGGTTTCTGACTTGACTGGGATTTCCGCTGCCGTACCGTGGCTGGTAAATATATTTTAGATTGTTAGATTTTTTTTATTTGTTAACTATAATATATTATATAATATAATATTATATTATAATATTTTTTGTTACTATTTGATTATACGTGAATATAGATCAGAAGACCGACAATTTTCCTACTTCGAAATGCTTAAATTCAAGTCAATTGTAAACTATAATAATATGTATTTTATAACTCAAATAAAAAAAAATTGTACACTCAGTAGTTTGATTTCTTCACAATTTCAAAGGACTGTAGACCTGACTATATTATCATGGTTTTAATTTTAACTCGATACCTCCACGCGTTCCCGAGATAAAGGGTCTTGAAAGACAAACAGACAGACAACAAAGTGATTCTATAAGGGTTCCGTTTTTCCCTTTTCCGTGGAAATGGAAATGGGTAAATGGAAATTTAACCCTAATTAAATTACAGCCAAAGAACACCGGGTGACAACTTTTGCGCCATCTTGTATAAATAGGTACCACTCTGTAAACAAACCATTATCAACAAGATAATGAAACATCAAAGTCCAGTAACAAATCTTGTACAACAAGAAACTTTCGATCCGAATAAAAAACCTTCTTCATAAAAAGTTTGGAAAGAATTTAAAAAAAAAAAAAAAAAATCCGTGAATCCCGAAACAATTTGACGGAGTTTAAGATAAAAACGTTTTTCATTCATGACGGTATAATTTAGGGTTATGTACTTTTAAAACCTTACGGGGAAGTATTCCAGAGTTTTGGGATTGTAGACATTTCTCGTCAGTTTTTTATTTATGCTCAAGTACCCTTGATTTAGAGCTATTCATTCAAAGAGTTTCCTGGTTGAACGGTTCGAAAAAACATCAGTTGCGTATGGAATGGTGGAAGGTTGATGTCGGGACGTTGTATATTATGAAAGTCGTGCTTGGAACTTTGCTTGCACGATGGAGAATTTTATTCTGCTTGACGTCACACGTGCCACGTGGCAAATTAACCAGCGATATCCTACCTGACACTACTCCATACAAGTTTAAACGTGATTAAAAACTTGCCTACTAAAATTACGTCAGTTTACGTCAGGCGCTGATTCATTTATCAGGACTAAACTAGAATTTATCTTCTGTCCTATCTATCTGTTTAACATGAATAAAATCCTACACGATCAACAGTATGGTTTCACCAAAGGACGTTGTACGACCGACGCCGGTGTAACTTTATTAAAACACATTTTTAACGCGTGGGAAGAGGCCCAAGACGCCATAGGAATCTTTTGTGACCTCTCCAAGGCATTTGACTGCGTAGATCACGAAACCTTGCTTTTGAAACTTGAGCATTATGGACTTGGAAAACTGGCGCTCAGTTTAGTTAGTTCTTATTTAAATGATAGACAACAACAAGTTCAAATAAATGGTGTCAATTCACTTGGTTTAGTAGTAAAAATTGGTGTGCCACAAGGCTCGATATTGGGTCCTTTCCTCTTTTTAGTGTATATTAATGATCTACTCCATTTATTAAAAAATCAACCACAAATGGTGTTATTTGCTGATGACACTTCCTTAATTTTTAAGGTAAATAGACATGCTACAAATTTTGACGACGTAAATAACGCCCTACTGCAGGTCCAAAATTGGTTCACTGCTAATAATTTAGTATTAAATGGAAAAAAAACTAAGTGCATAAGATTTTCTTTACCAAATGTCAAGGGTAGTGATTGTGAGATAATATTGAATCAAGAGAAACTAGAATTCGTCGATAAAACTGTTTTCCTAGGGATCACGCTCGACTCAAGGCTACAATGGGGTCCTCATTTAACATCTCTTGCAGGACGGCTAAGTTCAGCAGCTTATGCTGTCAGAAAAATCCGTCAATTTACTGATGTAGATACCGCGAGACTAGTCTATTTTAGTTACTTTCATAGCATCATGTCTTACGGTATTTTACTTTGGGGACGGGCTGCAGACATCGATTCTATTTTTATTCTGCAGAAAAGAGCTATCAGAGCCATATATAATCTCCGCAGGCGCGATTCTCTAAGGGAACGGTTTAAGGAAATTAACATCATGACGGTGCCTTGTCAATATATCTATGAAAACATCATGTATGTAAGGAAAAATTTACATCTTTTTAGTAAAAGAGGTGAAAGACACAATTATAGTACTAGAAATAGGGACCTATTAGTTCAACCAGGTTTCAGACTGGCTAAAGTAGATTCATCTTTTATGGGGTACTGTTTAAAATGTTATAATAAAATACCTCCCCACATTCTTCAACTGAATGAGACAAAATTCAAGTCTTGTATAAAACGCACACTATGCAGTCAGGCATATTATAAGTTAGGGGATTATATCGCTGACAAAAATGCCTGGCTCAATGCTGGTCCTGCTCCACAACCACAACTAATTGATTAACACATGAAAATACTGTTGGAGCTGCTGAAGATTGTAAGACTATCTTTGCAATGTATAAAATCAATTTCCTTTGTATTGTATAACTGCATAGCACAGATGTGAGTTCTATGTACCCTATAGCTACCATTTACCGGGTAATAATATGTCTTTCATTGACTCGAATGTGCCCTGGCAGCTGATAGTATGTCATGCTCACTCAAATGTCTCGCTGACGGTGGCGTGTGTGTTAGATCATTTAGCTCCCTTCAAAATGGTTGAGCTAAATGGTGCTGATTTATGCGTCATGTTCGTGAACGGGCGCCGTCGGTTGGGGCTGGTCACCAATTAGCTGCCTCGGCTTATTTTTAATTAATTTATTTTTGGATTGTAGTTTGTTAAGTACTATTTGTTGCACTCTGGACGCTTTTAACACTTACGTTTTTCTTAATTTTTTTACATCGTTCTCACATTATATAATTTTAAAATCAAAAGTAATGATGTAACTAATATTTTTGTAAAATATCATTTCAAAAGAGTGTCCATGGAGTTTCTTGCCCGTTCTTCTCCATAGGTACCTACGCTTTGGAATGGGCAACTAGCTTCATATTTTCTGACTGACCGACTTCTTGACAATTCAAAAGTGCCTGTAAATGGTTTAATTGAAATAAATGCTTTGAGTTTGAGTTTGAGTTTGAGTTTGAGTCCTTTTCTTAATGAAATAGAAAGAAAAAGATGCACTGAACTTAAATTTAGTTTAGTTTGTGAACAAGGCAATCGACACCAATGCAGCGTAGGTGCGGAGGAGTGGGGCGGCCCACGAGCTGAGAAACAGGTGGTTTGAAGGCCCGCCACCGCGGCTGAGGAGCCGAAGCTACGGTAGTGAGCGTCCTAAAACCATCTGTGACGATAAGCTCGCGTTCGGCCGCCCAAACCTCACAGCGCCGGAGCCGTGACGGAAACAATGCTTGCTGCATGTTACATGACTGCTTGCATGTTTTATGCTTGTTTGCACGCTGCATGCTTGCTTGCATGCTGCCATATGCCTGCTTGCATGCTGCATGCTTGAAGCAAGCATTCTTGTTTGTATGCCAATAGATGAACGGGGACAACGGGAATACAGGGAAATAGTGTGCACACACTTTTTAGGCGTTTCGTGAAATGAAAATATGGTAATTAAAACAGTGGCATAATGAATCTTTAGAAACATAATACTTCAAACAAATGTTATTTCGGCTACGTGTAACTTCGGTAAAACATTCGAATTGATAACAGGTCAACTGATACAGTGGCAGACGTGACTTCGATGAAGTAAAAAAAAAAACGAAGCGATAATAGTTGAATAGGTGAAATGAATTTCGGTCAAATATTTTTCGAACTTATGATAGGTAACCCTTTTAATATCTTTATATGTAGTTTGTAGTACAACAAAGACGTTTTAGGTTAGTAAAAGGTATTTTTAACTAGATAATTTATTTACATTGATAGATTACACCGTCTGTTTGAGAATGAATCCGTTTTCTTGTAATTAACAGTCTAAGGTCCGTATTACAGAATGATACTCAAACTTTAAAATCTACGTAAAACTTGAATACAAATGTATTAAAATCTATTTACAAGGCAATCCTTTGCTCGACTATCATTCTATAATACTGGCCTAAGACACCAACTAGTGATTTTTTTCTGGAGATAGCTTACCTCTCATCAACAATCATAACATCTTCGCCGAGCTGGAAGGATGCTGTCCTGAGCATCCTGTCAACGTAGCCCACCAGCTCGATGGCTATGCACGAGGACGTCTCCCGCTGCACACATTTGTTGGTCAGCCCTCGCTTTAGCGTTTCTTCTGGGGATTTTGTCTGCAAAGAGGAGATGAAGGAAGATAAGTTTGGACCTTAAATTTGAATACATGATATATCATTAGAAAGATATTAAGTTTTAGTACAAGAATTCCAAGGGTTTTTGTCAACAACCAGTCTTATTTAGGGGTATCGTATTACCCAGTAACTAAGTTATGGAGGTCAGATAGGCAGTCGCTCTATGTATTTTTTTTAAATTATATTCAGCTGCATCCGGTTAGACTGGAAGTCAACCCTATCGACCGCTAAACTGAGATGTTGCCTGAGATAGCAGCGCGTTGCGGGTAAAATCCGGATAACCTATTAGTTGTCGCTCCGTTGTGAGTACTTTTGACCTTTATAATCTACTTTAGTACATGATGAAAATGTTATTGTTTGATGCCAAAACTAAAAGTTAACAATTTTACTAATTGATGGTTTAACTTTTGAAACATTTCATCAAATGTACCGCCCACGTCATATTTTCCCCTGTGCCCTTGGGAGCAGTGGTGACCAAGACAGTGGTAACGGCCCCGAATTACGAGTTACAGGTCGTGGGTTCGCATCCAGACAGGCGCTTTACTTTGTATGTATATGTCGCAGGCAACTGGTTTAATTAGCCGTTTAGTTAACCCTTAGTTTGATCCCGTATTTAAGTTAATTATATCACTACACTGGCTGACGCTCTCTACTAACAGAAGACAAATTATACAAAATAATGCTACCTATTATTTTTTGTTAACAAATTATACTATATCTCTATAGTATTGTCATATGTTTTTGTAATATATTTTTATCCACTTACGTAAAATATTTCCATATTATTTATTTATTTAATAGTTCAAGCACATAAATGTACAGAGGCCGATTTAATGCCATAGGCTTATTCCTTATTGTACTTTTAATTAGAGGAGGCATTATGAATTTGAATAAGGTATATGGATTATTTATTAGTTAATATTACTCTACACACGTCGCATCATAATTGACTAGCATCCAACCAATTTATGTTGACAAAACAATCGAATGATGAAACAAGTGACAACTTTTTAGGGCTCCGTACCTAAAAGGTAAAAACGGGATCCTATTACTAAGACTCTACTGTCTGTCTGTCTGTCTGTCACCAGGCGGTATCTCAGAACCGTGATAGCTAGACAGTTGGAATTTTCACAAATGATGTATATCTGTTGCCGCTATAACAACAAATACTAAAAACAGAATAAAATAAATATTTAAGGGGGGGCTCTCAAACAACAAACGTGTTATTTCAGCGTTTTTGCCTTGTGGTACGGAACTCTTCGTGTGCGAATCCGACTCGCACTTGGCCAGCTTTTTTTGTTTATCTGTCTATAATTGGTTGAAACTCCACGTGACTTTCGCTAGGCGCCTTCAACGAACACGTTACTAGTTGAATCTCAGCATTAAAAATCAGCATGGATAGTTGCTGATAATTGAAAAAAAAAAATATTAAAAAAAAAATGCTGATAATCCGCAGATGCTGATACTGATGCTGATATCCGCAACAACCCTGCTTCGAACGTAGACTTAAATTGCTACTGAAATTTTACAGTAACTCGAAACAGGCGAGCCCTGGCCCAAAGCTACATTATGCCAAGAAAATGAAGGTCGAGGGTCCGAAATGAAATCCTTTGCCTGTTTTTTATAGACCCTTGTAAATCAAGGTTGAACTGTTTAAAAAGTACAAGTGCAACACTTTACATAATTTCTCTTTCCATAATTTCAAAGTACCAGGGTAACTCGACTTATTTAAAATTTTGCTTTGCCCGACAGTGTCCATAATTGTTTTATTATTACTCACCTCCTGTATATGTACAGACGCCAGCACATCAAGCTACCCGAAACTGTCAAATTTTCCCAATTAACTTTGAACCTTATGCTTTAGCGATAAAGTTGAAAATCTATCAAAGAAATTTGACAGATTGTAGTAGCTTGATGTGCTGGCGTCTGTATAATTATTATGGACTGCAACAAAGATTAATTGAATTTTATTGAACGAATTGACATAGCCCTAAAAATTTCAAAAGTTAAGTGGCAGTGGGAAGAGCACATTGCTAGCCGAACAGATGGCCAATAGGATAGAAAGGTTCTGGAGTGGTGACCGCGTACCGGAAGATGTAGCGTTGGAAGGCCCACAAGTTGTGAAGGCCACAGGAATCCGCTGGATGCGGGAAGCACAGAACCGGTTGAAGTAGAGGTGCTTGGGGGAGGCTTATCTCCAGCAGTGGACGTCTTTCGACTGAAATGATGATGAGGATAAACAGAGTATTCAGGTTGTAGGTACGGCTTATTAAAGTTCATTACTTAGCAAAATTTGTTAACACCATCCAAAATGTCAGAAGTGATTAATGGACGAAAACTTGCTAACTTTTAAAGCTGTATTATATAATTAACGAGTAATTGAAGTGGTAAGAAAATTATTATTTATAAATTGGTAACAGCTGGATGAGATTTGCCGAAAATCAAGGAAAACAAAAATGGGGCTGATGGTGATGATTACTACATGATCTATTTCAAACATTAACTAGTTTTTAAATAAAATAGGTCATCATCATCATTTCAGTCGAAAGACGTCCACTGCTGGACATAGGCCTCCCCCAAGCACCACCACTTCGACCGGTTCTGTGCTTCTCGCATACAACGGGTTCCTGCAGCCTTCACAAGCTCGTCGGACCACCTTGTGGGAAGCCTTCCAACGCTACGTCTTCTGGTGCGCAGTCGCCACTCCAGAACCTTTCGGCCCCATCGGCCATCTGTTCTGCGAGAAATGCGCCCTGCCCACTGCCACCTAAGTTTGGAAATTCTTCGGACTATGTCGGTTACCTTGGTTCTCCTGCAGATCTCAATCATAATTCCAAAATGATCTATGGACACTGACTGAACAATTTATGCGCCAAATTAAACTCAAGTAGGTACCTAATTGTTATTGTAATTGTTTGAACCAATCTATCTGCCTAGACTTTTTCCACTATTTTGGTGTCGGCTTCCAGTCTAACCGGATGCAGCTGTATACCAGTATTTTACATGAAGCGGCTGCATATCTGACCTCCACAATCTAGCTACTGGGTAATACCCCTGGTAAGGCTAGTTGTCAGACTTTCGGGCATCTGACGACTCGTAACGACTGTCAAAGATCCACGAATGACAGCCGGGACCAACGGCTTAACGTTCTTTCCGAGACACGGAGGGGTCTTGGTACGTAAAGGTGGTCACCATTCCACAGACTAACCGCAGCAAGCGTGGCTTAACCTGATCGTTCGACCCGTGCGGCTGTTATAACTTAGTCCTAAGCTTTTGTGTGAACTAAATACCAGCTGGTATTTGGGAACGTGAAGTCATAGTATTTTTGTAAAAAAATAATAAAATCAAAATCACCGCTCATTTATTTCAAATTCATGAAAGGCGGTCCCCCAAAACGCTCGCCCTTGTGCTTTAGCTGGGAAAAAGAAGCGGCGCAACAAACTCCCCAGCAGCATAGCCGTCTGTTAAGTTAGAAGAACTAAAGAAGAATAATCTTGCTAGTAAAAAAGAATAATCTTTTTAGTTAGGATAGTTTCTAACTAATATTATAAATGCGTAAGTAAGTTTCTTTGTTTGTTACCTTTTCACGCCTGATCTACTGAACCGATCATCATTAAATTTTGCAAATACTTTGTCAGAGGTATAAAAAAGGACATGGGAACCTTTCATCCAGAAAAAAATACTGTTCTCGAGGAAAAGAACAATAACTTTCGACGGTCACAAGTGCTTAACGACGCTAGATGGCGCTATTAAACTAATAAAGAAAATAACCCAAAACAAAATATATTTTTTAATTAATCAATCAGTTACGATAAAACTAATCCACGCATACTTAACACTGACGATACAATTCTCACGCCTCATGTTCGACTGGCCTACTTTCCAGACAATTGATACGTGGTATTGAATGACAACGCCCAAGTTAATGGAGAAAGCGGACACTTTCTTAAAGAGAGTGATTTGTACTAATAATTATAGGAGATAGAATACTGATTATATACTGATTATATACTGATTATATACTGATTATAGGAGATACTGATTAATAGAGCTTGTGCATGCAAAACATGTTGTGTGGTGAAGTTTGCAAGGTTAAAGTGATGATTTGTAGGAGTAATTGGAGATGATAGGCTAAAATAATTGGTGTGTCTTACATTATCAATCAATTTTTAAACATTCGCAGAACTTCACTATGAGACAAGGACTTATAATAATAGAACAATGAACCTTAAAAGTAAAGAATCATGAAAGACAATAGTACCTATAACTTAAATTGCTTGCAGATGTTCAACGTGGGAAAAACACATGTATTTAGCTAATTTAGGTGCACAATAACATTTTATAAGACAGGCAAATTTAGTGCTTCAATGAGTGTTTAATAAGAAATGCTAGTCCATTCAGAGCCTTTTAAAATTAGTTCTCGCATTTCCCTGCGGACAAAAATTAAGAACTTTACTCATTTGCAGTTTTTGTAAGATTTTCACCGGAATTAGGTTACTCCCTAGTCGGTGTAAGTATGGTGTAGTTTTGTATCTGTAGATCTTCTTTTGTTAATGAATAAACTAAAAAAAATTATGAAATAAAATAAAATTATGGCTGAGGCTTAGGCTTAGGCTTTTACTTTATGTATGAGATTTATATAATTTAGGATAGGTAGTATGTTATAGAAGTTCCTTATTAGGTTAATTTAATATTGTAAGTACATAAATACCACACCATCGCATTAGGTTAATCTTGTTATGATAGTTGTTAAGGTAATTATAAATAAACTTGGGAATCTCCTCTTTTTTCTCATCGGTTGATAAGATAAACACTATATACACGAAACAAATCTTTACAAAAATTAATGGGCAGAATTCAGAAAACGCCTTCAAATTGCAACAAAAAAAAAACTTATTTTTAAATCGCCCTTCGCTTCTCACTTATAAAGTCATAACTCACTTAACAATGTTAATGAAACTTTAGCATCGACTGGAGTCGTTAATTATTATAGCGACAAGTGAAAACGTAATTATAAAGTTCCGATGTTTAGCCACGAACCACGACCACAGCTGCTGTGTATAGTTATCGAGTGGTGAACAATGTGTATGAAACTGTACGCTTTTGTTTTGATTTATACTGGCTTTATATGACAGCATATTTTTTACTCTTTAAATATTTGAACGACTGACTGGCGCATTCTACCAAACTTTTATACATAGAATAAGACTTAAACTGAGAAGTAATTTTGAATTTTTGACAGTTTTTCCATAATAGAACTGTCAGACGTCAATTTTATTCCAAGGATAAAATATATCTGACTTTGGTAAAATCAGCCCTAAGTATACAAATAAATACAAAAACAAAAGGACACACTAAGGGCTGATTTCACCAAAGTCAGATATCGTTTATCCGTGGAAAACAAAATTGACGTTTGACAGTATGGAAAACTGTCAAAAATTCAAAATTTAATCTCAGAATAGGACTTATTCTAGGTACCTATAAAAGTTTGGTGGAATTCGTCCTTAGGCGTCGAAAGTACTCGACCGCATCGCTGTCATCCGGAAACGTGCAAAGAAGACTAACGGCATTGCCACGTTGAGTGACAATGCTATTTTTTGGCCATTGGCCATATTGGAACAACATTATATTTGACTTATTTTTATATGTATTTCTATGCATAAGTATTTAGTCCACCTTATGTCATCAGTCATCACTCATAATGAATAATTCCGATTTATGCTATTCAATCCAGTTTATGTCATGGGCAATCCCCATGACATAAAGTGGATTAATTGCTTTAGGAAATTACGCCATTATCTACAACTTACTAAAATGATTACATTCATTTGCGTTATTTACCTTGTTGAGCAGACACATTTTTCGAACATTATGAAGCAATGGATTAGATAGCAATACCCTAAAAAATGTTTTAGATTGTGATTGATATTGTCACGTATCAAACATGCGTACATTCATTCGCGACTAATGTGCAAACGACAAGGCGACTGCCGTGAACAGTAAAAATGTCGTCACGATGCAATGGGAACAGCTAGGTACGACAGTCGTTCAACGATAAAATATTTCGACGATACACAGTCGATATAATGGAAAAAGCTAGAGATGACAGTCGTCCAACGATAAATTAATCGTCACGACATAGTGGTAACGCGCCCTTACCCTCTATTTTACCAAAATTGTTTTGAGGTTCCCCAATCAGTCGCACCATACAAGGACTTCAGCTATAGCACATTTTCACATTCGAAACAAGTAAGAAATAAGATGCAGTGGAAAATATTTGCCTTAAAAATAGATTACACTGAAACTTTCATAAAGTTAGACGAAACTTCAGCTGCTCGCAAAAAGTTTCAGACACGGCACTTTACGGTACGTGCTTTTTCACAGATTTAACTGTTAACGTCTTTCTCACTATGCCTGTAAGATTAAAATTCAAATTAGCTTATTTTATTTAAGTTGGTGAATAGGAACAAGGAACAATAATTTCGACCTGTCAAGGGGCTATTTTCAATAATCGTGTGCCTTCAAAGCAAGAGTGAACAGTTATCTTCTGGGCACGTTTGTTCCATCATAGGCCTCATTCATAGCTTTTCATCAATCGTGTTTGATTTCAAGAAAAGGCCCATTCGAAAATGATTTAAAAAAAAATTGGTCTATATGACAGCCACTCTAAGACAATGCCGATACCATTGTGCGAAAAATTCGTAATCTCCTAAATTCAAAATGGTGTGACAGTGGTAAAAAACTCCTATTGTTTACCACTGACACGCCATTTTGAATTTAGGAGACTGACTTTTCATTATGTACGACTTTATCAAATGCGTCTTGTTCGTTCTGACATACGGTGCCGAAACGTGGACATTAACAGTCGGGCTGGTCCACAAATTCAAGGTCGCTCAGCGCGATATGGCGCGCTAGCGGGCTGTGCTCGGAGTTTCTTTGATGGATGAAATCAGGAATAAAGTTATCTGGAAAAGAACCAGAATAACCGACATAGCTTGCAAAGTAAGCAAGCTGAAGTGGCAGTGGGCTGGCCTTGTTTGTCGAAGGACCGATGGCCGGTGGAGCAGATGAGTCCTGGAGTGGAGACAGCAGATACGCTGTCTATAGGCATCGGCAGGAAGCATAGTGTGGGACGCCCCTCAGCTAGATGCATCGACGACCGAAGTTAGGTGGGACAGACTGGATGCGGTAGACCGAGGCCACGGTGTTGCAGCGCAGGGAGAGACATTTCAAACCAAAACACCACAATGGCGCTACAAACAGGAGAAAGTTGAAATGCCAAAACCCAGGTAATGAATCCGCACTATCAAGAACCTGCACTAACTTAACAAAACTAAGTTAGGAAGTTTGTCTTTCACGAGACTTAGATACTGAAGTTATAAACTTCAGACAAATTTAGGTACGCGTAAGGTGTTAGTTTTCAGACGTTCTGTGATTTGATTAGCACATCTTAGTGGTGAAGTTTTACTATGACTATGGGTAGACTTAGGATAGTCTTGTATTTGCATAATCGGTTATAAAAGCTGACCACAAACAATTTGCATTCTATCTTCCTTTATCGATCAGACTTAAGGCTCCTTCAAACAGACAAAGGCACCGCAAGTCGCGCAACGTGCGGTGCCTTTGTGTCGCGCGCGATTATATCGCGTGTCGCGCCTGTTTGTAGGAGCCTTTAGGGTTGCCAACTTTTTTATAATCATCAAATATAGTATTTTCGAAGTCATTGACTGCAAAAAAACATTAGAAAATGACGAAAAAAAAAATAGGGGTTTTTAAAAAAATCATTAATAATTATGTTTTTTGCTACTTTGAGTTTGACTTTATGAACAGTCGTTTTTAATACAACACACGTTGTCATTTTCCAGCAGTAGTTGTACATTTCAATCACAATCCGAAGGATTTAAAAAAAAATTCGTAATCTATTGCTTCGTATGTTTGAACATTTTGTCTGCTCAACAGTGTAGATAACGCAATGAATATTGTTTAACTGTCAGAATAAAAGGTACCTATTGCCACTGTAAGTTGTTACGCAAATACCCAGGGTATTTGCGTACAACTCTCAGACACTCATAGATCTAGATATTATTTCCGCCTTATTACGTACAAAATAAGTTCTAACTTTAGTACAAGGTTAAACCATTGAACCAAATAATGTACTTTTTTTCGGAGAACTCAACAGCATTTACTTTATTTCTACAAAACCGTATTTTTCAGCCGTTTATGGAGTTTGGCGTAAGACTGAAAGTTCTTATACCAAAATTGACAACTTAGACTCGGGTTTGTCGTCAATTTGTATAATTAGAACTTAACATTTGTCGGAACTAAGTTCGAATTTAAAAATAAATAAAAACCTTATTTTGTAATAAGGCAGTTAGAATATTAGAAGTCTATTCAACCCTGTTTAGGACATTTTCGTAAAGTCAAAGTCAATCTCGAAGATTTATTTATCAGAAACACAGTCATTTGTATAAACAAGCAACAACAACAAAATATTGTTTGTTTGTATCTTGTGCTGGTTAGAGCACCTAATTCAATACAAATTACCTTTAAAAATCAAAGAAAATTCTTAAACAATTATTTCATAGGTTTGAAAAATTCTTCTATCAACAACGTAAATAACGCAATGAATCTTGTTTATCTGTCAAAAAGAAAGGAATGGCCATTGTAAGTGAGTTACGCAATTACCCCTCAGGAGAGTGTGAATATTGCTGTGCAATATTGTATTATTAGTATTGTGGCTAGTGATAAATGACCAGTTACTACTCTTGGTACGAAGTTTTTACCCTTATTAAAATAATGACGCATTATTCTCATTATAAAATAGTGACATTTAAACCTCTAGAGGATGTATTTCAAACCGTTTTCATTTTCACTGAACATTTTGTACTGCAGGCTGCACGTCAGAGGTAATAAAATCAGTATACGTTGGCTAAGTATTCTATTGCAGCTCGGTATTACGATATTTACGATAGAGCAGCTCAAGTTCAAAGTGTTACCATTGACGTTTAGGCCGACTGTGTTTTGTGTGCATTCCTTTGAACAGATGCCAGCACATCAAGCTACTACAATCTGTCAAATTTGTTTCATAGATTTTCAACTCTATCGCAAAAGCATAAGGTTCAAAGTCGATTGGGAAAAAATCTTTGAATTTGAAAATTAAAGTATAGTAATTAATGGCTATAGAACTACGTCCTAATTGCATAACACACTATTAAACGGAATCTGAATAATTTTGATGAAAATTGCTAATCCATTGCTTTATAAATTCGAAAAATTTGTCTGCTCAACACGTAAATTACGCAATGAATATTGTTGAACTGTCAACATTAAACCGATTCCAATTGATAATGTGTTACGCAATCTCCCGCTGTACTTGTGGGTTTCGCGAAAATAGATACCTAAGAGTTTTTGCTGTAGGTAACTCAAACTCAAAGCATTTATTTCAATTGAACCATTTACAGGCACTTTTGAATTGTCAAAAAGTCGATCAGTCAGAAAATGTGAAGCTAGTTGCCCATTCCAAATCGTAGGTACCTATGGAGAAGAACGGGCAAGAAATTCCAAGAAAAGTAGAGACTGTAGACCATATTCTATAGGCCTAAATGAAAGTAGGTGTCACTATTGTATTGTTTTCACTACGGACAGGTTACCTGTCTGCCTTTTCCCAAGTATATTAGGGTCTTCGGCTTCAATTCTAAATGGAGGCAGCTAAACACCTGTATTTTACATTGAACGACTGCCTATCTGACATTTTGACTATTTCACGTTTCATTCCTAAAATACTTTTAAACATCAAGAATTTAATGATTGAACCGTAACTTTAAGTAGCCTTTTAGTTCCCTTAACTTTAGGTAACTAACTAAATTTAATGCCAACCCAATCTATTACTAAGTAGTTAATTATGATATTAATAATTATATAGTCTAATAAAGCTTGTTGTTAGTTAAGTACTTGTTCCGCCCACACAAAGGAGGATAATGTGTGTTAATTAATCCATCATTTCCAAACTTGATTAAGAACGGACTAAAGGCTCCTACAAATAGGCGCGACACGCGATATAATCGCGCGCGACACAAAGGCACTGCTCGATGCGCGACTTGCGGTGCCTTTATGTTGCGTGTCGTGTCGCGCCTTTTCGAAGGAGCCTTAATAATTCTATTAAAGTCTCTATATTAAAATTGGTACTTTTTTAAATGTTCAGCCACCAAAAGAGATAAGTAATCAGGGTCATCGGTTATAGTTGAAGTTTAGTAAGAAACTGATAGATGTATTTGAATGACATTATAACGGACACTGAGCTCGGCAAATATAATAGTAGTTATCACCTCAACAAGAAGAATAGACAGGAACATTAAGAACCAAGTGTATTATTTGAATATTGAAACCAACATACAGTCCACACCACTACATACATTTAATTTGATAAATTAACTATTTAATTTCTATTAATTAAATTAAATTTATATTCAAAAACTAGCTGTGCCCGCGACTTCGTCCGCGTGTAATAGTGACTTTTCGGGCAGCATATTTTGAATTACATATACCGTCGTTTGGGTAGCTTAAAATTTACTTTACAGTAATGCTTCTCTGTATACGATATTTGACGTATGGCCATCGGACATGAAAGCATACAGGCTCCTAGGATTGCTAACCCGTGACAGAGCCACTTACAACTGACCGTGCGAGAAACAGCTGATACTTAGATCTACACCCACAACTTTCAGCGTCTGACCTTGGGCTTTATTAATTGTCATCGCAAAACATAGGCTGACTGGAAACTGGACTCGTTTAAAACTAAATGGAAAATTGTTTGGAATGAGAGGAATCCGAGGAATGAAAACACTTTCACCTTTTCCACACCTGTTAAAATCTCTGCTTCTATCAGATTTCGTTGTAAATTGGTCACTTTTAACCTGGTGCCATTGCAAAGTTTTGGGGGGCTTAAATTTCTAAGAAGCATTATACCCATAATGCTTCTTAGAAACGCCTACTTTTGATTTTATTTTATGTGCTGGTAGTCCAGGAGCATTGAGGGATTCTAAAAATTCTACTGGGTAGCTTGTAGATTCTCCTTCTTCCATGACTCTGTTAATGGAGATATACTCAACATAATCCCCCGGAACATAGCTCAAAATTTCAGCGTTTATTGTTGCTGCTTGGTCGTTATACGTGCGTTCGCTACGAATAACTGAATCCTTATGGCAGCGGCGTGTTTTTTTTTTTAACTATGGCATCTCGTAGTTGACCTTGAGAAGTCGTGACTACTTAACCGGACTATCCTGTGGCTGCCTTGAGAGAACTCAAAGCTTCCAGCCAGGGGCTTAAATTAACTAAGTATACTAAGTGACTACACGCTAAGGGCACCCCCTGTGGGGTACGAACCTCGGCTTAGGGCATCGCTGGGAGAGGGCAGCAAGTTGAGATAGGCTGGATCGATTTTTGATTATTTAAGAACGGTGGGGTCGGCTTTTCCTAATTGACTACTCTGAGAAGAAAGGCCGAAACCAATTCAGAGGTCAGTCGGGAATTTAAATCTACAGGCTCAGCTGCGGCGCGGGCTGGCACTACATGGAGCAAGGGTCGGTGGGGAGGGCACGCCACGATAGCGGCGGTAAGACCCCTCTTTGAGGAGTGGCTAGAGAGGCGTCATGGCGCCCTCACCTACGGCCTGACGCAGGTCCTCACCGGACACGGAAGTTTTGAGAGGTTCCTGCACATAATCAGGCGGGAGGAAACGCCCCGGGTGTCACCACTGCCAGAATCGCCCAGAGGACACGGTGAAGCATACGGTGGAGGTGTTTGGCGCTTGGGCGGAGCACCGACATGTCCTCGTTGAGGCGATCGGCAGCGGCGGCGACCTCTCGCGTCCGGGCCTATTTCAAGCCATAGTCCGGGGCGAGAGGGAGTGGGGGGCAGTCGCCCCCTTCTGCGAAGCAGTCATGCTAGCGAAGGAGGTGGCGAGACGGCTGAGGGAGAGAGCCTCCCGTCCCACCGCCGCGGGAGACGCTCCGGGAGTCGGAAGCCGCGCGACGACTCCCGGCCACCGTAGGCGCGGGCCTGCGGGCAGTGAGTAATGGGTAGCTCACCGTCCGATCAAGACCAGGCCCATGCCGGACGGCGCATACGTGTTCCACGCGCGCCTCAAAGAGATGTCAGCATCATTCGGAGGGGCCGAAGCCTGCCGGGTCAGCGGGATTGTCCGAAAGGGTTACCGCTGTCCCGGAACATAAAGGGCTAAGGAAGGAACACGGGTGGGTTTTAGTCAGTAAGAGTCTGACACTCCCTTCCGCTCCACCCAGAGCGGGAGGGGTCATTTGACGATTTCCCACACTGAAAAAAAAAAAAAAGCGTCGGTGGGGCGGGCAGCGGCGTGGCTCTCAGCGCGCTTTATATAGCCACGGACGCGCAGGCGCGAGGCGTGTCGTGTACGTACTCTGATAGAATACCTTAACAAATGTTCGCCGTGATTTTTTAAATTGACATAACTTTTTTATTTATAAACCGATTGACATGAAATAAACACTAAATGTTAAGTGAAGCTTACTACAATATATTAGTGAAAACCGCATCTGAATCGAATAAGCCGTTTCTGATTTTAGCGTGCACAAACACACAGACAAACAGACAAACAGACAAAAAAAAATGTAATTACAATTTCGGATTCGGCATCGATATAATAACAACTCCTGCTACTTTTTTTTTATATATTTCTATTGTACAGACACCACTTTTCTACAATTTTATTATATGTATAGATATCCATCGGTTTCATACTAAACTTCAACTATCATCATCATTTATTTTTCAGATCATAAAATCCATTATTTTTCCTTCTTACATAATTACAAAACTTCAACACTAGTGTTAGTACATCCATAGTAATTGTAAGTTACAACGTCTTAAAACGTGTTAGTATTACACTACAGACTAAGTTAACAAAACAATCAGATCACTGATACTAAAAAATACCAAATATAAGACGACACTGAACATAATTATCTCCTTTGGTGACCGTACAAGGAAGATTTCAAAATTCCATAAATTTTGACGCTTGATATTGTAACTTACTAATTATTGCTATCTTCCAGATAACAGTTATTATAATAGAATAGAATAGAATACTCTTTATTACGATTACTCTTTTTTATAATTATCGGAATCAAAATAACACAGTAAGCAAGTAACTATTTGTCGGAAAATCTTGTTTTTAGTCTTAGAAAAATGTAATCCTAACTAATATTATACATATATGTATATGCAAGAGTAAGTTTAAACAAACTTACTTTTGCATATACAAACGTTTGTGACCTTTTCACGCCTAATACACTGAACCAATCATCATGAAATTTTGCATATACGTTCTCAGGGGTGTAGAAAAGGACATAGGATACCTTTCATCCAGAAAAAAAAATACTATTCCCGAGGAAAACAACAATAACTTTCGACGGTCACAATGGCTTTAAGACGCTAGATGGTGCTACGTGTGTTTTGAATCCTTAATTGAAAGATGACCCGACTTTCTGAGCATATTCTAATAAAAAGTACTAGGAAAAAGTACTTGCGTTAATTCACGGTAGTATTTCTAATTCAAATTCTTTATTGCGAACTAAGTGTACAGATTTTGAAGACGTTAACGATAAGTAGGTTCTTAGAATTTAATTGCCTGTTAAGACATTGTAATTTAAATGGTTATAATAATATAAAACAGGAAATATACATACTCTATATTACAGATAAACAGTTTACATTAATTACTTATAATAATTATTATTATTCATACATTTTATATCACTTATATCATACTGAATGAATGAAATCTAGCACACAGATAGTTTAAAACCTGACATTAACACAGAGGGTACTTTTAATCTCGGTAGTAAGTTCCCGTAGGATATTTTCCTACATCGCATAAGCTAATTATTGAATATACACAAATATTACTTATAATCCACGCGGAACTAGTTGGCCGCGCCTTAGGTATGTGAGCAGTGGAACGGAGGGGCGGGGGCGCTTTGTCATCACTCAGTACGTGCGTTGCCAACAATAGGCAACCCCGCCGCCCTCACCCCCGTCCCCACCCAAGGCGCGGCCAACTAGTTCCGCGCGGACTATACTTATGTCGTTCTTACTACCAACATCCACACATCCACTTAAGGGGCTTACATGACCTAAAGCGCGGTCACAGTCGGACTGCACAGAAAAGAAAGCGAAGCGCGATGACACAACGCTGGTAATTTATTTCAAAATATGAAGCAATTATTTGATTACAAAAAATCTTGTGCGGAATTCGTGACCGCGTGGGGCAAGTGATACACTGAAGTGAGTTGTAAATAGGTAACGATTAATTTATTACGATATCAAGTAACTAAAGCTAGCAGTTACACTTGACACGAAAAAGTAAAATTAAATAAGGTTACATGAATGGTAAAACTACTAGAAACACGAAGCTCGCCGTAAACTATTACGGCGAGCTTCGGCGAGTCAAATATGATCGGGGGTCAGAGAGGACCTCGCACGATCGTAGTTCAGCACTGACTGAAGCTCAGAACCAAAACTCTCCCAAATCTGCCGTTCCCTAAACAAAGGACGCGGCAAATCCACATCTGCCTTTAAAAGTATAATAAAACACGAGAAATACAAATAGGTACAATACAAGACAACTAAAAATAACAGAACAATGAACCTTAACTATAAATAGCAAATGGGTACAATACAAGATAACTAAACATAATAGAACAATGAACCTTAAAAGTAAAGAATCATGAAAGACAATAGTACCTATAACTTAAATCGCTTGCAGATGTTCAACGTGGGAAAAACACAAAAATGAAACTTTCTAAAAATTATTCAATAAGTTCCTCTATAAAAATATTACATTCTTAAAACTATGCAAGGGATGGGTACGTAAGACACAGTCCCTACAGTACCCCCCTACCAGTGATAAAGATCACGAAACACCTGCCTGATAGTAATCAGGAAATTTAACTCGCCTACCAGAACGGCGAGGAATATGCTTGCCAGGCTAACTTAGGTTCCAGTGAGTCGGAACCGGTTGCCGCATAGTTCACGGTGAGTCGGAACTGTCTGCGAAGATGTCCCCAGTGAGTCGGGGTGGCGCGGGCGCTGCGTTATGGTTCCAGTGAGTCGGAACCGGTTGCCGCATAGTTCACGGTGAGTCGGAACTGTCTGCGAAGATGTCCCCAGTGAGTCGGGGTGGCGCGGGCGCTGCATTATGCTCCGGTGCGTCGGATGTGGTATAGCGCCGGGTTGAGGCTGGCTGCTGCGTCGACCAGGAGAGGAATTGAGCTCTTCTTGTTGACCGGCCGAAAGTGCAGTGTGCTGTGCCGAGGTTGCTGATGAGGCTGAGGGTGATGACCAGGTATGCGCGGTCGCTGCATGCTGGTGGTCAGGATACCCGTTGAAGCCGTGGGAGCTAGCTGGCTGGGAATGCGCGTCATCCGCCGCTAGTGACTCCCGCTGGATCACTCGCCATTTTAACACGTACTTTGATTTAGCACTCGCGAAACTCTTTCCGCACTGTCACGAACTCACGCTATTGATAGTTTAAATCACGTCGGGGTCACCACTGTGCGGAATTCGTGACCGCGTGGGCGAGTAATATATAGAAGTAAGTTGTAAATAAGTAACGATTAATTTATTACGATATCAAGTAACTAAAGCTAGTAGTTACACTTGACACGAAAAGGTAAAATTAAATAATGTTACATGAAGAGTAAAACTAATAGAAACACGAAGCTCGCCGTAAACTATTACGGCGAGCTTCGGCGAGTAAAGTATGATCGGGGGTCAGAGAGGACCTCGCACGATCGTAGTTCAGCACAGACTGAAGCTCAGAACCAAAACTCTCCCAAATCTGCCGTTCACTAAACAAAGGACGTGGCAAATCCACATCTGCAGTTCCTAAACAAAGGAAGCGGCAAAACGATTGCCTTTTAAAAGTATAATAAAACACGAGAAATACAAATAGGTACAATACAAGACAACTAAAAATAACAGAACAATGAACCTTAACTATAAATAGCAAATGGGTACAATACAAGATAACTAAACATAATAGAACAATGAACCTTAAAAGTAAAGAATCATGAAAGACAATAGTACCTATAACTTAAATCGCTTGCAGATGTTCAACGTGGGAAAAACACAAAAATGAAACTTTCTAAAAATTATTCAATAAGTTCCTCTATAAAAATATTACATTCTTAAAACTATGCAAGGGATGGGTACGTAAGACACAGTCCCTACAATCTATTGTTTGGACTAAAAAATTAAAACACTATTTCTTAAGTTTGTTGCTTGTAGAATAATCTGACAAAAATCAGAATGATTGTATGTATATTAATATGGTTTTTATTGTAAAAAGACAGTTTTTAGAAGTAACTTTATGATTTTTTTCTATCGTATCAAATTAGTTGTATTAAATATGTTTTCAACACACTATCTACCTAGCATATATCCTGAAAAATATCATATATATTTCTGATTTTGTTTACTGGAGTCGACCGACTTTTATGGTTTCTAAAACATGCGTTTTTTGCGTTTAGGCCCTGTAAGCCCCTTAAGGCATTCATCTACAAAATCAACAGGGATTAGCCGAGGATAAAGGTCTCTCATCCTCTCTGTTTCCCTTTGTTCTTAATCAGGTAGCGTTAGAATATAATTAATATATTACTTTGGGTGTCAGCAGATTACTATAATATTACGGTTTAGCGAGATGTTTGCTGACGGTACGATTATGAATGGAAGATGAATAATTTGACAAAGGAAGGCCAGAGTGTGGCAAAAATGTCGTAGATAGAAAGATATTTTGAAAGAAAGAAAGAAACATATTGTATTTGGGATACGCACAGGAAATATAAACACTACCACAAAAAAGTAATTAAAAAAAATAATCGACTTCAAAAAGAAATTAGGTAACTCAAAATTATGAAATAATTTCGGAAGTCGGTGTCTTGGGATCTGTATTTTAGTTTTTTGCCACCGACTTTCGAAATTAAAGTTATTTCATAATTTTGAGCTACCTAATTTATTTTTGATGTCGATAATTTTTTTTTAAATTACTTTTTTATTTCGTAATTATTAGTTTTTAGTAAAAACTGGAATATTTGTTTGTACTAAGCAGGTAATAGTCTTGTTGTAAATATTGCACTAAAATTTGATCAAGGTTTTGAGATATTTTCCCTTTGACACTACACCCGTAGCTCGTATCAATAAGCCAGGCCGTCACACTTACACGTATTAGTCCATATCTTGAAAATTACTAAATCGATTTTGATGAAACTTGCAGTGTTCCCTAAGTTGAGGCAAATGCAAGCCAGCAAAAAAAAAATGGTCACGATCCGATTAATAGTTGCGGAGAAATGCGTGAACAAACATACATACATAAAAGGAGCATTTAAAACTAACAAAATTACATTTAAAAACTAAACAAGAAAAAAAGTGTTAAGCAAATAGTTATTGGGTTTTGCCATTACGAATTTCATGTAACGGACCGGAATTCGAAAGATGGCGGTGCATACCTCAGAAAGCACGTTAAGTCGTTGGAAGAACAACAAACGGTTCCACAGATCGACACAAAAAGCCACTTTAAGATACAATAATTATGTATTTGTTAAAGATGTAGGTGATTAAAAGACTTTTCATTTTTACGGTACCTTCCAGAGTGACTTGTTAATAAATAGCAGTGCTCCGCAGGTTCATTCGCATAAGTTTTGATCCTCTAGGAATATCGGGATAAAAAGTATCCTATGTATTAATCCAGGGTGTCATCTACCTCCATAGAAAATTTTATCAGAATTGGTCTTGCCGTTTGTGGGTGAAGACGTAACAAACATACAAACACACTCACAAATTTTCGCCCTTATAATATTTTTACTAATGCAGTTCACAACAGCACACTCCCTACTCATTTAATAGAAACAAATATGCCATGAACTAATTCCCCTAGTAATTATAATAATTGCTATTGCTGTCTATACTAATCTAGATTATAGTAATAGTAATAATAAATCTGAAGAGTTTGTTTGTTTGAACGCGCTAATCTCCGGAACTCCCAGTCGGATTTGGAAAATTCTTGTTGCATTTTAAGTCCAATTCTTGAGAAAGGCTATTTACCATCACGCTAGAACCCTTTGGAGCCGAGTAAAAAGAAAAAAAAGTCAGAAGGAACGCTGAGCGAAAACGTAGCAATAGCGCCGTCTGGCGATGGGTCGGAGGATTGATAAATTTCACGCGGCCGAAGCCGCGGGCAGGAGGTAGTAACTAATAATAGTACCACTAATATAATAACACTAATTGTAAGTGTCACGAAGTACCAAACAAGTCATTATATTATGAGCAATGTGTTATCAATGTCCATTTGTAATACAGCTGAAATTTATGTGTAATACAATTTATGTCCTGTAATTCAGTGATTATGACTGAGTTATGGAATGTAATAACTTACCTTTCCTACGTATTTTTTCGGATTCCATACCTAAACAGTAATCACTGGATATTATTAAGGAAAAAATTCACTCATTGGTGGAATTCGCCCATTGGTGTTTTTTTATTGCTAAATGGTCCCCCGATTACGCCTGATGGAAAGCGATATATGAGGTCTATTATTATTATTATTATATTTTATTTATTCAAATACCAGAGATCCATTGGGTTAGTAACAATAGTCTTAACCTATGTTAGTACTCAACTAATAACACCGACAATGTACAGGTGACAAGTGACCTCACCAACGGGCTGTCGTGTCTCCCGGCTATAGCGCGAAGAATGCTGTTGGGGCTGCCACGGAGTCTGTTTAGAAGTGAGGCCGCTCTCTTACGCCGTACAGCATTGAAGCAGTCGGTACGTGCCTCAGCGAACATAGATGATGCGCTACAGAACCGAGAAAGACGCAACAGCACTCTAAATGCGTTGTTATATTGGATCCGCAGAGCATTGTAGGCTTTTTGGGTGTAGCTGAGACTATGATGGAACGAGAGTGTCCATAAGATGGTTCACTCTTCATTTGAAGGCAGGCGAGTTAAATGTGAGAGGGAACAGATGTCCGGCAGAGAGTTCCACACTTTGGCTGTGCGCATAATGAAAGTGGAGGAAAAGTGCTGAGTACGACTCGTTGGGATATCAACCAAGTGCGAATGGTACGCTGCAGCACGTCTGGTTGTCCGGCTGTAAAAAGGCGATGGTGGGATCAGGTCGTGGAGCTCCTGCGCACACTCTCCGAAGTTTCATTAAACAGAACTCGATCAACTCATGGAAACTGTCACTGTCCACATTCTAAAGTTGTAGAAAACCCCTGACAATTTTACGTAGGTACGTGTTACCGTTACCGACTTGGAAATCTCTAAATAGACTTCGAACTCAAGTTAGTCGTAGCAAAGACAATCTTCACAGATAAGGGTCCAAGGACGGTTCAGATCACAAATGAATATGCGGCACCTCCGCACAGAATGGCCCAACTTCCATCCTGCGCCACTTGCCCCGACAGCTGAGCACTTGATTATCTATGACTGTGGTAGTGAGAGCAGTTTACGCAGCTGAATTTTGGGGCCAAATATGTTTGAACTTTTTGCCATTATTATTATTTGGTTAGATATACTAGCAGCTAATTAGCTGATGCGGGTGTATCGTATAGCTTGGAGGTATCTAGTCTGTCCAGTCGATTCTTGAAGCAGTTCAGTGTGGGAGCCGTCACAACATTTTCCGGGAGCCTATTCCATGCTGTTACAACTCGGTCAGACAAAAATTGCTTCAAGGGCTTATTTTTTGATGAATTTTCCCATAGCTTTAGGGAATGCCCACGCAAATGTGTGTTCGCATTCAGTATTCTCTAATATGTGTTTTATAGGGAAAATCGTTGAGTATGACGAGATAAATCACTCTTTAAAAGGACACGTGATTAAATCAAAAGCCTGTATAACGTTATTACGTCCCTGCATGGGGCGAAGTGCCTTCTTAGAACGATGACATCTCATAATAATTATCAGAGCGAAACTGATTCGCTTGCAATTTTCTTGAATGTAAGGCATGGTTCCCATCGTATCTTGGAAGATAGTCGTCCGGTTCAAAGATGAAGACTTTATATTTTAATGGAGGTGTTTACATAATTGTACGATAGGTTTTAGAGTGTGATTCTTATTTGCAACTTATCACTAAGAATACACTGTCCATCTGTTGGGCTGCATCTTTAAAACGAAATAGTTTAAAACGAAAGTTTATTTTATGTACAGACGCCAGCACATCAAGCTACCCGAAACTTTTAAATTTTCCCAATCAACTTTGAACCTTACGCTTTAGCGATAAAGTTGAAAATCTATTAAAGAAATTAACAGATTGTAGTAGCTTGATGTACTGGCGTCTGTACTTAAGGGGGAAGCCCCAGGGTAACCCGCAAAATACAAATTTTCTTACTTTTTTTCTAATTTGCAGGTCAGTGTCAGGTTGTAATTGTATGTCGAACAACATATGATTCGCCATCGTAACAAGTATGTATTTACAGAATTATAATCATTAAAATCATCAATACAACCCTCTAAATTATTATTGCTCATATAATCCTATTATATTATTTACTAGCTTCTGCCCGCGACTTCGTCCGTGTGATATTTCTTGTTACTCCGACCCACCCCGTCGCATCGCATCGCCTGCCCGCGCTATTACTTCGTTTTTGCTTAGCGTTCTTTCTGACTTTTTTTTCTTTTTGCTCGGCTCCTAAAGGTCATAGTGATGTTAAATAGCCTATAGCTTTTCGCAAGAATTGGGCTATCAAATGCAAAAAGAATTTTTCAAATCCGACTGGTAGTTCCAGAGATTAGCGCGTTCAACCAAACAAACTCTTCAGCTTTATAATATTAGTATAGATTTTTTTTTTAGTTCCTCTATTGAATGACTAACCCATGAATCATCAATCAATATCATCAATCAGAATCATATTTTGTTTAACATACAACCTGATACTGACCTGCAAATTGCAAAAAACCTAAGAAAATAATTTCACGGGCTACCTAGTGCAACAACTTTAAGTCGTTCTCAGGAAATGGCAATCCCTCATTTGCCTAGATACTTTAGAAAAAAAATTGTCGCCATAACCCAATGGAACAGCTAGATATTCGTAAAACTATATATACCTATACACTTAATAACTATAATGATATAGTTATAATTATTAAGTGTATATAGTTGGGAAAACATCACACACAGACACATCACACACGCAGACCACACCACCACACACGCACACGTACGCACATCATCTGCCTAGCCTTTTCCCAACTATGTTGGGGTTGGCTTCTAGTCTAACCGGATGCAGCTGAATACCAGTATTTATTAACTCTATCTATATATGTATTATATTCCGAAAACTTACAGTAAGAACCGTTCCTTACACTTCAGCAAATACACAAGTTCCCAAGATAGCGTTGTCCCGTGTCGGCATTAATTTGCAGACACACACTTCCTTCAGAATGCCAGAATTCAGAAGGCCGTTAAAATGAATCGTTGTCACTCAGGAGCTTAGCCCCAACTCACGAGTTGTAGGCAGGTGTTTTACTTAGTATAAATCATTTCATCACCACTGCTTCCAAAATGGTGAAAGAAAACGTCGTGTGGAAAGCGGTATGTCCTAGAACCAAAAAATTCGAAGACATGTGAAATCTACCAAGCCGCACTGGGTCTGCGTGGTGGATTACATTCTCTCTCCAAGAGAGGAGGCCTGTGTCCCAGCAGTGGGAAAATTTATAGGCTGCAGTTTCTTCATAAAACCTAAACAAGATTCAAATTACGAAATATTTATCATCATCATAATTTCAGCCGAAAGACGTCCACTGCTGGACATAAGCCTCCCCCAAGCACCTCCACTTCGACCGGTTCTGTGCTTCTCACATCCAACGGGTTTCTGCGGCCTTCACAAGGTCGTCGGACCACCTTGTGGGAGGCCTTCCAACGCTACGTGTTCCGGTACGCGGTCGCCACTCCAGAACCTTTCGGCCGCATCGGCCATCTGTTCTGCGAGCAATGTGCCCTGGCCACTGCCACTTAAGTTTGGCAATTCTTCGAGCTATGTCGGTTACCTTGGTTCTGCTGCGGATCTCCTCATTCCTGATTCGATCACGCAGGGAAACTCCGAGCATATCCCTCTCCATTGCCCTTTGGGTGACTTTTAACTTTCTTATAAGGCCTATTAAATATTTATACTATGTAACAATTTCACATAAATTATGTAACTAACCGGTACCAGCCAAATATCAGTGTCGTACGATACTGCTCTGCTTTCACTGCATGTAAATGTAGCAAATGCTATCTGACCTCCACAACCCAGTTACTGGGTAACACGCTGCCCCTTAGTAAGACAGGTTGTCAGATTTTCGGGCTTCAAACTACCCGTAACGTTAGTCATAGATCTACGAATGACTGCAATGCCTAGATATGACACGTTAATTTATTAATTGGAGTTAACTGTAATATTTAATTAAGATACGCTTAGCTTGCGTTCGCATCGATGTATCCGTTATGATACACACGGCCGCTGCGGTTGGCTGATGTTACTGTAAAAGATGTCTCGCATATAATAATAGGGGTTTTCGGGCTCAGTGCGGGTTGGTAGATGTTACATTATATATTCGAATTTTTCGTTCTCATGCCGGTTTCCTCACGATGTTTTCCTGCACAATTTTGGGAGCAGTAGTGATGAAATTATTTACACAAAGTAAAGCGCTGGGTTCGATTCTATGACCTACAACACGTAAGTCGCGGCCGTTACCACTGGATCATCACTGCTCTCCAAAAGTTTAATTAGATACCTTCTTTTTATTATTTATAAGCCACTAGTAGCGCCCCGCGGTTTTACCTGCATAAGTGTCGACCCCTGGTAATATCGGAATAAAAACTATCCTTTGTTCTTAACCCGGGATGCAATCTATCTCTCTGCCAAATGTTATCGAAATCCGTTTAGTGATTTAGGCGTAAAAAGGTAACATACAGACAGACAGACGAATTTACTTTCGAATTTATAATATTATTAGTATGGATTGAACGGATTCTGCGAACATTTAAACTGGCTGCCTCTTACAAAGAAAACCAATCTGTCCCGTAGTGGACCCTTTGCATCCTATGATTAATCGTAATAAATTTTTCTAATTTATAACAACGAACATTTCAGCCGTGGGACCTTTATTTTATGTTAGTATTTAACAACGTAAAACTTAATTTGTGTTTTTGGTAACAATACCATAAAGTTTGTGTTGAATTGTTAATACCATCAAGGGTGGTTTATTTCTTGCCCATTTTTACGATATTTATTTTGTTCAAAAAATTCAGCTTTAAATTTTCGTAAAATTGTTTATTTTAACATACTAATAAAACTTGTAATAGCCTTTGTACTATTTAATATGATAACCTAAGCCATATCTAAGCCGGAGGCTATACCTACTACTTAAAACATTTACTAAATTACTTGAAACTTGAAATATAGGTGTGTCAACTTTAGAGCGAAAAAAACCGTGGTTTATAAAGCCAACTTCAATAAAATGCGAACTCTTTTGATTTTCACAAAGAATTTTATCATGAAAATATTGCAGTAGAATCCCATACTTCTATACTAAATTATAAGTGCAAAAATAACTCTATCACAATCTGAATAATTTGAAGGATATTGTTAATCCATTGCTTCATGTGTTCGAAAAATTTATCTACTCAACAAAGTAAATAACGCAATGAATGTTTTTGAACTGTCAAAATTAACTTCCTACTATTAGTGTGTTACGCAATTAACCCGCTGGGTTCTTTCTATCCCGGTAGTATTTCTCGTGGGGTAATTTCTGACTACCACGCAAGTGAAGACGCGGGCAAATGCTAGTCTTCTGTATGGAAATGAGCACTATTGAATATGGCTTCATAATAATTCACAGCCATATTTTGTCGCAAAATATTTGCAATTGTTTTCACCTTCAATAATAGTCAAAGGATTGCATTTGACTATTATTGAAAGTGAAAACAATTGCAAAAACAAATTGTTTATTTTAAACAATTTATCGCAAATAATACAATTATTATTATAAAGATAAAGATTCATTTATTTGCAAAAACATGTGTAGATAATATACATGGTATAATGTTTATTATAGGTGTTACAGGGTATTCTTTGGTACAACATGTTTGACCATGGCTGGTGTACAAATTAGGTCGGAAGACCATAAGATTTCATTAAAATAAAAATAAAAATATGCAAAGTTAAATAATCCAAAAAAAACAACAATTAACATTAATATTAAATTATAAATAAAAAACAATTGGTAAATATTCATGCGGTTCAAAATAAATATAATAGATTAAGTCAGTATATCAGAATAGTATAAGTCAGTATTTGCGATAAATTGTACGCTTGGATAGAAGTGATAGAACGGTATCGTATTTGCAATATTTCAAGTTGAAAGCTTTACAAAGAGTAATATAGGAAAAGACTAGGTAGATGATGACTGTGTGTACTTCATTATTAGCCTAAAGCAGTCCACTGCTGGACATAGCCCTCTTCTATTGCACGCCATTCAACTCAATTTTCGGCAACTCTCGTTCAGCTAGTACCAGCCGCCATACGAAGATCGTCCCTCCACCTAGCCTGAGGGCAATTGTGTGTTCTTACGTACCAAATAACCATTATTCTCTATTTATTTCCTTTCATTGTTTACTTTAAATGTTGCCCAACCAACCTATTCGTGTGTGTCAGCTCAATGCGCCATAATAATTCAAAGAAAATTCATTAGCAGTCGCGATGCGTGCACGCACTCAAGCGTGGCAGAGAACCGCTTTCAGTCAAATACCGATAATCGTGATGTCTGGCATTCGTTGTAATGTGATAATTAGCTGGCTGTTAGCTTTCGACGCTCTGTCTTAATGAGACTGTTGTCTTATAATTTATTGGCTGAGTTTGGATTTTGTTAAGGATGTACGTGAAGTTTTCAGAGATATACTTCGGTGTTATTGATCTTTATTATTTTATTACCCAGTAATTGGGTTGTGGAGGTCAGATAGGCAGTCGCTCCATGTAAAATACTGGTATTCAGCTGCATCCGGTTAGACTGGAAGCCGACCCCAACATAGTTGGGAAAAGGCTACGCAGATGATGATCTTTATTATTTTAAACTAGCTAATGTCCGACATGGATTGAAATGCCTTTTTTTTTGTTAGGAACCTTCTCAGGCGCGCACATAATCACTTACCAAAGTTTCTGCAGTCGGTTGAGCCATTTTCAAGTTTTTGCGAGACTAACGCTCGGAAATTGATTTTTAGATAATCATCACGTTTACCATAGCTTCAGCAAGCACATTAAACAGTTGGTTCCAGCTATCATTCGTAGATCTTTGTAAGTTTTCACGGGTAATCAGAAGCCCGAAAGTCAGACAACCAGTCTAACTAGGGAGTATCGTGTTCCACAGCTCCATGTAAAATATTGGTATTCAGTTGCATCAGGTTAGACTGCAAGCCGGTCCCACACAGTTGGGAAAAGGCTGGGCAGATGATGTTGACGTTTAACGTAGGATAGGTAACAAAAGAAGGAAAAAAAACATCTAAAAAAATTCGTAAGAATGGTGTTAAATCAATTCCTTCTTGATCATCTCCAATCTGTAAACCACCACGCAGGCCCAGTGCGGGTTGGTAGATGTCACATGTCTTCGAATTTCTAGTTCTAGGACATGCCCGTTTCCTCACGATGTTTTCCTTCACCGTTTTGAGAGCAGTGGTGATGACATAATTTTCATAACGTCTGTCTGGTTTCGAACCTATGGCCTACAGCTCGTAAGTCGCGGCCGTTAACAATGGGCCACCACTGCTCCCAGGAATTTTCCGGGAAATAACACTGTACAGAAAAGTTATACTGTGGAAATACGTTCGTGTTATTGATGTTTATTATTATTTGACGAAGGAAAAACAAATAGGGAAAATACACGTAAAAGCATTTGTTAGCTTGGTGTTACATAAATATCTTCTTAACTACACACACACACAAACTCACATCTTCCTCCCATGGTATGGTAGAAACTACAGAATTACAAAAAAACACTCACAATCTTTTATTTTAGTTTATAGAACTATTTACCTACGTAACTAAAAGTGTTGGCATCTTTTGCCTGTTTATTTTAGGTAGACAGTCAACTTCGTGATTGCTTTACCAGAAAATTTAAACTACATTAACATTGAAACTATCTAACCGCCTAACATAGATAAATTATCTACGACGAGCACTTGATATTCAACCTTATAGTGTTAAAACGATTACGATAAAAAAGTTACGTGAAGGCTCCTTCAAACAGGCGCGACACGCGATAAAATCGCGCGCGACACAAAGGCACCGCGAGTCGCGCAACGAGCGGTGCCTTTGTGTCGCCCGCGATTCGCGTCGCGTGTCGCGCCTGTATGCAGGAGCCTTTATGATTGAAATGATACAAAATCCTTATATTGTATGTACCTAGCTGTGCGTAAAATACGTCAAAAGATGAAAATTCGACGGTTGATTTGTATTGAACAATTTACTGTTGATCTCGCTTTATATAAGTAGGTACGATACGTTAAAATAGCGTAAAGATCTCATTTCGAACAATCAATTTTATCAAGGTCAACATGAATACTCTTAGCTCGTTTTTATTACCACACCAGACAAATCATCGAATAAATAAAATCCTCAGATGTTCACGAATAGAAAACTCTTCAATAGAAACCAACTTCCGACAAAGAGATGATAATACCATCCTAAACTCGAGGTTTTTCCTCGAGCACATAATATTTTCCGATAATCTCCCAATAATTGAATATTATCTCCGCTTAAGTTGTGAAATACCTTTTTCCGTTGCCAGTGAAGGGATTACGTGTGTGAACGAAGATAAAAATGGACGGATATAGTTTAGGTACCTAATAGGTATGATGCGGGATTAATGAAAAGCGTTTAGAGAGTCTTCGTAATGATGATAATCTGACGATTGATAGTAGTTTAGCATCAAATCGAAACTATTTGTGACAAGCATAATAAATTATGATTGATCTAGTTTACAATAGTACCTACCTAAATATTCATTAGAAAACCAGCGTCAGAAAGCTTATGTCTGACATTACCTGCAAAATTAAAATTTTTGACGCAGCTGAGAGAAACCCACTATGAAAGAATTTAATTTTCTTACTGTAACCAAATAAATGTTTTTCTTTCTTTCATCTACGAACGTAAATAGTCGAACGTGATGCAGATTGAGTCGCAAAATTGTCGATGGCCGATGCTACAAATATCTTGTCTGATAAAGCCCTGACTGAGAGTTCGAAATGCAGTGTGTCAAGATATGGAACCAATATCACCATAGAATCGCATAACAATGTCTTAGATTCTGAGCAAATAGAATTATTTCTAACTGCTATCTGTAGAAGCAATTTTCGACATCGTACGCTTTCAACACCCTTTTAACGTCATTGTGTTGTGACCCAGTAACTAACTGATGATTGTCAATAAAAAAATCGGTAAAAAAATAAAAAAATGTAAATACATCTACCGACCCCATCTAGTTTAAAAAAATGATTGACGTGTAAAAGTGTTTGTACAAACCTACTTACAGAAATAAAATCATTTATCATCATTTATCATTAGGAGCCAGTGATGTTATTTTATTGTAAAGTAACTGTCACCAACATTTTTACTCATAAAACGTAGTACTTTATACTAAATTGACTATTCATAATTAAGGAATTAATAATTGTCTATTAAAAAAGGCTGAAATTATTTGAAGACATTGCGATGTAGATTAATTAATACAATTTTACTTTCTTTGTGACTGTCGGAATCAGTTTTAATTGACATTTTAATAAATTGGTTTCTTTTAGTTAAATACGCGACTACTTATAATTTGGAAAATTTTATCAAAGAAGTTCGTGGGCAGTTATTACTTCCAGTTGAGAAGTAATTAACTGAATTAGGTGCGAACAAGTCGACTCACAATTCTGTTAAGAACTTTGAAATTAATATTTATTTCATTCGTTAGTGTATTAATGCTAATAAAATTTGAGCTAATAAAAAGTGATATTTATTCTAATAAAATTAGAGTTGATTAAAAATTATATTTATTATTATTAAGATTCTGTGTTCTCCCACTGCAGACAAAGGCCTCTCTACTCTCTTTCCACTTCTCTCTGTTTAAAGCTGCTAAGTAAATAGCAATAATAACACAAAGTTAGCTTTCGATAGTATCACCCATAGCTCAATTTTTAACACCCTACAGAATCAAGACATAGACATCACTTACATTTATCTTCTTCTTTTAAAATTATATTTACTTTGAACTAAATATAAACATCTGATGCTAAAAAAATATTAACCAGTGTCGGTATCATAACATTTTTTTTACAATAAAGATTTTCTCACTCTTTAATCATTCCTTTAGAAACACTTAATTATTATCGATAAAAACAACGCAATCCACACACGTAAACAAAAAAAGAAACAATAATTTTCTCACCTCTTTATCGATTTCACTCGCTCTCACGATACCGAAAATAAGGACCGCTAATAGATACGCGCTCTTCATTTTTATCGATATAATTGTCTTTTCACTTCACTAACACAAATTCAGGCGATGCTTCAATTGGCTCACGCGTGTATACCAAATGCTTGAAAGTGCGATAGTATAGTTTTATATATGAAGACGCTTCGCTGATTCGCTGCAGTGGGGCTGGGCTGCACTAGGAAGAAATTATGCACTTGTATCTGTGTGTTTGTCCGTGGTTTCTGAATCGATGAAATGAAATTGTTTCTTATGTTATAAGCACGTCGGTGTCACATTTACACATAACATTACACATGAATTCCCCGCAGGATTAAGCAAAGGTGTACTTATAGTACAGACACAGTATAAAGACATACAGTATTGTATCTCGGCCGTAACCTTGAATTAAATGCCAAACAACATGCGATAGGGCTGCCCGACTCCAGCATTTTAATTACATTTGCCTACTTTGTGTTTCCATTTAGTTTTGTTATTGTATTTTACTGTGTGTACATAAATAATAAAATAATTCGTCATTTCGAATTAACCATTTATTTAACATTAATCTGATTACAGTTTATTTCTATGAAAACTTGTTCATGTGTATTTTTAAACAAATTATGTTAAATTATTATTATTATTATAGTTAAATCAAACGTTCAAGAACTACAAATAAAATTCAAAATTTGTATATTAATGTTTTTTTAATCTTTCCTATCATCGTCCTATCCTTAACAGAATAACACAGATTGGAAGAAGTTAAATAGCAAACATGTATAATATAAAAATTATAATTAAAATAATCTGTTCATTGAAGTAATAAACATATGTATTTAAATTAATGAGTGCAAATAAAAGCAAATTTATCAATTAAATTGTAGATTTCATTTCACTCCTTCCTCCTTTCTTTCCTCCTTCTCCTTCATTCATACAAAATATTAATAATTCAATAAAAATAATTAAATTTTATTCATAAAAGTATGCAATCATTTCATTAATGTTTTGTTATGATGTTGTCACGTTAAACTATCGTCCGTAAATCGACTTTACAGACAACCAATTTTTTTCTAGTATTATTCATACACACAGTACAATAAACAACTATTATTAATAATAAAAACCACGTCTTCACTTGGAATTATACAAACTAACAAAACACACATGCCCCGAGGTTTTAACACCAGCGTACCTACCGTTTAATGATTCATGAACCGCCTATAACTAACTACCTACCTCACTCGTGTTTATCACTTTCCTTTACTCTATTCACTTCATTTATTAATCCAGACATCTTTTTTTCGGGAGATAAAATGAAATACTTATCAATTAAAAAGACACACATTATGTACCTACCTACAAGTAAGTAAAATTATTATATAGTCTTACCTTTCAGAGTTTCCAGGTAATCTAAAAAAAGTTATCTCTGGATGCGTTATTGACGAATTCATGCAACCAGAAACAGCACAATATAGCCTACTCGTCATATTAAATATGTACTTGAACTTATTTTTAGTGAAAAAATCGAGCGGTTATTGTAAAAAAAACAACACACTGTCCGTTCGTCACTGCGGCACAGTCGCGACTCCGAGCCGCCTGACCGCACACGGAGATCGAAGCGCGTAGGTATAGCCCGCGTTTCGTCCGTTTATATGAAGACGACGTACTGTATGCATATTATTACCGTGGTACAGACGCCAGCACATCAAGCTACTCGAAACTGTCAAATTTTCCCAAGCAACTTTGAACCTTATGCTTTAGCAATAAAGTCGAAAATCTATTAAAGAAATTTGACAGATTGTAGTAGCTTGATGTGCTGGCGTCTGTATGTACATCAGGCGAGCCTATCGCCGTCAACCGTGCACAAATCTAGTCTCCGGGCTGCTACTGAGAATTTCCAGATAGAAAAACCCAATAACACACTGCTCGAACTGGGAATCGAACCCAGGACCTCAGCAGTAACGCTTGCGACCACTACGCCAACGAGGCACTTATACACGTCATTAAAAAATTATGATAAAGTCAAAGTCAAACCATTTATTTCAAATAAAAAAAATCAAATTCAAATTTCAAATTTATTTCATTTATTTATTTATTTTTTTATATTTTAGTATTATTATTATTTTATTATCAGATTATTGTGTGAAATGTTTTGTAATGTTGTTTTTCTATGGGGCCTAGTTACCCGAAATAAATTTGTCTGATGTGGACGAATTTTTCGACGCCCTGTAACTCTTTTTGATACTTGTAAATATTTTTATTTCTATTATAGAGTTAGTGTGTAAATTCTTTTAGCTTTAATTAAATGTCTTATATTTCAATTAAATACTTTATAAATAAACATTCCCGAAATAAATGAATTATTATTATTATTATTTTATTAAATAGGCACATTAAAGGCACTTTTGAACGTCAAAACTTACAGTAAAATTGAATTGATTCTAGTCGCCCCTTCCAAAAGGTAGTTTTCGTATGGAGAAGAATGGGCAAGAAACTCCACCGTTACTCTTTTAAAATGTTTTACAAGGTTTGTATACATAATATAATTATATGTGAAGACGATGCACCTGGAATAAAAGATAGTGTCTGCTCGAGACACTGGAGCTTGGTGCTCAATAAAACGACGATGTCTTCACGAAACAATGAATTTAATTTTAAAATACAACTAGACACCGAAACTGCGTTCTATTAAGAATTTATATAATGCCAAGCTCTCAATAAAAAGAAATATTGTGTGGACTGATGTTCGTCCGTTTTTGATTATAGATGAATTGATTATTCAAAACGTCGGGTAGAAGTTTTTCCTTAGCAATTTATTTTGTGCGCAATCTACCGACATTTTTGGATTAAAACGTCAGGCGCAAACATCTTCCGGGGGGTTAAAAGTCTCCGGCTTTTAACTCTCACTCAATCAAATGCTCCGTCACTGGCAGCGGACAGAGTCGCTTAAAAGGCCTCCTGTAAGTTCCTTGTGTCGTTTGAACGTCTGCCACTCGACATACTCCATCTGGACCAGGAAAGAGCTTACTGATGCGGCCCATACGCCAGCACAACGCTGGTAAGTTGTCTTCTTGAAGCAGCACTAGGTCGCCAACGTTCAGTGGAGTGTCATTAGTTCGCCATTTTGATCTCTGCTGCAGCTCAGCCAAATACTCCCTCTGCCATCTCCTCCAAAAGTGCTGTCGGATTTGTTCCAGTCGTTGATAGCGCTTCAGGTGAGTGAATTTGCAGTTTTCTAGGCTCGGTGAAGGCAGCGCGGTTAGCGGCCGTCCAAGCAGGAAGTGCCCTGGGGTGAGGAAAAGGAGATCATTCGGAGACGAGGACATGGGGTAAAGTGGACGACTATTTAATATGGCTTCCACTTGTGCGAACAACGTGGATATTTCTTCAAAATTTAGATGCGTGTTGCCCATTACACGTCTTATATGATATTTGGCGGATTTTACCCCGGCCTCCCAGATACCACCAAAGTGGGGAGCGTAAGCTGGTGAAAACAAAAATTTAATTTCTTCCTCCTTAGAGAAATCTGTTATTGCCTGGCGATTACATTTCAAAAGGTTGCCAATTTCCTTGGCAGCGGCCACAAAATTGCGACCGTTGTCACAAAAAATTTCAGTAGGCTTACCCCGACGGGATATAAACCTACGCAGGGTAAGGATGAAAGCATCTTTCGAAAGATCGCTTACCGCTTCTAAGTGTACACATTTGTACCTTAAGCAAACAAAAATGCATAAATAGCATTTTGTGACCCTTGATCCGCGCGCCTTTCTATTTGAGACATAAAAGGGTCCGGCAAAGTCTATACCAACACTACGAAACGGGAAGTCCACCGTAACGCGCTGAGAGGGCAAGTTCCCCATTAAGGGCGTTAAAGTCTTACCCTGTACCCTTCTACACGTGATGCAGTTGCGCACAGTTCTCCGAGCGAGGTATCGTCCATTGACAGGCCACACGTATTGCCTGACACTCGCGAGGAGAAGCTGTGGGCCAGCGTGTAAATTGTGTAGGTGTTCCCGCTCAAAGATTAATTTTGTGAGATGGTGTGAGGAATGTAGTAGGATAGGGTGTTTGCTAGCAAATGAAATAACTGAAGCATCCAGCCGGCCTCCTACTCGTATCAACCCATTTACGTCCATAAAAGGTGTAAGCCCTATGATGGGTGATTTTGTACTAATTGATTTATTTTTGGATAGCAAATCGTACTCAACAGAAAAAGACTCCTGTTGAGCCTTACGGCATAAAAGATCAAAAGAATCTTGCAATTCTTTTAAATTAAGGGCGTCGACGCGCCTGGATTTAGGATTGCGTAAATTATAAAAATATCTTAGCACATACGCATAATCTTGTTTTATTTTATATAATTTACTATATCTATGAAATGGAATGATTGAAGAATTATCCATCTTGGGAACAATGTTTGCCTTTGTTTCGGGGATTTCAGACTCGCATTGGAGTTTATTTGATAAGGTAGCCCAAGAAGATTCACCTTGAAGTAAAAATTCGGGCCCAGACCACCACAGACTACGATCCTTAAGCTCTTCGGGATAAACGCCGCGCGAGACGAGATCAGCAGGATTATCGAAGGTAGGTACATAACGCCAACAGGAAACATCTGACAGTTCCAGTATTTCCGCTATTCTATTAGCCACGAAGGTCTTTAACCTTTTAGAGCTAGTATGCATCCAAGCAAGGACAACGCTGGAGTCACACCAATACAGTTTACGAGTTACTGGGAACCTCAAGGAATCGACGACTGCCTTGCAGAGTTTGACAGCTAGTAAGGCGGCACACAGCTCCAAACGAGGTATAGTACAGGCCTTAATTGGTGCCACCTTTGACTTAGAACACAAAAGATTAACATGCACGATACCTGCTTCATCAATAGACCTTACATAGACGCAAGCGCCGTAAGCTCTTTGGGAGGCATCGCTGAACATATGAAGCTCTGTAACAACAGGTGAGTCACATAGAACCTGCCTCGGCAGTGTAAACGTAGCTAGACAAGATAGATTATTAGAAAACTTTCGCCAATCTTTTTCTATTTCCTTTGAAAGAGGTTCGTCCCAGCCAACCTTATCAAGCCAAAGTTGCTGCATTATTAATTTGGGAATAATAATACAGGGGCTGACAAAACCGAGTGGGTCAAATATTTTAAACGATGTTGATAAAATATATCGCTTCGTGATTTTATCATTGATAGGGGGAATTTCGAAAGAATAATTTAAACTGTCAGTCTTGGGATTCCAGCCTAACCCGAGAGCATTTGAGGATTCACTAATGATAAGCGAGTCTGTAGAGTTTTCGGAGCAGGCTTCGAGTACGCTTGACGAATTAGATTTATATTTTCGTAGATTAAAACATGCTGCCTTAAGAGCTCCTGATACAGATTTTTGAATATGTATTAATTCCTTCTCAGAATTACAGCCAGTAATTAAGTCATCTACGTATAGATCGTGTTGTATAATTGTTCTAATGAGTGGATCTTCACACTCCTCACCCGACTGCCAAAGACACCTAGTACTTAAATAACTTGCGCTTGTAAAACCATAAGTCACCGTATTTAAACGTAACGTCTTAAGGGGCTGACGCTCGTCTTCTCTCCATAGAATAAGTTGAAGATTTCGATCTGACTCGTCCACCAATATTTGACGAAATAGTTTTTCTACGTCTGCTGCTAATAGATATTTGTAGAAACGAGCTCGAATTAAAATGGAGAAAAGAGAGTCTTGAATTTGAGGCCCAACCATTTGGATATCATTGACAGAGAGGCCTGAGGAGGTGCGAGCCGATGCATCGAAAACGACACGAATTTTTGTCGATTCGCTGTTTTCTTTAAATACAGGATGATGTGGTAAGAAATAGCATAAATTTGAATTTAAATCATTTATTGCAATTTCAGAGAGATGACCTAATTCTGCATATTCTCTGATAAATTCAATATATTGCGACTTAACTTCAGGCTGTCTCCTAAATCGCCGTTCTAAATTGTGGAACCTTTTCTTGGCCATGTTGTAGGAGTCACCGAGACAATCTGGTGTGTCTATAAGAGGTAACTTGACAGAGAATCTGCCATTTTCTAAGCGGCAGGTGTGTTGCAAAAAATGCGTTTCACATGCCTGCTCGCTTTCACTTAGATAAGATTTAGATGGAATCTCTTCCAGTTCCCAAAACCTATTTAATTTTGATTCTATGTTTTCATCATAAGAAAAATGGATATGATTGCATTTAATGTCCTTAGCTTGCTTATGTTGTAGGAGACCTCCAATCAGCCAGCCTAGCCTTGAGCTGTGTAGCTTGGGAAGATTGGGGCCTAATGACCTCTGCTCACAACATATAATGTCCCAAAATAAATCTGAGCCTATGAGAATATCTATGAAGGAAGGCTGATAGAATTTAGGGTCTGCTAAGATAATATCTTTAGGAATATTAAACGATTTAATATCAATTACTTTGTTGGGAATTAAAGATGTTAGTTCCTTCATAACATAAAAGTTAGAAATAACGTTGAATGGAGTATTTTGAGATTTTAATTGGGCAATGCAATATTCAGTTATCGTACCTGCATCATTGTTACCAACACCTACTACCTTTGTAGCATTGATAGGGCAGTCCTCTAATGATAACCTTTGTTTCAGGCTTAGACTTATGAAAGAGGATTGGCTGCCACAATCAAGCAAGGCGCGTACTGTTTCACATTTATTTGTTTTAGGATTTACTATATCAATCAAGGCAGTACAGAGAAGAGCATATTTGTTACCTTGATTATTGCAGTTAGCCAACGTCTCAGGAGAACTATCGATGCTTGTACTAACTAAACTGTCAGATGTACCAGTAGGAAGGTGCAACATAGAATTGTGTCTCTTGTTGCATTCAAGACAACGACCTGAACGACATCTAAATGTACGGTGACCTGACCTTAAACAATTAAGACACAATTTCAATTTAGTCGCCTCGGCTATACGCTCGCTTACGCTCTTTGCCTTGAACGAAAGACAATCAAATATTTTATGATCAGCGTTACAGCATGGACAGAGGTGCGATGAAGATGATTGTGCTTGTGGCTGGTTACTACTACTAATGTATGCATGTGCTTTAGTATGACGTGTATGGTCCGGTTGCTTCTTTGAATGGCCTTCTGGACGCTGTTTATCATGCTTGGATCTAAAGGCGTCGTCTGACTTACTGCGGTGCAAGGACTCAAGAACGGCTGCACGATCGTTTAAAAATTTATAAAATTCCTTAAGTGTAGATGTGTCTGTTGACAACGCGTTACAGTGTTCCTCCCACTTTACGAAAGTGTTATGGTCCAACTTGGAAGTGATTAAGTGTATGATAAGGGGATCCCAATTCTCAATGACTTGTCCTAAGTTGGAGAGGGCACGCAAGTTCTTAGCCACGTGGTCAACCAAGAAGCGCAACGACTTTTCACATTCCTTATTTACAGAATTAATGTTGGTTAATGCCGTGAGATGATGACTTATTAATAAACGCTTCTTATCGTAACGTTCGAGCAATAGGTGCCAAGCTTCCCGATAATTATCAGCCGATACTTCTAGATTTGAAACAGTTCGTGCTGCTTCTCCTTCTAAATATGAAATTAAATAATGAAACTTGTTCACTGAACTAATTCTACTATTTTCATGTATTAAAGATCGAAATGTGTCACGAAATTCCATCCATCGAAAGTATGACCCGTCGAATTTAGATATCTGTATCATAGGCAGCGTGAAACCTATTTCATTATGATCGACAGCGCAATGAGTTATATTGTGAGGAGTGCTTGAGTCGTGGATGCCTTCATCCCTAGCATGCATTTGTAATAACTCTTGAGCCATTACGATATTGCTAATGAATTCTTTCTCGATACTTTCTCGTTCTTCAAGTTCATCCTTCAACCCACTAAAATTAAGAATTTCAATTTGACTTTGCAAGTCATCGAACCTTGAAGATAAAGTTTCGAATTTACTAAGTCTAAGTGTAAGTTCCGCCCTTTGTGTTGTATTAAAAGTGTCCAACCGCGATATTTTTTCTAAATAATTTTTAAACTTCGTTACTTGGCCCTTGACGGAACTACGTCTAACATTCAATTCCGCCAAGTTCTTGGCTTCGTCGCCTAAACCCATTATGACTGTTTATTTCAATCAAAATTCTCACGAGAAAGAAATTAAAGAAGTTATATACTTGAAATAAACTCAAGAAAAACTAACGTTAAAATAAACCAAATAAATGAAAGAATACGCTCACGCCCCTGGTTGGTGGTCTCTGCCGCGCGGGAGGCCGAAGTCGCAGGCACCGGTCTGCGGGCTGCCTCTGCACGGCCGCCGACGGAGTGCGCGGCGCGCTGCGGCAGCGGGCGACGCTCAGCGATACACGGAAAACTTGGGCAAATCTGAAATCTTCGGCGGAATAATCACTAAACGGAACTACAATGGGCACAGCTGCAGCCTGTGGAACTAATTTCCTAAAAGAAATTCTTTAAAAAACTACAAAACAACAAAAAATTTAATTGCTGTAGGTACTATTTACTTTATGTGGGTATGTACTTGTAGGTACTTCGAGATGTGAAATGTACTAGAAAATTCCGCTTGAAAATTCGACAAAACGGAAAAAGAAATGAAATATGCAACGTAGAATATCCTTGCAAGTTGTCACTGATACTACTCGTAAGTAATAGCGAACTCGTGGAAATTTAAAAAAAGAAATACTGAGAAAGTATGACGCAATTCTTTAGCCTTGACAAGGTGAAACTATGTAAACAAAACTATGAAGTTGCACAAGTAGAAAACCATACAGAAATTGGATTAGGATGTAGGCTACTTGGTTTAAACGGAAGTTTAGGAATTAAGGAAGGGCACTTAGCTGCAGAAATGCTGCTGCGCTGCGGTGTGACGCCGTATAATATAGTATCAACGACCGGCGGTGCTAAGTACTGTTTGTATTCTTCCGATGTACGTGCTTCTCCCAAGGGCTGGATGTAGCGCGGCGCTGGCCGGCTGATAGCTGCGGCGCGTTGTTGGCCTACTCCAGCTAGGCCCTGGTATGGAGGCAGGCGTGTACGTTCTTCTCCCAAGGTCTGGATGTGGCGCGATACTGGCCGACTGATTGCGGCGCGGTGCTGGCCGACTGGTAGCGGCGCGGTGCTGGCCGACTGGCTCGGTACCGAACAGACCTCGGTACTCCGAATTTTCCTTCGGATCGTGTCCTGTCACGGTCGCCAATTATGTCTGCTCGAGACACTGGAGCTTGGTGCTCAATAAAACGACGATGTCTTCACGAAACAATGAATTTAATTTTAAAATACAACTAGACACCGAAACTGCGTTCTATTAAGAATTTATATAATGCCAAGCTCTCAATAAAAAGAAATATTGTGTGGACTGATGTTCATCCGTTTTTGATTATAGATGAATTGATTATTCAAAACGTCGGGTAGAAGTTTTTCCTTAGCAATTTATTTTGTGCGCAATCTACCGACATTTTTGGATTAAAACGTCAGGCGCAAACAGATAGTGATAGTAGATAGTGATTATGAAGGTGGACCTGGCTACCCAGTAAAACTATTAAAATAAATAATAAAAGTACAACTTTATAATACCACTCTTACATGTAATCGTATCAACGATGAGCGTCCATCATGTTCAATCACAGTTCCCATAATAGCTTCCAAGTTCCATCTTATGTGCTCACCTAAGTCTCAAAGGAGGTTCCTCTTTCAGGAGGAAGTTTAATTAAAAATCTACTGTTCAATCAATTCTATAGGGTAACGTTGTGTTGTTACTTTCAACAAAATAATAAAATGACAACAATAAAGTGTCAAGTCAAACCACTGACGTTCAGCGGGTTTGTCGAAAGGGTTACCGCTGGCCCGGAACATAAAGGGCTAAGGAAGGAACACGGGTAGGTTTTAGTCAGTAAGAGTCTGACACTCACTTCCGCTCCACCCAGAGCGGGAGGGGTCATTTGTAGATTTCCAATCCTAAAAAAAAAAACCACTGACGTAATAGTATTAGGGACGTCCTAGCTAAACAACATAAATTAGCTGTCTGCATTAGTGATGCGCGCGGTAATGTTGTACCTATATCCGAACGTATGAAGAGGGCCTATATCTGGCCGCACGTCACCGCGGTGTTGTAATTCACTCACCGTGATCATCACATTCGAAATCCTGCTCCGGGGCTTCCTTCGGTAAACGTGTGTGTTCACGCACGTTCACTTGATCCAGAATCATATGTGACCTTACAATACGTGGTCTCCACCATTTAGCAGGCAACAGTTTTTTTATTGATTCATCAAATCAATCAAAATCAAATCAAAATCAAAAAGGTTTTATTTCATTATTACACGTTATAAATTATACAGTTGGTGGCGTCTCCTTTTAAGCATATAGATGCCTGTGCCAGGAGGCGCCGCTCTTTTATATCTTATACAATTAGTGCAACATGTTAATAAAGAAAAATAAAGAAAGAAGAAGAAAGAAAAGATTATCAATAGTCTGTTGGTGTGTGTGTTGGGGGGTGTGTGTGTGTTGGGGTGTGTGTGTGTGTGTGTGTGTGTGTGTGTGTGTGTATGTTTGGTGTGTGTGTGTGTGTGTGTGGTGTGGGTGTGAGTGTGCGTGTGTGTGGTTGTTTTGTACAGGGAGCGGAATTACCTTATATTTTGTAGAAGATTCTCTACGTCATCGTAGCTTAACTTATTTATCCACTTAATCAGCAACGATTTGCATTCTTTGAACGATTTAGTATGTATATCTATTTGTTTATTTATTTTATTGTATAAGAAAGACGAGCGTTTGTCGTACTGAATATTTGCAAATTCTGTTTTTACAAAAGGGGTGGGAGCAATATTGTGTTTCCTTCTTCTAGCTAAAACATTAGGATCTAAGGGTAGGGTTTTATATTTTTTTAATACTATGTGTATAATATATAATTTTCGAACTGATATTAAGTTACTTATTTGGTATAGCTCATAGGTGGGAAAGGTCCTTTTTTTGAAATACATTACTTTTATTAGAGTCCGTTGCGCTCTTTCAACATCAAGGAAACGTGTTTTACGCGCGCCCCCCCAGATGGAGATACAATATATTATTACTGATTGAACTAGTGAGATGTACACTTCATTTAGAAGATTTTTTGTTATGCCACTTCTTGGGACTATGTGTCGCAAAGTTTTAAAAATCCAAATAAATTTTCGTATTCTCGCAGTAATTTGTTCAATCTGAGGATACCAGGACAGGCTTTGGTCCAACAATATACCTAAGTACTTGACGTGGTTAACTTTACTGATGGTTGGACAATTGCAGAAGTAATCAGCCGTTCTCCTACACTCATGGATTTTAATGTTAAAATTTATTTCTGGTTGGACATTTTTATATATTGTGAAGCAGATATAGTTAGTTTTGCTTGTGTTTAGCGTAAGCAGATTTGTTTTTAGCCATGAAGCCACTTGTAACATACCATTTTCCGTGTTGGTTTTGGTTTCAGCCCAAGTTGAGCCAGTGAAGACGATTGCGGTGTCGTCGGCATACGAAAATATTTTAGCTTTATTGATTTCCATATTACATAAGTCGTTAATGTATATTAAGAATAGGGTAGGACCCAGAACACTTCCCTGGGGTACGCCGCATGTTACATCAACGTCCTCGCTGACACAATTATCTAGCTTAACCTTCTGTTTTCTATTTCTCAAGTAATCAGTAAATATAGATAGTTGTGTATCTCTAATACCAATTTTTTCTAATTTTTTAATAAGGATAGGGATAGAGACCGTATCGAAGGCCTTTTTTAGGTCTATAAAAACCGATAAGCACCTAGTTCCTTTGTCGAGTTCTTTAGTTATTACTGTGGTTAAAGACGTGATAGCGTCTTCCGTAGAAGTACCGCGTCTAAAGCCAAATTGAGATGGAGATAAAATGTTGTTGGTTTGAAGATAGCTTAATAATCTGGAGTTTAAAAGTTTTTCTAATATTTTTGCTATAACAGGAATAACAGAAATTGGTCTATAGTTATTAACATCGCCCTCCTGCCCACCCTTGTATATGGGGGTTATTATTGATTTCTTTAAATAATTAGGGAAGGTGCCTTTTTTAAAACAAAGATTAGCTAAATGCGTTATAATTGGGATTATTTCATGTTTTACATGTTTAAGATACCTAGTGGAGATATTGTCCCATCCTGGGGCACTATCTGATTTTAGAGAGTTTATTATACTATCCACTTCATTGATATCAGTATCCAGGAGAACGAAAGATTTAGAAAGACTAGGTAAGGAACGTAGGTATAGATTTAGGTCATTCTGTGTTACGGTTTGTTGAATGTCATTTGCCAGTTGGTTACCGATACTTGCGAAATATTTATTAATAAAGTTTGCTGATTCCGTAGGAGATGCTTTCAGATTAGTTAATTCAGAATTAGGTCTAGTAGATTTATTTGTATATGTGATAGTTTTCAGGTTTTTCCAGAGAAGTTTGTTGTTTTTTAACGATTTATTAATAAGGTTTCTTTCATATTTTCTTTTTAGTTTTTTATTAGATTCATACCAATCATCTTATTAAAATCTGAGTTTTCGTAAACACATACTGGGTAAGTATTGAACAGCTAATAAAGGGTCAGGACACATTGATCGACGGTGTTCGACGGCTTGTCCATACAGAAACAGAGCGAAATATGGAATGACGTACGCATCCTTTCGTATCGACGCGACGAACGCACTACGGCGACAGACTGACACAAAACGAATTGCCTCCGTAAGTCCGATCGACATAATGCGTACTAGTGTGCTCCCTTTCAATCGGCAAAGTGCGAAAGGCCGTCGATCAATGTGTCCTGACTCTAACTGTATATTTTGTGTACCTACAATATCTAGGTTAACATAGGCGTGTGCCTATTTGCTCATAACCTCTTTCTTATTGTTTTAGCTTATTATACCTTCCGCATATTAATTCTAATGCAGCCTTCAGCTCTGAGCGTTTTATTAATTTGTATTTCAAACCTTGATAATGTGCAAATCATGTAGTGATTCTCACTTCCATTTTGTATATAAACTCCGTACTGATTGTGACAACCACACACCACCTTCATTAGCGCACCAGTACATCTAGCTTTGCTTATGTTTTGGTGTCACAATCAGTGGAGATCACAATGCCATCTTGTCACACTCTGGATGTTATTTCCAGGGTCCAAAGTACCAGCTCACCATGTTCAAAGTTTCCATCCGGAACTATCAGTGGCACCTTCCGGCAAACCCATATACACCGCCACAGGGCACTTTTTTACCCGCGCGGCTACGTCAAGCTCAACGAGTCTGAAAACATCCGCTGACCACTGATCTTACCTGGCGTCTGCAGCGTAGTATACCACTACGGTCGTCGCCTCACCAAGCTGAGCCAGGAGAGTACTGTGCTACTCCCAAGGGAATCTAAAGAAACCTTGTGATCATGAACCTGACTACCCCCTATTCCCCGTATTCTTATCTTTTATCTATTACATTTTATGAGAGGCCCGCGGCTAAATAATAACAGCAGCAAAGGTCGATCGATCAGGTTAAGCTACGCTTGCCGCGGTTGGTCTGTGGATGGATGACCATCTTTACATACCGTGACCCCTCCGTGCCTCGAAAAGTACGTTAAGCCGTTGGTCCCGGCTGTCATTCGAGGATCTTTGACAGTCGTTACGGATAGTCAGAAGCCCGAAAGTTTAACAACCAGTCTTACCAAGGGTTATCGTATTATCCAGTAACTGGGTTGTGGAGGTCAGATAGGCAGTCGCTCCATGTAAAATATTGGTATTCAGCTGCATCTGATTAGACTGGAAGCCGACCCCAACATAGTTGGGAAAAGGTTAGGCAGATTTTTTTTTATTTGAAATGCTTTTGCTCTTGACTCTAGTCTAGGTCAGAGGTGACAGAGACAAAGTTTACGATGGAGTGAGCTTACCCAGAAGATGATTTTATGTTGACATTTTACGTGGTTATTATTTATCTGACCTCATAAACCTCACACGTCACAATAGTAAGTGAACACGGAAGCTTTTAGTTACCCTCCTGGGTGGCTGTGTTGCACTCACTTCGGGGGTATTCTATTTTGCTTCCTCAATGATCCGATCAAGGTTTAAAACAAATTTAATGTTGTTTTCTACTGGATATCATAGAGCTATTTGGTTAAGTGCAGCCGTCGACGCTTCAACGGCTGCCGTCAACGCGTGTCGGCAGCAGCTGTTGACGCGTCTGCGGCTGCAGTTGCCTCCGCCGCTGATGCGAGTTGCTCGTGTGTATGCACAGCATAGTTGAAGGAAAGAAAAATAAGCAAAGTTGAATGAAAGAAAAATATTTTATATCTGACACGCACATGAAATAAAAGCAGTAAAAAGGAGCATTTAAAAGTAACAAAATTAACATAAAAAAACACCTGTACGCAGCCAAAAAGGCTCCTATCTCGGCATAATACTGCGATAAGGTATATTAAAAAAAAATACCGCAGCGCTGGTTTTCTGATAGGGATCGCTGTGATGCTACGGCTACATCTAAGTTGATAAGTCATTCCCTAACTGGCGAGTAGTTACACGTGAGAAAAAGACACGAAAATAAAAACAGCATTGACTTATATATTAGTTGAAATCATTGAAAAAACATCAAACATCTTTGTGCATCTCCCACAGAAGTAGATGTCTAAATACAATAAAACAAAACATATTTTCTCAACTCATACCTTTCTTTTTTTGAGGATTGGAAGTCATAAAATGATCCCTCCCGCTCTGGGTGGAGCGGAAGGGAGTGTCAGACTCTTACTGACTAAAACCCACCCGTGAGGAACACGGGTGGGTTAACAACTTGAAGTAACATAAAGGGCTAAGGAAGGATTCCTTAGCCCTTTATGTTACTTCAAATATCAACACTCGCAAGGGTAGTTGACCCCCACAAAAAAATCATCAATTTTTTGAAGTAAAAACTTCTTTAGCGGCGCTGTGTACCTACTTTTTTTGGAATGGGTAAAAACTTCTAAATTCGCGTCAGGTCACGTGACCCTGATCGAAAATTTGTAAGACGTAAAACGTCAGACGTAAAACGTAAGACGCGCGTTGTTGAGGACAGCGCCATCTATGCACATCGGGAAGAACTACGAGGGCCTCGCGTACTAACTACGTAGTTCATCCAACAACGACGAGATGGCGCTGAACCACGGATATATAACTGACGACGAGCTCTATGCGAGCGGCTTGCTTCTCTTACCACTGCCGCGACCAACACCACGAACTGAAGTCTATCCTGTGTGCTTATTTGTAAATCTGAATAAATTCCTTTCACGAGAAGAATAAACCAGTCACTTTGGTCATCATACCTGATTTGCAAAAAACCCTATAAAATAAGGAACACACCTTAACACGCGTGTTTTGTTTATAAGACGATTCACAAAATACACTCGTAATTGTTCAAGTTTTCACTTCTGTCGGCACTACCGGAGTGCCAGTGTTTTTTTTGTCGTGTTTAGCTATATACCTATCACGTGTGCGGAGTTTCGCTGGCTAATTTAATTTGATCTTGTATAATATTAACTAATTACCGACGAGATCGTATCGAAATACGAGCTGAGCCGCGGTAACCGTCAGAAAATTGTAATTAGTCAAATCCATCCCACCGAAGAAAAAAAAACATTTTCAGAGTATAACCTATTTACGAGTAATGAGAATTTGATGCTTTCATTACCCAATTTGACAAGTAATCTAGATGACTGATCTATTAGAATCGAGGTATTCCACTCAGAGCACTGATTTGAACCGCACCTGAGCACTTCCACTAACCACACTGAAACAAAATTTTGTAACGTGTCCCTTCAAATGGATACGTCCTTTGGTAATTGGTTTTCTGTCATACGAAGTCGGTCGTCGGGAGCTGGTTATGATCACACTAATCACATTACTGAATGTTTTGGTAATAATTAATGCTTAACATAACATAATTATTGTCGTTAGGAAAGTAAGTGATGGATTAATGTGCCTAATATTATTATTAAACATTTTAGAACATTATTCTCTACGAAAACTAGGTACAAACGCCAGCACATCAAGTTACTACAATCTGTCAAATTTCTTTAATAGATTTTCAACTTTATCGCTAGAGCATAAGGTTCAAAGTTGATTGGGAAAATTTGGCAGTTTCGGGTAGCTTGGTGTGCTGGCGTCTGTACAAAAATACACGGTAGGTACGTGTTTTTTATGTAAAATAAAAATCAGAGTATTAACCAAATTCAATCAATCAGGCTGAGAGGCCACTCTTTTCGAACGACAAAAATTGTAATGGACAGCCCCTAAAAACCTAACCGTTATGATTAAGATTTCATTTTCTTACAAATTTTTAAAGGGTAGGTACTTTCTAACCCTTGTCGATCCCTTGTTAAAAAAAAAACCATCTTCGTGTAAAGTATATCGTGTAAAGGATACACGGTGTACTCACGAGTCAAAGTCAATTCATTTATTTCAAATAAGCACTTAAAAGGCACTTTTGAACGTCAAAATGTACAAAAAATAGAATTGATTCTAGTCGCCCCTCCAAAAGGTAGTTTTGCATATTATAGAAGAATGGGCAAGAAACTCCATCATTACTCTTTTAAAATTTAGTGTGTGTGTGTGTGTGTGTGTGGGTTTTGTATATATTCACTACATAATTACTAGACACAGGAGGGTTTATTTATAAACGATGATTAAAATAAAGTGACGTTCAAACGTCAAAAATGTATGGTTAAATAGTTGCTAATCACTATTTAACTTAAAGCAACTTTTATGAATAAAGGTATAAACAAATGTTGTTTATACGAACAACATTTGTTTTTCATAAAATTCATTATAAATAAGTAACATAGAAATGAATCACTTCCTCTTGCGAAGAACAAACAGAACACGATGTTGTGAAATATAAAACTATACTTACAGACAAAACCGCAGGACAGACTTAACGCATGCGTAGCTAAAGGAATGTAATTATGTATTCCACGTATTGGCGTAACAGAATGCATCAGCTGTTTCTTATCCAGCGCCATTTTGTAAAAGTCAGCTGAGTTATACGGATAACGATATCAGTGCAAGAGGACTTGGTTACATTCATCATAAGGTAGTTGCATTTTCTTATAAATAAAATATTATTTATGTAGAAATGGTTGATTAAAGGATCCTTCAAATGGCGAGCGGCGCCTTTGTGTCGCGCGCGATTTGCGTCGCGCGTCGCGCCTGTTTGCAGGAGTCTTAATATTACGAAGTTTTCCAATTAATGTCATTATATTATAGAAAATGCTAAAAGATTACTCAGAAGTTATGAAAATGGATACCGCATCAGATTTATTTTCGTCATTTCTGAGTAATTGGGCTTTTTAAGGAATGGCTTTGGGGTCATGAGGTTTTCTTCGTAAGAAACAATAAATTATTGGGTGCTATTTATTATAATGACCCCAAAATGATTTAAAATAGTAAAATATCAAGAACATAATTCGTGGCAGAACTAACGAATACAGTCGTTTATGCAAAACTAAAGCAAATAATACTGAATTAATAAAAGCAAAAGATTTAGGTACTCCCATCTCTGTGATTTGATCGACAACGTTTTCGCATAAATTTATTGATATAAGTGTTTAATATTTGAATAAATATTTCAGTAAAACATCTCCAGGGGCTCCTGAAATACAGTTAGCTAGGTAGGTACCTGTATTTCAGGAGCCAGGCTGATTAGTGATCATGCATATGGAAGTAGCTAACGGAATTCATTAAATCAAACCAACAAATTTCTTCGTCTTGTATGTCTTACACCGTGCTACCAAATCAACATCACATAATTTAGGATCCAGGTCGTTAGGTTTACACGAACACCGATACTTTGAAAACTACGACCACAAGAACGAAACAAAATGAATGAATATGAAAATTCACCTTTTCAGGTGAATTTTCCAATGGCCCGAGAAATGCCACGAAGAACACTTACTTACTAATAAAAACTATTATTTCAAACTTATACTTTTACTGTACAATTTATATTGTTGTACTAGAAAATGTGTTTGTCAAAGTTTTGTTCGGGCACAACTTTTAGTATAACATGGTATAACATTTTATTGGCGTTCCTATACCAAGTTACCGAAAACTTTGTAGTTTTCTGGAATCACGCCAGCAATTGCAGTGATGGACGACATTCGGAGAGATTCTAAGCTGGAATGGAAATATTTGACTTCAAATATGATAGAGGATTGATTGATGATCAAGATGTGTAATATTGAAACGAAAAATGTCAAGCGACATTTTTCAGTCTTTAACCATTTTTTACCTATCAAACTAAAACTTATAAAGTTTCCCATGATTCGCAATTCGATATTTATCTCAAAATGTGTGAACAAAATCACTTTTTAACCATTATCTAATTAATTGCCACCAACGCACGTCAAAGCGATCAAGCAATTTTTTCAACGAACGCTCAAAATGAAATATTACCAAACCACTTAGCAATACTGAAGATACGTATAAAGCGTGACAATTCACAGTAAATTTCTCTATAACTGCAAAAGTCATAAGACGTCGCTTTTTTGTGTGCCATTGCGTGACAAAGTTATTAATGATTAAAATTATTTGTTTTTGCCGCCGAAGGTTGGTCACCTCTGGCGTGTAGACTGCAGGCAATCGGTAATGTTGTCAACTTTTTTGGCGAAAATATTTAATCATTCGGTGGAATACCAATGTCCCGTGGGGTATTATTTTACTGAAGTTCCGTAGGTCTGAAGATTGCTGATTGAATAATATTCTAATAAAAACAGCTAGACAAACAGTGATCTCCTACTTGGCTCAATTAATTTATTAATTTGTGACATTTGGCATAACCGCCTCGTTGGTCGCAAGTGCTACTGTCAGATCCTAAGTCGATTCCTAAGTCGAGTATAGTGTTTATTGGGTTTTTGTAACTGGTATATCTCAGTAGCAGTCCGGAGTCTGGATTTCTGTCCGGTTGATGGGAACAGGCTCGCCCCCTATTAAATGGGACGTAAACATAACTGTTTAAGGGACTTATAGGACCTAAACGCAAAAAAAACGCAAGTTTGAGAAACAGTAAAAGTATATGATCGACTACAGTAAACAAAATCAGAAAAATATGTGATATTCTTCAGGATATATTATGCTAGGTTGATAGTGTGTTGAAAATATAATACAATAATTTTGAAAAGATAGAAAAAAAACATGAACATACCTCTAAAAGCTTTCTTTTTACAATAAAAACCATACTAATAGGCATACAATCATTCTGATTTTTTGTCAGATTATTCTACAAACGACATACTAAAACACAAGTGTTTAAATTTTTTAGTCCAAACAATAGATTTTTTGTAATTAAATAATTGCTTTATATTTTACAATAAATTACCAGCGTTGTGTCATCGCGCTTCTCTTTCTTTTCTATGCAGTCCGACAGTGACCGCACTTTAGGTCATGTAAGCCCCTTAAGTGTGGGTGTACTAATAAATACACCTTTGGGGTTGGGCCCTTTGGCAAAACAAATCCTGATGGTACAAATATTAGCCAGTCAGCAAAGTTAATGGCATCTGGAGCATTAAAATATTTAAATAGGTACATTGAACAAATCCTAATATAAACTTCTGTAATGGTTCTCGATAGGAAAAGAGAGAAAAAAACAATTTTATTTCAAGAGGTTGAAAGCTTTGCTCTCTTCAATAAAAAAAACGTTTTATTTCAAGATTCTAAACTCCTTGACCTATCTAATAAATGATTTTATTAGGAATTAATTTAAAATGTTCATTATCTCTGATGGATGGGAACATAATGTGTCACTGTTCCTCCTTCCATTATTGCAGCATTAGACGCTAATTTTCAGTTCATCAGTCATCTCTTTGTAAATTTTGTGATAAAGACTCATATAATATATTTACTTAATAATCAATTTGAGTGATGGCACCTTTAGTCTTTAAATTAATGGGCGATACATTTAACAAAATGAGCGAGAACTTTGAGTTAACAAAAGCCACGGTTTCCTTTTATTCCTTCTTTTGCTGAGGACAGGGTTTTGTGGCGCAGTCTGGGAGAAGCCTATATCCAGTAGACTTAGGTAACCTGAGTTGATTAATTGACGGTTTCCTAGATAAGTGGTGGCCGCCATTTAACGATCGCAGTGACGGCTTCCATTAAAATGATGGCAACGGATTTGACATAGAAAAACACACCGACTTAATTTCTTAAATAACGTTTTAGTGACTTCTTTCGCCGGTAAATTGTGGCTGTTAAGTTGCGGTCAGCTCTCTTCTAGGAAACCGTAGGTTAATCATTATCTGCCTAGACTTTTCCCAACTGTGTTGGGGTTTGCTTCCAGTCTGACCGAATGCAGCTGAATGCAAGTATTTTACATGGAGCGATTGCCTATCTGACCTCCACAATCCAGTTACTGGGTAATATGATACCCCTTGGTAGGTCTGGTTGTCAGACTTTCGGACTTCTGACTACCCGTAACGACTGTCAATGTTCCATCACTCAATGTGTGTTGAAAACGTAATACAACTAATTCGATATGATTGAAAAAAATCATGAAGATACCTCTAAAAACTTTCTTTTTACAATAAAAACCATACTAATATACCTACAATCATCCTCATTTTTTGTCAGATTACAAGCAACATACTAAAGCACTAGTGTTTTTATGTTTTAGTCCAAACAATAGATTTTTTGTAAATAGATAATTGCTTCATATTTTGCAATAAATTACCAGTGTTGTGTCATTGCGCTTCTTTTCTATACAGTCCGACAGTCACTGCGCTTCAGGTCACGTAGTCCCCTTAGCTTTCGAGGCACGGAGAGTCTGACATGTTATGAATAGAGAAAAATCCATGGACTGACCTCGGTAAGTGTAACCTTTTGTCGACCTGTGCGCCCTTTATTATTTTGCCACGAGCCCTCAGGTATCAGTCTGATCTACAAATTGTCAGCTTTTATGTGCATGTTATCAATGAAAGTTAATCACACAATACGGCAATACTTATGAAAAATGAATACGTACGTAATTTCATTTTCTTTTGTGACACATAAAGTGCATTTTATAAACTGTAAAGATCGAAGATTATTTTTTTTATAATTTTATACAAACAAACAACATTAGTTTATGATATTTTTATGGTTTCTTATAATAAGCTTATGTTTATATTGATTAACGAAGTAGATATACATGGCATTTCGCCAAGAAATTACAATACCCGGCGATAAATATTGCACATCGACCTTCGGAAAGAGACAATCGGCTAATTTCCCCTGCCTGACCAATGATAATAAAATATTCACAGATAAAATGGCAGGACTTGCACTCTCAATAATGGGATCCCGGAAACCGTCGCTAGTACATAGTGACGTAGCGACAAGGGGGCAACATGTCCTGAGGTGCTTGAGGATTGGAGAGGTATTCCACAGCTTTCAGAATAATCCCAGAGCTCGGAAGATGGTCAAGATCCCTACGTGCACTTACTGGATTACCGAATCTCCACTCAAGCCAGCCAATAAAGGCAAGAAAGAGGTGGGAGCTCTGATCCTCATCAGTGTTCACTCCAGCCGGCCAATTATGACAAGACAGTGAGAAACAAGACTACTCCCGGGAGATAGGGTCCGTGGGGTCGCTACTGCACAACAGCTCACCACATGCTGCCCTGTGGGTTTCTGTATCTGTCTTGGTCTGGCTCCTCACCCTAGCCCTGTTCCGGCAAGGTAAACTCTATTGGCATAGGCCTAGAGTTCGGAGCCCGCTAGCTCCACCACGACGTCAACGTAGAGATACGGCGGTAGGGTATTATTATTATTTCCTTTATTTATCTAAATACATATAAATTATATTTTTAAATATTAGTATAAAACAAATATAAAAACATTCAAAAATATAAAAAATAGTAGCCCACCGGTATCGGGAACAGGGTCCAAGCTACCGGCGGTCAGGGCTCCAGAGAGAGGAACCTCCTAACAATGCGGGCCGTGTCCAGAAGTACCGCTTTCTGAATCTTGCCCTTGATCCAGCTGCCCAACGAGAGCCTCCTCAGGTGTTGGTCGAGGCTCTTGGCTACCTCGCGAACCAAGTCAAGATACTTGATTTGCTTTTACTTATTATTATTTATTACTAGCTGTGCCCGCGACTTCGTCCGCGTGTAATAGTGACTTTTCGGGCAGCATATTTTGAATTACATATACCGTCGTTTGGGTAGCTAAAAATTTACTTTACAGTAATGCTTCTCTGTATACGATATGGCCATCGGGCATGAAAGCATACAGGCTCCTAGGATTGCTAACCCGTGACAGAGCCACATACAACTGACCGTGCGAGAATCAGCTGATACTTAGATCTACACCCACAACTTTCAGCGTCTGACCTTGGGCTTTATTAATTTTCATCGCAAAACAGGCTGACTGGAAACTGGACTCGTTTAAAACTAAATGGAAAATTGTTTGGAATGAGAGGAATCCGAGGCATGATAACACTTTCACCTTCTCCACACCCTGTTAAAATCTCTGCTTCTATCAGATTTCGTTGTAAATTGGTCACTTTTAACCTGGTGCCATTGCAAAGTTTTGGGGCCTTAAATTTCTAAGAAGCATTATGGGTACGCCTACTTTTAATTTTATTTTATGTGCTGGTAGTCCAGGAGCATTGAGGTATTCTAAAAATTCTACTGGGTAGCTTGTAGATTCTCCTTCTTCCATGACTCTGTTAATGGAGATATACTCAATATAATCCCCCGGAGCATAGCTCAAAATTGACGACACGGTTGGCGCAGTAGCTGAGTTCCGGTTAGGGAACACCTCAAGCTCACGGCCGCACATCTGGAGCTACGCGGCTGGTTCCGTCGTGACTCGTGCGTGCTGTAACGTCCAGGCATCGGACGTCCCATTTGTTGGCCATCTTGCCAAGTGGGCCGAGCTGACTTACGAAGGTCGGCGCAAACACCTGTCGACCGGCACCCCTGCGCATCCAGCGTGGCACCTCGCTGCGGTCATCGCCACGCCAGCTATCAGGGCAGTACAGCGCTACCCACGGGGGGGAGACTCTGGGAAAATTGTGACCTGTAGACCTACCCACACCTTTTTATTTAAGTATATTTTTATGTTGACAAGGTTGCGTGGTCTTATTTTAAAATAACCTGCGCCACGCACACCCCATTCGTCACTGATGCGCTGCGTGTCGCGGGTTCATCGCTGGGGAGAGGGCAGCAAGTTGAGATAGGCTTTATCGATTTTTGATTATTTAAGAACGAAGGGGTCGGCTTTTCCTAATTGACTACTCTGAGAAGAAAGGCCGAAACAAACTCAGAGGTCACAGTCGGGAATTTAAATCTACAGGCTCAGCTGCGGCGCGGGCTGGCACTACATCGAGCAAGAGTCGGTGGGAAGGGCACGCCACGATAGCGGCGGTAAGACCCCTCTTTGAGGAGTGGCTAGAGGCGTCATGGCGCCCTCACCTACGGCCTGATTCAGGTCCTCACCGGACACGGATGTTTTGGGAGGTTCCTGCACATAATCAGGCGGGAGGAAACGCCCGGGTGTCACCATTGCCAGGATCGCCCAGAGGACACGGTGGAGCATACGTTGGAGGTCTGCCCCGCTTGGGCGGAGCACCGCCGTGTCCTCGTTGAGGTGATCGGCAGCGGCGGCGACCTCTCGCGTCCGGGCCTGCTTCAAGCCATGGTCCGGGGCGAGAGGGAGTCGGGGGCAGTCGCCTCCTTCTGCGAAGCAGTCATGCTAGCGAAGGAGGCGGCGAGACGGCTGAGGGAGAGAGCCTCCCGTCCCAGCCGCCGCGGGAGACACTCCGGGCGTCGAGAGCCACGCGACGACTCCCTGCCACCATAGGCGCGGGCCTGCGGGCAGTGAGTAATGGGTAGCTCATCGTCCGATCAGGACCAGGCCCGTGTCGGACGGCGCGTAAGTGTTCCACGCGCGCCTCAAAGAGATGTCAGCATCATTCGGAGGGGCCCGTCAGGGCCGAAGCCTGCCGGGTCAGCGGGATTGTCCGAAAGGGTTACCGCTGGCCTGGAACATAAAGGGCTAAGGAAGGAACACGGGTAGGTTTTAGTCAGGTAAGAGTCTGACACTCCCTTCCGCTCCACTCAGAGCGGGAGGGGTCATTTGATGATATCCCATACTGAAAAAAAAAAGCGTCGGTGGGGCGGGCAGCAGCGTGGCTCTCAGCGCACTTTATATAGCCACGGACGTGCAGGCGCGAGGGGTGTCGTGTACGTACTCTGATAGAATACCTTAACAAATGTTCGCCGTGATTCTTTAAATTGACATAACTTTTTTATTTATGAACCGATTGACATGAAATAAACACTAAATGTTAAGTGAAGCTTACTACAATATATTACTGAAAACCGCATCTGAATCGAATAAGCCGTTTCTGATATTAGCGTGCACAAACACACAGACAAACAGACAAAAAAAAATGTAATTACAATTTCGGGCTCGGCATCGATATAATAACAACCCCTGCTACTTTTTTTTTATATATTTCTATTGTACAGACACCACTTTTCTACAATTTTATTATATGTATAGATTATTATGAAAACCAGCACCCTATTTGCGTAATACACTATCAATTACAATCTAAATCATTTTGAATGATATTGCTAATCCATTGCTTCATATGTCCAAAAAAATCATCTGCTCTACAACGTAAAAAACGCAATGAATGTTGTTGAACTAACAAAATGAAAACCAATCCTACTGTTAGTGTACTATGCAATTACCCCGCAGACCACAAAATAGACCTTCGACTTGGAAATCTGCAAATCAACTTATTAGACGTACGTAACACGTAATACGTAAACGTAACATACAGTACCCGGCGATAAATATTGCACATCGACCTCTGGAAAGAGACAATCGGCTAATTTCGGCTTCGTAGAGCGTTATCTCTGTCGCATGAAATACAAACAGTCCGGTATCCATTAGGAGCTGATGTGATTATTATGATTTGCTTCTTTTGATAATTATTTTTATTCTTTGTATAAAATGGTTTCGTGTAAAAAGGTCGATGGGCAATATTTTTATCGCCGGGTACTGTACGTAATTATATTTTGTACTAGTAGATACAAATCACAGGATTGTTATGACTTGAGTGTAAGGTTTGTACTTTTATATTATATTGTCAATAAACTTTCAATAAACTAAAAATAGAATATCCCAACAATTTTCCATCGCTCATGTATATTCCGTATACATAATAGATAGACAATCACGATACTGGTATTCGGTCGCGTGTCCGACTGTCGTGACGTACTTTCCACGCGAGACATTTACAAGATCATTGCAACTCGAAAGTATTTTTCTTAGAGTTCCTTGTTAGTTATGATTGAGCTTGTTCACTGATTCAACGTTAGCTGTAAAAAACAGTTAGTAAGTTAGTTTAAGACTTAATGATGAGCAGTGATGGCCCAGGTGTAACGGCCGCGACTTACGGGTTGTACAGACGCCAGCACATCAAGCTACCCAAAACTGTAAAATTTTCCCAATCAACTTTGAACCTTATGCTTTAACGATAAAGTTGAAAATCTATTAAATAAATTTGACAGATTGTAGTAGCTTGATGTGCTGGCGTCTGTACCTAAGCCGTGTGTTCGAACCCAGGCAGGCTTAAATAATTTCATAACCACTGCTGTCAAAACGGTGAAGGACAACAGTGAGGAAACCAGCATGCCCTAGAATCAGAAATTCGAAGACATGTGACATCTAACAACCCGCACTGGGCCCGCGTAGTGAATTATGGCCCACTCCCTCTCACCGAGAGAAGGCCTGTCTCCTAGCAGTGGGAACATTTTAGACGGATTATGTGCAGTTCCTTATGACAGATTTCGTGTGGAAGATGTATGAAGACCTTTATTTCTGGAACCAAGTCATTGTCAATTTGTGTCAGTCTTGAGTTGAGCTGCACGATTTCTGACAAATGCGTGCACTGACTGGACAGGTCCTCTCAATCTGTGTGGTTCTTTCCTTAAAAGACCATCTCGGACATCGATTTACATGGTCTTCATATAACCTGACCAAGATTATGTCTGGACTTTAAAAGAGACTGTGTCCTTGAGTTTGTTTCGGCCTTTCTTCTCAAAGTAGTCAGATAGGAAACGCCGACCTCATCTAGTTTAAAAAAATATATGTTTGACGTGTAAAAGTATTTGTGCAAACCTACTTACAAAAAGATAAAATCATTTATCATCAATCATTTATCATTGGTGAGGCCTTTATTCAAGCAGAATGGTGTCAGTGAAAATAAATCTATGAGAATATTAACACACTCAGTCCTTATTTCTGAGATTCGACGTAGGATCACGGGTTGCGGCTGTGACATTAAATTGGGATCACTAGACTTAGAGATGGCCAGTAGAACAGGGCTCTAAATAATGGTAGACCAAATGTTGGAGAACTAGCAATCAGATGAATGTCTGACCGGGGCTGCATTGTATTGTATAGAAAGGAGGCCGATACTTAACGGTGGGTAAAACAAGGCTGTCATTGATGACACTATCTCAGGGCAGAAGGGTTTCTTCAAGAATTTTTAAATTAAATGTTGAATCATCATCATCATCATCATTTCAGTCGAAAGATGTCCACTGCTGGACATAGGCCTCCCCCAAGCACCTCCACTTCGACCGGTTTTGTGCTTCTCGCATCCAACGAGTTCCTGCGGCCTTCACAAGGTCGTCGGTCCACCTTGTGGGAGGCCTTCCAACGCTGTCTTCCGGTACGCGGTTGCCACTCCAGAACCCTTCGGCCCCAGCGGCCATCTATTCTGCGAGCAATGTTGATTGGTAAATGAAAAAAAACTCTCTTCAACATTGCAATGCTAAAATGAAATTATTTCAAAATACTTTCACCTGGTAATCTCAAAAATTTAATCACCTAAAAAATTGAAGACGCTGATTTCGGATTTTCGCATTTTCGGTTGAGAAAACTTGAGTACGACATTACGATATCTTTTGACGGCTCAAGTTTTTTCCGAGTCGACGACTTTTCAAATATCCCTTTAATAACTTTTTATGAAAGACATATCCAGCTGTTACCTCAGGTTGCTTTCTTTTTAATATTCCACCCTAGGTTTGTGAGGACTTTTTAGTATGATAATGGATCTATATTTAAATAGTCTGCCTGTTTCTTCTAGGTGGATAAGACTTCTCAGTGTCGTCAGTACGCGACCGAAGTTCGGCATGATTACGCCTGCAATCCTATCTGAATTACTGACAAATCATGCCGAAATTACGTTGCGTTATAGCATACACCCGAACTTCGGTCGGACGTAAGTTCAGCGGCAATTCGGTGGCAATGATAAATGATTTTATTTTTGTAAGTAGGTGCACAAACACTTTTACACGTTAATCATATATTTTTTTAAACTAGATGAGGTCGGCGTTTCCTATCTGTCTACTCTAAGAAGAAAGGCCAACACAAAGTCAGAGATCACAGTTTCTTTTAAAGTTCAGACATAATCTTGGTCAGGTTATATGAAGACCATGTAGATCGATGTCTGAGATGTTTTTTTAAGGAAAGAACCACACAAATGGAGAGGACCTGTCCAGTCAGTGCACGCATTTGTCAGAAATCGTGCAGCTCAACTCAAGACTTAAGGTGTACTCTTAAGGTGTATTCTGTAGAGCACACATTATACGCGACCAAAGTTCGGTTCGACTGCCGAAGAAGATCCGGGGCGGGGAGCAGCGGAAGGCAGGCATGCTGGCGCCCCGCGTGTGCGCAACTGAATTTCTGCCGCGTGAGTTCGGCACTTATGGTGAGTCATATCAGCCGAATACGTTGGAATGTAAAATCAGCCGCGGAACTTCGGTCGCGTACCTTCGGCATAGTGTGTTTGGATACGATACAAAAGTATTAAATACATCTAGAGGTCGAGAAGATATGCCGTATCGATTGCCTACTTTATATGAGTTTTCGGTATTCCTAACCGTAAGTTCAGAGACCCACAGTGTCATTATAATGTGATTTTTTATCATCTAAACATTTTATTTTGGATTTTAACACTTCTGACTTATGATGTTGAAAACCATTATTTAGAAACCTTTAATTAGCTAATCTATCTAATCTAACTAACCTGTATTGTCCCACTATTGGTCAAAGGCCTCCCTTTCTGTTTTCTACACAATTATGTCTTTTACCAGTCCTTTCGGTAGGAGTCAAGCTTGTCCCGCCATCGTCGTCATGGCCTTCGTGCGTTTAGTGGGACTCAATCGGTAGTTCTGTCAGTCCATTTGTCATCTGCTGTTTATGACTAGCTGTTTTTAATTACACGCTAACATGCACGGAGTAAACTTTATGGTCAATGCTTGCTTTCTTCGAATCAAAGAACTGCATCAGAAATAATCACCTAAAAATAGTCGTAAAAAGTTGGTAAATCTTTTCTAGATAAATATCGTGATTATCTTAGCCATACTGGGTAATCCTTTACCTCTATACACGTATCTAGAGTAGAAAAAATGCTCTTGGTCACTCCAAAGAAAAGTCCCCAGATTTTTCGGCAAAAATAACGAAAGAGAAAAGCGACGGAACCCGTCCACCATCAAGTTGTTCTTGGTCAGTTTTTCACACGATTTTCCCCGATGTAATGTCGTGTTAATTATTCATACCGTCGGTAGAGGACTCTCATTCTTTTTCAACAATCCTATGTTTATTTATGGATATCATAATTGGATTCCTATAGATTTGACGAAGATCTTGAAAAGGAGGGGATGTAATGGGAAATCAGGAACCGTCTGCGTACCCAATAGGCAGCTGCAAACATAATCTGGTGAAATCGGGCATTACTTATCGATTCACCCAACATCCAGTGCGAGTGCGGTGCGTCTGAACAGACTCCCCACCCGCTAGAGTGACCGAAATGTTCACTTGCACCCTTGATGATTTGAACAACGCCTATGGAGTCGCAATAAATGAACAGTATAAGAAACAGATGTACCGTCGAAAAAAAGAAGAAAAATTGGAAATTATATGTATATGATACTAGCTCTGCCCCGGCGAACTTCTAACTGCTCTCGGAATCCGTCAATCCGTTCTTGAGACATCATAAAAAAGTCGTTCCATACAAAATGTATGAGAACATGTTTTTTTTTGTGTGAATTTTTTCCATGCTTTAATAGTTATTCTGCTATTCGGGACGGAGATAAATCAAACAAATCAAGGATCATATAAATCGTTCCAGCCGTTCTTGAGTTGTAAATGGTGTGACTAACGCGACTTTGTTATATTTATATAGAAGACTAGCAACGCCCCGCGGTTTTACCCGTATAAGTTTCGATATCATGGATCAGGATAAAAAGTATTACATGTAAATCGTAGTTATAAACTATCTGTGTGGCAAATTCCATCCAAATCTGTTTAGTAATTTTTGCGTGAAAGAGTAATAAACATCCATCCATCAAGCCATCCTCACAAACTTTCGCATTTACAGTATTACTAGCTGCGTGCCGTGATTTCACTCTCGTAAATGTTTATCCCGTGGGAATATCGGGATGAAAAGTAGCCTATATGTTAATCCAGGGTGTCAGCTACCTCCATACAAAATTTTATCAAAATTAGTCTAGCCGTTTGAGAGTGAAGAAGCAACAAACATATAAACACATACACTCACAAACTTTCGCCTTAATAATATTAGTGTGGTTGTAGGATTTCTAAGTCTTTTTATTTGATTGGTTCATTTATTCTGATATACACAGATCATATTTACTTAATATAAGTCGATAGCTCAGAAATCATATTTCGAGACGACTGAAGCGACGTCAAAGGATTTGGATCTTGGCCAAATCATTGATGGAATTGGGAAAATAAAGACAACATCTTTACAAGACATATGCCTTGAACTGTTAAGTGAGGTCACATAAAATTGACAATGGTTTACAACGTCCAGCGCTCCCAGGATAATTAGTGGCTATTATTTTCGGAAAAAGATATTATATATTATAATGTCGCAGTAATATGGTTAAAACCGTGATATAGTTATATACCTAAGGAATTAGCTTCATACCATAATATAATATATGTAGTTATATAAAATAACAGTCTTACTAGGAATATAACTATGATATGAGCACGATTTAGTAATACAACTATCTTACTAGACTAATCTAGTGGAATGATTCTAAAAGCGGGTGCAGAGCAATCATCATCACCTTAAATCGATAATCATGATCGATATATTATGACCTTAAGTGGACTGATTCCTCTCGACTAGGGTTTACTAACAAAAGGCTACTTACACTCCCTTCCTTATAAATTATAGATATGTGTAAGTTCAATATAAAACACCCTTAGTTTTCGGAAAGGATGAAAAAGCTCTTTTAAAAAGAAAGGTAGCACAAAAGCCACTGATATTACAGACGCCAGCACATCAAGCTACTACAATGTGTCAAATTTCTTTAATAGATTTTCTACGTTATCGCTAAAGCATAAGGTTTAAAGTTGATTGGGAAAATTTGACAGTTTCGCGTAGCTTGATGTGCTGGCGTCTGTACCTACATATATCTGGCAAATATAAATAAAGCATTCATTCATTCTCTCATAATTTCAGCCGAAAGACGTCCACTGCTGTACAAGGTCTCCACAAGAACCTCCACTTTGCAGAGCAATACGTATCTTTTTTTAGTATGTTCGATAGTACTACAGTACCCGGCGATAAATATTGCACATCGACCTTTGGAAAGAGACAATCGGCTAATTTCGGCTTCGTAGAGCGTTATCTCTGTCGCACGAAATACAAACAGTCCCGTATCTATTAGGAGCTGTTAAAACAATTATGATTTGCTTCTTTTGATAATTATTTTTATTCTTTGTATAAAATACACCAATTTGAATTAGTCGATGTGCAATATTTATCGCCGGGAACTGTACATTAAATGCAGTCGATTTTTGAGTTTTTTTTTTGGCTTGGTGCGTGTGGTTATTTTAATTGGGTGTTAACTGTACGATGTAATTGATCAAAAACGATACATAAGTGCTCACTTAGCAGGTTTTTGCTTGAGATTCGATAGGTGTGAATAAAAAACAAAACGAGTGCGTGTGAGTAATTACGTGTTTAGGCTCAGTTACAAAAAATCATGAAATATTTTCATTTGTCAATTTTAAATTGTCTGTGTTTTTTTCAGACAGTTCAGGTGTTTAGTACAGTGCGTGCCACGTAAGAAGAGACTTGACACACCACGTGGTCTGACATGCGCAGAACACGATTTTAGGTATCTTTAGCGGTATGAGGTCTGAGTGCGGGACGGGACCGGACGTCATAGGGGCGGCGGAAAGAGCGGGGGAGGCGGGGTCAAGTCTCTTCTTACGTAGCACGCACTGTACTGGCGCAACTAGCGTGCGAGTATGACCTGAACGTATACGAAGAAAAAAGAATATTTATATGGATCGTAGGACGACGTTTTATAGTTTCTGCCTACCTCGACGGGAAGAAGACGTTAGTTTTTGTATGTTTATTTGTGTATCCTATTCATTTCATGTCCCTAAGTAAATTAGGTTTCAATTTGAAGTTCCCTAACAGTGAAGGAGCTTGTCTTTTGTTTAAACTATTATCATCTTAAATTAAGGGGGAACCGCTAAGGTAGCCCGCGAAATACAAATTTTCTTACGTTTTTTGCAATTTGCTGGTCAGTATTAAGTTTTACGTCCATCAAAATATGATTCACGGCCGTAACAAATATGTATTTACATAATCATAATCAGTAGAATCAGTAATATTACTTGTTAGCCGCGAATCATAAAAATAATCAACATGCAACTTAATACTGTCCAGCTAATTGCAAAAAACCTAAAAAAAATTGAATTTCGCGGGCTACCCTGGCGCTTTCGTCTTAAACAAATGATGTACATATAACTAGTGAATAAGATTAATCGGACTGACTTAGTACATGTAATATCATCTGCATAGCCTTTTCCCAACTATGTTGGGGTCGGCTTCCAGTCTAACCGGAAGCAGCTGATTACCAGTATTTTACATGAAGCAACTGCCTATCTGACTTTCACAACCCAGTTACTGGGTAATATGATATCCCTTGGAAAGACTGGTTATCAGACTTTCGGGCTTCTGACTACCCCTAACGACTGTCAAAGATCCACGAATGACCGCCGGGATCAACGGCTTAACGTGATTTTTGAGTCACGGAGGGGTCTCGGTATGTAGAGATGGTCACCCATCCACAGACCAACCGCGGCAAGCGTAGCTTAACCTGATCGATCGACCTGTACGGCTGTTATTATTTAGCCACGGGCAATACATGTAGTATAAAAGTCCAAAAAAATAGAATACATTTTTTTTTTTAGTTTTTTTTTAACTCTACGGTCCTTGTCACACGACACGGTTTCTTTACGGTACGGCGCGGCGGCGTATGAACTGCGCCGTAGAAAAACGTGTCTATCAACAAGCATCCAGAGTGATCCATACTACACTGACGACCGTGCCTACATACTGCGAATAAACCGTAGTTTTTCACGCCATGAAAAACATGTGTGTGCGTGTGTGTGTGTGTGGGCCTCACATGGCCACTTTATGACAAAGTCGAGTTCCGTATAGAATAAACATTAGAGCAAAGTCAAGGGTCAGCATTTTTTTGTCGTTAATCGGAAGTATCATACTTGGGTTCGATTTTAATGTGAGTTTTTACGAGCGCCAACCGCTGAGGCTGACCTCCGCAAAAACTAAAAATGTAATTTCAAATTCCTTACCTAATCAAAAAGTAAGTAGGTATAGTGCGATTCTTGACTTAGTACTGTAAAAGCTATCGGTGTAGCCCTACCTTTAGCAGTACAGGCTGGTTATAAATGCCGGTGTGTTCCATTCGTACGTTCAAGCAATTGTCAAATATTCTAATATGGGTTTTTTTGTTTAGTAGAGAGAGAGTGCTAGAAATAACATGATAATGTAAATTCATAAATATATTTTATTCAAGTCGAAGCCTTCTTCAATTATATTGTGAAGCTCCCATCTGCACCCCCCACAGTACCTACCCAAAACTTCTTTGAAACTTGTGTTTCTCAATATTAGGTGCTATAGAAATGATTGCGGCATTTTTTTTTCAAAAGAATGCAGCAGCGTACTCCCGCTAATATGCTGTGATCACTATACTATCTATCTACTTTTTTAGGGTTCCGTACCCAAAGGTTAAAAACGGGATCCATTACTAAGACTCCACTGTCCGTCTGTCTGTCTGTCACCAGGCTGTATCTCATGAACCGTGATAGCTAGACAGTTGAAATTTTCACACATGATGTATTTCTGTTGCCGCTGTAACAACAAATACTAAAAACAGAATAAAATATATATTTAAGGGGGGCTCCCAAATAACAAACGTATTTTTTTGCGTTTTTGCTTTGTGCCGAGTGAGTCCGACTCGCTCTTGGCCAGTTTTATATGGTTTTCATTTCTACAATAGTTACATCTATGTTTCTTAAACTGTTGGGGCCCAGACCCAGTAGTACAGTAACTGATGGCTTATTGCGGCTTCAAGGGCGTTGTTCAGATCGTCAAGAGTGTATGTGAACGTGAAGAGTAGTGGTGCCCCAGTGGAAAAGGCTGCGACTTGTTGGTCGTAGGTTCGAACGCTGACAGGCGTTTTACCTTGTGTTAATTACTAATAATAAACATACATGCAGGAACAGGCATGTTCTAGAAACAAAAATGGGGGGCTCCCATTTCTCGAGAAGTATACTTAACTAGCTTCTGCCCGCGACTTCGTCCGCGTGAAATTTCTTATTCCCCCGACCCACCCCGTCGCATCGCATCGCCTGCCCGCGATGTTACTTCGTTTTTGCTTTCTTTCTTTCTGACTTTTTCTTTTTACACGGCTCCTAAAGGTCATAGCGTGATGTTAAATAGCCTATAGCCTTCCTCAAGAATTGGGCTATCAAATGCAAAAAGAATTTTTCAAATCAGAAATTTTAATTTTAATTTAACTCTTAATTGTTCAAAGTAAGAGTGAACAGGCTTCTTCTGGGTGAGCTCGCCCCATCGTGGACTTTGTCTCTGTCATCTCTGACGTAGACTAGAGTCAAGAGCAAAACCATTAAAAAAAAAAAACCGACTGGTAGTTTCAGAGATTAGCGCGTTCAATCAAACAAACAAACTCTTCAGCTTTATAATATTATAGTATAGTAAAGATAATGAAATCACAAACAAGGCCAAAATATGTTCAGTAAGGAAGGCAATTTGAAATTCGGTGTTATTCCGGTCTGCCACCCCCCTCCCCCCCTCCTCGATCCCCAGCCAGTTCTTAATCTGTTTTAATCTCTGTCTTATCCACTTAAAAACTACTATAAACTTTCTCATTCCGGTCTGATTCCCTATTTCTCATGTTTTTATTCCCGACGGATGATCAGCAACAAAATATATGTACAGGGTTTATTGAAATACATAGACGCCCTTTACGTATGCAAATTAGGCCAAAGACAAAGCACTTCTCAAGCTTTTCTCTCCGGGCTTCCAGCAGGCTTAGAGCGCCTCTGCTCATCAGAAATCTGTGTGTACCTACGTGTAATGGGCGCTAAAACAAGGGAACACGCAATGGAAGGCTATTACTGCTGTGAGCTCAGTAACAATGGAAGCTGAACAATGTACGCATTCATAGCTTTTACCTGGCAGCTGGTGGCTGACATACGGATGCAACTGTTGGGTAGCTTTTTGAAGTGAAAACTTCTTTAGCATCGTTGTGATTTGAAATTTTATGAAACGAAAATGCAACAGTAAAAAGAGACATATAAGATTTTACGTGGTAGAAAATGAGATAGGAAGCATTATACAGTGTTTTTGTTTTTTATAAGTACAAATGACACACATTTAATGGATGTGTGGACGTGGACTTGGACGAGGACGTGGACGTGGACGTGGACGTGGAGGTGGAGGTGGACGTGGTCGTGGACGTGGACGAGGACGTGGAGGTGGACGTGGACGTGGGCGTGCACATGGAGGTGGACGTGGACGTGGACGTAGACTTGCACGTCGACGTCGACGTCCACGTGGACGAGGACGTGGAGGTGGACGTGCACGTGCACGTGGACGTGTACGTGGTCGTGGACGTGAATGGATGGATGTATGTATGTTCTTTAGCATCGTTGTGATTTGAAAGTTTATGAAACGAAAAAGCGACAGTAATAAGAGACATGTAAATTCATAAGATTTAACGTGGGAGGAAATGAGATAGGAAGCATTATAGCAGTGTTTTTGAAGGTTTCACTTCTACCACGTGTGAATTGCACACATGCTGTTTTTTTGATATAAGTAGAGTTTCGTTTTTAGTACTTTGTGTTTTTTTTTTCTATTTAAAACTACTCCGACCCAACACGCTCGACCTGCATCATACGCTTTTGACTGCACAAAATATCGAGACTTCTTTAATATATCTTTGAAAAACGTGTCATCTTCTTTATGCAACTCTAACATTGATGGATTATACACATTTACCTTCTGCAATAAATTCTTAAAATTATATTGAAAACTGCATCAAAACAGACAAACACAAAAAGTGAAAATAATAAAAATAAATAATGACAATATAATAAAACAACAATAAAATAATAATAAAATAATAATAATAACACTAATATTAATAAATAATAATAATAATATTACTAGCAGCGCCCTGCGTTTTCATCCGCGTAAGTTTCGATCCCGCTGGAATATCGGGATAAATAAGTATCGTATGTCCATTCCCGGGACTCAAACTATTTCTATACAAAATTTCATCTAAATCGCTTCAGTGGTTTAAGCGTGGAGTTAACAGACAATTAGACATACACACTTTCGCATTTATAATATTAGTATGACTGTACAGAACATACTTAGATTATTCAGAAACACATGACCATAGCTTTCATGGAATACATGGATGTATCCCAAAGTCCCCAAAATTTTTACTACGGCGTGAGCTATTTTTAGAGTTCTGTGGTTAGAGAGAAGAAGATGGGTTTTAGGAGTTTAGAGGAGGATGATAAACTGATATATTTTTCGTATTCTTTTTTTTTTTTGAGATATTATTCTTTCAAAAAAGAGTAACATGGATCTCATCTTTTTATTCACACTAGCCCCTTTGATAACGGATGTTATAATACACGATTGCGAAGCATGATTCCGTATTAGAGTGGTAAAATCTATGGTAGATATATAAGTATAAGTAGATACTATAATACTATATATTTATATCCCTAAGTTCTGAATTGAGCTGCCCGATAACTGACAAATGCGTGAACTGTGAAAATCTGTGTGGTTCTTTCCTTAAAAGACCATTTCAGACACCGATCTACATGGTCCTCAGATGATCTGACCAAGATTAAGTCTGGACTTTAAAAGGTACTGTAACCTCTGAGTTTGTTGCGGCCTTTCGCCTCAGTGTAGTAATAGGTAACGCCGAACTCATCTAGTTTTTAAAATATGATTGACGTGTAAAAGTGTTTGTACAAACCTACTTAAAGAAATAAATAATTTATTATCAATACGCTAGTAGTATGCTATAAGGCAATGATCCATATCATTTATGCAGATACAAAAGATTGCCAAGAGAAGGTATTCACCAAGCTAAAGCCACGTATGTAACAAACCGTTACCCATTCAAACAAGAAACAAAATTTTAAGGAATTTGCAATCACAGTTTGAAAGTTATATCTTTTATGTGTCTAGAATCTAGAGACATAAACGATTCCATCTAGAGTCTAGGTGGAACTCGGGCGCATTGTGACTTTGTAAAGTGCACAATGTTGAAGCGAAACTACCATTACGGCTTAAAATACTAGCTGCAAACTACTATGTAGGACTTTAACTATAAAAAGGAGGCCAAAGGAAAGATTAATTTCTACGTCGAGAAATGTGACAGCGAATGGAAACTCGCGATGACTAATGATATTTATGAAGCTGAGGAGAGCTTATAAATGATTATTAAAATACACAAAAGGAAAATCGTCGTTGCGCGTGCAAAAATCGCTGTGTTTTTAGTGAACTTATTTGAGCTATATGAATTATAACACTTAGTGTGTTTATACGGAACTTTCGATGTATGAATATCACATAGCTACATTCCTTAACTCTTTAAATATTGCATTTATCACATTAGCTGTTTTTACAGTAGGTATGTGTGTATTGAAATAACTATTAAAACTGCATAAAGAACCGAAAATAACTAAATAACACATAGCGACTTTTGCACGCGCAACGACGAAATGCAGAATGTCACAACGCCTGACAAAATATTATTGAAAAATGTTATCGTAAAATGAATTACTATTTTAAAGCTACAGGCGTAAACATAACCGAGGTACAATTAAGTTCAAAACCGTAACTTTAGTGTATCTCAATCTATTACGCCATTTCTTTTTTAATATTTTTGTGTTACCTTAGTATGAAAGGATTCGAAATATAAAATTTGAGATTCCTCAAAGCTCAATCACGTTGTAGATCGTATAAAACTTACGGTTTAAAAGTCACGGATCGCTTGTGTAGAGTGGTAAAGTAACAAAAATACTGAAATAGTGTTGTTCTATTGCTCGTTTGTCCCGGTTTTTAAATAGTAGGTAACATGGACTAGGATTTTAAAACTTTAAAAATTAGACCTATTCAGTCTCATTTTTTATTACGGTTGACAGCGATTGTAAACTTTCTGAAAGTGATTTGCCTAAATCGTAACTAAAATTATAGAAGAAGTAGGTAATTCGTGACAGTCTTAGTAAAATAACTTTAGAAGCCCATATGCTACAATTTTCGCATAACTGCGGGGCAATTCTCTTGCTTGCCAACCGTGTGATTTATAATACGTGTGGCAATTACAATAGTAACTGCAAGTTTGAGATTCACTTCCGATCTTCGATCACAACTTCACCTCCAATACGCGTAAGAGGAGACGGGTAGACCACCTTCCACCTATGTCTCCAAACATTGATATCAGCCATCGATTTATTAGGTTTCATGCGTGGCAAAAAATAAAAATGGCGGACAGGTAGGTATTCCACGGACCTTCAAGGCTCCTACAAACAGGCACGACGCGCGATATAATCGCTCGCGACACAAAGACACCGCTCGTTGCGCGACTTGCGGTGCCTTTGTGTCGTGCGCGATTTTATTGCGTGTCGCGCCTGTTTGTAGGAGCCTTCATAACCCATTTCACAGAGTGTGCACTACTATGGCCGCTATATCTACAAATAGATAATAAAAATAAAAAATAAGTAAAAAATTAAAGGGTTAAACACAAGATACGTCGTTGTAAGTATATAAGTATTTAAAAATAAAATCCACACTAATATTATAAATGCGAAAGTGTGTCTGCCTGTCTGTCTGTCTTTCTGTTACTTCTTCACGCTTAAACTGCTGAATCAATTAAGATGAAATTAGATATAGAGATAGTTTGAGTCCCGGGAAAGGAGATAGGATACTTTTTATGCAGATATTCCCACGGGATCGACATTCGACACTTATGCGAGTGAAACCGCGGTGCGCTGCTAGTTGTGTTATAAATATTGCACGGTGGTACGGAACCCTTCGTGTGCGAGTCCGACCGCTTTTTCCATGAAACAAAATTATATACCAACAGGATGTTGCAAAATTGGTGTACTATTTGCACCCATAATAAGGAGCACCTCTGCCAAATCTTTCGGGAAATACAGGCGTGATGTTTTGTTAATGACTTAATATATTAATCATAATATGCATCCAGTCTGATGTCATTACTAACTGACCCGAACATACTACGCATACATTATCACAGTCGGTTAGCCGTCGTAGTAGATAATTAGCGCGGGTTGCCAATTTTGTTATTGTTATATTGTATGCACAAATCATCATTATTTTGCTAGTGGCAACTTTAATTAAGTTTGACAATTCAATTAGTCAAATTGTTATTTTGATATCTAAAAGGCATGTGTTTGTCCGAACCTCTAATTCCCATTTTGCGCTCCTAAAACTATTATTCAACAGTCTAATATAATGATTGCGCCTCTTTTTGTGATCCTCAAATAATTCCTATTTTAGGGTCCTAAAAATACTAAAAAGTCAAGTAACTGCGATGAACTTGGATAACGGATTAAGTTAGTTTAGAACTGTGATGCGGTTAGTCACAGTTTTTACCTAACCATTCGGTCGAGGTGCCCTAGCTTAGTTACTGTGATCAACTATAATAAAAGGAAAAGAAAGTCAGAGGTTCAATTATTTCAAAAAGAGTGCATCATCAGAAGCGCAAAAAGTTTTACACCTCCTTTTTTTTGAAGTTGGTAAAAAGTGTTCATCATTAGAAGTCCAATGAGTTTCTAGTGGATCAGTTTAATATTTCCATACTTAAAATATGGCTCGTCATCATCAGTGTGTGTTGGTTACCAAAGATAACTTTCACACTAGCAAGATTACCCCGCTAAAACGATTTGACATTTCGTACCAGAATAATTTCCACATCCAGAACATAGCAATACTCTCCCTACTAAGCTGTCATCTTCACGAACTGGTCGACCATTTATCTTTTATCCATCAATTCACTTCGCGAAATCCTCTACATTCATGCGAACGTTACTGTGCTACAATGACAAATAAATTCCCGCATTCACAGAAATCCCGTACCTATCCCGGGAATTTCTATCACATCACTAAACCGAGGGGTTACTCGGAACAACACATAAGAACACCAAAATCTCGATTTGGTGTTCTTATAGGGCGATAAACAACACTATATTTTTATGACTACAAACTTTATTTTCCTTTAGCACTGAAAGGAAAATCTAAGTTTCATGTCAGGATTTAAAGTCTGTCGCAGCTGTGACGATAAAAATAAATTTTTTACAGAAGGAAAGCTCTCTAAAGAATTTTGTTAGTAGGTTCTATGTTCCCACGTAAGTCTCTCGAAGGTATTTTTGTTGTTTCTAAACTAAGTAGGTAAGTAGTTGACAAAAGGGGACTCCATATTTTATCTTGCTAAGTCAGGAACATTTTTTATTTATTTATTTATTTAAACTTCTCGCACAAAAAGGTACAAAGGCGGACTTAATGCCTTAGGCATTCTCTACCAGTCAACCAAGGGTGGTGAAGAGATTGGATGGCAGGTGCTTTTTTTATAAACGTAGAGTTACAAGTAGACAGCTTAGTTTGTCTAGGAATTTGATCTCCATGTCGGCCAGTGTTATATGTGGCCAGTGTTATTGCTGGCTGGCTTTTACCATGGCCAGAGGCTAAGCATTGCCTTACAACGTGGCAATGCCGCTATCCTCTTGGGTACATTACCAGTCGACAGCGATGCGGATGAATTTTTCGATGCTATATTTTAGTTTGTGAATAGTTTAAGTTAAGTTAGGATATCAATTTGTTATTTTCATTAATTAATTAGATATTAGTTGTTATTTACTTACATATTATTTTAATGCTAAGTAAAATCAAATGGCAGTAAAATTAGGGCTTAGTATTAGTGATAGTACATACCAACTCGCACTGGGCATCCGTGGTGGATTTATAGCCACGTCTCCAAGACAGGAGGCCTGTATCGCAGCACTGGGAATATTCCAGGCTGACTATCAGTTATAGTCAACTCATGCTCAACTGAAAGGTGGTTGAACCAGGCCCGGACGCGAGAGGTTGCGGCCGCTGCCGATCGCCTCTACGAGGACATGGCGGTGCTCCGCCCAAGCGGGGCAGACCTCTACCGTATGCTCCACCGTGTCCTCTGGGCGATCCTGGCAATGGTGATACCCCAGCGTTTCCTCCCGCCTGATGATGTGCAGGAGCCTCCCGAAACATCCGTGTCCGGTGAGGACCTGCGTCAGGTGGTTGACTATCAGATATAGTGAACAGGATCCATAACAAAAAAACTTCTGTGTTGTACATTTTCTAAGGAGATGTCATCATCTGCCTAGTCTTTTCCCAACTACGTTGGGGTCGGCTTCCAGTCTAACCGGATGCAGCTGAATACCAGTATTTTACATGGAGCGACTGCCTATCTGACTTCCACAACCCAATTACTAGGTAATACGATACCCCTTACGATTATGATACGACTGGTTGTCAGACATTCTGACGACCCGTAACCACTGTCAAAGATTTACGAATGACAGCCGGGACCAACGGCTTAACGTACTTTCCGAGGCACGAAGAGGTCTTCATATGTAAAAATGGTCACCCATCCACGGACCAACCGCAGCAAGCGTAGCTTAACCTGATCAATCGACTCGTGCGGCTGTTATTACTTAGCCCTCAGCCTCTCTTTCTAAGGAGATTTATATTCCCAAATTAACTTTTACAATCTGCATTCTGTTTTCCTTCAATTTCAACAAAAGTAAAGTCGTAGAAGGTCAAAGCGGCTGTAGAAGGTCAAGGGAAATAAATTATTGTGGTTTTTACTGCTCAATTTGGACCGGAAGTGGCTATTGAAATAAATCCTTCAGTGTTTTAGATTGTCTTTAATTATGGGAGTAAACTAGTGTTGCCCAAATGCAAGACCAAGACAAGACCTTAGCCAGTCTTGGTCTTGGTCTTGCGTCAATACACCTGGTCTTGGTCTTGGTCTTGGTATTGCGCTCTCAGTCTTGGTCTTGGTCTTGGTCTTGCAGCAAGAGTCTCGCAAGTCTTGCGAGACTCTACTACTTAGACTAGACTACATTCAAATACCTATTAGCCTATTGCTCAGGGTGGCAGGGACATCGACGCGCAACCGCTTACCATGGATTCAGTAGGTACAGACGCCAGCACATCAACCTACTACAATCTGTCAAATTTCTTTAATAGATTTTCAACTTTATCGCTAAAGCATAAGGTTCAAAATTGATTGGGAAAATTTGACAGTTTCGGGTAGCTTGATGTGCTGGCGTCTGTACATGATTCTGGACCCCCCCTGCGTTTAAATTTTTCGTCGGCTTTTTCTTAATTTTTACGTTTTTTTCTGCAATTTTTTTACTCTAAACTGTATAAAATCATTATTTCTATCTGACCCAATGAGATTTTCAATTAAAAAATTGTAAATTCACTTGTTTCACTTAAAACAGCAATGTAAATAAAACTCGAAAGGGCTACCTGATCAGCTGTATCGCTAAAGTTCATTTGCGAGGTCAACACTGTCTTCGTACCTACGCTATTCACTTTCAAATGCCGCCACAAAGGGACCGCAGCGCCAAGCGGTCTCCTCGTATTATTAACGCACTTGAAAATAAACTTTAAAATTATTACAATAAAGTGCATAAATGCTTGAACCTGACAAAAAATGCGGAAGATTGCGGGAATCCCCGAGCGGTGTCGAGTCGGCCATGAATCCCAATGAATCTAACAGACGCGTCATATGAGGCATTTTAATCATCTACATAATTGAATGACCCATTTACTACTTTTATTTTAGATAACGAATCTAAAATAAAAGTAGTAAATGGGTCATTCAATTCATCAAAAATAATTATCCCCTCATAATGATGAGGGGATAATTATTTTTCTAAAACTTCATCGATTTAAGGGGGAAGCGCTAAGGTAGCCCGCGAAATTAAAATTTTCTTACGTTTTTTGCAATTTGCTGGTCAGTGAATTTCGCGGGCTACCTAATACCGCTTTCGCCTTAAGTAAAGAAGATTAAAAAAACGTGCAGAAGTGTATTGATAGTCACGTAATTTTTCGATATTTTTTTATTATCAACAATAATTTTAGTTTTGAATGCAATTCAACAATGTAATTTACTGTTTCATAAAAAAAAATACATCCATTTTCGCATAATCGGGATTGAAACCAAATACCTACTATAACGCCCAAATCTCAGTTTGACTTAACTGCGAGACGCAAGAGTCTTGCAGGCTTAGTCTTGTTCTTGCTCAAGTCTTGCAGGGTTCAGTCTTGGTCTTGGTCTTGCTAAAATAAGTCGGTCTTGGTCTTGGTCTTGGTCTTGCAAAAATGCAAGAACAAGACCAAGACTGCAAGACCAAGACCGATTTTGGGCAACACTAGAGTAAACAATGAGAACTAATTTTTAGAGTTTGGCATTTTGGAGAGATTTTTGTTATAAACGAGAGAGCTGAACTTCACCATCGTGAAGGCATTAAAAGTTTAATTATCTTCCTGACTTATTAGTCAGGAAGATAATTAAACTTTTAATGCCTTCACGATGGTGAAATTCAGCTCTCTCGTTTATAACAAAAATCTCTTGCGGTTCTATTAAATAAGTGTACCTACATAGCACCACGCCTATTTTTATCACACTAATATTATAAAGGCGAAAGTTTGTTAGTGTGTTTGTATGTTTGTTACCTCTTCACGCAAAAACTACTAAACGGATTTGGATAAAATTTAGCACACAGATAGTTTATAACCAAGATTAACATATAAGATACTTTTATCCCGATATTCTTACGGAATCGAAACTTATGCGGGTGATACCGTCGAGCGCAGCTAATCTATACTTAATATTATAAAGCTCAAGAGTTTGTTTGTTTGTTTGGTTGTACGCGCTAATCTCTGGAACTACCAGTCGGATTTGAATTTTTTTTTTTGAATTTGATAGCTCAATTCTTGAGGAAGGCTATAGGCTATTTAACATCACGCTATGACCTTTAGGAGCCGAGCAAAAAGAAAAAAAGTCAGAAAGAACGCTAAGCAAAAACGAAGTAATAGCGCGGGCAGGCGATGCGATGCGACGGGGTGGGTCGGAGTAACAAGAAATTTCACGCGGACGAAGTCGCGGGCAGAAGCTAGTTCTAACTTAAAGGCTCCTGCAAACAGGCGCGACGCGCGACGCGAATCGCGCGCGACATAAAGGCACCGCTTGTTGCGCGACTTGCGGTGCCTTTGTGTCGCGTGTCGTGTCGCGCCTGTTTGAAGGAGCCTTAACACGCGTTGTTTTCCAGAAAGATTAGGCAGACCCATATTTTGTCAGTCATGTTTAAATACCATGTAGTAGTCCGAGTCTACTGCCATCAATTGAGCACAAAATTCTACTCCAGGCTGCTACTGAGAAATTACTAATGGAAAAACCCCAATATCACTTTTCCTGACCTGGTAATCGAACCCATGCACTTTAAGAAACAAGCAGTAAAAAATATGAAAAAAAAAAAAACAGTGGCACTCCGGGAGTGCCGACAGAAGTGAAAACTTGAACAATTACGTGTGTATTTTGTGAATCGTCTTATAAATAAAACGCGCGCGGTATCGGCTACGGCCATCCGTCTTACGAATTTTCGATGAGGTCACGTGTCCTGACGCGAGTTTAACAGTTTTTATCCATTACAAAAAACGTGTACAACGCCGCTAAAGAAGTTTTCACTTCAAAAACATTAATCTGAACTGCTTTAAACAGTTCCTTAATAGCCTAACGTTCAAAACAGTATTTATTAATGATTCGAAAACAGTTAAAGCTTGAGGCAAAATGTTACCGTCATGACAGTAAACTTTAACGTTTTAAGGTCACAAAATTAACTGTTTTATTCATTTGGTGATATCGTTTAAACCATTGAAATTTACTTACATTACAGTAATGGTTTTTTTCTTTTTTTTATTGTTTTTTTCAGGAAATAGTATGTTCAATCATTAAAAGTTACTGTTTTGTCTTTTACTGTTTTACAAACATTACTTCTTACTGTATAAAGTCAGTAAGTCTTAATGAAATCGCTAAAATGTGCTACAGCACATTAAAGTCATTTCAAAAAAAATAATTTCTTACTACATTAAGAAATTATTTTTTTCAGTGTGACCTCATGCTCAAAAGTAGAGCTTGCGACCTTTAGACCAACGATGCAATCGAATTATTATTGCCGTGTAAAATTGTTTACAGAAAGTACCTATATATTTTTTTACTAGTAACACTAGTTTCATAAGTTTTACTGTACTAACATTCTATGGATTTAAAAGTCTGAATTAATGTTTTTATTTTATTTAATATTTATATTTTTTTATACATTATTAGTGGTAACGGCCGCGACTTACGAGTTGTAGGTCGAAGGTTCGAACCCAGACAGGCGCTTTACTTTGTGTAAATTATTTCATCACCACTGCTCACAAAACGGTGAAGGAAAACATCGTGAGGAAACCGGCATTTCCTAGAACCAAAAATTCGAAGACATGTGACATCTACCAACCCGCACTGGGCCCGCGTGGTGGACTACGGCCCACTCCCTCTCACTGAGAAGAGGCCTGTGTCCCAGCAGTGGGAACATTACAGGCTGATGATGATGATGATACATTATTAATCATTTATCAACATTTGTCGTAAAGGAATGACTGCCCAGGTTTCCATGTATCCCTGTTTTCTATTTGGCGTTTTTTTCGGAAGCCATGTCTGTAGGTATACGGACAAAGGTACAAATTGTTTGTTTCGGTCCTTCGGGCACGATTCTTGATAAAATATGTTTACTGCGAACCTTTTTGTCAGACAGTATCTCCAAAATTCGTGTAAAATGTTTATTTATTTATTTACCGCTTAGTAAGAAGAAAAGTGACTATTTGTTAGCGTCCCAGATTGGCCGAAGCAAGGAAAACTTGTTCAGGTGGAGATTCATAGATGACTCTGCCCTGGAGTGTAAATATGGTGATGTTCCACAAATGATCGGACACTTAATACCGCGTCCTGTGTGTCCTGTCGTATGTACGTTATAGGAACTTATGGACCCTACGGGCCGAATTCTGGGCGGTTTCGCAATTCCATTTTGTTTGTCGTCGACCTTATTCTAATATGTTGTAATCTGGAATTATTACTCGACTTAGGTTAGATATTTATGTAGATAAGTAAATAAAAACTATTTACACTAGATACTAAATTAAATGACTAACTTACTATACAAATAAATACAAAAACAAAGGACAATCAGGCGTCGAAGTACTCGTCCGCATCGCTGTCACCCGGAAACGTGCCCAGAAGACTGGCAGCAATGCCACGTTGTACGCCAATGCTAATTCTTTGGCCAAAGAACGACCCAGCCCTCTGGTCATGAGAAGTGTCGACCAGCCAGCGAGAAATTTCCTTAAAAAGGATACGCGCATTCGGGCCCCATGACCCAACGTAGATAAGTGAGCCATCTTTGGCTTATACAATTAATTTACCAAAAGTATCTTTGTGTGTGTCAATTCATAATTTACAGCAGTTCCTATGAAATACAGAGCAGAACGTGCTTTCAATAATACTTAAAGAAAATATATCCTTGAGCTACCAGGTATTCATAAAAGAGAGCAAGTGGTGCTAAACTTGAGGACACTTCATTTTATTTATTTGTAGTCAGTAAAAAGGTTGAGACTGTGCAGTAAATGTTTATGGTTCGGAACTGGAGCTGTAATGCATACAGTGCGTTTATGTGCTCCTGGTACTGATGTGTTAAGTTATTAGTTAAGTAGAAGTATTAACTCTGCTTATTCTTAGCAGAATCTCAAGTTTTGAGCATAAATGGAAGTCAGAAATATTCCGTTTATTCATTGATGTAAGTAGGTATGCTAGGAACTGCATTATTTAGACGCCGGTTTTTTATCCAGGATACACAAGAAAGGTGCTCTTGGCTAAATTATAACAGCCGCACTGGTCGATTGAAGGTTAAGGCTACAAGTGCCGAGGAGGTCTGTAAATGGGTGACCATCTATTGCATACCGAGACCCCTTCGTGCCTCGGCAAGCACGTAAAGCCGTTGGTCCCATCTAACATTTGCAGATCTTTGACAGTCGTTACGGGTAGTCAGCAGCATGTAGACAGGAAGTTTGACAAGCAGTTTTAGCAAGGGGTAGGTATCGTATCACCCGTTAACTGGATTGTAGAGGTCAGAAAGGCAGTCCTCCATGCAAAATACTGATACTGAGCTATTCTACTGGCATTCTACCGTAATCGGAAGCGGTTAGCCTAAAAACCAACATGATTGGAAAAAGCTTAGGCCAATTATTAATGGAACACTTTTAAAACCACTCAGAACTTCTCGGTTTTGATCGAACTACCAGATACAGTGTTTTCGCTAACTTCACTAAAAACCAATAAAACAGATAGGAAACGTATATAAAATTAGGTTCAAACATCAAAGGGTCAAGTAATAAAACTTTTGAATGTTCGGCGAACGCTTTGGGCCAAACCCTAATGGTTTCCTGTGTAGTTGGATAACGGGAAAAGTTTTTGTATTATTTTTGTTTGTCTTTATTACGACGTGCATGAAACATTTTATTTATATTCGATACAGGGTTTGCATTCGAAGAAGTTCTGAGGGGCATTTCTCATAATTTTAAGAATGTGCACAGTATCAATCTGTCAAAAATACCTCTAGTTCCCCAAAATGTTTGACATGTTTTTCAAAGTCAAAGCCAAAGTCAAATCATTTATTTCAAATAGGCACATTAAAGGCACTTTTGAACGTCAAAACTTACAGTAAAATTGAATTGATTCTAGTCGCCCCTTCCAAAAGGTGGTTTTCGTATGGAGAAGAATGGGCAAGAAACTCCACCGTTATTCTTTTGTTAGTCTTTTGACACTAATTGTCACTGAGATGAGATCGCGAATAGATTTTGATAGTTTTTAATTATGGGAAATAGGCCTTCTGTTATCCTTGTTGCATGACGTCCGGTTCGATTCTCAAGTCAGATAAAGTGTTAATGGGTTTTTCCATCTGGAATTTCTCAGTAGCAGCCTGAAGTGTGGATTCGTGTCCAGTTTATGGAAATAAGCTCGCACCCTATCACATGTGACATAAACATAACAAGCGGAAAACCTGATTTAAAATCTAGCACTTTTTTCTCATAATCGATAATTATCATTGAAGGAAATGAAATAGAAACATATTTTTTTTTACGTTTTATTAATATTTATTAAGAAAAACTTTTGTACACTTTTTGTAATAAATTATTATTCTAACTTAAATTATTAACAGTCATTATGATTTGAAATAAATAAATGCATTATCAGACAGTGCTTAAATATAAAAATAACTTAACTAAAAACTATTTTCTGAATCCTTAATGTAAATTCAGAGAGATTAATTGCTAAGCAAATTGAGAACCCACATAAAGGCTCCTTCAAACAGGCGCGACACGACACGCGACACAAAGGCACCGCAAGTCGTGCAACGAGCGGTGCCTTTGCGTCGCGCGCGATTATATCGCGTGTTGCGCCTGTTGGTAGTAGCCTTAATTTTGATGTATAGAAATTGATGAAAGTCATTTTGAATGTACGAAAGAGCTACCTATTTTGTTTTGTTCATGCACTAGCTGTGCCCGCGATTTAGTTCGCGTGGATGTCGGGCATAGTCATAGTATGTCGCTTACAGGTGTAGGTACATCTCCATTGAAGAGGAAGAATCTTTTTTCTTTTTTTAAGTTTTTTTTTGCGCGGAATCCTAATTCTTTTCTTTTCTAAAATAAATATTGTATGTGCCGTATATATTTTCATTGCCATATATGTTTTGTATTAAGTAAAAAGCTATTATTTTGACATTACGAACAGACACTTCAATTTAATGTATTTCTATAGACAAAAATTAATTTTCAAAATAACAGGAGAAAAGAGCGTACCGCATTGGGTCAACGCGTACGTGTGACCATGGTTGAAAATGATGTAATCGCAAAATTGTACAAAATAAATATACGTCACGGAGCAAAATCGTGGCAGCCGACTGGCACTAATTAGTGATGGATGACCGGCTTCTGCCGATGTAATCTGTGGGTGATATGAGCCGTCATTACACCTCATGCTAGTGATCGCTTGGGATTGACACTATTGACAGCAAGCGGATTCCCAAGCTATTCCTAGCACCAAGTGGAATGTCAGCTCACTTCAGCTAAGTTTTCACTAGTATATTTTTACGGAATAGACCGGCTGAGGTTTTTATATCCCAAAGGGATCTGTCTGGTGCCACGATTGATTATGTGGACAGATCGAATTTTCGCTATGTTTAGAAACTAACTTCGTACTGAGAGTTTTTGTCAGAAACCGGACATCTGAGGGCATAAATGTAATCGATTATAAACATAACAAGAAAGTAAAATAATATTTTCTTTTACGGATTGCCATTAAGGGGCGTACAGGACCTAAACGCAAAAAACGCAAGTTTTAGAAACAATAAAAGTATATGATCGACTACAGTAAACAAAATCAGAAAAAATATGATATTCTTAAGGATATATGCTAGTGCTAGTGGGTTGAAAACATAATACAACTAATTTGATACAATAGAAAAAAAACATGAAGATACCTCTTTAAAAAAACTTTCTTTTTACAGTAAAAACTATACTAAGAAACATACAATCATTCTGATACAATCATTTCTGATTTTTTGTCAGATTATTCTACAAGCAACATACTAAAACACAAGTGTTTTAATTTTTTATAGATTTTTTGTAATTAAATAAGTAATTGCTTCATATTTTACAATACATTACCAGCGTTGTGTCATCGCGCTTCTCTTTCTCTTCTATGCAGTCCGACAGTGACCACGCTTTAGGTCATGTAAGCCCCTTAACGGGGAAGCGCTAGAGTTTCCCACAAAATTGTAAAACGTTTTTACGTTTTCTGCAATTTGCATGAGAGTGTCATGTTTTATGTTGATCGATATATGATTTGAGATCGTAACAAATATGCACTTAGCATAATTAGCCAATATTTTTCCCACTGTTGGGACACAGATCTCCTGTCTTTGAGAGGGAGAGGGCTTTAATCTACCACGCGGGCCCAGTGCGGGTATTAGATGTCACTAGCCTTCGAATTTTTGGTTCTAGGATGATGTTCCTCACGATGTTTTCCTTCACCGTTTTGAGAGCAGTGGTGATGAAATTATTTACACAAAGTAAAGTGCTTACTTGGGTTCGGACCCACGACCTATAACTCGTAAATCGGGGCCGTTACCACTACGCCACCACTGTTCTCACTAATTATCGAATACTGCAGTGTTAAGGCTCCTTCAAACATGCGCGACACGCGATGAAATCGCGCGTGACACAAAGGCACCGCAAGTGGCGCAACGAGCGTTGCCTTTGTGTCGTGCGCGATTTTATCGCGTGTCTCGCCTGTTTGTAGAAGCCTTTACACCGTGAATTTATTTATTGCACGTGAAGTATAATGTCCGCACGAGTAATCCTTGTTGGATAATGACGATTATTAAACCATAGGCCCAGTGGTAACGGCCGTGACTTACGATTTGTAGGTCGTAGATTCAAACCCAGTCAGGCACTTTACTTGTGTAAATTATTACATCACCACTCTGCTTTCAAAACGGTGAAGGAAAACATCGTGAGGAAAACCGGCTTGTCTTAGATGCAAAAAGTCGAAGACATTTGACACATTCTAACCCCCACTAGGCCCGCGTGGTAGGTAGCCCACTCCATTTCGAATAGACGAGGCCTGTGTCCCAGCAGTGGGCACAATATAGGTTGTTTATGATGATGATGATTGAACCGAATTAAAATGTTACGTTCGATGATTTTGTAAGTGGAAAATAGAGTATGAGACGAGGTCGTTACTCTGCAGGCTGTGGGACATTAAATAAGGTGGCAGTATGTTACCTACATCGGTACAGTTGATGAGCGATTGAATTCCGCTCTTTAAGTTACTTTACAGTTTCATAACATAAATAACTTACTTACTTGAAACATATGAGACAAAGTTAAAAAGTGATTCCATCCGCCAATGTACCTACACAATGATTTTTTGACAACAATTTAGATTCAACATAAATCACAACTACACAATATTAAAACGACATACTATATAATGAGTAAAAAAAAAATAATTAAAATGTATGATGTTGGTTAGGTTTTTTTCGCGCATTCAATTTTCAACGCTCTGCCGAGAGCAAATCCAACAGATTGTTTTATTGATGCGCTGGGATAGACTCTGTTCAATTGTCAATGCTCGGCCCTAAATCGAGAGTAAAAAATCCTGCAGTACGCAAAAAGAAAAAGTAGCGTAATAATAACGCCGACGCCACCTGGGCCTGGCTTTGTAAAGAGGGCTGCCCAAAATCAACATTGGGCAAAAATGTCAAGCGATTAAAGACCATAACACTAGACACTAAATATTATTAACACAATTACTTTTGCTCTATACTTCATTTTCCATTTAAAATACAGCTCTCATACAAAAACAATAACCTAAAATACCTAAATAAAAATAATAAACTAAAATGGCCGCAACGCCCTTACGCCACAGCACCCGGCGCGGTGATATAACTGGGTGACTGCGTAGGCCTATGCTTCAATAGGTTATAAGCCCTGTTGGAGGCCCAGTCCTTGCCATAGCCCCCACTTGCGGAATAGGCATAGTTGTTGTTGTAGTCGGCAGCGGAGTAGTCGGTGCTGTCACTGGCTCCAAAATATGAGTAGGACATCGGGTGATGATGCTGCTGGAAATATAGAAAATAGAATTTTATTTATTTGTCCAGCTTATTAGATGAGCTGTGGGCAATTTTTTTTTTATTTATTCGTTTACTAGGCTCTTTTGCCCGCGGAGTTAATTTAGAATTTGACAATCAATTCGGGTTGTACTCTGCTTCTAGTATAATTCAATAATGATTCGAAAGATACGTGGCGCCATCTATTATCATAATAACGTTATTGTTGTTTTCCTAGGGAACAGCACTCTTTTTCATGATGAATCGTACCCTATGTCCGTTTCTGTACAGCATAAGGTTCGAACTTGATTGGGAAAAATTTGACAGTTTGGGGTAGTTTGATGTGCTGGCGTCTGTACATATATTTTAGTAATTTTGCTGATCAGCTAAATGCCAGATGCCATGTTTGTACGCTATCTTTGTATGATAATAATCCACAGCATCTGGGAGACGTTACGGGTAGTCAGATCCCCAAAGTATGACTTTTAGTCTTACCAAGGGGTATCCGGTTACCCAGCACCTAACTGGGTTGTGGTGGACAAATAGACAGTCGCTTTTTTAATATACTGGGATTTAGTTGCGGTTAAAATGTAAGCAGACCCCAACATAGTTGGGAAAAGGCTAGGCAGTTTATGATGATCTGTGGCAACACGAAAATCTGACTCAAAATCTCTGACTGATGAAGATTTTACAAATTTTAACATATTCAGCGTATTAAATGTTATGATGAGTCACGATAATGACAAATCATAGTTGCACAATGCATACAAACTACTTGGAAATATGTAAAATATTAAATAAGTTGCTTATCATTGAATTGACAAGTGCTGAGCTCAATAAATAAACTTTTATGGGAAACTAGCAATATCATGCGACTATGCTTGAATAGGATGCATTTTATTTTAGTATATTATAAACTATTCATTTAGGACTGAATCATATCTCACTAAAAACCGTCCCAAAGAAACGATCGCATCAGATTTTGAACAAACAGTATAATGAGCCTATAACTTTCCGTCTGCTAGCACATAGACATTTTTTTTTTATTTGAATTGGGTTTGCTCTTGACTCTAGTCTAGGTCAAAAGTGACAGAGACAAAATAAAATCGACGATGGAGTGAGTGAGCTTACCCAGAAGAAGCCTGTGTCATTCTCTCTGTAAGAAAGAGTGGGTCATGATCTACCACGATTGCCTAAGGCGGGTTGGGAGATGTCATATTTTCGATTTGTAGCTACAGCACATGATGGTGTGATGAAAAAAAATTGCGAGCTGACGACCTAAAAATCGTAAGTCGGGGCTGACATCACTGGGCCGTCACTGCTCACACTAATGTACAGACAGCTCATCAAGCTACCCGAAACTGTCAAATTTTTCCAATCAACTTTGAACCTTATACTTTAGCGATAAAGTTGAAAATCTATTAAAATAGTTTTGACAGAATATAGTAGCTTGATGTGCTGGCGTCTATACTAGATGTTACACAAGCCAACTACCAACCAAAATCCAACAAACAAACATACTCCTCCACAATGACGGTACTTCATAAACAATTCATACCAAGGACATTGGTATCTGTAAAAGCTCGTATCAAGTGGATCATACAGATAAATGTATTTATTTTGATGCGTTTGTGCGGCGAGTGGTAGATAAGGAGCTGGGATTGCGTTTAGATCCTCTATGAGTTACAACAGATACATGGAAAATAATATGGCTGTAAGAGATAGAAAATTTACAAAGGTAGATAATAAAGAGACCCGAAGAAAAAGGGAAAAGCTGGAAGAACGTAGGCCATGATTGCATAATCAGCCTTTTAATATTCCCACTACTGGGACACAGGCCTCCTCTCTGTGAGAGGGAGGCTGTTATGTAATCCACCACGCAGACCCAGCTGCTCTCAGGCTATGATTGGGCAGAATATAATTAGGCAGAATATAATTAGGCAGAATATAATTAGGGAATGGTGAGCGAAGATTGGGCAAAAGAATAATGATTGGACAAACACTAATAAAGCTATGCTTCGCAAAGATTGGGCACAGGATTGATTGGGACATGGATTGGGCAGGACAATAATCGCGAACAAAAATAATGATTACAAGAAGGTAACTGGTGATGATGGTGCAAATAAAAAATGGAGAATGATTGGAAAGAAGAATTAATAAGAAAAAAAGAGACCATTCATGCTTTTGACGGAAAATATAAAGGGAAAAATAGATGTTGCAGCCTGAGGAAATTATAATTGAGAATAATCCTATAGATTAATGTAACAAATTTTCAATACAACAACGCTTTAAGGCAAAATTAACAGCTAAACAAAGCAATTCTATCATAATAACACAACTTGGAATCCAAAACTAATGTCAACCAATACAATAATAACGTATTCATAATCTCTTTCATTACAAAATTGTCTTCAATAAAGCTGGATTAAAACTGCAATACGGTTTCATAATGGATTCCATTGCTAATTGCTTTGGACGGACGAACCTGAATAAACAAATCAACTTTGATAAAACCAAACACATTTCGGTTAATTTGATTTCTGATTACAGGATATTTGTTCGGTGCTTCAACACTGATAACAACGTATGATAAATGTTCGTTTTTTAGTAAAAATCCGGTCAAGTGCGAGTCAGACTCACGCACAGAGGGTTCCGTATGCTATGCTAGCTAGCTGTGTAACTATAAATTTACGGTTTTCGGATTTTTCCTTTAATTGTGCTACATGATATTGCTCCTTGACCCATAGATAATTGCGAACAATCTCGCCTAAAATTACCACAATTGCCTACGCACATGATGTCACCCTCCATTTTGTGGTCAGAAACCATGTTGCGGTCACGGTATGTCATAAAATTTGGCGATAAGCCCCGATTTTAGTGAAAAACGGCTTCAATATGCAATAACTTGTGACATTGTTTCTTTTTTGGCACAACCAAGATCAGATTGATACGAGCCCTAGTATTCCCTACCTTCCTGTATGGAGTAGAAATGTGGACGATTTTGGCCCGAGAAAGACAAAGGATTGATGCATTTGAGATGTTGTGCTGGAGACGAATGTTGAGAATACCGTGGACTGCCAAACGCACGCAGTTTCGAATAAGTTTTTATTCGAAGCTGCGTGCCGCTTGGCGACCACATGTCAACAACGCATTCTCTCCTATTTCGGCCACATAGTACACAGACGCGATGAAAGTTTGATAAAACTGATTGTTGTTGGAAACACCGAAGGCAAACAATCGCGAGGTCGTTCACTAACACGATGGACCGATCAGGTGAAGGAATCATCGTCCTCTAAATTCTTTACGGTGGTAAGGGATGCGCTGGACAGAAACCGGTGTAGACGGATCATCCGCACCAGATGCAACTCCGAAGCTGACCACGATCCTCAGACATGCGGGACCGACTACAGAGAGAGACGGTCTAAAAAAACGTTAGACATGATAAAAATGCTGGTCTGGTGGTATAATAATTTTATTCTAGATGCATCATCTTTGGGGTCGCGGGCGCACAGAGTGGGGACTCTGTCCGCCCACCAAGTGATCGCAGGAAAGACGGTGGCACAGTGATCACGTGCTGCCGTGCATAGCGAGGCTCAGGAGAGGCCCCTTTACAGTCTCCCCAGGGATGTGCCTTACAGGCCTTGCACGGGGGGGTTCCGGAATTGGTCTTTTAAGAGGAACCGGGACCACCCCTATGTGCTGATGGTGATTACCCAGGAGGTCGGGTGCCTTTTGAAAGTTTCCCACCGAAACAAAAAAAAAGACCATACGTGCGAACCTTCTGGTTATGGACATATTGAAGGTCAAAATTCCAAACTATACTGGCTTTTTTTACGAAAAAATGTTTTTATTGTAACACCATTTTAATAATATGTAGAAACTTCAAATACTAACCAACTACAAAAAATAAAAATATAATATCACATTATAACTATTAAAACATTTAAATATTACGTCCAAATATTCCTCCGCATCGCTGATTATACCCAAGAGACGGGCGGAATTTAATATAAAGGAAAAACGTTACAAATATGCAAATTGTAGTAACTTGCATATTGTAAATTTTACCTTTTTTCCTAGTTTTGTGTTACGCATTTTTTTCTACAATTTAACGAATCGAATCAAATCAAAATCAAATCAATAGTCATTTATTCAAATTAGGCTGAGAATCAGTACTTTTCAAACGTCAAAATTACACGGTTAAATAAACACGGTCACGGTCGTTCGGTCACGGTTTAATAAGTTCACATTCCCGGAAAACTGCAAATGAGTCATAGCTCTTTGTCAGGATGATTCTGAACAGGGCGCCCTTTGAAAATGTCCGAAGGAGGATTTATTTTTACTTTAATTAATAGGTAAAGCCTAGAGGAAAAAAACAGCATGTGTGGAATTCACACGTGGTGAAACCTTCAATCTTAAATCTTATGAATTTACATGTCTCTTTTTATTGTCGCTTTTTCGTTTATGATCACGATCACGATCACAAACACAATCACAATCACAAGCACAATCACCATCACAATCACAATCACCATCACAATCACCATCACAATCACAATCACCATCACAATCACAATCACCATCACAATCACCATCACCATCACAATCACCATCACCATCATCATCATCATCATCATAAATTAGTAGCATAGGATTAAATGTGATGTCATTTGTAATAATAAAAAACAAAAACACTGTATGTGTATAATGCTTCCTATTTCATTTTCTCCTACGTTAAATTATAGTAATAATTATGTCTCTTTTTACTGTTGCTTTTTCGTTTCATAAAATTTTAAATCACAACGATGCTAAAGAAGATTTCACTTCAAAAGAAACTCCTTTAATATTTGAAATAGGCCATAAATCAATCTGCATGCTGGATTGATTATTTATTATTATTATTATTTCATGCATATTCGAAAATAAAAAAGATCAAAGTATTTTAAGACGAAAAAGGGTTTTATTTTAATGGCAGTAAAGGTCACGTCTCGAGGGACGCACGCTCGGCGAAACAGGTAGAAAAATATGTTGTATAAAAATCAAACTAAATAAACACGTATATGCAATCTATTCGACTCGTCAAGGCAAATCATAGTAATAATTTAATATAAACTTTCATATACATTTACCCCCTTACTAATAAACGTATAGCGTCTGTATAGTTACACAATAGTTTGTCTTCTTCTTTCGAAAGTCAAATTACTGACGACTGAAAGAGAAAAATCGGTGTGTAACTATTCATCTGATATAATACGTTTATTAGTAACGGGGTCAGTAAAAAGCTGTTAATTTGACATTATAAATAGAGACTTTAATTTTAATTTATTTGTATTAAGTATGTATAGGTGTATAGATGTAGATGTGTTACTGTTTTTTAGTAACGAATAAATAAATAAAATTTTAATAGAACTATTCATACCTTGTTTTTTCAGGATGGGAAATCATCAAATGACCTCTACCGCTCTGGGTGGAGCGGAAGGGAGTGTCAGACTCTTACTGACTAAAACCCACCCGTGTTCCTTCCTTAGCCCTTTATGTTCCGGGCCAGCGGTAACCCTTTCGGACAATCCCGCTGAACTATTCATACCTTGCAAGCCTTCAATGTGCTCAGCACACTCGGCAGCAGCAAGGCAGCGATTAGCAGCAGCTTCTTGATCAGCAGCACTGATAGCAGGATGGGAATAAGCAGCAGTTTCAACTTGAGGACTGCAAACAGGGTCAGCAGAGGCACTATCACTGCTAACTTCTTCTTTTTGCCTCGGGCTGGAAATTAAAAAAAAAATTGTGTTCATTTGTTCATTTTGAGAATCTGCCGGTCGATTCTGTTAAAATCTCACCGTGAAAACTTAGGTGAAGTGAGTTGATTTTTGCTAGGAATTGACACTATTGGCAGCTCACTCCACACTCACTTCACCTAAGTTTTCACGGTGAGATTTTTACAGAATAGCACCACTAAATACGTAGTCTAAAATACACCATGAGTAGCTAATGAATATTTTTGAGTAGGTACTTTATGCGACCTACTCAAATGTCCTTTCTTTTGTTTTGTTCGTCGATTCGTTGAGCTTCTCACGTTTTGAGTTGAGCTACACGATTACTGACAAATGCTTGCACTCACTGGACTGGTCCAATCAAATCTGTGCGGTACTTTACTCAAAAGACCATTCCAGACATCAATCTACATGGTCATCACATGGTCTGACCAAGATTATGTCTGTACTTTAAAAGAGACCTCTGAGATTGTTCTATAGTATGATGTGGAAAAGTGATTACGATAACCTATTTACAGAATTAACAATTTAAGTTAATTTATTATCATAATTAGAACGTTTGACAAATTGATTGGTGATGTGTCTTGTATTCTGTTCATCTTTAGACACAGAAGATTTGAAAGACTTGTTAATAGGGAGCTATTAATGATTATAAGCGAGGAACGGGAGAGTGCATCTGCGTTTGCGCACACACCTGTGCACTGTAACACAAGTACCTCCTGCGCCAAGAGTGAGTCTCCGTTTTGATTGGCCGACATTTCGGAAATACGATCTGGAGGTGTATTAATGATGACGATGACGATGATGCCTTCTAGCCTTTTTCAGATACAGCAGCTGCATTCAGTGGGCGCCAGTTTTGATGAGAGGTTAAGAGGGGTAGCTAGAGTTGATTAAGAGCAGGTAGCTATTAATCAGCTCGTAAATAATATTAAATTATGTCTGATCCGTTACTGTGGCTCTGAACAAACTAAACTACAATAGTTACGTCATTGACAACTATAGAACGCGGGTTATATTTCTTAAGACTAGCCTGATAAATTGGTCATACTAAAGGTGCTAGCTCAACAAATAATTGCAATTCTTGATTGACTTGATTCAAAATCATTGTAAAAATATTATCAACGAACAGTTAATTTCTAACACTTTCGTTATCTTTATGTTCTCAGCAGTGCTTATTCGACATTGATCCATAAAGATGCCTAATTCGTTATGGCCAGTCACAATAGTGCGACACAAATCAAATAGGTAATTATAAAAACCAAACATTTAACTACTAATCGCTAAGCATAAATTACATCTCGACTTTACGCCCCAAATTCGAACAAATCGTAGAAATTCAATTACACAGTCATTTAGTTCGGGCCAAAACATCTGTCAGAACGGGTCAAATCCCACGTTTTAACCCCAATACTTATGACCCCGACGGTCTATGGTAATTACGATGACATGGTCATTATTTACGACTGTTAATTGCCCTTTTTTATGGTCTAGTTTCATTGATAGGTCAATTTGTGATTGTGGAAATGGGTTATTGGTTATGGGAGGGATAACTGTTAATTTTATAGGTTGTAGAGATGATTCGTCCGTAAGAGAAAACCAACTGTTTTATTGTTATTTTGACATTTCTAGGGACCCTGGGGTCCCGGACTAGATAGCGTACGAGGGTCCGAAGCCATTTTTACATAAATCAGGCACTAACAGACGATTATCCCTGTTCGCATTATGCAAGTGCACCCAAGGATAACCCCCGGTTGGTGTAGGACTATTGCAGGATATGGAAACAAATATATAGGAATAATCCAATATATTTAACTGGTTATTTAGGACTATGGAAAAACCGATAGCTTCTGCCTGACCACTGTTTTAAATAAATTACACAGATAAAATGGCAGGGGGTGATGTGCACACTGTTACTATAAAAATAGGATCGCGTTTGATTTGACCTGTGTATATCTCTTGCTCTCATTGAGTCTCACCCGAACGTTGTGGTTAATCTTAGCTAACTCGTTCTATAATAATAATTTGTGTATTTTTGTAAACAATGAGTAATTGAAGTAACTGTACATAACATTCTGAACAAATTTAATAAGAGACCAACCGTGACTGCGAAAAATAATCTTCCATTCCTTTCATTTTGTCGAGTAACTGGGAACATAAATTAATGGAGCAGCTGCTTTTTTTTCATGATTACAGGTTTTGTCCCATATTTTTATCGACACCAATATTAAAAAGAGAAAATATTTAAAAGTTTGTATGTTTGTTTGTCACGCTTTCACTCTAAAGCGCCTGAACGGATTTAGATGAAATTTGGCACATGGGTAGACCATGAACTAGAGAAGTACATCAATTAATTTTTATCCTGAAACGCAGACACAGTCTCGGGCAACAAGTAGTGTTCTTGTAATTGTACACCCAAGAGATAATATTGCGGAGACATTTATCAAAATATCGACAAGCTTTATTTGTAAATACCTTTCACGAGTTTAGACTAAAAAAATGTCTCTTTTTACTCCCTAACCGTTAAATTTATACAAGACTACACTTTTACACCGAAATGTTACATTCTGCAGCAATACTTACTTAAAGCAAAATTCCTTGCCAACAGTTTTGCAGTACAAACATGAACATTTCTGTATTCCCCGCAGAAATAATGTTAAGAAATAGCTGACACTCACTTGGCTAAGATACAAAGGAATGATATGCCAAATGTAAAAAAAAACTTTATCTTGATGTATGATTTCTGTGGTTACTAAAATTGATACCTAGCTTAAAGCGAAGAAATCTGACTTTTATCACAAAGTTAAAAACTCAACCTCAAAGCATTTATTTCACCCGCGTAAAAATTGATCCCGTGGGGATATCGGGATAAAAAGTAGCCTAATGTTAAGGCTCTTGCAAACAGGCGCGACGCGCGACGCGAATCGCGTGCGACACAAAGGCACCGCTCGTTGCGCGACTTGCGGTGCCTTTGTGTCGCGTGTCGCGTCGCGCCTGTGTGTACGAGCCTTTAATTTGGTTTCAATTAATTATGTGTTTATTAATTTCTGAACTGTTTTTATCTTTTTACAATGAACGCTTTTAACGTGTATCGTTCTCACATGCATAATTTTAACATGTCAGATGTAAACAATATTTTGATACAATTTTATGATATAAAAGAGTGTCCTACTACGCTTTGGAATAGGCAGCTAGCTTCATCTTTCTGACTGACTGACCTCTTGACAATTCAAAAGTGCCTGTAATTGGTTTATCACACTAATATTATAAAGGCGAAAGTTTGTGAGTGTGTGAGTGTGAGTGTGTGTGTGTGTGTGGGGGGGTGGGTGTGTGTGTGTGTTTATATGTTTGTTACTTCTTCAAGCTCAAACGGCTGGACCAAATTTGATAAAATTTTGTATGGAGGTAGCTGACGTACATATTTTAAACAAACACAATTTAAATTATGTGGGACCTTTTTTTCGTTTTAGTATTCAACAACATTAAACATCATTTGTGATTATTTGCTAAAGATACTATAAAATGTATGTTGAATTGTTGATACCGTCGATCAAGGGTGGTTTATTAGGTGCCAATTTTTACGGTATTTATTTTGTTTGAAAAATATTTATTTGTATGTTATTTTATTATTTTAAAAGACTGATAAAAACTTTTAATAACCGCTGTACTATTTCATGTGTTAACTTTATCGCCACTCTTTATATTTCAATCCTACTGGTAGCTATTTATAAAACATTTAAAGTAATTAAACGGTTTTCAATATCCTTCGCACTTAAGAAAAATAGGTGCTTTCCCGAGGGAAAGTACCTATTTTTCTTTTGAATTTTTTCTCATTTTTCTTAGAACCACTTGGTCTCTTGAATCGAGATCCAAGAGACAAAAAGAGAAAAAGAAAAATACTTTCCTAACGGTCGAGATTGTGAGAAAAACTACATCTTTTAAGTGTTTCATTTCAGTCTTCGGAAAAGTTTTCATAAAAGTTCGTTGGAATAAAAAATTGAGATCAGAATATTTGAAATGATACTCTAATCTAAGGTATTTACCAGAATGTGCGACAGCAAAGACAGGGTTATGTTTTTTAAAACTTTTAAACGAATGTTAGTACACACCTGATTTAGAACTGATTTCACGTTTCTGGATACTTTTAGTCTTAGTTTTACCACCTTCATTGTTTTCAATATCTGGGAATCAAAGAAAAACATATATTTTACTTGCTGCTTTTTTTCGTTCCTTTAATTTTACTACAGATGAAATGGTTTTCGGTCGTTGTGTTTAGGCAATCTGTAAGAAATATTACTTTGATTGATGTTGCAACATTTCAAAATTCCGTGTAACGAAACTGCATAAAGGAAATAATCTAGACTACAAATCACTATAGGCTGACCGTTTAACTGAGACGTTGCCTGAGGTAGCTGTGAGGTGCGGGAGGGGTGTTGTCACAAGTTGACGAATCACTGAGCTCTCGCATCATGTCACCACACCCCTCCCGCACCGCGCTGCTACCTCAGACAACGTCTCAATTAAGCGGTCGGCCTAACAAAACTTTTCCACCAATTCTTTTAGGTATGAAGAAGGTTCTAGAAACTACCGGAAAGGTCGAATAAGACTGACATTGGCTCGTAAAAGTCACAGCGGAGCATCGCACTGATCATGCGTGGCGGCTGTCTCCGACCAATACTAATTAAAAACGTTCAAAATCTAGTGGCAATCTGCGATCTCAACGACATATGTAGGTTACACCTCTCGGTCAGACAGACAGTCGTTTCATGTAAAGCACTGGTATTCAGCTGCATCCGGTTAGACTGGAAGTCGACCCCAACGTAGTTGGGAAAAGGCTTTTTTTTTTGAGGATGGGAAATCATCAAATGACCCCTCCCGCTCTGGGTGAAGCGGAAGGGAGTGTCAGTGTGTACTTCGGTGAGTGTGCCCAAGAACTCCATGACCTCATTCCATCGGCCGGCGCCCTTCGGACATCCAGACGCACTGCAAGTTACCAACCATGCCTAGTTGCTATTCCACCAATGCGCACTAAGCGTTTTCAAATGTCCTTTATAATGCGCACAGCAAAAGAGTGGAACTCTATACCTGCGTCTGTCTTTCCGAGCGCATACAACCCGAATCTCTTCAAAGTGAGAATGAACAGGATTCTTCTGGGTAAGCTCACTCCATCGTCAACTTTGTCTCTGTCACCTCTGACCTAGACTAGAGTCAAGAGCAAACCCATTTCAAATAAAAAAGTTTGAGACTAAAATAGCCTGTGCACATCTATGATTTTTTATACGATCAAAATATGAGCATTATGAGACGTACACTTTTGAATTTTCCAAATTTTCATATAATTTAACCCGTGTGACGACTGTTAATACATTGTATCCAAAACTACAATAAAAGACAAAATCTACCACCCCTGAATCATCTAGAAGCCACAGATAAACCAAATTAACAGCACAAATTACGTACACAACCCATTATGTAAACAGCATTACCCTCCTTAATAGCCGCAATCGGTTAAACACAGACAATGTACCTACGCCAAAACTAAACACGGCCAAGAAGGGTGAATAACATCGTTAGCGTGGTTACTGTGCTCTGCTTGTCTTTGTGGGCGACCTCAAATGGTACAGACGCCAGCACATCAAACTACCACAATCTGTCAGATTTTCCCAATCAACTTTGAACCTTATGCTTTAGCGATAAAGTTGAAAATCTATTAAAGAAATCTGACAGATTGTGATAGGTTGATGTGCTGGCGTCCGTACTTTCACCCTATATCGAGGTGGGAAATTATTTGATCTTTTTAAATAAAAAGTTTTAAGTAAAGTTTCTAATTTTATATTTATGTTCGACCCTTCACCGTAGTAGTTTGCTATAAATTACGGATGCATTAAGGCTCCTTTTAACATGCGATAAAATCGCGCGCGACACAAAGGCACCGCAAATCGCGCAACGAGCGGTGCCTTTGTGTCGCGCGCGATTTTATCGCGTGTCGCGCCTGTTTGCAGAAGCCTTTAAACTACTGACTATCACACTAATATTATAAAGTTGAAAGTTTGTGAGTGTGTTTGTATGTTTGTTACTTTTTTACGCACAAACGGCTTAACGAATTTGGATGATATTTGTCACACAGATAGTTTATAACCAAGATCAACACGTAAGGCTTTTTCTCATACAGAGAAGGCACGAGCATTGATCACAATGCTGGGCGATTTGAGGCTAATATCGTCCACTTTTTTTTTACGATGGTAAGTCTGTTTGTGCACGGCACGGTTTCTTTACGGTATGCCGTATAAACCGCGTCGTAGAAAAAACGTGTCTGTCAAAAAGCTTCCATATAGTGATGCAACACTGAGTTCCGAGCCCGCACACACCGAATAAAGGCTCCTTCAAACAGGCGCGACACGCGATAAAATCGCGCGCGACGCAAAGACACCGCAAGTCGCGCAACGAGCGGTGCCTTTGTATCGCGCACGATTATATCACGTGTCGCGCCTGTTTGTAGGAACCTTAAGCCGTAGTTTTTGACAACCATAAAACGTATGTGCACAACGGTTTTTAAAACGTTTTGTTGCTTGTGTACGCACTGCTTTAGACCTCCCAACTCATCTAAATGTTTGTGTAAAAACGTAATTAATAGTTTCATTGTCTTACAGAAATATTTAACAATAATTTAAATTAATAACTAGAGCAAATAACTTATGAAATGCATGGCCAACTCAGCGTTATTTTAGTCAAGTCAAGCCAAAGCATTTATTTTAAATAGGCACATAAAAGGCACTTTTGAAGGCCAGAAAAGTTTAAAAAAGCCCTTTGCAACAAACCATACCGCTTTTGTTCAAGTTTTAAATACTATTGTAATTTTTAAAACTGGAATATTATAGAAATAACTCGCAATCGAAAATAAATAAAAAGCATTAAGGCTCCTTCAAACAGGCGCGACACGACACGCGACACAAAGGCACCGCAAGTCGCGCAACGAGCGGTGCCTTTGTGTCGCGTGCGATTATATCACGTGTCGCGCCTGTTTGTAGGAGCTTTTAAGTAAAGCCCGTAGCATCGTAAACATCGTGACGAAACCGGCATGTCCTAGAACCAAAAATTCGAAGAAATGCATCTACCAACCCGCACTGGGCCCGCTTGGTAGATTATAGCCCACTTTCTCACAAAGAAAGGATCGAGGCCTGTGTCCCAGCAGTGGGAATATTACCTATATGCTGATTATGTATTTTATGTTGTGTTAAAGCCCCGTAAAGCCTTTTAAGGCCAGGACTCTCGGAAATCTCGGAATCGACCTATTTTTGATTCAACATTAAACAATCAAATATTCTTTGTTTTAATCTGAAAAAAATATATGGCATAGTTTAACTAACATTCTTGATTATTCAACGGTTCAAAACACGATATTTACAACTTCACTCGATCATAAAAAATCGCAAACAAATCGAAAACAGCGAAGTTTTTAATCGTTTTTCAAGTCGCATTTGAAATAGACTTAACTTTTACTCGCAAAAAATATATCAAAAAATAGGCAATGATGTATAGTAGAACATTCAACGGTTAATTTTTCTCAAAACTGATTTTTATTGTCTTAACAAGATATAATCTAAAAAGGCGGCCTGCGCGCTTCACTTCAGTAGCCCGCCGGGCGTTACCGAGGTAGGACCTGTGTCGCTTTTGCTGGCTCGCCGCGTTCCCGCTAATCGATCGAAATATACGTTATATTATTGTTAATTTCCGTGTTTGTGTATTAGTTTCAAAAATCAGTCTGTAAATATTGTTTAGGTTCTAGTATTAATAATTAAACTAAGTATTAGTTTTTAATATAGTTGTAATATATAGTGATAATTAAGATTAAATTATGGGGAATAAAAAGAGAAGAAAGAAAAAAAAAATGTTCAGCATTAAACTGCAAAGCTTCAAAAAAAATTAGGTAAGTTTGATTATTATTTTTCTACGTATTTATACCCACTTATAAGACGACGCGACAGAATAATATTGTAGTTGTATAGGTTCTCTTGCTTTCGTCACAGTACTAGCAGTAGCAGGTCGGTACCATAAATTTACAATTATCGTAATATCTGTAATAGATTTTCAACTTTACTACAACGCAATAAGGTTTATATTCAATTGCAAAATTTGAGTTTTATGAGTTTGAGTTTCTAGTTTTGTGATTGTATATGTAAAATATTATATTTTTTTGAAGTGAAAACTTCTTTAGCATCATTGTGATTTGAAAATTGTATGAATCGAAAAAGCTACAGTAGAAAAAGCTACAGTAAAAAGAGACATAAGATTTAACGTGGGAGAAAATGAGATAGGAAGCATTATACAGTGTTTTTGTTTTTTATTATTACAAATGACATCACATTTATTTTAATCCTATGCTAATATTTGTGATGATGATGATGATGGTGTTGGCGATGGCGATGGTGATGGCGATGGTGATGGTGATGGCGATGGTGATGGCGATGATGATGGCGCTGGTGATGGCGATGGTGATGGTGATGGCGAAGGTGATGGCGATGGCGATGGCGATGGCGATGTGATGGCGATGACGATGGCGATGGTTATGGCGATGGTGATGGCGATCGTGATGGCGATGGCGATGATGATGATGATGATGGTGATGGTAATGGCGATGGAGATGGTGATGGCGATGGTGATGGCGATGGCGATATCGATGGTGATGGCGATGGCGATGGCGATGATGATGATGATGGTGATGGTGATGGCGATGGCGATGGCGATGGTTATGGCGATGGTGATGGCGATGGCGATGGCGATGATGATGATGATGATGGTGATGGCGATGATGGTGATGGCCATGGTGATGGCGATGGTGATGGCGATGGCGATGGCGATGGCGATGGCGATGGCGATGGTGATGGTGATGGATGGATGGATGGATGGATGGATGGATGGATGGATGGATGTTCTTTAGCATCGTTGTGATTTGAAAGTTTATGAAACGAAAAAGCGACAGTAAAAATAGACATGTAAATTCATAAGATTTAACGTGGGAGAAAATGAGATAGGAAGCATTATACAGTGTTTTTGAAGGTTTCACTTCTACCACGTGTGAATTACACGCATGCTGTTTTTTTTTATTTAAAAATATAAAATTCGTTGTGAATGAAATAGGAAGTGTTCAATAAAAATACGTATTGTTGTGTTTTTGATTAGTAGATTTAATTAAAAAAAAACTTATTGACGAATTCAAGCAACCAAAAAACTATTTTACAAAAAAAACAACCGACTCAAAAAAAAAAACACTACAACGTGAAGAATATATTTTAATTTTTTGACACCGACTTTCGAAACTAAAGTTATTTTTCACTTTGTAGTGTTTTTTTTTTTGGAAGTCGGTTTTTTTTTGTAAAAAAGTTTTTATTTTTCACTTTTTAGTTGTACTTACCTACCCCAAACAAATTCATATATCACTACTTGCTATGTGAATATCAGTAACAAAGCTATTGAGCACATCTGCCTTACCCTTTGAAGGGTACAGGCGTGGTGTTATAGAAAGAAAAAGAAAGAAAGAAAATACGTTTATTTGCGGTAAACATGACGCAAAAAAGAACAAAAGAAATAAAAACAATAAAAAAAAGGTTGACAAGCGTCACATCCACGCAAAACGGCTATCGCTCAGCATTATGCTGCGACCCTATGCAAGACAGAGCCCCAGCGCTGGTCATACAAACAAAAGGAAATATACATGCTAAGAGAATATCATCCTCTATAAACGTTTTTCGCTTTTTAGTGGCAACATTCCGAAACGTCATAATTGACGTACGCGCACCCAACTTGCACCGAAAAATTATGTTGTGTGATTGCGATTACATATGCTATAGCAGCAATCGCGGTTGATTTGCTGGCATTAATTGAAGAGTTCCGTTGTTTGTCTCCGAAAGTCATCATCAGATCTTTACAAAAATAAAAAAATAGCATGTGTGCAATTCACACGTGGTAGAAGTGAAACCTTCAAAAACACTGTATAATGCTTCCTATCTCATTTTCTCCCACGTTAAATCTTATGAATTTACATGTCTCTTTTTACTGTCGCTTTTTCGTTCCATAAACTTTCAAATCACAACGATGCTAAAGAACATCCATCGATCCATCCATCCATCCATCCATCACCATCGCCATCGCCATCGCCATCACCATCGCCATCGCCATCGCCATCACCATCGCCATCGCCATCACCATCGCCATCAACATCGCCATCACCATCACCATCACCATCATCATCATCATCGCCATCGCCATCACCATCGCCATCACCATCGCCATCACCATCACCATCGCCATCACCATGGCCATCACCATCTCCATCGCCATCACCATCATCATCATCATCATCGCCATCGCCATCACCATCGCCATAACCATCACCATCACCATCATCATCATCGCCATCACCATCGCCATCACCATCGCCATCACCATCACCATCACCATCATCATCGCCATCGCCATCACATCGATATCGCCATCGCCATCACCATCTCCATCGCCATCACCATTATCATCATCGCCATCGCCATCACCATCGCTATTACCATCACCATCGCCACCACCATCACCATTGCCATCGCCATCGCCATCACCATCGCCATCACCATCGCCATCACCATCACCATCGCCATCATCATCATCGCCATCACCATCGCCATCACCATCACCATCACCATCGCCATCGCCATCGCCATCACCATCGCCATCACCATCGCCATCATCATCATCGCCATCGCCATCACCATCATCCTCATCTTCATCATCACCACAAATTAGTAGCATAGGATTAAATGTGATTTCATTTGTAATAATAAAAACAAAAACGCTGAATAATGCTTCCTATCTCATTTTCTCCCACGTTAAATCTCATGTCTCTTTTTACTGTTGCTTTTTCGTTTCATAATATTTTCAAATCACAACGATGCTAAAGAAGTTTTCACTTCAAAAAAAAATTGTAAATCTGTCTATTTACGATGGAGTTATGCCCTAACATACATAAAAAAATAGAAATATCCGAATTGAGAACCTCCGCCTTTTTTGAAGTCGGTTAAAAATATAATATTTACAATCACAAAACTAGAAAGAAACTAAAGTAGGATGATGAAATTAAAATACTGTAGACGAGCAGCCCTATATTTCAAGAATAGGGCCGATTCACAATACTATTACTTATAAAAATAACCGTGACAGGGGTCAGCGAGTTCATTCGATCTGCGCTTTCGCGGCATTTGCCACGCGAGGACGGAGGTAACGCTAAATGCCTACTACGCTCGAAGATCCTGGCCTTAAAAGCATTCGTATCACAACCAACAGCAACGCTTAGCGTGCTCTTTGAGGCACGAAGGCTTTTTGTTTGAAATTATAACCGCAATGAATTTTGTGCCTTCCGGTTTTATAGAACAGCAGACTTGAGATTACCATTATTATCTTTTATGGTAACTCGTCTTGGTACAGAATATTGTCACTCAAGCGATGCCAATTGGAAAGCATAATAATAATTTACCATCTACTCGTAATCAAGCTGAAAGGTTTGTTTGTTTTTTTTTTTGTTTCAACGCGCTTTCATTATATATCCGGAACTACCAGTCGGATTTGAAAAAATAGTTTTATCACATCTATTCAAAAAGAGCTAGTTTATTCATCGTAATCAGAGACTAAAATAGCTCTTTAATCCCAAGGGACTAGAAGTGATTTGAATTTGGAATGTGCACCAAAGAACCTTTGTAAAGTAAGTTCGGAGAAGCACTGCCAAATAATAGCGTAACTATCGTCTATTCCAATTTGTTTACAATTGATGTCATTTCAATTTAAACAAATATCAACTTTATTTCGGAGGTAATTAAGTTGATTTCAGAGTGACTAGCACTATTGAAAAAATCATTAAAACGTTTTTTTTAAGTTGTAGCGTAAACTAAAGTTTATTGTGTAGGAATTAAAGTTATTTTTACAAAAACTCAGACTTGTTCACAAGTTTGGCAAATAAATCACGAACGCAGATTATTTCTGTGGCCATACAGCTGTTTCACTTTGAATCGTGTAAGTTCTGGTGATATTATAATAGTTTTCCTCGACGGTCTAGAGGTCGCAAGCGCTACTGCTGAACAATGAGGTCCTGGGTCCAATTTCCGGGACGGGAAAGTGTAATAACAGTAACAGTAATAGTGTAAAATCCAATAGGGTTTTTCCATCTGGGATTTCTCAGTACCAACCCGGGGTTTTGATTTGTGCCTGGTTGATGGCAATACGCTGGTCCCTTTATTTATGGGATGCATGAAGAAGCCTCCTCGTGTAGCGCAGTTTGTTCCGCCAGTTATTCAACTGAACCGAGCGCACGGCGCATCCTGGACAGTCACACCCAACAGCTTATTTGACTAGCCAATTCTTCCCTTGCGGTGGTAGGGCTAACGCCCGCCTGGTTTGCGGCCACCCTCCCACCGGAATCCGGCGTCAAGCAGTCAGCTGGTTTTTATAAAATTGAATCGTAAACCTCAACCTGGGTTGGATACATCTGCCGCATGTCAGACGATCAATCATGGGCCAAACTTACGACCAAGTGGATCACGCGTAATGGCAAACGACATCGGGGCAGGCCCAGATGGAGATGGTGGAATGAGCTGGACACCTTTAATAAAGATTGGTCCTTGGCAGCTCTGGACAGAGAGAGATGGAAAGAGAGTTGGGAGGCCACAGATATAAATAGACCTAGATGACGCAAATATCACGATCTGTATCAAAACCAAGCGTGCCATTTTTGATGCAGCTGAGTACCAATATTTTACATGGAAATACTGCCTATCTGACCTCCACAACCTAGTTAGTGGGTAATACGATACCCCTTTTTTTGAGTATGGGAAATCATCAAATGACCCCTCCGGCTCTGGGTGGAGCGGAAGGGAGTGTTAGACTCTTACTGACTAAAACCCACCCGTGTTCCTTCCTTAGCCCTTTATGTTCCGAGCCAGCGGTAACCCTATCGGACAATCCCGCTGACCATACGATACCCCTTGGTAAGACTGGTTGTCAGACTTTCGGACCACGAATCCGAGGCACGAAGGGGTCTCGGTATGTAAAGATGGTCACCCATCCACAGAGCAACCGCGGCAAGCGTAGATTAACCTGATCGATCGACCTCTGCGGCTGTTATTATTACAAAAATTCTATTACCTACAAATAAATTAGCCAAGTCATCAATGCTAACACACATCCTTGAATTAAAATACTTTGTGTCACAAAATAAGTCGTGAAACACAAAACCTCTCCACAATCAGTAGAAACCACAAGATCAAAAATGCACCCACTTGACACAGTACACTGGCACATCTGCCACAATAGAATCATAGAACCATACCCTACAGCCGGGCACTGCCCCCTAAGATACAGGCCTAGCCTAGTTTAAGGACCAGGGTTGAACCTATTGTACTAGGTAGATACCTAATGCTAAATTAAGATCATTAATCTGTATACAGTGCAATATATTTGAACTTTGTGGTAATAAACAATTTATTATTATTATTAAACCTTTGAAAGGCAACGACTTATTAATTAGCAATCTCTGAGAAGAGATTCCTTGATGTAACTTAGTTTAAAAGGAATTTAATTTCCGTTATCTTATAATTTATAACTCAGGCTGTCTTTGTAGCAGAAAAGAAAGGAATATTGTTTTGTAAAGAAATTGTAAGATTTCTTAGCAGCAGCTAAGAAATTTTGGAATCAGAAAATATTATGCTAACTTTTAAATGCTAACATTTCATAAATATTTAAGTTGTAAGATGAGCATTTCTGCATAATTGTGTCAACAAAATATTATTTCCTATTTCTGTATGAATGGTCAAAAGAAAACCGAACCTACCCAAGATGGGGTGGGTGCATACAATTTCGAGATCGCTTCCCTCGCTCTTGCATTCTCCATTCTATTAATTCTGCATCTTTTCAGCATAAATCGACAAAGTAACTTCTAGGGATTTTAAAAGAAAGGTAGGGGGCGCGTATAAAATAAGGTTAGGAAACCCTGGGTTAGATCATTAATTTCCAAGGCCAACATTTGCTGTTAACCAAGACTTTCTATTCAAATCAAATTCAAAGAAAAATTCCAAATACAATATTCCATAAATCATGGTGACAAACAACCTAATCGTTTCACAAACAATAAGGTATTCATATAATTTTCTTAGTAGTCGGCCATTTTGTTAAGGTCATTAGCCATGACTAGGACAGGACAAAGAAGGCAGCTATTAACTTGTCTATCAAAACTTTTATGACAGTTATAAATGTTTGATGTGTAAAATGGATAGACTCATTCTTATGCTTATCGTTAATGTCATGGACGTCTGTTTTGTTGCTTACTTATTTGTTTGGATAGAGGTTATTGATAGTTTAGTGGCTTTTGTGACCTATAAGTTTGCATTGTTCTTCTAAACTACGACACTGATTTTCATACGGTTTTCACCATCATATAGAGAATTTATTCCGGAAGATTTATGTATATTCATATTAAACTTACATAATCTAATGAATAAATCTCAATGTTTTCTCTTGAAGTAAAAACAGTGCGAGGCAAGTCGAGTCGCTAGTTTAGAATATAAAAAATAAGCTATCTAGGTAATAGGTAATACGGGCTAGTGTCCGCAACTCCACGTCAATGCGCGTATTTTGCGTACGGTATTAAGCTATATATAATCCACGACATTGCTAGAATTATTAATACTTTAATAGCAACTTTACTGTGAAAATGGAACGCATTCTTTTGTTGTAACTTTGATATGCGATTTAAACTCAACCAATTTTAAAGAACTTGCAACTAAAACAATACAAAAGTAAGAGGTTCCTTCTTTCGAAAACATCCAACATTACCAAAGATAAAACTAGATATCTTCATGACTTTCTAAATTATCATAAAGTTAACAAACTCGGACTACAAACCCAGCTTTATAGAAATCAGAGCCGTAAAATAACAAAACTCCCAACTTACCCGTATCATCTTCTTCTTCAACAGTTCTCGCGCCTTCAGGTAGATTGACTTTCAATCCTTTCACCTTGAAGAACTCTTGTACTAGCTTCATAAAATACTTCGCAAGTTCAGCCCATTCTGATAAGAAACTCCTTGCTTCATTTGTTTGTACTATATTCGCTTCCTTGGTCTCCTTTATTCCTAATTTTTCTATAGTTTCATCGTCTAGAGGTACTAAACTAACTATATTGTTTGCTTTGATAGTCTCGTTTTTGTTTAAACTGTCTCCAAATATAGCCTTTTTGGCTATTTTAACAGCTTTGTATTTGACACAGGCTAGTGCTTCCCCTCTGAGGAAGCAGCCATCTTTGACGTAGCGGAGGTACCCGTCTTCTAGCGAGTTGATGTTTTCTAGTGTAGCTAGTAGAAGGAAGGTTTGGAGAAGAAGTGCTGGCTTAAGTGAGGTCATCGTGGTATCTGGAAACAAATAGATAAAACAATTGTATGATGATATAAATGAAATTTAAACTGCAGATGAAATGTTTGTGTAGATATAGTGAAAAAGAGATACTATAGAAATTTTATTAACAAAGTATGAACCAACACATTGTTTTTCAGATTATAAACAAAGAGAATAAATAGGTTCATTGAAATAGATCACACGGTGGGTGTCTGAGGATGGACCGCACTACCGAGGTTGGCCAAGACGACCTAGATACGAACCGCAAGGGTTGGATCGAGGTGGCTCTTGAAAAGGATACCTGCAAGGATATAGAGGAGGCTATTCATTTTAGTGACGGTAGCAACGTTATGCTTGACAACTTGAACAGTTACGTGTGTAAAGTGTATAAGACAAATATTAAAACAGAAGACGAACTAGCAGGGGATCGAGGAGGGGGTGGAGGGGGGGACCGGAATGAATCAATTTTTTTAATTGCTTATAAACAAAACACGCGCGGTGTCGGTTACGATAACAGTGTCGCGAGTTCATTGAATTTTCCCATCTCAAAAAATGCCCAACGCGGAAAAGTTTTCACGTCAATAAAACTTTTATAGCCGGATTACCTCATTACGAGCTATCAATGGCATCTTCTTTATCGTTAATTTGGCATAAACCAACACTTCCTTTAATGTCGACAAAGGCAGCAAGTTTGTGTTTCTCTTTATTTATAGACCATTAAACAGACTGAAAGTTCGTCATTGAAAAGCTTAATGATAAGCGGAATTTAATGTGTTTTCACTGTTCTCTCATACAATGTTGAGTTGTGTTCTCATTTGGAATATCGGTAAGAATATCATCATCCTTTTTCCAACTAAGTTCAGGTCGGCTTCCTGTCTAACCGGATGCAGCTGAATACCAGTATTTTACATGGAGCGACTGCCTATCTGACCTCCACAACCCAATTACTAGGTAACACGATACCCCTTGGTAAGACTGGTTGTCAGACTTTCGGGCTTCTGACGACCCGTAACGACTGTCAAAGATCCACGCATGACAGCCGGGACCAACGGCTTAACGTGCTTTCCGAGGCACGGAGAGGTCTTGATATGTAAAGATGGTCACCCATCCATGGACCAACCGTGACAAGCGTAGCTTAACCTGATCAATCGACCCGTGCGGCTGTTATTACACAACCACAAGCCTCTCCCATATCGGAAGAAATAGACTTTCTTAATTTTGTGATGATTGATATAACACTACCTACCTACTGCTGTCAAAACGCTGAAGGAAAACGTCGTGAGGAAACCGGCATGACTTAGAACCAAACATTCATGTGGAGTTTCTTGCCCATTCTTCTCCATACGAGCACTACTACCTTTTGGAAGGGGCGACTAGAATCAATTCTATTTTACTGTAATTTTTGACGTTCAAAAGTGCCTCCAATGTGCCTATTTGAAATAAATTATTTGACCTTGAATTTGATTCGAACACATGTGGGTTCCACCAACCCGCACTGGGCCCACGTGGTGGATTATGGCCCACTAGCTCTCACAGAGAGCTTTCAGAGTAAGCAAACTGAAGTGGCAGTGGGCTCGCCATGTCTGTCCAAGGGACGATGGCCGATGGAGCAGACGAATCCTGGAGTGGAGACCGCATTATTTTCATTCTAATCTTCATTTTTGTGATTGTTTTTGTAATATTGATATAATATACGCATACCTACTTAGATTCATGACAACGAGTAAATCAGCCCTTTTATCTATAAAACTTCGACTTCGGGTAGCAACCCGGTTGTAATGATGTGTAAAGACACAGATCAACCATGTTTCAGTTTATCTAATGTAAAATCTTCTTTTATGGGTTACTGTGTAAAATGTTTTAATAAAATACCACTCGATATTGTTCAACTAAATGAAAAGAAATTTAAAACATGCATTAAACGCACACTATGTAGACAAGCATATTACAAGTTACATGTTTATACCGTAGATAAAAATGCTTGGCTTAATGCTGGTCCTGCTCCACAGGGACTTGGGCTCACTAGTTAAAATTTCAATATTTGGAAGCGGCCCTTTTTCTTTTTTAGTGTTTCCGACATTACGAACTCATTTTATTTTTTATTTTATTCAATAAAGTTAATTGTTAGATACTTCAATATAAAATACCTCTTCCAGTTTGGTAGTAAAATTGTATTAATCTCTTAAATAAATTGCAAACTACAGTTTTGTATATTTAGAAGCATTTTTTAAATTTTGTAAATGTAAGAACCGTGTATCTGTTTATTATGATTTTTTGATGTTGACTTGAAAGAACATGGCAACTGAGAACGTGTCATGCTCACTTAAATGTCTCATCGATGGTGGCGCGTGTGTTGGATCATTCAGTTCCCTGCAAAATGGTTGAGCTGGATGGTGCTGATCGACGCGTCATATTCGTGAACGGGCGCCGTCGGTTGAGACTGGTAATCTCTTAACTGCCAAGGCTTATTTTTAATCTTATATTTTGAATTGTTTCTCCATTTTTTTTTACATTGTTCTCACATATAGAAGCAATAAGAATAATGTACAGACGCCAGCACATCAAGCTACCCGAAACTGTCAAATTTTCCCAATCAACTTTGAGCATTATTCTTTAGCGATAAAGTTGAAAATCCATTAAAGAAATTTGAAAGATTGTTGTAGCTTGATGTACTGGCGTCTATACCCAGGATTTTGTAATATCTTGATTTTAAAGAGTGTCCATGGACTTTCTTGCCCGTTCTTCTCCATAGAGATCTATATTTTGGAATGGGCAACTAGCTTCAACTTTCTGACTAACTGACAGGCTATTTAATTTTGACAATTCAAAAGTGCCTGTACAAGGTTTAATTGAGATAAATGTTTTGAGTTTGAGTTTGAGCTGGACAAAGGTCTCCCCCATATTTTTCTACTTTTCTTTGTTCTGTGCCTTCTCCATTCAATTGGTCACAAACGAGTCCAAATCGTTACGCCAGCGTGTTTAAGGCCTGCCTTGGTGACGACGCCCGTCTTCAGGCTGTGTGACGACCTTGACCCATCTGTCTGGATGCATCCTTATATCAGATTTTTTTTTACATCGTACGATCGTCTATACGTACAAAACGTTTAAACGTATTAAAATACATATTTACTTTTACCTAGATAGAGAATAGAAATAGTCTCGGTACTAATTAATGTCTTCTAATTAATTAACGAGTTTCAAGCCAGTTTTGTGTTTCCTTAGGTCCTGAAAGAAACCTGAAAAGTGGTTATCATGTCTTCAGCAAACTCTAGATTCACTTACCTACCTAGAAGGTATAATAAATTGTTGATTAAAAGAACCTTAATTAAAACTGAATGTTTATGTTTTCTTATTGGTTCTTGCAGGCACTAAAACTCTTTAATCAATCGTAAAAGGTCTGTGGTTCAGAATTTAATTAAAAATATACGGCTATAACAGACGGAGCAAATACTGGCATATTAAAACCAATTAGGTACATTTATTTCTCTTTCGCTGAAAGGTACGTAACATTAATTCAGCACATGATTCATGGATCTTTGATAGTCGTTACGGGTAGTCAGAAGCGCGAAAGTCTGACAACCAGTCTTACCAAGGGGTATCGTATTACCCAGTAACTGTACAATTCATTTGAAAGCAATGTTTTCCAATATTCACAAAAAGTTTCAAAGCAAACAAATTAATCATTACTTTATATGTTCTGACTTGAAAAACAAGTAATGAATTCCGAAGTGCAATAAAACAACCAAAGTTTAATTTTATTGTCTTCTAGAAGTTTCGTGGTTTTGTTATTATTGACTTAGCTTAAATAATGGTTTCAACAGAATGTCTTGAAGATAACTGTAACAGAAAGTAATAAATAATTTGGTCTTAAAGAGAATTAAAGCTTTTTTATGGAACCTGACTGTCCGCCATTTTGATGTTTTTTCAAAATGGCGACCACTCACGAAACCTATACAAATCGATAGCTGCTCTGACATCAATGCAAACAGAAAACATAATGGACCAAACCCCGTAAAGCGTCACGTTTCAGAAATATTAATATCTACAAATAAACAAAATGGTGGACAAGTAAGTATGTCACGGATCTTCAAACTCTTTTGAACTTCGATTTTATAAATTCTCTTGGTTATACATTGGGTCAGTCTGATTCTAGTGTAGCTAATAGAGATGCAACGAATACAAGGTTTTACCTAGTACCGAGTATTGCTCGGTATTATGTTCACCGAATCGAATACTCTGCCGAGTAACTCAGTTTAATTGACGCAAAATAATAAAACCGTTTAAAAAAAAAAACCGTTTAAAAAAATAAAAATTAACGTTTAGACGAACAAGATTTGCTTGGTCGGCGTGGATTTGATTGGCCGGAAATATTTTAATTAAATTATTTATTATTAAATTTCCATAAATTTTTTTCCGTCATCACGGATTTTGATCAATCTTATATAGAATTTTGTGTGAAATTATGTTCAACAAGAAAAAATCCGGCCGACCAATGATTTTTAGCCGGAAAGGTCACGCATACCTATTTGAATGGTGTGATAAGGGGTAAAATTTATCCATTATCACGGAAACCTTTTTTATTTTTTTTAATTCATGCGTTTTAATGTCACATTTATGTTTATCTTGGTATGCGTGCTTACAAACTGCCGAAAGTATCGCGCATACCAAATTTTAACCCTTCGCTTTTTAACGATTTCTATATTTCTGTATCTTAACAGAAATATAGAAATCGTTAAAAAGCCAAGGAAAAAAAATCTTCCCTTCCAGAAAACGGATTAATTTTCTCTTTAGTTGATGTATTAGAAATAAAACACTTCATATTGAAATTGTTATGATAAAACGCTGAGATTGGATCTAGTGCTTTAAATTATTAACCCAAAAATTTTTAGCGTTGAGCGTTAGGGCGACTATGGCAGCCTCACTGTCTTGTACACTTTAAACGAGTTTTTATCTGTGAAACTTTTCGAGCTTCATGAGTGTGCCACTAGGTGACACTATATTAAATAACGGGTCTAAGCGTCGACAAAACAGAAAGTCGGCTCACAGCAAGATTTTTTTTTCTTTTTTTTTCAGGATGGGAAATCATCAAATGAGAAATCGCTCTGGGTGGAGCGGAAGGGAGTGTCAGACTCTTACTGACTAAAACCCACCCGTGTTCCTTCCTTAGCCCTTTATGTTCCGGGCCAGCGGTAATCCCTTTCGGACAATCCCGCTGACCCGGCAGGCTTCGGCCCTGACAGGCCCCTTCCCTTGATGCTGACATCTCTTTGAGGCGCGCGTGGAACACGTACGCGCCGTCCGGCACGGGCCTGGTCCTGATCGGACGGTGAGTTACCCATTAAGGCTCGTACACACAGGCGCGACGCGACACGCGACACAAAGGCACCGCAAGTCGCGCAACGAGCGGTGCCTTTGTGTCGTGTGCGATTCGCGTCGCACGTCGCGCCTGTTTACAGGAGCCTTTACCCTCCGCCCGCAGGCCCCGTAAGTCCGCGCGCGCGCGGACTTACTAAGCGGTGGCAGCTGTCAGACTCGGACGTTTGAGTGGATAACGTATCTTTGAGGCAGGTAAATGTTAAATTCGTAAGGAATAGAAAAAGACGAACTCATGCAAGGTTTCAACTTGAACCAAAAATCTGCCTCACTCACAAGAGTGAGTGAGGCAGGTTTTTGCTTCCTTCGCTTTTTAAATAAAAAATATAGAAATCGTTAAAAAGCGAAGGGTTAAAATTTGGTATGCGCGATACTTTCGGCAGTTTGTAAGCACGCATACCAAGATAATCATAAATGTGACATTAAAACGCATGAATTAAAAAAAATAAAAAAGGTTTCCGTGATAATGGATAAACTTTACCCCTTATCACACCATTCAAATAGGTATGCGTGACCTTTCCGGCTAAAAATCATTGGTCGGCCGGATTTTTTCTTGTTGAACATAATTTCACACAAAATTCTATATAAGATTGATCAAAATCCGTGATGATGGAAAAAAAAATATGGAAATTTAATAATAAATAATTTAATTAAAATATTTCCGGCCAATCAAATCCACGCCGACCAAGCAAATCATGTTCGTCTAAATGTTAACTTTTATTTTTTATTAAAAATATTAGAATCCGTGATCACGGAGCTTTCAGGATTGGTGGCTCCCGGACCATTTGTAGATTCACTAATATTTACAGTATTTTTATTTCACGAAGCGACGTGCGCTTTACTTGTGGTAACGAAATATACAAACATGCTGTGAATGTGTACGTGACGACGAGCAGTGATAGCACATAACACACACACATACACACACACTTTCATTGTCTCGGATGGTGCCGAGAGCTCTTGCGCTTACACTTAGATTTATTTTGTTTGTACACTTGGTAAACAGAAGTAAAGCGCGCGTCGCTTCGTGAGATAAAAATACTATACGAAATGCGTGAAACCAAAACTATGAAATTATTTATTTATGCGTGGCTTTTGAGGCCACAGTCGCCTTGCCGCCGTGAATAAAAAAACTGTCTGTGAATACCAACTAGGTTTAAAATCCCATACCTAATCCAAAAATAAATATTGCCCGTATTTTAGCCATGGCGGCCAATTTCAACAGAGCTAGCCTTCGGCGCTGGAGATATTATAGTGCACAAGTGTATGTGCAGACAGGTGCACGCTCTTTTCCCTCACTCTAATAGTCCGATGGGACGGCAATCCGACACGACCAGAGAGAGATTAGGCGCAGGATCAACAGCTTAACGTGCTTTCCGAGGCACGGGGGTATCACACCGTCAATTTCCAAACTCCGGGCTCTTACTAAGAAATTCCTAATGGAAAATACCAATAACACTATTCCCGACTTGGGAACCGAACCCAGAACCTCACGCCCAGCAGTAACCCTTGCGACCACGAGACCAACGAGAACGGGGTAGTTAATAATGTGCAACGTGTAAGATGCTGCCGGTCGATTCTGTAAAAAACTCACCGTGAAAACTTAGGTGAAGTGAGTTTGTTTTTACTAGGAATTGACACTATTGACAGCCCACTCCACGCTCACTTCACCTAAGTTTTCACGGTGAGATGGTTACAGAATCGCACTGCAGCATAGAAAAAAGTTTGAGGTAACTGACCTTTACATAAAAGCGCTAAAAACAAAATCCATTTATCCAAATTGTACTCTTCTCACTCCAGTATGGTTCATTTCTAATGAGATACTTATTAAAACTAGCACCACAGCTGGCCACTAATTTAGCAAATTCGCGTTAAGTGGGGGTCAACAAGCGATCAATTAGAAACTTTGAACCCTGTCTTATAATGACATAGATTAACTTAATTTAAATACCCTTGTTGTAAAATTTAGGGAATGTAGCCCATTTTAAACAAATGACGATGTCTGTTAGTAAACAAAACGTATCATCATTCTGACCATATCTTTATTTCAGGTCGTCGCAACATATGTTTTTGGGTCATTCCGTTTATTCACCCCAAAAAATTCACCCTAGGCCTAGTTGCATATACGGAATTTATAGGCTTTGGATGGATTTACGGACATGCGTTTCCGCGTATCCAACATAGGGCGGATTTTTTGGGATAGATAAACTGAATAACTGATCTTTTTCTTCCGTTCTCTATTATTCGTCATCCCGGCAGTGACCCTCGTTCTTGCCATTTCATCTTTCACACATTCTGTCCAGCGTTACAGTGGATAGGTCTTCGCTTTTTATGCACGATGTTGTGAGTTCAGATCGGTTCAAGTACCAATGTGCCTTTTTCAAATTCATAAATGTATTTCTGAGTTTATCTTGGACATTACTGACATCAATGAAGGAAAAATATCGTAAGGAAACCATAATTTTGTAGATATTTAAATGATTATCATCATACAATACGACGGTTTTAATTTTTCACGCAACATGGAAAGTAATTTCAAAGTAATAAAAAAAATTTAAAACATTTTCAATGAGACGAAGCTCCATTATTTAAAGTAATATTTGCTAAATACAAGCAAGGGAATACTGTGAAGGACATTGTAAGAACAACGTAAATTACAAAGTAAGTAATAATTTAGTTAGTGTTCCGTGATAGCCTAGGGACTAAAGACTCGCTTTATAAACATCAGATTTTGATCCAAAAACCTACAAACTAGTACAACAAAGGATGAGAATTTGAGCTTAATAATTTGAACTCAGAAACCCTTAAAGAGCAAGTGAGGTGGTCAATAATTACGTTGTTTCTTCACTATGATCAAAAATATTTGATTGCTGAGGCATTTATAAAGCCTGTTCTACATACGGCGAACAACCGACTAGATATTATATCAGCGATTGAAACGTGCAAAAGAGAAACCCGTGTCAGTAAAAGAGATACATATTGTTATTTTATTAGTTGATCACTGACTATTCACTGTCGAAAACTCTCTCTCCACTAGTTTGTCACAGTGACAAGAGCTATCAAAGGAAAAATTCGCATAGTGCCGCTCGCTTGACTGGCAAAACACTCGCTAAGAGATTTCTGCCCGCCAAGTCACCTATTTATGATTATTATTGTTATCGCTATTTTTTTTTATTTTTTTTCATCTTATTTTATTTATGAAAGAAAATTATAACCAATTAATTGTTCTTACCCTATCCTTTATTATATCATGACAGATACTTAATTCAATAACAAATTATGGACAACTGATAAACGTGTTAAAATTTGTATTTTTGTTTAAGTACAGTGGTTTTGTTTATTATTGTGACACTGTAACACTTTAAACTATTTATATTGCATCGAAATCGCAGGCTGGAGCTAGTTTCGGTTTCAAGAATTTATTTCTCTAAAAGAATTTAAGTAAGAAATAGTTTACTTATATTCGGTTATTAATTTAAAAAGTTACATTGGTATTTGTATCCTTTTGATTCACAACACTATAAATTAACTCAGCTTATGACAGCTTACTCTTGGCCATAAGCTTCTCAAAAATTATACTCATTAAATGCATTCAAAACTCAATTAGTTGCATATTTAATCACAAATAACACCGTTTCTAAAATCTAAATTCATTGGATGGGTGTATCATAATTGCTACCCTGACGTCTGTGACGAACTTTTTATTTATATAATTTATTTTAAGCATTGTTCTGGTGTAGGTTACTTTCGTGTCTTTTTTGAGAATAAATATTTTTAAACATAAATCTAAAATTGCGCCACATGATACTAGATCATTTATTTGTCCTACAAATTGAGTATACACACACATGGCACGCCTTAACACCCGGTTTCCTGCCATCCACATTCAATCTGTCCAGCCCACGTTTCTAAGGTCATCGGTCCATCTAGAGCTGGTACACAATCATCATCAAACCAATTCATATCAGCCCCATAACAACTATTGACTACCAAGTAAATAAGCACTTAGTATAAATACACCACAATTTTCATGAAAGTACTTGGGTACAAGTGCTCCCATACTTTCAACCGCAGAGAAAATTATAGAAATTATTTTTTTCAAACACGCATACGACACCATGCAATTTGTAAGAATATGTTGCTTTGAGAGAAGTGAAATTATAATTACGTGCGTCTTGCTTAGTGGTCTAGAAATTAAAATTATCTGAGATGAGAAGAACTACATAAAAATTGTATTTTGTCACGTAGGTAGGTATTTGCTCTTATTTTCTGAATAAGTGTAGTGAAGCTTTTTTCTTAACACGGACGCTTTTCTAAACTATCCTTGTAAACAGATATTTTTCTTTCTGGTTAATGACACTCTGACCACCAACATACAAGCCTTGCTTAGTTTGCCTGTGTAGTTCGTGGGTATTCGGTCAAACCAAGACATTGTCATGTATAAGCTAAATTGTGTTAAATGTAAGCTTATTGTCTGCTTTCACCTTTTTTTTTGTCATAAAGCCTTTTATTTTGTAGATATACTACCATAATTTTTACTAAAACTCGTATTAGGTATGCTATGCACTATGAATGCGATGATGTTTGTCGCGCTGTTTCCCAGCAGTTCATTCTTAACACAGCATTAGCAATTTCCATTATTAACGAAGATGTTATTTGAGGTTAACCAATAGAAGAAGATACATTCTTTGGTTATGAGGAAGTGGTTCACAATAAAAAAAAATAGAGCTTGTCGCAATTGTATTTTCTTTTCTAATTTTAATTCTAGTCTTTCCACAAGGCGCCAAAATTCGGACAAATTACTTAAGATATTTGCATGTCCTTTAAAAAACATAATTACTATAGTTGAGAGATTATATGTATCTAGCTTCCTATCAGTCTAACATGCTAGTTTTCCTAATTACAAAGAGATTGTGATTTCGCCGCAACCATCGTGAAACTAAACGGAGTTTAACTTGTCACCTGGTGAAACGAGGCATTTAGTAATTATGTGGCGAGTGATGATAATCAGGGTTTTACACGGTGGTGATGCGTCTTTACACATTGTCCGTACTGGCTGAACTTGGCTTTTTTGTCTATATGACTTTGAAACAGAAATGAGACTATTTTTAGTGGATTTAAATATATATTTTTTTTTATTTAATACTTCAAGCACATAAATGTACAGAGGCGGACTTAATGCCACAGGCATTTTCTACCAGTCAACCTTTGGGTGATGCAGCGACAAACAGTGGTAGGTGCCGAGTTTTTTTAACAGACTTCAATAAAAAGAGGAGGTTCTCAATTCGGTTGTATTTTTTTTTATTATTCTTTTGTTATGTTTGTTACCTCAGTACGCTTTATAATCCGATTTAGAAAATTATTTTTTATTTAAAACGATATATTTCCAGATTGGTCCCATTTTTATCAAAATCTAGTTCTGATCCATGAGGAATTGAGGGAACTTCTCAAATATTATAGACACAACTATATAGCGATTTGGGTATTTTTTATAGTAACTCGTGCATTTTCTCTCGGAAATCACCAATTGGTGAAGTGGAACTGATGAAGAAGACCGCAAATGGCCACCGGAACTACTCAATAATAAGTATTTCACGGGTTGCGATTCGATTAAGCAATTTATGTTCGTCACAATGAGAATTGTGAAATGGGGCTGATGGTGGAATACTAGGAGAACTCCTCGACAATTAACGTCCCTGCATCGAGAAAAGCAATTTTGTAAAAGGCGATGGGCAAGTTGACATTAGGTTATTGTAACTTAGATACATTATAAACAGAAATAATAAAAAGCGAGAAATAAAAACTTAAAAAAAAACCTACTTTCATGTGCTTCCGTGTATATTAGTATAGCTTTTATTGTAAAAAGAAATGTTTTAGAGGTATCTTCATGTTTTTTTTCTATCATAATATTAAATTAGTTGTATTATGTTTTCAACACACTATCTACCTACCATATATCCTGAAGAATATTATATATTTTTCTGATTTTGTTTACTGTAGTAGATTATATACTTTTATTGTTTCTAAAACTTGCGTTTTTTGTGTATAGGTCCTGTAAGCCCCTTAAACGAGTAGCCTTCTTGATGCATAGTTAAGGTTTGTTTGGCGCCGTATTAGATCGATCGATTTGGTATTTTAGCTTATCCCTTCAAAAAGATACATCTAAAAATATTGCCTCACCGAATTATCTTTTTTTTGAAGAAACAACTTCGCATTTCTAGAAATTGGATGTACTATTCTTACGCCCCCATGCATCGATCTATCAAAAACAAAAGAACAACTGTGTCGCCATGTCAACATTCCGACAAGCCATCGGTCATGCTCCAAGGCCTGCCTGTTAATAGAGCCAATGGTGTGTGCAGATGTCCCATCAATCTAACTGTAGCTTGAATGAAATTCGACTGTCTAAAGTGGTTTTATGACTAGTGTATAGATATCTAAATTGATCCTTAGTTTTTAGGAAATTAGGCAGTTTCTCACACAGCAGTACACCACCAGTAGACTGGAAAGCGACCCTAAAATAGTTGGGAAAAGGGTAGGCAGATGGTGACTTACTTGTTCACAATATTATTATTATCTAGGTACATAAATATAAAGCATAAAAACTTTCAGAACAAAATTTAAATATCAATGTCTTGTTTGCGTAAACCTAATCTTAGTCTTCATCCCTAAGGAGAGGGTAGTTTGTCATACTTTAGAAGTATTTACAAGCGAAATTACTTACGGATTTAGTAATCCCTATCTGGTCCTTTCAAAATCGATCAAAGTATAATATTTTCGAAGGACCAAAATGTTACGACGGACTTTGATTGTTTTTATATTTACTTGTTTGTGCCCCTTATCCTGTGTTTTGCATTTATTATACCTACACTGAAAGAAATAAGCAGTAAATGAAAATGAAAAAACATTAATATGAACTGCTTTAAACAGTTCCATATGAGCCTAACGTTCAAAACAGTATTTTTACTGATCCGAAAACAGTTAAAACTTGAGGCAAAATGTTACCGTCATGACAGTAAACTTTAACGTCTCACGTAGCTAAAAGGTCACAAAATTAACTGTTTTATTCATTTGGTGATATCGGTCAAGTCATTGAAATTTACTTACATTACAGTAATGGTGGTTTTCCTTTTTTTTGTTATTTTTTTCAATAAGTATTTTGTTCAATCATTAAAACTTACTGTATTGTCTTTTACTGTTTTACAAACATTTCTTCTTACTGTGTAAAGTCAGTAAGTCGTAATGAAATCGACATGAATGTATGGATCAACTGATTTTTTTTTCACGATTTCGGAGTTGGTCCCATAGTAAAAGTTGTCCATAATGATGACTACAATGATCCCCTTTAAGGATTAAAACTATCAAAATGTAAGGGTGTGTTCAACGTGCGTTCTGATCATTTATAGACGCAAAACAAACCTTGAGAGAAAAACTAAAACACAATAATTTTAATCTTATATTTTGAATTGTTTCTTCATTTGTGTCTTGTTTTTTACATTGTTCTCACATATAGAAGCAACAAGAATGATGTACCCAGGATTTTGTAATATCTTGATTTAAAAGAGTGTCCATGGAGTTTCTTGCCCGTTCTTCTCCATAGAGATCTACGTTTTGGAATGGGCAACTAGCTTCAACTTTCTGACTAACTGACAGACTATTTAATTTTGACAATTCAAAAATGCCTGTACAAGTTTTAATTGAAATAAATGCTTTGAGTTTGAGTTTGCATACAAGTGGAACAGATCTGTAATGAGAACCACTAGTATTTTGAGCAGTTTGCTTAGTATAATTGCAGCAGTTTGTTTAATATTTTAACAAGTTGCTAAATTTTTTTATGTTTTCGGTTACAATATAGAATACCGCTTTTTATATATTTTAAATAATACAATATATCGCTGATATCTATACTAATAATAATGATGAAAAGTTTTTCTTCTTTGTTTGGACGCGTTAATCTCTGGAACTACCAGCCGAATTTCAAAAATTATTTTTGCATTGGATAGCCCGATTCTTGAAGAAGGCTAGAAGCATTTAACATGACGCTAGGTCCCTTAAAAACCGAGCAAAAAAGAAAAAAGTCAGATATAACGCTAAGCGAAAGCGAAGTAATAGCGCGGGTAGGCGATGCGATGCGACAGGGTAGGTCGGGAGAACAAGAAATTTCACTCGGACGAAGTCGCGGGCAGAAGCTAGTTCAGTTATAAGCCGGATTTGCTCAAGTGTGAATATGGTGTATTTCGGAGTGGGGCGCACATAAATTGCGTGAGCATAGTCGTATGCAGCGTACTCAGGGCTGCCACTTAAAAGAAATTATTTTGAAAAGTATTCCAACTTGTACATATGTATTTTTAGATAAAAAATAACCTTAAGTTCTTTTTTATTGAATAAAAAATTACATTGTACGTTAATTATAACAAGAAAATAAGATACTTAGTGTAACTTTCTACAAAGTCGGTTGAACACGGACTCTGAAACTAACGTTTTTGATCACATAAGGATCATAACATCCCATTTCATAGCAAAATGGATTTGATTATAACTAAGACCACAACGAAAAAACCAGTAACCAGTATAGCATATTTTTTAGCCCCAAGATACAAACTGTCTAGTTTGGGGCTCACTGTCAAATAATATAGTATGTATTTTAAACTACTCATATCGTCTCAAACCTGCTTACCTGGACAATAAATATTTTCTATTTCTTTTAACAACAAAAATGAATCTTCTATACCTACATCAATCTATGTATACTAATATTATAAAGCTGAAGAGTTTGTTTGTTTAGTTGAACGCGCTAATCTCTGGAACTACCAGTCGGATTTAAAAATTCTTTTTGCATTTGGTAGCCCAATTCTTGATGAAGGCTATAGGCTATTTAACATCACGCTATGACCTTTAGGAGCCGAGCAAAAAGAAAAAAAGTCAGAAAGAACACTAAGCAAAACCGAAGTACTAGCGCGGGCAGGCGATGCGATGCGACGGGGTGGGTCGGAGTAACAAGAAATTTCACGCGGACGAAGTCGCAGGCAAAAGCTAGTACTAATAATAAAGCTGAAGAATTTGTTTGTTTGATCGCGCTATTCTCCGGAACCACCAGTCGAATTTGTTTTTGTTTTTGGTTTGGTTTGGTTTGGACTATTTATCAGCGCGCACCTATAAGAGCCGAGCAAAAAGAAAAAATATAGAACGAAAGCGAAAACGAAGTTATAGCGTGGACAGGCAATGCGATGCGACGGGGTAGGTCGGAGAGCAAGAAATTTCACGCAGACGAAGTTGCGGGCAGAAGCTAGTATTAAATATGAATTAAAGTGACTTTTCGTGTCTGTCTGTGTGACCGTGTTGTTATTTTAAACTACGCAACGAATTTTGGTGCGGTTTTCAACATCATTTAGAGAATTTATTGCGGAAGGTTTATGTGTATAATACAATAATCTTCTAAGAATATTACACACAGGATTGTAGGGATATCGACACACAAACTGTAATGGATTCAGCATATGATTCTAGACCTCCAAGTGTAGTAATTTTTCGTCAGTTATCACAAAAAATAACAGCTGTTTCAAAGGAAAAGTTACGAGTAAGTTTACCTACACGGTCCAAATATATATTGGAACAGCAGACTTTTTTTAATTACCTCCGAATAATTTTAACATTTCAACGGTTCAGAATCATGTGCTTAATCTATGGAGTAAGTTCTCTCTCTCTCTATAAATAGTTAATAATGTTTTATCATTTCATTTTAATAGTAGATTATACAACTAGTGCATAAATGAAACCATTTTTCCCCGAGACGTTTACATCCACCCGAGCCGCAGGCGAGGAGGGATAGTTAAGTCGAGGGGTAAAATGACTCGTTTATGCCCGAGTTATATTATACAATCTGCTTTTCATTTCGATTGCGAGAAAATGAAAAAGGCATAAAGTATATAACAGTATTTTCACTGTTCAAAAATGTTGCGAAATTGAAGAAATGAATAGCTGATTCCCATCACGAATTTTTTTTTAAGTTTTGTTTTTAATTTTCAACGTGTCATTTGACTTGGGTACTTCATACTGCCAAGGCATAAAAGTTTATTTTCCTTTTTAAATAATAAGTGACAACAATTTTATTTATCTGGTTTTATTATATCAATGATAGAAAATGCTGAAGTGGTATAAATTAAAACAAATAAAATAACGACTTTAATCAGCGACGTTTTATTGTGCGTGTGGTGGCTGTTGGGCCTAATTATCTTAGTGTTAGAAAAAAAAAATATGCACTAGAGCATAAAAAGCGGCTTTAGTCGCCTACGCACAACATAAACACGAACTTTTAGAGCATGAGAAGTAAAAATATATTTTTTTAATGGTCATGCTGCCAGCCCTGACGCAATAACAAAACGGAGCGTCTCAAGTCATATTCAGATTGAAATTCAATTTGTGCTTATACCGCAATACTGCTAGCGTAATATTAAGCTGAAACACGCAGCTTCAAATGCGAAGGCTTTCATGATTTCAATAAGTGTAATCCATAAATAGGTACTAATATTTTAACGTATTGCTATTTTTACCGCTCTCAGAAGCCGGGCAAAATGAAAATAAGTCAGAAATTGTGTGTTATGTGTAAAAAGGGATTATTTTCGAAATCTTCTTTCAAGAAATTACTGATTACGAAATGGGTTTAAAAGAAATCATTTTCTTTTAACACGTGTGTGTGATGAAAAGCGTAAAAGTTAATGTTTTTCATTGAATTTTGAAGCTTTAAAAATGTATTATAAAGAGGTTTGGAAAATGGATAATTCGAAATAAAAAATAATTAAAAGTATTTCAAAGGATTGTTTTATGGTGAAGGGCGGGCATTTTAGGGGCCTGTTTATGTAGTTTTGACTTTAAAAAAGTGTAGTTTGCTTTGAACAAATGACTTTTAATTTTGCTTTTGATTTTGCAGCGCCCTTTAAAACAGCCTAATTTTTTAGTTATACCTAACGTAAAAAGGCGATGACAACCCTTAAAAAATTAAAAAATGAACCACTTACTCTTAATTAAAAAACCACGTGATCACCACAGAATACACAACACTTCACTTTGGCAACAAGAAAAAGAACAAAAATAAAATAAATTAATAATTATGATGTCGGTCTGCGTTGCGCGTGCGACGGAAGCCACAAGATCAATGTCAACCGAACGCTCCTGATTCGCTATTTAAATGATCTAGAATCGAAGGTATGTATAATACGATCTGCGCAAATTGAAACCGAATAGCAGGGATGGTAAACCTTTGACCTGACGATCTTTTTTGTAAAATTGTAGACAGCTTTTTTGGGTTTTGTAACGCCTCTACTTTGTTTTTACATAACAGAGCTGTATTTTTTTAACCGTCATAGGTAGGTAATAATTGAAATTTTCCCGGAACACGTGTAACCTCTATCGTGGAAAATAATTCTACAAAAGGTAAACTATGGATGGTTTGGTGGTACAGAATCCTCAGTGCTCGAATTCCATTTGGCACTTATACTTGGTTCCTATAAACAAAAACGAATCTTTTTGTTTACCAACGCTAGAATTTTTATTGCCAAACTGAGCACATACGAGTAAATAGATTCGTAAGCAAATTTTACCTTCGATAACTATTTACATTTGAGAGGGTGGACTATGCAAATCTATGAGTTCTTTGCTTCATTATTGGTAAAGATACAAGAGTCTAGGATTCACATCATCTGCCTAGCCTTTTCCCAACTATCTTGGGGTCGGCTTCCAGTCTAACCAGATGCAGCTGAATACTAGTATTTTACATGGAGCGACTGCTTATCTGACCACCACAACCCAGTTACTGGGTAAGACGATACCCCTTGGTAATACTGGTTATCAAACTTTCGGGTCCCTGACTGCCCGTAACGACTGTCAAAGATCCACGAATGACAGGCGGGACCAACGGCTTAACGTGCTTTCCGAGGCATGGAGGGGTCTCGGTATCCACAGACCAACCGCGGCAAGCGTAGCTTAACCTGATAGATCGACCTGTGCGGCTGTTATTATTTAGCCACTGACCCCTCAAGACAAGACAAGAGTCTAGGATTATTAATAAATATTTCGAAGAATCGGCAATTAGCCGGTCTTTTTTTTATTGCTTCGTAAGAATATATTTTCATGAAAAGGTTCACTGCCCCTGCCGTATAACTTACAGATTTACGGCTCGTGGTTTCGCTCACTTTTTCTTTTGATTTTATTGATATTGTGTAATGTTGGAAATTTACGGTTTCCCTTCGGATTGATAGTAAAAGTTAGTTTATGGGGTGTGAAACAGAGCATTTTAGGGCCTATAGTGAATTCAGGTTGTGGTTTACCATAATAGTGATGATTTTTTTATTTGTATAGGATTATAGAAAGAAAAATGTTTATTTGATTACCGCATGCAATTACAATACTTACTAGGATTATTTTTGCCTCACGGCCGCTATAAAAAGGAAATAATACTCACCTCCTTTGTCGACCTTACTTTGAAAGATTTGGCAAGTAAATAATAATAATCCATACTAATATTATAAATGCGATAGTATGTCTATCTGTCTGTAACCTCTTCACACTTAAACCGCTGAACCGATTTAGGTGAAATTTGGTATTGAGATAGTTTGAGATCCGGGAAAGGATATAGGATAGTTTTTATCCCGATATTCCCACAGGATCGACACTTAAGCAGGTAAAACCGCGGGGCGCTGCTAGAAAATAAAAAGAAATATTGTTCAATAAAAATATTACAATATTTAAATAGCGCTAGCCTTTTTCCCAATCATCTTTGAACCTTATGCTTTAGCGATAAAGTTGATGATGATGATGATGATGATGATAGGACTCCCTTTTCCGCACTTAGACTCCCATTCGGTCCGTTGTGCGTGGGGATTCTGGCTAACAGAGCCAGCCTAGCTCCGCCCAGAAGCACAGAAGCTTCCTGGGAGCTTCACAGGCTTCGCGGAGCGACCTCATTGTTCCGAGGATTTCTTCACGTTGAGAAGCCACGGCCTCGCAATCCAGGATGACGTGGGCGGCTGATTCCTCGGCATCAAGGCAGCCCCTGCAGAGGGGGCTGTCCGTGGCGCCTATGTTGAAAAGATGTTTGTTAAGGAGGTTGTGGCCCGTAATTGTACCTATTATTATTCTAAGGTTATTCCTACTCAGGTTGAGAAGTTTTTTGGTTAATCGCGGGTGTATCATTGGTAGAGCCAATTTTGACTGTCTACAGTCTGTTGCCCGTGACCATCTGTTGTTATGAAGTTCGGTCGATCTTTGGCGAATCCACGCACGAAATTGTGAGAAAGGCAAAGGGAGAAGTGGGTACGGGCCTAGCACCCTCATGTCAGAGCCTCTCTTCGCAAGTTCATCTGCAGCATCATTGCCCAAAGATTCACTGTGCCCCTTGATCCACTGGAGAGTAATACGATTAGACGTCGATAAACTCTCTAGAGCTAGATGGCACTCAAAAATTAGCTTATTGTTAGTTTGTTTGCTTGCTAAAGCTTTGAGCACAGATAGGCTGTCGGATAGGAATTTAATGCCATAGTTCCGGATGCCTAAGCGCTTTACTGCTGTTGCAGCTTGTGTTAAGGCAACACATTCGCATTGAAAGATCGAACTATGTGTGCCTAGTGGTATGTGAAAGTTAATGTTGAGGTCAAGGGAGTGTACGCCAGCACCTGAACCGTTTTGTGTTTTAGAGCCGTCTGTATAAATGCGCACTTCATCGACTCCTGACTGATCCCTTTCTTCCTGAACTGTTTGTATAATGTAGTTTTTGTTGAACATCGGTTGGTTTGGTGTTCTGTCACACGGGGCAGCGATGAGAGGCTGGTACTCAATCGCCCGGTCCAGGATTTTAGCGTGTGGACTGGTAATGTTTTTGCCCCATATGCCCAGATGCATCAGCCTGATGGCGGCTAGCGCCGCTTCCTGCTGTATGTACAGGTCAAGGGGAGTTAATTGAAGGGCTATCTCCATGGCTGCTGTTGGGGTGGTTTTCATGCAGCCAGTGGTAGCTGAGCAGGCCAGTCGTTGGAAGCGTTGTAGTCTGGTAATGGTGGTCGAGAGTTCTGTCCTCGTCCACCAAACCAGAGCGCCATAAGCCAACATTGGCCTGATCAGCGCTTTGTAAATCCACAGAGTAATCTTCGGAGAGAGCCCCCATGATTTTCCTAACATTTTTTTGCATTGGTAGAGTGCAATTGTGCTTTTATTAAGTTTGTAGTCAAGATGCTTGTTCCAGAGCAGTTTGCTATCTAGAATCACCCCCAAGTACTTGACTTCGTCTTTCAATGTTAGTTCTGTGTTGAAAAGTTTTGGGAGCCTATGAGGTCCAAGAGTTCTCTTGTTGGTGAACATTATTAGTTCTGACTTCGAGGGGTTAACCGATAGCTCGTGCTTCGTGCACCAACTCTCGACTATTTTGAAGGCCTTTCTCATGAGATCACATAAGATGCCCTCAAATTTACCCGAAATCAGAATTGCTATGTCATCCGCGTATCCCACTGAGTACAGACTGCTGGCGTTGAGCTCTGAGATAAGCTCATTAACGACTAAATTCCACAGCAGTGGTGACAGCACCCCACCTTGTGGGCAGCCTCTACTCACGATACCTCGTGTGGTGGTGTTCACGGTGAATTGAATAGCTCGGTATTTTAACATGTTATTAATCCATTCTATGAGTGTTCGCGCAACACCGTGTGTGGCAAGTGCCTGTTCGATGCTGACGAAGTTAGTTTTGTCGAAAGCACCTTCTATATCAATGAAGGCGCCTAGGGTTGGGTTTTTGGCTTTTAGAGCATTACCTATGCGTGAGACTACGCTATGAAGTGCTGATTCAGTTGATTTGCCTGCACAGTAGGCGTGTTGATTAGGATGTAGAGGTCTTTGTACCGAAACCTGGGATCTGATCTTCCTATCCCCCAGCCTCTCCAGTGTCTTCAAGAAGAACGAAGAAAGGCTTATAGGTCTAAAAGATTTGGGTTGGGTGTAGTCACCCCTACCTGGTTTCGGTATAAATATTATTTTTACTTCCCGCCATTTCAAGGGAATGTAGCGGTGGGCCAGGCAGGCTCGGAACACCCTAACGAGGTAGTCGGCCAGTAAATCTTGACTCCACCTGAGCAGAGCCGGGAAAATACCGTCCAGTCCTGCTGCCTTGAAAGGTAGGAAGGTGTTGATTGCCCATGTTAATTTGTCTTTATCAATTACTTCCAACGCCACTTCCCAATCTAGGCTGTTTGTGGCCCTATCCCTATGTAGTTCCCAGCTTTGCTGGGAGGCAATCTGGCATCCTGGGAAGTGGGTGGTTAGGAGTAGTTCACTTGTTTCAGCGTCGTTTGTTGTGTATGTGTTATCTGGTTTTTTTAGGCATCCTATTGAGTGGTTAGTCTCTTGGGCAAGACAGGTTTTGACCCTCATTGCCTGGTTGTTACTTTCAATGTTAGTACAGAAACGCCTCCAACTATTCCTACCTCTGAGGCGTATCAGTTTTTTATATATTTTACGAGCTGTTATATATCGGTCCCAATCTACTGGCGACCGTGTGTTCCTAGCTCTGTTGAACAGTCTTCTCAGCTTGTGCCGGTGTCTTTCCAGTTCAGGACTCCACCAAGAATGGCGAGCTCCCTGTCTAGGTACCGTGAGGGGACAAGACTGTTCATAGCTAGATAGAAGTATGTGTGTGATGTTGTTTACATGTTCGTCTAAGTTGGTTACTGGTATTTCAGCCGGAAGGGCGGGTAATCTACCTAGTTCAGCCTCGACATGTTTAGTGAATCTGACTTGGTCCGTATTGCGCGGAACCCTTCTTGGCTGTGGTTTGGTTAGGTTGAAGTTAATGGTATAACGGATCCATCTGTGGTCTGAGCATGATATCTCGGTGGACACATGCCAGTCCTGTATGGAGTTTGATATGCCTATGGTTGCTACAGTTAAGTCAATTATTGTTTGAGATCTCGCATTTATGAAGGTAGGTTCGGAGCCCTTGTTAAGTAAAACAAGGTTATTGCTAAGAATAAAATCAAGCATTTCCTCACCTCGGTTGTTGGTTTTATCATTACCCCATAGCGTGTGATGCGCGTTGGAGTCTGTCGCGATGATTAGTTCCAGTTTCTCCTTTTCACAGTACTCAACCAGTGAGGCGAGCTCTGGCAGAGGCACGTCCCCATCGCCTGGCAGGTATGCCGAGGCTAGTACGATGTCCGGGAGTTCTTGTTCAGTTCTGAAAAGCCTGACTGCTGTCAGGTCCCTTGAACAGAATTCGTTAATTAAAAGGTTAGGTACATGTTTTGGAATAAAGATGCAGGTGCGTGGGTTACTGACGGAGGTGTCTAGTAGCAACTTACCCCCGACGTTGCCAAGACCGCATATTCTGCCACCCCTGATCCACGGCTCTTGGATGAGGGCGATGGTCTTTCCTTGCTGTTTTTCCAGCACTCTGCGCAAGGTAGCCGACGCAGATTGGCTGTGCTGGAGGTTGGTCTGCAGGATCCTAGTCCCGCAAAGGAGAGGAGCAGAGGCTGCTGTCCTCGCCCTCACTACTCTCCCCTGGCGGAAAGCAATCCTCGTCCGAAATCAGACCGGACGAGGGTGGATCCCTCGTTGAACCCGCTGCTGAGAGAACCTCCAGCGCAGCCATGGAAGTCGCCAAATCCACCGCCCCCTCAACAGTCCCCATCGCGGGAGGCGACGGGGAACGTCCAGGAGGCGGCGAACCAGGCTCCCTCTCAGGCGCACCCGAGGCTGATCCTGATATTGTTGCGGCGGCATCCTCCCTGGTACCACCCTCCTCCAGGAAGCGCATGTAAATACAACCCATGAGGTAGTATACCCGCCGTTGCTGGTCTTTTATTGTTTTAACCATGGACTCCGGCACACGAAAGAAGAGACAGGTACCCGGGGGCTCCTGTCTAGCCCTTTCGTGTGTCAGGGTCCAGGTGTTCATTTTAAGATTTGGGTTCTGCCTCGCCAGCATCCTAAGAAGTTCAGCTGTGTCCTCGCTGTTCTCGGGGACAAACAGCATGCACATTACCTTCTTAGGTATGTCAGCTTGAGGCCGAACGGTGAGCTTGGTCCCCGGTAACGGGGACGATATGTTGTTTATGACCCCTTTGAGCCAGGCCATTGTGAAGTCGTCCTCACACCAAGTCTTGAGGACGCCCTCAGAAAAGTGGGCCCGGCCTCTAAAGTGGATCGCGGTGCTTTGATCTGTGTCTGTTGGTTCTATTGGTTCAGGAGCCTTTAGCAGAGCTCGGAGCTGGTTTTCTATTACCTGGCGGATCCCCTCCGCTTGCTCCTGCGTCATTTCCTGAAAGGGCTCGGTCATGACGGCAACGCAAAGCTCGTTGCTCTTGTATGACGCAGCCGCTTCAGCGTAGCTCACCAAGGTTCCGTCAACCATCCGGGAGCGAGCAGGTTTGCTCTTCTTGCTAACCCCGGTCGGTGTGACGGAATCCTCGGGACGCGAACGCTTCTGCGCCCTGGTCGGTGGTATGATGTTGTTTTTGTTCACATTTTTTCGCCCTCTTGGCCTCTCGCTGCGCTTGCGCTTAGCGCCGGTGGCAGCCTCGCCTTTTGGCCTCTCAGCCGTAGCCGACACCGCCTTGAGGGGCGTTTTCTTGTTAATGACTATTTGCCATTTGTTGTCGTTTGAAGCTCCTGCACATGGGGCTTCGGCCAGACTCGCCAGGTCTCTCTCAGAGTCCGCAGTCGTTGACGCAGCCCGTGTTCTGGGCGCATCCACTTCTACAGTACTCCTCGAGTCACCATGAGCGAGTGCTGTCCTTGGCCTTTGTGTCAGGGTTAGGTTAGGGGGCGCATCCGTCCCCCCCGGTGGGTTCCCGCATTGTCGAGGCGGGGGGGCTCAGTAGCCGTGGCTTGGACACCCACGGTGAAGCTAAGAGGAACCCGAGGAGGGGCCGCTCGTCAGGGCTTCTGCTGACAAGCCGACGACGTAGCGGCCAAAGGTAGGTTGCGGTGTCGCTTGGGCGACATCGCAACTGAGGCGGGCCGCGATGTCGTACGTACCGGAGGCATCGCGGTTGAGGGTTGGAGGCCGCGGCGGGAGAGGAGTGCCGGTATTACGGTGCGCCGCTCTCCCTACCTTCCGCGGCCTTGACGGGGTCGCCACCGTACGATGGCGGACGCGGTGGGGCTGCAGGGGAAGAGGAGTGTCGGTATTACGTTGGCCGCTCTCCCTATCCTCTGCAGCCGAAAATTGGCAGGCGGCGGGGCCAATGTCCTGACCCGTCGCAGGGGGGATCAAGGGTGCCCAGACACGGGGTCGTTTGGCGCCCATGTGCTGGTTTGGTCCCTGGGGTGGTCACGGCGTGCTAGGTGTTCTGGTGCGCCGGTGATGGGGAGTACTCCCCAGAGGAGGGTCCGGTAACGGACGGCCGCGGCGGGTTCACGGATGAGTGCTAACGCGTCCCCGTGTTCCCGCCGTAAGCGGCAGAGGAGGACACCGTGGAGTTTTAGTGGGTTAGAGTCCCACATAACTGCACTATCTCCCCGTGGTAGTGTAGTATGCATGAGCATTTCTCCACGGGAAAAAAAAAAAAAAAAAAAAAAAAAAAAAAAAAAAAAAGGGGGCGCATCCGTGGACGCAGATGAGGTTGGGATCGCTCGGGACGCAGCCAGTTGTGGCGCATCCTTTGCGGTTGCCTTCCTCATCGCATCCTTGGACGCAGCCGAGCGTTTATGTTGTTTGGGTGCAACCTTAGGCAGTTGCCGCTTAGGCGCATCTTGAGACGCGACCCCTGTTTTGGACGTTGATGGCGCATCTGAAGACGCAGCCTTTGGTACAATTGTTTTTGTAAGCGCATCCGACGAGCGGGACGCAGCTTGTGGTTTAAATGTTGATTGGGTCTCTTTATCCATAACTTTGGACATTTATGATTCACCGTTGGAGCTCTCCACCCGCCACGGAGCCCTCAGTCGGGGACGTCGCCCGTTCAACGAGCGAACGCCAGAGCTACTCCTTCGGTATAGGACCAGCCTAGTAAGAAATTGACGAGCCCGCACGCGACGGAAGATCACAGGACTGTATACGACACGAGACTATGCCGCAACTCATCCCGAGACCCCACGCCACGCCGGCTGCCCTCCCCCACTAGGCCGCTCCTCGCTTGACATCCCTCTTACGGGATGCCTCAGCCGGTTGATAGTGGGTAGCTACCCCACTACCTCCCGTGTAAGAGGAAATCCGGGCCAAAGTGGTGTGTTGTGTGCAACCTGCTCCACTCAACCACCAGGATTCCTTCATCCCTCCGTACGGGTCCCCGCGCACGGCACAAACACGCGGGAGGTCATTGCTGTCCATCATCAGCTCTTGTTTGATGATGGACACCCAGGGGCATGACCTCGCCACCCCTGAGGTAAGTCGCCCAGTGATTTCTGTTACGTCTAATTCATATGGAATTAGACCAATAACGGGGAGCAACCTCGAGAAGGAACATCACCAGACTTGCCTTGAGGATCTACACGACCGCTGCGCTCTCCCTCAAGACCACGCCACCCTGCCTCCTCTGAAGGAGAAGGCAAGGTAGGTTTGCGTCTACAAAACCAAGCCAAGCAAGTAAGCAGTAAAGCGTGTTGTGGAAGCCAAACCATAAATTTGCAAACACAAACCCCCCCAAAAAGCGATAAAGTTGAAAATCTATTGAAAAATTTGACAGATTGTAGTAGCTTGATGTGCTGGCGTCTGCTTATAGTAGGTAGGCTCATTCATAACATAGGTTGGTAAGATTTCTGAGACGACAATAACCGAGTGATTTTCCAAATAAATAAATTCATCTAGTATCTTTTATGATATTATTAAGGTCACGATATGATTTCTTATGTAATTTTCCTCCGATGGGTTCTTGAGGCGGGTTTTTTTTTTATTTTTCAGGATGAGAAATCATCAAATGACCCCTCCCGCTCTGGGTGGAGCGGAAGGGAGTGTCAGACTCTTACTGACTAAAACCCACTCGTGTTCTTTCATTAGCCCTTTATGTTCCGAGCCAGCGGTAACCCTTTCGGACAATCCCGCTGACCCGGCAGGGATCCCGCTGACCCGGCAGGTTCTTGAGGTGGATTAAGTTATATTTTCTAACAGGCTAAACACCAACACATGTGCAAGCGTAAATGCTAGCTTCCATCTCTGAATGAGAAAAGTACCTACAAGCACATGGGACCCAGGTTTGCTTCTAAGTTTTACAACGAATAGGCAATTTCCTTAGTGTTGCAAGTTTTCAAAAACTTTTGAAATATTGTGGCGTGCAGTAATGAAATGGAACGTTCATGTCCCGAACATGAACGTTCCATTTCATTACTGCACGCCACCAGTATAGAGGTATGAGGAACAGGGTGAAAAGTTCACTCAACCTCCATAGAAAAAGGAGGATCCTCCGACCAGACGGGTGTTGTGTCTGGCGGGCAACTGCCCGTTGATTCATGTCGAGCCGTTGTATCTATGCTAGTTGCGCGGTAAACTCTGCTTGCGCGATGCAGGATTTGCGTGACGTCAGTATGACGCGTTGTTTGCATGTGGCGTTGTAGATACCGCTACAAAACGACAAGTTAGAATATAAATGTAGCATTCACCGATTAAAAAAGATTTTAAGGTTTTTAGGGTTCCGTACCCGGAGGGTAAAAATGGGACCCTATCACTAAGACTCCAATGTCCGTCTATCTGTCTGTCTGTCAACAGGCTGTATCTTATGAACCGTGATAGCTAGACAGTTGAAATTTTCACAGATAATGTGTTTCTCTTGCCGCTATAACAACAGAAAAAAAACAAAACTAAAAACAGAAAAAAAATAATATTTAAGGGAGCCCCCCTTAAATATTTATTTTATTCTGTTTCCCATACAACAAACCTGTTTTTTCGGCGTTTTTGCCTTGTGGTAAGGTACCTTTCGTGTCCGACTCGCACGGGACTAGGTTTTTTACTAGTATGAAAAAATAACCCGTGAAATTCATATTCACTTACCTACGTTTTTCCAATAAGCAGGTCAGTGTCAGGTGGTATGTTGATTAAAATGTAATTCGCGACAGTAACAAATATTGTTTTACAGAATTTTCATCATTAGAATCAGCAATAAAATTCCTTAATTTTATTCAAAAGTGGCCACAAATATAATGATTTCATGAAATAAGATAATATGAACTTAGAGAGATAGAGAGATGTATTGTAATTCTATAAATAACTGACGCTTTTGGCTTAAGGCTATGTGTTTTTTCCATTTAACTTAATGGACAGAAAAATAAGGTTGACAAACTAACGGAGGCTGTGACGACTGATTCGAGCTGACGGAAGATCCAATTTCGTACGAACAAAGGGATCAATTTCCGGAATGTGGGACAAATTCGGTCAGCTAGATAATTATGTTTGCTTTGTTCTTGTGGGTGTTTTCATAAAGGTATTTGTATTTTTTTTTTTGTGTCTTGGTAACATATACACCTATACATAACGTCACGCTTTTTTAAATTCAGAGAGGTTAAGCAGAGGTACACGTTTAGTAGGTACCTACACCAACACTGGACCAGGGGGCCTAAAAAGGCCACTTTGGGGAATCATAAAAGGATAACATTAATAATCATAATGGACAGTTAACTGTTAAGTTAATCGTATCAAATCCCATTGGTGAAGGATTTTTCGGTTATTTTTTTTTATCTGTGCTAAAATACCAATCAATCCAATCCAAATCCAATCCCAATCTCCTTGATTATACCTACGTAGTGCAGCGAATAAAAGAAAAACACGGACTGTCTTCGCCATATTACGATTCATAATGTTATCCTTTTATGATTCGTCAAAGTGGCCTTTTTAGGCCCCCAGATATTATGTTTAATTACGATGTAACAGAGGTCGAGCCTATTCGCACACCATACTACACACAAAAGACTGATTTTTACTAGGTAATCAGCTGCTACTTAATTTTATCAAAAAACATAATCAACACAATATTGGCTGTCCGTTTGTCACAGCAGGATATCTCAAGAACTACTGATGCTATCAATTTGAAATTTGGAATAGTTATAGATGACGTTTGCCCAACTATTTTGCAAATAAGAAAGAAATATATGTACATTTTTTTTGCAGCAGGTACTGAAACATGGTCTTAAAAATTCGAAGTGGGGCTACTAGGGCATGTGGGGTATCATATGAAGGAGCGCTGTTTGCACATTCTCAAACATATTTTGTTCTTTTTTTTTAGGCCGCATAGTTTTTGACTATTGATGAAAAACGTAAAAAAATACCGTTCCACCCCTTATCTATGAAGTTTGCATAGAAAAAATCTGAAATTATTCTATGTGATAGAACTTTATGTAAAGATTACAGGAAAATAATACGACGTCTCTAAATAGCACACTTTTTCAGAAATTACAAAAATCACATAGGTCCACTATCGGTCAAGAGATGGCGCTGACCTAAAACTACAATATTCAATTCCGTAGCGTTAAAATTCTCTGATGAATATAGGCCTCGCCGATGAAAATTTAAAAACATTTCACGTTTCACATTACGAAGTCCTCGGTGCGCGAGTCCGACTCGCTCCTGGCCGGTTTTTTTATCATTCTATTACTACTTAAGACTTAAACCCTATGGACAGACGCCAGCACATCAAGTTCCTACAATCTGACAAATTTCTTTAATAGATATTAAACTTTATCACTACAGCATAAGGTTCAAGATTGATTGGGAAAATTTGACAGTTTCGAGTAGCTTGATGTGCTGGCGTCTGTACTTTATTATTACTTACATCAAGCAGATACCTTTAGTTTACAAAAAAAAATATTATGTTCAAGCTTGTGGGAGATTGGTAGGAAATTGAACAAACTGAGGTTGCTACAAGCACAAACACGAATATTCTATAATCCGAAATAAACTGGAAACTACAAAACTTTTACTTGCTCACAACTGCAATATAATCCGTAGAATTTCTCTGTATCATGTTACACTTGCATTTTCTACGTTGCACGCGCTGAAAGGTCAATGTACGGAGGTCATTGCTAGGTAAAGACTATTAGGTATATTCTCTTTGTTGCTAGGCCAAAGAGTGAGAGACTATGGATAAAATACAGAGCTCGCTTTTTGGAAGTTGCTCCTGTTCGGTAGTCCCGAATCCACACTAATATTGTAAATGCAAAAGTGTGTCTGTCACGCTTAAACCGCTGAACCGATTTAGATGAAAGTTGGTATAGAGATAATTTGAGTCCCGGGAAAGGACATAGGATAGTTTTTATCCCGATATTCCCACGGGATCGTGACTTATGCGGGTAAAACCGCTGGGCGCTGCTAGTCTGATTATGTTTACTTAAGATCAAATGGTTCTGCGATCAAAATTGGTAAAGCTTGAGTCAGTGTTAGTATTTGGAATTTTGAGTATTAATTGACAGTTGAGAGCAATGGCATCCTAATGGTTTTGGCTCCAACTTACAAGTTGTAGGTCGTGAGTTCGAACCCAAGCAAGCACTTTACTTTGTGTATTTAGTTTCATCACCACTGCTCTCCAAACGGTGAAGGAAAACATTGTGAGAAACGAAGAAATGTCTTAGAACCAAAAATTCAAAGACATATCGATCAACATAGATAGGTCTATTTCAATTAAAATGTCTATTTCAATCTATATATATATAAAATTCAAAGTCGATTGTTTAGAAATTGTAGTCGAGAAAATTTTGTCTGGTCTGGAATGGAATTGGGTCTAGATAAAAATGGTAAGCAGAATGTATGAGTTTGTTGTCGTTCCCAGGAGTCGTAAAATTGTGTTAGGGCGTAGCTAGGTGGTAAAAAGTAAAATAAAAATGGTATTTCAGTTATAGGTAGGTACAATAATAAGCTTAAGAAAACAAACTACTCATATCGTTGATTAGCTTACTAAAAATATGAATAAAATATAAGAATATTAACCTAAATCTCATGCCGAGACAATTCATAGATCACAACGCTCAGTTTGTTTACTGAAAGTTGGAATTTCATACAACAATAATAATTATGTTTAATGAAATAACAATTTTTATTTTGTAATGACAACCTTAAAAAACTTACAAAAGGACTGACTTAAAAAAAAATGCGACTAAAACTAATTTAGTTTTGGAAGTTAAGCTTTAGTTTTGTTATTTTTTTTTGCATATTCCCAAAGTGTCAGCTTTTTCATAACAGCTTTTTACTAAATGATTTATTGTTTTTTTTTGTATTTATAACAAAAAAAAAACAATAAAAAATAATTTTCTGTGTGTCTATTTGGTTCCTGTAATCTCCGAAAGGGATAGGCTAAGGGATTTTCACTAGCAGATAGCTGATCATCATCATCTGCCTAGCCTTTTCCGAACTAGGTTGGGGTCGGCTTCCAGTCTAACCGGATGCAGCTGAATACCAGTATCTTACATGGTGCGACTGCCTATCAGACCTCCACAGCCCAGTTACTGGGTAATGGATAGCAGATAGTCGATGTAATGAGGAATAATTTATGCTACTTTTATTTGAAAATAATTAGGGTATCGCGCAAAAAAATTGAAACCCATGAAATCCAATTTGTTTTCCGACACGCACACGAACGATGTCGCGGGCACAGCTAGTAGTAAATATAAATTAGTTCAATTCAAACTACATTCTATTCTCATCCTAGCCAGTAATTAGTTAGATTATCTTGGAAAAAAAATCATAGATAATTCATTAAAACATTAATAAAGTAACACGTACAAATTTGATACCTACAGGATTGATACTATGACGATCTGACATAATCTACTCGTTTAACTAAACTAATAATAATTCTAAAGAATTTGTTTTTAGGGTTCCGTACCCAAAGGGTAAAAACGGGACCCTATTACTAAGACTCTACTGTCCGTGTGTCCGTCTGTCACCAGGCTGTATCTCATGAACCGTGATATCTAGACAGTTGAAATTTTCACAGATGATGTATTTCTGTTGCCGCTATAACATCAAATATTAAAAACAGAATGAAATGGGTAGTATTTAAACGAGTGACTGTAAATTAAAGTTTTAAGTGGCAAAAATAATTAATTTGCGTTATACTTTAATTAGTTTTGCATTTTTCAATAAAGGCTCCTTCAAACAGGCGCGACACGCGCTAAAATCTCGCGCGACACAAAGGCAACGAGCGGTGCCTTTGTATCGAGCGCGATTCGCGTCGCGCGTCGCGCTTGTTTGCAGGAGCCTTAAGACGTTAACATTTTACCAAGAACCATAATAATTGTCATATAAAATTACTAAAGGCTCGTACACACAGGCGCGACGCGACACGCGACACAAAGGCACCGCAAGTCGCGCAACGAGCGGTGCCTTTGTGTCGCGTGTCGCGTCGCGCCTGTGTGTACGAGCCTTAAGGGGTTTCGTTGTTAAAAGAGTCTGTAAAGTTCTCACTGCTAGGGAGAAGAGGTCGGCCTCTTCTCTGTAAGGGGCCATCTCCACGAGCGAGAGAATCGCAGCGATATTATCGTCGTGTCACGTATTTCTATACACTCTCTTAGAACGTGTTAAGGCTCCTTCAAACAGGCGCGACACGCGCTAAAATCGCGCGCGACACAAAGGTACCGCAAGTCGCGCAACGAGCGGTGCCTTTGTGTCACGCGCGATTCGCGTCGCGCGTTGCGCGTTTTTGTACGAGTCTTTATGTGTCTCCACACGGCGTTATCATCGCGGCGAAAATTTGATGGCACGGCGAGACTATCGTTGCAAATCTCTCGCTCGTGGAGACAGCCCCTAAGAGGGGTCTTTGTGGTAATTAGGACATGTGTGGCTTCCTTCCGATACTTTTCTTTAGATGAATTGAATAGAATCTCTTTGTTTTGCATGAAAAATAGTACATAATCAGTCTATAATTTTCCCACTGCTGGGACACAGGCCACCTCGAGAGGGAGTGAGCCGTAACAATGTCGAACGTAAAATGCCGAAGCGCCTGTGTGGGTTCGAACCTAAGGCCTAAAAAAAAGGCCTATAAACTCACCGCTAGGCCACCACAGCTCTCAATGAAAATGGTACAGACGCCAGCACATCAAGCTACCCGAAACTGTCAAATTTTTGCAATCAACCTTGAACCTTATGCTTTAGTGATAAAGTTGAAAACATATTAAATACTTTCTCAGATTGAAGTAGCTTGATGTGCTGGCGTATGTGTATATAAAATATAAATAAGTATCTAGGTCAGATTTTCAATGATGTTGATAAAAAGAACAAAATAATTCGAATTAAAAAAAGAATCGTTATTTTTTGTCGCAATTGTTCAACTCTACATAGTTCTACTTCTTAGAAATCTACAAACTGGAAACTAATATCTAAAATCCGACATTCCAAACCCATCTGTGTTTCGTTGAAACACAAAATAAATGTATTAAATCTTTGACTCACACTTTCCTAAGAAGTGAATATTTAGTAAAAAACACTAAATAAATCTTTCAGTATCCCATCACTATCTTGCCCCAATTTCCATGTTCGCAAATCAGTTTCAGCACTAACCTTGAATTAGAGGTAAACCCAACGCGGTAAACGGTAAACAAAGTCTAAATATAATTTACATTTCAGATGGTGCGGCTCTAAATTATACATGCGGTAATGTGGGTAAGTGAAAAATGTGGGTTGCTGAAATGGAAAGAGAGATTTTTAGAGTACCTAAAGGTAAACAGTAGGTGGTTGTCAGTCTAGTGATGTGCGAATATCGTGCGATAATTTTCGGATATTTTGAAATAGAAATACAGCTCAATACTGTAGACGGAATGTGTTTGGGTGTCGGCTCATCTTTACATAGTATAAAACAAAGTCGCTCCCCGTCCTTGTTAACTTAGACCTTTTTAACTTCACTACGGATTTTAATGTAGTTTTCAGCAATAGATAGAGTGATTCAAGAGGAAGGTTTATATGCAGTATACCATATTAATTGCAATGGGCGGTCTTATCGCTAAAAGAATTTTTTTAAGACAACCTTTGGATAGATTTAAAGAGAAGAAGTATAGACAATAGTGCAGATAGACAGTGCACAGTTACAATAAATACATGTCGCATCCGGTTATTCGTTTGACTATTCGGAACGCTAGCGCCATCTAGTGGCGCTTGAAAGAGTCTAGTCTGAGTTTGTGGGGGGTCGACGACAGCGCGACAGAACGATGTGGAGCTAGGACATTGGACATCGTACGAAAAACATGTGCTCATAAACTGTCCCGCGTTACGTATCTGGCTGTGTCGTGTACCTACAGTGTGTAATTCGCTAGTATGATTAATTTGTTCGTGAAACTATAATCTGAATTTATTTGAACTGCAAACGGTTTTTCTATTGCGCAATAACCAACATTTTCCCATAGTACGCCCACCACAGTTAAAATATGGCTGATAATAACGAGACACAGATACCTTCTTCGCCATACATAAAGCTTAACAAACATCTATTATTTTATAAGAAGAAGTAACAGTTACTCTGAAAGTGAAAATAGAGCATAAAATACATATAATTTCCAACTCGTTGTAAAAGTCAACTAGGGAATGGGAACGGAAATAATTACAAAGACATGCTGAGGAGCTCGCAGGCGATGTTCCGCTAGAAATAAGAGTTAAAGTAATGTTTAACATTGCTCAAATCCTACCTCATTACTTAGCTCTGCTCTCATAAAAGTGCTTGTTTCTGAACATAAAACAAAATCTCCGTGTCTTCGTTTTGGATTTTATGAAAGATCTTCAATATAATGGAAATGGTGTTGGAGTTCCATCTTGAGAAATTGCAAATGGTTTTTTAAACTTGCCTGCAGGTACACTTGTATTTTTACTAGGTCTTAAAAATTTACTGTCAAACAAAATTTAAATTGACAAAAAAAAATATAGTGAAATAAAATGCAACAATTTCACGGCACAGTTGGCGCAGTGGTTAAGCAATTGACTGCTGCGCTGCGTGTCGCGGGTTCGATTCCTGCACGAAACAAATATTTGTATGACCTGCAAGTAGTTGTTCCGGGTCTGGCTGTTCGTGTATGTGAGTTTAATTTTTTGTAAACGCACCCACAACACAGGAGAAATTCCTAGTGGAGCAAACATTAAATAAAAAAAAAAATACTATACTAAATCAATCACTCTTGACTTCTACTATTATTAAGATTGTAGGTGGGTGGGTGGACACAGAATCATAATTTATTATGATAAGCAAAAACGTGCCTAATTTTAAATTAAGATTATCTCGATACCAATAATGTGCTAACCTACACAATATAGTTTCCTACCTAAAAACGCAAAACACATTCAATATTCCAATATTCAATTTGCTTGTTCAATTTTCTGCGTACCTATACATCTGGAAAATATACGGGTTTCGGATATTAAACAACTTTTTATGAACCGATTTCGGATATTAAACTGAGCACATCACTAGCAATTGCATTATCGTGTCAACACGTCATGATTCAATATACGAGAGAGATTTTTTTTTATTTTTTTATTATGAAACTTTTCTGTTTGAGAAAACCAGGTAATGTTTTACAGTGTCTCATACTGTCTCATAACAATAAATTATTGTGTAGATACGGCGTTCTGAAATGATTTATATTTTTCTTGTTTCTAGCTGGTGTCGCTAGGTTTTGAAATCAGTAAATATAAGATAGCTGGATTATGCCTGGTTCTAATCTTATTGTGCAATACAATAATGGTTTCAGGGTGTTGATGGGACTGCCTCGCTTCTATAGCGCATCGGGGATGTTTGCGGAAATGCATGATGATCGCTTTTATGCATTAAAAGTTCCTGCAAACAGACGCGACGCGCGACGCGAATCGCGCGTGACACAGAGGCACCGCTCGTTGCGCGACTTGCGGTGCCTGTGTGTCGCGTGCGATTTTATCGCGTGTAGCGCCTTAATGCGTAAAAGATGTACGTCCTCGGTGCGCAGGCTGCGAGCCAGTTCCAATAGCATCCTGGGAGTTATTGCTGATAAGCTGGACTGCTGTATTTAAAAATTTAAAATTTAAATTTTAAGTCGTTGCTCCGGTATCTCAGCTGTAATGCGGAAGCAGTGATTGTTTTGTTGTGTGTGTTTGTGTAATTGTTGTTGTAATTGTATCACTAACATTGTTGTAAGTTTATTTTATTGTTACTAGCACTGTATGAGTCTCATGGTTACTCGCAATAAAGAATTTAATAATAATAATTGAAATGCTTACCTTATGTGCATGAGAGATTTTCAGTCATTTGTACTTGGACAACGATATATCTACTATATTTATATAAACACACTAATATTATAAACGCGAAAGTTTGTGAGTGTGTGTGTTTATATGTTTGTTACTTCTTCACGCTCAAACGGCTGGACCAATTTTGATAAAATTTTGTATGGAGGTAGCTGACACCCTGGATTAAAATATAGGCTACTTTTTATTTCGATATTCCCAAGGGAAAAACACTTATGGGGGTGAAACCGCGGGGCGCAGCTACTTATATATATATTTTGACTGCCTCGTTGGTCTGGTGGTCGTAAGTGAGTGCTGAAAATGAGGTTTATGGTTCGATTTCTGGGTCTAGCAAAGTTTTATTGGGTTTTTCTATTAGGACATTCTTAGCAGCAGACCGGAGATTGGAAGTTGGCGGTTTGTTACCCCCGTGCTTCAAAAAGAACGTTAAACTAAACGACAAGCTGTTGGTTGGATTGCCGTCATATGTGTGCTCTTTAACATCTCCCGCGTCGAAGATCAGTCTCCGCTGAGCCGCCATGGCCGACATTTGGTATGGAAGATTACGCAGGCCGACAAAATTGCTCTATCACGTCAGGGTTTCGAGATATCCTAACCTAAAAGTGGGGTGGGCACTTTTAGGTTAGGATGTCTCAAAACCCTGACGTGATAGATCAATTTTGAGGCCAGATTCGAATTCAGCGCGTCAAAATCCTTCGGAAAAGTATAGTCTGGTTTCTGGGAAAGAGTGTTCGCCAAATTTTGTCGGCCTGTGTTATTATTGTGACCAGGTGGAATCCTATGAATCAAAAGTTCAGCTGAAAGGAACTCGTATATGCTATTTTTTTTAGGGTTCCGTATCTCAAAAGGAAAAACAGGACCCTTATAGGATCACTTAGTTGTCCGTCAGTTTGTCTGTCAAGACCCTTTATCTCGGAAACGCGTGGAGGTATCGAGTTGTCCCTTGAAGCTGTGAAAAAATCAAACTTCTAAGTTAATGTATAAAATGATACGGCCGATAATACCTACCGCAAAAAAGGTATATTTCGACACTCTCTGGGGAATCAAAATTTATAGGGTACTTCCCGTTGACCTAGAATCATGAAATTTGCCAAGAAGCAAGGTCATGTAGCACAAGTAAAGGAAAATATTCGAAAACCGTAAAAAAGTAGGTACAGTACGCGGCGATAAATATTGCACATCGACCTTTAACTTTTTTGGAAATAAAAAAAGAATAAAAATAATTATCAAAAGAAGCAATTCATAATTGTTTTAACAGCTTCTAATAGATACCGGACTGTTTGTATTTCGTGCGACAGAGATAACGCTCTACGAAGCCGAAATTAGCCGATTGTCTCTTTCCAAAGGTCGATGTGCAATATTTATCGCCGGGTACTGTAGTTACATTAAAAAAAAAATCCCGTGATAAACTATTTACACACACCCTCAGTGCGCAAGCCCGACTCTCTTTCGAGTGGTTTTTTTTTATAATTTAGGATTTACTTTAATATTAAGCATTTCCACAATATTAAGATAATCACATTGGCTTTCTCTTCTTAGACAACGTAAATAGAGAGATTTGATTATATACATCTCATAGTAATTAATATAGCATTATGAAGATGAAACTTTTTATAAATAAATAAAGATACTTATCGACTCCTTATTGTGCCTTAATTGTTGTATTGTCTTTCTCATAAATACTATATTAAAGCACTTATCTTTTAATCATTATGAACGAGACTTTTTCAAATTGTATGTACTTTCTAAGTTTATCTTAGACATCTCTGACAACGGTAAAGGAAAACATCGTGAGGAAACCTGGACTTACAGTTTCCATTGTAATTCTGAAGACTCTTCAACAGCCTACAGCAGTGCACTGTTGTTTCAGCAACTCTCTTCCAACTAGCCATCCTGCGAAGATCGTCGCTCCACCTAGTCTGAGGGCGTCCCACCTTACGTTTATCGATGCACTGTCTCCACTCAAGAACACGTCTACCCCAACGGTCATCGGTTCTACAGCTAATATGGCCGACCCATTGCCACTTCAGCTTGCTTATTCTGTGAGCTATGTCGATAACTTCGGTTCTCTGCCGGATCGCCTCGTTACGGATTCGATCACTCAGACAGACTCCAAGCATAGCCCGTTCCATAGCTCGCTGAGCGACCTTGAATTTATAGACCTCCCATACGTGAGTGTCCATGTTTCGACTCCGTAAGTCATAACTGGCAGGACACACTGATTAAAGACCATAATCTTCAGGCTCTAAGGAATATTGGATGTTTCTGTGGATTCTGAAGACTGAACATTTCCAAATATCTGAGGGGTTATTTTCGTATTTTTAAAAACATTCACTGTCTGCAGTGCGATTCTGTAACCATCTCACCGTGATAACTTAGGTGAAGTGAGTGTGGAGTGAGCTGTCAGTAGTGTTAATTCCTAGCAAAAACAAACTCAGTACTTCACCTAAGTTTTCACGGTGAGATTTTTACAGAATCGACCGGCCGATCTGTCTCAATCTGTCAAAAATACCTCTAATTTCCCTAAATTTTTTATCAGTTTTTGACAGTGATTGTTGCTAAGATGAGATTGTGACTGGATTTTTAACGTTTTTAATGAGGGGAATTGGCCTTCTGCACGTACAAACATTTATCAACGTTGATACTATTAATTAAAATTTTGATTACATAAAGCTGACGAATGTTTTTAAAACACGACAGAACTGTTTACAATTATTACTTCTTTCACGTCAACGTTAGCAGAAGTTATGCGGGAATTGTAATTTATTCCATGGTCTAAAAATAAGCTAGTCAGCCAAGTTAGTAGTGGTGGGGCTGACTGTCCAGGATATGCTGGAGCTTTATATTAAGAATCCCCACACTTGCTCTTTCTGTCTTTTAGTTCTTTCTTTGCGTCATGGTTGCAGCAAGTAAACGTATATTCTTCATTTTCTTTCCTTCTTTTCTTTCTTTCTTTTCTTTCTTTCTTTTCTTTTTCTTATTATAACATCACGATAAACCATCCCTGTAATGGTATCCCGTGATTGGTTGTCAAACATTTAGACTTCTAATTACCCGAAACTGTCAAATAATCTACGAATGACAGCCGGGAACAACAGTTTAACGTGCTTTCCAAGAGTGGTCTTAAACTCAAACTCAAAGCATTTATTTCAATTAAACCATTTACAAGTACTTTTGAATTGTCAAGAAGTCGGTCAGTCAGAAAATATGAAGCTAGTTGCCCATTCCAAAGCGTAGGTACCTATGGAGAAGAACGGGCAAGAAACTCGATGGACACTCTTTTTCAATTATATGTTACAAAAATATTAGTTACATCATAACTTTTGATTTTAAAATTATATAGATATGTACCTAACGGATGTTCACCCTTCCAGGAACCAACCGCAGCAAGCACTTCTCCTCTTTGAAGTACGTAAGTTAAATATAATGTTAAAAATGTATGTCAAGCTAACTACTGTTAACAAAAATCTACTTCTTAAGTGCTAAAGGGCATGATAACAGTCAGGTCATGGCATGCAAATCGCGATTAGAATATTAACCGTTTAACCATTAATAAGCGACAGTTAAATATAAAGCTGTGCGTGAAAAATAACCGACAGCATCGCGTGACCTTGCCATGGAAGTAGCTGGTTAATACCTTGATGACCTAATTGATAGGATGAACTTTGGCACATGGTTCCTGTTTTTTTAGGTTTCAAATCAAAATCATAAGGCACTTATTTAAATTAGACCGAGAATCAGCAGTTTTGGAACGTCAAAGTTACATAAGACAGACCCCCAAAACGACCACCCTTTACCACTTACCAATGCTTTCGCTGGGAAGAAGAAGTGGCGCAACAAACTCCCCAGCAGCGAAGCTGTCTGTTCAGTAAAAAAAAAACCTGCTTCTATAGAATAGTATGTATGCAAAGCAGTCAATGTTACGAGACACAGAACATTAAATTAAACTATTTGCCATATGTCAGCTAGCCACGCAAATATACCAATAAATAAAATGTTAACTACCTTCAAGCAAATGAAAAAAAAAATTATGAAAACAAAATTTAACACCTAAATAAAAGCCTCCAGGCATAAAGGACATGTCAGCTTATATATATGCAAAGTTGGCATACTTTAGGAATATTCCGTACCTAGGGTGTCAACGGGACCTTATGAGACGACAACAGGAGACCAAGACTCCGCCGTCATTCCGTCAGGGCTGTATCTTTTGAACCGTAATAGGTAGACCCTTGAAATTTTCGCAGAATGTGTAACTACTAACTGCGGCTATACAATAAATAGAAATAGAAGCAAAGATTTTTTTTTAATTTCAATTTTTTTATTTGAATCTAAAAAACACGCTTCTTGTAATAGGAACTTCATTCATACAAGAACAGAGTTTTTTGCGGTGTATATTTTTAAATATATATATTTTTTGTTTTATTTTTTAAGTATTAAAATAAAATATGTAGTATTTATTATATAAATTATTGTTATATTGTCGTTGCTGTTGTTGCACGGTGGTACGGAACCATTCGCAGGATTTGGCCGCCTTTTTAAAAAATTGGGAGAATTGTCTTTTTGTCCGTATTTTCCTGTAGCTAGTAATTTATGGACATGTCGGTCCTATAAAATTGTCATGCAGTTCTATTTCGTTAAAATTTCCTGCAGTGAATAAAGGCTTGTCTTATTTCGAATTTGGCATTTTTCATCCGAATTAAATCTTGAGGATTTCTCTACGATCATGTTTTCTGAAAATATTTTTATGTATATGACCCCGCGTTCTAACCGAAAGCGAATGTCACGTGAATACGCGACCAACGTGATCATTTATATGAATCATGACGGACTAACGCTACTTGATTGATCGCAGTAGCACGTCCATATAATAATGCCCGTGCTAAATAGAGATCGCATACTCGCGCGATAATCGCTTTCGGTTAGGACAATAACTCAAGGGTTCGTACACATTATACACATACACACAGACGGATATAAAAATTCCCCTCCGTGCCTCGGAAAGTACGTTAGACCGTTGATACCGGCTGTCATCCTTTTCATAACTATGTTAGGGTTGGCTTCCAGTCTTACCGGATACAGCTGAATACCAGTATTTTCCATGGAGCGACTGCCTATCTGACCTCCACAACCCAGTTACTGGATAATACGAAACCCCTTGGTAAGACTGGTTGACAGACTGTCGGGCTTCTAACGACCCGTAACGACTGTCAGAGATCCAAGAATGACAGCCGGGAGCAACAGCTTAACATGCTTTTCGGGGCACGGAGAGGTATAAATATACAGTAAAGATGGTTCACAAATGTTAGCCGGTACCAACGGAGGCACGGAAGGGTATGTAAAGATGGTCACCCATACACGGGCCGACTATGGCAAATGTAGCTTAACCGGATCAATCGACCCGTGCAGCTGTTATTACTAAGTCACTAGGCCCAAAAAATACCCTTTATAACACACTAGCTGTTACCCGCGACTTCGTCCGCGTGGAATTTAACAAAAAAGTTATTGTTCAGTTCGCAGAGTTTACGATAACTTATTAATTCTGTATTCCGCTTAAAGAAATACCTATGCTAATTTTAATTAAATTCTTCTATTTTATTAATCGATATTTTGTTTTTGTATATATTTCTCCATTTAGATCTTTTTTTTTCGTTTTTGCATTTTTAGTTTAATTATTATTTATTTTTAGTTATCCTTATTAGTTTATTAAAAATTTCTTTATATCAATATTTGGTGTACGATTTTCTTGGGCTAAAACGACAGCACTACTGGCATTCCTCGCACGTGAACATGCCACGTTTAGTTGTCCATGGGTAAAGCAACCCTTAGTTAAATCTATGCCAGCTTTGCTTAACGTTTGGCCTAGTGACTTGTTGATTGTCATAGCAAAACTGACATTGATAGGGAGGAATTGCAATCTTTTGAATTCAAATGGAAAATTCGACGGTAATATAGGAATCCGTGGTATAAATACTATGTCACCTTTTCCGCATCCGGATATTATACGACGTTCTACAACGTTTCTTTACAACGACACTACTCGCAACCTAGTACCATTGCAACGTTTCGGTGGGTTTAAATTACAGAGTAGTATGATGGGCACGCCAATCTTAAGTTTTAGTTTGTGAGGAGGTAGACTAGGTAAAATTATTCTGTTTAAAAATTCTGTTGGGAAATTAACCACTTCATCCGAATTGCAAACTGTATTGATGGAAAGGTATGTTTGTGATTCACCAGATAGCTTATCTAAAATGCACTGATTAAGCGCAGTAACCTTGTCGTTCATAGGTGCTAAAATTGATCTTTCACATAACCACGAATCTTCTTTAATATTGAAATTGTGAATATCATCATAAATACTATATTATTATATTAAAATTTCAGGGTCCGCCACAACCTGACAAAGACCGGTAGGTAGTTCTATATCATCAGTACTATTCACTTCTGGACACTTTCCCTCACCAACATCAAGAAGAATTTTGCTAAATTCTGAATCGGCTGAATGTGCTCTCATTACTAGCAGACACTCCAATTTTATTTATTTGTATAGAAGATGTATAGATTTCATTTTATTTCAATGGCATTTTTTTTTTTTCGTGAGATCCTATTTTTTTTCTAAAATAAAAGTAGCTTGAGTTACTCCTTATTACACCAGCAGCTACCTGCCAGTGAAAGTCCCATCAAAATCGGTCCAGCCGTTACAAAGATTAGCCGAAACAAACAGACAGAAAAATTGGAAAAAATGTTATTTTGATATGTACCGTGTATTACATTCATATGCATTTAGTTAAAAGCGGTTATTTTAATATTACAAACAGACACTACAATTTTTTTCTATATCATAAGTACCACGGAGTAAATACAAAGTATTTACTTTGTATTTACTCCGTGATGAGTACTATTCACTTCTGGACACTTTCCCTCTAAAACATCAAAAAGAATTTTGCTAAATTCTGAATCGGCTGAATGTGCTCTCATTACAAATAGACACTCCGATTTTATTTATTTGTATAGAAGATGTATAGATTTCATTTCATTGGTTTCAAATTTTTTTTCGTGAGACCATATTTTGTTTTTCTAAAATAAAAGTAGCTTAATTACTCCTTATTACATCAGCTATCTGCCAGTGAAAGTCCCGTTGAAATCGGTTCAGCCGTTTCAGAGATTAGCTGGAACAAACAGACAGACAGAAATTGTAAAAAATCTTATTTTGGCATAATATTATGTACCTTGTTTACATTCAGCATTTAGTAAAAAGCGGTTATTTTAATATTACAAACAGACACTCCAATATTATTTATTTTATACAAATAAAGAACATAAATCACACAGACTCATATTTATATCCCGTTTATACTGATTTAGTACTCGTTTGTTATCCCGGGTATAGTAAGAACTTTTTTTTGGAAAAAAAAAATCTGTTTGTACACTTAACTGAAATATAAAGCATATTTTTGCTACAAATGGTAAGGATTTGCATGTTATTGTGACGAATGAGAAATATTTATATTACCACAAGCTTTTTATTTATTTTTACAAGCTTTTTTTATTATTTGTTATTTAACTTGCACTGTTCGTATTTAAGTAAGTTGTCCGTCAAAATTAGCAAACCATTTTTCGACCTCCGGTTCTGGATAATTCGATACAGAGCTACTAGGGCATGTGGGGTATCATATGAAAAAAATGGTAAAGAAGATGTTAATAATAAATCTTTAAGACAAAAAAGTAAAAAAAAAAATTCAAGCTTTTATTTAAATAAAAACGTAACCTAAAAAGAAAGAATAACGCGAACTAAAAAGAAAAAAATTAATTGAAGTGACATTTTAAAATATACATAAATAAATTTTAAACGATTGATGCACCTGTATAAAGGATACATTGCAGTGCCTCAAGCTTTTAAAATTTATGTATATATTTTAAAATGTCACTTCAATTTATTTTTTTCTTTTTAGTTCGCGTTATTCTTTCTTTTTTAGATTACGTTTTATTGAAATAAAAGCTTGTTTTTAAATCTTTTTTTTATTTTAATTTTTATTTGTCTGTCCTAAACAGATAAAAAAATTTCTCATTCGTCACAAAAAGATAACAGATTTTGAGTGAAATTGTACCTACAGTGAGATCGAAGGATGAGCTATGCTTACCACGGTTAGTTCGTGGATGGGTGACCATCCATTAAATATCAAGGCATCGGTCCCAGCTGTCATCATCATCATCATTTCAGCCGAAAGACGTGTATTGTTAAACATAGGCCTCCCCAAGCACATCCTACACATCGACCGGTTCTGTGTTCCCAGCTGTCATTCGTACATAATTGTTACGGGTAGTCAGAAGCCCACAAGTCTGACAACCAGTCTCACCTAAGTGTATTCCAGTAACTGGGTTGTGAAGGACATATAGGTTAGTCGCTTGATGTAAAATAGTGGACTGGTATTCAGTTGCATTCGGTTAGTCTGGAAGCCGATCCCAACATAGTTGGTAAAAGGCTAGGCACATTGAATTTTTAAGGAGAAATTAGCGAAAACATAATCAGGGGAAAAAATTATATTAGTCCAGTCAATAAAGGAGTTGTAGAGTGCGTGAGCAGGGATTTAAGCGATTCCTTCAGAAACTTGTTCAAGGTGCTTAGGAGTGAATATACTAAAAGCCCTGTCATCTAGGAGGTGAGCCTGAGTGGGGGGGGGGGGGGGGTTACATAAAGTTTCCACTATTAGGTTTTTCACATATAAATCAAAAACAGTGCATCGTAGGGAAAAAATTTGCATACCAAATGAAAGCTCATAAAATTCTGTACAACTTTTGTACATCCACTTTTTCAGAGTTTTTAATTGTTTTCAAACTATACGCTACGGAAAAGTGGAAATAAAAGTTATTTGGCGTTAAACAGCATTCCCGGCGCACCCACCACGAACTTCAGCAGTGAATTAGATAAGCATGCAGTTGTGGATTTGTTTTTTTTTTTAAATGTGATTACTAAAGTGTACTAGGGTTGTTTTAGTCTAAAATACAAAAAAAAAACTTTAGCAAATTAACCAAAACATTAGCTTTGCAACAGAAGACTGACGTTAATATACATTGTCCTCATATAGACTGACCAAAATTATGTCTGGACTTTAAAAAAGGCTAAAAAAAGCCTGGTATGGCCTGGCCTGGTGGTGGTATGGCCTGGTTGGTATGTCTGTAATTTATATGGTGTACCTACATAATAAAGAGTATTCTATTCTTCTATTCTATTCTAAAAAAAGACCTGTGAGTTTATTTTGGTATTTCTTTAAAAAAAAAACTAAATATTTTATTTCACATAAACGAAACACGAAACGCCAGAAGCTAGGTGCACGCTTCCAATTGGTCGTTTCCTATGGAGAAGAGCCGGCAAGTAACTCCACGGTTACTCTTTTAAAATAATTGTCTTTTTATTTATTTTTCAAATTACTGTGTTAACTCGTATGGGAGGACTGAGTCAGCATGTGAATAGGTACTAACAAAATGGAAAATGGTTTACGAATCTACAGTCTATAAGGCCTACATTCACGTTCTCATATTTACAAAATATATCGTATTCTTCACGTTATCCATAAACTTTGTCAAACGCTTCTATAGCTTTTACAAATTAAATCTAACACAGGAAGTAGTTCTTAAAAAGGCTTCGTTACAAAGATATTTGTATTTTCATTTAATGAATTAATTTAATTGAGCTATGCAGTAAGAAGTTTTGACCAGTTTCAGCCCGCCAAATCTTATGAATGAAAATACGTCGTTGTCAATTCGGATAAAGAGGCATGCATATCGGGTGATTTACGTCAAGTTATTGAGTTTGTATGAAAATTACCAAAAAATAAAAAATAAGAATTCATTAATGTGTCCATAAAGAAAAATGCTTATTTCCATGGTCTGATTCATGTGGTCGAAGTTTATGTATATCGTCCGGAGAACACGGTGTATGAATGAATATATTTAAAGATAAATAAAATAACTCTTCTGAGAGTAGTCAGCTAGGAAACACGGGACTCGTTGAGTTTTAAAACACAATTTAATGTTAACGTGTAAAGTGTTTTTTAAAACAATTTAAAAAAAATATATATACTTTATAATTTTAATCACAAAAAAATGTGGATTTTCTATTTCGTGTAACTTTTTAAGTATGTGGAATAGGGATTTAACATGTTGGCATATGTTTCTTGACTTTTTGGTCTAGTATCATGTAAAAGGAATACACGAGTCAATGAATTTTTCTCGATACAATAAAATTGCAATGTTAAATAATTTTATTTTTACTTTTTTCGACATCACGGTGTAACGCTTAAGAGTTATCAATGGAATTTACTTTTGAACATAGAGAATTATTACATCAAAGTTTACTCAAAATAGTTTTATATTTAATTCATTTATTTTTTTAAATAAGGAGTAAATTCGTTTTGGGCACATACGTCGTTTTATTCCGAGCGCACGCACATTATAGCCATCACTCTTCTTTTGCGTTTCAAAAGAAATTGCATCACTTTCGCTCGCTTAGTAGGTTTTCGAGGTAGCGCAGGGCACACAGTAGGTATAGATTTCTCCTCGGCAACCTAATCCGGAATTAACAGGAAACCTCAAAACCGCAGGGCACTTAAAAAAAACCGGTCAAGTGCGAGTAGGACTCGCGCCCCGAGTGTTCCGTATTTTGTGGGTATGTAAATAGATTATCACGGGATTTTTTTTTGTAATGTAACAATAAATTTAAGGTTATCGGAATGTTCCCTTTATTTGTGCTTCATGACATTGCTTCTTGCCAAATTTCATGATTCTAGGTCAACGAGAAGGATAAACGCCAGTATCTTTTGATTGCATTGACTTAGAAGTTTTATTTTGTCACTGCTTCAAGAGATTGTAGCCCTGAGTATTTGACATTAATTTCAATTTGATAGCTCCACGCGTTCCCAAGAAAAAGGCTCTTGACAGACGAACAGACAGACAGACAACGAAGTGATCTTATAAGGGTTCCCTTTTTCGTTTTAAGTTACGGAACCCTAAAAAACAACATCGCCCCACTTTAGGTACCAACCTAAGATCAATATAGAAAAGCATTTCATCATAATCCACAATTTAAAAATTTCTCCCACTTATCTTCTTATAGCTTTCTGCTGTCTCCAACCAAGACTTGGATTTCATCAAATGGTTGCAGATCACGTATCGCCTCAGATACGTAAATACAGCAATTTCCTTGATAATCGCTTATCTACGTGAGCAATGGGGGAGTTTAGAAAACTATGCGTTTCGATTTCCATGTACGGTTGGCATTTTGGTTTATCTTATTGTTAAGGCTCCTACAAACAGGCGTGACACGCGATATAATCGCGCGCGTATCAAAGGGACCGCTCGTTGCGCGACTTGCGGTGCCTTTGTTTCGCGCGCGATTTTATCGCGTGTCGCGCCTGTTTGAAGGAGCCTTTATGGTGGATTTGATGTGTGTGGGTGGCTTGAACACTCTAAATACCACGCTTAACCACCGTCCGTGGTTTGCACGTCGTGGTAAGATTACGCGGGGAATAAAAATGACCAAAACCTACAGAATTAGGGTTCAAGTTGTAACCTTAGGGCACTATTAGGCTGGTATAAATTATTATTAAGCAAAGTTTGCAGACAGCTTTCTCAGAATATTACGTAAGTTCGTAGTTCTAAACATTTAATATTTTCAGTTGTTATTTATGAAAAACGTGGGTACTAAGTAAGGGGGCGTCCATAAATTACGTGAGATGTTTAAGGGGGGAGGGGGTCGAATCAAATCTCATCTAATCTTACGTTGGAGAGAGGGGGAGTCTCGGGAAATATAATGCAATTTTTTTTCTGATTGAAACAAACATAAAATTGTACTATTTTGGTCTATTTAATCCAGATTGTACATGCTTAAGATTAAATCTTAAGCGTATATCCGTATATCGTAATACGATTAAGATCATTCACTAATTCTTTCCAAAGAAAATAATTTCATTCATACTTCGACGTTATACTTCTACTGACTGTCAAACCACCATATTTGTTTTATACCAAATAGCTCAATTTAATCTGATTTTTTTTTCTTTTTACAATAACAATCCAACGCGTTTACGTAAGAAACCTACATTTTGAAAAATCTCACGTGAGATTGGGGGATGGGGGAGGGGTTGAATAAAATCTCACGACATCTCACCAGGGGGGGAGGGAGGGACAGAAAATAAAAAAAAACACCTCAAGTAATTTATGGACGCCCCCTAAGTACATTTTCATAAAACGAGAATAGGCATTGCTTATAATAGAATTTTACGTACCTAAAGTATATTCCGAATTGTTATTTTTCGTTTGATTATAAAAATATCGTTTCGATAAACCGTAGATTTGATTTAGGACCAGTTTTATTTTATTAAAATAGTAAAATTTATAGCTGGAGCTTAGGTGGGTGGCACACTGTTTAGCGTAGCGATAGCTAGATACAAAAATATTATCAAATAAACATTAATTTTTAATAATTAAAGTTTTGAAACTAACTGTAACATTTATCATTTCTGTTAAATTCACACCGAGAAAACTTAGGCGACGTGAGCTGACAATAGTCAATACCAAGGTATTAATTATATCTTCTTCTCCTTCATGTCACTGGCACGATAGTTATTTAAATTGTGTTGGCCCAAAACTTCGCCACTTCCATGGCGTTATCGTTAGTAGCGGACAGGTTGCTTTGGTTGCATGTTTTAGGGCACAAAAGGGAGACACAATCTGAGATAATATCAGGTGGAATGCCATCTCACTTCAAGCTCACTTCCCCTAAGTTTTCACTGTTAGATTTACAACAGAAAAAATAGGCTGGCTAAAATGTGAATAACCGCAAAAGCTATGCCAGTCTAAGTGTAATAAATAATCGCATTGTAAGGAGGTTCAAATCCTGACAGGCACTTTACTTTGTGTAAATTATTCAATTAATCACCGCCGCTTTCAAAGCGGTGTCCTAGAACCAAAAATTCGAAGACATCTGACATCTACCAAGCCACACTGGGCCCACGTGGTGGATTACGGCCCACTCCCTCTCGCCGAGAGGAGACCTGTGTCCTATCAGTGGGAACATTATAGGCTTATTATGTAAGGAGTTTCCTCTCTCTAGAACCCTGACCGCCAGTAGTTTAGACCTTGTTTTCGATACCAATGGGCTACTATTTTTTATATTTTGAAATTATTTTTTAATAAAATATTTAAAAATGTAATTTATAAGTATTTAAATAAGTAATAGTAACTGCTATTATGATGATCGATACAAAAGTTTATTTTTTTCAATACCTCTTCAGTAAAAATCTGCTGTAAAGCTACTCAAATCTATCGCGCTGCTAAATCGTTACACCACAAACCTGAAATTACCACACCGATTTTTAAACAAGCTCAGTAAAATTTATGTTTCCCTTCGAACAGTTTTCTTTTAAAATTACAGTACTAAGAACATAATCATGTGTGGCTGGGTGGTGGGTAATGTATTAATATAATACTTTTGAAAATCAACTTATAATTAACTAATACCCGTGGCTAAATAATAACATCCGCACAGGTCGATCGATCAGGTTAAGCTACGCTTGCCGCGGTTGGTCTGTGGATGGGTGACCATGTTTACATACCGTGACCCCTCCGTGCCTCGGAAAGCACGTTAAGCCGTTGGTCCCGGCTGTCATTCGTGGATCTTTGACAGCCGTTACGGATAGTCAGAAGCCCGAAAGTCTGACAACCAGTCTTACTAAGGGGTATCGTATTACCCAGTAACTGGGTTATAGAGGTCAGATCGGTCGCTCCATATAAAATACTGGTATTCAGCTACATCCCGTTAGACTGGAAGCTGACCCCAACATAGTTGGAAAAGGCTAGGCAGATGAGGACACGAGTTTCAAACCAGTCCAGCGCTGATCAAGCGCTTGCAAGTCAGTCTAGTAGATAGGCGCCCTCTCTATTATTTCGAATCAGTAGCGTCCTCACCCATAAGGCAGTTCAGTATGACTCCATAGTCCATCTATACGCATAGAACAGTCGCTGCCGAATTTTTGTAGTGTCCACGTTTGAGTGTTTTAGTTTTATAGTCGAAGATTTTATTCTAAGTCCGACAGCAAACAGGAGGCCATTTCTCGTGCTTAAAAAAATGTTTAAATTCAAGTCGCAATCTCATCTTAGCGACAATCAACGTAAAAACACTAACAAACATAGTAACAAACATATAAACAAACACACACACACCCTCATACACACTCTCACAAACTTTTGCCTTTATAATATTAGTGTAATAAAATAATACTTTGCCGGGCTTGAGGATCAAACACAGGATCAGCCAGCCAGCCATCATTCTATTTTGAAAGAAAACTTGAGATAAAAATCCTGGCACTCAAATATCTTTATCTTTCTATCTTCTTTCGATAGTATTTTTATTATAAGAAAACAATTTCGGTTTTGCGGCTCAGTATAAAACTATCAAGTTTTCGTGCCAGTACCGTTGTTTTTTATAGTTCATAATAAAAACATATAGGTAATGAAATGTATCTATTATACGCAAGTCACACGTTACAGCGTCCAGACTCCTGCAGACAAGTGCGACGCGACTATAGTAGAACAATTTATAAGAAAACTTCATAGAAATTGTTCTACCACAATCGCGTCGCACCGTCGCGTCGCCTCCCGCCTGTCTGCGGGTGCCGCCTTCACACGTAGGTATTTTGTGAAAGAGCCTTTTTTCGGCGGCCATTAAGAAACTTTATAAATAACGTAAAAGTATGTTGTTTTGTTATGTATATGTTAGGGTCGGCTTCCAGTCTAATCAGATGTAGTTGAGTACTAGTATTTTACATGAAGCGACTGCCTATCTGACCTCCACAGCCCAGTTATGGGTAACACAAAACTGGTTGCCAGACTTTCAGGTTTCTGACTACCCGTAACGACTTCCAAAGTTCAACGAATGACAGCAGTGACCCTTCCACGAATCGACCGCTGCAAGCATAGCTCAACCTTCAATCGACTCGTATGGCTGTTATAAATTAGACAAGAGCCTCTTTTAATTACTAATATCTATTATAACTATTGAAAAGGTACAACCTAGTGACAGGCAGATTGACAGACAGATAGACGGCGTAGGATTGCTTCTACCGGTGCCATTACTGAATTTTGGTAACAGAACCCAAAAAAAATTGTTTTTTTTTTTTGGTATGCAACATTTTTCTGATGGCTGTGTCTAAGTAATAACAGCTGCACTTGTCCAGCCTATAATAACAGCCCCGTGCTTCGGAAAGCACGTTAAGGCGTTTGTCCCGGCTGTCATTTGTATATCTTTGGCAGTCGTCACGTGTCGTCAGAAGCCCAAAAGTCTGACAACCAATCTTACCAAAAACTTTCGTATCAAGGCTCGTACACACAGGCGCGACGCGACACGCGACACAAAGGCACCGCAAGTCGCGCAACGAGCGGTGCCTTTGTGTCGCGTGTCGCGTCGCGCCTGTGTGTACGAGCCTTTACCCAGTTACTGTGTTGTGGAGGTCTGATAGGCAGTTACTCCATGTGAAATACTGGTATTTACATGCATCCGGTTAGACTGGAAGGCGACCCCAACATAGTTGGGAAAAGGCTAGGCAGATGATGATCCAACATTTTTCTGACCTTACTTTTTTCGATTCAGGGTTTGTGTTCGGTATCTGCGTACTACTACATGACATTGAAGCTAAGAAGTATAGGAAGGAAGTCATCCATTATCCTCAAGATACTCAGTTCTTTGCAACAGACTTCTTCGTGAAAGGCTGCAAAAACTTCATAGATCGATGTCCTAAGGCTTACAAGTAAGTAGCTTTAATTTTTTTTTCTCCATACATAATGAGCCTATAACGTTCCGTTGTGGGACACAGGTCTCCTCTTTGTGAGAGGGAGTGGGCCGTAATCCACCATGCGGGCCCAGTGCGGGCTGGTAGAAATCACTTGTCATCGAATTTTTAATTCTAGAATATGTCGGCTTCTTCACGATGTTTTCCTTTACCGCTTTGAGAGCAGTGGTGATGAAAGAAATTAGAAAGTGTAAATTACATGTTTTTTTCAGTCATCTTTCTAGTCCGTAGTTTCAACTCATACAATTAAAATTACTTATAAATATAATAAATTGAAAACAGATAAAAACCCAAAATAAAACTGTGACTAATTAAATTTAAACATTCAAGGACTCATTAAAAAAAATTGTCAATAAATTATAAAAATGTCAGAATTGTATAAAAAATGATAAAATGTCAAATAACAACTGTCAAATGGTTAAAAAAATTTCAAAATATTAAAAATAAAAATTACACAAAATTACAAACAAAATTACACAAAACACTACGACGCGTAAGTCTGGGCCGGTGCCACTGGACATAAATTTATGGCATAATCAGCCTAAAATATTTCCACTGCTGGTGGACAACTCTGTAGGTGCACACACGAGCGACATGTGTTACCGACAAAGGTAATTACTGTAATCGTCGGAGACGGACGTCGACGGGTGTACAATGCGTGCCACGAAAGATGAGACTTGACCCCGCCTCCCCCGCTCTTTCCGCCGCCCCTAGGACGTCCGGTCCCGTCCCGCACTCAGACCTCATACCGCCAAAGATACCTAAAATCGTGTACTGCGCATGTCAAACCACGTGGTGTGTCAAGTCTCACCTTTCGTGGCACGCATTGTAGTTGGCTGTAGTTGCCTGTCATTGACGCGGGTTGCTCGTATGTATGCACACTAAGACGGAGTGGGCCGTAATCCACCACGACGGCCCAGTGCCAAATGTCCCATTTCCTCTCGTTTTTTTTATTTATTCCTGGATATTACCATCTTAAGAGCAGTGGTGATGGAATAAATTCACCTAAATATCTACTGTTTATTTTACAGAGAACAACTAATCTGCGCCCGAAGCTACGATGGGGACTTTAAAAACTTCGGAAATTACTGTGAAATGCAATACGAGAACTGTAACACTTGGAAGAGTAAGTTTCAAAATTATTTATTATACAATACCTATATTTTATTATATCCACACCCCATAGTACGTAGCTATACGAGTACTTACAGTAAAGCGCCCTTTGAAGCATGATACTGCAAGGTTAAACGGCACTGGTTGCGGTCATTTTGGAGATGGGTGACTTTTCAAATCAAATCAAATCGTTTATTTGTGATACATGGGTTACATACAGGTGTTCATTACATATTTACAATGTTCATATGTTCATTCCATGATCAGCCAGTTGGTCATACAAATTATTAAATAATTATAATGAAAATATGATTATAAAATTCAAATGATTTGATATACTTAAATTCAATTGAAGATTAAATATACATTCTATTATTACTATTTAGTGACAGACACAAGACACACATGACAAACAACAATAAATTATCGTCAAGCGGATATGAAGCATTTAAAAAATTCTAGAGAAATTGGAACATTTTTTCCCTTATCAATGACTGTTATTAGAAGCTGTAAAGCCTTGAAATAAGAACCTCATTTTTAAGTTCGGTTATAATTTATTTTTTATATCCCAAAAATATCATTAATCCTCATGAAAAAACCCCATCCAGGCCACGCCATTTTTCAAGATAATGAAAATATAAGTAATTTCCTATTTATAACCATGATAAACCCTTCAAATAAATATGAATTTACTTGAAATTGGAGCAGGAAGCAAACAATAACATAGATTTACACAGTGCGGTTCGATTACGATACGACATAAATTGCGAGGTGAACAGTCGTTACGTGTAAATAGGCTTTTGTTTAGCATGCAATGGGAAGTCACGTAGAAATGTAGTCACTTTTGAAACCACAGGATCTCACCTGCATAGTGTATAGACCTCGAAATATTTTAGGAGCTGACCAAGACACTGAGAGCTTGCCACCGACCTGTACTGTACTCACGTGGTGGATAATGGCCCACTCCCTCTTACAAAGAGAAGGCATGTATCCAATCCTGCATGTATCCAATGAGTTGCAGCTGAAAATCAGCGTCAGGTGGTACATCTTGTGTTATCATCTGACATTATGCTGAGCTGAGACCCTTTTGGGATTTATTCCGGTCTGATCCCCTGAAACCCCCTCCATCCCCCCTCCTTTATCCCCTGCTAGTTCGTCTTCTGTTTTAATCTCTGTGTTGTCCACTTTATCCAGGTTTACTCTTTTAGACAGGTGAGTCCAGTCAAGAGAAAAGGCATCTTTGTTTTCTGTTTTTATAGTTTTATTTTGCTGTAATGCCAGTAAACGCATTTTTCTTTCTTTATTTCTTATCCCAACAGTGGGAATATTATAGGCTGATTATGTCTATTCTTTTAGTCACATAGGTACATGCGTTTCATAAATGTAAAAAATCAAGAATCTTTACATTATAGTCCAAGCCGCGTGCACATGTAGTGGAAATATCTATAACATACTATATAGAAAAAAATAAAATCACTTATCGTGTTTGTATTTCTGCATAATTCTTCTAAACTACACAATGGATTTTGATGCAGTTTTCACCATCATTTAGGTTTATGTCTAAAAATACTATGCCACAGCAAATTCAATATATTGACGCCACATCAGTAGTTAGCACTGGTGTGAAGCAAAGGTCACTAGTAAATTTATTACATAACTTTACGCCTATAAACCCTGAACGGTTAGGCAGCGGTGCACCCACATTACTCAGGTCATCAATTTTGAATATTCAACAACTCCTATAAATTAACTGTTCAATTAAGCGCGTCATGTTTTGGATAGACAGATGACAAGTGCCATACAAAGTCTCATGTAAAGAGAAGCGACCCACCGGGTGTTAATTCAGACTCCGGTGCAGCGGTCGCCGACGTCGCACAACGTGGGCCGACGTCGCCCGCCCGCGCCTCTGGCCAGCGCGACTGACGCAACTCTGGATGAGCCCCGTGCAGTGACAACGCGTCATTTTCTTTATTTCTTTTTTCTGTTATAAGGTTTTTACATGGCTTAATAAAACATTAGATAAGTTGATTCGGTAGTGGTGTAATAGCTATAATACCTACGTTGATGTCATCCGTTGCTGTGAATATAGGCGGGCACTATATCACAAATTGTTTTCCATTACTAAGTTGAAATAGTTCCACCGTAAGATTTATAATATAAATCGTGTTTATATAAATAATTTTCATTTTCCTTTCAAAGTCAACAATGTCTATTAAATTGTAGTACTGTAGTATTAAAGTGTGTACCAATAGTGTCAGAACTCTCGATGTAAGTTGTTTTCTTATCGTCATCCGTATCAATAGGCATCTTGTCAAAGTTTGTTGACGGAATACTCTTGACATGTTATACAGAATAAAATAGTTTTGCTACTAAGAAATTCCAGATGTAAAAACCCAATAACACTTTGACTGACCTGGGAAAAGAACCGTCACGCTCATGACTACTAGACCGATAAGGCAGTCACTAGTGAATTCATAAAACATAAATTTAGTTGGCAGGCGAATATGACGATTGTGACAACACAGTTATTTCAATAGTCATAACAATAAAATGTAATGGTCCAGTCTAGACGATAATGGACAATAATGGGGAATAATCACCCTATATTGCATATAAAAGGACGATAAAAATTACTGAAGACTGTGCTAGTGTGAAATGGTTTCGACTTGTTTTGGTTCAGTAGTATGTTTTACGTTAACTTTCTATATTTATAGCCAGAGGGCATAGACAAGTGGTAATCGCTTTCAAAGCATTGTAGTCTTTTGGTAACTGAAGAACAGAAACATTTTTTTTCTTCATCGCCATGCCTAAGTGGAAATCCGGGTGGTCGTTTCTCCATAGAAACGCTCTCGCCTGTTTTATTTCTGGTTAATGACCATAAAGCAATGATGTTTTTTTTCCAAAATAATAAATATTGACTACTTGTATGTCCTGATGTTTTCCTTTTTGATAATACATTATTTTTATAAGCACTAGAACCGTCATAAAATGCCTATTTAAACCGCTGTCAACAGAGGCCTAGTGTACGAATTTGACAAATATTAATGAAAAAAGATAAACATTAGACACAGTATACGTACCTACGTATATACTTCTCATTCAGTTTATGAAATATCTTTTAAATTGGTCCAATATTGGAAGAGGAAATAGGCGAGAGCCAAACCTCGAATGTGCTCGAATTAAGTCTTTTTACTTAGGCTTTTTTCAAAAGTCTCTCCGACCGCATTTCCTCATAAGACGGTAGAAATCTTTCTACAATCTGTCATTTTATCTATTCTTCTGTCGACAAAACCCGTTTCTACGGTGGTCATGCTACGTGTGCAGGATCGACACAAAGTCAAAACTTTGACGTTGACTTTGACAAAACCCGTTTCTACGGTGGTCATGCTACGCGTGCAGGATCGACACAGCTTCTTGGTACTTAGCGAATGTTAATCAAATACTTGTTTAACTTTTCGCTGACAGAATGTCACTTTAGCCTTCTAATTTGAAACTAGAAAGTTATTTACATAAATAAATTGGCATCAAAACTACACGTAAGAACATTTCAACTCAATCGGATATACGGGAAGGGGGGAAATCGATCCCTAGTTAATCAGTAAAGTGGACGAGTGTGATCAGTTACTTACCAATACATAACGTAACATCACGCTTGTAATCGGCGAATGGTTAGGCAAAGGTGTGCCTACAATAGACCCTCGTTTCACCACTTGTGTTTAAATCACATGTAATAGGGGCGGGGCCAGCCCGAAGCTTGGAAGTTGGCGCTGTGGTACTCCCATGACTTGGAAAACACGTTAAGCCGTTGGTCCTGCGTCTGATCTCTCTCAGGTCATGTCGGATTGCCGTCCCATCGGACTGTGAGAGTGAGGGATCAGAGACCTATGTCTGCGGTTACACTTGTGCTCTTTAAGGGGCTTACAGGACCTAAACACATAAAACGCAAGTATTAGAAACAATAAAAGTATATGATCGACTACAGTAAACAAAATCAGAAAAATATATGATATTCTTCAGGATATATGCTAGTTAGATAGTGTGTTGAAAACATAACTTGATACGATTGAAAAAAATCATGAAGCTACCTCTAAAAACTTTTTTTTTAAATAAAAAACCATACTAATATACACACAATCATTCCGATTTTTTGACAGATTATTCAACAAGCTACATAACAATATACTAGTGTTTTAATTTTTTTTTCCAAATAATAGATTTTTTGTAATTAAATAATTGCTCCATATTTTGCAATAAATTACCAGCGTTGAGTCATAGCGCTTCTCTTTCTTTTCTATGCAGTCCGACAGTGACCGCGCTTTTGGTAATGTAAGCCCCTTAATATCTCCCGCATAGATGGCTAGTCTCCGCTTAGACTGGCTGCCATGCCCGAAGTTCAGTCTGGAGGACTATTAATAGAAGGCAAGCCTATTTCCATCAACCGGCACAGATCAAGATTCCCGTGCTGCTACTGAAAAATTCCTTATGGAAAAAGCCAACGGCAAGTTTCTCTCTACCTGGAAATTGAACCCAGGACCTTTTGAAGTACGGACGCCAGCACATCAACCTACCACAATCTGTCAGATTTCTTTAATAGATTTTCAACTTTATCGCAAGGTAAGCTTGTCTTAGCTTGGCTTGGCTTGGCTTGGCTTTATAAGGTTCAAAGTTGATTGGGAAAATCTGACAGATTGTGGTAGGTTGATGTGCTGGCGTCTGTACATAAAAATCCGGCTTGCTTACCATGGGATATAAATAAAACCCGTTGAAACACGATGGTCTACCCTCAAATACAGAGACACAGACTACACTATTTTGTTAAAACTCGCAACACATATTTGATAACAATTCAATAATAAAGTTACGTAAAATAATGTCCATTTCAGTATAGATACTTTCAATTCGTTTAAATGAGGCTGTAGCGGTATCTACAACGCCACATGCAAACAACGCGTCATACTGACGTCACGCAAATCCTGCATCGCGCAAGCAGAGTTTACCGCGCAACTAGCATAGATACAACGGCCCGACATGAATCAACGGGCAGTTGCCCGCCAGACAGAACACCCGTCTGGTCGGAGGATCCTCCCTTTTCTATAGAGTATGAGTGAACTTTACACCCTGTTCCTCATACCTCTATACTGGTGACCCCGAACATGAACGTCAGCGCAGCCTTCGTGCAAATACTTCAGCGTGACGTCATCATCATCACTCCCGCAAGCGTTAGCGGCGATTCACCCAGCCAGCCAGCTCCCACGGCTTCAACGGGTATCCTGACCACCAGCATGCAGCGACCGCGCATACCTGGTCATCACCCTCAGCCTCATCAGCAACCTCGGCACAGCACACTGCACTTTCGGCCGGTCAACAAGAAGAGCTCAATTCCTCTCCTGGTCGACGCAGCAGCCAGCCTCAACTCGGCGCTGTACTACATCCGACGCACTGGAGCATAACGCAGCGCCACCCCGACTCACTGGGGACATCTTCGCAGACAGTTCCGACTCACCGTGAACTATGCGGCAACCGGTTCCGACTCACTGGAACCTCAGCTGGCCTGGCAAGCATCGCAAGATACAAGACTCAGCCCACTATCGACCTCCGGTCTCCGGGGGGGAGTGATGTAGCGGTATCTACAACGCCACATGCAAACAACGCGTCATACTGACGTCACGCAAATCCTGCATCGCGCAAGCAGAGTTTACCGCACAACTAGCATGGATACAACAGCCCGACATGAATCAACGGGCAGTTGCCCGCCAGACACAACACCCGTCTGGTCGGAGGATCCTCCCTTTTCTATGGAGGTTGAGTGAACTTTACACCCTGTTCCTCATACCTCTATAAGGCTATTGCCTTGGGCCGCCATGTTTTTCATAAATTGGTTTTTATTGTAGGTACTTTGTAACGGTTGAATAAAATTATCATATTTATTGACAACCAATCAGTGGACGAAAGTGGTTTTCAAAAGGTAGGATGCTTTTCCTAAAAAAATACTTTAATAAACTCTTACAGCGGTCCCTATCAGAATACCAGAGCTGCGGTATTTATTTTTTAAATATCGCAGCGTTATATTGAGATAGGAGCCCTTTTGAAATGCTCCTTTTTAATTATTTGTATTTTTTGTGTTTCCCAAATAAAATATTTTCTGTCTTTCTTTCAAGTACGTGCACTTAGGGCTGATTTTTTAATCACCAGATAACTTTTATTCGAGGAATGAATCTGACATTTGACAGTTTTTGAATGAAATAACTGTCAAACTTTCAAAATTATTCCTCGAATAAAGTTAACAGGTGATTGAAAAATCAGCCCTAAGGGACCGTCTCTACGAGCGAGAGAATGGCGGCGATATTATTGTCGCGCCACGTATTTCTATACACTCTCTTAGAACGTGTCTCCACGCAGCGATATCATCGCGGCGAAAATTTGATGGCACGGCGAGACTATCGCCGCGATTCTCTCGCTCGTGGAGACGGCCCTTTAGTGCAAAAAAAAGTGATTACTTCTATTACTCGTCACTTCTATAGTAATTATCACAATTTATTGTTAAACATGTCTGAATAGATGAAAGTAAAAGAAAGGAGAGTTACTTGCAGTGGTAGGGCTAACGCCCGCCTGGTTTGCGACCACCTTCCCACCGGAGTCCGGCGTCAAGCAGCCTGCTGTGTTTCGTTGATGCGTGGGAGTTACAGGGCCTTAGGTATTTTTTAATACAGTTGCTCAAAAAGTCGCGTATTGCAAGGACGTATAGCGTTCGGGATGTGGGCTATTACATACTCGTGCTTTTTTTTTACCTTTCCCGAACTCGTGCGTTCTCTTTCCCAACTGTCAAAATAATGTCTATTAAAAAGAAAAACCAACCATGAAGTTTTTACTAAAAAAATTCATAGAAGTTTTTATGATTCATGCAAATACGTATATTTCTAAAAAGAAGCTACTAATTTGTTTCAATATCAGATTTAATGATTTGATTGAATGAGTTAGGTTAGGTTTCATTTCATTTCATCTCATTAAATTTCATTTTCATTTCACATCAATAAAAAAATTCTACTGAAGACTTGGCTGTATGGGCATAGTTCCCTTTGCCTACCAGAATGGGTGAAGAAAAAAAATCTCTGCTTATATTCTACTACGGTTGGCGGCATTGGTTAGTTGAGTTTATTGTGTTTTTATTATTTTATTAAATTGCTTCATTTTTTCGCAACTGTATTAAAAATAGTCGTTCAGTACACGTGCGAAACCGTCATTGCAACTTGTTCCGACTGTCAACCCTCGCCTTCGGCTGCGCCTCGGCTCGGGTAGACATTTGTCGGAACTCTTTGCAATGACAACCTTTCCGCACTTGTAATGAAATATACTATTCTGGGCACACTCGTTCCATCATAGACCTCATCCATCGCTTTCCATCAGGCGTGATCAAGGTCAAGAGCGGGCCCATTAGTAATAAAAAAAGATGTGCTTCTTTTTGTGAACTTCTAATAATTCCTATATCATATGGTCTTCAAAATACTAAATAGCCAAGCAACTGCGACCAAGTTCACAGAACCAATCAATTACGACCAACTTCACTTCGGTGTATCCACAGATGTAGATACACCTAGATAACGCAAGAGCGTGCCCAGCTTACGTACAAAAATCGTAAGCGGCTACTTCCGCGCTCAGTCCTGAGTACTGCTGGCTGGGTGAGCGTGAGCGCTGGCGCTGGGCCCCGGGAGTGGGGCACGAGGGGCGCCGCACGCTGCAGCGTCTTTGAATCGATTTGATTTGACCATCGCTAAATAGTGCTTGTGACGTCACAGTACGTAGTCAAAAAATTGCACGCTTGGTTTTCATACCGATCGTGATACCTACTTGCGTTATCTAGGTCTATCTATATCTGTGGTAGTATCAGATTGTCCGAATCTGATGCAGGCTGTTGCCAGGTACAAATCAGATACGGGTTGCTCTTTATTAGTTACTGTGATCAATTCGGCTGGCGCGTGGTTGGTCATAGTTCAAAACTAACCTAACCCGTTCGGTCGGGGTATCCTAGCTTAGTTACTGCGACCAATTGTGAGAAAAGGGCAGAAATTAAAAACAGGCTCATTTGTTAAGAAATGTGAGCCCAAAAAGTTTTCAGAGGTTCATGTTTAAATTTAAAATTTTTCATCATTAGAAGGTCAATAAGTTTGAGGATCAGTTGAATACATCCCAAGCATGAATGCTGCATTCGCACGGGCTGCTTTTCAACTTCAAACTTTTACTTTGAACGAAAGTTAAGTAAAGGCTCCTACAAACAGGCGCGACACGCGCGCGCGACACAAAGGCACCGCTCGTTGCGCAACATACGGTGCCTTTGTGTCGCGAGTCGTGTAAGTTTCCCAACGACTGGTGCTTTTGGCTTTAACGCTCGGTTCATATAAACAAAAACAAATCATTTTGCTTATGATTGGAAGCATGTTTTATTGCCAAATATACTGAAAGAAAAAAATAATTTCTTACTATAGCACATTAAAGCGATTTCATTACGACTTACTGACTTTGTACAGTAAGAAGAAATGTTGGTAAAACAGTAAAAGATAAAACAGTAACTTTTCATGATTAAACATACTATTTACTGAAAAAAAAACAACAAAAAAAAGGAAAACTACCAAGAAGGCTCCTTCAAACAGGCGCGACACGGGATAAAATCGCGCGCGACACAAAGGCACCGCAAGTCGCACAACGAGGGGTGCCATTGTGTCGCGCGCGATTCGCGTCCCTCGTCGAACATGTTTGCATGAGCCTTTACTGTAATGTAAGTAAATTTCAATTTGGTGATATCGTTGAAACGAACGATATCACCGAATAAATAAAACAGTTAATTTTGTGACCTTTTTGCTACTTAAAACGTTAAAGTTTACTGTCATGACGGTAACATTTTGCCTCAAGCTTTAACTGTTTTCGGATCAGTAAAAAATACTGTTTTGAACGGTAAGCTCATATGGAACTGTTTAAAGCAGTTCAGATTAATGTTTTCTCATTTTCATTTACTGCTTATTTCTTTCAGTGTATGTAAATAGATTCATAAGCTAAGTTTAACAAGGATAGCTACTAACATATGAGAGGGTCTACTATGCAAATACTTTACAGCCTAGTAAAGTATTTGCTTCGTTATTGATAAAGATAATAGAGCCTTAATTTTAACCAATAATAGTCCATATAATATAAGACTCGGTATATAAAAGGGCTGGTTTTTCATTAGCCAGATAACTTTTATCTCAGGAATACTGAGGGTTTGATAGATTTTAAACAGAAAATAAATATCAAACTATCATAAATTATTTATTCGTAAGATATTTATCTGACTAGATATTCATAAATCAGCCCTAAGTCTTTAAAATCCCCGGCTAGCAATGCCGTTTGTTCCATTTAAAATACAAAATGTGTTCAGTAATAGCAAAATGGAAAAAAAAAATCGGTTTGCAACTAAAGTGAATGCTGCGCTGGCAAAGAGCCAGAAAAATGTTAGGATTAACCTAACCTAACAGTTATAATTTCATAGAATAGGATGGCTGTGTTTCAGCCTACCTTTATGCCCGGCTGAACACCAACGAATATTTGTTAAACAAAATACAGTACCCGACGATAAATATTGCACATCGACCTTTTTACACAAAACCATTTTATACAAACAATAAAAATAATTATCAAAAGAAGCAAATCATAATTGTTTTAACAGCTCCTAATAGATACCGGACTGTTTGTATTTCGTGCGACAGAGATAACGCTCTACGAAGCTGAAATTAGCCGATTGTCTCTTTCTAAAGGTCGATGTGCAATATTTATCGCTGGGTACTGTAGCACTATGTTTTTCTTCTCTTTGTTAGTAATCGAAAGAGGTTTATCTTAATTTCTGTCTTTCTTGCTCTTAACACAATTTGCCAATTAACAGAAGGCCAATTCTCATAATTAAAAACTTTCACAACCTAATCGAAATCTTATCTAAGCGACAATCAACGTCAAAAACTTGTCAAAAATATTGGAAAATTAGCGGTACTTTTGACAGATTGAAACTGAGATCAGCCGGTCTTTACAGAATAGCACCGCAGCAGTGCGATTCTGTAACCATCTCACCGTGAAAACTTAGGTGAAGTGGAGCGTGGAGTGAGCTGTCAATAGTGTCAATTCCTAGCAAAAACAAACTCACTTCACCTAAGTTTTCACGGTGAGATTTTTACAGAATCGACCAGCAGACTGAATGTTCTTAAAATTACGATAATTGCCTCTCAGATGATTGGAAGTGTTCAGTCTCCAGAATCACAATGAAAAATATGATTATGTTGGTGAGATTATCTTTTTCGGGAAAAATACTTCTCATACATCAAAGTCAAAGACAAATCATTTATTTCAAATAGGCACATAAAAGGCATTTTTGAACGTCAAAAATTACAACAATATAGAATTGATTCTAGTCGCCCATGATACATAATCTATACTGACATATACAAGGTGTTTACGAGAATTGCCTCTCTTATCATTCGTAACTGTCAGACATTAGAAGAATATCAGTATTCAGAAACTTACATTTACAGGCATGCGGCGTTTTAAATGAGTTTATCGCCATTCAATCAAGATAATAATTTAATTTAAAAAATCATCAAATTAAATTACTTTTTGTTTTATCATGCTTAGAATTTGATACTTACCCATTACGTTAACGCAGTTTAGCTGGCTAATTTAGTTTCACCTGTATATAAACCTACTAGCAGCGCTCCGCGGTTTTACCCGCGTAAGTTTCGTTCCCGGAAGAATATCGGGATAAAAAATACCTATCCTATGTGTTAATCCAGGAAATGGTCTATCTATGTGCCAATTTTCATCCAAATCTGTTCAACGGTTTACGCGTAATTGAGTAACAAACGTCCAAACATCTTCACAAACTTTCACATTTATAATATTAGTAGGATAAAGGACTGACAAGCAAAATGCAGAATTTTGTGGAAAAGGGGAGAAAGAAGGCTTTTACGCTGCATTGGAACAATACAGACTAGTTAGATGAGCACACTAATATTATAAAGGCGAAAGTTCGTGAGTGTGTGCGTGTTTATATTATGTTTGTTACTTCTTCACGCTCAAACGGCTGGACCAATTTTGATAAAAAAAAATTATTGCGGTAGCTGACACCCTGCATTAACATATAGGCTACATTTTATCCCAATATTCCCACGGGAACGAACATTTTACGAACATTTACGTGGGTGAAACCGCGGGGCGCAGCTAGTTAGATATCTAAATCTACAACTTCAGCTAAACAATGCTTTTTCGTTTTCAGATTGGCACGTGTTCAAACGAGAAAGGTGTTAATTAAATGAAGAAATAAAATTAGAAGGAAAATATGAAAGCTTTACTGTTTATTTTCGAACATATCATAATCCTAACATCACGCCTTTAATCCACGACGTGTTACGCAGAGAGAGTACAGTACCCGGCGATAAATATTGCACATCGACCTTTTTACACAAAACCATTTTATAGAAAGAATGAAAATAATCATCAAAAGAAGCAAATCATAATTGTTCTAACAGCTCTTAATAGATACCGGACTGTTTGTATTTCGTGCGACAGAGATAACGCTCTACGAAGCCGAAATTAGCCGATTGTCTCTTTCCAAAGGTCGATGTGCAATATTTATCGCCGGTTACTGTACACCCGTTTTGTCAGTTATGTTAGAATCCCATGTAATAGGGGGAACCTAATGCCATCAACCGGGAACATAACCAGGCTCCGGGCTGCCATTGAGAAATCACTAAAAACCCAATAAAGGATGATTTCCACCAATCGGCTCGCATCGCATCGGATCGCAAAGGATGCGACAGCCGATCGCGTCCGGCAGGATAACGACGCATACGATCGGCTCCGTACCGTCGCTTGCGAATGTATCCGCTTCTGCGCCTTGTCCAAATAGTTTCATTCCTACCGTGTTGACGTGTTCTACCAGGGAGCATGACTTTCTATTTTTTTTTAATGGTTGAAATTGACGTAGTATTTTCGGCTACTGCATTAGACGAAGAAGAAAATAATCATAAAACACAGATCTGCAGTGCGTGCTCTTTCGAAAATGAGTGGTGCCGCCCGGCCACGGTTTTGAGCGCCCACGACGGCAGCCGAAAAGATTCGATCGGATACGATAACAGGCGAACGGAGCCGATCGCGCGTCGCAGCATACTTTCGGCTACGATCGCGTGTCGCGGAAGACGCCCGCGGTCAAGCTGCTGTCCGCGGTATGGCAATTATAGACTTTAAATACTGTGTACACGATACAGTATCGTTTAAATATTGTAAAATCCGTTTCGCCGAGCCGTTTGGTGGAAATCATCCTTAACACATCGACCGCTCTGGGAATCAAACCCCCGTGCGCAGCAGTAGCGTTTGCGACCATTAGACCAACGAGGCAGTTGATGCAACAACGCTGGCGATGTTCCCACTTCTGCGACACAAGCCTCCTCTCTGTGGGAGGAAGGGAGCCATAATCCACTACATGGGCCTAGTGCGGGTTGACCGATGTCACATGTTTTCGAATGTTTAGTTCTAGGACATGCCGGTTTCCTCACGATGTTTTCCTTCACCGTCTTGAGAGCAGTGGTGATGAAATAATTTACATTAAGGAAAGTGTCTGCTTGGGGTCGAAACTTGTTCTAAAACTCGCATCTCGCCGCCGTTACCACTGAGCCACCATTGCTCCTTTTCTTTCTTTTAATGTTGACAAATTCGAACCAACCTGAATTTTAAAATAAACAACGCACTTCCCAGGTAGATTGGTAATCGCAGCATTTATTATTGGCAAAGAGGAAATTTTAATTACTGGGATCCCAGTCTCTTTCATACTCTGTAATTCTGATCTTGTAAACTTGCATGTAAAAAACCTGGGGGTAACCATGGACTCTTACTTGTCGTGGACTGCTCATGTAGCACAAGTCAGTCGCAAAGTGCACTACACGTTCCATTCGTTGAAATGTCTCCAGGGCTTTTTGCCCTTGAACACCAAAATCTCTCTTGCTCAAACCCTCATTCAGCCCATTATTGATTACGCCGATGCTTGTTATTTGGATGCCACAGAGGAGCTTTTAAATAAACTTGAGCGTTTGCAAAATATCTGTATCCGCTTTGTTTTTAATCTTAAAAAGTATGATCACGTCTCCAACTTTCGCAAGATACTCAAGTGGCTCCCCATTCGACTTCGCAGGAACTCTCGGATATTGTGTCTGCTATTCAATCTCCTTCACAATCCTAAAACTCCATCCTATCTGCGGGAGCGTTTTTCTTACGCCCGCCCTGCAGATGCGCCTTGCAGGTCACATCTTAAAAACCTTCTCAAGTCCCCTCCCCACTCCACCAACTTCTACTCCTACTCCTTCACAGTGCACGCGGTGCGGCTGTGGAATGCACTACCGCCTGAAATTAGGGACTGCCAAACTGTTGTAGTTTTTAAGAGAAGAGTAAAAGAACACTATCTTTCCACTTTATCATAGTTGTGTATGTATTTATTATTGTTTTTCTGATTACGTTTTAATATTTATTAACATTCTAGTGATATTTATTATAGAAGTATGTATGTTTATTTGTATTTATGTAAGTATATTCTTATAATATTTGTTTAGTTTTATTAAGTGAATTGTTTTTAGATTAGATTGTATGTATTATTCTTTGTCTCCTTTACTCTTTCACACGCTGTCTACATCTCTCTATTTATTGTCCTATTGCAGGTATGCTGGAAGAGATTTCTTATGAAATAAGCATCACCTTTGTACCTATTTTTCTGTTCTGACTATTTCGTATCTGTTTATATATGTGTGTACATAAATAGTAAAATAAAATAAATAAATAAAAAATGTAATTGTGTAGCCTCTATTGGAGATCCAATAAATATGACGGCGCAACAAAATAAATGACGCTGTCTAATTTTGCTATCAAGTTATTGAAATTAGCGAAGAGTTCGGATAACAGGGACACTGGCTGATAACTGTCAGTCTAGCAGAGCGTCGCATCCTTGAAGGCTAACCCTCGTTATTTAAAACGTTCAAAATCTAAATGCAGTCTCATCTCGGGGACAAAAAATTGACAACAATTTGACAAAAATGTAAGGAAATGAAAGGTATTTTTGACAGTTTGAGACTGAGATCGTGTGAACGTTCTTAAAATTACGGAAATTGCGTGCTAGTAATAAATAAGTCAATGGTGCCCCCCTTGTTGCGTGGCAGCTGTCTTCTGATGACATAGATGATGTCAGGGGAGCCGCTGTGAAGCAGTCATGCTAGCGAAGGAGGCGGCGGGACGGCTGAGGGAGAGAGCCTCCCGTCCCAGCCGCCGCGGGAGACGCTCCGGGCGTCGGGAGCCGCGCGCAGTCTCCCGGCCACCGTAGGCGTGTGCCTGCGGGTGGTGAGTAATGGGTAGCTCACCGTCCGATCAGGACCAGGCCCATGACGGACGGCGCGTACGTGTTCCACGCGCGCCTCAAAGAGATGTCAGCATCAACAGAAGGGGCCCGTCAGGGCCGAAGCCTGCCGGGTCAGCGGGATTGTCCGAAAGGGTTACCGCTGGCTCGGAACATAAAGGGCTAAGGAAGGAACACGGGTGGGTTTTAGTCAGTAAGAGTCTGACACTCCCTTCCGCTCCACCTAGAGCGGGAGGGGTCATTTGATGATTTCCCATCCTCAAGAAAAAAAAAGGGGAGCCGCTATCGTACAACGTTCACGACGAACTGCTATATTCCGGCACAATCCACATTATATTGAAGCTGTTGAACCCATAATACGGCGTCCACTTTTGGTAAAGGCTTTCCTACGCCGTTAAATAAAACAATAAATCTTTACTCGCCTCTATATGTTTCATGGAAAGATGATATAACTTTTTCTGGAACAACATGCAAAATCCTAACGAAGTGGAATCTGAATTTTGCGCTGCACCTGCGTCAATCAATCAACCTTTCCCTGGAAAACTATTTTGGGAGCAAGCCACAATATTCACTCGTTTAAAAACCGCACTCTTCTGGCAAAAATGAACCCCATTCTTTGCTCAAATCTATACTACTATATCTACATAGTATATATACTAAAACTGAAGATTTTGTTTTTTGTTTGAACGCCCTGATATCTGGAACTAACGTTTGTCGAATTTGAAAAAATATTTTTGTATTTGATAATCCCATTCTTAAAGGTTTAACACCATGATACGACTCTTGGGAATCGATCAAAAAGGAAAAAAGTCAGAAAGCACGCGAAAAGCGTAAGCGAAAACGTATCATTTATACCGAGGGCGGGTGATGGAATGCGATACGGTGGATCGTTTTAGTATATTGTGGTGTCTTACGCCTTCCACGCAAACGAAGTCACGGGCAAAAGTAAAGAAATATCTCATTCAAACACGTGCTGATAATAAATTCCAAGCATGTGCAGTATTTGAATGCGAACGCTTGCATACCCGTCACGTAGCGATGGCGACACGTTCTTTATTGGTATCGTTTGTGGTTTTAGAAAGCTTTTACATTCGCTACTCCGTTTATTTTGCCGGTTTCCGAAACCGTAACTGCTTGAAACCCGGTTTTTTAATGGTTAATGTACAAAATATAACTTCTTGAAACCCGGTTTTTGAATGATTAATGTACAGACGCCACCACATAGCTACTACAATCTGTCAAATTTCTTTAATAGATTTTCAACTTTAACGCTAAATCATAAGGTTTAAAGTTGCTCATTCTATAAAAGGCTAATCCAGTCGTTACTTTATATCGCTTTCACACTTTTTATTGATCCTTATATTATGTGCCTGGAACCCTGGATTTTAAAAGAAAAGTTGACTTCTAAGTATGTCTCACAATTTATTTTCAGTGCTTGGTCAGATTGCAAACGCGGGCGTGAAGCGGAAGCGACGCGGCGCGGCGGCGGCGACAGCGTACTCAAACATAAGAACTTCATGATTTGAGCGTCCATAGTGGGCACGCGGGCGCGGTGAACGGCGCGGTCTGCTAAGCGCGGGTAGCGCGCAGGCAACTCACGCCATAGCTCATAGCTCGTTCATAGAAGTGACCCGCGTGGAGACCGGGGTTCTCAAACTAGTTCGAGCTTTTTTCTAGTAAAAATAAGTCTTCTTCTCCATGTTATATTTGACAAACACTGGACGAAGCCGCACTCGACTGCGGACAGGTACATTGCGCGCGTCCCAGACTCCGCACCGCTCCCCGCCCTGCGCTGCCAGTCTGGCCAAGCACTTTAAGGGCCAAAGAAATTAACGAAAATGTAAGGATACCTACAAGCATTGTCATTTATTATTAAAAGTAAAAACACATTTCACAACACACCTGGCAAAAACTGCTTGCACTGTACAAAGTCAGGTAACCTTTCAGGGAAGAATGGTCCCCCCCCTCAGACCGTATTTTGGCCATGGCGGCAAATCTCAACGTGAAAAGCCTTCGGTGTGGAAGATATTATAGTGCACAAGTGTGTGTGTGTGTGTGAGTTTCAGGGAAATACATGAGGAACGCACGAACGCGCGGAGTAGGTAAGTGTAACGGAAATTGGAACTATCGTGTAGTATTTTTGTTTAAATTGTTTCTTTTTACGCGACAAAAACAGCTATAGTAAAAGTGCGCAGCACGCACACCACCCCATTTTAAGTTAAACAAATATAAACTTTATTTTAATGACTATTTAGTTGATGTCAGAATGACTAGCACTATTGAAAAAGTTATAAAAATGTTTGAAGTTGTAGCGTAAACTGAACTTTATTGTTAATTAAAGTTATTTTTCCATTAATTTATATTTGTTTACATGTTCGGAAAACAAATCGCGAACGCAGATTAGTACCTACAGATGTGAGTAAGCTTTTCAAACTTCTTCTCGTCGCTGGCACATCTGTATTTCAGATCTTGTTGACCCAAAGCTTTGCCACTTCCACGGCGTCATCAGTGTCAGCGCAGAGTTCACTTTGAGTACATTCCTTGGGACTCAGAGGGCAGAATAGGTGTGCGCCATAGCTCCACTGCTGTTCCGTCGAGGTAGCCCCACTTCACCAGGTTGGTCTTACATCTTCCCACAGTCACTTGTATCCGGAGATGGTTCAGGGACTTCCACGTGGACCATGGAAGGTTATACTCCGCAGGGAGGAGCTCCTTTGGTGGTCGATAGTGAGTAGGAGGGTGAAGAGTATTCTAGTAGTTAGCAACAGGCGTGGGCCGGGTAAGAAGGGCAATTCTCGTAATTTAAAACGTTCAAAATCCAGTCTCAGTGACAAAGAAATGTCATTTTTTTTCAAAAACGTAGGGATATTAGAGGTATTTTTGACAGTTTTGGACTGAGATCAGGGGGCCTAAAAAGGTCACTTTGACAGAATCATAAAAGGATAACAATATGAATTATAATGGACAGTTAACTGTTAAGTTAATCGTATCAAATCCCATTGGTGAAGGATTTTTCTTAGCTTAGCGTTCTTTCTGACTTTTTCTTTTTACTCGGCTCCTAAGAGTTATATCGTGATGTTAAATAGCCTATAGCCTTCCTCAAGAATTGGGCTATCAAATACAAACAAAAGAAATCCAGAGATTAACGCGTTCGAACAAACAAACTCTTCAGTTTTATTATTAGTACCTATAGATGTAGATAATTTGAGTAGGTATTTCGAAATCAAAAATCGTTTGATATTCCTTAACGTTTTCTTCGCGTGTTCCTGCGAGGCCCTCTAGTGTTATTTTATGATGTTTTATGTAAAATAAAAACATAGAATTTGAATGCCTTTGAATACGACCTTTTGCCCTCTACCAAAAAAGACATTGATCACACACAACAGAGCCAAAATAGTGGGCAGGCGACAGCACATCAATTTTCACTTAAAGTTTTTCATAGTTACCTACATAAAACTTTCACAAACTGTCACTCAATTACTAAAAGCAGACGGATATTTTATAGCTGCCCACTCTCTTATATCAAGAGGCATGAACCAGCAGACAAGAGCATAAAACTTTTATGTTCGGACCAAAAGTAAATAAAAATGTTTTCAGCCACATGTGCATAGCAAATTGATCAGTCTGGAGTTTTATGGTAAGTTCGAAATCGTCATAGTATATACCGTTTGCAAGTTAGTTTCCAAACATTTAAACAAATAGATGTTTTCCAAAGGACATGTTAGGTTTTTGTATGGAGGCTGGGCTTTTATTTGCAGCTGTTGTGAACAGGGAAGAGCTCATATTTTTATGAAATTACATAAATTAAGGAGACTTTGTATATTTTTTAAATTTTTTTTAAAGCGCCCTTTCCTTAATTATTATATTTTTTAATAATTATTATTTGAAAAATAAATTGCAACCCACAGTAATTATTGATTTTGGCAACACTTTTCGGTTGGATGTCATTATTGTCATTGTGAATTGTGAACGTCAATCAAGTGTCAAATTCAATTCAATTTTCACCTGTGTACTGACAGCTGACAAGTATGACAACCTTACTGGCACAGGTAATATTTTCATAGATTCCATTAGGAGGCAAAGGAATCAATGCCATACATACAAATCATGGAGTTGGTTTTATTTTAAACCATCTAATATTATTTTAGAATATTTTAAATAACAATAAGGTGTATAATTTGCTTTAAAATATTATATTTAACCATTTTTTGTTTGTTTCAATGTGCAAAAATAATATTACGACACCAAAAATATCTGGATTTAAAATATGTTTTTATTCAATAATGGTGCTTTTAATATTTTTTCTGTTTTTGTCAGGCCATCCTGAATAAGTTACCCTATCAGAAAAACCATACATGACAGCCGTTCAAAAAAATAATTATTCTAATCCCATTTCATAACATGTCCTTTAGGTACCCGGCGCGTACGACAAATCTCATATTTGTACGAGGAAAATCGTACAGTTGGCAACTTTGAAGGTATTTTTCTAATGTCTTTTAACTATCGTTTCTACTTACTATATCTGTTTCTCACTCTAACTTACAGAATTATTTCGCTCCCCCCACCGAATAACATGGTAATGTGGTACTACGACAGTTTTCGTTTTATTGCATATTCGGTGTCTAAAGCATTAATTCTCATCTTGTAATTTTTTTTGTATTTTTTCTATGTATATTTATAAAAGTACAATAATTTCAATGGTACCGTAATGAACATAACAACATTATTCCCTTAATATCTAAACACACTTTTTGCACGAATAATACCATAACATGTTATTACAGATCATGCAATCGTTAACTGTTTCGGTAAGCGACGATTACCATTATATTCGCGTAAGAAATGCATGCCTTTTTCCACGTAAAGTATAAAACAATTATATTTGTGTATTATTTTTGTTTACAATATAATAGAAACGGCTTATTCGATTTAGATGCGGTTTTCACTAATATATTGTAGTAAGCTTCACTTAACATTTAGTGTTTATTTCATGTCAATCGGTTCATAAATAATAAAGTTATGTCAATTTAAAGAATCACGGCGGACATTTTTAAGGTATACTATCAGAGTACGTACATGGACGCGCACTCTCGAGGCTAACTGATGAACAGCGTTTGATATTTGATCTGGTGAGCGTTGATAGTACTTTGGAAGAAATGCTATTTGTAGATGCACCCGGTGGAACGGGTAAAACATTTCTTACGAAAGTTATTTTGGCGAAGGTACGAAGCCAAGGTAAAATCGCGCTTGCTGTCGCTTCATCAGGCATAGCAGCCACATTGTTGCCAGGTGGGAAAACTGCTCATACAATGTTCAAAATTCCGATCGATTTAGACCGCACAGAAAGCCCTGTTTGTAATATTTCAAGAAACAGCGATAAAGCTAAGGTTCTTCGTGATTGTAGCCTTATTATATGGGATGAGTCCACAATGGCCAATCGAAAAGCAGTAGAAGCAGTAGACAGAACGTTGCGTGATGTCAAGCAAAGTGATCAACCCATGGATGGCATTACTATACTTTTAGTGGCGATTTTCGTCAGACTCTCCCTGTAATACCACGTGGAACAAGGGCTGTTGAAGTTAGAGCCTGCCTAAAGAGTTCTCGACTGTGGCATTACATTATACCTTTGCATTTGACATTAAATATGCGTGTGCAAATTAAAGGCAACGAAAATGCTCAAGAATTTTCAGATTTGCTACTTGAGATTGGTAACGGTGTGTTACCGCAGGAACAAGGAAAAGTTTTTCTTAATGAAAACCTATGCAACATAGTTTCATCAATGCGAGACCTCATATCATCTGTGTATGGAAACGCAACGCAAATACCAACTTGCGTAAATTTCTGGCTTTGCGAAAGAGCTATTTTGACGCCACGAAACGACCAAGCAGCAACAATAAACGCTGAAATTTTGAGCTATGTGCCGGGGGATTATGTTGAGTATATCTCCATTAACAGAGTCATGGAAGAAGGAAAATCTACAAGCTACCCAGTAGAAATTTTAAAATCCCTCAATGCTCCTGGACTACCAGCACCATAAAATAAAATTAAAAGTAGGCGTACCGATAATGCTTCTTAGAAATTTAAGCCCCCCAAAACTTAGCAATGGCACCAGGTTAAAAGTGACCCATTTACAAAGAAATCTGATAGAAGCAGAGATTTTAACAAGGTGTGGAAAAGGTTAAAAGTGTTTTCATTCTTCGGATTCCTCTCATTCCAAACAATTTTCCATTTAGTTTTAAACGAGTCCAGTTTCCAGTCAGCCTATGTCTTGCGATGACAATTAATAAAGCCCAAGGTCAGACGCTGAAAGTTGTAGGTGTAGATCTAAGTATCAGCTGTTTCTCGCACGCTCAGTTGTATGTGGCTCTGTCACGGGTTAGCAATCCTAGGAGCCTGTATGCTTTCATCCCCGATGGCCATACGTCAAATATCGTATACAGAGAAGCATTACTGTAAAGTAAATTTTTAGCTACCCAAACGTCGGTATATGTAATTCAAAATATGCTGCCCGAAAAGTCACTATTCCACGCTGACGAAGTCGCGGGCACAGCTAGTTAATAAATAAATTAAGGACTGATTATGATAAATAATAAAACCTTTGTTTTATTTCATAAATTTTAATAAAACGCTATTATAAATTATCCAGTATTAATATCAACTTCCTCTATTATTGTTATTTTTCTGCCAAATCAAATAATAAGTACTGGATTATTTAATAAAACATGTATTTGCAACATTACATTACTGTTAATCTTTTGACACCACACATCGACGAATATTACTGTAATGTAATATTACATTACACACTATCGCTTGGATTTCACACGAATAATATCGTAATATCATATTGCCGTTAGGTTTTTTGACACTGTATTACAACGAATAATACTATAATGCATTAATATTGACTACGATATTGTTGCGTTTACACGCGAATAATATGGTAATGATGCGTTGCATACTATACTTTTACCATTTAATTTCAGTAAAATTATTTTTGTGAATAACTTAATTTTATTAAAGTATTACAAAAAAATCATAATATAAATTAGATTGTAAAAAAATTAGCTTTGTTTTGACGTTTAAATGTCTACTTTACGATCTACCCGTGCCGAGATATACGCATAAAACAGTTTTTTATTTTTCCTGTAAAATTTTGATTTATCGATTACCATATTATTCGGTGGGGGGAGCGATTTGTCTGGTATCAGTACAGTGCCGATACTAAACTAAAACCCACTAACTGTAGGAATGGCTTTCATGTTGAACTGTCAACAACATTCATTACGTTATTTATGTTTTCGAGCAAACAACTTTTTCAAGCCAATGGCACAGTTTCCCAATAATACCGGTATTTCAAGCCCTTCGTGCAAGTGCCAATAAACCTTAGGGTCATAAAACAACTAGGTCGACAATATCTCGAAGGTTTTCCCGAAATATTTTATCATCATCTACCTACCTAGCCTTTTCCCAACTATGTTGGGGTCGGCTGCCAGTCTAACCGGATGCAGCTGAGTACCAGTATTTTACATGGAGCGACTGCCTAACTGACCTCCATCACTCAGTTACTGGGTAATACGGAATCCCTTGGAAAGACTGGCATGACTTTCGGGCATCTGACGACCCGTAACGAGCTTTCCAAGGCACGGAGATGGTAAAGATGGTCACCCACCCACGGACACACCACGGCTGTTATAACCTAACTCCAAGCCCCTCCCGGAATACCTACATACATGTATATAAAATCCTACTGCTAGTTTCTAATAAGACCAAATGTTTTGGAGCTTCCCTTCAAGTGTTCAAATATTTCTAATATAATGGTGAGGTTATGAAAAACAACAATTTCAAGTGCTCCAGGATTTCCTAATTAAGAAACTTAAGAAAGCACTTTCTGCTTAAATTAATTTTTAAATTTACACCAAAAACCAATTTTTAGCAGAACTACGCTAACGCCTTTTATGTAGAAGAAATTTCTAGGATATCGTTAACAAACCCACAGGAAAAGCGAGTGCAAAATAAATCTAATTTTGCCCAAAATGGAAGACGGCGGTCCAGTTGTAAAAAAAAAGTTTTTAATTAAACCTTTGTTGGGAGGACAGTCCGCAAAAAATAAACAAAAGACCAATGTTACAATACAAAAAGTTTTTAGACCAAAAACGTTACAAGCATGAACGATAAGATGCAAAAGGAACTGTTCTGTCGTCTTCACCAAATTAAGGGGTTACATCTTTTGATAGATAGATAGATTTTTATTTATTTCTTTGGTTAATATAAAAACAAACTTACTTTTGCATTAATATTAAATAATAATATTGGAAATGGAAAAAGGAATGGTTTTAGATACTTACTTCATGACGTTAATTATTGCTGACTTGGTTCTTTTATCATAATTATTTATTGTTGTATTCCGAATTATTATTATGACCTGGGTAATTTTATTATTATTTTTCTTTAATGTAGGTATGATTATTCAAATCTTGACATGTAATTTTTATAATTATTAATAAATAAACTAAACTATTAAAATATTAATAAGTTGTACATTTTTTTTTGTTAACTGTACCTTTACTTACTACGTACGAGTCGTGTCAGCTAATGGCTTAATAGCCAAGAGCCTCGACCAACACCTGAGGAGGCTCTCGTTGGGCAGCTGTATCAAGGGCTTGGTCCAGAAAGCGGTACTTCTGGACACGGTCCGCATTCTTAGGAGGTTCCTCTCTCTGGAGCCCTGACTGCCGGTAGCTTGGACCCTGTTCCCGATACCGGTGGGCAACTATTTTTTATATTTTTAAATGTTTTTATATTTCTTTTTATATTAATATTTAAAAATATAATTTATATGTATTTAGTTAAATAAAGGAAATAATAATGTCAAAATCCCCATTAATAATGTGAAAGGAGTCCAACACATCCAGCCATCTCCGTCTGGTCTGTCGTTTTTACTATCTATGGAGGTCATTTCTGAGCGCTGTTTGGACTGAAACCTCTGTGTCCGTTTACATTGCAGTTCAATAAAATAGGCCTAAGTCAGTGCGTCGTAAAACCATTTAACCACAGCTTCTGTTATCTTAGGGTAGGTTAGGGTAGGTATATTAAGAACCTACTGGATTTTACTCACCTAGTGTGTTGAGTACCTATTACGTTCACTTTCTGGGGAAACAGTGCGTTAGATTGTTGATCGATGCGCGTGCATGTGTGATGCGTTTGATTGATTGTTGTTCGGCTGTCCCATTTCAAAACCTAGTAAGGGACACTTTTTACTATAATCGTTTTATTGCATAACCTTGCTAACCTAGAAGGTCTCTACCAAATACAAAAATACCAGCGTTTTAAACTTACATAAAAGGAGATATATTTAAGCATCGATACCTAGTAAGTGCACCTTTCACTCCCTAGTGACCATTTTAAAACCTAGTAAGTCACTTTAACCAATTAAAAAATACATTCCATAGGCTGACCAATATTAAGTTTATGCGTTCTCCTGTAAAATTTCATTTAAAGTCCTTACTAGGTTTTGAAATGGGGAGCCGTGTTGTTGATTGTTTTAATATTTGTTGTTGGTTGGTGAGTGTGTTTTCGAGAATCTCCGCTTTGTTGAATTCTGTCTATATCATAGATGACAGAGAAGTGGTGGCCCAGTGGTAACGTAGGTCGTGGGATCGAACCCCAGGCAGGCGCTTTACATTGTGTAAATTATTTCATCACACCTGCTCTCAAAACGATGAAGTTTCTAGAACCAAAAATTCTAAGACATGTGAAATCTTCCACCCCGCACTCCCTCGAAAATTATATTAGACTTAACACGAAAATCTTTGCTTAAAGCGTTTTGGAAATTTAAACAACCAAGTAAAAATTTGTTCTACGAAAAGTACTGCTTTCTTAAATGAACTTTCATTAATTATAACAATTAAGAGTACACTGTCCTTTCTTAATGGAATTCGGTCTTATTTTCTTGCATCTTAAAATCACAATACCAGAAGATAGTCTTTTAGAAAAGCTATAATTATAGTACTCACCGCTACATTCAGGACGACCAAGTATTCTGAGAACAATGTGGAATAAATTGCAGTTTTGCTAGAGAAAGGGAAGGCAATGTTTCTTATTGTTTCTTCTCAAGATAGCTGCTGCATTTAAGAGTAAACTAGTCGCGAGCTCGAACTCACTGGTGGTCAAAAAACCCGCTGTCTCTCCTGGCTTCGTGACTGAAAAAGCTAGACTGTAGACTAACTTCTACACGCACAACGTTTAGTTCTCATGTACAGAAACACCGAAAAAAATGTGTACGAAAAGTGCTTTGGAAAATCGAGTTTTATGAAAAAAACTACTGCATAAATTAATTACAAATAAAGTTTGAACTCTTCGATAACTGAGCTTTGCCAATACGGACTCGGTTTTGAAGATTTTACAGGTCATTTATTACTTATATAGATTTACACCCAAAGTTAAAAATAACAAGAAAAACGAATCTTTATTAGCTCATAACTTTTTATTGGCTTTTTATTGTACTATTATATTTCAGTACAGACAAAATTAATAATAAGTCGAAACGACATCATGTTTAACATTGGATGCACAATGTCAAACTGTGGAGTAACACTCTCCCGAAATTCGTATGGAAAAAATATCGACTAGGGGCACCTTAAAGGAAATGGCTGGAAGATAGCAACAGACGGTGCCAAAGGAGAATTACATTAATTTAGTGTCGTGTTAATGCTGCTTTGATGTAAACAAATCAAATCATTTATGGTGATTAAATTATTCTACTTTTCTTTTGCAATTAATCTGTAGGTCATCATAATCAGCATATTATTATAATGTTCCCACTGCTGGGACACAGGCCATCTCTCGGTGAGAGCGAGTGGGCCGTAAACCACCACGCGGGCCCAGTGCGGGTCGGTAGATGTCACATGTCTTTTTCTTTTTTTTTTCAGTATGGGAAATCATCAAATAACCCCTCCCACTCTGGGTGGAGCAGAAGGGAGTGTCAGACTCTCACTGACTAAAACCCACCCGTGTTCCTTCCTTAGCCCTTTATGTTCCAGGCCAGCGGTAATTTAACCGGAACTTTCGGACAATCCCGCTGACCCGGCAGGCTTCGGCCCTGGCGGGCACCTTCATTTGATGCTGGCATCTCTTTGAGGCGCGCGTGGAACACGTACGCGCCGTCCGGCACGGGCCTGGTCCTGATAGAATGGTGAGCTACCCATTACTCTCCGCCCGCAGGCCCGCGCCTACAGTGGCCGGGAGTCGTAGCGCGACTCCTGACGCCCGGAGCGTCTCCCGCGGCGGCTGGGACGGAAGACTGTCTCCCTCAGCCGTCCCGCCGCCTCCTTCGCTAGCATGACTGCTTCGCAGAAGGAGACGACTGCCCCCCACTCCCTCTCGCCCCGGACAATGGCTTGAACAAGGCCCGGACGTGAGAGGTCGCCGCCGCTGCCGATCACCTCTACGAGGACACAGCGGTGCTCCGCCCAAGCGGGGCAGACCTCCACCGTATGCTCCACCGTGTCCTCTGGGTGATCCCGGCAATGGTGACACCCGGGCGTTTCCGCGTTTCCTCCCGCCATCTCACATGCCTTCGAATTTTGATTCTAGGACATGCCGGTTTCCTCACAATGTTTCCTTCACTTAAATCAAACGTCATTTATTCAGACAAGGTTGAAAATCAGCACTTTTTGAACGACAAAATTAGATAAGACAGTTCGTCAAAACGCAGAACAAAAAAGAACAAAAAAAAATTATTAAAATCTCCCCAGCAGCAAGCTGTTTGTACAGTTAGAAAACTTGATTCTTTAAGTAATTAACATTACGAAACACATAATATATTTTTTTTTTGCTTCTAGTTTCTCCCCGTAACTTCTTCTGCGTGAAATTGATTGTTCCCCGACCCACCCTTTCGCATCGCATCGCCTGCCCCGCGCTAGTACTAAGTTTTCTCTTAGTGTTCTTTCTGACTTTTTTATTGTTAGGCCCCTTATGGTCCTAGCTAGATGTTATATAGCCTGTACCCTTCCTCAAAAATGAGGCTATCAAATGCGAAATATTCATTAAAAAAAAAGAATAAATAAATAAATGCAAGAGATTTATTCAAATGAAAGAAAAAAGAAGAAAAGATTTATTCAAATCCAACTGGTAGCTTCAGAGATTACCCCTACTTATAAACAAACAAATGTTACCTTTATAAATACTAGTATACGTAGATATATATAGATATTTCAGTTAACACTCGAGCTAGTCACGGATAATTTTATATTCTGGCTTAGTTACCATTAAATCCATTACCGATTGGTCGATTAACCTCGTAGACAACATAGGCACAATCTGCGGTAGCCATTTAGCCAAGACTATCATTAAATATGTAGTTATCAAGATTGATTGAACGTCCGTCAGCTCCTTGCATTAATGGTTTCGTCTTTATAAGACGAACATAAATAACTAACTCAGGTATCATAAATATCATCACTTATCATTTTTCTTTTATCACTAGTCATCTGTAACTGATCACATTAAGGCTCGTACACAGGCGCGACGCGACACGCGACACAAAGGTACCGCAAGTCGCACAACGAGCGGTGCCTTTGTGGCGCGCGCGATTCGCGTCGCGCGTCGCGCCTGTTTGCAGGAGCCTTTACTCATCGTATATCACACTGATATTATAACGGCGAAAGTTTGTGTGTGTGTGTTTATATGTTTGTTACTTCTTCACGCTCAAACGGCTGGACCAATTTTGATAAAATTTTGTATGGAGATAGCTGACACCCTGGATTAACATATAGGCTACTTTTTATACCGATATTCTCACGAGGTCGACACTTATGCAGGTGACACCACGGGGCGCAGCTAGTCTTTAATAATTCTCTTTGTAACCAAGACTTGCTAATTACTTGATTTAAGGCGCTGTAAACGTGGCGCGGCAAACGTAGTAGATACCGTAAAACGCTCAACTTTTTGTCACACAGTTATTTACAATTTAACTACCATCAAACACATTGCTGTTTTGAACCTTATTTGTAGACGCTCAGTTTTTTTGTGGTACTGTTATTTACAATATTCAAATATCATCAAACGCATCGCTGTTTTGAATCTTATTTGTAGCCGCGATGCGCTATTGTAAAATACCTAAAATTTTCTTCTTACCGCGACTTAAAATAGTCTCTGAAAAGTTTCTTCCTCGTTCTTCTCCACAGGAATACGTTTTGAAACGGAAAACTAGCTTGAAGTTTATGACTGACCGACTCCTTGACAATTCAAAAATGTTTAGAGTTTAATTTACATAATTAATCTTTTGGTCAGATAGGCAGTCGCTCCATGTAAAATACTGGTATTTACATGCATCCGGTTAGACTGGAAGCCGACCCCAACATAGTTGGGAAAAGGCTTGGCAGATGATAATGAATTAATGTTTTGAGGTTGAGATTCAAATGTAAGGTAAACAAAACCGTCACTGATGCATCGTAGATTATTCCGTAGCATAATTACCATTCTTAGTATGCACATTCCAAATGGCACACAATGTTAGCACAATCTGCGGCCACTATTGAACAGAGCCTACCACAGTAAACACAACTGATTAAAGGCTCCTACAAACAGGCGCGACACGCGATAAAATCGTGCGCAACACAAAGTCACCGCAAGTCGCGCAACGAGCGGTGCATTTGTGTCGCGCACGATTCGCATCGCGCGTCGCGCCTGTTTGCAGGAGCCTTAAACCGTCAGGGGGTCTAAAAAGGCCACATTTGGCGGGAGCTTCAGTCGTAGTTCATACGGAGAAAAACGAACAAGATACTTCTATCTTGTTAAATTCTGACTGACGACTCCTTGGCAATTCAAAAGTAAATATTTAATTGAAAAAACTTTTTTACAAAAAAAAAAGACTTCAGACTTTAAAAAAAAACACTACACAGTGATAAATAATTTTATTTTCGGAAGTCGGTGTCGTTAGTTTTGCATTTTCGTTTTCTGACAAATTGATGTATACTAAAACCATCCGGAAAGTATGTAGATCACATTAATGAAAGAGGGATCAAAATTGCTTCATTAGTTTTGGAGAAAATCACGAACATACAAACGTACATACATTCCGGACGAATATAGAACCTCCTTTTTTGAAGTCGGTAAATAAATGATGACGGTACTCAGATTGAGACCGATAATGTATATTCCAGAACACTGTTAGTGATGTATTGAAGATTATTCTATAAAGACGCTTAATTTATCATCTCCATATATCTGTCGTAGGTTTTTCATAAAATTAGGTTTTTGATCAAAAACCTAGGCTATTGATCAAGAACCGGAAGAAGACAAAATTATTAGTTTATGTTATCATAAACCTGAGAAAATCCAGTTTTTTTTATCAAAAACCTAGACTGTATTAGTTTTATGATAAAAACAATGTTGGTTGCTATTTCTTTAAATAAATAAAACAATTAAGAAACAATAAACAATGATTTATTTGTTATGAAATTACATACCTACATTTAAAAAATAATATGTGTGATGTGTGTGTGAAACGGCGAAAAACGAAACGGTTAAAAACGTGATTTTGTCTATTTTTGTGCTTTTGAACCAGAAGAAGACGGTCGACGTCAGGGGCACCCCGAGGTTCGGTTTGGTTAGGTTCCTTTAAACCCTGAAGACAGAAATAGGAGCCCCGCGCAGCGGGGCTCCGTCGACCTGACGTCGTTAGAAATAATACTGCGCGCTCGTTTTATCATAAAGCCAAACTAGTTCAGGTTTTTGATCAAAAATCTGGATTGTTAGAGGTTTATGATGAAATTGAGTTTAAAATGTGTCATCTTCCGGTTTTTCATCAAAAACCTAATTTTATGAAAAACCTACGACATATCCAAAGGTTCTTTAAAAGATTTCTCTTAGCGATAAGACCGCCCATTGTGTCACCCTTTGTAACATTTCTAGATTTATGTCTGCAATTTATATGGTGTACATAATAAAGAGTAGGTATTTCTATTCTATTCTGTTCTTCTGCCCTAATCCTAATTTATTGAGACATTTAACATATTATCTTTCTGTTCCATAGATCTCTATTAGTCGTCATCCATACTAATATTATAAATTCGAAAGTAGTTCTGTCTGTCTGTATGTTACCTTTTCACGCCTAAACCACTGAACGGATTTCGATAAAATTTGGCAGAGAGATAGATTGCATCCCAGAGAAGGACATAGGATAGTTTTTATCTCGATATTCTCACGGAATCTACACTTATGCGGATGAAACCGCGGGGCATTGCTAGTTATAATATAAAGTAGTTTAAATAGTAAGTAGTAGTAGTAGTAGTAATAGTAGTTTAAGTAGTTTAGTTTTTTATTCTGATGTACGACTAATATCTAACTACCTGGTGTATTGTGTGTCTCTTAGTCTGTGCTAAATAAATGTATTTTCTTTCGTTCTTTCTTTCTAAATTATCAATACCATATTTTCTGACTGACCGACTTCTTGAGAATTCAAAAGTGCCTGTATATGGTTTAACTGAAATAAATGCTTTGAGTTTGAGTTTATCATTCTTACGGCCACAATATTAGCACAATCTGCGGCCACCATTTAGCTGAGACTGCTACAATAAACACAACTGGTCAAACGTCTGCTCTGAACATGTTTATGTGTTACAATAGTTTTTATTGCACCGCTCAACCCGTTTTATGGTTGAGACTTGAGTCTATTATCACGACTAGGGTTTGCCAAGAGTGTTGTTGTGAATATGATATGGTTGTATCTGCAGCTGTCGAAGATTCGATCAAACTTTTGTATCTAGTTTATATGTTATTCTGCGAATCAAGTTGGTTTTTTATAGGATAAAAGATATGCATAATTAGCGCAGCATTGAGAGCAGTGGTGATGAAATAAATTAGACTAAGTAAAACAACCGCCTGGATTCGAAGCGACGACCTACAATACAACCCTTAAGTCACGGCCGTTGCTACTGGGCCACTGAGCCTTACTCTCATAGTCCGATGGACGGCAGGTTATCCAATGCGGCCGGAGATAAATAGGGCGCAGGACCATACGGCTTTACATGCTTTCCGAGACACAGGAGGTATTAAACCGCCAACTTTCATACTCCGGACTGTTACTAAGAACTTTCTAATGCTGATCTAATTCTGACGTTCAAAAGTGCCTTTTATGTGCCTATTTGAAATAAATGCTTTGACTTTGACTAATGGAACATCCCATTAATACTGCCCGATCTGTGAATCGAACCCAAGACCCCCACGCTCAGCACCAGCGCTTGCGATCACGGGACCAACCCGTTGGGGCAGTTAATGTCCGAGGTCATGTAATAATGTACATCACAATTAGGGCAACCCAGGCATCAAAGTCAAAGTCAAAGCATTTATTTCAAATAGGCACATTAAAGGCACTTTTGAACGTTAGAAATTACAACAAATAGAATTGATTCTAGTCGCCCGCCCATTCCAAAAGGTAGTTTTCGTATGGAGAAGAATGGGCAAGAAACTCCACCGTTACTCTTTTAAAATGTTTTACAATATTTTGTATACATTAATTATATAATAATAATATGTGAAGACGATGTACCTAAAATAAAATTACTATACCACAATAGG